>JAQQTP010000057.1:0-2400000 GCA_029884605.1 Ormosia emarginata | reverse complement strand
ACACCTCAAATCTTGCCTAAAAAGGCTGATTTTCAAGATTGTACCAAACATGCATCATAACTTCTAAAATTTTGAAATTTTATAAGTACATAGCTCTTCCTCATATCTTTCCAATGCCACAAACCTTGCTTCATTTGGCTAAGTGTAGCCAAAGTTATGCAACATTTTGCAAAGGCCAAAATAGGTTATTCTCTGATTCACCTGATTTTGATCTAACTTTATATTGTAACTGGGAATAATCCATAAGTGGGATAATTCTGAAACTTTACAGGCAAGAAGCCTTACATCTTAACTTCAAAATGCCACTGGTCCCATGTCGATACGACATCGGAGCAAGAAATTATGCAATCTAGTTTACTGACTACCAGAATGCCTTTTTCTACAAAATCTTCCTTAGATTCAAATAGAAACTGGTATTGATTGACTTTCTCAATAATTCTGAAATTTTACCACACGAAGCCTTATGTCTTAGCTTTCAAATGGCTCTAGAATCAACTCATTCTGATATCGGTAGCTCGAGTTATGCTAAAAACACTACAAGCTGTCAAAAATGAGTTTTCTCTCTGTTTTGGGTCTATTCGAATACCTCTGGTGGTATTCGAATACCACCCACGAAAATTCACCTTCTGGAGCTGTCTGTGATGTTTTATTCGAATACCAACCTTGGTATTCGAATACCACACTACAGAACAGCACTCCTAGAGCAGAAAACAACTGTGTTTCCTATTCCATTAATTTCCTAAACTTGATCCAATCCTCAACTCATGGATTCTAGGTGATTTCCAACATTAATCTATGTCCTTAAATTTGTTGTAACTCTTTTACAACCTATGAATTCTCTTACGACATAAATCTAGGTTCAAATCACATAACTCCAAACCATTTCCTAATTCTCCATTCATGAACCAAAATCACATAACTTTACCTATTCTTCAAATCCATTTTCTATGGATTCTAAGGTTGTTCTTGAACCATAACTAGCTATCTAGCATTATCTAAGCTTAAGCTATCCTAACCTAGTTCTTGGAATCAAAAACCAAGCTAAGAACATGGATTTGGCTATTCAAACCCCTATTCTTATTCAAAACTCAAAACTATATTCAAGGATAATCAAAGAAGGAGAAATGAATAGAAATCCCCCTACCTCTTGAAGACTTGAAGCCTTGAACTTGATCCTTGATCTTCTTCCTCTCCTTCTTCCCTTCTTCCCCTTTCTCCTTCTTCTCCTCCCCTTTCTCCTTTTTCTTTCTTTTCTTTCTCTGTTTTTTGGTTCTCTGCCTAGGGAGAAAAGAGAAATAGGGGGTGGGACGCAGAGGAAAATAAGGAAAAAGATTAACTTAAGTTTCTACACTAAAATTTATATCTGCTATGGACACCTAAATTATGCTAATTCAAGTTTCCCAGCTTCCAACAACTTTAGAATAAATCATAAGATTCATCTAAATTGTTGTTTCACCATTTTCATCATTTTCTATATCTGCTGCTAGTCATTCGGTATTAAAACGCACAATAGGTATGCCTAAAAATACCAAACTGACTCCGATTCTCTTGAAACTTTTACCACATCTTACTTAGCTTATTTGTGACATAGAAATAAACTTTCTATGTTTATTTCTTTCAACTTAGCAACTTATGCTATTGTCTGAGTCATTTTAAGCTACTTTTCAACTTCTGTGTTGCAACTAAGCGCATAAACGAACTCAATTTGTCACAAAACTTCAGAGACATGTTAAACAAGTAATATATTACCTTTGTAACTAATTACAAGCCTAACATGATTTTCTGGATGTTACAGAAAGCTCAAAACTTGCCAGAACCATGCAATACTTTTCATTTTTAACTTTTCTTCTTTCTTTGTTTGCTTTACTTTTCTCTCTTCTCTTTTTCTTTCTTTTTACTTTTACAAAGCAATTTCTTTTTCTTTTTATTGCATTTGGTTCCTTCAGGCTCATTTTTGTATTTGAAAGTATTAATATCCCTAATCACTGAACTCACTTCAAGAAATAACATATCATGCACTCAACAGACATTGATGGTAGGAAGAAAATGCAATATTTTCATATGCATTAGAATGGTTAACAGGTGAACGAACACAATGGTAATGAAAAACAAATGAGGCCAAATAATTAAAAAGCTTCAAAGGGGACCAATGGATATCATCATGTAAGGTTAAGCTTGAAAGGCTTAATCGGTCCAAAGAATGCCCTAATCTTTTCCTCAATCATGCACAACTTAGGATTTCGCTTAAAGAGAGTTACAAAACAATTTCAGAGAAGCAAGACACATCCATATGTACTAGTCATAAACATTCTCTAGAAAAGCACTCAAATCCAATCCAAGGCTAAACAAGCATAGGAATGGAAAATTTATCATGCATAAAAAGAATCTAGATTGATTGGCATGCTTCCAAGATCGCATAGGGATTCACGGAAAAAATTAAGGTGAATTTGCATCCCTAATTATCATTGGGCGATCATTACACTAGCAAATGGCATCATTTTATGTATTCAAATAATTTCACAAGAATTAATCATGCAAATCAACCATTATGTGCACCAAATCATATAATAAACATTAAATAATAATAAAAATATAAAAAAATTAAACTAATAATATTTAACAACTAATAAAAAGTCAATGCATATATATATATATATATATATATATAAAAACTAAGACTCCCCCCAAACCTGAGGGAAACATTGTCCGCACTGTACCATACATATATATAAAAAGAAATAGAGTCAACGTGAAAGAAAGATGCCCTGAATACATCATACTACTCATCAGCATCAACATCTGATAGGATCTCAGTGCCTTCACCGTTGTCATCATCACCTGGAAGTGGCTCAGTATCACCGCCACTATCATCATGGTGAGCGGATGGGTCCTAATGTTGATACGAGGGTCTAGCACCGTCAAAAGGTGAGTGAGGTGGCTGCTGGTGGTGAGATGGACCCGCACCATCAAAGGGTGGGTATAGAGGGATAAGGAAGTCATGGGTAGAGATCTGGAGATGCTCTGCCAGCCATCAGATGCTCTCAACAGTGTATGCCTGCATAGTGGCAATCTGCCAAAGCTCTGTGCTCGTGTCAGCCATCTCTTGAGGGATTTAGGGCTCTAGGGCCACTCTCTGGGCTCGTCTGGGGGGTCGGCAAGGGACAACTGCCTCTAGAGGAGTTGCTCCAACCCTCCCAATGAAGTACTCATTGAGAGGTTGTCTGACATCTGTAAGTTCTTCGTTGTGACCGATGGGCACACCCCTCCTCTAATATAGCCTGTGGATGAGGAAGGGGAAGAAAAGGCTGGGGGGCTCCATAGCTGCCCTCCGCAACTGATGAATAGGATGTAGGTGATATTAATCAAGCATCGCTGCAAGATAGCATAAATCAGGATAGCTCTGTCACGCGTGACCTCCGATAAATTGTTGGAGGGTAGGATCCTAATACTGATAAAATGGTACCAGACCCTGGCCTCTGGGGTCAAGCAAGAGCAGGCAAAGAAATGCGAATGACCCTGCTGAGACATGGTCCATGCGATCGACTGTGCCTTGGCAGTGCAGATGCGGGTGGTGACTATCTATAAATCAATCCCCTCCACCGGCTCCCATCTGGTAAACTCCTGGTAATCACACATCTCAGGAGCAAGAGGTAGGGATAATGTAATTCTGATGGACTTAGGGGAAAGAGAGACTCGATGCCTTTGTACACCGACGGTGGTAGACTCCTGATGAATGAAAGCCAGGTTCACGTAGAATTCACAAACCAACGGTACTGGAGCCCTATTGGGGTGTTTAGAAAACTCCTCCCACTGAAAATGCCAGATGGTGGCCTCTATGTCTAGCTGCAAGGAGTCCCTGAAACTGAAACCCCTCTCAACAATAACTTTCTTTGAGACTAGAGTCTCATAACGGTCTTGCGCCTCAGCAGACATGAATCTAGAATGGTCAAAGGCACGTGGAGGAGATGGCTCCCTGGGCTGCTCGCTGCTTTCGCGCCTAACTCGTTTAGGGCTCATTAAGCAAATATAAACACCTGAGAAGAGATGAGAGGGTCAGAACTGAGTAATAAAATGAATATGACAATTAAAAGTAATTAATTTTATAAAAAAAATAAGGGAGACTCCGCGACATTGATACCAGCGCCGCGACATTCAAACCAACACCGCGATATTTAAACGTGTTCAAACCAACACCGCGATGTGAGCTTTAAATGCCGCAACACTTAGAGAAGTTCATATCAACGCCGTGACGCAAGCTACAAAGTACCGTGGCATGCACGAACATACAGAATGCAAGATTACCCCAAACAACACGATAACTCACAATGCAACACCATTCCCACCAAAGCATACTTAAAACCAAATAAAATACCTATTAGCTAGGATAAAAACCAACTAAAAAGGTCCTAAATCTAGACAATCACTAGAATAGAAATGAAATACTAAAAAAAAAAGTAAAACTAAAGAAAATCACATACTTGGTAATGGAAATGCAAATGGGATGAACGGGGATGCACAAAAACAGAAATGCAGGATTGTGGAAGATTGGGCGAGGGAAGAAATCAAATAGAAATTGCAGAGAAGGGGAAGCTGAAGGGTTTGCGTTGCGGTACAAACCCTTTTACATATTTAAGCAAAATATGCTTAGAATGCCGCAACGTGAGCTAACCAGTGCCGAGGCGCGCGTTTGCGTGCTAACGTTTCAATTTTCAAATATTTTAATTTTTTTGAACAAGATATTGCGGCATGCATAACCCCACGCCGCGAGCTGTGCTCTCTATCTTAAAACCATGATAGAGCCGAGACTAGAACGCCACGGCGCAACAAAGCCAACACCATGGCATGAGAGATGTGTTTGTAGAATTTTGCAGCAAACATCACACAACACCCACTTTGGCCTTAATGAGGCCTCAATCACTAATAAAAATTGTCTAGCAGGTTAATATATGTATGTAACAACAAAATAACATAAATTATCAAAATCAAATACGCTACACACTAGACTTTAAAACTTAATAAATTAATGCAAAAAGGTGGATACATCCAAAAAGGTGCCTTTTTATAGTCCAGGCAGGACTTTTCTACTTCTTCAACTTGGGGGAGCATATTTGAGAGAGACCTCCCTATCATCACTTGAAAAAGTCCTCGGGGGCCTATTGTTTATAGCATTGGCTAGCTGCCCCACTTGAGTCTCGAGAGCCCTGATTGAAGATGATTGGCTCTGAAGAATAAAATCATTTTTACCCAGATGAGCATAAGTTTTAGTTATGTATAAATGAAATTTGACCATAAATTGTATGAATATGTCTTCCAATGTTAGTTTCCTTTCTTGTATAGGTGGTCGTGCTTGCGATGAGAAACTAGGAGGATATGCTGGTCTCTCATTTCCAGCAGATGAAGATGCTTGCCCTTGGCTATCCCTCCATAAAAAATTGGGGTGGTTTCTCTACCCAGGATTATATTGTTGTGAATATGGGTTGTTCTGAGGTGGGCGATAGTTTCCCGCATGTTGAACACTCTCTAAAGTGGATGGGCAACTATCGTTGGAATGATTATTCCCACACCGATCACACAGCACGAAGGGGCTTTGATTAGGACCTATACCAAAACTATCAAACTTGTTTGCTAATGCTGCCACCTGAGCAGACAAAGATGTGAGTGCATCAATGTCATGAACTCCAGCTACCTTCCTTGGAGTGTTTCTTGCTGAAGGTCATTGGTAGCTATTGGCAGTCAGTTCTTCTAACAGTTGGTGTGCTTCATCAAAAGATTTACTCAATAATGAACTACCTGCAACCGCATCCACAATTGGACAATGAAGAGTAAGCAATCCTTTGTGAAAGGAGTAAACCTGGTACCACAGAGGTATTTCATAATGTGGACACCTTCTAAGTAGATCCTTGTATCACTCCCAGGCTTCGTACAAGGATTCAAATTTTGATTGCGTGAATGAAGTGATGTCATTCACCAATCCAGCAGTCTTGGCAGAAGGAAAGTACTTGTTCAAAAACTTTCTGCACACCTCCTCCTAAGTAGTTATAGATCCCACAGGTAGAGATTGCAACCAACTCTTGGCTTAATCCCTGAGAGAGAAGGGAAAGAACCTGAGACGAATGGCGTCTTCTGAGACACCAATGTGCTTGAAGGTGTCACAGATCTCCAGAAAGTTTTTCAAATGTGCATTGGGATCTTTGTTCTGTAAACCGCCAAATTGTACAGATGTCTGAATCATTTGGATAGTGGTCGGTTTGATTTCAAAATTATTGGCGCGGATGCGAGGTCATCTGATACTTGATTGAAGATTTCCCATTTGAGGATTAGCAAATTCCCTAATATTCCTCGTATGATCGTTGTTTTTCGCCATTGATGGTAACTTATTCACAAGATAATGAAATATTAAATCAAAATGTTAAAAAAGAAAGGACTTGAATTAGAACTAATAAAGCTCAACATCAATATTAGCAATACAAAAATTAACCATAGTCTCCGGCAACAACGCCAAAAACTTGCTGAGTCGGATACCAACTGCTCTTTTGCTAACCACAAGTGCACGAGTCACTCAAGTAATAAAAATGATGAGTAAGATCGTCTCTACAGGGACTATGGTAATTTCCAAAGCTAAATATTAACTTACAGCTTAATTAATTATATTCAAGCAAACGTAAAGTGAAAAATGGGTTGATAAATAAATTACAATGCATAAAGAAAAGTAAAGATAGGATAAGAACATAGAGAATCTTTTTTCACTTCCTATTTCAACTGATAACATGTAATGCTTATGAGCATACAAACAATTAGATTAGGTTAGCTTGAGAAACTAACTTAGTTAAAAGCCTATGTCTAGGACAATTAATCCTATGCTATTTACCTAGTTCACTATGCATCCATGAGAACCAGGGCAAACAACAAGCATTAAGATCGATTCTCAACTAAGACTATACACAACTAATAGGTATATGCCTATCCTATCAACAAATCAACCCACTCCACTATTGGGATAAAATCAAATATGCATCTATCCATACAAATGATCTAAAACCTAAAGTCCTTTGTCTAGGCTCAATAGATTTCAACAAATCACCCGCAAGTTGATCAGACAAATAAGAACATTAAGTACAATAAGATAGAACAAAACCCAAATCTTTCATATAAACTCAAAGGGATACAAATCAATTAATATTCAAAGGAAGATTCAAAGAAAGCCCTAAACACAGCTAGCTACACGATAAATACGAATATGTAATACAAAAATTCGTATTCAAGATAAATGGGAGAGAGAGAGAAGAAGAAGAAACAAGAGAAGAAACCCTAATGAGTTGAGATTTGAAGCTTAGATCTTGGTTCCTTCAACCTCACAATGCTTTCCTAGCTGCTTGATTCTCCAATGCGTAAAAGCCTCAAAATGTTATATGAGAGACGGAAGAGAGAGAAAATGAAGAAAACCTAGGAGAATAGAGAGAGTCTGTCAAAATCTGTGTTCCACATATTTATAGACGCATAGATTTTACACATCATGTCGCGATGTTACACTATATGTGCCACAGTGCGCAAAACTGAGGGCACTAACGCCATGATATTAACTTCCTTGCGCCGTGACATGACAACCTTGTAATTGGCTAACTGACATTGATAATAGTTTTGATAATAACAAACATGATGAAGATAATGATAAGACCAAGTCCAACACCTGCAAGAATAGCTTTAGGACTTAGAGTCTTTGTGTACGAAGCCTTCTGGATATCTCATTGGTTTTGGAAAGAAAAAGCTTAAACATGTTTTTCAAATATATTTATGTTTTCAAAATAGTTTTGAAAATGATTAAAAGTTAGTTTGGAAATTTGGAAGCAAACTCACAGGTTTTTGAAATTGTTTAAGAAATGTTTTCTAAACAACTTTATTCAAATAAGTGTCTTGTTATTCGAATAAACCAATCTCAAATGATTGACTTTTATAAAAGTTTATTCGAATAACTTTGTAGTTATTCGAATAACAGCTTTGTTCTTTGTCTGCGTGCTTCTGGTTCTAAAATTGTTTTATTTGAATAGCATTCATGTTATTCAAATAAAGTGTACTTTAGAACTGTTTTGTAAAATGAACTATTTGAATAGACTCTGTGTTATTCGAATAGACCTGTTTTCACAGAAAGCTCTTGTTATAGATGTATTCGAATAACTCTAATAGGTATTCGAATAACCTTCTTTAAACCTGATTTTCACGAGGTTTTTAAATCAGTGGTATTCGAATAACCCAAATGGTATTCGAATAAATCAAAGATTCTTATTTAGAAAGAAACAACCATATTTCAAATTTAATACATATATTAATGGTTTTAATGACTATTTTCTTAGAAAGCTCTATAAATAGAGACACTGGGTCATCTTTGCAACTAGCCTAACAATCTGAATCATTGCTTGCTTGTGTTAAAATGTATTTATAATTTCTCTCCTATTTTTTATGCTCTTTTGATAAAACTTTGAGATATTCTTAGAGAGCTCTGTTAGTGCTTCAATTTGTATGATTTGCTCTTTCTGAAAGTTTTTCTTCATCTATTTTTTGCTCTATTGTAAAGAGGGTGAGGTATCCCTCAAAGGTTTGCAAAGAGGGTGAGGTATCCTTTAAAGGTTTGACTAAGGGTAAGGTATCCCTGAAAGTTGAGGCTCAAGCACAAGGGTGAAGTATCCCAAGGTGTGAGGAGTGCTCTTGATTGTAACGATTGCAAGAACCTGTTTAAGCTTGTTTTGAATAGTGAAAAATCTCGAATTGTGTTTCGAGGACAAGACGTAGGCCACAAGTAGTTTGGTGGTTGAGCCAGGATAAATATCGTGTTTGTTCTTCTCATCTTTATCTCTTTATTTCCTATTATTTATTTAATTACGTGTTTATTTTCTGTGCTTTAAGGTTCTCTATCTTCTCCTTTTATTCACTTCAGTTAAAAATATCTTCAACAAAATTTTTTTACAAGCATTTGTAAAAAATTTTATATACTCAATTCACCCCCTCTCTTGAGTACTGAAGCCACTTGGGTAACAAGTGGTATCAGAGCTAGACTCTTGTATAAAGAGCTTAGCTGCTTCAAGAGAACATGGCTTCCTCAAATGGTATTTCATAAGGAACTTCCATAAATCGACCACCATTTTTCAATAGGGATGGTTATGCATATTGGAAGGAAAGAATGAAAATTTTTATCGAAGCTATTGATCTAGATGTGTGGGATGCTATCAAAAATGGCGCATTTATACCTACGCGATAGGTCAATGGTGTAAAGACTGAAACACCAAGGAGTGAATGGTCTAATGATGATAAAAGAAAAGTTCAACATAACTTAATAGCCAAAAACATCATTACCACTGCATTAGGATATGATGAATTTTTTAGAATTTCAAATTGCAAAACTGCTAAAGAAATGTGGGATACTTTATAAGTTACCCATGAGGGTACTAGTGAAGTAAAGAGGTTAAGAATAAATTCTCTTAGTTGCGAATATGAATTATTTAGAATGAACCAGGGAGAAAGCATTCAGGAAATGCAAAAGAGGTTCACCTACATTGTAAATCATCTTGCATCATTAGGAAAGAATTTTTCTAACGAAGATTTGATTAACAAAGTGTTGAGATGTCTAAGCAGGATTTGGCAACCTAAGGTGACAGCTATTTCAGAGTCAAGAAATTTGGCAACTATGACTCTTGCGACTCTTTTTGGAAAACTTTAAGAGCACGAATTAGAACTCAACAGGCTTGACCAAAGTGAAGAAAATGATAAGAAGAAAAATAGAATAGCTCTCAAAGCCACCTCCTCAACAATTGATGATGATGATGATGAAGATGGAGAAGGCACAAAGAACGTTGAGTTAAATGAAGAAAACCTCCGCCTTCTAGTAAGAAAATTTGGTAAGTTTCTTAAGAAGAATGGAAATCAAAGAAGACCATTTTTCCGTCCAAAGAAAACCCATCACAAAGGGGAAGGAACTTCTTCAACTCCAACTTGTTACAAGTGCGGAAAAATGGGTCACATAAAGATGGAGTGCCCAATATACGAAAAGAAGATGGAGAAATTTAAAAAGAAACCATTCAAGAAAAGAAGAGCCTACATTGCATGGGATGACAATGATATGGACTCCATTGATAACTCAGATAGCGAGGAAGCTCATCTATGTCTTATGGCCAAAGGAGAAGACGAAGAAGAAAGCGACAATGAGGTAATTTCTAACTTTGACTCATCTCCTTCTTATGATGAATTACAAAATACTTTCGAAAAATTGCATGACGAATCAATAAGGCTCACAAAATTAATCTCTTTTTCTAAGAAAATAATTTCTTCTCTAGAAAATCAAATTCTTATTTTAAATAAAGAAATTGAAGAATTAAAAATTGAAAATGAAACTTTGGGAATTATTGATGCATGCACAACTCATTCTTCACATGCTTCTACATCTTCATCTTGTTCTTCATGTCATTTGTTTGAAAAAGAAATTGAAGATTTAAAGAACATTATTTCTAAATTCACCCTTGGAAAAGATAATTTAAATATTTTATTAGGAAAACAAAGAGTTATTTTTCAAAAAGCTGGGATAGGTTATAATCCTAAAAATCAACAAAAATTTTATAAAAATTTATTTGTTCATTCTAGTACTTCATGTAGTCCTTTTATTGAATGTTTTTATTGTGGGAAGAAAGGACATAGTGCGTCAATATGCAATGCAAGGAAAAATATCAATACAAAAATTGGAACTAAAATGGTATGGGTTCCTAAGGATATAATACCCAAAACTAACACACGAGGACCCAAGAAAATTTGGGTACAAAAAGTCAAAATTTGAAGTGTGTTGTAGGTGTGCTTGAAAGCCAAAAGCTAACTTTGACATTTTTTAAAGTGGCTACTGTAAGCACAAAACCGAAAAAAAAAATTCAAGCTCTTTTCCTCATCTCCATGAAGCTTGGACTTACAATTTTTGGATAAGTGGAAACTTGTTTTATGCTTTTCTAACCTTATAATTTGAAAATATTTGCACATGTCTTGAATATGCTAGATAAGTATGCTTCTTGCTTGAAATGATATGTTTTATGATAATATCCTTGAGCTTGAGATTTTGATCAATCATGCATATAAATGAATGCTTGTGATTATTGTTTTATCATTGAATTATTTCCTTTGAATTATTACTGACTTGAGCGTCAGAGTTATTCCAAAATTTATTTTGTAGTAAACCATCATTGGGTAAGCTTCTTTTTCTTAAATTTCATCTCTGAATGTTTTACTGATGTATTTCTGATAAGTTTATTCGAATAAACCTATAGTTATTCGAATAAACTCAATCAGTTGCTTAGAAATATGTGTTGCACATCAATTTTATTCGAATATCATCTCATTTATTCGAATAATCTGAGCCCAGCAAAAACAGTTCTTATATCTGAAGTCTGTTCTATTCGAATAGACCTCTAGTTATTCGAATAACTATACTGCTTGTGCTTTATTTTGTCTCATGTGTTATTCAAATAAAATTAATATTATTCGAATAATCTGATCCAAATTTCTGTTATCCTTGTTCTTCATGTTTGTCCTATTCAGATAAATGGCACTTCATTCAAATAATGCTTTCTTCGTGGCTCCTGATCTTTACCTGGTATTCGAATAACATGGAAAGTTATTCGAATAAACCTTGGCATAAAGCCAAGTTTATGGGCCTGATCTATATTCTATTTTTTTTGTCTTCTTTTGATACAAATGCAAATGTAAATGTAATTAGCCAATTTGACTCTATGAATAACATGCTTTTACTAAAATACATCTTATTTCATCTGAGCCGTAATTTATATGATTACTCTTACAGGAATACAAATCAATCTTTGAATATCTATTATGTTTTTATTGGTTGTTTTTATACAATAATGTAATTGGCTATTCTTTTGATAAATATATGTACTCAGATAAATTGATCAATGAAATAAAATATCTCTTGCCCTTATGAACTCATTTGCTGTTTTGCTTTATTATTTTGAATACTTGTTCTCTTATGAGTTTGGCATAATGACTAACCTCTATACATCCAAAAATTGATGGATACCAAAGAAAAGTTCTTTAAATTGTGTTGTAGGGTGATAACTACCTCAAGCAAATATTTAAATGGAAAAAGATTATTCAACTTGAGAGAAATAAATGAAGAACATTCTAAAGAAGCATCACTCTCTTCCTAACTCAATAAGTATCTCTATTCCCAAGCTATTATGGTATTTTATATGAATTGTAAGATACTTGTTGATAAATTGATCTTAAATGATTAAATGTTTTCCTTACATGAGTAGTATGCTTAGCTTTGATAAAGCGCCAAATTGGATATTAATGTTAGTTTTATACAATGCTCTGATCCCTATAGCATATTTCATTAAGGTAAATGTTTAATATCTATGATTTGTTTGGAAGAATACTAAGATATTGGCAAATGTAATTAGATTGCAAATGTAAATGGCTGTTTTAATGGCTATTCAATATAACTGGCTGATCAAATATATGTTCTTTTGAACTCCTTTGTGGTTGATGTGCTGAATATTGTATTTATCTTGCTAAAATTATAATATTATACTTTGTTGCTATTCTGGTCTGCTATAAATGAATATATCATGTTGGACTGGAACACACTTTGTTTAAACTCTTTGCTTTTACTTACCCCACCTTTTTGTTTATGACAAAAGGAGGAGAAAAATTTGAGTTTATTTGAGAAAAGACAGGTAAAATTAAAAAGAGAAATTGGATTCCAAAAGCAAAGGGGAGCTGCGCACATCTCTGATATAATCACCTTTTACGAAAAAAAGGGGGGAGTAAGTTTCTCAAATTAACTTTGTGAATTCCAATTTATCTGAACTAATTATTTTATCAAATGTTAGTTTGTCATCATCAGAAATGGGGAGAATGTAATTGGCTAGCTGACATTGATAATAGTTTTGATGACAACAAACATGATGAAGATAATGATAAGACCAAGCCCAAGACCTGCAAGAATTAGGACTTAAGAGTCTTTATGTACGAAGCCTTCTAGATATCTCATTGGTTTTGGAAAGAAAAAGCTTAAACATGTTTTTCAAATATATCTATGTTTTCAAAATGGTTTTGAAAATGATTAAAAGTTAGTTTGGAAATTTGGAAGCAAACTCACAGGTTTTTGAAATTGTTTAAGAAATGTTTTCTAAACAACTTTATTCAAATAAGTGTCTCGTTATTCGAATAAACCAATCTCAAATGATTAGATTTTATAAAAGTTTATTCGAATAACTTTGTCGTTATTCGAATAACAGCTTCGTTCTTTCTCTGTGCGTTTCTAGTTCTAAAATTGTTTTATTCGAATAGCATTCATGTTATTCGAATAAAGTGTTCTTCAGAACTGTTTTGTAAAATGAACTATTAGAATAAACTCTGTGTTATTCGAATAGACCTACTTTCACAGAAAGCTCTTGTTATAGAGGTATTCGAATAACTTTAACAGGTATTCGAATAACCTTCTTTAAAACTGATTTTCACGAGGTTTTTAAATTAGTGGTATTCGAATAACCCAAATGGTATTCAAATAAATCACGGATTCTGATTTAGAAAGAAACAACCATATTTCGAATTTAATACTTATATTAATGGTTTCAATGGCTATTTTCTTGGAAAGCTCTATAAATAGAGACCTTGGGTCATCTTTGCAACTAGCCTAATAATCTGAATCATTGCTTGCTTGTGTTAAAATGTGATTTATAATTTCTCTCTTATTTTCTATGCTCTTTAGCAAAAACTTTGAGATATCCTTATAGAGCTCTGTTAATGCTTCAATTTGTATTATTTGCTCTTTGTGAGAGTTTCTCTTCATCTATTTTCTGCTCTATTGTAAAGAGGGTGAGGTATCCCTCAAAGGTTTGCAAAGATGGTGAGGTATCTCTCAAAGATTTGTAACAAGGGTGAGGTATCCCTTAAAGGTTTGAGTAAGGGTGAGGTATCCCTGAAAGTTGAGGCTCAAGCACAACGGTGAGGTATTCCAAGGTATGAGGAGTGCTCTTGATTGTAGCGGCTGCAATTACTTGTTTAAGCTTGTTTTGATAGTGAAAAATCTTGAATTGTGTTCCGAGGACTGGACATAGGCCACAAGTGGTTTGGTGGCTGAACCAGGATAAATGTCATGCATGTTCTTCTCATCTTTATCTCTTTATTTCCTACAATTTATTTTATTACGTGTTTATTTTCTGTGCTTTAAGGTTCTCTATCTTCTCATTTTTTCACTTCATTTAAAAATAGCTTCAACGAAATTTGTTTACTAGCGTTTGCGAAAAACTTTATATACTCAATTCACCCCCCTCTTGAGCACTGAAGTCACTTGGGTAACAAGCCTCGGGTTGACAGGGTGCTCTGGCAGAGAGCAGGATGCCGTGGCACACAGTTCCTTGCACCGAGGCGTGATGTGCTGGAGCTTGCCTTGTGATTCCTCCTTCAATGCAGGGCCTTTTCTTGCTTCAAGTTGGTTCTTTTGGGACCTTCCGACAATTGAGAAATCACTCTAGTCAAATACAAATGTAATCAAGTTCAATCATATCAAAGATTAGGAAGAATTTAAACAAGATTGATAAGGAAGATCTCAACATGGATTTTACATGAAAATGAGGTTAAAGCCTTCCAACAATGCATCACAACAATGACAAAGCCATCAATAATGTATAGAGATAGAACACAAATAATTACATTTTATGAAGTTATCATATAACCAATATTTATTTATGTTTGCATCATTTTATAGTATTAACAAAAAGTTCATATATAATATGGTGTCAATTTAGCTTATAAGTTGAAAAGAAATAATTTTTACGCCTATATATTCATGAACAAGAAGATTAACTTAAAATTGGAAATGATGAAAATTAAATTTCATTAAAAAAGAGTAAATTGATACTCAGTTCCTGGCCAATTTTGACCATGACAACGTAGGAGATCATGCCTTTGAATCAAAGTAATCCCAAATATCCAAGAAGCTTGAATTCACGTTCACCAAGATCTCATATTTTCGACCTAAAACTCTTTTCAGGCTAAGCCTCGTGGCTTTTTTATATTACAAGTGTTGTTTTTTTAATTAATTTATCATATTACGACTAGTTTGAGTTTATTTACCAAAATCTGTTTAAAGATTTGAGTGTTCATGAACCAACTTTTTAACTTCTAATTCATTTTTTTTTCTTCTTTTAACTGCTTAGATGTTTAAGAAAACAACTTCTAAACAGTATTTCCCCCCCCCCTTAATTACACGTTATAAGTTAAGGTTTTTATTATAAATTAGTGATTTAGGTTTAATAAAAAATATAAGATTAATTAAGATGGTTTTTAGTAATTATATAGTGGTTTGTATGCATAACTAAGAAAGAGCAATGTTAATATTATATGAAATTTCAATGTTTGAGTCATGTCATTATATGATTGGTTGCTTGCATAATTGAGAAGTATGATATTTTAATAATTATATGATGGTTTGCATGCATACTTGAGAAATTTTACATTAATAGTATGTAGAATAAACCTTACCACAATGGTCTTGAATTAGAATAAAACAGTGATATTTGGAAACAAAGAAATTGCAAACTTGCAATGAAGTAGAATCAAATATTACTGTTGATGTGAATTCTCCCCAGAAGTGCCACCATGATAAGGACAATTTAAACGGCAATGACCTTTATTTCTACACAATCCACACTATTTTGGCTGGCCTTTCTCTCTAAAGTCCAACTCATTACGAATGCGACTAGATTTTGGACGACCGCGAGGCTCTATTTGCATTTTTAAATAATGACACAATCTTGGACCACTATAGTGAGGTCAATATCCTTCATTCTCCCACCACTTGGAACTCATACTGATAAACACAAAATATATTTTCCGACTTGTAGAGTGGGTCCACAAATTGCATGCAATATAAATGGACTGGTGCGCACGTGACAACAACATGTGAATAAGGGAACTTGAGTTCTTGAAATTTACCACAATCACACCACATCTCATCAAGTTTCACATTGAACTTACCTGCAAGCCATCCTTCTTGTGGGTCAACTAACTCTTCTCCTAAAAATTGCAACTTTCTAGCATAAAGCAACAAATTATGTGAGAGTAAGTTTTTCTTTGATTTTCTTCCATGACCTTGGTGCGGGTTTTAGTGTAAACATGTCTAGCAGCCATCATTGCCAATTGCTAGTTTCCCGTCTTAACAAATAATTTTACTAACCTATAATATGATTATTGCTCCAATGTTGCAATTAAAAGATTACATGTCCCCTTCAATACTAAATAAATGCATTCAACTAGGTTGGTTGTCATATACCTATAACGTCATCCTCTGTTAAATGCCTCAGCCCACTTTTCCTTAGGGATTTAATCAAGCCAGATTGTGGCTTTTGTATTTTGTTAACGAAAATTCTAATAGTACCAATTAAATTGGTTTTGTGTTAGGGTCTATCCTATCAAAATATAAAATATATTAATATCATTCAAAGTGACATGAAAGGAAAAAACAAATAGCATAAACATGATTATAGTATATACTCATGTTAACTACTTGTCCACACATATCCTTGTTATTAAACCTCTTCTCAAAGTTTGTGGCAATATGTCGAATGCGGTAAGTTGAATATATTTGTGGACGTTTCCATCCACTACCACAACGTCTTATCACACTTTTTATGGATTCATATTGATCAGAAATCAAGCATTTGCCTTGTTATGGTGTGATGTGTCTTCACAAATTAGTGAGAAAAAATGACAGAGCATCTACTACCTCACCCTCCACATTGGCAAAAGCATTTGGTAGTATGTTTTGGTGCCATCTTGTGCAATAGCTAACAACAATGTTCTTTTGTATTTTC
Organism: Ormosia emarginata; assembly: GCA_029884605.1. NCBI lineage: Eukaryota > Viridiplantae > Streptophyta > Magnoliopsida > Fabales > Fabaceae > Ormosia > Ormosia emarginata. Next base: position 2,383,135 of record JAQQTP010000057.1, on the reverse strand, counting down.
CACACAAGAACATGCCATCTATCTTAATAAGCAGTTTGCAAAATTGAAACCCTTCAATGCATGATTTGAATGTCCAAAATAGTCGATGAAATATTATTGTCCTCCACCATTTGGGGAATATGATATGCAGGCATTGTTTGTAGCTCCCAAATTTTTCCAAGAACAAAATGTTGCATTGCAGCCAACCATTTAGGTAGATCATTGTATGATTGCTCCCAATTAACAAACACTCGAACAATTGCCTCCTGCTTTGCTCGCCAGGCTTTCCTATAAGTGGTTATGTATTTATAATGGCTTCGTATCTTAGTGATCAAAACTGAGATCGTAATGGAGGGATCTACCTGAACCAATAGAAAAGTACACATACTTATCAAGTTTGAATCCAATTTAGAATGATCTTGAGAAATCATTGGCGATTAGCATGTATGAGACCCATTTAATATTCTAATTTCCCATACATGGTTCTTTTTCAATAATGTTGCCCTTATGCTACAATTGCATCCTTGCTTAATCCTTTTACACTTGGCATAATACTTGGTGGGCTCTAACTCTATAACTTTGTAATATACCGAACATTGGATATGGTAGTATTTGATTGTAGATAACACAGCCTCTTTATTTTGAAACTGTATGCCAACAGACAACTCTCCAATAGATGTATTCCAACTTATCAGTGGTTGCCTAATTTATGAGCATATTCTTAAAATTCTGGCACATGCATTGCCTCCAAATTAAGTGCACGCATGTAGAATGAGGGCTTGTAAGAACGAAGGGAACCACTGCCGCCAACAGCCGATGGGGGACCCTTAGCAGCATATCTATTTGTATCATTATTATCATAATTGTACCCTAGTTCACCCCTATCTTCATTTTTAGTGAAGTTGCCAACATACTCTGTATGAAGTCCATTTGGATATAAGTATGATCACTCAATCCAACAACTATTGAACTCGATTCGGTAGAGTCAGTTTGAAGGCCTCTAATTGGAGAGTCGTGCATAACAGGACTAGGTAGTCGATCTAAATGACTGTGGCTCTGGATCATCCACTTGATATTATGCATCTTGCTACAATTGATATTGGGTTCAGTCAAATGACCATATTGATTGTGTTACAAATTCGTTACCAACAACTACACCACAACCAAAATTTTCATCTGATGTCTTTAGAAAATTTATTTACGAATAAACTAACAATAGATAGAGAGATTAGCTAAAATCCTTAATTATTGGGTTTAGGGTTTTCAAGAAACACTTGTGAAAAATAAAGGTTTGGCTTCCCTATTACCTCTTACAAGAACTCAAACTCCTGAGCCCCTAGATTTTTACCCAAAGCTCCAAATTACACTTAACCACCATTTTAGAAATAACAAAGCTTAAGAGATTATGACATTTGGTACAAAAGAACAAGAATCAAGGAGTAGAAGCTCTCCTCAAACTTCTATTGCAAATGGGTACAAGAATTGGTGACAAAATGAGAGAAAAGAAGGGCGATTGGCATGGCTCCAAGTAGAGCCACTAGATCAGCATTTTTGCCGAAGGGGAAGCTGTCCTTCTTTGCTACATTTCTAAGCCCTTAAAAATTCAACATTTTGTTTCTTTTTTCTTTTATCCTTAAAGAAAATATACAAAAATACCATTTAAAGAAAATGAAATCCCCATCTTACCCTTTACCCAAACTATGTGTCTTTCCAATCTTCTTGTCTTTCTTTTTGTTCCAAGTTTCAAAAACTCGTTTATGTGTTTTCTGATTATCTTTATCTCTATTATGGGATTGATAGGTGTTGAATATATAGTTTGTGATGAAATCTTTGAAACCCTGTCTTTGGAGGAACAGAAGCTTTGGCACTCTCATGCTTATGAGGTTTTTGAGTAACAACTTACAACTTTTACTTTTGGTTGCATGAATTGTTGTTTTTTTTTTTGTTGAAATAATTTATATTTGAGAAAATTTTTGGAAGGCTAATTCATTTGGATGGTGTAGATCAAATCAGTTATGTGGGTGAATCTCAAGGTTCTAGAGATGATTGCGATGCTAGAGCTCGAAAACCTTGTCAAAACTTATGGAAAATTCTGGTGCATATGGCAGGTTGATAGAGGTATAGAAATTTGTTTTTATTTTCAACTAGATATAGACATGCGCATTGCATTGGCTCCTCAAACTATTGTGAACCATTGTTCTAACTTTTTGTTGATTGAGTATTAATAAAATGAGGAAACATTTTTTTAGGCCATCAACAAATAAAGGTTCAGTAATTGTTGCTTGTCCAATGATTTGCAGCAAGCTGGTAAGGTCTTACATGGATGTATATAACAAATTCAAGCTCACCATCCTATCCTTCCCAATTAACTATATCTTTCTTGTCTCCCAATCATGAAGCCAATGAATCTCCCTAAACAAAAGTCGTGAAAACCTTTCCATTTCTAAGAAAATCAAATTATCAAAGGAAATGGAATCATTGGAATTCTTTAACATGTAACATGTAACGCAAGTTCTAAATTTGACTTTCGATTACTTCACTAAATCTTGTTCAAGGAACTATAGAAACCATGTGTACCTAAAAAGTCATGTAGGAATTCAAAACTCTCATCCATAGTAGGCCAACTACAATTTCCATGAAAATTTGATGAAGGGAATTACCAAGTGCTCTATACCATCACAACACAGCTTGAAATATCAGTGATTGAATCATCAAAAGGAAAGTGAGGTCAAATGATTGAATGGGCAGCAACTTCAACCGAACCACCCTTGTGTGGACAACTGTAGCCAATAATTTCTCAATAAATATTAGACATGAAGAGAGATTTTTATTGGAAAGGGCATGTGTTCAAATGACAGTCCGTAAACTGAATGAACTTTGTCATACAAAAGATTACATAATCTATTAATATGCTATACAGTTCAGTTTAAAGCTGCAAAATATTGTTCACCATCTGAATCTAAAAAACTAAATTGTATTTATACGGTATATAAATCAAAATAAAACAGATACCTAGACTGCCTTCAGTAACTTTAAGAGTTATAACTTACAACCAACAATTTGTGAAAAGCAATGACAAAGGCATACTTGAATAAGCTATTAGAGGCTTCTTGAAGAAGCCATTAATCTCAAGGCTTCTTGAAGATACTATTAGAGGCTTCTTGAAGAAGCCATTGGAATAGAAAACTTCAAGGCATCTTGAAGAAACTAATGGGAGGCTTCTTGAAGAAGCTAATTGGAAGCTTCTTGAAGAAGCCATTGAAAGAAAAATCTTAAAGTTTTTTGAAGAAGTCATTGTAATTAGGTCAAGTAAGGTGCGATAAGTATGCTGACAAGTGACGGGCTTGAGACTAACAAAAATCTTGAAGCTTGTTGAGTAAGCCACATGAAACGTCCTTAAAAAATAAAAGGTGCATAAAAATGAAAATCAGTCATATTATTCGAATAACCAAATGGTTATTCGAATAGAGTTTTGCTATGCAAATATAAAAGAGAAAATGTGACATTTTATTCAAATAAATAAGCTGTGAAGAAAACGTATATAGAGTGAGTTATTCGAATAACAATCTTGTTATTCGAATAACCTAGCAAAAATCAAAAAAATTGGGAACACGTTATAAGGTAACAGAGTGAGAAAACTTGGCTTCCTCTTCAACTCATGGAACCAAATTAGAACAAAACACAAGCAAGATGAGGTAAGCTTATGAAATCAGCAAGGACAAGTGTCATGAATGGAACTCATGGAATTAAGAGTGGTCAAGAGAAATCTAGAATATGGACATGTGTTAAGAAATGGGTGGAGGAGTAACAAGGCTTGATCCATAAGCTTTTCCATGAAATGATGATGGGGAACAAGTGTTAAAATCAGATGGTGAATGATGATCAAGAATGAACAAGTGTCCAAGCAATGATTAGAGGTGAGATAAGCCATGAGATCATAAAGAACAAGTGGCAAAAAGCCATGATTACAAGGGAAGATTTTTGCTTCATTCTCCCTATGTGACAAGCCCTGTAAATGCCTCACCATCCTCTCTAGTTCGTCACACCAACACACAGTAAACTCAACATAAACTAAAGCTTTGTTTTTAGCAACCCATTCATCCATTTTTAAACATATGTTAATTCTGAAAAAAATAAGTAAGAACTAGTAAAAACACCACCCTTTTCTCTTTATTTCTTTACCCATATCTCTCAAATCATTCCTTTGCTTTCTTTACATTCATTTGTATGAATTTTGATTCAATGAAACAGTAATAGGGAAAGAATGGAAGTTGTTGTAATTTAATGGTTTATTTGAATAAACAGTTTATTCGAATAAACATTGGTTTATTCGAATAAATCAAGCTAAAAACACTTTCAGAATTGCATTCGTGATAGGTTTATATTAATAACTCCTAAGTTATTCGAGTAAACCTATATAAAACGTTGCAGCATGAAAGTTTTAAAAGAATCTATTCGCATAAGACAATAGTCTATTCAAATAGACCTATTTCAGAATATTGAAATTATGGTGTTATTCAAACAAACTAATTGGTTATTCAAATAATAGAAATCAGAATGCTAAAATTGGGATTTTGAACATGAATTATTTTTTTCATCACTTCAAATTATTTCACCAATTTTTTTTATATGATATTCTCAATGGTTAGATTATTTACTACTCATTTTATGTGTTGTAATAATTATACTTATTTTGCATTATTTTAGATTATGTTTTCTTTTTAAGTGTGATAATTATTATATATATTAAGATGAGTTCACCTTTAATTTTCATGAGTATTCTTATGAAGATATGCTTTATTTATAAATGTTTATCTATAAAAAATGAATCTCTATACAGAAAGTATTTTGAGAAAGCATCCAATGGATAAAAATGAATCAATGTGCAAAGCGATATCATGGTCATGATTAGAGTTTGTTGGGGGACACCCTGAATAGAGTTTATTATGGCCATGATCAGAGGACTTTGAGGGACGCCTCACTATCAAAGAGAGATATACAAGGAATTCCTTAATTAGAGAATATTATGGCCATGATTAGAGTTTATTGGGGGACGCCTTGATTAGAGTTTATTATTGTCATAATCAGAAGACTTTGAGGGACGCCTCACTGTCAAAGAGAGATATTCAAGGAATTCCTCAATCAGAGAATATTATGACCATGATTAGAGTTTATTGGGGGACGCCCTGATTAGAGTTTATTGTGGTCATAGTCAGAGGACTTTGGAAGATGCCTTATTGTCAAAGAGAAAGATGCACATTTGATTGAAAGTATTAAAATGAGATGACGATAGAAAGATAATGATATTATTAAAAATGATTTTAATGATGATGATAATGATGACAAAGAAATAATAAAAGAAGGTTTTTTTAAAAGAATGATCAATTATTTATTATTACTCATATAATCAGTTACTTATAAATTACTCACTTTTTCAGTATTGAGTTATTTTATCAAATATTCAAACTATTACTAATTTATTATTAAATTGTTTACTCTTATATTATAATTATGAATTTTATGTCTACTTCTCAAATAATGTTTTTTTTAAAGATTTTTAAATATGGTTTTAGAAATAAAGAATTGAAAAGAGTGGCTATATATATAGTTGTTGTTTTTGTTATTTTTCTACTGAGATTTGTATCTAATTCTTTGTGGTTTAATATTTCAGATGACACTGACAAACATGATTCTTATTGGATTTTGTAACACCCTCCCTAGGATATCACATTTTCGACTCCCGACTCATAATCTGAAAAGAAGTTCGCACAACGTTTGAGTTATAAAATATGGGTTTTAAAATTACTTTCTTGCTGAAACATAAACTTTCTGAAATTCATAAGTAATACGGAAAAACATATTGAAACATACTCATATACAATACTGACACCAATTAATATTTAATAACTTAAAGAGAAATATAAAACTTACAGACTCTTTTTTTTTAACAGTAGTAACCCTATGACAGGTTCTACTTAATAGCACGGTACAACACTAACGTTAAAACTTATCATACTTATTCCTTTTTCTATCCATCTTGATGCATCAGACATCTGTTTTATGTCAACACAGCACACCTTCGAGTCCTGAATGCCCACTCCTTATTGTTGTCACCAACCTCATAGTATTCATCGCCCGTTATGTCTAAGACAACTCGATCCTTCTATTATTTGATTTTAACAGTACAGACACAACAAAACAACATAACAAAGAGGTGAGATCACCTACGCCAATACCAACATGGCAAAGACAGTAGATAACACAAACAAGAATATCATACGTATATGTCATACCAGAATTTCAATAATGCACTCAACATTAATCAACTATCATCATCACACTATTAACATTATTAACATCACACAATAATCACAATAATGCCATCAACATGATTATCATCATCATCATCAAAGTATTTCAAAACAATTGTCATAGCCAATATTCCTCAATTAATATATATCATGCAGATATGGACACTCAAATTTATGCATATGTTATGCATGTGCACATAGACTCATTTTTCAAAAACAACTCCATGGAGGTTTTCACAATTTCGAGAAGAATGCTCTGTCAATTGTCAGCCTTAGCCCAAAGACAATCTTCCAGTTGTTGAAAAGAATCGTGTTCTTGTCGGGTATCGTCAATGCGTTGCAACGGACTGCATCGCCAAGTGACACATGGTCCTCAGACAAATGTCCACTGGTCGACCGCCGCGCCTCGACGCCCCCAAGATCCATCATAGACCTCACTATCAATTCTCATTCCCTCTTCAACCACAAGGGCCAAAATAGCTTATTAGCTATACTTTATACAATGCACTAATATATCAGTGCAAGTCCAACCCCAAAGGGCCAAATCTTTTCAATTTCATTTGTTCAATGTAATCATATGCTTCAACGCATATTTTTCCAATGCACGTATAATGCACCAAATCCAATCACAGACAAATATGTCATTTTCTCACAAACAGTGTATGGACACTGGTTCAACAGTAATCATACTGTACTTTCAACAACGAAAACCATGTTATCACATTTTCATAGTTATAAAACACTTTCGTCGTATTTTCACAAAATTGCGCAACATTTCCGTTACGTTTTTACAATTCCAAAACGTTTCTGTTACGTTTTCAAAATATCGTAACACTTCTGTTACGTTTTCAAAATACCACAACACTTCTATTGTATTTTCAAAATACCGTAACACTTTTGTTACGTTCTAAAATTCCAAAACATTTTTATTACATTTTCACATTACCGTAACACTACTGTTATGTTTACAAAATTTCGTAACATTTCTGTTACGCTTTCAAAATTTTGTAACATTTCTGTTACATTTATAAAATGTCGTAACATTTCTGTTACGTTTTGTTGCAGTATTTTAAACCACGTACTAATTTTTCAACGTTTTTCTCAAACACGTAAAAATATACGTTTATCAAATCCCATAATATTTTTCCACTTTTTCAAAATCACATAACTTAAAAATCATTCTTTTACGTCACGTAAATCATTTTCTATCATTCTCAAAATATTTAAAACACTTTTTAAATCTCATAATGATTTTTCTGCTATTTTCACAATCACGTAAAAATATTCTATCACCTTTCAATCACGCAGTAATTATTCAATAGTAGTTCAAATTATGTAAAATATTTAAAAGTAATCCAAATCGCGTAGAAATATTTCAACGTATTTAAAATCGCATAGAAATATTTTTCCATATCACGTAACTTAAAAATCACGTTTTTAAGATACGTAAATAATTTTTCACCACAATTTCGTTACAGAAAATATTTCTTGACCTTTAAAAATTTTTTTTCAACTTTTCCCAAAATAATATAACTTTATATCTTATTTAATATATTTTCTTACTCAAGAAAATCTTTTCGGAATATAATTCACAAAATCACTTTTTCATTGACGTAAATCAATGTTTCAAAATCTTAAATTTTCCTAACGTACTCCAAAACTTGAAAATAAGTTATACGTTAGTAAATTCTTAAATCACCATTATTTTCTCCATTTTTCTCAAATCAATTTTAAAATCAATTCTCTTCAAAATAAATTGAAGTTAAAACATTTTCAACCTTTCTTTATTTTTTTCCGTTTATGAAAATTTCTATATTCTCAATTGATAAAACACTCTGATTCCCTTTCCAAAATCCTTGCATTAAATCAAGATATATTTTCACTTTGAAAATTGTTTTGTTCATAAAATCAAGGCATTATAAGCCTTAAAATAAACGTGACACGACTATTGAAAACTATCAAATATTTTTCCTTTTAAATTGATATGGTTTTACACAAACAAAACCATTAAAAATCCTTTACAAAAACATAAGACTCATAGTCTTTAAAATCAAATCATTTGCTCATTTTTATTTTTCACTTTCTTTGCAAATCCATTTTCACTTTCTTTACAAATCCTTTTTCACTTTCTTTGCAAATCCTTAAAATCATCATTGCTATTTTCATTTAAATCTCATGTTTAGTAAAATATTTAGAAACTTTTTACACAAAATAAATCAATAAAAATCCTTTTAAAACCGTATTCATGTACTCTTTGAAAAATAAATTCTTTGTTTATTTTCCTTACTTTTCTAAACATCCATTTTCATCATTCAAGAAAATATTAATTTTGTGAACACCTATCTTGAGGTGTCTTGACCAAAATTCACCATGTTCTAGGGATCAAAAATCAATTCTTTTGTTCTTGAAAATTTTCAACATGAACCCTAATCAAGGGCATCAAAACCGTAGTTCTTCCTTGGCTATTGGAGCCAAAAATCAATTTCCTTTCCACCATCAAGTCATGGCATATACATATATATTTCATCATGAATAATATAAGCATACCATCAAAGCCATAAAAGCATGTATAGCATTTCAAGCATATCATCAAAGCTATAAAATCATGCAAAGCATATCAAGCATAGAAAATTAATCAAAGCTCATAAACACCCACAAATTAATTACATGACCATGGATATGAATCCTCACATGGATTCCACATCCATCAAATAAAATACCATCTCTCACCACCATGCTTGGTTGGTGAGATATGGATCTCCTCTTACCTCTTGAAGATCCTTAAAAACTTCTTGTTTTGCTTCTTTTTCCAAGTTCTTCATCACCAAGAGCTTCTCAAATACAAAACAAAATACATAGAAATTAGTATACTAAGCTTGATTAAGAAAACCATGGATCAAGCATGGTTAGAACCTTGAAAATCAAAAGAAAAGTGAAGAGTAACAAACTTCACCATTAATACCCAATAACTTTGATCTTGAAGAAAGTCCATGAAGATGAATGATTTAGAAGAAATCTTCAACATGAAAGTTGCTTAGAACATCATGTAGATTCAAGATCTATGGTTGGATGAAATTAAAAGAGATTGGAGAGTGGTTTTAGGGGTCTTGACCGAATGGTTCCTCTTGAAGCACAAAGATGGAATTTTTGATTTTTGATAGAAACTTGAAGCTTGGATTTGAAGCCCAAGATGAATGATTTTGGAAAAACTCATAACTAGAGATGTTCTTAGAATGGTGTTTAGGTTTAGAAAATCAAGTTGGATGAAATTAAAAAGTGATGGAAGGTGTTCTTGGAGTGCTTGGCCGAAACCTAGAGGAGAAAGGAGATGGAGAGAAAATTTTCTAAGTTTCCTTCTTGAAAATGAATCAATGAAGACCAAGGAAGACAATAATGACTAAAGCATGAAATTGTGGTCTTTCAATGCTCATAATGTAGCACCAAAACCGTGCCCCCCCTTCAAGCATTCTCCTTGGAGTGCAAAAATCAAAAGTAAGCCATTATGATGTCTAATTTGACCAAGACATGCAAAAATGACATAAAGCTTGTCTCTTTGTCTTCTAAACACTCCAAAACCATCACCTTCTCTTCATAATGCATTCAAGTAGTTGTCATCTTTTTCAAACCATTATTTGAAGGCTTTCTAGCCATTGATTAATTCAATGGTTAGGATTTAGGTAGATTTTTAATTTTAGAAGACTAAATCTAGGCCATTGGATTTTTCTCCTTTAAATTCTAGCCCTTAGATGTGTCTCCAAAATTAAGGGTCAAGATTGCTCCTTCTTACTTTTAATCCAAGGGTCATAATTAGTCTTTGTCACTTTTTAAGACTAAATCTCTACCCTTGATTAATTCTTCATCCAATGGTCATAAATGGTCTTTGTTACTTTTTAAGATTAAATCTTCACCCTTGATTTAATCTAAATCCAATGGTTATAAATGGTCTTTGTCATTTTTTCAAGACCAATTCTACACCTTTGATTACATCTATGGTTGATATCAAAGCCTTCCTAACAAAGCTTATTCTCACACCATTGATTAAATCAATGGTTATTATCCAAGGCTTCTTTATTAAGTTTGTTTCTTAACCTTTGATTAAATCAATGGTTAATATTCAAACTAAATATTCTCATCCAAGAGTATAAATCAAGTCAAGCTCTCTTTGTTGACTACGCAGTATAATATTTATTCTTGTATCCTACAAATAATATTTTTACTGTATTTTTATCATTCGATAATTAAATACATTATAAAATAAAGTACAAGAAATTTTCTAAAACTATTTTCAGATTCAGGTTTAGTAAGATCCCTTGTCTCCGTCTAAACAGTACAAATTTTTCTATGCGTAGAAATTTTTTTCACTTTGTGGGACCCACTTGGGCCCACGTAAGGTCACCTGGGCCCACATAGGACCACTTGGGCCCACATACAGTCAAAAAAATTCATAATTATCCACAAAAATTACAAATATTAGAAAACACACAAATATCAAACCAGATTACGTAAAATAATTACCTAACGGTAAAAATTAAATTACGTAAAGTTTTCCCCGGCCCAAAATTTTTTATTTTCATGACACGAAGTAAATCACTCAAAAAGATCAAATATGCTGACGGAATAAACAAAATAATTTTACAGTGCACAGAAATTACTAAACAAGAAAATTACATTAATTAACACAAAATTACTTGTTTAAGAGATACTAATTTGGGGTGTTACAATACTCCCCTTCTTTACGAAATTTCGTCCCTCGAAATTTCATGACCATGATTTCACACCTTCGGAATAAATAATGACATTATTCCCTTATCTTTTCTTCAGTTCCCATGTAGTTTCACCTCTTACGTAATTCCAAACGATTCTAAACCATTGAAAGTTCTTTATCTCTTCTTCACTTCTCCTGATCAAACAAATATCTTAATAAATTTTTTTTCTATGGTTTTCCATTACCGTCTTAACTTTTCCCATAGACGAGACTTCTTCAACTTTTGAAGAATCCACCACGCTTCCATCTGCGCCACTTTGATACTCTGACCCTGATATAAATAGGAATATTCTCTTTTGCAAGATATTCCTTCAATTGCAGTAGATGAAAGAAAACATCATGGAAAAGAACAAAACGAATCGAATATGTTATCGAACATATTCAACAAGGAGTTGGATGTAACTCGATCTTCAAGAATGAATTCTCTGATATCAATACAGCGGCTACCAACCTTCATTCATGCCTAGAATAGTTTTTCTCAGATAACTTCCAACTAATGTAATGTATTACTTAAAATTTTCTTATCCTCATGTCACTTTATTCTCCAGCTTTAGCTCTTACCAGGAAATGTCTCACTAGCCGAGTTCTCCTTTCAACCGCATTATATCAAATACTATGACACAGATTTTAAATAGGAACATCCTTTCTTGCAAAATATTCTTTCTTGCAAATGCAATATATGAAAGAACATTATAAAGGTTTAGGAAGAAAAGGTAGCGAAATGATCTAATATGTTACTAAACATATTTAACAAGAATTTGATTTTGCTTGATTTTCAAGAATGAGTTTTTCTGAAATACTAACACTGTATTGAGACAATCTCATAGGATATGGTTGGAAAATAACCAATCCATTTTCAAAGATCATGTCTGTTTATGAAACAGATCAAACTAACACAAAAATTTTGAACGACAGATCAAACTAACACAAAGAATTGATCTATAACAATGATTTGAATAACTTGGGTAGCTCGATAGGCTAAGAATAGAAACAGAAGTAAACAAATCAGAGGATTATGAATAACTCTAACATATAATTGATCTACTCAATCATATGCCATAAGGAATAGGTTATTCACAGAAATATTCAGTATGGTTTATAGGCTTAGCTCCAATGACACAATCTCCATTGTTTAAATCTTCTGCTCCAAACACTTTCTACTACCTGAGATTTTACTAACAGAAAACTCTGTTTTCATTGGAACTCTATTTTCAAAGATTGTGTTCCAAACTTCCCGCACTTAAAACAAATTATTTCCTTGGACGTATAATCTTTCGTTAAGTGCCCCTTTCCACACTTCTTACATTTCGGTGCATATGTCACAGTCAAACTAAACCTGTCATTACTAGTACTTTCTCCACAAGATTGTTGTTGTTGTTGACTTCTTGGAGATTGCAAGTACGTTTTCTGTTGGAATCGCTTGACCTTATGATTTCTCCTTTTTCGTAACCAATATAGTCCAACGTTAAAGGGTCTCTCATCCTGAGACTGATTTAACTCTAACAAAATCTTAGCTTAAGAAATCGATTCTTACTGCGGAACAATCTTTTGAGTTTGTTGTATAATTGCTTCAGCCACTGTTTGTATTACTTCCAAAGTTGTAGTCATATCACCACTATTATGTCTCGCTTCCACACGCGTACGTCTATCACGAGTCATTTCTTTTCTTCAAAGATGGACGAATCAAAATAAAATGGAAACCAGATGTAACCATTTCAAATAAACGTTTGTTTTCTTGACGCACATTCCTTCATTAAGTACCTTCTTTCACATCAGTTACTGCCTTTGGTTTCCTCAATGGTTGTAAATACATCTTCTGTTGAAATCAATCACTTTCCAAATATCCTTAAAAATATCAGGTTCCAAAATTTCGAAATCTTATATTCTAAGACTGATTCTCTTCCATTAGATCCTGAACCTCAACTTTCATTTCTTTCCCACTGAACAGCGATCCTTTGTTCCTGCAATTATCCTTCCACATTGCTCCCGTTGCTTCCGTAGCTGTAATTGCATTACTAATAACATGTTCCACTTCCACACAAGTACAACTATCTCGAGCCATTTCTTTTTTTTTTTTTGAGGCGTGCGGATCGAAATACAATGGATCTGATATCCATTATAAACAACATTGTTTCCTTTCGGAAAACAATAACATAGAGAACACAACACAAGCAAAATAGACCTAACCACAAACCCTAAAAGACTCAAACCGTGCTCTGATACCAACTAATGTAATACCCTTCCTAGGGTATCACATTTTCGACTCCCGACTCATAATCTGAAAAGAAGTTCGCACAAAGTTTGAGTTATAAAATATGGGTTTTAAAATTACTTTCTTGCTGAAACATAAACTTTTTGAAATTCATAAGTAATACGGAAAAACATATTGAAACAGACTCATATACAATACTGACACCAATTAATATTTAATAACTTAAAGAGAAATATAAAACTTACAGACTTTTTTTTTTTAACAGTAGTAACCCTATGACAGGTTCTACTTAATAGCACGGTACAATACTAACGTTAAAACTTATCATACTTATTCCTTTTTCTGTCCATCTTGATGCATCGGACATCTGTTCTATGTCAACACAGCACACCTTCGAGTCCTGAATGCCCACTCCTTATTGTTGTCACCAACCTCATAGTATCCATCGCCCGTTATGTATAAGACAACTCGATCCTTCTATTATTTGATTTTAACAGTACAGACACAACAAAATAACATAACAAAGAGGTGAGAGCACCTACGCCAATACCAACATGGCAGCATAGAGATAACACAAACAGTAATATCATACAGATATGTCATACCAGAATTTCAATAATGCACTCAACATTAATCAACTATCATCATCACACTATTAACATTATTAACATCACACAATAATCACAATAATGCCATCAACATGATTATCATCATCATCATCAAAGTATTTCAAAACAATTGTCATAGCCAATATTCCTCAATTAATATATATCATGCAGATATGGACACTCAAATTTATGCATATGTTATGCATGTGCACATAGACTCATTTTTCAAAAACAACTCCATGGAGGTTTTCACAATTTCGAGAAGAATGCTCTGTCAATTGTCAGCCTTAGCTCAAAGACAATCTTCCAGGTTGTTGAAAAGAATCGTGTTCTTGTCGGCTATCGTCAATGCGTTGCACGGATCAGCATCGCTAAGTGGCACATGGTCCTCAGACAAATGTCCACTGGTCGACCGCCGCGCCTCGACGCCCCCAAGATCCATCATAGACCTCACTATCAATTCTCATTCCCTCTTCAACCACAAGGGCCAAAATAGCTTATTAGCTATACTTTATACAATGCACTAATATATCAGTGCAAGTCCAACCCCAAAGGGCCAAATCTTTTCAATTTCATTTGTTCAATGTAATCATATGCTTCAACGCATATTTTTCCAATGCACGTATAATGCACCAAATCCAATCACAGACAAATATGTCATCATTTTCTCACAAACAATGTATGGACACTTGGTTCAACAATAATCATATTGTACTTTCAACAACGAAAACCATGTTATCACATTTTCATAGTTATAAAACACTTTCGTCGTATTTTCACAAAATTGTGCAACATTTCCGTTACGTTTTTACAATTCCAAAACGTTTCTGTTACGTTTTCAAAATATCGTAACACTTCTGTTACGTTTTCAAAATACCACAACACTTCTATTGTATTTTCAAAATACTGTAACACTTTTGTTACGTTCTAAAATTCCAAAACATTTTTATTACATTTTTACATTACCGTAACATTACTGTTACGTTTACAAAATTTCGTAACATTTCTATTACGCTTTCAAAATTTTGTAACATTTCTGTTACATTTATAAAATGTCGTAACATTTCTGTTACGTTTTGTTGCAGCATTTTAAACCACGTACTAATTTTTCAACGTTTTTCTCAAACACGTAAAAATATACGTTTATCAAATCCCATAATATTTTTCCACTTTTTCAAAATCACATAACTTAAAAATCATTCTTTTACGTCACGTAAATCATTTTTTATCATTCTCAAAATATTTAAAACACTTTTTAAATCTCATAATGATTTTTCCGCTATTTTCACAATCACGTAAAAATATTCTATCACCTTTCAATCACGCAGTAATTATTCAATAGTAGTTCAAATTATGTAAAATATTTAAACGTAATCCAAATCGCGTAGAAATATTTCAACGTATTTAAAATCGCATAGAAATATTTTTCCATATCACGTAACTTAAAAATCACGTTTTTAAGATACGTAAATAATTTTTCACCACAATTTCGTTACAGAAAATATTTCTTGACCTTTAAAAATTTCTTTTCAACTTTTCCCAAAATAATATAACTTTATATCTTATTTAATATATTTTCTTACTCAAGAAAATCTTTTCGGAATATAATTCACAAAATCACTTTTCCATTGACGTAAATCAATGTTTCAAAATCTTAAATTTTCCTAACGTATCCAAAACTTGAAAATAAGTTATACGTTAGTAAAATTCTTAAATCACCATTATTTTCTCCATTTTTCTCAAATCAATTTTAAAATCAATTCTCTTCAAAATAAATTGAAGTTAAAACATTTTCAACCTTTCTTTATTTTTTTCCGTTTATGAAAATTTCTATATTCTCAATTGATAAAACACTCTGATTCCCTTTTCAAAATCCTTGCATTAAATCAAGATATATTTTCACTTTGAAAATTGTTTTGTTCATAAAATCAAGGCATTATAAGCCTTAAAATAAACGTGGACATGACTATTGAAACTATCAAATATTTTTCCTTTTAAATTGATATGGTTTTACACAAACAAAACCATTAAAAATCCTTTACAAAAACATAAGACTCATAGTCTTTAAAATCAAATCATTTGCTCATTTTTATTTTTCACTTTCTTTGCAAATCCATTTTCACTTTCTTTACAAATCCTTTTTCACTTTCTTTGCAAATCCTTAAAATCATCATTGCTATTTTCATTTAAATCTCATGTTTAGTAAAATATTTAGAAACTTTTTACACAAAATAAATCAATAAAAATCCTTTTAAAACCGTATTCATGTACTCTTTGAAAAATAAATTCTTTGTTTATTTTTCTTACTTTTCTAAACATCCATTTTCATCATTCAAGAAAATATTAATTTTGTGAACACCTATCTTGAGGTGTCTTGACCAAAATTCACCATGTTCTAGGGATCAAAAATCAATTCTTTTGTTCTTGAAAATTTTCAACATGAACCCTAATCAAGGGCATCAAAACCGTAGCTTTCTTCCTTGCTATTGGAGCCAAAAATCAATTTCCTTTCCACCATCAAGTCATGGCATATACATATATATTTCATCATGAATAATATAAGCATACCATCAAAGCCATAAAAGCATGTATAGCATTTCAAGCATATCATCAAAGCTATAAAATCATGCAAAGCATATCAAGCATAGAAAATTAATCAAAGCTCATAAACACCCACAAATTAATTACATGACCATGGATATGAATCCTCACATGGATTCCACATCCATCAAATAAAATACCATCTCTCACCACCATGCTTGGTTGGTGAGATGGATCTCCCTCTTACCTCTTGAAGATCCTTAAAAACTTCTTGTTTTGCTTCTTTTTCCAAGTTCTTCATCACCAAGAGCTTCTCAAATACAAAACAAAATACATAGAAATTAGTATACTAAGCTTGATTAAGAAAACCATGGATCAAGCATGGTTAGAACCTTGAAAATCAAAAGAAAAGTGAAGAGTAACAAACTTCACCATTAATACCCAATAACTTTGATCTTGAAGAAAGTCCATGAAGATGAATGATTTAGAAGAAATCTTCAACATGAAAGTTGCTTAGAACATCATGTAGATTCAAGATCTATGGTTGGATGAAATTAAAAGAGATTGGAGAGTGGTTTTAGGGGTCTTGACCGAATGGTTCCTCTTGAAGCACAAAGATGGAATTTTTGATTTTTGATAGAAACTTGAAGCTTAGATTTGAAGCCCAAGATGAATGATTTTGGAAAAACTCATAACTAGAGATGTTCTTAGAATGGTGTTTAGGTTTAGAAAATCAAGTTGGATGAAATTAAAAAGTGATGGAAGGTGTTCTTGGCCGAAACCTAGAGGAGAAAGGAGATGGAGAGAAAATTTTCTAAGTTTCCTTCTTGAAAATGAATCAATGAAGACCAAGGAAGACAATAATGACTAAAGCATGAAATTGTGGTCTTTCAATGCTCATAATGTAGCACCAAAACCGTGCCCCCCCTTCAAGCATTCTCCTTGGAGTGCAAAAATCAAAAGTAAGCCATTATGATGTCTAACTTGACCAAGACATTTAAAAAATGACATAAAGCTTGTCTCTTTGTCTTCTAAACACTCCAAAACCATCACCTTCTCTTCATAATGCATTCAAGTAGTTGTCATCTTTTTCAAACCATTATTTGAAGCCTTTCTAGCCATTGATTAATTCAATGGTTAGGATTTAGGTAGATTTTTAATTTTAGAAGACTAAATCTAGGCCATTGGATTTTTCTCTTTTAAATTCTAGCCCTTAGATGTGTCTCCAAAATTAAGGGTCAAGATTGCTCCTTCTTACTTTTAATCCAAGGGTCATAATTAGTCTTTGTCACTTTTTAAGACTAAATCTCTACCCTTGATTAATTCTTCATCCAATGGTCATAAATGGTCTTTGTTACTTTTTAAGATTAAATCTCCACCCTTGATTTAATCTAAATCCAATGGTTATAAATGGTCTTTGTCATTTTTTCAAGACCAATTCTACACCTTTGATTACATCTATGGTTGATATCAAAGCCTTCCTAACAAAGCTTATTCTCACACCATTGATTAAATCAATGGTTATTATCCAAGGCTTCTTTATTAAGTTTGTTTCTTAACCTTTGATTAAATCAATGGTTAATATTCAAACTAAATATTCTCATCCAAGAGTATAAATCAAGTCAAGCTCTCTTTGTTGACTACGCAGTATAATATTTATTCTTGTATCCTACAAATAATATTTTTATTGTATTTTTATCATCCGATAATTAAATACATTATAAAATAAAGTACAAGAAATTTTCTAAAACTATTTTCAGATTCAGGTTTAGTAAGATCCCTTATCTCCGTCTAAACAGTACAATTTTTTCTATGCGTAAAAATTTTTTTCACTTTGTGGGACCCACCTGGGCCCACGTAAGGTCACCTGGGCCCACATAGAAACACTTGGGCCCACATACAGTCAAAAAAATTCATAATCATCCACAAAAATCACAAATATTAGAAAACACACAAATATCAAACCAGATTACGTAAAATAATTACCTAACGGTAAAAATTAAATTACGTAAAGTTTTCCCCGGCCCAAAATTTTTTATTTTCCTGACACGAAGTAAATCACTCAAAAAGATCAAATATGCTGACGGAATAAACAAAATAATTTTACAGTGCACAGAAATTACTAAACAAGAAAATTGTTAACTCACAAAAATTACTTGTTTAAGAGATACTAAATTTGGGGTGTTACAATACTCCCTTTTTTACGTAAATTTCGTCCTCGAAATTTCATGACCATGATTTCACACCTTCGGAATAAATAATGACATTATTCCCTTATCTTTTCTTCAGTTCCCATGTAGTTTCACCTCTTACGTAATTCCAAACGATTCTAAACCATTGAAAGTTCTTTATCTCTTCTTCACTTCTCCTGATCAAACAAATATCTTAATAAATTTTTTTTTCTATGGTTTTCCATTACCGTCTTAACTTTTCCCATAGACAGACTTCTTCAACTTTTGAAGAATCCACCACGCTTCCACTGCGCCACTTTGATACTCTGACCTGGATATAAATAGGAATATTCTCTTTTGCAAGATATTCCTTCAATTGCAGTAGATGAAAGAAAACATCATGGAAAAGAACAAAACGAATCGAATATGTTATCGAACATATTCAGCAAGGAGTTGGATGTAACTCGATCTTCAAGAATGAATTCTCTGATATCAATACAGCGGCTACCAACCTTCATTCATGCCTAGAATAGTTTTTCTCAGATAACTTCCAACTAATGTAATGTATTACTTAAAATTTTCTTATCCTTATGTCACTTTATTCTCCAGCTTTAGCTCTTACCAGGAAATGTCTCACTAGCCGAGTTCTCCTTTCAACCGCATTATATCAAATACTATGACATAGATTTTAAATAGGAACATCCTTTCTTGCAAAATATTCTTTCTTGCAAATGCAATATATGAAAGAACATTATAAAGGTTTAGGAAGAAAAGGTAGCGAAATGATCTAATATGTTACTAAACATATTTAACAAGAATTTGATTTTGCTTGATTTTCAAGAATGAATTTTTCTGAAATACTAACACTGTATTGAGACAATCTCATAGGATATGGTTGGAAAATAACCAATCCATTTTCAAAGATCATGTCTGTTTATGAAACAGATCAAACTAACACAAAAATTTTGAACGACAGATCAAACTAACACAAAGAATTGATCTATAACAATGATTTGAATAACTTGGGTAGCTCGATAGGCTAAGAATAGAAACAGAAGTAAACAAATCAGAGGATTACGAATAACTCTAACATATAATTGATCTACTCAATCATATGCCATAAGGAATAGGTTATTCACAGAAATATTCAGTATGGTTTATAGGCTTAGCTCCGATGACACAATCTCCATTGTTTAAATCTTCCGCTCCAAACACTTTCTACTACCTGAGATTTTACTAACAGAAAACTCTGTTTTCATTGGAACTCTATTTTCAAAGATTGTGTTCCAAACTTCCCGCACTTAAAACAAATTATTTCCTTGGACGTATAATCTTTCGTTAAGTGCCCCTTTCCACACTTCTTACATTTCGGTGCATATGTCACAGTCAAACTAAACCTGTCATTACTCGTACTTTCTCCACAAGATTGTTGTTGTTGTTGACTTCTTGGAGATTGCAAGTACGTTTTCTATTGGAATCGCTTGACCTTATGATTTCCCCTTTTTCGTAACCAATATAGTCCAACGTTAAAGGGTCTCTCATCTTGAGACTGATTTAACTCTAACAAAATCTTAGCTTAAGAAATCGATTCTTGCTGCGGAACAATCTTTTGAGTTTGCTGTATAATTGCTTCAGCCACTGTTTGTATTACTTCCAAAGTTGTAGTCATATCACCACCATTATGTCTCGCTTCCACACGCGTACGTCTATCACGAGTCATTTCTTTTCTTCAAAGATGGACGAATCAAAATAAAATGGAAAC
The DNA here is from genome assembly GCA_029884605.1 of Ormosia emarginata. Lineage (NCBI taxonomy): Eukaryota > Viridiplantae > Streptophyta > Magnoliopsida > Fabales > Fabaceae > Ormosia > Ormosia emarginata. The sequence continues at coordinate 2,362,786 of JAQQTP010000057.1, read as the reverse complement.
CAGATGTAACCATTTCAAATAAACGTTTGTTTTCTTGACGCACATTCCTTCATTAAGTACCTTCTTTCACATCGCCATCGCCTTTGGTTTCCTCAATGGTTGTAAATACATCTTCTGTTGAAATCAATCACTTTCCAAATATCCTTAAAAATATCAGGTTCCAAAATTTCGAAATCTTATATTCTAAGACTGATTCTCTTCCATTAGATCCTGAACCTCAACTTTCATTTCTTTCCCACTGAACAGCGATCCTTTGTTCCTGCAGTTATCCTTCCACATTGCTCCCGTTGCTTCCGTAGCTGTAATTGCATTACTAATAACATGTTCCACTTCCACACAAGTACAACTATCCCGAGCCATTTCTTTTTTTTTTTTTTTGAGGCGTGCGAATCGAAATACAATGGATCTGATATCCATTATAAACAACATTGTTTCCTTTCGGAAAACAATAACATAGAGAACACAACACAAGCAAAATAGACCTAACCACAAACCCCAAAAGACTCAAACCGTGCTCTGATACCAACTAATGTAATACCCTTCCTAGGGTATCACATTTTCGACTCCCGACTCATAATCTGAAAAGAAGTTCGCACAAAGTCTGAGTTATAAAATATGGGTTTTAAAATTACTTTCTTGCTGAAACATAAACTTTCTGAAATTCATAAGTAATACGGAAAAACATATTGACACAGACTCATATACAATACTGACACCAATTAATATTTAATAACTTAAAGAGAAATATAAAACTTACAGACTCTTTTTTTTTTAACAGTAGTAACCCTATGACAGGTTCTACTTAATAGCACGGTACAATACTAACGTTAAAACTTATCATACTTATTCCTTTTTCTGTCCATCTTGATGCATCGGACATCTGTTCTATGTCAACACAGCACACCTTCGAGTCCTGAATGCCCACTCCTTATTGTTGTCACCAACCTCATAGTATCCATCGCCCGTTATGTCTAAGACAACTCGATCCTTCTATTATTTGATTTTAACAGTACAGACACAACAAAACAACATAACAAAGAGGTGAGAGCACCTACGCCAATACCAACATGGCAGCACAGAGATAACACAAACAGTAATATCATACAGATATGTCATACCAGAATTTCAATAATGCACTCAACATTAATCAACTATCATCATCACACTATTAACATTATTAACATCACACAATAATCACAATAATGCCATCAACATGATTATCATCATCATCATCAAAGTATTTCAAAACAATTGTCATAGCCAATATTCCTCAATTAATATATATCATGCAGATATGGACACTCAAATTTATGCATATGTTATGCATGTGCACATAGACTCATTTTTCAAAAACAACTCCATGGAGGTTTTCACAATTTCGAGAAGAATGCTCTGTCAATTGTCAGCCTTAGCCCAAAGACAATCTTCCAGTTGTTGAAAAGAATCGTGTTCTTGTCGGGTATCGTCAATGCGTTGCAACGGACTGCATCGCCAAGTGGCACATGGTCCTCGGACAAATGTCCACTGGTCGACCGCCGCGCCTCGACGCCCCCAAGATCCATCATAGACCTCACTATCAATTCTCATTCCCTCTTCAACCACAAGGGCCAAAATAGCTTATTAGCTATACTTTATACAATGCACTAATATATCAGTGCAAGTCCAACCCCAGGGCCAAATCTTTTCAATTTCATTTGTTCAATGTAATCATATGCTTCAACGCATATTTATCCAATGCACGTATAATGCACCAAATCCAATCACAGACAAATATGTCATTTTCTCACAAAAGCGTGTATGGACACCGGTTCAACAATAATCATATCAGTACTTTCAACAATGAAAACCATGTTATCACATTTTCATAGTTATAAAACACTTTCGTCGTATTTTCACAAAATTGCGCAACATTTTCAAGTTACGTTTTTACAATTCCAAAACGTTTACATTACGCTTTCAAAATATCGTAACACTTCGCATTCACGCTTTCAAAATACCACAACACTTCTATTGTATTTTCAAAATACCGTAACACTTTTGTTACGTTCTAAAATTCCAAAACATTTTTATTACATTTTCACATTACCGTAACACTACTGTTACGTTTACAAAATTTCGTAACATTTCTGTTACGTTTTCAAAATTTTGTAACATTTCTGTTACATTTATAAAAATGTCGTAACATTTACATTACGTTTGTTGCAAAGATTTTAAACCACGTACTAATTTTTCAACGTTTTTCTCAAACACGTAAAAATATACGCTTATCAAATCCCATAATATTTTTCCACTTTTTCAAAATCACATAACTTAAAAATCATTCTTTTACGTCACGTAAATCATTTTCTATCATTCTCAAAATATTTAAAACACTTTTTAAATCTCATAATGATTTTTCCGCTATTTTCACAATCACGTAAAAATATTCTATCACCTTTCAATCACGCAAAGAATTATTCAATAGTAGTTCAAATTATGTAAAATATTTAAACGTAATCCAAATCGCGTAGAAATATTTCAACGTATTTAAAATCGCATAGAAATATTTTTCCATATCACGTAACTTAAAAATCACGTTTTTAAGATACGTAAATAATTTTTCACCACAATTTCGTTACAGAAAATATTTCTTGACCTTTAAAAATTTCTTTTCAACTTTTCCCAAAATAATATATATTATATCTTATTTAATATATTTTCTTACTCAAGAAAATCTTTTCGGAATATAATTCACAAAATCACTTTTCCATTGACGTAAATCAATGTTTCAAAATCTTAAATTTTCCTAACGTACTCCAAAACTTGAAAATAAGTTATACGTTAGTAAATTCTTAAATCACCATTATTTTCTCCATTTTTCTCAAATCAATTTTAAAATCAATTCTCTTCAAAATAAATTGAAGTTAAAACATTTTCAACCTTTCTTTATTTTTTTCCGTTTATGAAAATTTCTATATTCTCAATTGATAAAACACTCTGATTCCCTTTTCAAAATCCTTGCATTAAATCAAGATATATTTTCACTTTGAAAATTGTTTTGTTCATAAAATCAAGGCATTATAAGCCTTAAAATAAACGTGGACATGACTATTGAAACTATCAAATATTTTTCCTTTTAAATTGATATGGTTTTACACAAACAAAACCATTAAAAATCCTTTACAAAAACATAAGACTCATAGTCTTTAAAATCAAATCATTTGCTCATTTTTATTTTTCACTTTCTTTGCAAATCCATTTTCACTTTCTTTACAAATCCTTTTTCACTTTCTTTGCAAATCCTTAAAATCATCATTGCTATTTTCATTTAAATCTCATGTTTAGTAAAATATTTAGAAACTTTTTACACAAAATAAATCAATAAAAATCCTTTTAAAGATTCATGTACTCTTTGAAAAATAAATTCTTTGTTTATTTTTCTTACTTTTCTAAACATCCATTTTCATCATTCAAGAAAATATTAATTTTGTGAACACCTATCTTGAGGTGTCTTGACCAAAATTCACCATGTTCTAGGGATCAAAAATCAATTCTTTTGTTCTTGAAAATTTTCAACATGAACCCTAATCAAGGGCATCAAAACCGTAGCTCTTCCTTGGCTATTGGAGCCAAAAATCAATTTCCTTTCCACCATCAAGTCATGGCATATACATATATATTTCATCATAAATAATATAAGCATACCATCAAAGCCATAAAAGCATGTATAGCATTTCAAACATATCATCAAAGCTATAAAATCATGCAAAGCATATCAAGCATAGAAAATTAATCAAAGCTTATAAACACCCACAAATTAATTACATGACCATGGATATGAATCCTCACATGGATTCCACATCCATCAAATAAAATACCATCTCTCACCACCATGTTTGGTTGGTGAGATGGATCTCCCTCTCACCTCTTGAAGATCCTTAAAAACTTCTTGTTTTGCTTCTTTTTCCAAGTCCTTCATCACCAAGAGCTTCTCAAATACAAAACAAAATACATAGAAATTAGTATACTAAGCTTGATTAAGAAAACCATGGATCAAACATGGTTAGAACCTTGAAAATCAAAAGAAAAGTGAAGAGTAACAAACTTCACCATTAATACCCAATAACTTTGATCTTGAAGAAAGTCCATGAAGATGAATGATTTAGAAGAAATCTTCAACATGAAAGTTGCTTAGAACATCATGTAGATTCAAGATCTATGGTTGGATGAAATTAAAAGAGATTGGAGAGTGGTTTTAGGGGTCTTGACCGAATGGTTCCTCTTGAAGCACAAAGATGGAATTTTTGATTTTTGATAGAAACTTGAAGCTTGGATTTGAAGCCCAAGATGAATGATTTTGGAAAAACTCATAACTAGAGATGTTCTTAGAATGGTGTTTAGGTTTATAAAATCAAGTTGGATGAAATTAAAAAGTGATGGAAGGTGTTCTTGGAGTGCTTGGCCGAAACCTAGAGGAGAAAGGAGATGGAGAGAAAATTTTCTTAGTTTCCTTCTTGAAAATGAATCAATGAAGACCAAGGAAGACAATAATGACTAAAGCATGAAATTGTGGTCTTTCAATGCTCATAATGTAGCACCAAAACCGTGCCCCCCCTTCAAGCATTCTCCTTGGAGTGCAAAAATCAAAAGTAAGCCATTATGATGTCTAACTTGACCAAGACATGCAAAAATGACATAAAGCTTGTCTCTTTGTCTTCTAAACACTCCAAAACCATCACCTTCTCTTCATAATGCATTCAAGTAGTTGTCATCTTTTTCAAACCATTATTTGAAGCCTTTCTAGCCATTGATTAATTCAATGGTTAGGATTTAGGTAGATTTTTAATTTTAGAAGACTAAATCTAGGCCATTGGATTTTTCTCTTTTAAATTCTAGCCCTTAGATGTGTCTCCAAAATTATGGGTCAAGATTGCTCCTTCTTACTTTTAATCCAAGGGTCATAATTAGTCTTTGTCACTTTTTAAGACTAAATCTCTACCCTTGATTAATTCTTCATCCAATGGTCATAAATGGTCTTTGTTACTTTTTAAGATTAAATCTCCACCCTTGATTTAATCTAAATCCAATGGTTATAAATGGTCTTTGTCATTTTTTCAAGACCAATTCTACACCTTTGATTACATCTTTGGTTGATATCAAAGCCTTCCTAACTAAGCTTATTCTCACACCATTGATTAAATCAATGGTTATTATCCAAGGCTTCTTTATTAAGTTTGTTTCTTAACCTTTGATTAAATCAATGGTTAATATTCAAACTAAATATTCTCATCCAAGAGTATAAATCAAGTCAAGCTCTCTTTGTTGACTACGCAGTATAATATTTATTCTTGTATCCTACAAATAATATTTTTACTGTATTTTTATCATCCGATAATTAAATACAGTATAAAATAAAGTACAAGAAATTTTCTAAAACTATTTTCAGATTCAGGTTTAGTAAGATCCCTTGTCTCCGTCTAAACAGTACAATTTTTTCTATGCGTAAAATTTTTTTTCACTTTGTGGGACCCACCTGGGCCCACGTAAGGTCACCTGGGCCCACATAGGACCACCTAGGCCCACATACAGTCAAAAAAATTCATAATCATCCACAAAAATCACAAATATTAGAAAATACACAAATATCAAACTAGATTACGTAAAATAATTACCTAACGGTAAAAATTAAATTACGTAAAGTTTTCCCCGGCCCAAAATTTTTTATTTTCCTGACACGAAGTAAATCACTCAAAAAGATCAAATATACTGACGGAATAAGCAAAATAATTTTACAAAGTACGTAAAATTACTAAACAAAAATTACATTAACACAAAATTACTGTTTAAGAGATACAGAAATTTGGGGTGTTACAGTTTTCTTGTGTGAGAACTAGAAGAATATGTTAAGAGTTATGTTGGAAGATTTTATTAATAATTGTAAATTAGTGGCACCTTAAGAAGGTTTTATAGATTTCAATTTTGGAAATTTGATGCCTAACTTAGAAATGTTTGTATGTATATAACCAACTTTAAAAGGGTTTAATCCCTTAATGAAATATTTTGTACTTTAAAGTTTCAGTGGTAATAGTATGTTGTGTTAAATACTTAACAAATAAATTAAATATAATAAAATTAATTAAAATTAGAGTAGGATTACACCGGTAATTTCATCAGTTTCTTTTCCTAAGGTTTTCTATCGAGAAATTCCTCCAACTTCTAAGGAGGAGTGTCGACCAATTTTCGGCAAATTTTTTGCTGGCGATAACACGTCTGTTACTTGGATAAGGAGCCAGTTACGTAGTTAGAGGTTTTTGGTGGATTATCCGTTGAAAATTTTAAAAAATTCAAAGGAAGTTTTTTATTAAGAGCCATGTTAGGCCTGCTTCCTTTCTATTTTTGTGATGGTTTTCTCATTCTTCTCCCTTTCTCCATCCTTTCCCCCTCCATTGTTGAGACCATTTATGCGTCCTCACCATGTGGCCCAGCCATCGTGGAACCTAGCCACCGTGGGAGTGGTGAACCATCCACTTTGCGAGTTGCGACCTAGCCACCTTGTGCATCCTCAGTACGACCATGATGTGAGAGAACCTATGAACCATGAGAAAATGGTAACAACATTTCCCTCCTCAGCTTTATCATCTCCTTTGTTGAATTGTTCACCACATTGATGGCTTCTTTCAGTTTCTTCTCTGTACATGGATGGCACATAGGAGGTGTGGACAATGCATGGGAGACAGTGAGTGCACGGGAGATGTGGGTGGATGTGGTGCATGAGAAGTAGGTGCATGACTTCTCACCGTTATGTTATATATATGTTGTAAATAGAGAAGATATTCTATTCTCTCTATATTGTATTGACGTTAATTGGAATTGAATATATTTCCTAAATAAGGACCTAATAATCAATAAGATTACAAGAGTGATGAAAGCTAATAATAAGGAAAATAAAAAAGAAACAAATTATGATAGAAAAAGGAAAGAAATTCCTAAACTAACTCCTATTAGTTAGGGACATGATCTATCTGTGAGCTGTAAACAGCTCTGATGTTGGTGCTATCAATATATATATGTGTGTGTGTGTGTGTGTGTGTGTGTGTGTGTACATGTATGTATGTTTATATGTATGCTTGCATGTATGTATATTGTGTTTATATTTTGAATATATAAATGTGTTTATGTGTATATTTGAATATATATTTATATATATGATATACTTGTTATCTATTGGTGTTTGTGTCCTAGTATGATAGCTAATTCTCTATTATGATGTTATAGAATTTGATTAATAACTTGACATTGTATAAAACTAATACTTGATTTATTATCATAATAATATAGTATAATAGGATAATGTGCAAATTTGTAAAATTAAAAAATGTGATAAAATAGTAATATGAAATATTAAACATAAAATTTTAAGTGAAGAGGTTGATAAATTATTTAATTTAATTAATTAATTAAATAATTTACATATTTAATTAAAACATTAAATGAAAATAATTATTAATTAATATTAATTTTAATAAATTAATAAAGTATAGTATGATATAATATGATTTAACAAAAAATTAAAAAAATATGAATTATATATGATTAATTAATTAAATAATAATTAATTAATTACATAAGAATGATAAATTTTATAAATGTGCACCCAACTTTCAAACGAACAATATATACGCATGAGTTGGAGATATGAGACAATGAATTGTAAACTTGAGATAATGTGAAAGATCTTGCAGCCGAATGATGACTTCAAATTAAGAGGAATGACAAATATATAAGATGCATCAATTACTATAAGTTTCAAAATGTATAAAAAATTATAATTATAATATAAAATAAAATTATAAAAACTAAAAATTAGAACAATATCAATAATTAATTAAATAATTAAATAAGAGGGAGTGTGTGACATATCTTACAGACGAACGATGACTTCAAACTACTAAGTGGAATGAAGAATATATAATTGCCCTATGTTACAGTGACAATAATTATGTAATATAATAATATGTTATTGTTATTAACACTTATTTGCATGCAAGTTATTTTTAAATTATTGGAATAATTAATTTTCTACTAAATTAAGAAGCTCTAAACCTTAAGTTAGATGACATGAGTTTTGCAGCATAGGTTAAGCAGCTCTGAATAGTGCGAGATTTGATTGCTCAAGTAAGTTATCTTTTGTCATCCATTGGTAGTGAGGATGATGACTCTAGTGATAAGATTATCAGATGGTAAATGTGATAGAAATTTTTTTACTGACAAAAGTCGCATGACAGAGTAGTTAAAGAATAAGATAGAAATCGAAAGTAGACGAAATTAATATAAAGAGTGATTTCAACAACAAAAATGACATTATACAAGAGTCTCATGGGGAGGATATGTCAGATAAAATCATGAGTTTGACAACATTAGGATTGGAAAAGTTGAGTAGGAGGTTCCTAGACTATTGCCCTTGTTGGAGTCACCGAAAATGTATGTCTCCTTGCACTCATCTATCGAGTTTTGGAGAGTAGTTAATTGAGAGAAAAATAATTTTAGGGGTATTTGGCTAAAGTTGGGATTAGGGTTTTGATAGTGTTTGTGACGACAAGTTGAGTAGAGGTATTTTTATTATTCGATGTTATACAATTGGAACTCAAATGAAGACTATCCATATTTAAGGAATGAGTTTAGGAACTGGGAATGTCAGTATTAGGAAAAGTAAAATTTCTTTTGATCTTTAATAAATTGCTCTCATGTTAAAAGATTTTTATATTGGATCTCTACTGGTGGGTTAGGATAAAAAGCTGGCAACTATTTGAGAAGTACTTTCTTTTTCTAAGTAATGTTCATTATAAAATATATCAATCTTCATCCTTGTCTTCAACAGCTAAATACTTGAATTTTTTTAGCATTCTTGCACTTTTCCTTATGCTTGGTGACAGCCACATGATACAGTTATACCTATATGCCTTCTCCAATTTTGAGATCTCTCTGAATTAAAAAGGTTGTATGGTCTAGATTTTAGGATTTAAGAAGGCATATAATCGATTGTCTAGAACTGTGTTCATAAGAATGTTAGTAAAATTCGTATATTTAACCATTGAAGACAATGATGATGATTGATACATTTTAGAATGAACATTGCTTTTGGAAAAAAATGTGCTTCTCAAATTCTAGCGAGCAAGATTGGTATCACAATTCATCAGGAGAGAAACCAACACAAATTTTTTTTAAACAAGAGCACGTTTGATTCAAGAGCTTAAAAGAAAATGACTTTTTTTTACTGACACTCCTAGTTTCTAGACTGATTTGTTGTCATTCAATGAGTTTCATATTGTATTACATTTAATAATATAAATATATATATGCTTTCACTTATCATAATCATCACTCTCGAAATCCTAATTTCACTTTCATCCAAATTTCTTTGAGATTAAATTTTTTTGTACTGTTTAAAAATCATTACACGACTGCAACTAGACACATGCTTTCTGTGCCACCAACAAGGATAATGGTCTTGCGGCTACCCTCTCAACTATCCTAGCTCTAATAATGTTGAGCACACAATATCATCTAGATATTTCTCTCCATGATACTTTGGTACAATGTCATTTTCATTTGTGTCATTATTTTTGATAAAAAATTTGTTTGCTATTGATTTCTTTCTTATTCATCGGTTTCTCCATCAGAGGGCTTCTGTTCGCCAAAAAAATTACTTCATAAAGTGTAAATTCATTATTATAATCCTCAGTGTCTTTCTCCTTTTTATATCTTGTTACATTGTCTTGTGATAATAGCCTGATTTTTATATATTTTTCTTATAATAATAGGTATTATTATATCTCAATATATTTAATTTTATTTATTTTGTGGAATTATTATTTGTTTATTTGAGAAAATCTATTTAATTAATTATTGTTATAATTGTAGGGAATTTGTTGAAAATTCGGATTCAACTCACATTTTTTGACCTTGTTGCTATATTTGGATCATATATTGGGTTACAAATATCATATCAACGTGATCCTTTTGGTGTTGGAAAGCTAACAGAAAATGCAACAACTCTTCTGTTGATCTTGAAGACTAATTTTGTCATCTGAATGACGATAAAAATAAAGAGAGAAAAAGATAAAAATCTGACAACCTTCAATAAAAGGAGATTAAGTTTCCTAAAATTAGTTTCTTAAATCTAATCAATATATTTTTATTGTTTGAAGACCAATTAAGGAGATTGAGTTTCCTAAATCCAATCAATATCTTTTTATTATTTGGGAACAATTAAGGAGATTTTGTACAAGATACACTCCTATTAGGTAAAATCTCTTATTAATAGACAAAGAGTTGGAGGGGGGAGCACAACGGCTCAAGACCAGAGAGAGATGTATAGCGCTGCAAGAAGCCAAGGAAGAAGAAGAATGACGCATAACAATTGTTTAATCTTTTATAGATTTTTCTTCTCTCTTTGTATTTGATACTCTTGCCATGAGTAACTAATTTTATTTTCTAGGTTAAGATGAAACTTTAATCTTTGTTTTAGATGATTTAACTTTGTTTGGGATATTTTCTCTTTGTTCTATAATTGCACAATGTTGATTGATAATCACATATTTTATACATTAATAAACCCTCATTTTTAGCCATTTACACTCTCCATGTACTTAATTGATTAAGCTTGATTGTGTTTTGTAAGTTTGGACTCAAATTGGACTTAATTAATTTTTTCCAGCAATATTTTTGTCTTACACTATTTCTGTATTTTGGGTATATCATGAGTTGTAGATGTCTTATAATTATGTATCTTATCTTGTAGGAAAGGTAAGAGAGACCTCTACAACTTTCATGAAGAGCTCCAGGGAAAAATCGGACATCTAGTGAAGCTAATTAGGCTTGGAAGTCAGAACACAAGTTTTGTGACTAGAACCCGAATAGTGTGCAGTAATCATTGCATAATTTGAGTTGAAGGAACTTAAATGGGCTGAAAATTTGGCATATGAAATTTAAGACCCATATATACAACTTTCATGAAGAACACAAGAGCTCATTCGGATAGCTTGGAGGTCATATTGGGTCTGGAAGTCAAAACAGAAGTGCTGAAACTGGGTCTGAGCAGTCTGTAGTAATTGGGTCATATCTTGGGCTATAGGATGAATTTTTAGATGATTCTAGTGGCATTGGAAAGTCAAGAAAATTTGCTAGAACTTTCATGGAGATCACTTTGCTTCATTCTGACGTTATTCATGAGTTCATCAGTAAATGATTTCGGAGATAAGAAATTTTCATAATTTTCCACTCACAAAAGTTCTTTGGCATTTTCCACTCATCCACCCGCTCATCCACTCACTCATTAATCAATTCCCTTGTCATTTTGTATCCCTAATCTTCTATAAAAAGGACCATAGGCAGATCATTTAGAAATCTTAGCTTAGCTTAGATTATGTTATTGTGTTATTTATTTCTCTTGTTGTAATTTTCTTTTATTCTAAGTTGAAATTATGTTCATCTTTTTCTTCTACTCTCTTTCTTTCTTCTTGTTTATGGGTAACTAATTCTCATCTTGTTTGGGTAAAGGAGTAAAGCTTTTGGTAATAAAATAAGGTTAGATTAATTTCTTTCTTGTTCTTAAATGATATATTATCAAGTGATCATTATACGTGTCGTATTTTGTTTTCAAATAATTTAAAAACCCTCCTTGTAAAGTGGAGTTCTTGATTCATTGTAGACAAGTAGTTTGACACAATGAATGCTTGAACCCTTTACAAGTGTAGGTGTTGGTAAATAATTAAAGGAACCATAATATAACTACGTATATAATTCTAAATGGACTTTGAATGTTTTATTCTTCGATTGGAACCTCCGTTGTGCGTGGATTTCAATTGAGTTATAAAAAGAATTAATCTTGTCCTTAATTTATTGCCAAAAGTGCATCTCCTAGCCCAAGCAGGTTCTTTAATTTAATTGTAAACAAGTTTTATTAATTTTATTATTGTGACAAAGTCTTCCTTTACCTCAAAGAATTTTTCTTCATCAATTTCCTGTGGATCGACCTTGGACTCCCGAGAAATTTATTACTTAAGACAAGCTACACTTGGGTTTGCATCCTTTAATCGGCAACAAGTTTTTTGCGCCGTTGCTGGGGACTTGATTTGAAGTTTTAATTTATCGAGGTTCTTTTTCTTTAATAAAATCTATTCTCTCTTCTCCCTCACCAGAGCAAAAGATCGGCTTGCCGGTCCTTCGATTTCTTTACTAACTCTCTAACTTTCTAATTCTCTAACTTTCTAACTTACTGACTTATTAACTTACTAACCTACTAACTTTTTAACTTATTAACTAACTTTTTTTTATTTATGTCATTTATTTATGCTTTTTATTTAAGCTTTCTGACTTACTAACTTACTATCTTATTTATTTATATTTTTTGTCTTATTTATTTACACTTTCGACTTATTAACCTTCTAACTTTTACATTTATGTTATTTAATTTACGCTATGTAACTTTTTTATTTATATCATTTAATTTTACTTTCCGACTTACTAACTTGTACATTATTTTTTTTATTTTTTATTTTTAAGTCATTTATTTATGCTTAATATTTAATGGCTAGTGTAAACCGCTGACTTGTACATTATTATTTTTTATTTTAAGTCATTTATTTATGCTTAATTAGTATCGTGATTCAAATTCTGATTGTTTAGTTAAAATTAATCTTGGTACTTTATATATTGATTTGTTTGAATCACAATCACACACAATTGACACAATGACTAAAAATGAAAGTGTACATGATGAACATGAAAATCAACCGTTATTAACTATGCGTGAATATTTGCAACTACTCAAAATTATAGTCCATCATGTTTTATCTTTCCACTCAATGTCAATAATTTTAGATTTAAGTCAGGTATGATTTCTTTACTTCCTAATTTTCATGGTTTAGAATATGAAAACCTATATTTACATCTAAAAGAATTTGAGGAAATATGTATTGCTTTCAATGACTAAAATTGTACTGAAGAGATTGTTAAACTAAAATTGTTTCCTTTTTCTTTAAAAGATAAAGCAAAAACTTGGCTTAACACTTTGAAACCAAGATCAATTGGCACATGGCAAGAAATGCAAGGTGAGTTCTTAAAGAAATTTTTTCTAACACATAAAACTAATGCTATGAAAAGACAAATCCAATTTTTTTTCCAAAATTCAAATGAAGCATATTTTCAATGTTAGGAATGGTTTAAAGATTTGTTAAATTCTCGTACACATCATGGTTTTGAAAAATGGCGCACTATACGCTTTTTTTTATAAAGGTTTAACACCTGAAACCAAAAAATTTATGAAAACAATGTGCAATGGTGAGTTTCTTGATAAAGAACCTGATGAAGCTTTAGGCTATTTAAACCAGTTGGCTGAAAATTTTCAATCTTGGCATAGTACTAACCCTTTTGAAAATTCAATTAGATCTAACCTTGCAGGTGCTAATAAAGGAAAATATCACCTTAGTCAAGAGGAAGATCTAAATGCTAAGTTTCCTAGTTTGGCTAGAAAGGTTGAAGCTATAGAATTAGGAAAAGCAAAAGAAATCAAATCTGTGCAAAATGAAAAAGTTTGTGGCATTTGTGATGACTTAGGACACTCAATAAATGAATGTCATAAGATTCCTATTTTTAAAGAAGTTGCACATGAGCAAGTAAATGCAATGAATAATTTTAAAAAGCCATTTACTTTTTCTTTTTCAGATACATACAATGTGGGATGGAGAAATCACATGAACTTCAGCTGAAGGAATAATAATCAGTCACAATTCGTGCAACTGCCACCTCCTTAGGCATAATAGGACTCTCAAAATTCTCAAAGATATGCACCTTATGCCCCACCATATAGGAAAAACCTTGAAGAAACACTGCATGTATTCACAGAAAAGCAAGAGGCCATTAATAAACAAAACAATCAAATCATGATTGACATAAAAGAAACTCTTGCTAAACTTTCTTCTGCACTCACCATTCACAAGAAAGAAAAATTTCCTTCTCAACCTCAACCAAATCCCAAGGGTCAGTCTAGTCTAAATGAAGGGAGTTTAGAAAACTAACAAATAGATCAAGTCAAGTCAGTGATAACTCTTAGGAGTGGAAAGGTTGTTGTAAAAAAAATTTCTGAACCTTGTGAGAAAGATGATGAATCAATTCCCTAAGAAAATGAAGAAGTTGACCAAAAGGAGACCAAACTCTCGCTTGCACCCCCATTTCCTCAAGCATTAAACAATTCAAGAAAATTGAACCATAACACTGAAATTTTTGAAATTTTGAAACAAGTGAAGGTCAATATTCCTCTGTTAGATGCTATCAAACAAATTTCTTCTTATGCCAAATATTTGAAGGACTTGTGCACTATTAAAAGGAAACTAAATGTGAAAAAGAAAACATTTTTTGCTGAATAGGTAAGCTCTATTCTTCAGAATAATAATGTGTTGAAATATAAAGACCCTGGTTGTCTTACAATTTCATGTATTATGGAGAACATAAAATTGAAAAAGCTTTACTTGATCTTGGTGCTAGTGTCAATTTGCTTCCATATTCAGTTTATCAATAACTCAACTTGGGTGAGTTAAAACTAACTTTTGTAACTCTTCTACTTAATGATAGATCAATTAAAATTCCAAAAGGAATAGTGGAAGATGTGTTGGTATAAGTTGATAAATTCATATATCCTGGAGATTTTATTATCTTGGATACTGAACCTATGGTTGATAGTTGCAAGTCAATTCATATTATTTTAGGCTGTCCATTTTTAGCAACATCTAATACTTTGATAAATTGCAGAAATGGAGTGGTGAAGCTAACATTTGGAAACATGACACTGGAGCTCAATGTTTTTAACATGTGCAAGCAACCACAGGAAGTCCTTGATGAAAATGAGGAAGTTGAAGGAATTGAAGCTATTGTAAATGATCATCTTCAAACAAGGAGTTCTTCTGACCCATTAGAAATTTGTTTAGTCAATTCATTTGATTCAGGCATGCAATTAGAAGATGATATTTTTGAAATATGCTCTTTGCTTGATAGAACACAAGTAATGGAGTATAAGGGATGAAAGCCAAGATTTGAAGAGCTAAAACCCATGAATGATAATGTCCATGAAGAAATACCCACAGCGGAACTAAAGCCATTACCTGTTGAGTTGAAGTACACATTTTTGGAAGAAGAGTAAAGCTTTCCAGTGGTAATTTCCTCGTCCCTTACTGAAGAACAAGAAAGTATGTTAACAGAAGTACTTAAAAGATATAAAAGTGCAATTGGATGGACATTAAAGGACATAAAGGGTATTAATCCATTAATTTGTATACATAGAATACATTTAGAGGATAATGCTAAAACATCTCAACAACCTCAAAGAAGATTAAATCCACACATGAAAGAGATAGTTAGAGCTGAAGTCCTTAAATTACTTGATATTAGAATTATCTATCCTATCTCTGATAGCAAATGGGTAAGCCCTACATAAGTTGTACCTAAGAAATCTGGAATAATAGTGGTTGAAAAGAAAAAGGTGAATTAATACCTACGCGAGTCTCATCTAGTTGGCGTATATGTATTGATTTTAGAAAATTGAATGCTGCTACTAGGAAAGATCGTTTCCCCTTACCATTTCTTGATCAAATTTTGGAAAGGGTAGCAGGACATCTATACTACTGTTTTCTTGATGGTTATTCGGGTTATAATCAAATACCAATTGCATTGGAAGATCAAGAAAAGACCACTTTTACATGTACCTTTAGTACTTTTGCATATAGAAGAATGTCTTTTGGCCTTTGTAATGCTCCATTAACATTCTAAAGATGCATGCTAAGTATTTTTAGTGACATGATTGAGCTTTATTTAGAGGTTTTCATGGATGATCTGATAATTTTTAGAAATTCTTTTGAAAATTGTCTTGATAATTTAGAAAAAGTTCTTAAAAGATACGAAGAAAAATGATTTGTGCTAAACTGAAAAAAATGTCATTACATGGTTACCTCAGGAATAGTGTTAGGTCATGTGATATCTTCCAAAGGAATTGAAGTTGATAAGGCTAAAGTTGAATTCATTACCCATTTGCCTTCCCTAAAAATAGTCAGAGAATTTCGTTCCTTTTTAGGATATGCAGGATTTTACAGAAGATTCATTAAGGACTTTAGTGTCATATCTAGATCATTATATAATATTCTGTTGAAAGATGCATAATTTGATTGGACTCAAGAATGTAAAAAATCTTTTGAAAAATTAATTAGTCTTCTGACATCTGCTCCTATCATGCAATCCCTTGACTGGTCTTTGTCTTTTAAGTTGAGGTGTGATGCTAGTGATTTTGTTGTGGGCGCTGTTTTAGGCCAAAGAAAGGAAGGTAAGGCTCATGTGATTTGTTACGCAAGTAGAACTTTAAATAGTGTACAAATGAATTATACCACTATTGAAAAAGAACTACTTGCTATAATATTTACACTGGACAAATTTTGATCTTATTTAATTGGTTCTTCTATTATGATTTTCACCGATCATGCTGCCGTTAAATATTTGATGTCTAAGCAGGATGTCAAACCAAGATTGACATGATAGATCTTGTTGCTTCAAGAATTCAACATCATAATAAAAGATAAGAAAAGAGCTGAAAATGTTGTCGCAGATCATTTGTCCAAACTTACAACAGGCTCACATTTTGATAGCACACCCATCCATGATTCTTTTTTCTAATGAATTTTTATTTTCTGTCAATTCCATTCTTTGGTTTGTTAACATAGTCAACTTTCTTGTAAAAGAAAAGATGTTGCCTCAATGGACGCACCAAGATAGAATGAAATTCTTGACAGAGGTGAAACTTTTTTATTAGGATGACTCATACTTGTTCAAATATTGTCCTGACCAAATCTTTCGGAGATGTGTGCCTGACAATGAGGTAGGTAGTGTCATTAAATTTTGTTACTCAGAAGCATGTGGAGGTCACTTTTCTTCAAAGAAAACAGCTGCGAAAATCTTGCAGTGCGGATTTTATTGGCCCACTTTATTTAAGGACTGCTACACCTTTTGCAAAAACTACGAAAATTGTCAAAAAATAGGCTTCATTTCTAAAAGAAACATGATGCATCTGAACCCCATCTTTGTCATTGAAATTTTGGATTGTTGGGGAATTGATTTCATAGGTCCATTTCTAACCTCATTTGGATTTGTATATATTTTGGTTGCTGTTGATTATGTCTCAAAATGGATTGAGACGATTCCATGGCGACATAATGATCATAAAACTATTCTCAAATTTTTAAAAGAAAATGTCTTGTGTCGATTTGGAATCCCTCGAGCTATCATTAGTGATGGGAGAACACATTTTTGCAATAAACCATTTGAATCTTTAATAAAAAAAATATGGTATTACACACAAAATTGCCACCCCTTATCACTCTTAGACAAATGGACAAGTTGAATTGGCAAATAGGGAGATTAAACAAATTTTGAAAAAAATGGTTAACCCAAATCGTAAAGATTAGTCTTTAAGACTAAACGATGCACTTTGGACTTACCGTACTGCTTTCAAAACATCTTTGGGCATGTCATCCTATCAGTTAGTCTATGGAAAACCTTGTCATTTTCTTGTAGAATTGGAACATAAAGTATTTTGGGCCATTAAAGCTTTCAACCTAAACCTTGATGATGCTTGCAAGATACGCAAATTGTAATTAAATGAACTTGAGGAATTGAGAAATGATGAATATGAAAACTCAAAGATTTATAAAGGTAGAACAAAAACTTTTCATGACAAGACAATTTTGAGAAAATCTTTTGAAATTGGTCAAAAAGTTCTGCTTTATAATTCTCGTCTGCACCTATTCCCTGGAAAATTGAGATCTAGGTGGAGTGGTCCTTTTGTTATCAAACATGTGTATCCTCATGGGGCCATAGACATTGAGAATCCTAGGAATGGTAATGTGTTTAAAGTCAATGGACAAAGACTGAAATCATTTCTGGAAAACCAAGTTGATAAGGTAGAATTCATCTCTCTTTTTTATCCTTGTTATGAATAGAATTTATTCTAATTTTGTTGCCTTCTTTTTGCAGTTCTTTGTGTTGCCGATTAAGTGGCAGATAACGGTACTCCGTGACTCTTAAGTCAGTTTATTTTTCAGTTTCCCAAAATAACTGAATCATTCTCCTTTAAAATGGATGTCATTCTTTCAAACCTAAGAAAACATTTTCCTTCCCTCCCTCAAAATACTCTGACAAAAATCTACAAAGCTAGATGTGAAAGATTGAGACTGTTAATACACAAGGGTATGCCAGAAGATGTACGCTGGATAATTGAAGCAAAGGTCTGACTAGCAGGTGAGTCTTCAATTTCATTTGACTGATACTTGCCAGGTCTTAGAAGAAGACCTTATGGGGCCATAGACATTGAGAATCCTAGGAATGGTAATGTGTTTAAAGTCAATGGACAAAGACTTAAACCATTTCTAGAAAACCAAGTTGATAAGGTAGAATTCATCTCTCTTTTTGATCCTTGTTATGAATAGAATTTATTCTAATTTTGTTGCCTTTTTTTTGCAGTTCTTTGTATTGCTAGTTAAGTGGCGGATAACAGTACTCCATGACTCTCAAGTCAGTTTATTTTTTAGTTTCCCAAAATAACTGAATCCTTCTCCTTTAAAATGGATGTCATTCTTTCAAACATAAGAAAACATTTTCCTTCCTTCCCTCAAAATGCTTTGACGAAAATCTACAAAGCTAGATGTGAAAGATTGAGATTGTTAATACACAAGGGTATACCAGAAGATGTACGCTAGATAATTGAAGCAAAGGTCTGACTAGTAAGTGAGTCTTCAATTTCATTTGACTAATACATGCCAGGTCTTGGAAGAAGTTCGTATTCTAAAAAGAGAAGAGCAAAAAAGTTACAAGTCTGTCAGAAATATGCACGATAGAATTGTAATAAGCAATGTCGTTCTTTGGGGATGGTTTCCACAAACAGAGAAGATAAAATTTTCTTCATTAAGAATTGACTAAGTAAGGAGTCATTAGATGATATCTTATTGACTCTTGAGATGCATTCTTGTGGATTTGTGCATCGTGAACTTCTTAATTTGTGGAATCTCTTCAAGGATGAAGAAAAACATTACAGTCTTGGGAATCTGACTCTAAACGATCATGTTTGCCAATTTATAAGAAAATTGGATAGGAAACTTATCCTCGACTCATAGAAGGTGTTTAAGCCGTTACTGGACATGAAACCAGAGACAAATGTGAGCCATATCCACAACAACCTGTACATATTATCTTCTTCTTCTTCTTCATGTTCTTCTTAAAAAAAAGAAATTTTTTTTTGAATAAGGGCGATCTAGAAGGAGTACCATGACTTTAATTAGTTGTGGAGCCCCAGCCTTTGGCTGACCCATCATTGACTCGGGTGGACCTTTGCACGCTAGTCCTTAAAAAAGGTTCGTGTACCATGCTCTGTAGAGAGCCGCACTTCATAATCCAATGTTTACCATCTAAGCACTATGGAGTTGATGGATAGGCAGAAGCGTCCCACTCTGGTTATTTGTGAGATGTAACCCGCGGCTGCCAAAGCGTATGAGACATCTAAGCTTGATCATCTCTTTTATTAGAAGGGGCTCTCAGAGCCCTGGGATGGGATGTTCTAAATCTTGGACATTACTGGTTTCAGATTTTAGCATCTTTGTTGATGTTACGAGCCCAAGTGTGAGCTCTCCAAGTTCCAGACCCAAGATGGAAACCTATGATGGTTTCTTCTTTCTCATTTCTTCCCATAAACGGACGTGAGTGTCTACTGCACTGGTGACATGCAATATAAAGATATGCCATTACTGCACTCATGACACGCAGTATAAAGATACGCCATGAAAACTATACATAAAGGTATGTTATCATTTGCTATTATATTTTTTTTATCTTTGTATGATTTTGTTGTATTTTGGTTTTGGATAGACGATCCTTTGAGCAGGGTCCTTTAGGGGTTTTTAGACTTCTTTACCCTGATGATTTTCTTGAAGTAAAAAATCAAAACAAAAACAAAAACAAAAAAAAAGTTTCCTTTACCTTTGTTCTCTGATCCTGATCTAATAATAGCTCAGATAGATTGGTCAGAAGGAAGCAGTGAGGGAAGCAACATGAAAAGAAAGCTAGATTTGACACTTCATCTATAACTTTCCTTTACCTTTGATTTTATTTATTGTACTTTGTTTCTGTTTAAATTTGTGTCAGATTTCTCTAACAGGTAATATCTTTTATCTTTTACTCTATATTTTAACATTAAGGACAATGTTGTGATCTGGTTGGGGGGAGGATAGTTGACCAAAAAAAAAATTTTCTTTTAGGAAGTATGATATGATTGCCATGGACTTACTAAAATAATGAATGATGGCAGAGCAAGGAGTAATTTTACTCCTGAGATGCATCTAAATTGGAAAGTATGTTTAGTGATATGACTGTCAGAAACCTATTCGTAGTAAAACCAATTAAGGATGGCAGAGTAAGGAGTAAGTTTACTTTTGAAGTAAATTACTCTTGAGTTGCATCTTAGTTGAGAAAATAATTATTTTGCGTAGAAGTAGCAAATGGATTCTTGGATCTTAGCATAAATTGTCTTTTTTCTTAAAAATCACAAGCTTGGATATGAATGTTGATATGATGGATTGAGAATGATAGAAATATGCTTTGACAGATTTTGAGCCTATTGATGATGGATTGAATATCTGTACCATTCTCTTCTTTCTTGTGTGATTTTTTTTTCACTTATGAATTGTTACTCTAGAACTTGTTTTAATTCTTTTTGAAGCTACATTTTCACATGCAAACATAAATATGATTGAAGCATTTTGAAATAGCTACTTTGACCAAATAGTCATCCTTGCATATTTTTCCTTGTGTAACCCCTTTGAGCTTATTTGACCATTCCTTGTTTTCAGTTCATTATGTGCCTTAAAAAAATGTTTTTACCTAACCTTAAGGAATAAGAGAGAATTGGCCTTGTTCTTGAACAAGTGTGGGGATGTGTGTGCAAAATGATCAAAAAAAAAAAAAAGCTGACCACCGCTGCAATCAAAGGATTATCAGAGTCTCCTGATACACTATGTGACATATCCATACCTAGAATAAAGATGGATGCTTTGAAATAACAGGAAGAGAAGGAGAAGGTTTAGACTTAACAATGAATTCAATTCACCAATTTGGGATTGATCTTCAACAAAACATTAGTCAAATATTAGTCATTGTCCTTTATGATGAATGTTCTTAAACATCTTCTCCACTCTAACTGTACCATAATGCTCTTTTATTCTCTTTGGTATTTATCTTCTCATATCTATATTATCCCATCTCCTTTACCATGGCTCTATTACAACCTTGAATAAAGTCCTCTTGATTTTTGTGTGCATATGTTCTGAGTAATGGAAAAGTAGAAGATAAGCAAGCTTATGGTAGTACAATTTTTCATAGTTTGAATTGAGTGAAATACCTACCTTTCAAACACTTGAGGGATTGAGAGTGAATGTTGTGAGGATCTATCATTATTGACTTAAGCTTTTCAACTGAAGTTTCCTTGCTTATTGGTTTCAGATATGAAGAAATGTTACCTCATTAATGCTTTGATCCCTTGAATTTCTGGTTGCTCTTCTTGTTTCATCGAGTCTTTTAGAGTTTTTAGCTTTTGAGTCTGTGCCGTTTTTCTTTGTTTCCTAGCTTTGGTCTTATGTGTTTTACCCAGGAGTGCAAAAAGGTAAGTGTGGGGGAATTTGATAATCACATATTTTATAAATTAATAAACCCTCATTTTTAGTCATTTACACTCGCTATGTACTTAATTGATTAAGCTTGGTTGTGTTTTGTAAGTTTAGACTCAAATTAGACTTAATTGATTTTTTCTAGCATTATTTTGGTCTTACACTATTTCTGTATTTCGGTCATATCTTGAGTTCTAGATATCTTATAATTATGTATCTTAACTTGTAGGAAAGATAAGAGAGAGCTCTACAACTTTCATGAAAGCTCCAGGGAAAAATCAGACATCTAGTGGAGCTAATTGGGCTTGGAAGTCAGAACACGAGTTGTGACTAGAACCCGAACAGTGTGCAGTAATCATTGTATAATTCAAGTTAAAGGAATTGAAATTGGTTGAAAATTTGGCATCTAAAAGTTAAGACCCATATCTACAACTTTCATGAAGAACACAGGAACTCATTCGGATAGCTTGGAGGTCATATTGGGTCTAGAAGTCAAAACAGAGGTGCTGAAACTGGGTCTGAGTAGTCTGCAGTAATTAGGTCATATCTTGGGCTCTAGGATGAATTTTTGGATGATTCTAGTGGCATTGGAAAGTTGAGAAAATTTGCTAGAACTTTCATAAAGACCACTTTGCTTCATTTTGACGTTATCCATGAGTTCATCAATAAATGATTTTGGAGACAAGAAATTTCAATAATTTTTCACTCACAAAAGTTCTTTGGCATTTTCCACTCATCTACCCACTCATCCACTCACTCATTAATCAATTCCATTGTCATGTTGTATCCCTAATCTTCTATAAAAGGGACCATAGGCAAATCATTTAGGAATCTTGGCTTAGCTTAGATTATGCTATTGTGTTATTTGTTTCTCTTGTTGTAATTTTCTTTTGTTCTAAGTTGAAATTATGTTCATCTTTTTCTTCTACTCTCTTTCTTTCTTCTTGTTTATAGGTAACTAATTCTCATCTTGCTTGGGTGAAGAAGTGAAGCATTTGGTAATAAAATAAGGTTAGATTAATTTCTTTCTTGTGCTTAAATAATATATTATCAAGTGATCATTATACGTGTTGTATTTTATTTCCAATCAATTTAGAAACCCTTCTTGTAAAGTGGAGTTCTTGATTCATTGTAGACAAGTGGTTTGGCACAATGAATGCATGAACCCAATTGCAAGTGCAGGTATTGGTAAATAATTAAAGGAACCATAATATAACTACGTATATAATTCTAAATGGACTTTGAATGTTTTATTCTCTGATTGGAACCTCCGTTGTGCATGAATTTCAATTGAGTTATAAAAAGAATTAATATTGTCCTTAGTTTATTACCAAAAGTGGATCTCCTAACCCAATCAACTTCTTTAATTTAATTGTAAACAAGTTTGATTATCTTTATTGTTGTGACAAAGTCTTCCCTTACCTCAAAAAATTTTCTTCAATTCCCTGTGGATCAACCTCGGACTCCCGAGAAATTTTTTACTTGAGACAACCTGCACTTGGATTTACATCCTTTAATCCACATCATTGATGATTATTGATCTTTAATTGTTATTCAATTTAATTTTTATTGATTGTATTGTAATCAATTAGTAAAATTAAATTGATATATTTTAATCACATGCTTTTAAATTGATACATTGTTTTTGAGATCTAAGGATTGAGTATTTCATGCTATGTTAAATGGTTTATGCAATAATTTGAACAAGTCATGTTATTTTAAATGAATTATGTCATTAATTAGATTTTAATAATCTTTAATAGTGATCAAAGCTTGTAGCCGTAGATACTCCATAGAACAAAATTAATTCACATTCAAGTTAAATTCATCTTTACATGGTTAGTGGTGGATCCAAGGTCCTAGAATTGTTCTTTGATTGAACTTGAATTTTTAATTTGAGTTATTTTATTTAGATTTATTATTTAATTTTAATTTTAGTTTATCACGTAATTTAAATTATTAGGTTAATTAAATAAAATGAAAATCTCTTTTTTTTTCTTTAAATTAATTTAGGTAGAGATTAAATTTTAATTAACTCTATCACTCCCTGTAGGTATGACATCCTTATATTTGTCAAATAATACATAGATCTTGTGCACTTACAAGTAAATGATAATTTTATTAGTTAAAAATTCTCTATCAAGTGTTTGGCTCCGTTGCCGAGGAGTTGATTTTGTGATTGTTTTCATTTTATTTTTGCCTATGTTAATTTTTAGTCTAGGATTTTTTTATTTATTTAATTTTCAGCTTAATTTTTTTTTATTTTACTTGTTTGGACTTAATGCTTTTATCTTTATTATTAGTGTTTTCACATTTTTTTATTTTTAGTTTTTGTTAACAAGGTTGGAGAAGGTCATTTCTACTCAAGCTTGTGACTCTCCAGGTGCTTTTGTTCTAACTCTTAATCTCTTTTAGTTTGATATTTTGCTTAGTTTATGTTGGGGAGATGCTCCTTATCATCAGATTTAAAAGAGTACAATATTGAGATAGAGCATATACTTAGAGTACTAAGAGCACAAAATCAAACTACACTCATTGATACTAATTTAAATATGGAAAATAATAATTAAGCACTTATGGAATATTTTACTCTAAATGCAAATGATTCTTCTGCTTGTGCCTGTTCTCAAAGATTAGAGCTAACCAATTTGAAATTAAGCCTAGTGTAATTCAAATGTTACCAACATTTTATGGGCTTGAGTCTGAAAATCCTTATAAGCACTTAGATGCATTCTTAGAGGTATATTCCACCTTCAAATCCCTAATGCTATTGATGATGTAATTCATCTCCATCTTTTTCCCTTTTCTTTAAAGGAAAAGGCTAAAGATTTATTTTCTACATATGATAACATTGCCACTTGAGATAGATTATCAGAAGAATTTTTAAAGAGATATTTCTCAATAGGTAAACTTACTGCAATAAGACGTGTCATCACCACTTTTTCTGAAGTTAATAATATATAATTTCATGAGAGTTAGGAAAGATTTAAGGATCTTTTGCGTCGTTATCCATACCATGAAGTTCCTAAATGGCAACAAGTGTAAAGCTTTTATTTGGGTTGAATGACCGCAACCAGCAGATGGTTGACGTGTCATATGGGGGTATTTTCCTGCACAAAACCCCAGATAAGGCATGAGATTTATTTGAGCACTTAAGTGAGAATTCACAATTGCATGTCTTGTCCTCATAGCTAGATATATCAAGGAAATTAGGGAATAAAATGAGAATTTATGAGATTTCACACGCATATGATCTGACAATTAAGGTGGAATCCCTATCTAAGAAAATGGATTAGGTGGATACATTATCTAAGAAGATAGATCAATTATTATCTTTGAGCCAAGAACATGCTAATTTTTCTAATTATGCATAATATGTGTATCGTTTGTTCTAACCCTTTTCATATTTCATATGATTTTCCTGCTGCCTCACAATTTTATGAATTTTCATTAGAGCATGCTAATATAACCCAAGGATTTCCTCCACAAAATAACTCATATTCTAACATTTATAACCATGGTTGGAGGAATCATCCTAACTTCACTTGGAAGCAACAAGGTGTCGAAGAACAACAAGGGCAATGACGTAATCAAGCAGGTCAAATTGGTATGACACCATCCTCTAGCTATCAACCACAAGGGTATGCATCTAACCCATCTTTAGCATCAAGCAGTAGTTCATACTTGGAGGACAAAATAAATAAGGTATTATCTTGTGTGATAAACTTAGACTCTAGGATGCAATTCATGGAGTCTAAGATGCCACTTTTAGAGTCTCATACTCAATCTATAACAAAATTAGAGACTCAAATTGGACAACTAGCCATTGCTATAGGAAATAGAGAGGAGGGTAAGCTTCCAAGCCATCCTCTAGAGAACCCAAGAGGTCAAACCTATGAGCAAGTTAAAGTTGTAATGATTCTTATGAACAAGAAAAAAGGTAGAAAATGAGGTGAATAGGGGAAGATATGGGTGAAAAAAACCTATTAAGGGATGTCTTGGTGAAAAAGACCTTCCAAGCCATTACAACATTAACTTGCTCATGGGTTTGACCTCTTGGGTTTTATATGGGATGGCTTGGAAGCTTACCCTCCTCTTTATTTCCTATAGTAATGGCTAATTGTCCAATTTGAGTCTCTAATTTGCTATAAATTGAGTGTGAGACTCTAAAAGTGACATCTTAGATTCTATGAGTTGCATCATAAAGTCCAAGTTTATCACACAAGATAATACCTTATCTATTTTATCCTCCAAGTTAGAACTACTGCTTGATGGTTGAGTTAGATTGGACATATACCTTTGTAGTTGAAAGCCACGGGGTGGTATCATACTAATTTGATCCACTTGATTAGGTTGCTGCCCTTGTTTTGCTTCAACACCTTGTTGCTTCCAAGAAAATTTAAGATGATTCTTTTCAACCAGTATTGTAAGTGTTAAAATATGGGTTGTTTTGTGGAGGAAATCCTTAGGCTGTATTAGCTTGCTCTAATGAAAATTTAGAAAATTGTGAGGCACTAGGACAATCATATGAAGTATGAGAAATGTTAGAATAAACGGTACACGCATTATGCACATTATAAGAATTAGCATGTTTTTGACTCAAAGATAACAATTGATCCATCTTCCTAGATAATGCATCCACCAAGTCCATTTTCTTATATAGAGATTCCACCTTAATTACCATATTAGATGTGTATGAAATCTCATAAATTATCCCTTTATTCCCTAATTGCCTTGATATATCTAGCTATGAGGACGAGACATGTAATTATGAATTCTCACTTAAGTGCTCAAAAAATGCCATGCCTCATTTGGGGTTTTGTGCAAGAAAGTACCCCCACACGATGCGTCAACCATCTGTTGGTTGCGTTTATTAAATCATGAATAAAAGCTTTGCACTTGTTTCCATTTAGGAACTTCATGGTGTGGACAACGACACAAAAGATCCTTAAATCTCTCCCAACTCTCATGAAATAGTTCATTATTAACTTGAAAAAAAGTGGTGATGACACATCTCATTGCAGTAAGTTTACCAATTAAGAAATATTTCTTTGAAAACTCTCCTGATAATCTATCCCAACTGGCAATGTTATCACATGTAGAAAACCAATCATTAGCCTTATCCTTTAAAGAAAAAGGAAAAAGACGAATATGAATTGCATCATTAGTAACATTCAGGATTTTGAAGGTGGAACATACGTCTAAGAATGCATCCAGTTGCTTATAAGGATTTTCAGACTCAAACCTGTAAAATGTTAGTAACATTTGAATTACACTAGGCTTAATTTCAAAGTGGTTAGCCCCAATCTTAGGCAAACAAGCACAAGTAGGAGAATCATATGCATTTGGAGTAAAATACTCTCTAAGTACTCGATTATTATTTGCCATATTTAAATTAGTATCAATGAGTGCAATTTAGTTTTTTGCTCTAAGTGTACGCTTTATCACAAGATCGTACTCTTTTAAATCTAATTACAATGAGCTCCTACCAAACATAACCCAGATAGAATATCAAACTAATAAGTGTAAGAGTTTGAACAAAAGCACCTAGAGTCACAAGCTTGAGCAGAATTGACCTTCTCCAACCTTTTCAACAAAAACTAAAAACAATAAAAATAAAAATAAAAACACTAAGACCAAACAAAAAAATAAAATAAAATAAATAAAACAAAATAAATATAACTAAAAATTAAATAAAAAAATAAAATTCTAGACAAAATTAAAATAGGGAAAAATCAAATTAAAGCATTTACAAAATTAACTCTCCGATAATGGTACCAAAAACTTAATAGAGAATTTTCAAGTAATAAAATTACCCTTTACTTGCAAGTGCACAAGATCAATGTGATATTTAGCAAATATAAGGGTGTTGTATCCACATAGAGTGATAGAATTAACAAAAATCTAATTTCTATCTAAATTAATTTAAAGAAAAAAAATTATGTCTTGTCCTCATCATCATAAGAAGTGAAACTTTTTTCAGTACGCAAACTTTTGATTATATCAATCACTTGAAAATTTTATTATTAGAGTCATTATCCTCACTATCAGTGGAAGATGAAAGATAAGAAGAGCAGTCAAATCTCAGGCTGCTTAGAGTCACTTGTATAGTGATTTCGACAGATTTTTAACCTAAAATAATACAGTAACAATGAAAATTTTTGGTAAACATTTAGCTAGAAATTACCTGATTCTAACACGGCATCATTTTCTTTTCGGCAACCTAATTTGCTAGTAATTTCCAATGAAATTTGGTGGATTTTAGCTTCCATCAAGGGTTTTTTGGGGAGCGAAAATCCATTGAAAAATTTAATTTTGGCAGATTTTGAGGAATTGCCGGCGGATATGGCCACCAGTAATTTGTGAATTTCTGGCAGTATATAATATTTCCTAAAAGAGCCTGAAAAGCTTAAGGATGGATTGGAAGAGCCAGAAATGATCAAACCAATGGCAGACTATTGGAAGCAACATGGCAAAGGGTTTGTCATTGACATTGAGGACAATGAGATGAAACTGAGGACACCTTTTCCATGATTATAGTTCTTTGTGTGATCTTGAGTGAATCAATAAGAATTATATGAATGCAATTATAGATTCATGGGATAAGCTAAATGTCTTTAATGTTTGACTATGTGGCTTTACATATGTAATGGGTTATATGTTAGTGCTTGCAATTAATGACATGTATGTCTTTTAGTTATAGTTAGACATCAATCCATAGTAAGGTGAGTTCTATTCATGTAGAACTGATTTTATTTATTTTATATTAATTCCACATGAGAATTCTAATAATAAACTAGTCAATTTCACTCTAGATTTCTAATTTCCGTAATCTAGCCTTTAAATTTAATCCATCCATCAACATAGCCTACAAATTTTATGGTCATATAATAACAGTTTGTCAAGTTGTATCCATGGTGTAACATTTGAGTGGCCATAATTGGAGAACTCATTGTCTATTACATTCTCTATCCAATTCTTAGTATTTGGTCTTTCAACTTGTCTCCTATAGTTCAGTTGCATCTTAAAACAATCAATCTCAACAAATTAGCATACATTAAAAAATCATCCTCTCATATTCATCTAACATGTTTAAGTATATAATTATGTTGCCTTAAATTTATCTCCATTCATTAAGCTTCATCTCCTTCCAATGGCTCTTTGAATACATACATATATTTTTTCACTACTTTCCACCCACCATTCTTAAGCTAAATGCAGAAGTAAAATAAATTATTACAAATACATAATCATACTATCTTTGTTAATTGAAGTAGCTAATTACAAATAATCAGCTAGGTTATTCTTGTCCATATCTCCCATAAGTAAACAAAGGTGAGGGCACTTGTAGATTATAGTAAATACTTTTCCAAGCCTGTCATAGAAATTAAAAGGTCAAAGGATTATAACACGAACTGTGAGGGAAATCATAAGAGTAATAACTTTATGGCATTCAAAGAAACTTATAGGCACAAAAGTAATGTAAAATCATTATTCAACTTAACTGTTAAAAGCAGTAACACACATATTCGATGCATAACCCGAGTTCAAAAAATATAGAGCAATAAAACTGACAGTCGACATCAGTCAGACATTCACTGGCTTCTGTGAGGTAATGCAAAAATAAAAGAATGTTACCCAAAAGGAATGAAAACATATTTAAAAGGTAAAGAAATAGAAATGAAAAGAAGGAGAAATGGGCATACTCACGGTTTGTCACAAGAAGAAAAAGAGAAAAGAAAAGGATGAAAGCAAAAACAAACTTGAGAGTATTAGCCATAGTTTTTTCCAACTACATATAACTAACCAGAAATGGTTTTATCGCTTTTATAATGTAAAGATGAGTCATATTTTATTTACGTCAATTAAATAGTTTCATAGCATTGAATTGTCAGATACCATTTCCTAATACTAAAATCATTATTATATGACTCCTTAATACCTTAATGGGTCGTGTTTGTCCCTTCAACCCACTCAAATGATCACTTGGCCTCAGCAAGGATCTCGCTTGATGATCCTGATAATCATCGAAGATCTTTCATTTTTTTTGGTTGCCTTTCTTTCTCTTCCTTTTTCCATGATAGATAGGGGCAAAATCCCAAAAAAGAAAGGGTAGTGCTAAATGTTAGCAAAGCTATTTGTAGGAATGTAACCAACCAAAAATGGTTTTATCACTTTTATAATGTAAAGAAAAGTCATATTCTATTTACATCAACTAAACAATTTTGTAGCACTTCTTGAATTACAAGATACCCTTTCCTAATACTAAAATCATTATTATGTGACTCCTTAATACCTCAACAAGTTATGTTTGTCGCTTCAACCCACTCTAATGATCACTTGGCCTCAGCAAGGATCTTTCCTCTTTTTTTTTTTTTTACCTACCTTTCTTTCTTTTTATTTCTTTTCCTTTTTCCATGATAAACAAAGGTAAAAGCCCAAAAGAGAAAGAATAGTGCTAAATGTTAGCAAAGCTATTTTTAGGAATGTAACCAACAAGAAATTGTTTTATCACTTTTATAATGTAAAGAAAATTCATATTATGTTTACATCAACTAAACAATTTCATAGCACTTCTTGAATTGCAAGATACCCTTTCCTAAAATTAAAATCATTATTATATGACTCCTTAATACCTCAACAGTCATGTTTGTCCCTTCAACCCACTCTAATGATCACTTGGCCTCAGCAAGGATCTCGCTTGAAGATCCTGATGATCATGGAAGATATTTTCTTTTTTTTTTTTTACATACCTTTCTTTCTTTTTCTTTCTTTTCCTTTTTTCCATGATAGACAAAGGCAAAAGTCCAAAAAGGAAAGAGTAGTGCTAAATGTTAGCAAAGCTATTTGTAAGAATGTAACCAACCAGAAATGGTTTTATCACTTTTATAATGTAAAGAAAAGTCATATTCTGTTTACGTCAACTAAACAGTTTCGTAACACTTCTTGAATTATAAGATACCCTTTCATAATACTAAAATCATTATTGTATGACTCTTGAATACCTTAATGGGTCGTGTTTGTCCCTTCAACCCATTCAAATGATCACTTGGCCTCAGTAAGGATCTCGCTTGAAGATCCTGTTGACCATCAGAGATATTTCTTTTTTTTTTACCTATCTTTTTTCTTTTTCTTTCTTTTCCTTTTTCCATGATAGACAGAGTTAAAATCCAAAAAGAAAAAGAGTAGTGCTAAATGTTAGCAAAGCTATTTGTAGGAATGTAATCAACTAGAAATGGTTTTATCACTTTTGTGATGAAAAGAAAGGTCATATTCTATTTATGTCAACTAAACATTTTCGTAGCACTTCTTGAATTGCAAGATACCCTTTCCTAATACTAAAATCATTTTTATGTGACTCCTTAATACCTCAGTAGGTCATGTTTGTCCCTTCAACCCACTCTAATGATCACTTGGCCTCAACAAGGATCTCATTTGAAGATCCCAATGATCATCGGAGATCTTTCCTTTTTTTTACCTACCTTTCTTTCTTTTTCTTTCTTTTCCTTTTTCCATGATAGATAGGGGCAAAAGCCCAAAAGAGAAAGAGTGTGCTAAATGTTAGCAAAGTTATTTGTAGGAAAGTAACTAACAAAAAATGATTTTATCATTTTTATAATGCAAAGAAAAGTTATATTCTATTTACATCAACTAAACAGTTTTGTAGCACTTGTTGAATTGTAAGATACCCTTTCCTAATACTAAAATTATTATAATATGACTTGTTAATACCTTAGCGGGTCATGTTTGTCCCTTCAACCCACTCAAACGATCACTTGGCCTTAGGAAGGATCTCGTTTAAAGATCCCAATAATCATCAGAGATCTTTCCCTTTTTTTACCCACCTTTCTTAATTTTTCTTTCTTTTCCTTTTTCCATAATAGATAGGAGAAAAATCCCAAAAGGGAAAGAGTAGTGCTAGATGTTAGCAAAGTTGTTTGTAGGAATGGTGCACGAATGATGTGGCAACATATTTTAAGCATAAATTAAAAAGATTGTAGGATCCAAGTTAAGTCACATCAAATGTATGACTTGCATGATTTATTCCACATTCTTATTCATCACCATATTATGATTCATATTCATTAGCATTTTACAAAAAAGTGTAATACTGAATGTTACAAAACTCGTTTATATGAATGATGAATGAATGTTGTGGCACCATGTTTTAAGTTGACTTATGTTATTTGCTCATCATTTTTACATCAAAGTATTACACTGTCTTCTTTAAGTAAAATAAAGGGAAACACATTTTCCAACACCTACTCTCTGTCTTTCTTTTCACAAGAGGGAAGGTGTAAAGGTTTGATGTTGAAAAAATATATGCAAATAACATTTTTTTTCAATCACCTTTGGGAGTAATATGGAAATGCGAATGATAGACACTTAGAAAAAAGTAGAATACAGTAAACAGGTGGGCTATTTACACTACCAATTGTTTATCCACACTCTCCACTAAGAACTTAAATCTTGTTTTCCTGAATAACCCTCACCTAAATACTTTCTCTATAATAAGGTCAAATTTTAATTAAATATATTAATCTTTGTCTATTCACACTCCAAGATTTAAATTTATTTATGAAAAGGTACACTAAGCCACCTTGAACTTGAGGCCTTTTGCAAATAGCCATCCTAAACTCTAAAGTTGTCCTAATTGATCCTTAAACTTTTATTATTGTTCCAATTGGTCATTCCATCAAGTGTTTGTTAACTCCTTAACGGTAAATTAATCTTAACCTTCCATCTGTATAGAATCTTAACCACTGATTTATTTAATATTTAAAATTATATTTATCCTAATTTTAAATAAATGGAAGAAAAATAGTGAATTAGACCATGGTAATCTTCCTCCACCATCCCATCTGCTGCATTTGAAGTAGGGTTCTCCTTCATCAATTGTTATCATTCGTTCCCCCTGAGAATGAGAACTTGAATGTCAAAAAGCTAGAAAACAAACTATCCAACAATGACACAGAGAATTCATTATAGGATCAAGCTCAACCAACTTCGAAAGGTTAACCAGTTGAGTGGGATTAAAGTAGTGAGTGCTTTGTGAGAAAGGTTCAAAATATGGAGATTTGAAAGGTCACCCAATTCAAGTGGAATAGACCCAAATAAGAAATTAGAAAAAAGATCAAGCCTTGTTAGATTACCAAGTACAAGCTAATGAACAAGCTTTGAGCTGCTTCTACTCTTAAAAGTCAAGATAAATTTCCTATCTAAAAGAGAAAAAAATAGAAAGGATAGTCACTGGTAACTCATCTTCCTACTATGAGTGAGGAGTGTAGAGTTTTCAAGACCTTTTAGAATGTTATCCAACCTCCCTATTTATAAGCAAGATGTAGTAACCACTCTTAACATCTAACGATTCCACAAGAATCTAATGCTTCTCAAGATTGTGTTATGTGTCCTAGCGGTTACCCCTTCTTCTCCATCAGTGCACTACTCTAGATGATGTGTACGTGTGGCACTTCATGCATCTGAATGGATGTAATGGAGACAGATCCTCCATCATGGGCAGTTAACACCATGTAACCGAAGATTTTCTAGAAAGTCACATACGTGTCACATGCTTCATTAGACCAAGCCTTGCTGTGAACTTTGTCGACAACATTAGTATTGTTGTTGTGGAACATGACAAATCAAATTCCAAGGAATAAGTTATTTTTGGAGTTATCTACAGCAATGTCAGTATTACTGTTATGTAATCTTAAACTCCAAACTCTAATTACTTATTGGCCAACCTAGTTGAGATGGTGTCAACCTTATGGTAACTGTAGTATTACCATCTCTTTTCCTTGTGATAGCAATAGTACTATCAAGGATCATGAAATAGCATCAGTAATATTTCAATGAGTAGCTTCAGTACTACTAGAAATTGCTTCTCTAATTGGTAGATCATGACAACACTTAAGCAATTCCCTTAAATGCTTAGGCAACATTAATATTGCCTTTACATAACAGCTTTAGCACCATCAACTTGTAGACTAAGTGTCCACTTGGCACCTTCTTAGCAGCCTCAATATTGCCACATGCCACATACCGATATGCGTAATTTTATAGCACGTGTGCTATAATGATTTTTTGTATTATGCTCCCAATAGATGCCCCCTAAGTATGGTCTTAGAGTGGTTGAGCAAAATGACCATACTTATGAATGCTTTTCTAGAAAAACGTCGCATCCCTTTACTTTTCATCTAGTGCACGTTTTCACTGTTATATTTATTTTGAAACCTTTGTTTTGTCCAATAGGCATTTGTCCTTCCTTCTATATAAAGGACTTGAAAACTGACTTCTTAATTCATCATCCAAGATGACGATGAGTTCACCATTCTTTTCTTTTCAATCACTCTTCTTTTTCTTCCTCATAATTCCTTCAGAATGAGAATTGATGCTTTCAAACCTTTTGATATGGTACTTTTCTGACTATGTTTGTTCATTGGCTAAGGCAAACATCTTCTCTGAAGATTCCTTACTCATGGCCATGGTCAACCCAAGGTATTCTTATGGCTATACTTATGAGGATTTAACCATGCCTGGGTCAGTTTAGCAACTTGTCAACCTATATTGGATAGATTCATCTGTTTGGTAAGGCCTACGCGCTTCCTTCCAACTCCTTTGATTAACACGGGGGTTAATGTACCCTACATTGACAGAGGGAGTGGAGAAAAAGACTAGGGTCGTAGAACGAAATCACCCCCATTCTATGGCCTCCCTTACTGCTACCTTTTTACTTCCCTTCAAATTAGCTAGGGTAGTGTGAAAGGGTTAGAGTCTTCATAAGGAAACTTTTCTTGCCTCTGCTTCACTAGCTAGGTCAGCCTTGTGGGTTATAGAATTCAACCTTTGGAAATAGTCATCACAGAATTCCATATTATAGTCTTAAGAAGAGTGCTTGGATTTATGTATTTATTTTTTATATCCTTTTTTTTTTGTAATTTGTTGACATATAAAAAATTTTTCATTTTTTTGGTATCTTTTGTAAAAAAACAAATCAGACTATAATATACTCCATGAAGTAATTAATTGCCTTACTTAATTATTTTTGTAATGGCCAAATTAATGGAAACAATTTAGCCCAAAATAACCAAGCATGAATGTTAAGGTCTTTTAGCCAATTTGTAACTGCAACAAATGGCTAAATTGACAGCTAAAAAAATGACCTCAAAACTTAGCCATAGTGTTATATTGGCTTAAACAAGCAATTAACACATGTATTTTTCTTTTGCCAAGAATCAACTAAGAGTAAGTTGATTAGCCAATGGTCAACCAGCAGTGACACCAACTTCAAACATGCTAAACATTACCCAAACCTAAGTCACTCGGCCAAATACCAATGAAACCCCTTCCAGCACATCACTTCATTTCCCTTTTTTATCCCACCATATGTCTCCCTCCCAGCTTTGAACCACCACAGGCTACCAATCCCCCAAACAGTAGTGTGCCATTGATAACACCTGCTTCAAACCCATTGAGCACAAGTCAACCACATGCCCATTACCTTGGTACCAATGCAATCTCACTGGTGCAACATTTTGTCCCCACTTTCATGCCACAGTATCCATTGAATTCTTCTGCTGAAAATCCTCAGTCCAAATAGGAGTTGAAAATTCTGGAAGAGAGATTACAGGTCATTGAAGGAGTACATAGTTATGGTCTCAGGGATCCTATCGAGCTTTGCCTTGCCCTTGATGTTGTCATTCCCCCGAAATTTAAGGTCCTAGATTTCGATAAATATAAAAGGACTACTTGCCCTAAGAATCACTTGACAATGCATATTCACAAGATGGCTTCACTGGCTCACGACGACAAGTCGTTAATCCATTTCTTCCAATACAGTTTAACTAGGGCAGCTTCAAATTGGTACACGTATCTTAAGCGTGCCTATATACGGAGTTTCAAGGATCTAACTGATGCTTTCTTGAGGCAATACAAGTATAATCTTGACATGGCTCCTGACAGATTGCAGTTGCAAAATATGGTGAAAAAGGATGTTGAGACTTTTAAGGAGTATGCTCAGAGATGGAGAGAAACAGCTGCTCAAGTGGAACCCCCTGTTAGAAAAAGAAATTGTGGCTATGTTCATTGACATTCTTCAGTCACCCTTTTATGACCGAATGATCGGGAGTGTGTCTTTGAACTTCTTAAGCATTGTTATCATCCAAGAAAGGGTTGAAAGTGGAATAAGAAGTGAAAAGATTGCTGATAGTTCAGTAAGGGAGGCCAATGTAAAGAAATTCCCGATGGTGAAGAAAAAGGAAGCAGAGGCCCAAGCTGTGATGTTTGATCAGAAGAAATTTACTCAAGGACAACTAAACCAAACACTTGAGAACTTTCAACCATCCTTTCAAATCCCTTACGTACCTTACCACCCATATTTTTCCACTACTTCACCAGCTCTATATCCATAACCTTACCATTTGTATATGTTGCCACTGCTTCATGCAACATCCCAAATAATAGTACTAATGACGTATCCAGTTTATGCATCAGTAATTAGAATTTGGTACATTACTTACGAATATCATCAATTTTACAAATAAATAACTTTTAATAAATATAAAAATATGAGCCTTTCGTGGAAGCATAATATACATATATCATAAAATAGAGTTTATACAAATTGCACATCCTTGTACTTTACATACACAAGAATGCCTCGTGGCACAAAAATATATAACTAATTACTTAAAATCTAAACCAAAGCACTAATTATATCTTCATGCCCAACCTCCATCTTGCTTGGATGTTTGGATCATGCCTAGAATTATCATGGAAATCATGAAAGTAGGGGGTGAGAATCATAAAATTCTCAATAATTTATAAAAATTGTGTCATCACAATAATTCCAGTTGTTTCGAGTAAAAATCATTTCAAATATTAGTATATAATCCGTAGGAAGGTGGCTAAAGACAAAATGAGTCCTTCCTCTTCCCGAAACAGAGATTCATTTTATATCCTTTATCAAAATCATTTGAATGATTAAATCAATCATCTAATCTTATCAAAACCCCAAATTCATATCAAGGGATCTCATTCATTAAAATTCATGTCTCAAGTCATAGTTCATTTCATCAAATCTCAAATCATCAAGTCTCAAATCATGAATCATATCTTCAAGTCTAGAGTCATCAAGTCATAAATCATTTTTATGTGTCATTGATTATCAAAATCATATCAAAATATCATTTTTCAAAATTCATATCCGAAATCATTAGGACACATGTGTCATCTCAACTCAAATGGTATGGAGGGAATGTCTATCCTCATAATACCAATCACTTGGTAGTAGCCTGCTTTCGAGTTAGTGTACTTCAACCTATTCATAGCTCTCGCTACACAGAACTACTCTAAAGTTTAAGTAACCAAAATCAATCCACAACTTACAAGGGAATTATCCGTCCTCAATCCAGAGTTGTGAGTAGAGAGGGTATTATTCTTCCTCAACTACTTTGATAATGAGGGTATCATCCATCCTCACACTATCCCCTCAAACACGTTGATAGGGAGGGTATCTTCTTTCCTCACACTATCTAGATTCCAGGATTTCCTCAAGTAGAGAGGGAATTATCCATCCTCAACTACATTATATCCAGGGAAAGCTTAGGTAAAGAGGGAGGGAATTATCCGTCCTCAGGCTCAATAACTCAAGTGGTAAGGAATTATTCATCCTCAGCTACTTTTCTCCAAGTCCCACCCTAGGACCATGGATATCCTTGAGAATGGTTTACTCATAAAAATCAAATCAATTATCAATCTCAATCATCATTCATCAAACATACAGTGGTATGCATATAAAGATTTTTCTTGTCATCAACAATCAAGTCCATCATTCAATCTTATTTGATGCAATATTATATTGTAAATCATTTCTCAAATTGTTTGGATGCATTATCATATCATATTTAATTGATTCATTATCTTTCAATCCAAGGTTTAAGGTTTGTATTTAGGTTACATGGGATAAAGAACTTTGCTTCCATCATTTTCAGACTAAAATCCTCCAATCAGGGACATGGTAATCGATTACATGGCCTTGGTAATTGATTGCAAGCCTGACAGAAGTCATGTAATCGATTACAACAGGATGTAATCGACTATGTGTAATGGATAACAACAGGATATAATTGATTACATCTAGTCCAGAAACACATTTTGCAGCTCCAGAAGCTTGGTAATCGATTACAAGGGCTATGAAATTAATTATCATGCGAAAATTTACAGAAAACAAAGCCTTTGAACCATCCCAATCCAAACCAAACCATTAAACATCAACAACAACATCAAATCATCACAAATATACATCTAAATCACTCATAAACATCAAATCTCAACATAGGTACAAACCCCATTTTTCCAAATCTTAAAACTCTTCAAGAGTTAAATCATGAAATTAAGTTCTCAAATCATAATCATCAAATAATCCCCTTTTCCATTTCAAAATCATCATTCAAAATCTCAAGTTTCCATGACTTTGGAAGACAAAGGAAGAAATAGAAAAGCAATGAAAAACCCTACCTCATCTCCTTTGCCAAGCTCCCATATTTCCATCCTTGAATCTTGTTTTCTCTTGATCTTTCTTTCTTTCCTCATTTCCTTCTTTCTCTCTTTTCACTTTTTCTTGTGGTTGGACGAATGTGACGGAGAGAGGAAAACAGAGTTAGCATGAGAGAATGGAGAGAAGAGTGAGGAAAGAAATAGAAACGAGAGAGAGAAAAAGGCGGTGGGGAAAAGAAATAAAGGGGAAAAAGGGAAATCTAGTTGAAACATTATATCTATTAAGAATACTTTAATGTTTCCTTAACGGGTTTTCTAACCTTCACAGGTATTTTAAAAAATTCTTGGATTTCCTTCATTTCTTAGCTTTATATTTCCATATATCTTATTATATAACTTTGCCAGAAACTAAGTTTTATTATTCATCCCTAAGTTAAATTAAACCTTATAGAATTGAACTGAGAAGCTTTCAAGAATCTTCATCCACTATTTGACTTCTGCTCATAATCTCAAGATTTTCTAAGCTACTTGTCTATTTAGTTTGGTCTTTGAACACTATCTCAGTGTTATTAAAAATTCCAAACTAATTCATTTGGTCTTCCAGAATTTAAGACAACTCATTTCAATCCTTTGTGACTTAGAAATAAATGTTCCATATTTATTTTTATCTATTTAGCTATTTAGGCTAAATCCTGATTTTATTTGAGCAATTTCTCAACTTCAATGTTATAGATTTATGTTCAAATCAATCCCAAATCATTATCAAAATTATCAAATAACTTCCATCAATTTTATTAAGCTACTATAACCCTAATTAAGTCCATTGGGTTGGAAAGAATGTTACGATTCTCTCCTTTTTTTATAAATTTTGTCTTCAAATTTTAATTTTTCTCATTCAAAAAGGTCTAGGTAATCTTTCATCATTGTGGTTTCCAACTCCCATGTGACATCCTCTGAGCCCTCCATCCATAATATCTTCACTATAGGAATCTAATTCCCTTTGAGCTCCTTTTGCAGCCCTTTCAACTCTCATAGTAGGAGTGACTTTGAGGAACACATGTTCTTCTTTATTGAATTCCAAGGGTCTTCTTTTCTTATCCACATAACTTTCCTACTCACTGTGAGCTTTTAACATCCTATCCTTGATCATTTCAATCTGTTCTATGGTTTGTTGTACCAAAAGCTTTTTGCAAGGCTCTCCCAAAATCTAGAGGTGAATTTGAAATCTTTATCTGATGTTATACTTAGGGGAATTCCATGCCATCTGACTATCTCTTGAAGATGCAACTAGGCTCTTCTATCTAATGCCAATTAGCCTCTATGGCTAAAAGTGTACAAACTCTCTCAGTCTGTCTAATATAACCCAAATGACATCATGGCCTGACTTGGTCTTTGGCAATCTCTTCACAAAGTTCATTGATATGCTTTCTTATTTCCACTCAGGAATCTTTAGGAGTTGCAGAAGTCTGGAGGGCCTTTGGTGTTCTATTCTCACTTTTCGACAAACTGAGCATTTGGACATATATTATGTTATATCTCTTTATATGCTTGATCACCAAAGCATTTCCTTTGAGGTTTTAATACATCTTTATAGCTCCGGGATAGATGGTATACATACTCTTATGGGCTTCTTCTAAAATCCTTTCTTTAATTTCATCTTCTCTTGGAACACATAATTTATATCTAAATATAAGTATTCCATTTTGAGCCCTCTTAAAATACTTTTCTTTCCTGATTGGATCTATTCATCAATTAGCTTTAAAGCTTCATCTTCCTCTCAAGCCTCTCTAATTTGAGCCCTCAAATCATTCTAAATATCTAATCTTTCCAAACAAAGACCATATGATAACATAATCGTTGACAGGTTCAAATTTTTAAAGCTCGCAAAGAGTTCCATCTTTTGTACCATCATTCGGGACACATGTAGAAATTTTTGACTAAGTGCATCGACCACTTCATTGGCCTTACCCTGATGTTATTTTAACTCAAGATCATAATCTTTGAGAAATTCCATCCACTTCCATTGCCTCATGTTCAACTCATTTTGATCAACAAGTATTTCAAACTTTTGTGATCATTAAAGACCTCAAACTCGACCCCATATAGATAGTGCTTCCAAATCTTAAAAATAAACACACTACAGTTAGTTCCAAGTCATGGGTTGGGTCGTTTTCTTTATGGGGCCATAACTGCCTATAAGCATAAGCAACTACTCATACTTTTTCACATTAACACACAACATAACCAATATCTCAAAGCCTCATACTAAACCTTAAAGTTTTCTTGTGGGTCTAGATTCACTAGCTCAAGTGTGGTGATCAACTTTCCTTTCAACTCTTGGAAGCCATTCTCATATTTTTGTGTCGACTCAAAAGCGTTGCCTTTCTAGTCAACCTAGTTAAGACAAGATTATCTGGGAAAATCCCTTTATGGATTTTCTGTAATATCCATCTAAATCCAAGAAATTCTTGACTTCAATTACGGGGGTAAATCTCTTCCACCGTAACATCGCCTTTATCTTACTGGGATCCGCGGATACTCTATCACCTTTTATCACATGTCCCAAAAATTGCATCTCCTCCATCCAAAACCCACATTTTGACAACTTCACAAGCAATTTCTTTTCTTTTAGGATTTCTAGAACTACCCTAAGATGCTCTTCATATTCTTCAGTTGTCTTTGAATAAATAAGAATATCATCTATAATGACAATAACAAATTTATCAAGGTATAGTCTAAAATCTTGTTCATATAATCCACACATAAACTCATACTACCATCTTTCCTCTTCTCCAAAAGATATAGGGGCTTCCCAAGGTGAGACTCTAGGTCGAATAAACTTTTCATCCAACTATTCTTCTATCTATTTCTTAAGCTCAGAGAGTCCTGTAGGGACATCCTATAGGGTGCTATGGAGATAGGCCCTATTTCTGGCACTAAGTCTATAGTAACTCAATCTTTCTCTCAGGTGGCAGTTCACTCTTCCCATCTGAGAATACCTATGGGTATTCTCTCATATTATGAACATTACAGTCCTTTGTCATCTATCTTTAATTATTTCATTTTTCCTTATTAGTTCTTGAACTTAAAAATTTCTTCTTGGAGTCATCCTCTATCTTTTTTCTCTTCCAAAAGCCTTGAGGCTCTTTCTTCTATTGAGGTTGCGGTGGTCTTGAACTATCTGATTCTGTTATTCTACATTTGTTCACAAGAGTGTGAAAGTCCCTGATCTCAATGGGCCTCACATCTTCCTTACTTCATCCTTCAAACCAGATTCAAACTTCATGTACTTCTATTTCTTATCTGGATTGTACTGGAAGTAAGAAGAGAACTTTGATAGTTCTTTAAATCTTACCACATATTGCCTCACTGTCATATTTCCTTATTCTACCTTCAACAATTCTAACTCTTTCTCTACTTGCAGATTCCTTGGAAATACCTATCCAAGAAAGTCGTCTTAATTATCTCCAAAGTTATTTCTATCCCAGTTACTTTCTTTATTCTTCTATCATCATTCCTCCGATATTCAGTTTTCCCTTCCAACATGAAGGACCCCCCTCAATTGTTCCTCAGTCTTAGCTGAATTATACTCTCCTTGGAATAATGGAGGGTTGGCCTTTTGAACTCTAAAAGGTTATGAAAACCTTGATTTCTCATGATCACTACTTCATTCTTTGGTTTGTGGATGTGGGTTGCTACAGAATCCTTTCCAAGACTCTTATTTGCAACAATTGTCTATTCTCTCATAGTTGCAACCATCTCGGCCGTCTATTCTCTCATAGCTATAGCCATCTCCCTTTACTATCTCATGACAGTTGTCATTTCTCCGAACATCTCCATCATATCCTTCGTGTTGTTACTAGAAGACATACTAACTCTTTGCGTACGCCCTGATGATACCATGGTCTCCCGTATACACAGTACATTCCATATTGAGTTAATCAGGCTCAGCATTCATGTAATTGTGTAGTCGTAACCATAACATACATACACAAGGCTGTCATGCAATCCTTATCAATACATCTCAGTATCAAGACAAGAAAATGCATAACATCAACATAGCTAGTCCATACCCTGGCTCAACAGGATGAGCTGCTCTGATACCATAATGTAACATCCCAAATACTAGTACTAATGACGTATCCAGTTTACGCGTTAATAATTAGAATTTGGTACATTACTTACGAATATTATCAATTTTACAAATAAATAACTTTTAATAAATATCAAAATATGAGTCTTTCGCGGAAGTATAATATATATATATCATGAAATAGAGTTTATATAAACTGTACATCCTTGTACTTTACATACACGAGAATGCCTCGTGGCACAAAAATATATAACTAATTACTTAAAATCTAAACTAAAGCACTAACTATATCTTCATGCCCAACCTCCATCTTGCTTGGCTGTCAGGATCTTGCCTGGAATTATCATAAAAATCATAAAAGTAAGGGGTGAGAATCATAAAATTCTCAATAATTTATAAAAATCATGTCATCACAATAATTCTAGTTGTTTCGGGTAAAAATCATTTCAAATCATTACTATATAATCCGTAGGAATATAGCTAAAGCCAAAACCAGGTCTTCCTCTTCCCAAAACAAA
Source organism: Ormosia emarginata (assembly GCA_029884605.1). Classification (NCBI taxonomy): domain Eukaryota; kingdom Viridiplantae; phylum Streptophyta; class Magnoliopsida; order Fabales; family Fabaceae; genus Ormosia; species Ormosia emarginata. The sequence continues at coordinate 2,319,950 of JAQQTP010000057.1, read as the reverse complement.
GGTTCATTTTATATCCTTGATCAAAATCATTTAAATGATTAAATTAGCCATCTAATCTTATCAAAATCCCAAATTCATGTCAAGGGATCTCATTCATCAAAATTCATGTCTCAAGGTTTAAGGTTTGTATTTAGGTTATATGGGATAAAGAACTCGATTTCCATCATTTTTAGACCAATATCCTCAAATTAGGGGCATGGTAATCGATTACATGGCCTTGGTAATCGATTACAAGCCTGACATAAGCCATGTAATTGATTACAATATGATGTAATTGATTCCATGTAATGGATTACAACAGGATGTAATCTATTACATCTGACCCATAAACACATTTCGCAGCTCTAGAAGCTTGGTAATCGATCACAAGGGCTATATAATCGATTACCACGTGAAAATTTGTAGAAAATAAAGCATTTAAACCATCCCAACCCAAACCATTAAACATCAACAACAACATCAAATCATCACAAATATGCATCCAAATCACTCATAAACATCAAATCTCAACATGGGTACAAACCCCATTTTTCTAAATCTTAAAACTCTTCAAGAGTTAAATTAAGAAATCAAGTTCTCAAATCTTAATTATCAAATAATCCTCTTTTCCATTTCAAAATCATCATTCAAAATCTCAAGTTTCCAAAACTTTGAAAGACAAAGGAAGAAATAGAAAAGCAATGAAAAACCCCTACATCATCTCATTTGCCAAGCTCCTATATTTCCATCCTTGAGTCTTGCTTTCTCTTGATCTTTCTTTCTTTCCTCATTTCCTTCTTTCTCTCTTTTCTCTTTTTCTTGTGGTTGGACGGACGTGAGGGAGAGAGGATAGTAGAGTGAGCATGAGAGAATGGAGAGAAAAGTAAGGAAAGAAATAGAAACAAGAGAGAGAGAGAAAGGCGGTGGGGAAAAGAAATAAAGGGGAAAAGGGGAAATTCAGCTAAAACATTATATCTATGAAGAACACTTTAATTTTTTCTTAATGGGTTTTCTAACCTTCATAGGTATTATTGAATATTCTAGGATTTCCTTCATTTCTCAGCTTTATATATCTCATTATAAAACTTTACCAGACAGTAAGCTTCACTATTCATCCCTAGGTTAAATTAAACTTTATGGAATTGAATTGAGAAGCTTTCAAGTATTCACTTTAATATGTTTTCACCTTCTCATTAATCTTCATCCACTATTTGACATCTGCTCATAATCTCATGATTTTCTGAGCTATCTGTCTGTTTAGTTTGGTCTTTGAACATTATCTCAGTGTTATTAAAAATGTCAAACTAATTCATTTGGTCTTCCAAAATTTAAGACAACTTATTCCAATCCTCTGTAACATAGAAATAAAAGTTCCATATTTATTTCTATCTATTCAGCTATTTAGGCTAAATCATGTGTTTATTTGAGCTATTTCTCAACTTCAATGTTATAGATTTATGCTCAAATTAATCTCAAATCATTATCAAAATTATCAAATAACTTCCATCAATTTTATTGAGCTACTATAACCCTAATTAAGTTCATTGGGTTAGAGAGAATGTTACACTTCACAAGTTCCATATCCCCAACCTCACCACCCAATAATGTCTTACCATACGCCATCCCCTATTCAACACCCAACAGCCCCTACCTTACTGCCTCAACTAGCTCAACCATGGACTAAAAACCAAAACCAAAACCAAAACCAAAGAAGACCACCAAATAACCAAGAAAAGAAGTATGTCCATTTCGACCCAATCCTTATGACCTACACCGAATTACTACCCCAGCTCATCTATAAGTATCTCTTGGATCCTTGTCCGATGAAGCTAGTGGAACGCCAATACCCAAAAGGATTTGACCCAAATGCAAAGTGTGATTACCATACGGGGGTTGCAGGCCATTCTATAGAGAATTGCAAAGTGCTAAAGTTTAGAGTGCAAGACCTAATCAATGCCAAGTGATTGAATTTCAAGCCAAATACTCCTTGTTTGGGCCACAATCCTTTACCAAATCATGGAGATCCTAGAGTCAATGCTATAGAGAAACTCTTTGCCTAATAGCTCATAAGAAGAGGAGCAGATGTCAAAACCTCCATGAAAGTTATTTTTAAAGAACTCTACAAATTTTGGATGATGCAAGCTTAGTTTGAAGTGAAAAGAGGCAATGATGATGAAATAATGTGTAATCTCCATGGGATTTGGGGCATTCTATTGAAGAATGTGGTAAATTTAGGTAGATCCTCTAGAATCTAATGGAAATACAACATATGCAAATAGGTTATTTGTGTGATGAGGGTGGCATAAACATGGTTGATAAGTACACTATTCCCCAACCTCAAGAAGGTTAGGAAACTGTAAATACTCAGTCGCCTTCCATTATACATTTGATTACCAAGTCATTGGTTGTCTGTTACACTATAGTTGAACTTTCGCCACCTCAATGTGGCTCGAAGCCAGTCACCATTCAAGTTCCCAATCGTTTTCCATTCAAGGACACCAAAGCAGTATCATGGAGCTATGATGCACAAGTCCTTTGGAAGCAACCCCCTCGAACGATTAGCCAAAAGTTTTATCTTGTTCGACCTCTATTGTCACTAATATATCAAGGATCGGGGGGATGACACGAAGTAGTCACATTTACACTATTAAGGAGTAATAAGAAGAAGAAAAAAAGAAATGCAAAGGGAAAAGAAGGATAGGAGAGGCTTTCATTGGAAATGAGGAGAAAGAAAAGGAATGGTTGACAAAATTGAAGGAGTACAAAAAGGAGGTATCTGACGAAGAAGCCTGTGAATTCTTGGAGTTTATTAAGCAAAGTGAGTATAGGGTGGTAAATCAGTTGAATTGCACCTCTGCAAGGATATCGCTCTTGTCCTTATAGATGAATTATGAGCCGCACAGAAAAGTGTTGATGAAGGTACTAAATCAAGCCCATATTTCTCATGACATCTTAGTTGACAAGTTAGGCAGCATTATTGGTAACATTACTACAGATAATTATGTCACTTTCACTGATGATGAGATACCTGCACAAGGAATGGGGCATAACAAGGCACTGCATATTTTTGTCAAATGCCAATAGTATATAATGGCTAGAGTGCTCATTGACAATGGTTCCTCTTTAAATGTAATGTCAAAATTAACTTTCTCCAAGTTTCCTTTTGATGAAACTTAGATAAAACCAAGTACAATGGTCGTGAGGGCTTCTGATGGGACCCGAAAAGAAGTAATAGGAGAAATTGATATCCCAATTCAAATTGGACCTTATTACGCCCAAAGAAAGCACAACTTTGGGGTGTCGATTCCATAGAGAGACAAAATAAAAGAATAGCTAAAGAAACTAAAGAAAAATATTAAATGATTCAAAGTAAATAAAGATTAATTTAAATGCAAAATTAAATAAACCAAAGTAAAGCAAATTTAGTTTCCACTAGATGTAAGAAGACTAACATTTAGAATCCACCAAAATTAATTTTAACATTAACTATGTCAAATTATTATACTCAAATAATTTAACTCATGAATATCTAGCGGCAAGCATGTGCTCAATATATCAATAAATCATTAAAAATAATAATCATATGTATGATAAAATTTTCCTAATTAATTGATACTAAATTATCAAAGCATCAAATATATCCCTAATAAGAAATCACAATTGATATCTAACAATTACCACTAACATTCAGATAACACAAATAAATTATGAAGCATGAGAAAAACATGACTGAACTCATCTTAAAATTCATTCAAATAATCTGATTAGAAAATAAAATTAATAAGCATTAAATCTTAAAATTGGGTAAAAATAATTCAACATAGTAATGTCAAAATAATCAAGGTTTCATCATCCCTTTAGTACATAGAATTTGACAAGGCATAATAAGATTAGAACACAACAAAATTATCTCACTAATATTCTCTATTGCAAATAATTTCAAATTATGTTGCACCGCATCACTGTGTAATTTCTTCAAATCACGTTTTTATCTCATTTTTGCAACGTTCTTCTTTTCTCTCTCTCAAATGACATGCTGCTCTCACATCAATTCTCCAATTTGTTTCTTTCTTCTCTAATCTCTTGTGCAGCTTTTTCTTTGTTGGGCATGGCGCTGCCGCACTCCTCAATTGCTGCTCTCCTTTTATAGGCTACCGTCAACAACTTTTAGTATTAGGTTTTCTTTTGTTTTTAATTTATTTATTTGCACCGCCTCCTCTATTATAGGGCTTCAATTAAATTTTGCTCTTAAATCTCATCAGAATCCTCCTTTGAATTTGATTGAGTTTTGACTTGCTCTTTATAAACTCTGAAATTAAACATAAAAATTTATTTAAGAATATTTTACAGTAAATAGAAACTTAATTTAAAAATACACATTAATTCTAATAATTTCTATTCACATTCTAACATTTTATGTCAAATAATAAGGTACGTACAGAGTACTTTCGCACACTCATCACACCCTTAACTTTCTTATTGCTAGTCCCTAGCAATTTTTATGTAGAAGAGATTAAAAAGACTAAAAAAATGATAAAATAGCCCATCATTTCACATTTTTCATATTCACATATCAAAACAATCTTAGGAATTCAATAACCATATAACAAGCAATCCGCCTATAGTAGTCCATAGAGTGTATGAGTGTTCCAAACTATATCCATTTATCTAGAAGCCTTGACACAGGCAACATCAAGAACATCTCAAGCAAAAGGTTCAACTCCATAACTCACAAGTATAAAAGTGTTTTGTGTGAGGATTCTCTCTATGGAGTCAACAATGGGTGTACACACACTCTCATGAGAAATTAGGCAATTATGTACAAGTAACAAGTAAACATTGATCTTATGATAGGAATACTAACAAATGAGATTTTCACCACTCTTTCCAAAAGCTTACTTAGGATCAGAACGATCAACACAAAAGGTTGTAATGTTGCTTGGGTTTAGGGCTATATGGCATTAGATTTATGCTAGCTCCTAAATCTAGAAAAACTTGCCCAAACTCATGATTTTCAATGTTGCATGCAATGGTTAGACAATCAGGATCTTTGTACTTGGGAGCAATTCACTGCTCAATTAGACCACTAACTTGTTCTGTCTAGAACACTGTCTTGTTTACATAGTGCATCCTCTTAACTGTACTCAAATCCTTGGGAACTTTTGCATAAGTAGGAACTTGTTCAATCACATGCAGAAGAAGAAGATTGATTTTTACCTACCTTAGATTCTCTAGGATTTCATTGTTAGGATCCAGATTTCGCTTGCTTGATTTTAAAGCTTGAGGGAATGACACCTTAATAGGAATCTTAGTCACCTCAGGTTCCTTGGGAAGCTTGGCATCATTGTTATCCTGATTCTTTTCCAGATCCTCTGATTTGTTTGTTGTTAAGATGTGTAATGATGTAGCACTTCGTGTCACAATGACATTCACATCTTTCAAATTCTCTTGCATCATATGTTGACCATGGGGTGTGGACTGAGCTTGAGAAGGGAACTTACCTCGCTCATTCACACTAAAGGAGTTCATCAATTTAGACACTTAGCTCTTTATTTCCTTGTTTTCTTCAACAACCTGCGTAATCAAAGATTCAATCTTTTGGTTAGTCTACCCTGTGCCTCAATAAAAGCATACAAAGTGTCTTCTAAAGAACTCCTAAAAGGTGAAGGTGCATGATATGGTACAAGATATGATCTAAAGGGTTGTCCAGGTAGCTAGTTTTCAGACTTCTAACTAAAATTGAGGTGATTGTGCCATCCTGGAGTGTATGTATTAGAAAAAGATGTAAAAGGTTTCATGTACAGACCTAAGGCATTACATTGTTCCTCATACATCCATCTCACCTCAGCAAATATAGGACACTCTTGGGCAGGGTGATCTACCCTGCCACACACAAAACATGGTTTAAAAGACTTTGCATGATTAACCACTTATGTTGACTTTAAGTCCTTAGTTTTTAACACCTCTAACTCCCTAGTGAACATCTCAACCTTAGCCTTTAGGTTATCCTCTTCCTTGAAATGGTAAATTCTACCACCATTTGGGTTTCCTGTTGATCGTGATCTATTTGTTCTCTCAGTAGCACTAGGTCCAGTTTAAGTGTGAGCTTTTTCAATAAGCTCATTAAGGTATTCTATGGCCTTATCAGGATCTTTATGTAAGAACTCACCATTACACATCATCTCCATAAATTGGCACTCTCAAGGTGTAAGTTCCTCATAAAAATAGCTCACTAAGTGTCAATTCTCATACCCATGGTGAGGACACATACTCAACAACTCCTTAAATCTCTCCCAAGACTGATACAAAGTCTCACCATCCTTTTGTGCAAAGGTGGAGATTTGCCTTTTTTAAAGTGTTGGTCTTATGTTGGGGAAATTGTTTATTAAAAAAGGTTTGAGTCATCTCATTTCATGACATAATAGATCATGGTCTCAGTGAGTATAGTCAACTCTTAGCCCTATCCTTCAAAGAGAAAGGAAAGAACTTAAGTCTCACAATGTCATCAGTTGCATTTTGACAATGAAAAGTTGCAACTACTTCCTTAAACTCCCTAATGTGCAAATATGGATTTTCATTTTCCAAACCATGAAAATTAGGGAGTAACTGTATCATCCCTATTTTAAGATTCATTCAGGGAGTATTAGCTAGAAATATTATGCATGATCGTGTAGTTGTGCATATAGGGTGGAGGTAATCTTGAAAGGTCTTACTGAGTTGATCTTCGTGTTCACTTATTTTCTCAAAATTAGAAGGAGTATTAAACAAATGAATATAATAATCAGACTCTGACTCTAACACAAGTCTACGAGCAAATCGACCCAAAGTGTCTTTGTACTTGTTCATTCAAGGTAGAGAAAAAAAATGGAACACTAAAAAAAATAAAAAAAAAAACTAAAAAAAACAACAAAAAGAAAAGAAAATGAAATAAAGATGCAGTAAGATAAAAGAGGGAATGAAGTTACTGCTTTTACAAACTGCTGAAAAGAAAAAATTGATTAGCAATTCTTCTACTATCTCCCTAACAACGACGTCAAAATTTGATTACGCCCAAAGAATAATGCGGTAATTGTAGCATAGCTTTGGGGTGTTGATTCCACAGAAAAACAAATTAAAAGAATAGCTAAATAAACAAAGAAACTAAAGAAAAATATTAAATTATTAAAAGTAAATAAAGATTAATTTAAATGAAAAATTAAGTAAACCAAAGTAAAGCAAATTTGGTTTCTACTAGATGTAAGATGACTAAGGTTCAGAATCTACTAAGATTAATTTTAACATTAACTATGTCAAATTATTATGCCCAAATAATTTAACTCATGAATATTTAGTGGCAAGCATGTGCTCACGAAAAATATACCAATAAAGCATTAAAAATAATAATAACATGTTTGATAAAATTTCCTTAATTAATAGTAAATTATCAAACCATCAAATGTATCCCTAATAAGAAACCATAATTAATATCCAACAATTACCACTAACATTCAGATAATACAAATAAATTATAAAGCAAAAGAAAAACATGATTGAACTCATCTTAAAATTCATTCATATAATCTGATAGGAAAATAAAATCAATAAGCATTAAATCTTAAAATTGGGTATAAATAATTCAATATAGTAATACCAAAATAATCAAGGTTTCATCATCCCCTTATTATAGAGAATTTAGCTAGACATAATAAGATTAAAATACAACAAAATTATCTCACTAATATTCTTCATTCCAAATAATTTCAAATTACGTTGCACTGCGTCACTGTGTAATTTCTTCAAATCTTGTTTTTATCTCCTTTTTGCAATGTCCTTTTCTTCTTTTCTCTATCTCAAACGACGTGCTTCTCTCACATCGATTCTCTAATTTGTTTCTTTCTTCTCTAATCTCCTGTGCAGCTTTTTCTTTGTTCGGTATGGCGCTGCTGCACTCCTCAATTGGTGCTCTCCTTTTATAGGCAGCTGCCAGCAACTTTTAGTATTAGGTTTTATTTTTTTTTTCTAATTTATTTATTTCACCGCCTCCTCTATTATTTGGGCTTCAATTAAATTTTGCTCTCAAATCTAATCAGAATCCTCCTTTGAATTTGATTGAGCTTTGACTTACTCTTTGTAAACTCTAAAATTAAACATAAAAATTTATTTAAGAATATTTTAAAGTAAATAGAAACTTAATTTGAAAATACACATTAATTCCAATAATTTCTATTCACATGCTAACATTTTAAGTCCAATAATAAGGTATGTAGAGAGTACTTTCGTACACTCATCAAGACCTAATACTTTTCATATACTCTTCTAAGTGATGGATATCACACTAACTTATAGTTATATCTTGGGATGACCTTGGATCCATTCCGCTGGAGCGGTGTCATCCATGCTGCACCATAAAGTGAAGTTCATAGTTAGTAATAGGTTGGTGATCATTTCGGGTGGGGAAAATCTACTGGTGAGTAAGCCACCATTAAACCCTTACATTGAAGCTGCAGAAGAGGCTCTTGAAACCACATTCCAAGCATTCGAGATTGCCAATGCCACTTATGTGAAGGAAGAAGCTAAAATTCTAAAGCCACAACCATCTAGTGCATCCATAATGATGGCTAAGGTCATGCTTGAAAGAGGACATCAATGCAAAAATGGACTGGGAATGACCAAACAAGGCATTGCGAAGTTTCTGCAGTCCTATGAAAACAAAGATGGGTTCGGGTTAGGATATAAACCCACCAAAGCTCACAAGAGAAAGGTCATAGAAGAGAAAGGGGAGAAGAGGTTAGCTCGATTAGAAAATAGGGAGCCTAAAGCTGAGGGGATCCCTATTTGTGATATTCGACAAAGGTTCTGAAGTGTAGGATTGGTGTTTCCAAACTAAGTGACCACTATCGAAGATGATCAACCTATCAATTATGGTACCAATCTAGTGTAACCTTGTTCCCCAGATGCAAAGCTCAACAATTAGGAGATCATTGATTTTCCCATGGCCTTTGAAATTGATTCAAATTAATTCTGTAATGCTAATCTTGTAGCTCTGCCCAAGGCTTTATGAAGATATATTGTGAAAACAGGCTCACATGTTTCCATTTCAATATTTACTATTAATAAATGCATTTTCCTGCCATTTTTTAGTTTTTACCCAACCATTATATTAACCTTTATTCATTACCTCTTTTTTACTTGTGTTGACATCAATAAATGCATATCTAAAAGTGACTCTCTTGAAAAATGACAATGATATGACCCCATTATATAATTTTGACCATCCCATTAGTCATGTTGATGAGGATAATGATGACAATTGGTAACCATCTCCTGAGCTAATGAGATTAATAGAACAAGAGGCCAAAGAAATTCAACCTAACGAAGAGTCAACTAAAATGATTAATTTGGAGACAAAGGATAATAAAAAAGAAGTTAAAATTAGCATTTCCATGAAAGAAGATGAGCGAAGCAAGTTGGTTAAGCTCTTATTTGATTATTACGACATTTTTGCATGGTCGTACCATGATATGCCTGGGCTAGATGCTAGCATAGTTAAGCATAAATTGCTAATAAAACTAGAATATCCTCTTATCAAGCAAAAGTTAAGACAAATGAAGCCAAAGATGTCACTAAAAATTAGAGAAGAAGTTAAAAGGAAGTTTGATACAGGTTTCCTTGCTGTTGTAAAGTATCCCCAATGGGTTGCCAACTTCGTCCCTGTCCTGAAGAAAGATGGGAAAGTATGAATGTGCGTTGACTATAGATATTTGAATAAGGCCAGCCCTAAAGACAATTTTCCTCTACCTCACATTGATGTTTTGGCGGACAACACTGCTTAACATTCATTTTTCTCCTTCATGGATGGTTTCTAGAGATACAATCAAATCAAGATGGTATCGAAAGATATGGATAAGACCATATTCATCACTATGTGGAGAACTTTTTGCTACAATGTAATGTCGTTTGGATTGAAAAAAGTCGGGGCAACTTATCAAAGGGTAATGGTGACTTTGTTCCATGACATGGTGCATAAATAAATAGAAGTTTATGTGGATGACACAATTGCAAAGTCTAGAACAGAAGAAGTTCATGTTGTTAATTTGCAAAAGCTCTTTGAACGGTTGAGAAGGCTCAGACTGAATCCTGTTAAATGCACTTTTGGTGTAAAATCAAGCAAGCTTTTAGGGTTTGGGGTTAGCTAAAAAGGGATAGAAGTTGACCTAGATAAATTTTGAGCAATCCTAGAGATACCAGCTGCTCGCACTAAAAAGAAGTTCATGGGTTTTGGGGAGGTTGAACTATATTACTAGATTTGTATCCTAGTTGACTGTGACGTGTGAACCAATTTTCAAGTTGCTGCTTAAAAACTAGATAGTAGAATGGAACAAAGATTGTTAGATAGCATTTGAGAAGATCAAGCAGTATCTGCTAGAACCCTCAGTTTTGGTACCTCCAGTTCTAGGAAGGCCTCTTATCATATACTTGACTATGTTGGATGAATCCATGAGCTGTGTGCTGGGACAACACAATGAAACTTGTAGAAAGGAACATGTCATCTATTACTTGAGTAAGAAGTCTACCAACTATGAGGCAAAATACTCATTGTTAGAGCGCATGTGTTATGCCTTGGCATGGGCGACCCATCGTTGAGGTAGTATATGTTGTGTTGCACCACTTGGTTTGTGTCCAAAATAGACCCAATGAAGTACATCTTTGAAAGGCTTGCTCTTGCTAAGAGGATTACACGTTGGCAAGTTTAGCTATCAAATATGACATTGTATATGTCACCCAAAAAGCAGTAAAAGACAACGCTCTTGCAGAATTCTTGGCTAGTCAACCTGTGGAGGATTATAGGTCTATACAATGTGAATTCCCTGATGAAGCTATAATGGTTTTATTTGAAAAAAAAGAATCCTCGAAAAAAGAAAAGTGGCCTTCTAATTCACTAGGACATGAAATTGGAGCCATACTAATTTCCCATAAAAACAACTTCATTCTAATCACTGCTAGACTGTGCTTTGACTATACAAACAATGTAGCTAAGTATAAAGCATGTACCATGGGAATCTAAGTAACGATAAAATCAAAGAAAAAAGTTCTTGAGGTATACGGGGACTCCGCCTTGGTCATTCATAAGCTAAAATGAGAATGGGAAACTTGAGATTCCAAGTTAATCCCTTATCATGCTTACATCAATGAATTGATTGAATAACTTGATGGAGTCATATTCCATCATATCCCTCAGGAAGATAATCAGTTGGCTGATGCTTTAGCCACATTGTCATCAATGTTCAATGTAAGCCGTGACATTGACTTGCCACTTATAAAAATAGAAAGTCATGACCAACTGACATATTATCAAATGGTAGAAATGGATCCAAATGGAAAACTGTGGTATCATGACTTTAAATGCTTTATCAAGAGCATATAATACCCTCCAAATGCTTCAAAAAAGACAAAAAGACCCTCATAAGACTCACAATGAGTTTCTTTCTAAATGGGAAAGTGCTCTACAAGAGGAACCATGACATGGTGCTGCTAAGATATGTTGATGCAGCGAGGCAGAAAAAATCATCAGAGATGTTCATGAAGGTTCTTTTGGAACTCATGCAAATGGGCATGCAATGGCAAGAAAGATCCTAAAAGTTGGGTACTATCAGTTGATAATGGAAACTGATTACTTCAATTATATGAAGAAGTGCCATAAATGCCAAACATATACAGACAAGGTTCATGTATCACCGGTACCTTTGAATGTTTAATAGTACGTTGGTCATTCTCAATGTGGGAAATGGATGTCATAGGGCCCATTGAACCGAAGGCCTCGAATAAGCATCACTTTATTCTTGTTGTAATTGATTACATCACAAAATGGGTCGACACTGCTTCTTATGCCAATTTGACCAGGAGTGTAGTGACCGGGTTTATCAAAAGGGAGTTAATTTATCATTATTATTTGCTAGGAAAAATTATCACTGACAATGCTACTAATCTGAACAATAAAATGATGAAGGAGATGTGTGAGAGTTTCAAAATTGAGCACCACAATTCGTCACCTTATCGCCCTAAGATAAATAGGGAAGTTGAGGCAGCAAACAAGAACATCAAGAAGATTATCCAGAAGATAGTTGTGACATACGAAGATAAGCATGAAATACTATATTTGCATTACTTGGCTATCGTACGTCTATTCAAACTTCAACTGGGGCAACCCTTTTCTTTTCGATTTATGGAATGGAAGCAGTACACCCTATCGAAGTGGAAATATCATCATTAAGAGTGCTGATGGAGGCAGGATTAGAAGAAACTGAATGGGTCCAAACTCAACTTGATTAGTTGAACATCATTGAAGGAAATAGATTAGTTGCAGTATGTCATAACCAATTTTACTATAAAAGAATGATGAAAGCCTATGCGAAAATGGTGCATCCTCAATAGTTTCAAGAAGGAGACCTAGTACTCAAGAAGATTATTCCCAGTCGAATTATCGAGGAAAATGGGCTCCAAACTATGAGGGACCTTATGCCATGAAAAAAGCCTTCTTAGGAGGGGCTTTAATTCTCACAAACATGGATGGTGAAGATTTACCACTTCCTATAAATTCATATGTAGTCAAAATGTATTATGCTTAAAGTCATACCTCATTAAGGCAGTTGCTTCAAGTCACAAACTGAGGCAGTTTGAGTTTATTAAGGCCAAATTGGGGCAATATGAATTTATAATGCTTCGATACACAAAGATTTGGGCCGAACTCGGGCAGTTTGAATATATGAAGTCTTCTTATGAAACGCTCATAATGCGTTAAAATCGGGTCAAATTATATTCTCGAAAATAGGCAAAAGGGTGTTTTTGGTTGCATACATGGGAAATTAGCACTGATCATCCTTGAGAGCAATACTAGAAGAGTTGGAAAACTCCACTCCAACATTTCTTTTGTAAACCTTTCAATTCTAATCCTTTTTGTACTATTTTTCCTATACTTTTCCTTTCTATAATGATAATCCATTTTTGTTGCAACCTATTGTTGATTCAATATGCATTTCTCATGATAGATTTATATTGAGATGCAAAACATATGACAATATTGCAAAAGTATTTAGATTTTCTTTAACAATCTTGAAAGGTCATGGGAAATGCAATGAATTCCTGATAAGAGTATTGATGAGAAAAGAAGGAATAACTAGGAAAATCATAAAGTAAATTAACAAATTTTGTTACTATTCAACTTGATCTTGCTGTAGGAAAAAATCTTTAAGAGTTGTGAAACCAAGAATGACTCAATTAAAGCTCTGATGTGTCAAAATTGTTTACCCAATTTGTTCATGAGAATCTCTATAGTAGGTCATCCATTGTATCATGCATCATCTCAAGCACCACAAGTATTTACAAAATCAACACCATTTCTTTTTAGTTCCCAGGTCCTTGCACACATTGCTTTTAAGTTTTCTATTAAGTTTCCGTAGACACTCAACTCTGCAAGCTTTTTCCTTTTTACCTTTAAGTTTTTTGTTACGCTTTGGTGGATACCCAACTCCGTAAGCTTTGTACCTTTTTGTTTTAAGTTTTCTGTTAAGCTTCACTGGATACCTAACTTTGCAAGCTTTTTACCTTTTCCACTTTAAGTTTTTTGTTAAGCTTCAGCGGATACCTGACTCCACAAGCTTTTTACCTTTCTGTCTGTAAGTTTTTTGTTAAACTTCAGTGGATACCCGACTCCACAAGCTTTTCACCTTTCTTCTTATAAGTTTTTTATTAAGCTTTGGTAGGTACCTGACTCCATAAGTTTTTTACCCTTCTGCTTTTAAGTTTTTTGTCAAGCTTTAGCGGATACTTGACTTCGCAAGCTTTTACCTTTCTGCCTTTAAGTTTTCTGTCAAGATTTTTACTTTTTTGCCTTTAAGTTCTCTGTTAAGTTTTAGTAGATACCCGACTCCACAAGCTTTTTACTGTTTTAAGTTTTCTATTAAATTTCAGCGGATACACAATTCTGCAAGCTTCTTACTTTGTTCCTATCAAACTTCGGCGGATACCCAACTTCGTGAGCTTTCTTTCTCTTCTGTTAAGCTTCAACAAGTACCTAACTCTGTAAGTTTTTTTACCTTTCTATCAAGCTTCAACAAGTTTTCGTACCCATTGCCTTTAGTTTTCCATGTCTCCGCACCCACAACCTTAAGTTTTTGGGTCCTCGTACCCATTGTCTTAAAGTTTCTGGCTCCCCGTGCCCATTTCCTTTAAGTCTCTAAGTCCATATACATGTGGCCTTTACCTTTCAGGGTTCTCATACCCTATGTTTTAACCTTGTTTTAATGCCTGTTACATTTTGCATCGATCCGTACACTTTATGCAGTAAAAAAAGAGGGGAGATAACAAAAAAAAAGCAAAGGAAAATTTTCATAGACAAAAATTGAATCAATTGCTTTGCTTTCCATTTAGTTTAAATGTAAAGCAAAGAGAGACAGTTGTTGATGCCCAATTTTATTCATAAAATTTTTAGTTTTATTGCTTAATCTAAGACTAATATTTTTGTGTTAAATGATACTTAATTGTAATGTTTTGAACACATAATATTTTCCAGGTTTTATTTACTTTCACTGTATTTGGATCACTACTTTTTCTTATTATTTGTACAAAAAAAGAAGGAGAAAAAAAAAAAGAGAAAATAGGGATATACTTTTAATAAGAAATCATGATTTGATTTTCTTAAAAAATAATTGAAGGATGTGCTTTTAATGAGAAATCATGATTTGATATTCTTGAAAAATAAGAAATATATTTTTAATAAGAAATCATGATTTGGTTTTCTTAAAAAATAATTGATGGATATGTTTTTAATGAGAAATCATGATTTGATATTCTTGAAAAATAAGGGATATGTTTTTAATAAGAAATCATGATTTGGTTTTCTTAAAAAATAATTGGAGGATATGTTTTCAATGAGAAATCATGATTTGATATTCTTGAAAAATAAAGGATATGCTTTTAATAAGAAATTATGATTTAATTTTCTTAAAAAAATAATTGAATGATGTGCTTTTAGTGATGAATCGTGATTTGATACTCTTAAAAAAATTCAAGATTTAAAAGGAAAGACTTGAAATAAGAGATTGTGATGGTTCAATAAAAAAGAAAAAGGGGGAATGTGTTTTAAATGAGATATCATGATTTGATTTTCTTAAAATAAATCATGAGATAATTTAGGAGGTTAATTTTGTTGAGATTTTTTGTGATCAATTAATGGATTGATATTTACATGAGAATTAAGGTTTACTAATCGCCTATAAATAGAACCTTCACCCATTCAATTATAGAAAATTACACACAATTATAAAAAATTACACACAGTTACATACAGGAGGAGAGCTTGCCACGTGAAGAGTTAGAGTTAGAGGTGAAAATTAGTAGAAGGTAAGAGGTGTGTGTGGGTTAACTAAATAGAAGTCCAAGATTTCTTTTATTGCCAACAAGCATGTTCTCTTACTATATATTATTCAAGCTTGTGTTGGATTAGATGCTGGTAAAGTTGATTTGATGTGCAACGATATTCTAGTGATATATTATAATTATGATGTTGAATGCATTTTAATATTTGCTTGGTCTCAGTATAATTATGACGTGACTTTGGGTTCTTGGGAATTAAATTGAGTTTGAATTAATAGGATAAAGTCTATTCTTATTTATCCTTTATTCGAATAAACTATGGCATTTGATATGTTTTTATAAAAGCTTATTCGAATAACAGTGGAGTTATTCAAATAACAGTTTAAATTTAGGTCGCGCGCTTCTGATTTTCAAGAGAGTTATTTGAATAGGATCTTCACTATTCGAACAGAAGCCTTCCAAAATGGTTTTTCCTAAATGAACTATCGAATCACCCATGTGTTATTCGAATAGGCCTGTTTCTCAGAAAATATTTTAAAACAGAGTTATTCGAATAACTAACATCTGAACTATTTTTCACGAGGCTTTTCAATCTGTGTTATTCGAATAACACAAAAATTATTCAAATAAACACAAGACCCCTATTTTGGAAAGAAACGACCATATTCATATTAATTATGTTATTTAATTCTTCCAACAGTTATTTTCTTCAAGAACTCTATAATTAGTGACCTTGGGTCATCTTTGGAAGTTGCCTAACTATCTGAATCAATCTTTGCTTACTTTAACACGTGATTTATAATTTTCACATATTTCATATGCTCTTTTTGCCAAAACTTTGTAACGAGGGTGAGATATCCCTGAAAGTTGAGGCTTTAGCACAAGGGTAGATTTTTCCTGCATGTGAAAAGTGCTCTAGTTTGTAATGGTAGCAAGCACCTGTTTAAGCTTGTATTGATAGTGAAAAATCTCAGATAGTTTTTCAAGTACTGGACATAGGCCATAAGTGGTTTGGTGGCTGAACTAAGATAAATATTGTGTCTGCTCTTCTCATCTTAATCTCTTTATTTCCTGTTATTTATTTATTATTGCTTACCTGTTTATTTTCTGTGCTTAAGGCTTTTTATCCTTTCTTTTATTCACATCTTTTAAAGAATAGCTTCAACGGAATTTGTTTTCTAAGCATTTGCAAAAAGTTTTTCAATACTCAATTCACTCCCCTCTTGAATACTGGAGCCAGTTGGTAACACCCTTTGGGGCATAGACCCAGATATAGCGGATCTTAATCACGATGTATGAGGTGTTCATTATTGGTCCTGAATCTCTGAAAATATCACGAAAAGGGTGCAAAATAATTCTCAGTAAGAAAGTAAACATTATCAATTCATGCATTATCAATTTCTTTCTCGTTAAGTTATTCCCAAGAATTTTAATTATGCATTCACTTCAAATCCAAATTCTCTTTTTGGTCATATGTCCTAATCATTGTGACCTCACTTTGTCAAGAGCGTCTTCTCGACTTCTCTCTGTCTTTCTTTCTTTTTTGAGTAACAACCCTTCTAAGCACATGGACAGAGTGTGGTAAACTACTTGCGCGTGAGTAGCCACTTCTAGATGGATCACCTCCCTTACCAAGGATCCCTTCTTTCTTTCTTATTCCACTTAGGGGATTTCAAACACAAACAAGAATGCATATATTTCTTCTCTTGGCCAAATGGCCTCTATTTTTATCATGAATTTTCTCTCATCATAGTAAATCATGCATTCCTTCATTCTTTTCTAGGCATGGTCGAATGTTATATACTATACATTTCTAAGAAAACATTTCAATCAAACAAGCATTTGGCACACAAAGCATTCATACGTTCAAACCATTCATATTTCTATGCATTTTAAACACAATCATTCTATGTATGACATTATCAACACAACTCAAACTAATATTTTGGAATTCTTCAATATCAAGTTTTCATTTTACCTCAAAAGTATTATATATAAATGCTTATGTCTTGAAGCATGTCAAATGGTTTTTTACGATAACAAAGTCAAGATGAAGATCAAGTTCAAAGAGAATATCAAGATCAAAGAAAGAAATCAAGAGGTTTATTAGACATAGGTCTTAGAACATCAATGTTAAATGCTCTCAAGGTATCTCAAATGATTTTTTCAAGATCTTTTAAATCAACTTGAATTTCAAAGTTCATATTTTAAAGAAATGTTGATTTAAGCCTTGGATTGTGTTAAACACATGTCAATATTGATTAATACAAGTTTTTCAAAGTAAAAAATGGCTTGGATACTTAATTAGAGTTGAAAAATGTGTTCTAAGGGCAAGGTAATCGATTACACAAGGCTGGTAATCGATTACATCCTGCCCATAAGGCCAAGAACACGTTTAAACAGCCATGTAATCGATTATAGATATTGTGTAATTAATTACCCATGGTCTGATAGTGCCCAACGACTATATTAGGCATATTAAATGCTAGAATTTAATGTCCTTAACGGCTCCATTGATCAATTTTCTTATAAATACTTGAGTTAGGGCTTTATTAAAGGTTGACCTTGAACCAAAAACTGATTGCCAATACTTTAATATGAGATTCAATCCTTGAAATCACTTCTTACTCTATTTTTGTGAAAAATCTTGAGATATCTTTAAAGAGTATTCTAGAGCTTCAATTTGTATTAATCACTCTTATGAAAATTTCATTCTATCAATCTTGATTGCTTTGTAAAAGAGCGTGAGGTATCCTTCCAAATTTTAAAAGGGTGAGACATCCCTTGATTAAAGAGGCTCAAGTACAAAGGGTGAGGTATCCCAAGGTGTTAAGTGCTTAAGTTTGTAAAGGTTGTCAAGCACCTATTGAAACTTGAAGATATAGTGAAAAATCTCGAGTGATTACTTAAGGACTGGACGTAGGTCACAAGTAGATTAGTGACTGAACCAAGATAAACCATTGTGTTTAATTCTCTAGACCCTTCTCTTTATATTTGTGCATTAGTTTATTTGTTTACTTGATTATTTCTCTTGACTGGTTCATTGGTGGGCAATATCATTCTATCTTATCCATTCATTCATTTCTATCAATTAATAGCTTCAACGAAAATTGGTAATCAAGAGTTTTTTGAAAGATTTACGAAAAGTTTTTATAAACTCAATTCAGCCCCCTCTTGAGTCTTGAGGCCACTTGGTAACATCATATTCCCTTATTAAAGCTTAGTTTCATACCTTTTAACAAGTCCAAGAACTCCAAAAAGGAAATAAGCAACATTCTTAGGTAATTTTCATGCTTTGGCTGAAACTAACACCATCATACACATTGAAAATTACCTCAAGCAAGTTCAAGCAACCAAGGTTATCAAGAACCAAGTTCTTTCAAGATTACTCATACTAGTCTTCCATTAATTAAGAGTATAACTTTTAAATTTAGATGAAGTCCATAACTTGATCTAAGAATCAATCTATTACTTGTTTTTAAGTCTTAATTGCTTAAGTATCAATCAATTTAGTCAAGTCATCATGCAAATTAGTCCTAAGGTTCAAACCAAGCAACAATTCAACTTCAATCTTAATTACTAAGTCATGAATAAGTCTATCAATAAAAAACATACATTCATGAATCAAATCAAGCATCAATTTCAACTTTACATAGCCTTACCCTAATTTTCAAGACATGGCCGAATTCAACAAGTTCACAAGCATTCATCAATTAGTTTTTCATAGAAGTTCATTCAAGGTAACATTGCATCAATTATCAATCTAAAGTAACCTAATCAAGGCATGGTAACAAAGTTTTTCCCTAAATCCTATGTCATGACCAAAATCAACATATCTTCAAAGGGCAATCAATTTCTCATACAAGTTAAACTATGCATTCATTATCAATCCAAATTAACATTATCAAGGCATGTTAACTAAGTTCTTACTTAAATTCTAAGTCATGTGTAGCACTTTGGAAAATATTTTAGGTTTGTAAATGGTTACAGAGGTAGCTTGATACTTGTTTAACATGTCTGTGAAATTTTGTGACTTTCTAAGCATGTTTAGTCACTTTGTTGTAGCACTATATGTGAAATATAGTTGTTATTAGCCCTGGAATTGACTTAAACTGCTTAGTTAATGGAAATAAATGTGGAGAATTTGCTTCTACGCTACAAATATATGGTTTGTGCTATGGTTAAAATTTGAGAACAATCAGAAATGGTTTGGCATTTTTAAGCATACAGGTTGTGTGTTTTAATGTCGGATTGACTACCAGCAAATATGAAAAAATATCGAAATGGTGAAACAAGATTTTTTATGAATCTTAGGATTTATTTTAAACTTGTTGGAAGCTAGGAAACTTGATTTGGTGAAATCTAAGCATTCTTAACAGATTAGGATTTATCAATTGGTCACTTAAGTGACCAAAGAGCATACGTCTCTCTTTAGTTTATGCTGCCCTTGACTTATTTAAGTCTCAAATGAGATAGTTTGTCTCATTTTCTCTTCTCTTCTCTCGGTTACAGTAGACAAAAGCAAAGGAAAAGGAAAGAAATAAGATCAAAGGGGAGAAGTAACCACCAAAGAGGAGGAAGAGGTTAGAGGTGGTGAGGAGCTGCTTAGTGATTTCAATTTCTGAAGTTTGAGGTAGGGGGAACCTTGTTTTTGCTCATTCTTTCATTTTCTTCATATTATTCATGAGACTTGGCTTGATGGGCGAATTGAGGTTATGAGTGTGATTTGGTCTTTTTGGCTTCAATCTTGTTGTAGAACTTGAGGATGACTTGTTTTTGAGTTGTTGGATGCATGGAGATGAGTTTTCAGCCCTTAAACACCTTTGGTTTCCATTTGGGTTGAAAATGGGGTTTTAGGTTTTTAAATGGATGAATGATTCATAATTGTATGATTGAGTGATTTTAGAGTTGTATAAAAGTTACAACATGTTTATAGACCTTATTTGATGTTGGAAAATGTTTGGAATTTATGGTTGGATTTAAAAATAGGGGTATGTTCCTGATGGAACAGTACCCCGCATCTGCAGAATTCTACAGAAGTTTCTGTCGTAGGATCACGTCTTGGCATGATTGAACTACGCCTAGGTATAAACTAAAAAAATTTCAATCCAAACGAGACAGAGAGTGTCACGCCTTGGCATGAACAACTATGTCTAGGCATGGGAAAGTCATGCCTAGGCGTGAGTTCCAGAATTTTTCTAGAAAGTTATTGTTGATGTTTTGGGGTTCCCTAAGTGTTGGGATCATTCATCTACGCCTTTTTAAGTGTGATGAGTCTCTAATAAGGGTATTTACTGAAGTGTTAGTGTGGTGAATGTAAATAAATTGGTATATTTTTAATTGTGACACCTAGCATTATTGTTATTCATGCTTGAGATAAGATGAATTTAAACCAATTGAATGCTAACGGTTATGATACTTAACGTCATTGTATTTCATGCTCGTAGATATGATTGTAAATCAATTGGCATGCTAGTTAGTATTAATTGGCATCATTGTTTTCATAACTGTGTTGGTGAGGATGGATTCCTCTATGTTGTTGAAGATCGTGTAGGTGATGGATTCACTACCTGGGGAGGATGACCATGTAGGTGATGGATTCATTACCCGGGGAGGATGGATGTAACACCCCAAATTTTCGTATCTTTTAAACAGTAATTTTGACAGTTAACAGAATTTTACTGTTTAGTAATTTCTGTGTACTGTAAAATTATTTTGTTTATTCCGTCAGTGTATTTGATCGTTTTGAGTGATTTACTCCGTGTCAGGAAAATAAAAATTTTCGGGTCGGAGAAAACTTTACGTAATTTAATTTTTACCATTAGGTAATTATTTTACGTAATCTGATTTGATATTTGTGCATTTTATAATTTTTGTGATTTTATGGATGATTTTGAAATTTTTCCTATCTGTGGGCCCCGCAAGGGGTATGTGGGCCCAGGTGGCCATACGTGGGCCCAGGTGGGTCCCACAAAGTGAAAAAATTTTCTACGCATAGAAAAATTTGTACTGTTTAGACGGAGACAGGGGATCTTACTAAACCTGAATCCGGAAACAGTTTTAGAAAATTTCTTGTACTGTATTTTATACTGTATTTAATTATCGGATGATAAAAATACAGTAAAAATATTATTTGTAGGATACAAGAATAAATATTATACTGCGTAATCAACAAAGAGAGCTTGACTTGATTTATACCCTTGGATGAGAATACTTAGTTTGAATATTAACCATTGATTTAATCAAAGGTTAAGAAACAAACTTAATAAAGAAGCCTTGGATAATAACCATTGATTTAATCAATGGTGTGAGAATAAGCTTAGTTAGGAAGGCTTTGATATCAACCATAGATGTAATCAAAGGTGTAGAATTGGTCTTGAAAAATGACAAAGACCATTTATAACCATTGGATTTAGATTAAATCAAGGGTGGAGATTTAATCTTAAAAAGTAACAAAGACCATTTATGACCATTGGATGAAGAATCAATCAATGGTGGAGATTTGGTCTTCTAAAGTAGAAAGACTAATTATGACCCTTGGATTTAAAGTTTGAAGAAGCAATCTTGACCCTTAATTTTGGAGACACATCTAAGGGCTAGAATTTAAAGGAGAAAAATCCAATGGCTTTAGATTTAGTCTTAAAATTAAAAATCTACCTAAATCCTAACCATTGAATTAATCAATGGCTAGAAATGCTTCAAATGGTGGCAAATAATGAAGACAACTTTATTGAATGCATTATGAAGAGAAGGTGATGGTTTTGGAGTGTTTAGAAGACAAAGAGACAAGCTTTATGTCGTTTTTGCATGTCTTGGTCAAGTTAGACATCATAATGGCATACTTTTGATTTTTGCACTCAAGAAGAATGCAAGAAGGGGGGCACGGTTTTGGTCTGATTTTGAGAGCTTTGAAGACCATTATTAGCTATCTTGGTCATTATTGATCATTCTTGATCATCTTTGTCTCTCAAAAGCAAAAACTCATCAAACTTTTCTCTCCACCTCTCCTCCAAGCAAGTTTTGGCCATGACCATCAAGAACACCCTCCATCACTCAAAAATTTCATCCAACTTGATTTTCTAAACCTAAACACCATTCTAAGAACATCTCTAGTTATGAGTTTTTCCAAAATCATTCATCTTGGGCTTCAAATCCAAGCTTCAAGTTTCTATCAAAAATCAAAAATTTCATCTTTGTGCTTCAAGAGAAACCATTCGGTTATCTACCCTAAAATCACCATCCAATCTCTTTTAATTTCATCTAACCATAGATCTTGAATCTACATAATGTTCTAAGCAACTTTCATGTTGAAGATTTTCTCTAAATCATTCATCTTCAAGGAGTTTCTTCAAGATCAAAGTTATTGGGTTTTTGAGGTGAAGTATAAGGAAACTTCATTTTCTTCTCTCTTTTTCATGATCTAAACCATGTTTGATCCATGGTTCCTCTTAATCAAGCTTGATATGTTAATTAACTTGTGTTTTGTTTTGTATTTGAGAAGCCCTTGGTGGTGAAGGACTTGGAAAAAGAAGCAAATCAAGAAGCTTTTGAGAATCTTCAAGAGGTAAGAGGGAGATCCATCTCACCAACCAAACATGGTGGTGAGAGATGGTATTTTATTTGATGGATGTGGAATCCATGTGAGGATTCATATCCATGGTCATGTAATTAATTTGTGGGTGTTTATGAGCTTTGATTAATTTCCTATGCTTGATATGCTTTGCATGATTTTATAGCTTTGATGATATGCTTGAAATGCTATACATGCTTTTATGGCTTTGATGGTATGCTTATATTATTTATGATGAAATATATATGTATATGCCATGACTTGATGGTGGAAAGGAAATTGATTTTTGGCTCCAATAGCCAAGGAAGAGCTACGGTTTTGATACCCTTGATTAGGGTTCATGTTGAAAATTTTTAAGAACAAAAGAATTGATTTTTGAGTACTTAGAACATGGTGGATTTCGAACAAGACACCTCAAAATAGGTGTTCACAAATTAATATTTTCATGAAAGATGAAAATGGATGATTTGAAGAGTATGGAAAATAAACAAAGGATTTGTTTTTCAAGAGAACAAGAATATGATTTTTGGAGGAATTTTTATTGATTTATTTTGTGTAAAAAGTTTCTAAGTGTTTAACTAAACATGAGATTTATATGAAAATAGCAATGATGATTTTAAGGATTTGCAAAGAAAGTGAAAAATTGAAAATGAATAAATGATTTGATTTTCAAAGACTATGAGTCTTACGTTTTTGTAAAGGATTTTTAATGGTTTTGTTTGTGTAAAACCATATCAATTTAGAAGAAAAGTATTTGATGGCTTCAATGGCCAAAGACTCTACGATTTTTGGAGGTTGGAATAATTTTGGTTTTATGAAACAAAGTAATTTTAAAGTGGAAACAAAATGTTTGAACAAAATGTTTTAGTATAAGGATTTTGGAAAGGGAATCAAAGTATTTTATCGCTTGAGAAATGAACTTTCATATGACAATGAAAAAAGAAAAGTTGCAAGGGTTTGAATCTTAATTTGTTTTGAAGAAAATTGATTTTAGAATTGATTTGGGAAAAATGGAGAATATAATGGTGTTTTGAAAATTTACTAACGTATAACTTATTTTCAAGTTTTGAAATACGTTAGAAAAATGTTAAGTTTTGAAACGTTGATTTACATCAATGGAAAAGTGATTTACATGAAGTATATTTTGAAAAAGAATTTCTTGAGTAAAGATCTGTGGAAAAATATTTTCTTGAGTAAGAAAATATATTAAATGAAATATAAAGTTATATTATTTTGAGAAAAGTTGAAGAGGAATTTTTGAAGGTTAAGAAGTATTTTCTGTAATGAAATTGTGATGAAAAATATTTTACGTATCTTAAAAACGTGATTTTTAAGCTACGCAATTTTGAACAATGTGTTAAAAATGATATTGATTTATTTAAGTCTAAAATAATGTTTGGAATATTGAGGAATATTTTATGTGATTGAAAAATGTTGAAAAATATTTTACGTATCTTAAAAATAATTTGAAGTACAGTAAAATATTTCTACGCGATTTGAAAAATGTTTAAATATTTCTACACGATTTGAAAAGCGTTTAAATATTTTACTGCGACTAAATATTGTTAAAAAATCACTACGTGATTTGAATAGTGATAGAATATTTTTACGTGATTGTGAAAATGATAGAACATTGTTATGAGATTTGGAAAGTATTTTAAATATTTTGAGAATGATAGAAAATGATTTACATGACGTAAAAGAATGATTTTTAAGTTACGCAATTTTGAAACAGTGGAAAAATACTATGCGATTTGAGAAACGTATATTTTTACGCGATTGAGAAAAATGTTAAAAATTAGTACGTGGTTTAAAAGTGCAACAGAAGAGTTACAACATTTTGAAAACGTAACAGAAATGTTACGAAATTTTGTAAACGTAACAGTAGTGTTACAGTATTGTAAAAACGTAATAAAAACGTTTTGGAATTTTAAAAACGTAACAAAAATGTTACGGTATTGTGAAAATATAAAAGAAGTGTTATGGTATTGTGAAAACATAACAGAAAAGTTTTTGGATTGTGAAAACGTAACAGAAATGTTACGCGATTGTGAAAATACGGTAAAAGTGTTTTACAACTATGAAAACGTGATAACATGATTTTCGCTGTTGAAAGTACAGTATGATTACTGTTGAACCAGTGTCCATACACTGTTTGTGAGAAAATGACATATTTGTCTATGATTGGATTTGGTGCATTATACATGCATTGGAATGGTCCGATGAGAATTTGGATATGGTGATTGCCTAGGAGAAACACACCTCTTGAGTGGGTGCGATATGCGTAGTGTAGGTCACTTGTTGACCTTGGGGGCATCGGGGTGCAGGTTGCCTACACGGGTGGTTGGTCGCGCTTCTTCCCGTAGGTTAGACCGATGCAACACACCGATGATCCGGACCGAGACACTATTCTTAATCAAGATCGATAAAGACCTGTCGTGTATATGCTAGATGTGCAAAATCAAAATGAGGATTATAGCACGTGGTGCGAGCATGTACGTGGTACCGACAGATCTTTTCGATCATTTCTCCGACCTGAGTTTAGCTCCATGGAGTAGGAAATCGAGTCTTGTGTACATGCATAATCTAAACATTTATATCTGTGTGATATATTAATTGAGGAATATTGGCTATGACAATTGTTTTGAATACTTGGATGATGATGATGATAATTAGGACATTATCGTAATTGTTGTTTATAATAATTGAATTGATAAATGATTTGATGATGATAGTTGATTAATATTGAATATATTATTGGAAGTTTGATATGATATCCCTGTAAAATATTGCTGCTTGTGTTATCTCTGTGCTGCCATGCTGGTATTGGCGTAGGTGATCTCACCTCTTTGTTATGTTGTCTTGTGTGTCTGTATTGTTAAAATTAAACAGTAGAAAGAATGAGTTGTCTTAGACATAACGGGCGATGGACACTCAGAGATTGATGAAAACATTGAAGAGTGGCTGTCTCAAGTTCGAAGGTGTTCTGAGTAGACAAGGAGTAGAGTTCTGATGCAACAAGCTGGATACAAGATAAGGAATGAATATGTTAAGTTTTATCGTTAGTGTTATACCGTGCTATTTAGTAGGACCCATCATGGGGTTTGCTACTGTTGAAAAAAAAAAGTCTGTTAATTTTTATATTTCTCTTTAAATTGTGAAATATTAATTGGTGTCAATGTTGTATATGAATTAGTTTAAATATATTTTCAGTAATACTTATGGATTATAGTAAGTTTATATTTCAGCAAGAAAGAAATTTTTAAACCCACGTTTTTAACTCAAACCTTTTATGAAAACATTTTCAGATTTATGAGTCGGAAGTCAGACATGTGATACCCTAGGGAGGGTGTTACAATGGATTCCTCTATGTTATCGAAGACCGCATAGTTGATGGATTCACTACTAGAGTGAAGACTATTGGAACTGGGATCCAGTGCTTGTTCAAGACTTGGGATGAACTTCCTTTGTTTTGTTCAAGGTTCATGCATATTATGACATTGCCATGGATTTGGTATCATAACATTATTCATTACATCCCTAGGTAAATGCATAGGCATGAACATAAGACATAATTTGGTATAGCAAGGTAATTGTATGGGTGGTTGCTAATCATAATATATTCTTGCATTGCAATTGTAAGTGCAATTGCGTATTCTTTATGAATGCATAGAATGCTGGTTTTGGAATGTTTCTACTGAGAATTGTGAATTCTCACCTCAATTGTGTTGCCATGTAAATTCAGGTGCGAGTTCTTCAATACAGAAATAGAAGATGTATGAAGACTAGTGTAGTTTATATGTTTTTTAAGACAAAGAATATATCCTTTGTGCCTTGAGACGCCTAGTTTTCTTTTTTTATACATAGTTTGTATTTATGAGAAATACCAACGTTATGTATATATTCGTTAGTTCGTGGCTCATATTTTCTTATATAATGTGGTTATGTTTTAATAGAAATGTTTTAGTAGTTAGTAGCATGCTTGAATTTAATTAATGTGGTACAATACAGGTTATACTGTTACTATTAAATTTAGGATGTTACATCATGGCTGAAATCAACTTATCCAAGATCAAAATCTTATACCGGTTTAACCAAACATCAATTATCAATTCAAAGTAACCCAATCATGTCATGTTCTCAAAATTCTATCCTATATTATAGGTCATGGCTGAAATCAACAAGGATATAAGAGACTAACATTTATTTATCCTACTAATCATGCATTATCATTCAAGACTACTCATTAAATTAAATCCCTCATCAATACCTAGTCATGGTCAAATCTAGCCTTCTTCAATGACCAAGAAATATATCAAACATCAAGCATGTCAAGCAACAAATTTCAAGATTACAAAATCTCATCCAAGGAGTGAATCAATTCCTAGTTCAATCTACAATCACAAATAAGTATTATAATTCAAACCAATGATATACATAGTAAATCCAAAATTAAAAGCCTATGGCAATGGCTACTAGAAGGAATAACTATGCATTCCCTCCTACCTCTTAGTGGGGTGAAAACTCTAGGGAAAGAGGTGACCAAATTGCTTAATTGCTAGAGCAAAATCTTAGCATTTTCACCAAAATCCGTCTTCTTTTTTGCTCTCTCTGACTCTCGGCCTCACTCACTCTCACTTTCCTCTCTATGGTCTTCAAGTGAGCTATAAAAAAATGTTTTGGTGTGCCCTTGGGGGGCTTGGCCAAATGGCCTTATATAGAGGACGGAGGAAGATTTTTCAAATTAAAATATTAGTCCCTCATTTATGTTGCCACCCAATTCCACAATCATTGGGTTAGCTTCCCCTAATCCTTCTTACACCTCTAATGATTACTCTAGGCACTACTCTTTCTCTTTCCTATTCTTATAAACACAGCCTATTATTGGTCCATTCTAGATAGTCTTTCAAAAAGTATTATTATTTTATTATTATACCCATGTGGATCTTTCAAGTATATTAATTTTTTTTATTAAAAGAGGATTCTAATCCTCTTGAAGAGTAAGTCTCTTCATATTTCCATTTTATTTTAATTACATGCAATTATTATTATTTTTTATACTAAGTTTTATTTAATTATTTTAAGGCATGTGTGCACATGCAATTCTCATGCATTTAATCACATGTCATATATTTGTTTCTTTATTCTAAGGTATCAAAGTTTCATACAATGCACACACACACAATTATATATAATAATAATTATTTTTTATACTAAACTTTATTTAATTATTTTAAGACATGTGTGCACATGCAATTCTTATGCATTTAATCATATGTCATATATTTGTTTCTTTATCATAAGGTATCAAAGTTTTATGCAATGCGTGCACGCACACACACACATGTGCACATACACACCCACACACATGCACCCACATATTTTAGGATTTTTAATTTGTTATTTTTATCATAAGTTCTAAGTGATAATTTTACAAAAGTTACACATTTTGCTGGATTCATCTTCAAATTATATTTTTTCATCCGCTCAAATGATCTTTGCAATTCTAGCAAATGGTTCTGGTTTGAATTGGATTTCACCACCATATCATCTATGTATACTTCTATGAACTTGCCTATTATGTTGTGGAAGATGGTATTCATTGTTCATTGGTAGGTAGCACTAACATCTTTCAATCCAAATGGCATTACCACCCACTCATAAGTTCCAATGACCCCTAGACATTGAAAGACTATCTTAGTGATGTCCTCTTTAGTAATATAAATCTGGTTGTATCCAGAATAGCCATCCATCAGACTTAAGAGTCATGGCAGGAAGGAGCATCAAATAACATGTCCGTAACTAGCATAGGATATTCATCCTTCAATGTTGTTGCAACATCCTCTGCTCCAATTTACTTATATAGAGTATATAAATATGCTTAGAATTATTACCATGTTTACTTGCTTGTTTTTGTTCATCTTTGTGTTAGTTCACATGTAAATACAACTATGTAGAGTGTAATTTAAGTCTAGAATAATCCAAATAATAATGGAAATGAATAAATTAACTAAAATAAATATGAAAAATTTATAATTGAGTTATAAATAAATAAAATGATGTTATGGTAATTTTGATTAGCTAAAATAATTAGATTTAGTAATTTTAATGAATTTCTTAGCTTAAAAAGTAGCATGGAAATTAGAATAAATAGGATGAAATTATGAAAGTAAATTTATGAATTAAAGAAAATATTTAATTGATGATTGTAATTTAATAATCACCATTTGACTTAAGAAAGTGAATGGGGATGAATTAAACTAATTATTCAAGCTTAGGAATAAAATTTGAATAAAAGAAATTAGAGCCATCATTACTCTAGAACCAATAGGAATTCATGCACAAAAGTGAAACCCACTTAGCTTAGCTATTATTGGCCTAACTTCAAGTCATATTAAGTGATTAGAGTTTGATTAGATTTAAACCAATAGGATTTCATGGATGGAGGTTACTTGCACCTTACGTTACTAACCTATTGGTAAGAATTAGGACCTAATTGACATCAAATGACCTAAACCAAGATCCTATATGAATTCTATAAATTCTTAAGACTCAAATTGATGCTCGAAACATAGGATTGAAGATCAAAACATCCCTAAGAGCACTAAAGCTCATGGAACTGCCACTTAGGCTCACCAACTTATTAGCTAAGTTGTTCCACCTTCTTCCTTACTTTCTCATGCGACCCTCACACACACAAACACACTCATTCTCTTATTTCTCTCTGGGTCTTGGACAAAGAACAGGGCAGCTATGGCAGCTTGCCTTTAAGCTGTTGCATGAAGGACTAAACCACCTTATATCACCTTGCACAAGGAAGCAAAGTTGTTCCTCATCACCTCCTCTTCCTCCTCATCGAGTTGCATTCTCTAAGTAAGCTACTTTATCACTTCTCTTCCATCATTCTCGTGAGCCTTTGGAGTCTAAGTAAGGGTTCTTGCTTCCTATTTCTCTTCCTTCATCTCTTCTATGATCAATCTATAAGTTGCATGTTGTTTTGGATACAAATTGTGTGATGTTGCTTATAGGGTTGTCTGGAGTTTGAAGGGTAAGAGGTAGACTTAGTAGTGTTTTATGAATTACCCATGAGTTCTTGATTTATGAACTTGGTTTGAAGTTGAATCCATGCTTGAATGTTGTTGCTGATTAAGTTTTCATGCTGGTGTTAAGATACCATGGTCACGACCATGGACGGGATTTGCACCAAGGGGATTGTATTTGTGAATCTAATTAAGTGTTGTTATTTTAAATTAATGAATTAAGTTAATTTGATGGTGAATTGGTTGAGGGGAGTATGGTGGAGGTCTCGGGTCCTTGGAGTTTTGAACTAAGGGAATTGATTTATATGTAACTAATGTATAATAGGTGCTCGAATAATGGAAATTATGATTATTAGAGTTGAAATTAAAATTAGGAAATCAAACCATTGCCTCGGGTCCAAGAGGGGTTAAAGGTATAATTGAGTCAATGTACTCTAATATCTCTTGATTACATAAACTAGCTTGCATTAGGTCAATTAAGTTATTTTGAGATACTTTGGAAATAATACATGATTAATTGGCTAAAAAAATGTAAAAATGTACCTGTTATCAATTGTTCAATCAAGTTACATGCTGTCTAGTAAAGGAATTCTCAACTATTCTATTGAAGTTATAAGCTTACTGATGTGTAATTGATAGCTATCTAATAACTTTGTTGTGTTATGAGCTGACTGATAAATGATTGGTAACAGTATGACATTTT
This sequence comes from Ormosia emarginata, assembly GCA_029884605.1. NCBI lineage: Eukaryota > Viridiplantae > Streptophyta > Magnoliopsida > Fabales > Fabaceae > Ormosia > Ormosia emarginata. The sequence continues at coordinate 2,289,307 of JAQQTP010000057.1, read as the reverse complement.
GCTGTGTTGTGAGTTAGTTGATAAATTTGATAGTTATCTGTTGTTTAAATGGATGTTTCATGTTTGGATGAGATGACTTATGAATAAGATGAAGTGGCTTATGTATGAGTATGATTATTTGATTTTTATCTCATGAATATGATAATTGCTTGTATGCCAAGTTATCTTGAGAATCACATGAGATGCATGTTGATATGTGAAATATAACATTGGCATGATGAGTAAGAAATTGGAATACATTGAATATGATATGCTCTTTTAAATTTGCTAAAGAGAGCCTGTAAATGAAATGTAATGGAAAGTGCACCCTTAAGTGCTCAATAATTAAAAGATATGGAGATGATCCTCATAATTGGTGGTGATCCTTATGTGTTATTCCCCTTATAGGTGAGGTTGCGTTACCAGGGATAGGGCTATGTGACGAAGTACTATCACGTATTGGATGAGCTCAGGCCTGATAAGTAGATTATCACCAAGTGTAGGTAGAGCACGAGACTCTCTACTTATAAAAAGGACATATGTTCGAGGAATGAGCTTATGGGCAGATAATGAATATAATGAGCACTATGAGGCAATTAAAAGAAAGTGCATTGTATTTGTATACCAAATCAAGCATTTTTCATTATTCTGTGTATTATTGCCATATTCTGTTGATTTCTATTATTGAATGTTAGCACTCTGAATTATCTGCAACAGTTCTATGAACTTTTTGTGAATGTGTGAATCCTTTATCTATTTATGTATGATGTTTGGCTATTTTGTTGCGATCTAATAGTCCTTTGGAAAAGATGATGTAACTTAATATATTGAACTAGAATGTTAAAACTGCCTAAGGGATAATGATTAGTTTTGGCTTATACCACTATTCTGAGATATTTTTGAAAGTTTTACAACAATCTCGAAGCAGTTGGAACTATCATGATGACACTTGCGTATTTGTATTCCTAGTAATTCTTAGAATTCTCATCCCTATTGTTTATTCTATGACATTCTGACGCTTGATACTACTGATAGCTAAAGATGCTTGTGTTGACTATCTATTGGAGTCTGCTGAGAGTTGATAGATGTATGACCCAGAGTCTGGCTTCTATACGGTCTATATGAACATAAGACTGTACATACACTATTCTCTTGGGGTCATCATTCTCTTCCCTCACCTTTGATTCTGCCTTCATTTAACGGACTGATGATCCTTGATTGGTCTTTTTGTGATAGCATAGTGTAGAATGTGGTTTATTGTAGTTATTTTTGTATATCACATTTGTTCCTGGTTATATATTAGATATAGATATGCCTATCAGTATATTTGTAGAGATGACTCTAATACTGATTCTGATGATGTATGACTTGTATTTGGATGTTGTGTAGGGTAATGACGCCCTTATTTTATTTTTTAATTTTTATTTGGTATGAATATATGAGCTTGAGGCTCAATTCACAATGATGTAGTATAGGTACTAATGCTTACATCTTTGATATATTGCAAAGTATGTGATGAATTAGATATATATATATATATATTATACTATGATGTGATTTAAGAATTAATCAACATGTTATGAGTTTAATGGCCAGGGTTCTCCCAACGAGAACCCACTTGCACAAATAAATCTAATAAGGAATTGGTAATTATAACTTGGATAATAATCCAATAGGCAAACAGCCTTGCTCACCAAGTTGAGCTAAAATTTCCCATAATAGGCTTGGATAAGAAATAAAGATGAAATACAATGTTATAAGGTATTAGTCTATCGTGGACTTGGAATACAAGAGGAATGGGATAGTTACATATGACAAGCCTAAGCATGACTAATTCAATATAAGCCTAGGTATAATGGGGTAGCTATACTTAGGGTGTTACAGTTGCTGTAATTAGATTTCGAAAATCTATACAAATCTGAAGCTTGTCATTTTTCTTTCTTATTCAGACAATATTTGAGATCCAATCCACATATCTAGCGGTTCTTATGAAACTAGGTTTAAGTAGCCACTTGATATCTTCTTTTATCGTTGGAATTACCTTAGGAGTAAAACACCTTACTGCTTGTTTTACTGGTCAATACCTTGGATTTAAAGGTAGCCTGTGCTCAACCAAGTCATGGCACAATCCAAGCATTTCACTATAATACCATATGAAGTAGTCTCAAAATTCTTTTCGTAAAGCAACAATTGCCTCTTGAAAATCTATAGTAAGTGATTTACTAATAAAGGTTAGTCGATATGATTCAACATCGCCCAAGTTAACTTCTTCTGTTGGATCTTGTACCTCCATGACTTTGTTATCATCCTTAAGAGGTGAGTATTCAAAAAGACCATCTTCCTCTGGTACATGAACCGTTAAAGTTCTATAGGCTCGATTGGCCCAAACCTGTTCAACCTAATAAAGATGACAAGCCCAATAAGAAACTGCATTAACAAAGATGCCTGAAGGAGATATAATTATTTACAATAGAAAGAGTCCCACTAACCTCCATTTATATGTCAATCATCCATTACAAAACTATTAAGTCGATCTAATTAATCAACCTTATAATGGTCAAAACCAACCCTATATAAGAAGACCACCATCGCCTTTGATAGGGTATGTTCATCTAAGCGTTACTCTTCACATTCAAATCACACTCTTGTTGACTTGGGCATCAGAGTGTCATTACATGTACATCTCCCTGAACAACCGACTGAATCATCGTCATCATAAAACTTAGGACTACCTGAAGTTACATTTATTGATATGCAATCACCTAGAAGAAAGGCGAGAACATTTGGCGCCATCTGTAGGAATTTAGTAAAACGTTTCCCATATTCTCAAAGCTGACTATTACGGCATACAACAATTTCCACCAAATTCCTCATTGATCGAATTAGACTCCTAATCTTCACATTCAGAGAAGATTACTCTAAACCAAAATAATATATCTCTTTGTCTTTTTAAGTCTTTAATATATTATATCTTATTATTTCATTGGTAGCCAATCATGTCATTAAATATTTATCCATTGATAGCTATTCAAATTTCAAATGACCAGGAGCAGCAACTGACTAATATGTTGTAGGGATGATATGGAATCTTAAACAGGAATACTTCTGTGATGAATCAAAACTGACCATCATCAATGCCAAAAAGATAACATTCTTCTTAAGTAATCTCACTATTTCTTATTTTCTTGTTGAAATCAATATAGTAGTTGGACCATCCTGGGCTCGATAAAAAGATTACCTAACCGACTAAGATAGGGTCGTTTGGCAAATAGGCCCATAGTAACAGGCCTGAAGGAGTTCAGGTCAAATTGACCTTAATATTGTTGAAAATATCTGACTGATGTGTCAGCAAATGTGAAGTTGTCTGTTCCCCAACGGTCGTCTTCTGACCGGAGTAATCATGACTAACGGCTATGAACGATATCATACCTTAATGACTAATCCTAACGAATCTTAATGCTTGGAGTCTTGAATGTATTAAACGGTAGGAATCTGAGCCATCTGGGTTCAAGTCATCTATATAAACTGACCTAGTTGCTTAAAGCAACATGTTCCAGTCTTACGTCAAGATTGATTGAATTTCATCTACTCTACGATCACTTTGTTGACCTACTTGAGTTTCTTAAACCATATTATTGTTCCTTTCGAGGAACTCTAACAAGTCACCTACTCATCGATCTAGGTCTCGGTCAGAACTCAGAACATCTGGCGCCCACCTTGGGGTCAAGTAAAACTTTCTTACTCCACAATCATTCAACTTTCTTTATAACCCACTTAACCACATTTTCAACCAATCATGGCCACTAATGAAAACAATGTTCTTAAGGTAGTCAACCACGAGAACACCTAGCTCAACCCAATGAAGATGCTCATGTAGGCCATTAGGAACATAAACAGTCAAATCGATCGAATTGACAGGGATCATCACAGGGTTGAACTAGAGGGGGTGGAGAAAACGCCTGAAGAAGATATTCCAGTTAGAGAATTCTATCAACAGATAAGTCTCCCTCAGGCGACTGATCATGGAACTCGAAGACAGACAAATAATCCATTTGTTGCAGATCATCCCTTTTCTGATTTTATAATATCAATTCCTTTTCTAGAAGGATTCCGAATTCCGACGATGGAGCTTTACAATGGGACGACTGATCCACCAAAGCACCTTATGATGTTCAATTCTATAATGCTCTTAAATGGCAGCTCAGACCCAATCAAATGTAGGGTTTTTCCAACAACTTTAAAAAAAAATGGCCTTACTCTGGTTTTCAGGCCTTGAAGCAGGTTCAATTTATGATTTTTCTGAATTGTCAATTAAGTTTCTTAACCATTTTTCTACAAGGAGGACACATCGAAAGACATCAGCTAGCATTAAGGTCGAGATGAATCCCTCAAAGATTTCATGAGAAGATTCGGAGAGGAAGCAGTTCAGATAAGAGATCTTAATCATGCAGTATCCCTACATACTATTATGGTTGGCTTGCATCGAGGACCATTCACGGATTCCTTGGCCAGAAAGATGCCTTTAGATCTGGATGATTTGAGGGGCAAGTCTACAAGAAATATTAACATGGAGGAAATCACCCTTGCTAGAAGGCAAATGGAGCAACATTTTTTCGAACCAAAATCCAGAGAAAAAAGTAATCCCTACATCTCTATCCGACTAATTGTTCAAGACCAGCAATACGAAAAATGAGGATCGGACAAAAGAGGTAGACCTTTGATGAGAGAAAATCGAACTGATCAAAATGTTCGAATGGTTTCAGATAGAGTACAGCCTTGGTTCAGTGAATATACAACACTGAACACCGTTAAGATCGTATTTTCAGTGAAATATATAATACTAGTCTAATCCGTCTCCTAAGAAATATTAGACAACAAAGAATTCCACCCAATGTAGACAAAATTAAAAGGTGTGAATTCCACAAAATGTTTAGACATACTACCAAGGAATGTGCCAACCTAAAAAATAAGATCGAGCATCTTATCCAAGAAGGACACCTTGGAAAATATGTTTACCACTGTAGGAGTCGGAGCCGATAAGTGAAGGAAGGGAATCAATTTGAATGGAGGAGCCCGAGTCTAGATTCAAAGAAAAAAGCAGTAGTGACAACTTCTAGCTCTTGAGATCAACCTATCAAATGAGTCATCGATTCAATAGCTAGAGGTTTTACGGGCGGTGGGAGCTCCAATTATTCTCAGAAACGCTACCTCTGAACCGTAATGTCGGTAAGCTAACCTTCTCCATTGCAGGATAAGCAGTTGGAAAATGAATTGGTCATCTCATTTTCGAGTAATGATTTTGCTAGGTTGGATGACAACTTAGATGATTCGATGCTAATATCCATCATAGCAAGAAAGTTTCAAATCAAGAAGGTTCTAGTTGATCAAGGAAGTTCAGCTGATGTCCTCTATATGTCCACACTTTGGAGGTTGCAAATATCAGAAGAAAATCTAATTCCATTCAATAGAATGTTGATTGACTTCTCTAGAGAATAGGTTAACGTCAAAGGGTTTATCAAACTTCGAACCACTTTTGGAACACGTGCTCTGCTTTAAGTATTTGGTAATAGATTGTTATACTCCTTATAACGTTATTCTTGGGAGAGCCTCTTTAAACCTTCTTGGGACTCTAGTATCAACCCCTCACCTAACAATGAAATACCCAGTCTCCAAGACTAAGTTTGGAGTCGTCCATGCAGATTAAAAAGAGGTCAGGATCTGCTACAATAAAAGATTGAAGCCAAAGCCAAATGGGAAGACCGACATATCTGACCACAAACAACCGATACAGAATGTCAACATGACTGAGTTGGGCCTGAGGAGTGATGAACAAGATAGACCCCAACCGGTTGAGGAGCTGCATAAAGTATCTTTGGGCCCCAAGCCCAACCAGGTAACACACATTAGGGCTCATTTACCGACTGAGTTGAAAAGAGAATTGAAGGTGTTGCTAAATAAGAATATTGAATTCTTCACATGGACAACAACAGATATGCCAGGAATTGATCCAGAGATCATCACCCACAAACTTTCCTTGGATAATAAGGTGAAACCAGTAGCTCAAAAGAAAAAAAAATTGGGATCAAAAAGACAAAAAGCTGCTATGGAAGAAATAAAAAAACTTTTGGATGCAGGTTTTGTAAGGGAGGTAAAGTATACCATATGGTTATCTAATATGGTTATGGTAAAAAAGTCTTTAGGAAAATGGAGGATGTGTATAGACTTTATTGACCTCAACAAAGCCTGTCCAAAATATTCTTATCCACTTCCCAATATCAATTAGCTAGTTGATGGAGCGTCTGATTATCAATTTCTCAGTTTTATGGATGCATACTCTGGATACAACCAGATCAGGATGCATTCAGAAGATGTAGAAAAGACCACTTTCATTACGGAGTTTGGAAATTTTTGTTTTCGGGTGATGGCTTTCGATCTTAAGAATGCCGGCGCAACTTATCAACGGTTGATGAATAAGATATTCTTGAAATAGATCGGAAGAAACATTGAAGTCTATGTTGATGACATGGTGGCCAACACTCCGATTAATGGAGATCATTGTTCCGACCTTGCTGATTGCTTTGCGTAGTTGAGAAAATACAACATTAAGTTAAACCCTAAGAAATATGTGTTCGGGGTTCAAGCAAGGAAATTCCTCGATTTTATTCTTACCAACAGGGGAATCAAGGCAAATCTAGAAAAATGAAGGTCGATAATGTAAATGAGGAGTTCGAAAACTATTAAAGAAGTTCAAAGGCTAATAGGCAAGATCACTGCCCTTTCAAGGTTGCTTTCCAAATCTGTCGACCGATCACACCTATTTTCCCAGTGCCTCAAGAAAATAGAGAATTTTCAATGGACTGAGGAATGTGAAAGGGCATTCAGAGAGTTAAAGACCTTTTGGCTACTCCACTGATTTTAACTAAACCCGAACAAGGTGATGTCCTATTTCTTTATAGCTATGTTTCTAACAAGACCTTAAGCTCAGTTTTAGTAAAGAAAATAGGAAAGGATCAATGGCCGATTTACTTTGTCAACCAAGTTTTGCAAGGACCCGAGGTCCAATATCAGAAAATTGAAAACATGGCACTAGCACTGGTGATAATGGCCAAGAGGCTCCGACAATATTTTCAAAGTCATTCGGTCATCGTCAGAACAGATCAGCCAATCAGACAAGTGCTTAGAAAACTAGAACTTGCTGGACGGATGATCTCATGATCAGTACAAATGTCAGAATTTGACATACAATATCAACCTAGTGGATCGATCAAATCCCAGGTATTATCTGACTTTTTAGTTGAGCTATCTTCACCTTTCTTGTATGAATTGAATATTGACTTATGAATTCTTTTTGTTGATAGAGCTTCCAACATCAAAGGGAGTGGGGCTAGAATCATTCTGGAAGGTCCGAATGAAGTCTTAATTGAGCAATATTTGAAGTTCAACTTTCAGGCGAGCAATAATCAGACCGAGTAAGAAGCCCTCATTGCCGGACTAGCGTTAGCCGCCGAAATAGGAGCAACGCGGTTGATTGCAAAGTCCGACTCCCCAACTAGAGGCAAGTTAGCGGCGAGTTCCAGATGAAGGATCCATAATTAATTAAATACTTACTCAAGGTACACAATGCAGTCAAAAAATTCGAACAGTTTGAAATTGTACGCATTCTGAGAACAAAATGCTCAGGATGATTTTCTCTCTAAGTTGGTCAACACAAAGGGACCAGGCAATAATCGATTAGTTATTCAAGAGATCGTGGACCGACCGAGCATAGAAATAGAGGAGCTTTTTACTATCAATAACCACATAAATTCTTGGATGAGTCCAATTATCAAGTACTTGGAAGATGGTGAACTCCAAGCCGAAGAGAGGAAAGCAAAAAAGTTACGGAAGTCGGCCAACTACTATACTTTGATTGGAGGTGAACTATTCAAAATGGGATTCTCCTTTCCTCTTCTTAAATGTGTGAGTCAAAATAAAATAGATTCGATTTTGGAGGAAGTTCATAAAGGGGTCAATGGCAGTCATATAGGCAGTCGGTCCTTACCAAGCAAAGTTCTATGGTCAAGAATATATTGGCCGATAATGAAATCTAATTACCTCAAGTATGTACAAAAGTGCGACAAGTGTCAGAAGTTCGCCAATTTGCACAAATCCTCACCTGAAGAACTTCACTGCATTGACGCCTCATGACCATTTTGCAGATGGGGAATTAATCTACTAGGACCTTTTCATATGGCGTCCGGTCAATTAAGGTACATTGTAGTTGTTATTGATTATTTTACAAAATGGATGGAAGCCGAACCCCTTGCAAGTATAACTTTAGAAAAAGTTAAAAAAAATTGTTTGGAAAAATATAATCTGTCATTTTGGATCATATCTAATAACATAACATAGTTCACTGACAAAAAATTCTGAGAGTTCTGTTTGAAAAATAGAATAAAGCAGGTGTTTACTTTGGTCAAGCATCCTCAAACGAACGGTTTAGCCAAAGCAGCAAACAAGGTTATTTTGGTCGAAATAAGAAAAAGACTTGATTGCGCTAAGGGTCTTTGGCCAGAAGAACAATCGAACTTCCTTTGGGCATATCATACCATGACTCAATCATCCACCCAAGAAACTCCATTATGACTCACTTTTAGTGTTAATGCAATGATTCCAATAGAAATTAGAGGACCGAGATTCAAGAGGTCAGCCTTTAATGAAGAAATAAATGTTGAAGCCAGGAAGACCGATTTGGATATGCTAGAGGAAGAAAGGGACATTGCACATATTCGGGAAGAAGCTACGAAAGTCCGAGCAGCAAGGAAGTATAATCAAAAGGTCATAATGATAAAATTCATGGAAGGACATTTGGTTTTACGAAAAATTTAGGATTCTAGAAGGGTGCCTGATGAAGGAAAGGTACCGGCCAACTGGGAGGGACCATTCAGAGTCCTCAAAGATCTCAGCGAAGGAGCTTATAAGATCGGTGAAATCAATAGGAATCCACTTCCTAAAACTTGGAACTCAGCTTCACTTTGGAAATACTTTAGCTAAGTTTACTTATTTTTTCTTTTTCTTTATTATATAAGAGTTAAGGTAGTGTATTCTTTTTCCTTATCAAGATTTTTCTCATTGGCTTTTGCCTGAAAGGTTTTAACGAGGTATACCTTTTAACTCAGTTTTGTTGATATATTTTAAAAGTTAAATCATTCAATAAATTTGATGTTGTGATACTAATTCATTCTAAATCCAGCCCATTAGATTTGATGTCGATCAAAGTCACTAATGCAGGTCAAAATCACCGATGAAAATTGATGTGTATGAAACAACAACATATTTTGTTCTTATTTTGCATGCATTTTTTAGGCATTTTAGTTTCCCTTTTTATTTGTTTTTCCCTTAGTTTGGATAACTGCAATGTTTTTGGTGTTGTTGTGTAGGATTAATGCTTAATTGACCTTGAAATGGATGGAAAGCTTGCATAATTGCAGTTAGAGCTTAAAGGATAGCAATTTGGGACAAAAAGCTTACTCCAGAGAGATCCATGGCCTGCCTGTGGAATTCCCCATGGCCATGGATCGAGCAGCTGCGTGAAAAAGTAAAAGGAAAGTTCCAGAGAATTCCACAGCCTGGTCGTGGAACTCAGATAGCAAGTTCTATGACCGTGGATCGCTGTCCGTGTCAGATTTTTAAGTTTGTTTTTCTTCCTTTTTTTTGGGCTTGGATCAGTTTAGACCCTAAGGATATATATAGTTGTTCTGAATACAATATTAGGGTTCGAATTTGGTTTTGAAAGAGGCACATTAGAAGGCTCTTGATCTTCATCTTCCTCACTTCTCTCTTGGATTACGGGTTTGAATGCTTTTGAACTTAATTTCTTGTTTCTTCTTTTTTATGTCTGAGTAGTTTCCTTTGTTTCTAGGATTAGGCAATGCCCTTTGATACATTGATGATGATTAATTGACTTTGTTTACCCTTTTTTTTAATCTTGAATGTTCTTGATTCAATCCTTATTGCGCTTATTCATGTGAATTTGTTGGCCACTTATTTGCATCTTATAAATATCTAGGGACGTACTGAGAGGTGAACCTAGGTGTTGGAACCATAAGAATTGAACTTAAGGTCTAAATCACGAGAGTAGGTTTAACCTTTCGAGGATTTAATGAATTACCATAAAGCGTAATGGGTTCAATTTAGATTCAATTACCACGAGAGTAGGAATTAGTTTAATTGGGCACGGTTCTTGTTTCTTGAGAAAGAACATTAACTAATTTAGGGTAATTCACCTTCAATTAAATTTCAGTTTTAATAAAAGGATTGTCAATTAGGAGTTTTGTATCATTGTGGATACCCCCAATCCTGGAAGCTTTCTTGAATCTGAAAACCTTTCCTAACAACTTGCTGTTTTTTATCTCAACTTTGCACTTTAATATTTGTTTATTTAATTGCTTTGCTACTACCGTTCTTATTAATCAACAATTATATCCCTATTATTTAATTTAATTGAATTAATTAATTAATTGATATTCATAGACATAGTCCATGTGGATTCGATCTTTTTATTACTTGACGACGAAACCGTACACTTGCGGATTTCACACATCAAGTTTTTTGGCGTCGTTGCCAGGGACTGTATTTTTCTTGAATATCAGTTTAATTTTTAATTTGATTATTTTAAACCTTTTTACTACTTTCTTATTTTCTCTTTGACTCTCTACAGGAAATTTCTCTTGTTTATGCGAAGTACTAGATGTTCCAGGACTCTTGAAGAAGTAGATCTTGAAATTGAAAGACTTTGCGTAGAAGGAGAAGACAACAAAGGCAAAGAGCGAGAGAAATACTTGAACCAACACCTATCATGGTTGAACCTGTGGACAATAAACCGCTAAAAGAGTATGCAGCCCCAAATGCTCGGGGTTTACGTTCTGGAATTGCTTGGCCAGACATTGAAGCTAGACACTTCACCATACCTCCTGCCTTACTTTCTATAATAAGGCATAACCAGTTTGGAGGATTGCCATCAGAGGACCCAAATGATCATGTGGATATGTTCTTGGAATTCTGTGAGACCCTCAAGATTGAAGGCGCTTCTGTTGATGCTATTCGTCTCCGCCTGTTCCATTATCATTGAGAGACAGAGCTAGAGCGTGGTTGAAGTCAGTTCCCGCTGAGACAATCACTACTTGGGACCAATTGGAGCAAGTTTTCTTGGACAAATTCTTTCCACCTTCCAAGACTGCTCATCTTAGAACCCAGATCACAAGCTTCATTCAGAAAGATGGAGAGTCATTGTCGGAAGCTTGGGATAGATATAAGGCTCTGTTGGAAGCATACCCACACCATGGGTTAGAAAAATAGTTGATTGTCCACACCTTCTATAATGAGCTAGAATATTCTTCTAAGGTGTCTCTAGACTCCGCAGCTGGTGGAACTTTGATGAACAGAAGACTGACAGAAGCCTATGAGATCATTGAGAGTGTTGCGATGAATCATCACCAATGAGCAAATAAAAGAGGTAATAACCCAAGAAAACTCTCAGGAGGTAAGTTTGAGGTAGACGTGGTTGATTTAATTATGTCAAAATTTGATACTTTGAATAAACGTTTTGACATGCTTGAAAAAGCTCATGTAAATGCCATAGGTGCCTCTAATAATTTTTGTGAGATTTGCGGAGTACAGGGACACATGGGTGCTGAATGCCAAGTCAGAATTGGCTCCTCACAAGGTGCACCGGTGGAGCAAGTGGAATCATGCCATAATTTTGATGACTTCAACCAAAATGGGATGAATAATCCATATTCTTAAACTTACAACCCCAGTTAGAAGTCACATCCTAACTTCTCCTATCGGAATAGTCAATACCAAGCTGGGCAAGGTAGTGCTAAACCTTCTTCTGGATTCCAACAGGTACAAAAATCTAAACTTGAGTCTCTTCTTGAGAACTTTGTTGAGAGTCAATCTAAGCAAAATGAGCAGTTTAGGCAACATGGGCAAGTTGTGATTGAAGCCATTAGAGAATTGTCATCTAAGGTTGAAAATTTGGCCATTCATAATAAGATGTTGGAAACTTAGATTGCCCAACTAGCAGGCATTTCACATAGGCAATAGGGTAAGTTTCCTGGTCAACCTGACATAAATCCAGGTAATGAACACTATATGGCTGTGAGTTTGAGAAGTGGTAGGAAATTGAAGGATCCCAAGGGTAAATGGGAGAGTGACAAAGATGAGGGGAATGAGGAAAAAGAGACTAAGGCATAACCCTTAGAAGAGGAGGAAAATAAGGAAAAGATGTCTAAGTATGTACCCCCTGAACCTTACCAACCCCCAGTTCCCTACCCTTAAAGATTGGCTAAGGCCAAGTTAGATAGGCAATTTGGGAAGTTCCTAGAGGTCCTTAAGAAATTGTACATTAATGTACCCTTCACTGAGGTGTTGCAACAAATGCCTACCTATGCTAAATTTCTTAAGGACATTTTGTCTAATAAGAGAAAACTAGAGGACTATGAGACCGTAGCTTTAACTGAGGAGTGTAGCACTTTAATTCAAAATAAATTGCCTTGTAAGCTTAAAGATCCAAGTAGCTTCTCTATTCCTTGTTTGATTGGTAATACAAATTTTGATAAAGCTTTGTATGATTTGGGAGCTAGTGTTAGTCTTATGCTCCTTTCTGTGTGTAAGAAGTTAGAGGTGGGTGAGCTAAAACCCATAACTGTCTCACTTCAATTGGCGGATCGGTCCATTAAGTACCCTGTAGGTATCTTGGAGGATGTTCCTATTAGAGTCGGTAAGTTTTTTATACCTGTTGATTTTGTTATGCTTGACATGGAAGCAAATGTTAAAATACCGATCATACTTGGGCGTCCATTCCTTGCCACTAGAAGGGCAATTATTGATGTCCACGAAGGGAAATTAACTTTGCGATTGAACAATGAGGAAGTAGTTTTTAATGTTTTTGATTCTGAAAAAAATCCTAATTCCTTTAATTCATATAATCGCATAGATGCTACTGATGTTGTAGACAATGTTGTGCTTTCAGATATGCAGGAATCTGTGATTGATGTTGTGCTAGAAAAGACCATGCCTAAGGCTTCCACAAATTTTGAGAAGGCCAAACTCTACAAGAAAAGATCAAAGAAGCGGAATGACAAATGCATCAAGAAGCGTGAATTTAAACTAGGGGATAAAGTTCTTGTTGATAACTCGCTTCTACGTTTCTGTCCTAGTAAGTTATGGTCAAAATGGTCAAGACCATATAAGATTGTTTGAGTCTTATCCTACGGTGTGCTTGAGGTGAAGAAAGAAGGCAATGAGTCATTCATGATCAATGGCCAAAGAGTGAAACACCTTGAAGAAAGAGTGGGGACTGAGTACCACTCCATTGACATCACTTGAGCATAGAAACCAGACCAGAGTCGAGCTAATAACTTTAAACAAGTGCTTCTTGGGAGGCAACCCAAGTTTCCTTGTTTTTCTTTTATTTTATTTCCTCTTTTTCTTTTAATTTTGTGTGTTAGATTGTTGGTTTGATATTTATCTCATGGATTTTGTCTAGGTTTGACCCTTTTTGAAGTTAAATTTAGAAGGAGAGTGAAGTCAGAAAGTTCCACACCCAGCCCATGGAAAATTCCATGGCCATGGAATGAAAACCAGAGGAAAATATCAAAGTCAGAGAATTCCACGGCCTGGCCGTGGATCCAACCATGGTCGTGGAATTCAAGGGGCCAAAAAAAAGAGAGAAGGAAGTCAGCACCCTTTCCCACCACCACAGTGAGTTCTTTTCTTTTATTCCTTCTCCAGTTATAGATTTTTACATTGGGGACAATGTAAGTTCTAAGCTTGGGGGGGTATTTTCATTTTTATTTTCATTGTAGAGCATTGCTCTCATGCATTCTCATGTCTCATATTGTATTGCATCTTCTTGTTGCATTTTCACATCATCATATCTCTTCGCCTTTTGGTTGAACCTTATGCCCGTCTCTTTTGAGGATTTTGATATTGTATTGATTTGGAACTCAATTTGTTGATTCTTGTGGTAGGCAACATGCATTGTTTTAATTGATAGTGGAGGTGATTTCTTGATAGTTGATAATTAGCATATGTTCTCTGAATTTGTGCTTCTCATTTATTTTTGAACCTCTAAATGTGATTTTTGAGCCTATATGGGATTTATGCATGATATGATTTTTGCTCCCATTCTTTGTGTTGAGTGAAAATTTCTCATTGATTTTGCGCTCTAGAACTTGATTTGAAACCATTTTGAGGCAAAATTTTTGTTTGCATGCTTGAATGTGATTAAGGCATCTTAGGTATTTTTTTGGCCTTTTGAAATTGCTACACTTTCATCCACTAGTTGCCCATTTTGAGCCTATTGTATAATTGTTTTTCTTGATGCCTATGATGATACATTGTTGGTGATCATTTAGAATATTGAATAGAGCAATTTGGGTTTGAATGCTGTATTGGGAATCATGTGTTTTGAAAATGAAGTCTATCCCATTTGAAAAAAAAAATTTAAGGAAAAGGAAAAAGAAAATAAAAGAAAAGCATGAGATGGAAGCTTGAAAAGAAGGAAAAGAAAGGAAGAAAATGTGGAGTTATGCTCTTGATTGAAAAAAATGCCTTTTTCTCCATTTATGTTCATTTGGATTTCTTGTGCTTATTGAAAATTTTGTTAGCCCTTTATGCATACCTTCCTTTCTTTACCTTACCTAACATCATTCCCATGGCCCCATTATAACCCTTGAAAGACCTTTTGATTCTTTTATGCATGCTGATTATTAGTGAAAATTTGGTTTCTTATCAAGCTTATGGAAGTGCATTTTCCTTGAGGAATCTTGAGCGCATTGTCTTCACCCTTAAACACTTTGAGTGTGGTTAGTAGAGTGAACCCAATTTAGTGAGGAGCATGATTTCTGAGAACTTAGCCTCTAATTGGACTTAATTTTGATTACCTCTCAAATTCTTGGTTTGCCTTTGCCTATTGCTTGGTTAGATGTTTTCTTGGGTTCCTCATTCATTATTGTCTTTTGATCCCACTTCTTGGTTTGACATTAGTTATTGCTTGGGGACAAGCAAAATCTTAAGCTTGGGGGGATTTGATGTGTGTGAAATAACATCATATTTTGTTCTTGTTTTGCATGCATTTTTTATGCATTTTAGGCATTTTAGTTTCCCTTTTTATTTGTTTTTTCCTTAGTTTGGATAACTGCGGTGTTTTTTGTGTTGTTGTGCAGGATTGGTGCTTAATTGGCCTTGAAATGGATGAAAAGCTTGCATAATTGCAGTTGGAGCTTAAAGGATAGTAATTTGGGACAAAAAGCTCACTCTAGAGAGATCCACGGCCTGCCTGTGGAATTCCCCACAGCCATGGATTGAGCAGTTGTGTGAAAAAGCAAAAGTGAAGTTCTAGAGAATTCCACGGCCGTGGAACTCAGACAGCAAGTTCCACGGCCTGGCCATGGAATTCCCCACGGTCGTGGATCGCTGTCCGTGTCAAATTTTGAAGTTCGTTTTTCTTCCTTTTTTTTGGGTTTGGATCAGTTTAGACCCTGAGGGTATATATAGTTATTCTGAATACAATATTAAGGTTCGAATTTGGTTTTGAAGGAGGCACATTAGAAGGCTCTTGATCTTCATCTTCCTCTCTTCTCTCTTGGATTACAGGTTTGAATGCTTTTGAACTTGATTTCTTGTTTCTTCTTCTCTATGTCTGAGTAGTTTCCTTTGTTTCTAGGATTGGACAATACCCTTTGATACATTGATGATGATTAATTGACTTTGTTTACCTTTTTTATTAATCTTAAATGTTCTTGATTCAATCCTTATTGCACTTATTCATGTGAATTTGCTAACCACTTATTTGCATCTCATAGATATCTAGGGACATACTAAAAGGTGAACCTAGGTGTTGGAACCATAAGAATTGAACTTAAGGTCTAAATCATGAGAGTAGGTTTAACCTTTCGAGGATTTAATGAATTACCATAAAGCGTAATAAGTTTAATTTAGATTCAATTACCACGAGAGTAGGAATTAGTTTAATTGGGCACGGTTCTTGTCTCTTGAGAAAGAACATTAACTAATTCAGGGTAATTCACCTTCAATTGAATTTCATTTTTAATAAAAGGATTGTCAATTAGGAGTCTTGTATCATTGTGGTTACCCTCAATCTTGGAAGCTTTCTTGAATCTGAAACCTTTCCTAACAACTTGTTGTTTTTTATCTCAACTTTGCACTTTCATATTTGTTTATTTAATTGCTTTGCTACTACCATTCTTATTAATTAACAATTATATCCCCATTGTTTAATTTAGTTGAATTAATTAATTAATTGACATTCATAGACATAGTCCCTGTGGATTCAGTCTTTTTATTATTTGACGACGAAACCATACACTTACGGATTTCACACACCAAAAATCTGACCTATTGGAGCCGATACTGGTCAAAGTTACCGATGAAATCCATTTCCTTCGAGATGATACCGGTAAAAACCTAATGAAAGCTAGCCTTGAGTTAATATTGAAGGGAATCCAAAAAACTTAGTCAATATTGAAGAGAACCCAACTTTTTCAAGTCTAAATAAGCAGTCGTAAAGTTGAGTAACCGACCTATATTTTGAAACTAAGCTCTTTATGACTGATTGAACGATGCTATTTAATTCTTTTGTGAAACATAAGTGATCATTTCCAATCAAGTTTTTGAAAAACCAAGTTCATATTTTTTAAACCGATATTCATAAGTTTACCGATTTATGATTCATGGAATAAGTGTTTTCTACTATGAAGTTTTGAAACTATATTCTTTTTGGTTGATACTATATGCGACAATTGTAAATTAATATTTTCGAATTGGTGTTATAGCAAGTATTGACAAAGTCTGAGAGAAACTTGAAAGCATTTCATTAAAGACAAAAGTATGACTGAGTTACATTAAGATTAACAAAAATACGACCAATTCGACCATCAACTACTTTTTCCCACATCTTCATCTTTATCTTTATCCTCCTCTTCAACAATTCGACCGTCAACTACTTTTTGGAACGGGCCCATCTCACCCAAACGGTTATCAAAGACTCCATCAGGATTCAAAAGCATGGCTTTCTTAAGGCAGGTTTCAAAGTCGGCAACCCTTTGATTAGTGATTTCATCTTTCAACCTTTCCAATTCAGCAAATAGTTTGTCTTTTCCATCAAATGCTTCTTTAAGTGCCTGGTCGAAATCTACCATTTCGTTTAGAGCAATTGATAAGTCCTCTTCAACTTTTTTCTTCTCTTTTTCTAGTAACTCTACCAAAGATTTAAGACCATCGACTCGAAATGCCTTGACTTTTAGAATTTCTATTTCCTTTTTTAGATTGGAAACTTCAAATTGGTGAGCCTTTTGAGCTTTCTCCATTTTTGAACTATAGAGAAGGTTGAAGGACGAGCGCTTCTTTTTTGTGTCTTCCACTTCTAGTTCAGCCAACCGAAAGACACTAACAATTCGAAGAAGTTACATTTCGGCCCATCAGCAAAGTCTGACTGCTCTGACTTTCTCTTTACGATCTTTATCATCTGGAAGTGAGATATGACTATCCATTAAGGACTCGAATGGAAAGCTAGATGACCATAAAGAGGACATATTTTTTCCTGCTGCAAAACCGCTTAGTCCTTCAAAGTCGATTTTGAATCTCGAGCTATTTGAGGAGGAACCCTCACCTACTGGTCGATTTTCTGAACCTTGACCATCTGGTAAACACTTTTTTTGTATCGTTGGATTTAAAATTGGTTTCAAAAGATTTTGGTTCAAGAATTACATTCATCGGGTCTGACCAGGGAGGGATATCCTCGGCAAGTGTTGGAACAGAAGTTCTTTCATTCTTCAACTTCTTCAGTCGCCTTTGTATTTCACGTACATTTATCTTGGGAGCCATTGTTTCTGTAAAAGGATAAAATAGTTAAAATATATTAGTAGAAGATCAATATCAGCAAAATAATAAAATGACAAGACTTACATATGATTTTTGATAGCTCAGTCGGAATATTTCTGAACTTTATCAAAGAAGTTGTGTCCAGCATAGAAGCTTCCTCCAAGAGGTCAATTAGAATTTGGTCTTCAGGGCAAAGACTTCTATATTCTATACCCAATATTGGAATTAGATTTCCCCGCCGATATAATGAAAATTTCTCTATTCCATATTAATACAAGAAAAATAAAAGGTCAGTCAGGGGAGAGCTTACCCGAAAAAACTTATTTTTGAAGTTTTTATATGAGGAGTCAAAAGTAAAAAACTGTCTTCTTCGAGGGTGACTATTAATGGATACCTAGCCCCCTTTGCTAGCCTGCCTACATTGAGAAAGGGAAAAGAATATCCCAATATTGGGTTCCCCACCTAGAAAACGTACCAACACTTCGAAAGCTCGGACATATTGATAACTCCACAAAATGCAGTTGTTTGCGCCCTATATTGGTGGTATATTGATTTCTTAGTCCTTGTGCTTAGGCATAAATGGAAAACTTTTCCCTCACTTTTTATTCAAATTCATGTTGATGTAATCCTTTCTAATCTTGCTAAAATCCTCTCTATTCTTTGCTAGATTAAGTTGATTTACACTTGTGATTAGCCAGGCGACTTCTCTATTGCAAGATGGGCTCTAAACTGATAAAATGTAACAAACCAAGGCTTTGTATTGGAGGAGGGAGCTCAGCATGCATTCTAGTCTATCACGCTGCGATGCAAGGTCTATCACACCGCAGCGTCTTATTCTCTACCTGCTACGCATTTTGAAGATAGAGACTAGCATGCAGCGGCGCAAAGAAGTTCACGCCACAGCGCGTGTTTGTCTGTACTAGTTCCACTTAACCACGTGGACATTTACGCCGCGATGCAACAATGGTCACGCCACGCCGCAAGTTCATGGGCTTTGTCTATAAATATTGTTTCATCATATATTTTGATAGAGTTAGGTGGAAAAAGGTAGAGAACAGAGGAAGGACGAGTTTTTCATCATTTTGAAGGGCTTTGAAGGGATTGGGAGAGAAAACCATCATCATCCAAGGAGGATCAAGCATCCCAAGTTCATATTATAGTGTTTTCTCACTTTTCTCTTTAATTTCTCTGTCTTTAGGTCATGGGTATGGAAACTCTCTTGAGATTTTCATGTTTCATGAATAGCTAATCTGTTTTTGTGGATTCCTTTTGATCTTTCTATGTATGATGAACTTGCAAAAATTCATATTTTTACGGTTCATTATTTTGGGTTTTTCATTCTCTTTAATCTTTTTAATTGAGTTTGTTCTTGAGTTTTATTATATTTTTGCTATTTAAAATTGTGTTTTAATTATGTGTTTTTTATGTGTTTTTATAGGTAATTGCATATGGAGAAGATTGGACGCTTGAACGAGAAAGAAAAGCTAAAAAAAGCACCCTGATGGTCCAGCGCCCAAAAGCCAACGCTTGAGTGCTGGCATGACAAAAACAAGGAAATTTCTCTGGCGCCCCATCGCTTGAGTACCCGCAATCCAGTGCTTGAGCATTGAATGCGTAACAGAACCTATTAATTTGCTATATATTCATGAGTTACGCGAGAGTCGGGGGGGAGCCGTCAGGTTTGCTACTGGGCTGCTAAAGGGGAGCAGCCATCACTCTTTTCACTAATTATCAATGGAGTTTGTCTTAATCTTCCTTTTATTTTGTTCTTTCTCTATGTACAACTAGTTTCTCTTTGTTAGGGGATGATGGATTTTGATATTTGAATGATGTAATTTCTTTTGAGTTTAATTCATGTTTCTAGTCTATGATTTATCTGTTTATCTCTATCCTTAATGTTTTTCTAAACCTGATCAATTTGGAAATGAACTAATGGGTTGATGTATGATTTCAAAAAATTTGCATGAGCCTAGATCTATGATAAACACCCTAATTTCTGCAATCGCTAGGGATAGACGTTGTGAATTATGTGGTCTTTCTTGTAATCCCTTGTTCTTGATAATGCCTTTCTATTTTGAAATTAGACTAAGGAAGTAGTTAATTATAAAACAATGCAAGAGGATTAGTAATCCAAGGGATTGGATATTAATTAATTTTAGGAATTGACCATAAATCATTTACTTAGAACATGATTAAACCAATATTTGAATTTGCATCTAAAGAGTTCAAGTGAAGTCTGAACCCTAACAATTTCCTATTATCGTTCTTCAACTCCTATTAAATTTATTAGATTTACGTTGTTTAATTTTAATTACTTTCTTTAATTGTGTTCTTATTTTTGGTTTTATCAACTCTCATCATTTGGATAGCTCAGATAATGTTAATTTAATGAACTTGGTAATTGGCAATATAATCCTTGTGGGACGATACTCTACTCACTACTTTATTACTTAATGCGATTCGAAGCACTTGCCAATTTCACACACGTCAAGTTTTTGACACCGTTGCCGGGGATTATTAATTGTCAATATTAAGTAGTAATTAAAAAAAGCACTAATTTGGACATTTATTTTAGTTTGTTTAATTTTATTTCAATTAATTTTCTTATTTTATTTCTTTATATTCAATTTTTGTTTTCTTGGTTTATTTCTATTTATTTTTATTTTTATTGGTATTCCCTTTTCTTTGCTTCACTTTGGTTTGCTTGTTTGTTGTTTATGCAAGATACTTTGGATTCAAAAATATTAATTTTTGATCCAGAAATAACAAGAACAGAAAGAACAATCAGAAAGGCAATCAGAGAAGGAAAGAAAACTAAAGAAGAAAAGATGGCTGAAAATGTTGATGCACAAAGAAGACGCACTATGGCAGACTATGCCACTCCATCTTCTAAAAGGGTCACAACCAGTATTGTGTGACCAGCTATCTAAGCAAACAATTTTGAAATTAAACCTGCTCTTCTACAACTGGTGCAACAGAATTAGTTTGGTAGAGGCCAAACAGAAGATCCTAATTTACACAGTGCTAATTTCTTGCAGCTCAGTGATACTTTCAAGTATAATGGGGCCAGTGATGATTCCATACGGTTATGACTTTTTCCATTTTCATGGAGAGATAAAGCCAAGAGCTGGCTATAAGCCCAGCCTCAAGGAAGCATTCCTACTTGGGATGATCTGGTTAGTAAGTTCCTCACTCGGTATTTTCCTCTGTCAATGTTCGTGAAGATAAGGAGTGAGATTGCTTGCTTTACTCAAAGTCAGGGAGAATCTCTCTATGAAGCATGGGAGAGATTTAAAGAGTTTTTGAGAAAATGACCTCATCATGCTTTCGAAGTTTGGCAGCAAGTGTAAATCTTTTATAATGGTTTGAATTATTCCACAAGACTTATAGTGGATGCATCTGCTGGTGGATCTATAAATACAAAGACCCCAAAAGAAGCCCAAGCATTACTTGAGACAATGGCCATGAATAAGTACCAGGTTCCTAATAGAAGATCTACAGTTAAACAAGGAGTGTTGGAGCTTGGTGCTATTGATACTATACTTGCACAAAATCATACCATAATGCAACATATTGTCAACCTTACCAAGGAAGTTGGTAATTTGCAGCTAAATGCAATTAATCATCAAAGTCTGACTTGCGATTTTTGTGGAGGCAACCATGTCAATGGTCAATGTGAGGTAGGGAATTCAGGTGTCAACATCCCAGAGCAGGTAAACTATATGGGAAATCCTTCAAGGCCACAGGGTAATCCTTACTTTAATACTTACAATCCAGGCTGGAGGAATCATCCAAACTTTTCTTGGAAGAATCAAGCTATTCCATTAAATCCTCAGCCCGAACAGAAGTCTCCTCTTGAGGTTGCAATGGAGAAACTTTCTCTACAAACCTCTGTTTTTGTGAAATAGACTACAACCTTCATAGAGGAATCAAGGAATAATCACAAGAACCATGAAGTTGCTATAAGAAGCCTTGAGAATCAAGTGGGGAAAATAACAAAACATCTTCAAGAAAGACCTCTAGGAAATCTTCCAAGTGATACTATGATAAACCTTAAGGAGCAATATATGGCAATCACCTTAAGAAGTGGTAAGACTATAGAGGAAGACAAGAAAAAAGCCTCTAATTCTTCAGGAAATCAAAGTGGAAGCAATAATGTTTCAACTAAAGAGGTCATGTCCCAGGATGATAATAAAGAGGTTGAAGCCAGAGAAGAACAACAGAGAGTGCCAAGGAAAAAGAAAGACATCGAGCTGAAGAAAACAATTGATCCGTCACTATATGCTAGACTTCCATATCCTCAAAGATTTAGGAAGGAGATTCAAGAGAAACAGTTTTCCAAGTTCTTAGAAGTCTTAAAGAAATTATAGATAAATATTCATTTTGTGAGGCATTTAAGCAGATACCTTCTTATGTCAGATTCATGAAGAAATTGCTATATAAGAAAAGGAAGTTAGAAGAAGATGAGACTGTAGCACTTACTAAGGAGTGCAGCGCCATAATTCAACGGAAGCTACCACCGAAGTTAAGGGATCTAGGAAGTTTTTGCATCCTTTGTACTATTGGAAAGTTGAATGTTGACAAGACTTTATGTGACTTAACTGCGAGCATTAATTTGATACCATTATCAATCTTGCACAAGCTGGGAATTGAAAAAGTGAAGCCTACAATGATCTCCCTTCAATTAGCAGATCGATCAATCAGACATCCGTACAGTATTGTGAAAGATTTGCTAGTGAAGGTTGACAAATTTATTTTCCTAGTTGGCTTTGTGATCTTAGATATGGACGAGGATGTTGATATCCCATTAATTCTGGGAAGACCATTCTTAGCTGCTTTAGGAGCATTGATTGATGTGCCAAGAGGTGAACTGATTTTGAGAGTGGATAGAGATCAAGTGACCATCAACGTCTTTGACAACTCTGCACTGAGATCAGATCTCTATGCCCCTATCAATTGCATCTAAGGTAAAGCTCAAAAGGAATCAGCTGGTAAGAACTCTGCACCATTGACTAATGATGATCTTCCTACTTCTAAGATTATTGATGAAAAGGAAAAAAGGTCCTCCTATTTCTGAGATTGTTAGGATTGAAAAAGATCCTCTAGCTTCCACTAATTCATTACAGATAGGACCATTGTTTAATAACTCACTGAAAGTTAAGTTCTCACTTGATGATAAATTGAAAATCCCATGGCTAAGTGGAGTTACAAATGATAAAGTGCCTTTAGGACAATTTAGCTAAACTCCATATCAGAATATTTTTGGAGAGGATTTCAAGGGTAGTGATCGAGTATGGAGGCAAAGATCTGACAGAAAAAAGGTGTCATCCTATTTCTCTTGCTTCAAGCCACCATGATTGATTAATAAAAGGCAACGTCGAGCTAATGACGTTAAACAAGCGCTCTTTGGAAGGCAACCCAAATTTTTTATTTTCTTTATTTTTCTTTATTATTTGGTTTTAGTTTCTTTGTTTTTATTTTCACTTTTAATTAAATTTCTACAGTTTTAATGTTTTAAATTAGCTCATGCATCTCTTAAATGCTTTAAATCAAGTTCTCTAGGAATGGTTTCTGCAAAACGAGAAGATAAAATTTACTTCATTATGAATGGGCTGAGTAAGGAGTCATTTGATAATATCTTTTTGACTCTTAAGACGCATTCTTAAGAATTTGTGCATCATGAACTTCTGAATTTGTGGAATCTCTTCAAGGACGATCATGGCCCATGTTGTTAAGATTGAGCTAGCCAATGTTGTGTCGGCTTAAGTGCCTCCCTGAGTTCGGAACCTTTGTAGGGGGATGTATATAGTTGTCGACCGCCAAAAAGAGTTTTTCTTTTCCTTTCTTTAATAATTTATTTTCGCATTTGTTTTTAATTGTTTTTATTATCATCACCTTATTGATTTTTGAGTCATTATGTGCATGCCGGTGTATTGAATTGAATATCCAATGATCGTTTGAATTGTGGATTGATTTGATTTCTTGGGATAACACATGAGAATTCATGAGTTATGTAACATCCCGAAAAATACCTGTTTATGAATAAATGTTTATTTTATATTATTCTTGATTTTTAAGAATTTTTTTAGAATTTTACGGAAATATCGAATATTTTAATATATTCTTCGTTTTACGTGCGCGCTAAACGGAACTGGGAAAACGCGATGTTTTCCCTGCGATCCTTGAACTATGGATAAGTCGACAAGGGATCTTACTAAACCCGGGACTTGACACAGTTTACGAGGTTTCACAAAATTTCAAGAAATCTTAACAGATAAAATAAATCGATACAGCGAAAAGAAAAATTCATCTGTTAGATTAATTAAATACTGATTTCTGTCAACTGTAACTATTATCTATTGGATAATAATGTGTAATAAAAATACTATCACATTATCCTAATGCAACCTACTTTATGTCTAATCTATCCACTTAGATTCAAAATTTAATTGTTAAAATGGCCAAAACTTCTTTGAGAAGCTTTGACCAACCAAAGACTCAAATACCCTTAGCTTCCCTTGGAAGCCAATTTTTCCCTCTCTCTTCTCTCTCTCTTTGCACGGCTGGAATGCAGCCCAAGGGAAGGGAAATTGCTTCATTTCAATTATTCAACTATCACTTTAATTCATTAACACATTTCAAGCCTTTCTTTTACTCTTCTTCTTCTTTCTCCATTTTCTTCTTCTTCTCCCTCTTTTTCTGGTGTGCTATGGCAGTTCTCCTTCTCCCCACTCAACATTCACAAAACTTTCATCCTAATACATTTCCTTAATCCCTACCCTCTCCTAAACATCTTTTTTGCTTGGAGCATTGCCAAATTTCACCATTTTCATCATCTTTTTCAAGCTTCAAGCTTTGAGCTTTTGTGTAAGTTTCAAGACCTCTCCCCTCTCTTCTTCATTTTCAGTTACAAGGGTCTTCTAATAACCATTCACATTTCATTTTTCATGTCCATGTGCCATTCTAATCAAGTCACCATTTTTAGGGTTTGGTGGAACTCAAATCCGAAAGTTCACAAGAAGATTTCTTGGTGTTTCTCTTGATTTCTTCTATTAGGTAAGAGGAAGACACTCCTCCTCAACCTCTCTTAGCATCTAGGAACCTTGTATGTGTATTGTTATTGATTTTTGAATCTATGTATAAAGTTCTCTCATTTTATGTTATTCTTGATGATAATGTATTTTGTTGGGTTTGTATGATTTATGGATGTCTCTTGCATGATTTGAAACTGTATTGGAGTAATCTTGTTGATAAAATATGATAATGATTGGTTTGGTTTAAGTTAAAGGACCTAAGAACCCTGTTTTCTGCAAGTTTACGCGTGGTAATCAATTACACGGGGCTTGTAATCGATTACCAAGTTCATAAAGATACGAAAATCGTGATTCTGGGAATCTGGTAATCAATTACATCTTGTGTGTAATCGATTACAGAGATTCTGTCTAGCTTGTAATCGATTACAAGAATGGTGTAATCGATTACCAAGCCTCTGATGTCACGAAATGATGCTTCTGAATCACGTAATCGATTACAACTTGTGGGTAATCGATTACGGAGGTTCTGTCTGATTGGTAATCGATTACCACGGCTGTGTAATCGATTACCAGGTCCTTGAAGTTACGAATTGAAGTTCTGGAATCGTGTAATTGATTACAGTGGGATGGTAATCGATTACAGGGATTTTGTTTCGCTGGTAATCGATTACCAGAGTAATGTAATCGATTACCAGGACCCAAAAATGAGATTTTTGAACTGGAAATGATTGAGATTATGGTTCTTTGTCCTTTGTAACTCAAACATAACCTAAAAAAACCCTGAATTCAAGGATTTTACCTTACCTAAATATGATAAGAATATGTATTCATACCGATAGAGAAGAAATAATTTTGAAAATGAAATTCTTGGGTCCATGACATGGAAATTGTGGTATGTGTGTGATAAGGAATATATGTTGATGCTTATATTGGCCTATTGTGGCATGATATTGAATGGTATGAAATTGTGAATCATACATATTCATGCATAGTATCATATGCATTGTGAATGTCTTTGTGGACTGTTGTAAGGTCAAGTTGCCTAGGAGATTGAACACACCTTAGTGCGGGTGCGAATAGACAAGTGTAGGTCATTGGTTGACCTTGGGGGCGTCGGGGTGCGGGTTCCTCGCAATGGGAGGTTGGTAGCTCTCCTGCCCGTGGGGTAGACCGATGCAAACGCACCGACGATCCGGACCGAGACACTGTCCTATATCGTGATCTAGTGTAGAATGTCTGTACAATGCCATGATTGCGCATGAGAAAATTATTGATAGCACTGGCCTCGGCAGCCGAGTTATAGACATGTCTCCTGATCTTTCTCTCCGACTGTTTAAGTCTAGCTCCATGGAGTAGGGAATTTGAATACTGTATGCATGTGCATCATGAGATGTCTTACTATTGATGATTATTACCCTATGTGAGTTGAACATGTTTATATAATTATTGTGATGATTATCTGCCTGGAATTGTTTATTTGCTTACTGTTGGAATTACTGTTTATTAATTGAATGTGATATTCTGAATTGCTATTTGGGCGCGTGGCACCGTTTTGTTTCTAGCATGCTACAATTGGTAATGATAGTAGGATGTCTTACCTCTTTCTGTATTTCTACTATCTATTGTCTGTACATATATACTTTGTATCGACCGAAGACGACGGCAACGAGTTAGAAGCCCCTGACTTCCTCGGCTTCTGGCCCGAACAAGATTAGCATCTGCTGCGGAAGATAGGGACACGTATGCGTGGATTCTTGGGCGATGCGCATCTGACCTTCCTTGGAGGGCCAGAGTGCTGGCACATTGACGAGCGCCGAACTCAGTCAAAATTATAACCGAAGTTATTACCTAAACTTGTAGTATAGTGAACAACACCGGATCGTCTCCTCAAGGATCGTGATGCAATTTGATCAAATCAAGTGAAAGTTAGAAAAAAGGGGGGTTTTGATGGTTCAAGGATCGCAGTGACAGGATTTAAAGAGAAATAACAATTAAAAGAACAGTCAATTCAGAAATCTATCCGAGATTGGGTGGATTCAATCATAGACCTTTCAACAAACACCGAAATACATTTGAATGGTTAACTTGGATCTAACCGAGATATCTCGCATCGATCCGAATTCATACTAGACAATCGTCCGAATTCAATTGACAAGTGATAAATATAAATATGCAATCGCACCATTCATGTAAATATATGTCAATTTAAGCACCGAATTCAATTAACCTAGGCACAAATCAATAACCTAACCTCTTCAATTACGTGATTAGTTTAGATCAATCAGCTTCTAAATTTCATCACAATACTTAATCTTAAACCAAGATCAAATCAGATCAAACATAAACAGAATCACCATTCATGCATTCAAGATTAAGAGAACAGAAGAAGAAGAGAAGAGGAATTCAAATATAAATCAAATACATTACATAACCAAGGTCTCAAGAATCCAAGCCACAATCTCTTCAAGAGTCCCGAATTGACTAGAAGTGACTTAGCTCTCCATTACAATGAAGGAAAAATATACAAGAACTATGAAAAGCTATTTCTAACACCAAGTGTGTGTTGTGTTCAGAGCTCTCCACATGCTTCCTTTTATAGAGGATTCAGAGTAGTAGTAGATGGGTAGATGAGATTAGTAGGTGGAATTAGTAGGTGAGCTTAGGTGAGATTGTGAGATTGGTAGGTGAGCTTCCTTGTCTCCGAAAGTATTCATTGCTGAACTCATTAATTTCGTCATTTCTGAGCCAAGTGGTCTTCATGAAAGTTCTAGGAAATTGTCTAAGCTTTCCAATGGCTCTGGAAGCACCCAAAAATTCGTCCTACAGCCCAAGATATGACTCAATTACTACAGACTGTTCA
This sequence comes from Ormosia emarginata, assembly GCA_029884605.1. Lineage (NCBI taxonomy): Eukaryota > Viridiplantae > Streptophyta > Magnoliopsida > Fabales > Fabaceae > Ormosia > Ormosia emarginata. Next base: position 2,261,545 of record JAQQTP010000057.1, on the reverse strand, counting down.
GGACCAGTTTCAGCACCTCTGTTTTGACTTTCAGACCCAATATCTCCATCAAGGAGCCCAAATCAAGTTTTGTGCTTGACATGAAAGTTGTACATCTGGGTCTTAACTTTCAGATTACAAATTTTCAGCCCATTTTATATGCCCAAACTCGAATTATGTTCTGGTTACTACACACTGTTCGGGTTCCAGTCACAAATCCCGTATTCTGATTTCCATGCCCAATTAGCTCCACTAGATGTCTGAAATTGACTTTGAGCTCTTCATCAAAGTTGTAGAGCTCTCTCTTATCTTTCCTACAAGGTAAAATTCATAATTATCAGACATTTAGAACTCAAGATATGGCTAAAATACAGAAACAGTGTAAGACCCGAATAATGCTGAAAAAATCAATTAAGTCCGATTCGAGTTCAAACTTACAAAACATAATCAAATTCAGTCAATTAAGTACATGAAGAGTGTAAATAACTAAACATAAGGGTTTCTTAATGAATAAAATATGTGATTATCAAATTCCCCTACACTTAGCTTTTTGCACTCCTGGGAAAAACATATAAAACTAAAGTTAGAAGACAAAGACAAACGACACAAACTTATAAGGTAAAAACTCTAAAGGACTCAATGAAGCAAGAAGAGCAACAAGAAATTCAAGGGATCAAAGCATAAATGAGGTAAGATTTCTTCACATCTCAAACCAACAAGCAAGGAAACTTCCGTTGAAAAGAATGAATTAAGAATGATGGATCTTCACAAGATTCCCTCTCAATCTCTCAAGTGTTTAAAAGGTAGGTATTTCACTCAATTCAATCCATGAAAATTACACTATCATAAGCTTGCTTATCTTCTACTTCTCCACTACTCAAAACACATGCACACACAAATCATGAGGACTTTATTCAAGGTTGTAGTGAGGTCAAGGTAACAGAAGAGGATAAAATGGATATGAGAAGATAAATACCAAAGAGAATAAAAGCAAATGAGAGTTGAGTTCAAATAACAAGCATAAAAGTTCATCTCAACTCTAATGTATATCCCTTTACATATTCATTTCCCAATCCTTTTCTCTTTTTTTTTTTTTTTATATATATGAACATAACTATATACATACATTTTTCTTTTTTTTTTTTTTTTTCTAGGCACTCTTTCTTTTCTTTTTTTTTTTTTTTCAACAACCATTTTGTACACACACCCCACACTTGTTCAAAAACTCATCCATTAACCAGGCTAATGTTCTTTTATTCCCTAAGGTAAAGTAAGAGCACGATTTTTCATTTAAGGCACATAATGAGCTAGAAACAAGGAATGGTCAAATAAGCTCAAAGGGGTTAAGCAAAGGAAAATATACAAGGTTGGCAGGAATCAGAGAATTTTCGAGAGGTCAAAAGAGTGCTTGATATCATATTGAAAACAAGGTTGGCTATTTGGTTAAACTAGCTAAGAAAGAGGGCCTCAATCATGTTCATGCATGCAAGTGAAATGTAGCCTCAAAAAGAATCAAAGCAAGTTCTAGAGTGGTCATTAACATGAGTGAAAATCACACAAGAAAGAAGAGAATGGCATAAATGTTGAATCCATCCATTAGGCTCAAAATCTCACAAGGTATGCATCCATCAAACTCAATTCATCAATTCAATCATCCATCACCAAGCATATCAGTTCAAGAAGGGAGAAAAATTATTCAATCATGCAATGAACCTCTTTTTTTTTTTTTTTAGAAATTTTTTTTTTAACAAACGAACAGAAACAGAAACATACTAAAATCTCTCCCCCACACTTAATATAACATTGTCCTCGATGTGAAAGAAAGAGATAGAAAAGAGCAACACAACTTGAGAAGAAGTGAATCAACGCTAAGCAGAAAAGAAACACACTGTCAGTGCCGCATCAGACCCTGAAAAGAAATCAAACAAGAAAACGTTAGTACTTCCACAATTCAATACTAATTAATTACTACCTAAAAAACTCTTTACTTTGCCACCAATTAAGATGCATCTCAAGAGTAAAATTACTCCTTACTCTGCCATCACTAATTGGTTTAATAAGTCCATGACAATCATATCATACTAAACAAAACAACAACAATTTTTTTTTTTTTATCAAACCCATTAAAGAGAAAGTTTCAGATCGGGCTCTTGTTTCTTGTTACTTCCTTCGCTGCTTCCTGTTGACCAATCTATCTGAGCTAATACCTGATCAGGTACATACTCAAAAGCTTCTAATTTATCAATGAGCTCATCAATAGTGAAGGCAGAGATAAGAAGTTGTCTTGCCGAAGGAGTGATAAATTTCTGTTCCACAGCTTTGTCAAGAAAAAATAACAAAAGATCAAAGAAATTATTAACATTCAACAAACCAATGGGTTTATGGTGGATGTTCAGTTCGGCCCAAGAGACAATTTGAAAAATTTCTTCCAAAGTACCAAAACCACCTGGTAAGGCAATGAATGCATCAGAGTTTTCAAGCATTATCTTCATGCGTTCATGCATTGATGATACTTTAAGTTCCTCCCCAATTGTCTTTCCATTGATGTTCTGTTGAGCTAAAGTTTCAGAATGACACCTAAAACCTGACTGTCTCTTATAAAGGCAAAGAAGTGATACAGCCCCATTAACCCACGACAACCTCCCCATATACAAGATGAATATTCCTCGCAGAAGTGATCGACCAAGAGTGCTAGCTGCGTTTACAAACTCTAATCCCTTCCCATAACTCGACCCACAAAAAACACAGACATTTTTGAGGTTACGAATAGAAGGCCCCATTCTATACTCTTCCTCCCTTTGAGTGTTTCGAGTGTGTGAAGAAAAATGGAGAAAATGGAGTGTTTAAATAAGAAAAAGAATGGAAAGGGAAATAATTGCACCTATAAGGGTAGGTTGGTCGTTGTCGAAAAAGGTTGAAATTAAGAGACACAGAATCTTTTTTTTTTTTTTTTTCGACTTCAAGAAAACCATCAAGGTAAAGAAGTCTAGAAACCCCAAAGGACCCCGCTCAAAGGATCGTCTCATACAAAAATCAAAATACAACAAAATGATACAAAGATAAAAGAAATAGAAAATGATGACATACCCGTATGTACAGTAGCTCCATGGCGTATCTTTATACTCACGTCATGAGTGCAAAGAGACATCACGTCCTTTTTTTTTTTTTTTTTTTTTTGAAAAAAAAAAAAAATTGTTAGAAAAACTTGATGAAAGATGAGTGTATACTTACTTAAGATTGGGATAGAGGTAATCTGCTCTTTCGGCTTTGTGCCAAAGCATTGTTGACCAGTATTCGACCCATTCAAGACCAAATAAGAACATAGGGCTCCCAAAAGGGACAAGTGGCCATAATACGACCGGCCGCTCTCACATGTGGGATACAATCTACCTTCTTTGTTTTTCAATTAAGAAGGCTGGATCAGATGCATGCATTTTCCCATTCACGGTTTGTGTTACCAAAGCCAACCCTAAGAAGTAGACATTTTTTTTTCATTTTTTTTTGTTTTTTTTTGTTTTTTTTTGTTTGTTTGTTTGTTTCTTTTTTTTTTTTTTTTTTTTTTTTTTTTTTTGAAAAATGACATGAAGAAGAAGAGGATGATATGTACAGATTGTTTGTGGATATGGCTCACATCTGCCTCTGGGTTAACGTCCAGAAACGGCTTAAACGTCTTTTATGAGTCGAGGATAAGCTTCCCATCCAATTTTCTTATAAATTGGCAAACAGGGTCTTTTAGAGTCAGATTCCCAAGACTGTAGCGTTGTTCTTCATCCTTGAAGAGATTCCACAATTTAAGAATTTCACGATGCACCAATCCACAAGAATGCATCTCAAGAGTCAATAAGATATCATCTAATGACTCCTTACTCAGTCCATTCTTAATGAAGAAAATTTTATCTTCTCTATTTGCGGAAACCATCCCCTTAGTACGACATCGCTTGTTACAGTTCCATCGTCCATATTTGTGACAGACTTGTAACCTTTTTGCTCTTCTCCTTTTAGAATATGAACTTCTTCCAAGACCGGGCATATATGAGTCAAATGAAATTGATGACTCACCTACTAATCGGACCTTTGCTTCAATTATCCAGCGTACATCTTCTGGCATACCCTTGTGCATTAACATTCTCAATCTCTCACATCGAACTTTGTAGATTTTTCTCAGAGCATTTTGAGGAAGAGAAGGAAAATGTTTTCTCAGGTTTGAAAGAATGACATCCATTTTGAAGGAGAAGAAGGGTTCGGTTATTTTGGGAAATTGAAGAATAAACCGACTCAAGAGTCACGAGTACCGTATCCGCCACTTAACCTAACATAAAGAACTCAAGAACTTGGTTTTCCAGGAATGGTTGAGTCTTTGTCCATTAACTTAAGCGCAGTACCATTCCTAGGATCCTCAATATCTACGTCCCCGTAGTAGGTGCGACGATAATCTCAAAGCGTAACTTTTTGACCAATTTCCGCAGCTTTTGCAAAAGGTGTAACAGACCTTTAATAAAGTAGGCCAATAAAATCCATACTGCAAGATTTTCGCAGCTTGTTGTCGCCGAAGAAAAAATGACCTCCACATGCTTCTGAGCGACACTACCTACCTCATTGTCGGGCACACATTTTTTTTTCTTTTTTTTTTTTTTTTTTTTTTTTTTTTTTTTCTTTTTTTTTTTCTTTTTTTTTTTATTCATAATGCGGATGGAGAAGGTTCATCACCTCCACTTCTGCATTCTCTAGAAGTTCATGATACTGTTTGAGGCGGTGTCCATTTACGATGAAAGCTTTGGCAGTGACCTCACTTTTAATCTGAACAGCACCAGAAGGAAAAACATTAGTAACAATAAATGGTCCATCCCAAAAAGACCTTAATTTGCCAGGCATGAGTCGGAGGCGGGAGTTATAGAGGAGAACTTTTTGACCAATCTCAAATGTTTTCCTCAGAATCAACTTATCATGGAAGGCTTTGGTCTTCTCCTTATAAAGTTTGGAACTTTCATAAGCCTCCAAGCGGATCTCCTCCAATTGCTGCAGCTGTAGCTTCCTCTCCATACCTGCTTGATCTAGGTCCAAGTTGCACCTTTTCACCGCCCAGAATGCTCGATGCTCAATTTCCACCGGCAGGTGGCATGCTTTTCCAAAAACAATTCGATATGGAGACATCCCTATTGGTGTCTTATAAGCAGTCCAGTAAGCCCATAAAGCATCCTCAAGCCTCTTGCTCCAAATCCTTTCTCGTTAGGTTGAACTGTCTTCTGGAGTATCCGCTTAATTTCTCTGTTGGAGACCTCGGCTTGCCCATTGGTTTGGGGGTGGTAGGGTGTAGAAACCTTGTGTTGGACTCCATACTTCTTCATCAAAGCCTCCATGCTTCGATTGCAAAAATGTGAACCTTGATCACTAATGATGGCTCTCGGGACTCCAAACCTACAGAAAATTTGTGATCTAATAAAATCCACAACAACTTTAGAATCATCAGTCCGAGTGGCCTTAGCCTCCACCCATTTAGATACATAATCCACAGCAAGCAGAATGTAAACAAAACCAAGTGATACAGGAAAAGGACCCATAAAGTCAATACCCCAAACATCAAAAATCTCACAGAATAATAAGGGTTTCTAGGGCATTTCATTCCTACGAGAAGTATTCCCTGTTCTCTGGCATTGATCACAAGATTTGTAAAACATATATGCATCATGAAATAGAGTGGGCCAATATAATCCAGAGTCTAAAACTTTCCTAGCAGTCCATTGAGGACCGAAGTGGCCACCACATGCAAGTTTATGACAAAAGCTAAGAATGGAATGGAATTCATCATCAGGCACACACCTCCTAATTACTTGGTCACTGCAAAATCTCCATAAGTAAGGATCATCCCACACATAATACTTTGACTCACTTTTCAATTTATCAATCTTAGCCTTAGTGAAATGTGCAGGTATTGCGTTAGCAACTAAGAAATTAATCAAATCAGCAAACCAAGGGATGTTGCCTTGCAGCCTTGAAAAGTAGCTCATCGTGGAAAACATCATGGATGGGAAAAACATCTCGCCTCCCTTTCAATTCGACTCAAGTGATCACCACCAAATTCTCCGCTCCACTCTTATCACGGATCTCAATATCAAACTCCCGGAGGAGCAACATCCACCTAATCAACCGGGGCTTGGCATTGGGCTTCTTCAGAGAAACTTCAATGCCGCATGATCCGAAAACACAACCACTCTAGAACCAAGCAAATATGATCGAAATTTATCTAAAGCAAAAACAATTGCTAAAAGTTCCTTTTCGGTTGTGGTGTAGTTGATTTGTGCAGGATCTAAAGTTCTCAAGCATAGGAAATGACATGAGATACTTTACCGACCCTTTGTGCAAGAACAACTCCCAATGCATAATTAGAGGCATCACACATCGGTTCAAATGGAAGTGTCCAATCCGGCGGTTGGATGATAGGTGTCTATCGTCAATGCCTGCTTCAATTGATTGAAGGCATCCTGGCACTTCTTGTCAAAGTGAAACTCTACATCTTTTGCAGTAAGTTGGATAGCGGAAGTGCAATTTTGCTGAAATCCTTTATGAACCGCCGATAGAAACCTGCATGACCAAGGAAAGAACGAATCTCCCGCACGCATGTGGGGTAAGATAGGCATGAAATAACATCTATTTTTGCAGGATCTACCTCAATACCCTCACGAGATATCACATGCCCTAAGATTATACCTTGTTCTACCATGAAATGACATTTCTCAAAATTTAGAACGAGGTTAGTCTTAATGCATCTATGCAAGACCTGAGCCGACTATCTAAACATGCATCAAAGGAAGATCCATAGACAAGAAAATCATCCATGAATACGTCCATGCAATTTTCTAAAAATCGAAAAGATACTTACCATACACCTCGAAAGGTGCCTGGAGCATTGCACGCACCAAAGGGCATCCTCCCGTATGCAAATGTGCCAAATGGACAAGTGAAAGTAGTCTTCTCTTGGTCTTCTCGGGGCTATATGAATCTGAAAATAGCCCGAATATCCATCCAGAAACAATAATGTGACTTGCCGCCTAACCGCTCCAACATCCGATCAATGAAGGGCAGCGGGAAATGATCCTTTCTCGTAGCCTGGTTGAGCCGCCTATAATCAATGCAAACTCACCAACTGTTTTGAAATCGTGTGGGCACAAGCTCATTGTTCGATTCGCAACCACCGTGACCCCGCATTTCTTGGGAACCACTTGCACGGGCTCACCCATTGACCGTCGATATATGGGATAAATAATGCCACTTGAAGTAGCTTTGTAACTTCCTTCTTCACCACATCTAGAATCGGGGATTTAGTCTCCTTTGGGGTCATCTAACCGGTTTGATCCCTTCTTCCAATAAAATCTTATGCATGCATGTGGAGGGACTAATACCAGAATATCTCGCAAGAGTCCATCCGATGGCTTGCCTATTCTCGCCTCAAAATCTGCAGTAATTTTTCTTCTTGATCAAGTTGTAGGTTTTTAGCAATGATCACCTAGGAAGTGTCTCACCATCTCCTAAATATGCATATTTAAGATGGTCTCAGTAAAGTCTTCAACTCCAAAGATGGAGGTTGCACAATGGAAGGTAACAAGTGATCTCAAACAACTATCTCAAAGAACATTAATTTCAAAGATGGTACCGACTCTCATTCTCAATTGTTGCATCATCGCATTGTATCATTACTCATAATGTAATAAATCTCAAGACATGCGCAAAGACATGGTTCAACATCACAAGTGGCACATGTATCACAAGAAACAGAACCAAGATAGTCAACAATATCGTGGAATTCAAAGATATAAATCAAGATAGACATCATCAACCAAAGATCTCAATCATATCAACATGGAAAACAGAATGCTCCTCTGTGGGGTGTCTCATGGCATCAAAAATGTTAAATTGTACCAAATTGTCGCCAAACTCCATAGAAAGGGTGCCAAGATGCACGTCTATCTTGGTCTTGGCGGTCTTGAGGAATGGTCTCCTAGAATCAATGGAGCATGGTTTGTTGGAGACTCATCTTCCATGTCCAGAATGTAGAAATCTGCTTGGAAAAATCAACTCATTCACCCGACTAACACATCTTCCAGCACACCTGCAGGATGAGCAGTGGCTCTATTTGCCAACTGAATCACGATACCAATGGGTTGCAAAGTACCAATGTTTAAACACTTATACACTGACATGGGCATAACATTGATCGAAGCACCCAAATCTAGCATTGCATGCTCAAATCTAGAGTTTCCAATTGTGCAAGAAATTGTGAAAGTTCCAGGATCTTTGCATTTCGTGGCATGCTTGGCGTAAATCATTGCGTAAACATTTCTACCCATGCCGATCTTCTCATCCCCTTTCAACCTTCTCTTATGAGTGCACAACTCCTTGAGAAATTTAGCATATTTTGGAATTTGCTTGATTGCATCTAGGAGGGGAATATTGATTTCCACTTTCCCGAATGTCTCCATGACTTCTTTTTCCATTTCTGCTTGTATTGTTCTCTTGGATTGTGTGATCCTATTTGGAAAAGGTAATAGAATGGTAACATCTGAATTCTCTGCAATTTTCTTCAGTGGCACAGATTTCTGGACTGAATTATCCATTTCCTGTCGTTTTTGGTCAATTTCGATTCTTTGTAAGGTTGGAACATCAACTTCTTTGCCACTTCTCAAGGTAATTGCACTTACGTTGCCTCTTGGATTATTGACTGCCAGTGAAGGCAATTGGCTAGAATCTTGACTCTTTAGCTCACTCACGGTGGTTGCCACCGCCCGATTTGAGTTTGTAAATTCTCGAATGTTGGCACCGACGTTCACTGGAACCGAATGTTATTTGTGGCCATTTGTTTCATCGTCTTCCAATGATGGCTCACCGGAGTGGATTGGACAGATTGACGAATGTGTGTCGTTGTCTGAATGCAGGGGTATTTGTTAGTATTTGTTGCTTGGACCTGCAGCTTGGTATCTAAATTGTTGTTGCTGCTGGTGGGGCTGTTGTTGCTGCTGGTGGGGCTGTTGTTCCTGGCTAGGATTCCCATATCTCAAATTGGGATGGTCTCGCCAACCAGGATTATAAGTGCTAGAAAATGGATCATATCTAGATTGTTGCTGTTGTTGCTGATATTGGGGTCTACCAGGAAAAACATCACCGCAACAACACATTGATCTGGAAAAGCGGAACCATCTTCCCGAAGTGTAGGGCATGAATCGGAGGATGAGATGAATTAGAGCAAATTCCACACACCGATGCAAATATCTCGCATGGGTGGTTGTTGACCCACTTGCTATCCGTCTTACCAAAGAAGTCAATTCATCTAGTCTCGTGTTCCATTCTTTGTTGGTCCATATGAGATGCTTGAATTTCATTAACTCCTCTCGGTTGCGGTGATGATCCGCGAGCCAAACTGTTGGGTATTGGGCGCCATGTTTGCTATCGATCTCTTGCGGCGGTAGGAGTTTTGTCTACTAAGGCTCCTCCAGAGGCAAAGATCGATCATGCTTCTATCATTTGGCAAAGAAGCCCTCATAAAAGTATTGAATCAAGAGTTGGTCACTAATTTGGTGATGAGGGCAGCTCGAACACAACTTCTTGAATCTCTCCCAGTATTCATGCAAAGTCTCACCAGACATCTGTCTGATGCCACATATATCCTTCCTAATTGCAGCAGCTCTCGAGGCAGGGAAGAATCTCTCCAGGAACAACCTCTTCATGTCATTCCAACTTCTGACTGAACCTGGTGAAAGATAAAACAACCAATCTTTGGCTGCATCGACAAGTGAGAAGGGAAATGCCCTTAACTTGATGTGTTCCTCGGAGATGCCTTGTGGCTTCATGGTTGAACACACAACATGGAACTCTTTCAGGTGCTTATGAGGATCTTCACCCGCAAGACCATGAAACTTTGGTAACAAGTGTATCAAACCAGATTTCAACTCAAAATCTGCATCAAGATCGTGATATTGAATGCACAAAGATTGGTAAGATACATCGGAGCAAGAAGTTCCTTAAGGGTTCTATTATGCATGTTATCAACCATGATTTCGTGGATTACTTAAGTTATCGTGTTCACTCCCAAAATTAGGTTCGAATTAACTCGAATTTATCACACGAGATCTAATTAATCTATGCAAGGTCCTATCAATCTCGGGATCAAGATCAAGCAAGATATCGATTGGACCTAGTCATGCATCAACTAAAGCACAAAAACACAAAACCGCAACTAAGCAAAATACACTAAACAACACTCAAAATATGCAAAAATAAATCTAGTTAATATGTCTAAACATTTTTAAAAATTATGGAATCAACACGAACAAAATCTACATAAAAATGAAACTAGAAAATGCAATAAAAAATAATAAAAAATTAAAAAAGTGGTCTAAATGATAGAATTTTGAAAAACTAGAGGTGACCTCACAGCTTTATTGTGAGTCTTGTTTATCGTGTCATTTTCCTTCAACCGACCAAGTTTCACTCATTCTGGGCATGTTTCAGTTCGAAAATTGCAATAGTTACACCGTAATCACCGTTTTTACTGTCTTTCCTAAATCAAAAAAATTCAAAAGCTAAGATAAAAACGTTAGTATGGTATGAACAATGTTAGTAAATGAAAAATAACTGTTAGAATAGGTAAGAAAGAACAAAAATTAGTAAGGTTACTTAAAATGAAAAGATTACACCTACGAGTTCCCGAATTACGGCGCCAAAATTTTGACGAGCGCCGAACTCACCAAAATTATAACCGAAGTTATTACCTAAACTTGTAGTATAGTGAACAACACTGGATCGTCTCCTCAAGGATCGTGATGCAATTTGATCAAATCAAGTGAAAGTAAGAAAAAAAGGGGGGTTTTGATGGTTCAAGGATCGCAGTGACAGGATTTAAAGAGAAATAACAATTAAAAGAACAAATCAATTCAGAAATCTATCCGAGATTGGGTGGATTCAATCATAGACCTTTCAACAAACACCGAAATACATTTGAATGGTTAACTTGGATCTAACCGAGATCTCTCGCATCGATCGATCCGTAATTCATACTAGACAATCGTCCAGTAATTCAATTGACAAGTGATAAACATAAATATGCAATCGCACCATTCATGTAAATATATGTCAATTTAAGCACCGAATTCAATTAACCTAGGCACAAATCAGTAACCTAACCTCTTCAATTACGTGATTAGTTTAGATCAATCAGTTCTAAATTTCATCACAATACTTAATCTTAAACCAAGATCAAATCAGATCAAACATAAACAGAATCACCATTCATGCATTCAAGATTAAGAGAACAGAAGAAGAAGAGAAGAGGAATTCAAATATAAATCAAATACATTACATAACCAAGGTCTCAAGAATCCAAGCCACAATCTCTTCAAGAGTCCCGAATTGACTAGAAGTGACTTAGCTCTCCATTACAATGAAGGAAAAATATACAAGAACTATGAAAAGCTATTTCTAACACCAAGTGTGTGTTGTGTTTAGAGCTCTCCACATGCTTCCTTTTATAGAGGATTCAGAGTAGTAGTAGATGGGTAGATGAGATTAGTAGGTGGAATTAGTAGGTGAGCTTGGTAGGTGAGATTGGTAGGTGAGCTTCCTTGTCTCCGAAAGTATTCATTGCTGAACTCATTGATTTCGTCATTTCTGAGCCAAGTGGTCTTCATGAAAGTTCTAGGAAATTGTCTAAGCTTTCCAATGGCTCTGGAAGCACCCAAAAATTCGTCCTACAGCCCAAGATATGACCCAATTACTACAGACTGTTCAGGACCAGTTTCAGCACCTCTGTTTTGACTTTCAGACCCAATATCTCCATCAAGGAGCCCGAATCAAGTTTTGTGCTTGACATGAAAGTTGTACATCTGGGTCTTAACTTTCAGATTACAAATTTTCAGCCCATTTTATATGCCCAAACTCGAATTATGTTCTGGTTACTACACACTGTTCGGGTTCCAGTCACAAATCCCGTATTCTGATTTCCATGCCCAATTAGCTCCACTAGATGTCTGAAATTGACTTTGAGCTCTCATCAAAGTTGTAGAGCTCTCTCTTATCTTTCCTACAAGGTAAAATTCATAATTATCAGACATTTAGAACTCAAGATATGGCTAAAATACAGAAATAGTGTAAGACCCGAATAATGCTGAAAAAATCAATTAAGTCCGATTCGAGTTCAAACTTACAAAACATAATCAAATTCAGTCAATTAAGTACATGAAGAGTATAAATAACTAAACATAAGGGTTTCTTAATGAATAAAATATGTGATTATCACACATCAACCTGAACTCCGAGAGCTGTACTTACTTGGGAGACGTGTCCATCACCCTTGCCTGGAGACAACATGAGGCGCCTGTCCTCACCTGCCACGTCAGCCTACGACTAGAGTTTTATTTGCCCATCCGTGAGATGTGGGGCGATCGCTACTACACTCCTTGGGAGGACTCCTTTGATTCCACCGCCCGGGCCCCGTCCCGTGCTTCTGTGGTCCCAATGGAGGTTTCCTCGGAAGAGGAGGATCCCGCTGAGGATCCTGACACGGTTCCTCCTCATCTGAGGGATTGATTTTACTGGTGGCTACTGATGGTCGCCAGTGCTTTATTTTGGGGACCTGATGTATTTATTTTGGTGGGCTGTATATTTTGTATATGCATGATGGTTATATATGCATGATTTCCTTGGGGCGGGTATAGTTTTTGCTTTTTGGATATTCCAGGCTTGTATTCAAAACGTTGTTAACATTTATATATATATAATATGTGCAAGTTATTCAGATATAAGTTTTACCTTTTTGCCTTATTTTTACGGCTAATTACATTTGACCAATTGATTCAATCGAAAAGAAAAAAATATATATATATACATATATAATATACCGTCATTTTACTCATGTACCGATAAGTTTAAATAAACTAATCTTGAATAAAACGAACCGGGTCTTAATTGTCTTAATTATTTAATTTTCGCATTTTATTTTATTTGATAATGTGATGTTCCCTTCCGAAAAAGGGGCGTTACAAGTTATGTTTATCTTTATTGTTTCAATTGTGTTTGGATGTTCTTCCTATCTTTATGTTTGATAAACCTTGGGTTATCAATTGCATATCAGGCTTAGAGAAAGTTTTTGAGAATGCATATGTGTGAATGATTTGCATCTAAAAGTTGTTTAATTCTCTCTTGAGGCGAAATCCTAGATGATACATGATTAAGGAAATGATTAGGGCCTTCTTTGCACCGTTTGAGCCTTTCAAGCCAACCTGTGAACACAGTGTACCCTTAGGTCCCTTTTGTAGCCTTGTTTATTGTTTGGCCTTTATTTCTTTTCTTTTACCCATATTTTCTTTTTTCCATACCCATAAAAAAAATTCCTTTTTATTCACCCTTTGTTGAGTGCATATCTTATATTATTTTATTATTCAAGCTTTTATTATTGTTGTATGCATGAAATATTTCAGGAGCTAAAAAAAAGAGGAAGAAAAAAAATCAAAAAAAAAAATTCCACCGAAAGTTTTGCAAAGAAATAAGTTTGGGGGTGGAAATTGTTGAAAGAAAAAAAAATTATGCAAATAAAGTGATGGATTCTTATGCTCTGTGTTACACTTGTTCTTAATTTTGAGGCTTGGATTGTAGAATATGCATGATGTGTATCTCAACTTTTGTTTTATTTATCCTATCACTTCTTTCTTAACTCTGACCCATGACATGACATTATAAGCTTTTAAAGACCTTGTTGATCCTTGGTTGTGTGTTGTTTACATTAGTGGAGAGAGAGACGAAGAACAACTCTTTGGATGTGGGTTTGATGTGCATTTGCATTTTTATAAACCTTTCCGAGCTTGAACTTTTTTAATAGGAATTGGTCTTTCATTCAAGTTTTTGGGAAGTCATTTATGCATGAAAGTTGCATGTGAGAGGCGATGTGGCAATTAGATTGTTCATGTGTGACACTTTAAGATTAAATTGTGAAGCAGTTTATGATGATATGAATGATTTTTAATACTTGGTATTGCCTTGTTTGATTCTGTGTGTTTTGAGTTTTTCTTTGTTTTGTTTTGTTTTTGTTTTTCTTTGCTTGAGGACAAGCAAAAGCTTAAGTTTGGGGGAGTGATGAACCTGTCAAAATTCATATTTTTATGTTTCAATATTTTGGGTTTTTCATTCTCTTTAATCCTTTTGTGACCCTTGTGGTTGAAGAGAGAATGAGAATTGAAAAGTGAGGTCTATGATGGATCTTGGGGGCGTCAAGGCGCGGCGGTCGACCAGTGGATGTTAATTGGCAAAATGACCATGTGCCACTTGGCGATGCAGTCCGTTGCAATGCATTGACGATACCCGACAATAACACGATTCTTTTCGAAGACTGGAGATTGTCTGTTGGGCTAAGGCTGGGCAATTAACTAGAGCATTCCTCTCGAAATTGTGAAAACCTCCATAGAGTAGGACATTGAGTCTACATGCATAACATATGCATCATTATCGAATATTGGTTATGATAATTGAACTGTTGAATACTTGGATAATAATTGAGGGCTTTATCGTAAATATTGAATATTTATATCTATGTGATATAATAATTGAGGAATATTAGATGATGATGATGATAAATAATGTTGATGGCATTATTATAATTATTGTTATTTTATGCATTATGATGATGGCATAATTATAATTATGGTATGATATAACTGTATGGTGTACTGTTTGTGTTATCTCTATGCTACCATGTTGGTATTGGGGTAGGTGATCTCACCTCTTTGTTATATTATTTTGCTGTGTTTGTATTATTAAAAATTATATAGTAGATAGAACTAGTTTCTTAGACGTGACTGGAGGCAAATATTCTGAGTTCGGTGACAACATCAAGGAGTAACCATCCCAGATTGGTTAGTGTGCAGTTTTAAGGAAGAACAGATATATGGCGCATCAAGATGAATATAAAATTAAATAAGTATGTTGAGTTTTTTCGTTAGTGTTTTACCGTGCTATTGAGTAGGACCCGTCATGGGGTTTGCTACTGTTTAAAATTGAGTCTGTAAGTTTTATATTTATTAAATAATTGTTAAATTTTAAGTGGTGTCTGTTATATGAGTTTTAATCAGTTTAAAATCTATTTTTCAGTATTACTTATAAATATCAGTAAGTTTATATTACCGCAAAAAGAAATTTTGAAACCCACCTTTTATAACCCAAACCTTTTATGAAATGTTTTTGAAGATTATAAGTTGGTAGTCAGAAATGTGATGCCCTGAGAAGGGTGTTACAGATGTAATTTCTTTTATGAGTTTAATTCATGTTTCTAGTCTATGATTTATGTGTTTATCTCTATCCTTAATACTTTTCTAAACCTGATCAATTTGGAAATGAACTAATAGGTTGATGTATGATTTGGAAAAATTTGCATGAGTCTAGATCTGTGATAAACACCATAATTTTTGCAATCGCTAGGGATAGATGTTATGAATTATGTGGTCTCTCTTGTAATTCCCTTGTTCCTGATAATGCCTTTCTATTTTGGAATTAGACTAAGGGATTAGTTAATTCTAAAATAGCATAAGAGGATTAGTAATCTAAGGGATTAGATATTAATTAATTTTGAAAATTGACCATAAATCATTTACTTAGAACATGATTAAACCAATATTTGAATTTGCATCTAAAGAGTTCAAGTGAAGTCTGAACCCTAACATTTTCCTATTATTGTTCTTCAACTCCTATTAAATTTATTAGATTTACGTTGTTTAATTTTAATTAATTTCTTTAATTGAGTTTTTATTTTTGGTTTTATCAACTATCATCATTTGGATAGCTCAGATAGTGTTAATTTAATGAACTTGGTAATTGAAATATAATTCTCGTGGGACGATACTCTACTCACTACTTTATTACTTGATGCGATTCGGTGCACTTGCCGATTTCATACACGTCAATGTACATTAGTGACTTTGTAACCTTTTAAGTTTATAATGATGATTGGTTTTGTTCATCTATGTTTCTCTTAATGCTCATAGTTGTTTGGTCAACATTTATTGTATTTTGATAAAATCTTTTGAACTAGACACAGGAATCTAGATTTTAGATCATAGATGTGGATGATGCATGTTTAATTTCATTCTAATGATGGAGTGAATTAATTTGTTAATAGGATAGGCATATACCTATTGGCCATGTATAACATTTGTTAAGAATCAAACTTAATGCATGAAGTTTGCTCTAGTTCTCATGGACACATAATGAGCTAGGTAAATGACATAAGGTTAAATGATCTAGACATAGACTTTTAGCTAATGTAGTTTCTTAATCTAACAAAACTAATTATTTTTGTTGTTAAAATGGTTGCATGTTATCAAGTAAAGAAGTTGGTGAAGAAGGAGTCCCTATGCTCTCATCATTGTCTTTTATTCCTAACTTATCGATTTTTAGTCTTTAAATTGGCTACACACACTCTTCCTAATTTATATATGCTTGAATAGAACTCATTAAGCTATCAATTAATAAGAATCACATATTTTATACATTAATAAACCCTTATTTTTAGTCATTTACACTCTCCATGTACTTAATTGATTAAGCCTGGTTATGTTTTGTAAGTTTGGACTCAAATTGGACTTAACTGATTTTTTCAGCACTGTTTTAGTCTTACACTATTTCTATATTTCGGCTATATCTTGAGTTCCAGGTGTGTGATAATTATGTATCTTATCTTGCAGGAAAAATAAGAGAGAGCTCTACAACTTTCATGAAGAGCTTCAGGGCTCAATCGGACATCTAGTAGAACTAAATATGCTTGGAAGTTAGAACACGAGTTTTGTGACTAGAACTTGAATAGTATACAGTAATCAGAGCATAACTCAGGCTGTAGGAACTTTCTTGTGCTAAAATTTGGATGCTTGAAAGTTAAGACCCATATCTACAACTTTTATGAGAACACAAAACTCAGATCGGACTCCTTGAAGATGATATTGGGCTTTGAAGTCATAATAGAGGTACTGTACTTGGGCCTAAATACTGTTCATTAATTGAGTCATATCTCGGGCTGTAGATGGCCTTTGGATATGAAACTGGTTCCATTGGAAAGATAAGACAAAATGCTACAACTTTCATAAAGATCATTTTGCCATTATCTGACTTCATCCATGAGATCAAAGCTGAATGATTTCAGAGATAAAGAATCTCACTAATTTTCCACTCATCAACTCACTATTTGGCATTTTCCACTCATCCACCCACTTATCCACCTACTCTTAATCAGTTCCATTGTCATTTTGTATCCCTAATCCTCTATAAAAGGCATCATTGGATGATCATTTAGTACTCTTGGTGTTAGGCTTAGTTTTTGAGAAGTTATGATCATGTTTGTTTATTGTTTTCCTTTGTTGTAATTTTCTCTTGCTCTAAATTGAAGCTATGTTCATCTTTCTCTTCTTCTCTCTTTCTCTCTTCTTGTTTATGGGTAACTAAATCTTCATCTTGCTTGGGTAAAAGAATGAAGCTCTTGGTAATAAAATAAGGTTAGATTATTCTATTTCTTGTGCTTAAATGATATATTATCAAGTGGACATTATATGTGTTGTATTTTGTTTACAATCAATTTAGAAACCTTCTTTGTATAATGGAGATCTTGATTTATTGTAGACAAAAGGATTGACACAGTGAATGCTTGAACTCATTTACAAATGTTAGTAGATAATTAAAGGAATCATAATATGATTGCATATATAATTGAACTTGAATTTTATATTTTCCAATTGGAACTTCCTTTATGTGTAGATTTCAATTGAGTTATAAAGAGAAATAATCTTACCTTTAATTTATTACTAAGGGTGGATCTCCTAACCCAAGCAAATCCTTTTTCATCTGTGAACAACTTTTATTACCTTTGGTGTTGTGACAAATCTTTTTCTTACCTTAAATAATTTCTCTTCATCAATTCCCTGTGGATCGACCTCGGACTCCCGAGAATTTATTACTTGAGACAACCTGCACTTAGGTTTACATCCTTTAATCCCGCATTAGTTAATATTTGGCATTAGATATTATTCATTATTCCTGTGGAAACAATCTTTCTCATCATTGTATTACTTGCATAACCCGTGCACTTGCGGTACACAAAATGTCTAATAAGTTTTTGGCGACGTTGCTGAGGATGATGACTAATTTTCTGATTTTTGCCAATATTGACAATGAGTTTAATTAGTTTTAATTCAAGTTTTCTTTTTGTTCATTTTAATCCAAGTTTTATTCTTTCATTGTTTTAAGTACCAATACCATAGCTGGTAACAATGATCATACAAGGCCCTTGAGGGAGTTTGCAACTCCTCAGATGGATAATCTACAATCAAGTGTAAGGTGACCTTCTATCCAAACTAACAATTTTGAAATTAAACCAGCCATTATTTAAATGATCCAGACTTCGGTGCAATTTAGTGGTTTGCCTAGTGACGATCCAAATGCCTACTTGTCAAATTTTTTAGAGATTTGTGACACATTCAAGCATAACGGAGTCTTTGAAGACGTCATTAGACTAAGGCTCTTTCCTTTTTCTCTCAGAGAAAGAGCCAATAGTTGGTTACAATCTCTACCAGCTGGATCCATAAGCACTTGGAGTGATGTATATGGTAAATTCCTAAACAAATATTTTTCACCTGCCAAGACTGCGGAGATGGTAAATGACATTACTTCTTTCACTCAAGTTGATTCTGAATCCTTGTATGAAGCATGGGAGATATAAGGATCTTTTGAGAAGGTGACCTCATCACGAGATTCCTCCATAGCACCAAATCAATTCCTTCCATAAAGGGTTGTTGCCTCACCATCGTCCAATAATGGATGCAGTGGCGAGTGGTTCATTGCTTGGCAAATCCTTTGATGAGGCATTCCAACTACATGAATAATTGGCCGCAAATAGCTACCAGTGGCCTTCCGCAATAAATACTCCAAGGAAGGTAGCAGGAGTGCATGATATTGATGCAATTACATCACTTTTTGCTCAAGTGGCTGCAATTGCTAGCAAATTGCATAGTATGGGAGCAAATCCTCATTTGAGCCCTTTTGTGCTTTGTGATCGATGTGGTGATAATCATGCAACTGATAAGTGCCCTTCCATCCTGGAGAGTGCATAATATGCTAGGAACTATCGACCACCACAGAACAATCTTTATTCGCATCAATATAACCCTGGGTGGAGAAATCATCTAAACTCCTCATGGAGAGACACTCAAGGTGCATCTTCTTCATCTGCTGGTAATGAAAGATAACTGTATCCTCCTAGTTTCTCTTCACATTCAAGACCTCATGTGCAAGACAAGAAACCATCTCTTGAAGACATGTTCATGAAGTTCATGGTCAAGTCTGATTCTTATATGTCGAAGACTGATGCTCATTTGGCTAAGAACGATTTGCCATGATTCAAAACCAAACGGCTTCTATGAGAGTGCTGGAGACCCAAGTGGGTCAATTGGCGAATGCTATAAACAGTAGGCCTCCAGGGGTCTTTTCCAAGTGACACAGTCAGCAATCCAAGAGGTGATCCTAAGGATTCACCATCCTGCAATGCTATCATGTTGGGAATTACGGATACATCACGCAGCGGAATAATAAAAATTCCCTCACAAGATCCATCCAAAAAAACCATAATATGAGTTTTTAAAAGTGTTTACCTCTTGAAGCATGATAACATAAGCAACGTGAATCACTAACACCGTAATGGTAACGATGTCTCTGCGGTATCCACACAAACAAATTTACAAAAACGTCTAACGTTCACAGTCTTGGAGTCTGACCTCTCTGCAACAATGCTAGCTGCGAAGAGAAAAGAAGGAAACCTATCACTCTCTCACTCACTATCTATAGATGCGGCTAGGGTTCTGTGATGTCTACTTAGCAACCCCTTTAGCAGTACTATTTATAATAGTGACTGCCTTAAGTGAGTGTGAGTAGTAGTAAGGTAAGTTGTGCAACCCTAAACTCATCTATTATGAGTCCGGCCCACAATTGAATCCAAGTCCAACTTAGATATTAATTACTCCAATTTAGTCTGCTTTATGTGTGCGACCCTGCAGGTTCTCATAACTACCAGTAATATTAAAATTTTATTTTAATATTACAAGCAGTGAGCGGTACCTAGTAACACACCGCTGTCACCCAAGTAATGAGAATGTCAGTGATTTGACATAACATTTCTGTGACCAATGTTTCTGTCTAGTTTAGTCTCTTTGTCCAGATATCTAGATTGAACACAAGGCATGGAATGTGTCACCCTTGTATAGTTCAATCCTTCGTTTCCTGATACTCGAGTAAACTTAATAACAACAAATGAGATCGATATCTCATATTGACTCATTTGAGCATGGTCATGCATTTCATAGTCTCACTCAATCAGGCCCCCCGAAGATTTTGCTCCTGTTATGTAGGAGGGACAAATCCCATCTAGATCACTCACATCCCTCTGCATGATTTGCGGTATGTTCAATAACTGACTTTATAATCACCTTATTACAGATGACATTTGATGACATTAAAACACATAACTCCTCATGTAGGAATCGTAGTGGTTTCATGTCAAAGGACCACATACACCATTGTCACTGGTGTGAGAAATCGGCAAGTGCACCGAATCGCTTCAAGTAATAAAGCAGTGAATAAAGTATCGTCCCACGAGGATTATATTACTAATTACCAAGTTCATTAAATTAACACCATTTGAGCTATCCAAATGATGAGAATTGATAAAACCAAAAATAAAAACACAATTTAAAAGAGTAATTAAAAACTAAACAGAGTAAATTCAATAAATTAAACAGGAGTTAAAAACAATAACTGGTGATGGGTTCAGAATAGGATCTCCTTGTCCTTGCTCTTGTCATAGGTCCTCCAAGTCCTTCAAGGGCTTCAAGCTCCTTGTTCGTGGTCATGTCCTCATCAGATCAAGTTTGGAAAAGCATTAAGAATAGAAATAAATACATAAATCATAAACTAGAAATATGAATTAAACCCATAAAAGAAGTTACTTCATCTAAGTATCAAGATCTATCATCTCCTAATAAAGAGAAACTAGTTATACATAAAGAAAGAACAAAATAAAAGGAAGATTAAAACAAACTCCATTGATGATTTGAAGAAGAAGAAGAGTGATGGCTGCAACCTCCTTCAGCAGCCCAGCAGTAGTTCCCCAAATCTCCCGTAATACAAAACCCACGTTCAGCAGCCTCCCCCTTTGTTTTTATAATCAATTGGGGGAGGAATCAGAGTGTTTGACAAGTTACGAGGGAGACACGGTCGTGTCTACCATAGACACGGCTATGTCTTATTCAGAAATCACGTGAACCATGTCAGAAAACGTGTTGAAAATTGAAAAGCTGATCAATAATTTAGGAGACACGGTCGTGTCTCCCATAGACACGGCCATGTCTCATGTCCATTAGCTTTAAATCACTTAGACATGGCCATGTCTAAGTCCAGAATAGCGTAACTCAACATTGGGGGAGACACGACCGTGTCTCCCATAGACACGGTCGGGTCTCATCGTCAGAAGCTTCATATTAGTTAGACATGGCCATGTCTAAGTCCCAAAATGCTTCTGAATATACCTAGACCTTGTTTAAGCTCAAAATTGTCCTATTTTTTTTCCTTAAAAACACAGTATCTTTGCTTGCTCTAATTCCAAATGTGATTAATCTCTCAAATTCTACAAAAAACAAAGATAATAATGAGGATCCATCAAAATTCATTAATCAAATTATCACAATTTGTCTATTTTAGAGCTATGAAAAACAAGCTCATCAAATTCTCCCACACTAAAACTTTGTTTGTCCTCAAGCAAAGAATATGAATCAAAGTTAAGATAAAACTAAACATCAAGAAATACGAATCAAGGGACAATCCACAGTTTTAAAAAAAAATCAATTAAGCTTGGCAATCAAATCAAATCAAGTAAGAAAATTCAGCACTAAATACACTTAGAAACTTGAGTCTAGCTTGCACCTTTTCTCTCTACCAAACAATTGAGGTCACTCATCTTTCCATCTCTCAAGTGTTTAAGGATAAAGAGATCACTCAAATTTCTCTCAACAAATGCATGACTATAAGCTTGATTATCAATCTCATCTTCACTTTCAAGATCACATGCATAACAAGGATCAAAAGGACTTACATTGGGTTGTAATGAGGTCAAGGGTAGAATCAATGGTAGGACAAAGATAAATAAAGGTAAAGAATATTTACAAGTGAAGTTATACAAAGTAGAATCAGGTTGAGAGGATAATTAATATATCAAAATGCACAAGGTGATTCTCACTTCCAATTAACTGATTCTTATTATTCTTCACCATTAGTATTTTATTCACACCCTTTTTTTTAACCCTTGAAAACAAAAGTGACTTTTCAAGACTTTTCAATTAACACATTAGATGCTCCAAAGAATCCAACTTGATCAGTTAACTGGTATTCAAAGAAATCAATTTCAGGCTCAAAATGGGCAATTAATGGACTATTTAACAATGCAACTCTAGAAGTCAAGAAAGAATTAAACCTAATTGCCTTCATCATGTCCAAGAATGTATGTGAACCAATCAAGTCTCAACAAGATATCAAATCAAGTTTTAGCACACAAAAGTCAAGAGAAAACTCACACTAGAAGGAAAATATGATTCAGTTTATGATAAATCCAATCAATATAGGCTCAAATCTCACTTTTTGGCTTAAGTTAGTAAAGAGAATAAATTGTAAGCAGACATGGCTAATGTCCCAAAATAAAATGCTAAATTATTTCAATACTCAATTGAAAAAGATTGCCTTGCAGAAAAAATCAGTACACAAGAATTCAGTTCATTAGTAGTGGATTCCCTTCTCAAACAAATTTCTATCAGCTCAGAAATAATCAAAAAATTAACACAATTCCCACAAGATTCAATGCAATAAACAAGTGAAAAATGATTCCCCCCCCCAACACTTGAAATAAACATTGTCCTCAATGCGTAAATAAGAAAAGTAATTGAACAAAGGACAACAAAACTTCCCTGAAAATAGAAATTCAAGATCGTGAAGGTGGTGGGACAGGGTGGGAGAAAGAAGCGCGTAGTCATGAACTCGAATTGTTGGTCTTCATGAGTGGAGAAATATGGGTTGAAACAGCATAAGAAAAACAAAGCAAAAACTAAAAACAAAATGTAAGAATTAATGCGAAAATAGAAAAACTAAATGAAAGAAAAGAAAAAATCTTTTTGGGCAGTCAAAAACTATATACATCTCCCTACAAAGGCTCCGAACTCAGGGAGGCACTTAAGCCGACACAACATTGGCTAGCTCAATCTTAACAACATGGGCCATGATCGTTCTTGAAGAGATTCCACAAATTAAGAAGTTCATGATGCACAAATTCATAAGAATGCGTCTCAAGAGTAAAAAAGATATTATCAAATGACTCCTTACTCAGCCCATTCGTAATGAAGTAAATTTTATTTTCTCGGTTTACGGAAATTATTCCCAGAGAACTTGATTTAAAGCATTTAAGAGATGCATGAGCCCATATAAAACATTAAAGCTGCAGAAATTCAATTAAAAGTGAAAATGAAAAATAAAAACAAAGAAACTAAAACCAAATATTAAAGGAAAGTAAAGAAGAGAAACAATTTAGGTTGCCTCCCAAAGAGCGCTTGTTTAATGTTATTAGCTCGGCGTTGCCTGTTCTCAATCAGGCTGGCTGAATGCCTGAGAAGACTTTTGCCGATCAAATTCATCTCCCCAGTAGTGCTTAAGTCTATGACCATTAACTTTAAAACTCTTTCCTAAATGGGGTTCTATGATCTCAATTGCTCCAAAAGGAGAAACTTATTTGACTTGGAATAGGCCCGACCACTTGGATTTCAATTTACCTGGAAACAATTTTAATCTTGAGTTAAACAATAAAACTTGTTGTCCTGGTTCAAATTGTCTCCAAGTAATCTTTTTATCATGTAATATCTTTGTTCTTTCTTTATATAGACGAGCATTGTCATAAGCTTCATTTCGAAACTTGTCTATCTCATTCATTTGTAACAACCTTTTTTCACCTGCAGACTTCACATCAAAATTCAGAAATTTAATTGTCCAAAAAGCTTTATGTTCAAGTTCCACAGGGAGATGACATGATTTTCCAAATACTAACCTATATGGGGACATACCAATAAGAGTTTTAAATGCAGTCTTGTATGCCCATAATGCATCATCTAACTTTAGTGACCAATCTTTCCTAGAGGTATTAACAGTCTTTTCTAGGATGTTTTTCAATTCCCTGTTAGAAACCTCTACTTGACTATTAAACTGGGGATGATAAGGAGTGACTATCTTATGTTTAACACCAAATTTCCTCAAAATAGCCTCAAACTGCCTGTTACAATAGTGCTTACCACCATCACTAATTATTGCCCTAGGGATGCCAAATCTAGTGAAAATGTTCTTTTTAACAAATCTGACAACCACCTTAGCATCATTAGTTTGTGTGGCAATGGCCTCCACCCATTTCGAAACATAATCAATAGCCACCAAAATGAATTGATTAGAAAATGAAGAAGGGAAAAAGCCTATGAAATCAATGCCCCAAACATCAAACAGTTCCACTTCTAAAATATTGTTGAGAGGCATCTCATGTTTCCTGGAAATACCACCTAATGTTGCAGTTCTGTTACCTCCAAAGTGACCTCCATAATCAGAACTATGGCAGTGCCACATAATGTTTGGCACTTCTTCCTCAAGCACACACATTTTCAAAATACCATTAGCACAAATTTTAAATAGGAAAGGTTCATCCCAAACATAATACTTGACATCATATAAAAACTTTTTCCACTGTTTCCAAGAGAAATCTGATGGAATTATTCAAGTCGCCTTGTGATTCGCAAAATCTGCAAACCAAGGAAATATTTGCACAGTAAAAAGTTATTCATCTGGGAACTCTTCCTTAATAGGTACCTGTTCTTCTGACTCTCATTCATGAGTGATCCTAGACAAGTGGTCAGCTACCACATTCTCTATTCCTTTCTTGTCCCAAATTTCTAAATCAAACTCCTGTAGAAGTAAAATCCACCTAATGAGTCTAGGCCTTGCATCTTGCTTAGTCAAGAGATATTTCAAAGTTGCATGGTCAATATAAACAATAACTTTTGATCCAACCAAATAAGAACGAAATTTATTAAATGCAAAGACTACTGCAAGCAATTCTTTTTCTATGGTGGCATAATTCAATCGTGCCTCATTCAAAACTCTACTAGCATAATAAATGACATGCAAAGTTTTATTTTTTCTCTGTCCTAAAACTGCACTTACAGCAAAATCACTTGCATCACACATTAATTCAAATGGCAAATTCCAATCAGGAGTAGAAATTATAGGAGTAGAAACAAGTTTGCTTTTCAAAAGATTGAATACATGTAAACAATCATCAGTAAAAACAAATGATGCATCTTTAAAAAGCAACTTGCATAAAGGCTTAGTAATCTTGGAAAAGTCTTTTATGAATCTCCTGTAAAAACCAGCATACCTAAGGAAACTTCTTACTCCCTTGACATTAATAGGAGGGGGTAATTTCTCAATAACTTTAACCTTTACTTGATCAATCTCAATACCCCTTGAAGAAATATGATGACCTAAGACAATGCCTTCCTGCACCATAAAATGGCATTTCTCCCAATTTAAAACCAAGTTAGTTTCCTGACATCTTTTCAAAACCAAAGAAAGGTTAGAAAGGCAAGTATAAAAAAAAAGGCAAAAATAGAAAAATCATCCATAAAAATCTCAACAAACTTTTCAATCATATAAGAGAAAATGGAAAACATACACCTTTGAAAAGTTGCGGGAGCGATGTATAATCCGAAAAGTATCCTCTGATATGCAAAGACTCCATATGGACAAGTAAAAAATGTCTTCTCTTGATCCTCGGGTGCCACCAAGATCTGATTGTAGTCAGAATAACCATCTAGAAAGCAATAATAGGTGTGCCCTGTGAGTCTCTCAACCATTTGATCAATGAATGGGAGGGAAAAATGATCCTTCTGTGTTGTGCTGTTGAGCCTCCTATAGTCAATGCACATTCTCCAACCAGTGATTGTCTTGGTGGGGATGAGTTCATTTTTTTCATTGACTATCACTGTCATCCCTCCTTTCTTTAGAACAACTTGAACTGGACTGACCCACGAGCTATCTGAGATAGGGTAAATAATGCCTGCATCATAAAGTTTCATCACTTTCTTTTTTACCACTTCCTTCATGGTGGGATTTAGTATTCTCTGTGGTTGCACCACTGGCCTGTAATCGTCCTCCATTAAAATCTTGTGCATGCAAATAGTAGAATTAATACCCTTAAGAGCATCAATGGTCCATCCAATGGTTAACTTATGCTCTCTCAAAACACTCAAAAGCTTATCTTCTTCTTCAAGACTGAGCTCCACATTTACGATTACTGGAAAAGTATTATTCTCACTAAGGAATACATACTTGAGATTAGAGGGGAGCTGCTTCAATTCTGGCTTGGGTGGCTCCTGTATACCCTCAACCTCTTTCTTCAATTCTTCTTCCTGGAAATCAGAACGAGAGACAATTGGCTGAGCTTTCTAAATTAGCTATGCAGTGAGATATCTCTGGTGTTGTCTCCACATCATCATCCACCGAAACTTTAGAATTTACCAATGTTAATTCAAGTGGAGACGTAAGAATACTCTGCTCAAATGTTTTTTTAACTAATGATTCAACTATGTCCATTCTAAGGCATTGTTCTTCCTCTGTAGGATGTTTCATTGCTTCAAGGATACTGAATGTGACCTTCTAATCCTACACTCTCAACACAAGTTCTCCTTGTTGCATATCAATCAATGCTCTCCTATTGCTAAGAAAGGTCTGCCTAAAATGAAAAGAATGTCTGTATCTTTTTCCATGTCAAGGACTACAAAATTAGCTGGAAAAATGAATTTATCCACCTTAACTAGCACATCATCAACTATACCATAAGGATGTTTGATAGATTGATCTGCTAGTTGAAAAGAAATCATTATTGGTTTCACTGATTCAATTCCCAGCTTGTGCATGATAGATATAGGCATGAGATTAATATTGGCCCCAAGATCACAAAGAGATTTTCCAATAGTGAGCTTATCGATGGTACAAGGAATGGTGAAACTACCTGGATCTTTTAATTTAGGAGGTAGCTTCCTCTGAATTATCATACTACACTCCTCCGTAAGCATTACTATCTCATCCTCCTTCAACTTCCTTTTCTTTGAAAGCACCTCCTTCATGAATTTAGCATATGAGGGCATCTGCTCAAGTGCTTCAGCGAAAAGAATATTTTTCTGCAATTTCTTGAAAACTTCTAAGGATTTAGAGAACTGCTTTTCTTAATTCTCCTTCTTAAATCTTTGAGGGTATGGAAGTCTGGCATATAGTGAAGGATCAATTGTTTTCTTCAATTCTATGTCTTTCTTTTTCCTCAGCACTCTCAGTTGTTCTTCTTTGACTTCAGCCTCTTTATTATCATCCTGAGACAAGGCCTCTTCAATTGAAACATGATTGCTTCCACTCTGATTTCTTGGAGAACTAGAGCTTTCTTTCTTTTCTTCCTCTACAGTATTATCACTTCTTAAGGTGATTTCCTTGCATTGCTCCTTAGGGTTTACCAAAGTATCACTGGGTAAATTACCTGGAGGTTTTACTTAAAGGTGTTTTACTATTTGCCCCACTTGATTCTCAAGGCTTCTTATAGCAGCTTCATGGTTCTTATGATTGTTCCTCGATTCCTCCATGAAAGTTGTAGTCTGTTGCACAAAAACAGAGGTTTGTAGAGAAAGTTTCTCCATTGCAACCTCAAGAAGATACTTCTGTTCGGGCTGAGAATTCAATGGAACAACCTGATTCTTCCAAGAGAAATTGGGATGGTTCCTCCAACCTGAATTGTAAGTATTAGAGTAAGGATTACCCTGTGGCCTTGAAGGATTTCCCATATATTTCACCTGCTCTGGAGTATTGACACCTGAATTCCCTACCTCACATTGGCTATTGACATGGTTACCTCCACAAAAATCGCAAGTCAGACTTTGATGATTAATTACATTTACCTATAAATTACCAACTTGCTTAGTGAGGTTGACAATGTGTTGCATCATAATTTTATTCTGTGCAAGTAGAGAATCAACTACGTCAAGCTCCAATACTCCTTATTTAACTATAGATCTTCCACTGGGAACCTAGTACTCATTAGTAACCATGGTTTCAAAGAATTTTAGGGTCTCTTTAGGAGTTTATGTGTTTATAGACCTACCTGCTGATGCATTAACCATAACTCTAGTAGAATGATTCATACCATTATAGAAGATCTGCACCTGCTGCCAAACTTCAAAAGCATGTTGAGGACATTATTTAAGAAGTTCCTTAAACCTTTTTCATGCTTCATAGAGAGATTCTCCTTGATTTTGGGTAAAACAAGCAATTTCACTCCTTATCTTTACGAACATTGATGAAATAAAAAAAAATACTGAGTGAGAAATTTACTAACTAAATCATCCCAAGTAGAGATGTTTCCTTAAGGCTGGGCTTGTAGCCAGCTCTTGGCTTTATCTCTCAAAGAAAATGGAAAAAGTCGTAACCATATGACATCATCACTGACCCCATTATACTTGATAGTGCCATAGAGCTACAAGAAACTTGCTATGTGCAAATTGGAATCCTCTGCATGACCTCCACCAAACTAATTTTGTTGTACCAGGTGAACTAGGGATGGTTTAATCTCAAAGTTGTTTGCTTGGATAACTGGTCGCACAATACTAGTTGCGACACTGTTAGAAGATGGAGTGGCATAATCGGCGTTAGTATGCCTTCTCTGTGCATCAACATTTTCAGCCATCTTTTTTTCTTCAGTTTTCTTTCTTTCTCTGATTGCTTTTATGATTGCTCTTTCTATTCTTGTTATTTCTGGATTAAAAATAAATATTTCTAACGCCAAAGAATCTTACATAAATAACAGACAAGCAAACTAGAGTGAAACAAAGAAAAGGAATTACAAATAAAAATAAAAAATAAATAGAAATAAACCAAGAAAACAAAAACTGAATGTAAAAAATAAAATAAGAAAAATAATTAATTAAAATAAAATTTAACAAACTAAAATAAATGCCCAAATTAGTACTCTTTTAATTATTACTTAATATTGACAATTAATAATCCCCAGCAATGGCGTCAAAAACTTAATGTGGGAAATCGGCAAGTGCACCGAATCGCATAAAGTAATAAAGTAGTGAATAAAGTATCATCCCACAAGGATTATATTACCAATTCCCAAGTTCATTAAATTAACATTATTTGAGCTATCCAAATTATGAGAGTTAATAAAATCAAAAATAAAAACACAATTTAAGAGAGTAATTTAAAACTAAATAGAGTAAATTCAATAAATTAAACAGGAGTTGAAAACAATAACAGGAAAGTGTTAGGGGTCAGATTTCACTTGAACTCTTTAGATGCAATTTCAAATATTGGTTTAAACATGCTCTAAATAAATAATTTATGGTTAATTCTCAAAATTAATTAATATACAATCCATTGGATTACTAATCCTCTTATGTTGTTTTAGAATTAACTAATCCCTTAGTCTAATTCCAAAATAGAAAGACATTATCAAAAACAAAGGAATTAAAAGAAAGACCACATAATTCACAACATCTATCCCTAGCGATTGCAGAAATTATAGTGTTTATCACTGATCTACGTTCATGCAAATTTTCTCAAATCATACATCATCCTAAAAGATCATTTCCAAATTGATCAGGTTTAGAAAAGCATTAAGAATAGAGATAAACACATAAATCATAAACTAGAAATAGGAATTCAACCCATAAAAGAAATTACATTATCCAAGTACAAAGATCCATCATCCCCTAACAAAGAAAAACTAGTTATACATAGAGAAAGAACAAAATAAAAGGAAGATTAAAACAAACTCCATTGATGATTTGAAGAAGAATAAGAAGAAGAGTGATGGCTGTAGCCACCTTCAGCAGCCCAGCAACAGTTCCCCAAATCTCCCATAATGCAAAACCCACGTTCAGCAGCCTCCCCTTTTGTTTTTATAATCAATTGGGGGAGGAATCAACGTGTTTGACAAGTTAGGAGGGAGACACGGTCGTGTCTACCAAAGACACGATTGTGTCTTATTCAGAAATCACGTGAACCATGTCAGAAAATGCATTGAAAATTGAAAAACTGATTAATAATTTAGGAGACACGGTCGTGTCTCCCATAGATATGGTTGTGTCTCATGTCTAGAAGCTTTAAATCACTTAGACACGGTCGTGTCTAAGTCCAGAATTGCATAACTCAACGTTAGGCGAGACACGGCCGTGTCTCCCATAGACATGGTCGTGTCTCCCATAGACACGGTCGTGTCTCATAGTCAGAAGCTTCGTATTAGCTAGACATGGCCATGTTTAAGTCCCAAAATGCTTTTGAATTGACCTAGACACTGTTTATGCTCAAAATGGTCCTCTTTTTGCCTTGAAAACACAGTATCTTTGCTTGCTTTCATTCCAAATGTGTTTAATCTCTCAAATTCTGTAAAAAAAAACAAAGATAATAATTGTAACGCCCCTTTTTGGGAGGGAACGTCACATTGTCAAATAAATAAAATGCAGAAATTAAATGAACAACGATTAAGACCCGGTTCATTTTAATTAATTAAGGTTTAACCATGTGAACAAACTTGGCAATACTTTTTTTTTTATAATAAGAATAATGATAATACGGAATGCGTATAAAAGTAACGAATAAAACAATACATAGAAAATTTGCACCTGAATAGCATATATATATATATCTGGAGTTTAATATAACTGTTTCATAAATACAAGCCTGGCCATCATCAAAAAGCAAAACTATACCCACCCCAAGGGAAACATGCATATATACCCTCATGCATATACAAAATATACAGCCCAAATCAAAAGAAAGATACATCGAGGCCCCCAAAAACAAAAACACCGGCGGCCATCGGTAGCCACCAATGATCATCGACCCCTCAAATAAAAAGGGACCGATTCAGGATCATCAGGAGGACCCTCATAAGGATCTTCCTCATCCGAGGACTCATCCATAGGAACCACAGAGACGCGGGACGGAGCCCGAGCGGTGGAATCAAACGAATCCTCCTGCGGGGTGTAGTAACGGGGACCCCACATCTCCCTGATAGGCGGGTAAAACTCCAAGCGTAAGGCGATGTAGCAAGTGAGGACCGGTGCCTCATGGCGTCTCCAGTGCAAGTGATACGTACACGTCTCCCACATACACACGGGTCGGAGTTTAGGTTAATGTGCCGCACTCCGGCCCTCCAAGGAAGGTCGACGCACATCTCCCAAAAATCCGCGCATGCGTGCGGACATCGTCGCAGTCAAAGTCAATCCCGTGCGGCCGAGGCCGGGAAGGCGAGGCTCTTCCGTCTCTTCACCGTCGTCTTCGATCAAAGCACAAGGTGCACATAAACAAGAAATAATAGAAGCACGGGGAAAGAGGTAAGATATCCTACACTCAATACCAATACACAACAACCAAGAACCGAACGGCGCATAACGCCCACGTAGCATGTAAAGGCAATTAATAAGCTTTTAAACAGATAACCAAGCAATCATTAATAGAGGTAATGAATAATTCATAATATCCAGCGCTTAAATATCATGTAAACAATAATTTTCAGATGTCAGAATATTCCATGATGCATGGACACAACATTCAATTTCCTACTCCATGGAGCTAGACTCAAACAGTCGGAGAGAAAGATCGGAGACATGTACGTGACTCCTACGCCGAGGCCGTGCTATCAATAATTTTTCTCGTGCACAATCATGGCATTGCACGTACATTCTACACTAGATCACGATATAGGACAAGTGTCAAGTCCGGATCGTCGGTGCGTTGCATCGGTTTGCCCCACGGGCAAAGGAGCTACCAACTACCCATTGTGGAGGACCCGCACCCCAACGCCCCCAAGGTCATAACAAGACCCACACTTGTCTACTCGCACCCGCACTAAGGTGTGTTCAATCTCCTAGGCAACTTGGCCTTACAACAGTCCACAAGGACATCACAATGCATAAGACACTATGCATGCTCATGTATGATCCACAATCTCATACAAATTCATAATATACCATATTTGATCAAGAGAGTGCAATAAGCAATTTGCATCCAAAAAGAAGCCAACATCAACATAATATCAATTTATAATTTAAGGAACATAATTTAGGTCCATTGTGGATTTCTAAAATCTCTAAGTCTTATGAAAATTATCTCATTGGTTCATTAAGGTTTATGAAGTCCTTAAGCTCTTGTATTCTTTGATTACTTGTAATCCTAGTATTGGGTTATGAAATCTTAACTCAAACTTTCACCTAGAGGTCATGGTCTTCCCAAGGTTTCAAATAAATCATGTTCTCATCATTAGGTCCATTTACTTGTTGTTTTGATCCAAGCTATTTGATTCTTACAATTACCTTCCAAATTTAGCTTATTTCCTAAGCCTTAACCACAATTCATCATAAAATTTATTGTTGCAAGTTTCCTACTATTAATCTACGTTTTTAATTGCTTGATTAATTCAAGTCTTGATGTCTCAAATTTTTGCTATCTTTTCCCCTCATTCAAGCTCTCAAAACCGTGGCACTCAAGAGTTCCAACAACCAGAATTTTATCCACTTTGATCACCCTTAACTACTTGATTTAATTAACCTTACATTGATCAAAATTTAAGCATCATTTCCACTCAATTTCCAGCCCAAAAACAGCCCCAAAACAGAGCCAAAACCGTGGCACATTCAAGGGATTCCAGCACCAGAATTTTCAGCAAGCAAGCATGGATATCAACCACAAAATTATATGATTAATTAACCACTCAATCAACTACTCAAAGCTAGATTAAAATAGCATTCAAGAAACCAATTTCAAGCAATTTTCAAGAACAACCACCATGTGGTTTTTCTTCCAAAAATCAAATACGAGATTCCTAGTTGCTAAAGAGGTTGAGGAGGATTAATCTTCCTCTTACCAAGATGAAGAACCAAGAAAAATCCCAAGAGCACTTGATTTTCGGATTTTAAGCTCCAAAATCCCTAGAAAATGTGGTCCAAGTTAGAACAATGTAATGGTGTGAAAAAGAAGAAGAAAATGACCACAAAATCAAGAGAAAACCAAAAACGAAAATGGGAAGGCAAGTCTGAAAATTTTCAGCCATGGGAGCTCACCTTCAAAGCTTGAGAAATGGTTGAAGATGGAAGCTTTCTTGAAAACTCCAAGCACAAAAGATGATGAGGAGGAGTAGGAGATTAAGAAAATATGGTTAAAGTAAATTTTTATGAAGGTTGGGGTCAAGGAGGGAGGCTGGACGTGTGGTGGCTGGAAGGGAAAAAGAGAGAAATGGTTGAAGAGGAAGAAAGAAGAAGAAACGTAAATGAAGAAGGAAAAATGTGTTTTGGTGATAAAGAGTTAAATGAATTATTTGGATAATTAAAACCAATTCTTTTCTCCTTCATGGGCTGCAGATACGTAAATGAGAGAGGGAGAATTGAGTGACAAAATTGGCTTCCTTTGGAAGCTACACAAGTGGTCAAAGTTTGGGGTCAAAGCTTCTTAAGGAAGCTTGAATATTTAACTATTAAATTTGAATTAAAGTAGGTAGATTTGACATAAAGTGGATTACATTAGGATAATGTGATAGTATTTTTATTACACACTATTATCCAATAGATAATAGTTATAGTTGACAGGAGTCAGTATTTAATTAATCTGACAGATGAATTTTTCGCTGTACTGATTTAATTGCATCAGTAAAGATTTCCTAAAAATTGCGAAACCTCGTAAACTGTGTCAAGCCTCGGGTTTAGTAAGATCCCCCGTCGACTTATCCATAGTCCAAGGTTCTCAGAGAATACATCGCGTTTCCCTGATTCTCGCTCAGCACAAGACGTAAAACGAGGAATATATTAAAATATTCGACGGTTCCGGAAAATTCCCAGAAAATTCTCAAAAATTGCAAATATTATAAAACGACTATCCGTCATATAATTTTCTAATTTTTGAAGCACTACAGTCGTTTTCACGACTCTGCTCGAGTTTCATGCAGAACGAGGAATATATTAAAATATTCGTCGTTCCCG
This sequence comes from Ormosia emarginata, assembly GCA_029884605.1. Taxonomy (NCBI): domain Eukaryota; kingdom Viridiplantae; phylum Streptophyta; class Magnoliopsida; order Fabales; family Fabaceae; genus Ormosia; species Ormosia emarginata. The sequence continues at coordinate 2,227,403 of JAQQTP010000057.1, read as the reverse complement.
AAAAATTCCAGAAAAATTCTCATAAATCACAAATATTAGAAAATGACTATTCATGATGAAATAATCAATTTCCGAGGTGTTACACTGGTCTCAGCAATTCTCAGCCCAGTGTGCACGCAAAACGAGGAATATATTAAAATATTCATCGTTTCCGAAAAATTCCGGAAAAATTCCTAAAAATCAAGAATATTATAAAACGATGATTTATGATCAAATACGTATTTTTCGGAATGTTACAATAATGAGGATCCATCAAAATTCATTAATCAAATTATCACAATTTGTCTATTTTAGAGCTATAAAATACAAGTTCATCAGTCACTATGAGAATCACTTATGATACTCACGTAACAATCCATGTAGCATTCTCATGACGGGTTTGTCCAGTACATTACTACTCTAATATGTACCCATGTGAAGACTTGTTATCTCATATTCATGACCCATGAGATGTGGTCATTAGTTTACGCACATACTAGTCTCAATGCATGATTGTTGTCCTAATTAATAATAATACTTGACCAGGGACATTTAAGTATAGTATTTTATCTAATAGGATCTCATGATCAAGTCATACACTTGATGTCTTACGACATCAAACTTATTATTCTAAGTACTTTATTATGTTTATTAAAAAGATCACAACAAATGAAATGCCTTATATATTAAAAATAGTATAATACAATATATGTAAATACAGACAAAATGTATTGACCTGGGCATACACCAACATATCATCCTTAGAAGTGGAAAAGACATAGAAGGGAATCCTAAGACCAAACTGCTTGTAGATGATGCTGAGGTGACACAAGATGAAGAGATTGTGTATAAGGAGGACCAAAAAAGCAAGGTAATTTAAAAGAAGAAGGATGAAAAATCTCATACATTACCTCTACCTTTCCCCAATAGATTGGCTAAACAAAAGTTGGATGCCCAATTCCAAAAGTTTCTAGAAGTCTTCAGGAAGCTTCACATAAACATTCCATTTGCAGAAGCATTAGAACAAATGCCAAGTTACGTGAAATTCATGAAGGATATTCTATCCAATAAGAGAAGATTGGGAGACTATGAAATAGTGGCACTCACAGAGGAATGCAGTGCCATCTTGTAGAACAAGCTACCCTCAAAGTTGAAAGATCTGAGAAGTTTCACCATACCATGCACAATAGGGAGACACTTTAACGGTAGAGCTTTGTGTGATTTGGGGGCGAGCATTAATTTGATGCCTCTTTCAATCTTCCAAAGGTTATAACTAGGTGAAGTGAAGCCAACCTCTGTGACCTTGCAATTAGCTTACAAGACTCTCACATACCTGAAGGGGGTCATTGAGGATGTTTTGGTAAAGGTGGACAAGCTCATATTCCCTGCTGACTTTGTCATCCTTGATATAAAGGAGGACTACAATGTGCCGTTAATTCTAAGGAAGCATTTCTTGGCAACTAGTAAGACCATGATAGATGTGTAAAAAGGTGAGCTTACTATGCAAGTGAATAATGAAAGGTAACTTTTAACATTTATAAGGCCATGAAATTCCCTGATAATCAAGAAGAATGTTCCTATGTTGGTATGATTGATCAGGTAGTAAATGTTGCATTTCATGCTAATTTTCCTTATGATTCCCTTACTTTAACTTTGACATCGCATGATGAGCATGTAGATAAGGATGACATTAGGGAATGTAGTAAACTACTCGACTCTTCTACTAAGTTTTATAAGAAATCAAGCTTTGAGCCATTGCAAATCTCCTCTGACAAGCCTATGCTACAACCTTTCATCATTTCTCCACCAAGTTGGAACTCAAACCATTGCCTGATCACTTGAAATATTCATACTTGGGAGAATCATCCACATTGCCAATCGTCATTTCCTCACAGTACAAGAAGGCGCTGGGATGGACTATTGCAGAAATTAAAGGCATTAGTCCTACTATATGCATGTACAAAATTCTGTTGGAAGACGATGCCAAATCAATCATTGAGTACCAAAGGCATCTGAACCCCATTATGAAGGAGGTGGTAAAAAAAGAGATCATCACGTGGTTGGACAGGAGAATCATATACCCAATCTCATACAGTACATGGGTGAGCCCTGTCCAGTGTATACCTAAAAATGGTGGAATGACAGCTGTAGCCAATGAAAACAATGACTTGATTCCCACTAGAACAGTCTCAGGATGGCGAATTTGCATGGGCTATAGGAAGCTAAACACCGCAACCAGAAAGGATCATTTCCCTCTGCCATTCAATGATCAGATCCTGGACAGGTTGGTAGGGTGTGCATTTTACTGCTTTCTGGATGGATACTTGGGGTACAATCAAATTGTTATAGCTCCTGATGATCAAGAGAAGACAACATTCACTTACCCCTATGGTACATGTGCTTTTAGGAGGATGCCATTTGGTTGTGTAATGTGCCAGCAACCTTCCAGAGATGCATGATGGCAATCTTTACAGATATGGTAGAGAAGTTCTTTGAGGTCTTCATGGATGGCTTCTCAGTCTTCAGTGATTCTTTTGATGATTGCCTGAATAATTTAGCTTTAGTTTTGCAAAGATGTGAAGAGACCAATTTTTTCATGGTCCAAAAAGGCATAGTTCTTAGACATAGAGTGTCACGTAAAAGGATGGAGGTAGATAGAGCAAAAATAGAGGTGATTGAGACACTTTCGCCACTAATCTCAGTGAAGGGAGTCATAAGTTTCATGGGGCATGTTAGTCTCTACCAAAGATTCATAAAGGACTTCTCTAAGACTTCTAAGCCTTTTTGTAATTTAATGGAGAAGAATGTCCAATTTAACTTTGATAAATCTTGCCATGACGCATTTCTAGAGTTGAAAAAGAGACTTGTATCAGCTCCGGTGATTACCACCCCTAATTAGGAGTTACCTTTTGAACTAATGTGTAATGCTAGTGACTATATTGTTGGTGCAGTTTTGGGGCAGAGGAAGGATAAGGTGTTTCGCTTCATATACTATGCAAGCAAAACTCTCAATGATGCGCAGCTTAACTACACCATGATAGAAAAGGAACTTCTGGAGGTTGTTTTTGCATTTGACAAGTTTCGTTCATATTTGGTGGGTGCAAAGGTGATAGTATACATAGACCACTCCACGATTAAATGCTTGGTGGCTAAGAAAGATGCAAAACCACGATTGATTCGGTGGGTTTTACTATTGCAAGAATTTGACATGGAAATTTACGATAAGAAAGGGGCTGAGAATCAAGTTGCTGACCACCTTTCTAGATTGGAAAATGAGGAATATCAAGTTGAACTAATCATAATCAGAGAGACATTCCCTGATGAGCAACTCTTCGTTGTTGTAGCTCAATCAAACCCCTGGTATGCTGATATTATGAACTACCTAGTAGGTGGTGTGATGCCTTTTGATTTCATCTCTCACCAGAGGAAGAAGTTCTTGCACGATAATAGACACTATCTTTGGGATGAGCCTTTCTTGCTTAAACAGTGCTCCAATCATATGTTGAGGAGGTGTGTACCTTTAGAGGAAGTTGAGCAAATCTTGAATCAATGTCATGTTACCCCTTATGGAGGTCATTGTAGTGGTGATAGAATAACAGCAAAGGTGCTCCAATCTGGCTTGTATTGGTCATCTCTCTTCAAGAATGCATACTTCCATGTTAGCAAATGTGACAGATGTCAAAAATCAGGGAACATATCAAGGAGAAATGAGATGCCTCTCAATTTCATTCTTGAAGTTAAAATTTTTGATGTTTGGGACATCGACTTCATGGGTCTATTCATTCCCTCCTATAGGAATCTGTATATTCTTGTAGCAGTGGACTACGTGTCCAAATGGGTGGAAGCAAGTGCATTTCCTACTAACGGCTCTAAGGTAGTGATAAACTTCATGAAGAAACAAATCTTTACCTATTTTGGTACTCCTCGGGCCATTATCAGTGATAGATGGTCATATTTCTGCAATAAGTATTTTGAGGCTCTCCTTGCCAAATATGGGGTGACTCACTAAATTGTTACCGCTTACCACCCACAGACAAATGGACAAGCAGAGGTATCTAATTGGAAAATCAAGTGAATACTTGAGATGACTGTGTGTCCATCCCGCAAAGATTGGTCAAGACGGCTTGATGATGCACTATGGGCATACAGAACTGCTTATAAAAACCCTATTGGTATGTCCCCATACAAGCTTGTGTTTGGAAAAGCTTGTCATTTTCCTATCGAGTTAGAACATCATGCTTATTGGGCAATAAAGTAGGTGAATTTTGATTTGTAAGCTGCCAATGATAAAAGATTATTACAGCTTAATGAACTTGATGAATTTAGGCTCCAAGCCTATGAGAATGCAAAATTATACAAAGAGAAGGTGAAAAGGTGCATGATAAGAAGATTGTGCAAAAGACATTTGAGCAAGGCCAACAAGTCCTTCTCTACAACTCCAAGCGCAAGCTCTTTCCAGGAAAGCTTAAATCTAGATGGTCAGATCCGTTCCAAGTGGTACATGTGTTTCCCCATGGGGCGATTGAGGTTGCAGATCTTGATGGAAAATCATCCTTTAAATTCAATGGCCAGTGCCTAAAGCCTTACTTGGGAGGAGAATTTGATAGAAGGAAAACCTCTATCACTTTGGCCGCTCTAACATGACAAACTAGAGAAAGTCCTGCCTGGACTATAAAAAAGGCCCCTTTTTTTAGAATGATCCATCCATGTTCTTAATTCTTTCATTTTGAGTCTAGTGTTTGGAAACTTTGATTTTGATGTTTCATGTTAAGTTGGTTATATATTTAATGTTTTAACCAGTTGGAGTGTTTTTACAAATGGTGGAGGCTTTTGGGTAGCAGTGGTAGCTGCCAAACACATTTTACTGCAGAATTTTACATGTTGGCTTCTCGCGCTGTAGCGCACCAAGATTACGTCGTGACATTGTCGACTCTGTCTTATCAGGATTTCAAGCCTGAGAGCTTACTGCTGCGGTGTTCTGTTCTTAGGTTATCAGGGTAAGTAAGCTGTGAGCATCACACTGTGGCACACTAAGTGCACGCCGCGACGTGTGGTTTTGTTAAAAAAAAAAAAGAAGTGAAACGTGCATTTCACTGGAACTAGCGTCACGACATAGAAAGCTATATGCCAGGGCGTGATGCTCGTTGCTTAAATAAAAGAGGAATAGGGTTTGGGTTAACACACAAACCCTTTTACCCTTTTTCTAGTTGTTCCTACTTTTCTCACACATTTACTATCTCCCTTTTTTTTGGTTCCCTACATTTTCTTCAAATCCTCACCCCCATTTTCTCTCCAGGCAACCTATTATCTCACTTACTCTCTTTACTCTCTTTTATTTTGCATTATATTTTCTATTAAATCTGATTCATTCCCTCCTTTAGAAGTTTGCTTAGGTTGATTTCTGTGAGATCATGTACATTTTGGGTTGTTTTTTGTTTTTATTATGTAGGCTTTAAATGCTCTGGGGGTTAACATTGTTAAGAGTGTGAATTTCTGTTCAGAAAGTTCATGCGCGTTGTGGCGTGCCTTATTGGCGTCGCGATGTTTCTGGGTTAGTTTGAGTGCCGCAGTGCCCTAAGTGCACGCCGCAGCGTCCCCTTCTTATTTGGTTATTCTTGCATGCTTTAAATCATGTTCCTCTTTTGGCCATGGTGGCTTTAACTTCTGCTCTTTTTATCATGCTTTACATATGCCACCATGCATTGTATTTAATTTAAATGCTTTGTATTTTTGTTCACATATTTTTTTGTTTTCACTATAGGTCTCTTTTTGACAAAACCAGGTACTCTAATCCTGCTACCACCATGCCTCCTAAGTGCCAAAAGGGTGAAAGCAGCCAGCGCCGCAGGGAACTTTCTCCCCTTGTGGAGTTTGATAGAAGGAAATTCATTTCAGCAGTTACCCAGTAGAGATATTTCAAACTAGTCTCCAAGCTAGTAATTTCTGAGAGGGGGTTCAGCTTCAAGAAGGCTATTCACCAAGAGCTCGAGCAGACCATACAACACTTCAAATGGAAGACATTTTTCAAATAAACAGTGTTTGCCATTCTACCTATTGTTCGCGAGTTCTATGCAAACACTGCATTTTATGACCCCCACACTTCGAAAGTCATAGTGCACGACCGCCAGGTCTCCTTCTCTATTGAGAACATTAGAGCAACCTTGGGCTTATCTACCCCAACTGAGATATGCGATACTCTAATTTCCTCCAAGTGAGGTGACGAGCGCCGAACTCAGTCAAAATTATAATCGAAGTTATTACCTAAGCTTGTAGCACAGTGACAACACCGGATCGTCTCCACGAGGATTGTAGACGTAATTTAATCAAATCAAGTGAAAGTTAGCAAAAGGGGGGTTTAACAGTTTAAGATCGCACTTGACAAAATTAAAGGAAGAAATAACAATTAAAGAACAGTCAATTTAGAAATCTATCTGAGATTGGGTGGATTCAATTATAAACCTTTCAACAAACATTTGAAGCACATTTGAATGGTTAACTTGGATATAACCGAGATCTCAGCATTAGATCCAGAATTCATACTAGACAATCGTCCATAATTCAATTGACAAGTAATAAACACAAATCTGCAATCGCACCATTCATGTAGATATATGTCAATTTAAGCACCGAATTCAATTAACCTAGGCACCAATTAGTAACCTAACCTCTTCAATTACGTGATTAATTTAGATCAATCAGCTTTAAGTTTCATCACAAATCTTCAATCTCCATTTATGTGATTAATTCAGATCAATCAGTTTTAAATTTCATCACAATACTTAATCTTAAAACAAGATCAAATCTGATCAAACATAAACAGAATCACTATTCATGCATTCAAGATCAAGAAAACAGAAGAAGAAGAAGAAGAGAAGAAGAGAAGAAGAAGAATCCAAATATAAATCAAATACGATACATAACCAAGATTTCAAGAATCCAAACCGCAATCTCTTCAAGAGTTCCAAATTGACTGAAAGTAACTTAGCTCTCCATTACAATGAAGGAAATCATCAAAATATACAAAAGCTATGAAAAACTATGAAGAAACAAGAAGAAACTATGAGAGAATTTAAGGAGAATACAACTTGTTGTTAATGATAACCAATGGTGCCCTTTTATAGAAGTCTAGGGTAACAAAATGACAAAGGGGAGTAGGTGGCTGAGTTGGGTGGTTGAGTGGGTTGGTGAGTGGGTTGGTGAGTGGAGTGGTTGAATGGAGTGGTTGAATGGGTTGGTGAGAGGAGTGGTTGAGTAGGTAGGTGGGAGGAGTGGTTGAGGATGAAAATTTTGACGTCAGACTTGGAAGCCAAAAACGACTAACTATACTTTAGATCCACGAAAAGTACTCTTCATGAAAGTTGTAGATCTTTGTCTTGGCTATAGCATGCATATCTGGATCGTCCAATTTGGCTTTCTGCAGCTCAAGATATGGCCCAAATACCGAAGGTCACTCAAACCCAACTTCAACACCTCTGTTCCGACTTGCAGGCTCAAACTGACCCATTACACTTCATTTTTTCAAAATATGTTCTTCATGAAAGTTGTTTATTTGGGTCTTAACTATCAACTATCCAAATTTCAGCCCATTTCCATTATTACAGCTTGGGATGTGATTTTATGAGTGCACACCATTCGGATTCTAGTGACAGAACCTGTATTCTGACTTCCATGTAAACTTAGGTCCCTTAGACATCTGAATTGGACTTCGAGCTCTTCATCAAAGTTGTAGAGCTTCCTCCTAGCTTTGCTACAAGGTAAAATTCATGATTATCAGATATCAGGAACTCAAGTTATGGCCAAAATACAGAAACAATGTCAAATCTCAATAATGCTGAAAATATTCAATTAGGACCAATTTGAGCTCAAACTCACAAAATCATACCAAACTCAATTAATTAAGAATATGGAGAGTGTAAATGACTAAACATAAGGGTTTCTTAATGAATAAAATATGTGATTATCAAATTCCCCCACACTTAGCTTTTTGCACTGCTGAGCAAAACTCAAGACCAAAATAAGGACATAAGAGATTAACAAAAATTTAAATTCCAACGACATTCAAGAGCCCAAAATTTTACAATCAAGAAGAACAACCAAAGGTTCAAGGGATCAAAACATTCATGAGTTAACAATTCTCCACATCTCAAACCAACAAGCAAGGTATCTTCAACATGAATCAAGAATGATAGATCTTCACAAGATTCCCTCTCAATCTCTCAAGTGTTTAAAAGGTAGGTATTTCACTCAATTCAACCCATGAAAATTGCACTACCATAAGCTTGCTTATCTTCTACTTCTCCACTACTCAAAACACATGCACGCACAAATCATGAGGACTTTATTCAAGGTTGAAGTGAGGTCAAGGTAACAGAAGAGGATAAAATGGATATGAGAAGATAAATACCAAAGAGAATAAAAGCAAATGAGAGCTGAGTTCAAATAACAAGCATAAAAGTTCATCCCAACTCTAATGTATATCCCTTTATATATTCATTTCCCAATCCCTTTTTTTTCTTTTTTTATCTTTTTTTTTATATATATATGAACATAACTATAAACATACATTTTTTTTAGGCACTCTTTCTTTTTTCAACAACCATTTTGTACACACACACCCACACTTGTTCAAAAACTCATCCATTAACCAAGCTAATGTTCTTTTATTCCCTAAGGTAAAGTAAGAACATGATTTTTCATTTAAGGCACATAATGAGCTGGAAACAAGGAATGGTCAAATAAGCTCAAAGGGGTTAAGAAAAGGAAAATATACAAGGTTGGCAGGAATCAGAGAATTTTCAAGAAGTCAAAAGAGTGCTTGATATCATGTTGGAAACAAGGTTGGCTATTTGGTTAAACTAGCTAATTAAGAAAGAGGGCCTCAATCATGTTCATGCATGCAAGTGAAATGTAGCCTAAAAAAGAATCAAAGCAAGTTCTAGAGTGGTCATTAACATGAGTGAAAATCACACAAGAAAGAAGAGAATGACATAAATGTTGAATCCATCCATTAGGCTCAAAATCTCACAAGGTATGCATCCATCAAACTCAATTCATCAATTCAATCATCCATCACCAAGCATATCAGTTCAAGAAGGGAGAAAAGTTATTCAATCATGCAATGAACCCTTTTTTTATTTTTATTTTTTATTTTTTATTTACAAAAAGAACATGCTGAAATCTCTCCCCACACTTAATATAACATTGCATTCGATGTGAAAGAGAGATATAGAAAAGAGCAACACAACCTGATAAGAAGTGAATCAACGCCAAGAAGAAAAGAAACACACTGTCAGTGCCGCATTAGACCCTGAAAAGAAATCAAACAATAAAACTTTAGTACTAATTAATTACTACCTAAAAAACTCCTTACTCTGCCACCAATTAAGATGCGTCTCAAGAGTAAAATTACTCCTTACTCTGCCATCACTAATTAGTTTAATAAGTACATGAAAATCATATCATACTTTCTAAACAAAACAACAAATTTTTTTGTTCTTTTTTATTTTTTTTGTTTTTGTTTTTTTTTTGGGTCAACTATCCTTCCCCCCCAACTAGATCACAACATTGTCCTCAATGTTAAAATATAGATGAGGAAAGGATAGAAGATATTACCTGTTAGAGAAAGCTGACACAAATTTAAACAGAAACAAAGTACAATAAAATCAAACCCATTAAAGAGAAAGTTTTAGATCTAGCTTTTTTTTCTTGTTACTTTCTTTGCTGCTTCCTGTTGACCAATCTATCTGAGCTAATGCCTGATCAGGTATATACTCAAAAGCTTCTAATTTATCAATGAGCTCATCAATAGTGGAGGCAGAGATAAGAAGTTGTCTTGCCGAAGGAGTGATAAATTTCTATTCCACAGCTTTGTCAAGAAAAAATAACAAAAGATCAAATTATTAACATTCAACAAACCAATGGGTTTATGGTGGATGTTCAGTTCGGCCTAAGAGACAATTTGAAAAATTTCTTCCAAAGTACCAAAACCTCCTGGTAAGACAATAAATGCATCAGAATTGTCAACCATTGTTTTCATTCGTCCATGCATAGATGTTACCTGAATTTCTTCTCCAACTGTCTTTCCAGTGATGTTATTTTCAGCTAAAGGTTTAGGAATAACACCTAAAACCTGACTGCCTCCTATAAAAGCAGCAAGTGATACAGCCCCCATTAACCCACGACAACCTCCCCCATATACAAGATGAATATTCCTCGTAGCAAGTGATCGACCAAGATTGCTAGCTGCGTTTACAAATTCTAATCCCTTCCCATAACTCGACCCACAAAAAACACAGACATTTTTGAGGTTACGAATAGGAGGCCCCATTCTATACTTTTCCTCCCTTTGTGTGTTTCTTTGTTGAAGGAAAATGAAGAAAATGGAGTGTTTAAATAGGAAAAAGAATGGAAAGGGGAATAATTGCACCTATGAGGGTAGGTTGGCTGTTGTCAGAAAAGGTTGAAATTAAGAAACACAGAATCTTTTTTTTTTTTGACTTCAAGAAAACCATCAAGGTAAAGAAGTCTAGAAACTCCTGAAGGACCCTACTCAAAGGATCGTCTATACAAAAATCAAAATACAACAAAATGATACAAAGATAAAAGAAATAGAAAATGATGACATACATGTATGTACAATTTCCATGGCGTATCTTTATACTGCGCGTCATGAGTACAGTAGTCATCACGTCCTTTTTTTTTTGTGAAATTGTTAGAAAAACTTGATGAAAGATGAGTGTATACTTACTTAGGATTGGGATGGAGGTAGTCTGCTCTTTCGGCTTTGTGCCAAAGCATTGTTAACCAATATTCAACCCATTCAAGACCAGCGCAACATAGGGCTCCCAAAAGGGACAAGTGGCCATAATACGACCGTTGTTTGCCTCACATGTGGATACAATCTACCTTCTTTGTTTTTCAATTAAGAAGGCTGGATCAGGATGCATGCATTTCCCCATTCACGGTTTGTGTTACCAAAGCCAACCCTAAGACGTATACATAATTTTATTTTGTTTTTATTTTGTTTTTATTTTGTTTTTTTTTTAAAGATGACATGAAGAAGAAGAAGAGGATGATATGTACAGATTGTTTGTGGATATGGCTCACATCTGCCTCTGGTTTAACGTCCGATGAACGACTTAAACGTCTTCTATGAGTCGAGGATAAGCTTCCCATCCAATTTTCTTATAAATTGGCAAACAGGTCTTTTAGAGTCGATTCCCAAGATTGTAGCGTTTTACTTCATCCTTGAAGAGATTCCATAATTTAAGAATTTCACGATGCACCAATCCACAAGAATGCGTCTCAAGAGTCAATAAGATATTATCTAATGACTCCTTACTCAGTCCATTCTTAATGAAGAAAATTTTGTCTTCTCTATTTGCGGAAACCATCCCCAAAGTACGACATCGCTTGTTGCGCCCATCGTCCACATTTGTGACAGACTTGTAACCTTTTTGCTCTTCTCCTTTTAGAATATGAACTTCTTCCAAGACCTGGCATATATGAGTCAAATGAAATTGAGGACTCACTTGCTAATCGAACCTTTGCTTCAATTATCCAGCGTACATCTTCTGGCATACCTTTGTGCATTAACATTCCCAATCTTTCACATCGAACTTTGTAGATTTTTCTCAGAGCATTTTGAGGAAGAGAAGGAAAATGTTTTCTCAGGTTTGAAAGAATGACATCCATTTTGAAGGAGAAGAAGGGTTCAGTTATTTTGGGAAACTGAAAAATAAACCGACTCGAGAGTCACGGAGTACCGTATCCGCCACTTAACCGGCAACACAAAGAACTCAAGAACTTGGTTTTCCAGGAATGGTTGAGTCTTTGTCCATTAACTTGAGTGCAGTACCATTCCTAGGATCCTCAATATCTACGTCCCCAGAGGATACACGTGTTTGACAACAAAAGAACTGCGCCACCTAGATCTCAATTTTTCAAGGAGTAGGTGCAGATGATAATCTCAAAGCAGAACTTTTTTGACTAATTTCCGCAGCTTTTGCAAAAGGTGTACAGACCTTGAATAAAGTAGGCCAATAAAGTCCATACTGCAAGATTTTCGCAGTTGTTGTCGCTAAAGAAAAAAATGACCTCCACATGCTTCTGAGTGACACTACCTACCTCATTGTCGGGCACATACCTGTTTTTTTCTTTTCTTTTTTTTTTCTTTTTTTTTTCTTCTTTTTTTTTTATTCATAATGCGGATGGAGAAGGTTCATCACCTCCACTTCTGCATTCTCTGGAAGTTTATGATACTGTTTGAGGCGGTGTCCATTTACGATGAAAGCTTTGGCAATGACCTCATTTTTAATCTGAACAGCACCAGAAGGAAAAACATTAGTAACAATAAATGGTCCATCCCATCTAGACCTTAATTTGCCAGGCATGAGTCGGAGGCGGGAGTTATAGAGGAGAACTTTTTGACCAATCTCAAATGTTTTCCTCAGAATCAACTTATCATGGAAGGCTTTGGTCTTCTCCTTATAAAGTTTGGAACTTTCATAAGCCTCCAAGCGGATCTCCTCCAATTGTTGCAGCTGCAGCTTCCTCTCCATACCTGCTTGATCTAGGTCCAAGTTGCACCTTTTCACCGCCCAGAATGCATGATGCTCAATTTCCACCGGCAGGTGGCAGGCCTTTCCAAAAACAATCCGATATGGAGACATCCCGATTGGTGTCTTATAAGCAGTCCGGTAAGCCCATAAAGCATCCTCAAGCCTTTTGCTCCAGTCCTTTCTGTTAGGTTGAACTATCTTCTGGAGTATCTGCTTGATCTCCCTGTTGGAAATCTTGGCTTGCCCATTAGTTTGGGGATGGTAAGGTGTAGAAACTCTGTGCAAGACCCCATACTTTTTCATCAAAGCTTCTATGCTTCGATTACAAAAATATGAACCTTGATCACTGATGATGGCCTTTGGAACTCCAAACCTGCAGAAAATCTGTGATCTAACAAAATCCACAACAACTTTGGAATCATCAGTCCGAGTAGCTTTCGCCTCTACCCACTTGGATACATAATCAACAGCTAGCAAAATGTAAACAAAACCAAAAGAAACAGGAAAGGGTCCCATAAAATCAATACTCCATACATCAAAAATCTCACAGAACAATAAGGATTTCTGGGGCATCTCATCCCTTCGAGAAGTGTTTCCTGTTCTTTGGCATTGATCACAAGATTGACAAAACATATATGCATCATGAAATAGAGTGGGCCAATATAATCCAGATTCCAAAACTTTCCTAGCAGTCCTTTGGGTACCAAAATGACCGCCACATACAAGTGTATGACAAAAACTAAGAATAGAATGGAATTCATTATCAGGCACGCATCTCCTAATGATTTGGTCACTACAAAATTTCCATAGAAAAGGGTCATCCCACACATAATATTTTGACTCACTTTTCAATTTATCAATCTGAGCCCTAGTAAAATGTGCAGGGAAAATACCAGTAACTAAGAAATTTATCAAATCAGCAAACCAAGGAATGTTACCTTGCAGCTTGAAAAGCTGCTCATCAGGGAAGACATCATGGATAGGAAAAGTATCTGTCTCCCTTTTAATTCAGCTTAGGTGATCAGCTACTAAATTCTCTGCTCCACTTTTATCACGGATTTCAATATCGAACTCTTGGAGGAGCAAAATCCACCTAATCAACCTAGGCTTTGCATCAAGCTTCTTCAGGAGAAACTTGAGTCAGTATGATCTGAAAACACAACCACTCTAGAACCAAGCAAATATGATCGAAATTTGTCTAAAGCAAAAACAATTGCTAAAAGTTCCTTTTCAGTGGTGGTGTAGTTGACTTGTGCAGGATCTAAAGTTCTTGAAGCATAGGAGATGACATGAGATATTTTGCCGACCCTTTGTGCAAGAACAGCTCCCAAAGCATAATTAGAGGAACCACACATGAGCTCAAATGGGAGTGTCCAATCTAGTGGTTGGATGATAGGTGTACTGGGCAATGCTTGCTTCAAGTGATTGAAGGCATCCTTGCATTTCTGGTCAAAATGGAACTCCACTTCTTTTTGTAGCAAGTTGGATAGTGGAAGAGCAATTTTGCTGAAATCTTTTATGAATCGCCTATAGAAACCTGCATGACCAAGGAAAGAACGAACCTCCCGCACGCATGTGGGGTAAGATAGGCATGAAATAACATCTATTTTCGCAGGATCTACCTCAATACCCTTGCTAGATATTATATGCCCTAAAACTATGCCTTGTTCTACCATGAAATGACATTTCTCAAAATTCAGAACAAGGTTAGTTTCAATGCATCTATGCAAAACCTGAGCCAGACTATGCAGACATGCATCAAAAGAAGAGCCATAGACAGTAAAATCATCCATAAACACATCCATGCAATTCTCTAAAAGTCGAAAAAGATACTTACCATACACCTTTGAAAGGTGCCCGGAGCATTGCACAGACCAAAGGGCATCCTCCTGTATACAAATGTGCCAAATGGACAAGTGAAAGTAGTCTTCTCTTGGTCTTCTGGGGCTATATGAATCTGAAAATAGCCCGAATATCCATCCAGGAAACAATAATGCGACTTGCCAGCTAGCCTCTCCAACATCTGATCAATGAAAGGTAGCGGAAAATGATCTTTTCTGGTAGCCTGGTTAAGCCGCCTATAATCAATGCAAACCCGCCAACTGTTCTGAACTCTTGTGGGTAAAAGTTCATTATTCTTATTCTCAACTACTGTGACCCCAGATTTCTTGGGAACAACTTGCACGAGGCTCACCCATTTACTGTCTGATATGGGATAAATAATGCCAGCTTGAAGTAGCTTGGTCACTTCCTTCTTCACCACATCTAGAATCAAGGGGTTCAGTCTCCTTTGGGGTTGCCTTACTGGTTTCGTGTCCTCCTCCAATAAAATCCTATGCATGCATGTGGAGGGACTAATACCAGGAAGATCTGCAAGTGTCCATCCGATGACTTGCTTATTCTGCCTCAAAACCTGCGCAAAGAATTTTTCTTCTTGTTCGGTTGTAGATTCTTAGCAACAATCATCGGCGACTTTCTCACCATCTCCTAAATATGCATATTTAAGATGGTCTGGCAAAGTCTTCAACTCCAAGGATGGGGGCTGTACAATGGAAGGCAGCAAGCTATTTGAAACAACTAATTCAGCAACATTAAATTCAGCACAGTTCTAACTTCTATTTTCACATGCGGTATCATTCAAGTCAGCAGTTGCATTATCACTCATACTAGCATAAATCTCAACACATGCAGCACACGACTCAATATCACAAGCAATACATGTATCACAAGAAACAGAATCCAGAAAGTCAACAATATCAGGGAATTCAGCATATAAATCAGCATAAACATCATCAACCAGCATCTCAATCACATCAATATGGAAAACATAATGCTCCTCTAGGGGATGTCTCATGGCATCAAAAATGTTAAACTGTACCAAATCATCGCCAAACTCCATAGAAAGGGTGCCAGCATGCACATCTATCTTGGTCTTGGCGGTCTTGAGGAATGGTCTGCCTAGAATCAATGGAGCATGATTTGCTGAAGACTCATCTTCCATGTCCAAGACGTAGAAGTCCGCTGGAAAAATTAACTCATTCACCCGAACTAACACATCTTCCAGCACTCCTGCTGGATGAGCAGTGGTCCTATTTGCCAACTGAATCACGATACCAGTGGGTTGCAAAGTGCCAATGTTCAATGACTTATAAACTGACATAGGCATGACATTGATTGAAGCACCCAAATCTAGCATTGCATATTCAAATCTGGAGTTGCCTATCGTGCAAGGAATTATGAAAGTTCCAGGATCTTTGCATTTCTGTGGCATGCTTGGCAGAATCATTGCAGAAACATTTCTGCCCATGCTAATCTTCTCAGTACACTTAAGTCTTCTCTTGTGAGTGCACAGCTCCTTGAGAAATTTAGCATACTTAGGAATTCGCTTGATTGCATCCAAGAGAGAAATATTGATTTTCACCTTCCTGAATGTGTCCATGACTTCTCTTTCTATTTCTGTTTGCGCAGTATGCTTGGACTGTGTGACTCTGTTTGGAAAAGGTAGTGGAATGGCCAGATTTGAATTCTCTGCACATTTCTTCTGTGTCACATATTTTTGGACTAAGCTATCTATTTTCTTCTGTTTCTGGTCACCTTCTGGTTGCTGCACTTGTAGTTCAGGTTGTGGTGGAGTAGGACCGTCAACTTCTCTACCACTTCTCAAGCTAATGGCACTTACATTGCCTCTTGGGTTGTTGACTGTTTGTGAAGGCAATTGGTTCGACCCTTGACTTTTCAGCTCACTCAGAGTAGTTGCCATCTGCCCAAATTGAGTTTGTAAATTCTGGATGGTGGCATTGACATTCTGCTGAAACTGTTTCATCAAGTCTTCAAAAGGTGGCTCAGCTGGAGTGGCTGCTAGAACAGGTAGCTGCTGCATGGGTGGCGGCGCAGGTTGTGCTTGCCTAAATGCAGGTGGTTGGTACTTGTTGCTAGGGCCTGTAGCTTGGTATCTAAACTGTGGTTGCTACTGTTGGTAGTGCTATTGTTGTTGTTGACCAGAATTTCCATATCTCAGGTTGGGATAGTCCCTCCAGCTAGGGTTATAAGTATTAGAAAATGGATCATACCTGGGCTGCTGCTGTGATTGTTGATATTGGGGTCTACCAGGAAAAATACCGATTCTTTGCAATGATTGCTCGGAAAAATAGAACCACCATCCCGAAGTGTGGGGCATGCATCGATAGGATGAGATGAACAAGAGCAAATGCCACACACATTGCTGACCATCTGCATTGGTGCTTGTTGTCCCACATCTGCTAAGCCTCACCAAAGAAGTCAATTCATCAAGTCTCGTGTTCCATTCTCTCGTTGGTCTACATGAGACGATTGAATCTCATTGACTCCTCCGGTTGAGGTAATAATTCGTGTGCCAAATTGTTGGGTATTGGCTACCATGTTTGCTATCAAATCTCTCGGCTCGCGAGGGGTCTTGTCTACTAAGGCTCCTCCAGGGGCATCCACCATGCTTCGTCATTTGGCGAAAAGCCTTCATAGAAATATTGAATTAAGAGTTGATCGGTGATTTGGTGATGGGGACAGCTCGAGCACAGCTTCTTGAATCTTTCCCAATATTCATGCAAGGTCTCTCCTGTCATTTGTCTTATGCCACATATATCTTTTCTAATGGCAGCAGCTCTAGAGGTAGGGAAAAATTTCTCTAAGAACAACCGCTTCATGTCATTCTAACTTGTTACTGAACCTGGTGAAAGATAAAATAACCAATCCTTGGCTGTATCAGCAAGTGAGAAGGGAAATGTCCTCAGCTTGATGTGCTCTTCTGAGATCCTATGTGGCTTCATGGTTGAGCAAACCACATGGAACTCCTTTAGATGCTTATGGGGATCCTCACCTGCAAAACCGTGAAACTTGGGCAACAAATGTATCAATCCAAATTTTAACTCAAAATCAGCATCAAGATCTGGGTATTGAATACACAAAGACTGGTTAGTTACATCAGGAGCAGCAAGTTCCTTAAGAATTCTATTTTGTATGTTATCAGCCATGGTTTCAGAATTATTCAAGATCTCAAGTTCACTCCCAATATTAAGATCAAATTCAGAAGCAATTCTTGCACTTAGCCTACGAGCTCTAATCAACCTATGCAAGGTTCTATCAATCTCAAGATCAAAGTCAACCAAGTTATCAGGCTCGGACCTAGTCATGCATCTTACAAAAACAAATAAATAAGCAAATACACTAGACAATGGATAAAAATGTTAGAAAAGTTAATAAAAAACAAAAGTTAGGGAAAACACTTAAAATGAAAAGATTACACTTACTAATCCCCGGCAACGGCACCAAAATTTTGACGAGCGCCGAACTCAGTCAAAATTATAACCGAAGTTATTACCTAAGCTTGTGGCACAGTGACAACACCGGATCGTCTCCACGAGGATTGTAGACGCAATTTAATCAAATCAAGTGAAAGTTAGCAAAAGGGGGGTTTAACAGTTTAAGATCGCACTTGACAAAATTAAAGGAAGAAATAACAATTAAAGAACAGTCAATTCAGAAATCTATCCGAGATTGGGTGGATTCAATTATAAACCTTTCAACAAACATTTGAAGCACATTTGAATGGTTAACTTGGATATAACCGAGATCTCAACATTAGATCCATAATTCATACTAGACAATCGTCCAGAATTCAATTGACAAGTAATAAACACAAATCTGCAATCGTACCATTCATGTAGATATATGTCAATTTAAGCACCGAATTCAATTAACCTAGGCACCAATCAGTAACCTAACCTCTTCAATTACGTGATTAATTTAGATCAATCAGTTCTAAGTTTCATCACAAATCTTCAATCTCTATTTATGTGATTAATTCAGATCAATCAGTTCTAAATTTCATCACAATACTTAATCTTAAAACAAGATCAAATCTGATCAAACATAAACAGAATCACTATTCATGCATTCAAGATCAAGAAAACAGAAGAAGAAGAAGAAGAAGAAGAAGAAGAAGAAGAAGAAGAAGAAGAAGAAGAAGAAGAAGAAGAAGAAGAAGAAGAAGAAGAATCCAAATATAAATCAAATACGATACATAACCAAGATTTCAAGAATCCAAACCGCAATCTCTTCAAGAGTTCCAAATTGACTGAAAGTAACTTAGCTCTCCATTACAATGAAGGAAATCATCAAAATATACAAAAGCTATGAAAAACTATGAAGAAACAAGAAGAAACTATGAGAGAACTACTATTATGAAAATTGGGAAGTTTTGAGAGCAAGACTTTGTGAAAATGCATTATTATGATGGTTATAGATTGAATCTTTTGCAAGCTTGACAACTACTATTATGTGAAATGTGAAACTTGGATCATAGAGGCCAATTGCTATAATCCTTTGGTATTGATATCATAAAGTAGTGTTGATTGATTTAATTAGTGCATTTGCTTATTTGATTTAGTGCTGCTTAATTTGGGTATGGCTTGCTCAATGATACTCTTGAATTTGGCTTCTTCCTATAGATCCCCATGGCAGAATTTATTTTTTTAATAATTAATTAAGATTAACAATCATCATACATATACTAAATAAGTTATTCTAGATTACTTGAATTTCTAAACTGGTGCCCCCAACAAACTGGTTAACAATATTTAATACATCTTCATTTAACTCATGTTCCTCCAATGCCATCTCAGTAAATTCAAGAGTCAAGACAGTAATTGCAGAAAGAAGAAACTTTGAACATCTCAATAAAGATGAAAAATTATGGGCTATGAGTTTAAATCTGCCATTAAACATCTTGTGCAGTCAAGATACAAGTCTTATTTCCTGAATACTTCACCTGCAAGGAAAACCATTTGAGCTCCAACAAAGCATCTATGTTAATAATCAGTTAAATATGTTAATTAAGGAATCATATAGCCAACTACAAATGTTACAGTCAAGATTAATTGTTCTGACTCACTTTGGGAGTAGAATGTCAGAAAACCATGGAAAAGTAGTGAATCTCATTACTTGGTGAGTACCAAAATAACTGGTTAATACATTACATCTAAGTGGTTAATCAGTATATGTTTCTGGTGAATCCTAAAAATGGTGAATCTCATTATTTGGTGAGTTCCAAAATAAGTGGTTAATACACTATAAATAAGTGGTTAATATGAATATGTTTCTGGTGAATCCAAAACAAGTTTCAAATAGTGGGAGGAAAACTAGTTAGAAACGAATTACTAGTGGAGTGGACATATGTAATGTTGTTTTTAACAAGTTGTGAGTAGATTGGCAGAAAATCATGAAAAAAGTGGTGAATCTCACTATTTGGTGAGTTCCAAAATAAGTAGTTAATACACTACAAATAAGTGGTTAACATGAACAAGTTTCTGGTGAATCCAAAAAAAGTTCCAAATAGCGGGGGGGAACTAGTTAGAAACGAATTACTAGTGGAGTGGACATGTGTAATGTTATTTTTAACAACTTATGAGTAGATTGGCAGAAAACCATAGAAAAAATGGTGAATCTCACTATTTGATGAGTTCTAAAATAAGCGGTTAATACACTACAAATAAGTGGTTATTATGAACAAGTTTCTGGTGAATCCAAAAAAGTTCCAAATAGTGAGGGGGAATCTAGTTAGAAACAAATTATTAGTGGAGTGAATATGTGTAATGTTGTTTTTAACAAGTTATGAGTAGATTGGCAAAAAATCAAAGAAAAAATGGTGAATCTCACTATTTGGTGAGTTCCAAAATAAGTGGTTAATACAACACAAATAAGTGGTTAATATGAATATGTTTCTGGTAAATCCAAAAAAAGTTCCAAATAGCGGGGGGGGGGAACTAGTTAGAAACGAATTACTAGTGGAGTGGACATGTATAATGTTATTTTTAACAAGTTGTGAGTAGATTGACAGAAAATAATGGAAAAAGTGGTTAATCTCACTATTTGATGAGTTCCAAAATAAGTGGTGAATACACTACCAATAAGTGGTTAATATGAACAAGTTTCTGGTTAATCCAAAAAAAGTTCCAAATAGTGGGGTGGAACTAGTTAGAAAGGAATTACTAGTGGAATGGACATGTGTAATGTTGTTTTTAACAAGTTGTGAGTAGATTGGCAGAAAATCATGGAAAACGTGGTGAATCTCACTATTTGCTGAGTTCCAAACTAAGTGGTTAATACACTACAAATAAGTGATTAATATGAACAAGTTTCTAGTGAATCCAAAAAAAGTTCCAAATAGTGGGGGGAATCTAGTTAGAAACGAATTACTAGTGGAGTAGACATGTGTAATATTATTTTTAACAGTTGTGAGTAAATTGGCAGAAAACTATAGAAAAAGTGGTGAATCTCACTATTTAGTGAGTTGCAAAATAAGTGGTTAATTCACTACAAATAAGTGGTTAATATGAACATATTTTTGGTGAATCCAAAAAAAGTTCCAAATAGTGGGGGAAAACTAGTTAGAAAGGAATTACTAGTAAAGTAGACATGTGTAATGTTATTTTTAACAAGTTGTGAGTAGAATGGCAGAAAATCGTGGAAAAAGTGGTGAATCTCACTATTTGGTGAGTTCTAAAATAAGTGGTTAATACATTACAAATAAGTGGTTAATATGAACATGTTTCTGGTGAATCCAAAAAAGTTCCAAATAGTGGGAGGAATCTAGTTAGAAACGAATTACTAGTGGAGTGGACATGTGTAATGTTGTTTTTAACAAGTTGTGAGTAGATTAGCAGAAAACCATAGAAAAAGTGGTGAATCTCACTATTTGATGGGTTCCAAAATAAGTGGTTAATACACTACAAATAAGTGGTTAATATGAACATGTTTCTGGTGAATCCAAAAAAAGTTCCAAATAATGGGGGGGAACTAGTTAGAAATGAATTACTTGTAGAGTGGACCTGTGTAATGTTGTTTTTAACAAGTTGTGAGTAGAATGACAGAAAACCAAGGAAAAAGTGGTGAATCTCACTATTTGGTGAGTTCCATAATAAGTGATTAATATACTACAAATAAGTTGTTAATATGAACATGTTTCTGGTGAATCCAAAAAAAGTTCCAAATAGTGGGAGGGAAACTAGTTAGAAACGAATTACTAGTAGAGTGGACATGTGTAATGTTGTTTTTAACAAGTTGTGAGTTGATTGGCAGAAAACTATGGAAAAAGTGGTGAATCTCACTATTTGGTGAGTTCCAATATAAATGGTTAATACACTACAAATAAGTAGTTAATATGAACAAGTTTCTGGTTAATCTAAAATAAAATTTCAAATAGTGGGGGGGAACTAGTTAGAAAGGAATTACTAGTGGAGTGAACATCTATAATGTTGTTTTTAACTAGTTATGAATGGGTGGGAAACTAGTTAGAAATAAATTCCTAGTGGAGTGGACATGTGTAATGTTGTTTTTAACAAGTTATGAGTAGATTGGCAGAAAACCATAGAAAAAATGGTGAATCTCATTATTTGGTGAGTTCCAAAAGAAGTGATTAATACACTACGCCTAAGTAGTTAATCAGTATATGTTTCTTGTGAATCCCAGGAAGAGCTCCTAATAATTGGGGCAAACTAGTTAGAAATGAAGTACTAGCTGGAGTTTACGTCTGTAATGTTGTTTTGAACATATTGGAGTTTAGCTGAGTCTTTATACACAAATAAATGGACCTTCTTCATACAAGTCTGTTATCTCCACTTTTTCAGCCTAAAAAAATTCATGTTCTTCTTCCTCAGGTTCTGTTAACTCTTAGGTTCGTGGAAACGGTGAAGACAAACCTTGTCATGCAGTGCTAGCCCTTTATTTCAGAAGAAACTTTGGGTAAAATTCAATTTCTTATTAGTGGTATAATGACTGTAATTTGAATTAAAATCATGGCTTAGTGTTAGTTTGTAATAACCACTGTTGTTCTTGAATTTGAGACTTGTGAAATGCAAATAAGTATGTGTGCTTATAATCTATTTGAGAAAATGCCTATTTGAATAGAGTGAATTGAACATATAGATAATGATATATGTGGTTTTTTTGTTAGACTCAGTGTTAATATGCTATGGCAGTAGTGTGTATTTTGTTGAATGAAAAAGAGATATTTTGATATGCAATTGTTTTAAGATTGAATGATATGTTGCGAAGTATTTATATAGAATGATTTGTGGTGCTTGATGATCTGAAAATTTTACTGGTTTGTAGTGTGTCAATGTGATTTGAAATGAATTTTTTTGGTGTGTATGTTTTGGGGAATAGGTTAATTATGGAAAATCAGCTCTTCCAAGTCTTAGAAAACTAGTGAGTGAAAGTAGAAATGAATTTAGCACATTACAGATGTCCATATCCATCATTGATGACAACTGTAGGAATGTTTCATATTCAACTCCTGCAACTTGTTTCTTATGGCTTATAACAGCAAATGAGAAAGATCATACTTTCGACCTTTCTTTTGAGATTCTCTCATGCAAAGCCTTACTATGAAATTTCAAGATAGAACATTCATTCAAATTTTAGAATAGATTAATGCTTCAAATTTAAATGTTGTATTAGGATATTGAATAATTTAAAAAAAGCTCATTTAATGATAGTAAACAATGTTCAATATGAACCTAAATTATTTATTATTGCATCCGACAAGAGTCTAAAAGTTATTACATGTGCATATAGATCCAAACCGAGTTCTTTTTCTTTCGTTCTTTCTTTCCTAATTCTATATCATGGGAAGATAACAATCACATTTAGACACTTCAAAACATAAATCAACCACATAGTCAGTGGGCATGTAGTATATGTTATTCAGTGAAGCCATCATAGGAATATCAATTCGTGCTCTTTAATCAGCCACTTAACTCTCAAAGCACTGCTCAACAAGAACTCAACTGAGTCTCAAACACTAACCTTTTGCCTTTTGTTCTCCTGCGCTTAAGTGGCTTGATATGATCCACAATATAACTGATAACCTCTTTCAGTGTAGCCTTCCTTTTTTCCATGAAGTTCCATCTCATTAACAATATACCCACAGCTTGAATTGTATTTATTTAATTCTTTCAAGGCTGTAACAACAGGTAAATGTATGTCATCTCCCCATTCCTACTTGATACTTTGTAACTTCTCATCTTCCTCATCTATAATTTCCTATATCAATGCAACATCATTTTTTATGTTCAGTATTATACATTTTGCAACTTCCGTTGGTAAATGTGTCAATACTTATTATTAAGTGTTGACACATGTGTCAATTTGTGCTATATCCTTAAATGCATTGTTTGTGCGACTTAATTTATATATCATTGAAACATATATCATATGTTTTTTGTGCTATCTAATAATTTGATAAGAAGATAAGAATAAAATTGTTAGTGCTACTAATTATTTATAATCTGATAAGAAGATAAGGATAAAATTGACATTTCATTTAAATGCAAGAAATAGAAACCTTACATTACCAACGTCATAAATAGTGGGAAATTCTTCAGCAAATAAGAGTCTTTTAAAAATTTAAATGATTTGGTTAAAATAGTGTGTTCCACATTTAAATGATTTATATAAGTTTTTAATTTGTTGTTCCTTAGGCTTAGGGAATTTTAAATGACACAAATAGTTCAAAATGATGAAGTTGATGCATATCTATTGATAACTTCACAATGTGTAGTCATTTGTACCCCATATCTGTATTTCTCAGATTGCTAAAGTCTTTGAGCAAACTGTGCATATTTGATATGTGATTAAGTGAATTTATATCTCTTACTGATTTGGTATTTTTTCTATCATAGGAAGGGCTCCAAACAAGATGATATATGGAGCAATTGAGCTAGAATGGGAAGAGGAAGCCAAATTTGCATTTCAGACCGGCATGTGAATGCTGCGGCGTAAGCCTCCCCTGCATCAAAAGTTAGAGAGCTTCGCAAATTGAACGTCGTAGCGTGGAATATTAATGTTACGGCGTCCTTGACCTAAATTGACACACGCCACGGCGTAGGCATGTTAATGCCACGGCGTGCCTCTATTTTTCTGAGTCTATAAATACATTTGTAGCAAATTTTATAGTAGAGCTCCGTTTTAGTTTCTAGGTTTTAGAGAGGCTGCGGCCTGTTGTTCATTTCTAGGCAGATTAGAGGCCTAGGGAGGCTAGGTTGGATGCCATCTTCCTCATGCAAGAAGATTCAAGCTTCAAGGATGCTATCTATAGATTCCTTCCTCTTCTCCATTTGTTTCTCTTCTCTTCCTTATCTTTTGAGCATGGTTTTTTATTGTAATTCGTGTTCAATGGATTAGCAGTTATATTTAGGAAATACTTTGGATCTTTCTATGAGTATTGATGTTTATGTTATTTTTGAGTATATATTGATGTTTAACTTTGTCCTTCCATGCCTATGCTTAATGCTTGCTTCGGTTTGATCAACAATTGCATGATCTTAATTGATGCAAATGAACTAGACATAGGGATTTGTGGAGATGGACATGGTATGGTTGATGCATGTTCGACGAGTTCAATTGGCTTGGATGAGTTGATTTGCTAACGGGATAGAAATATACCTTTTAGCCATGTATTAGTGTGTGTTTGAGAATAGATCGTTCATTAGTGGAGTTTACACTAGTCCTCATGCAAACATAAGAAACATAGTAGATTAGGTAAATGACACCAGTGTTGATCGACCTAGACATAGGCTTTTGACTAAATCAGATTCTCAAGCTAACTAACTAATCATTGATGTTGCTTATAAGGATTGTATATCATTAGTATGAAATAGGAAGTGAAGAAGGATTTCCTAGATCTCTAAACCATTATCCTTATTGCTTTTGTAGTTTAGATTTAGATTATTTGCATTTCTTTATTTTTTATGTTCTTGAATAGAATTTAGCTAAGCTATTGGTTATTACTTAGTAATGGAAGTCATATATCCTCATAGGAATGAACTTTTACTCTGTATCTGTATTACTTGAACGACCCGTGCACTTACGGTACACAAATGGTCTAATATTTATGAGTTATGACCAATGCAATTGATTATTCATTTGTGCTTTTAATCATGCTGAACTGGTGAAAATTCATTCTTGGTCTTCTGTATATGTAGAATACTTACATGGACAGCTCATCGGCAAGACGGAGGTGTGATTTGTCCAGCATCAATCAGGTAACCAACTTGGTTAATATAGAAAAAATCTATTATATGTGTTTGGCTATACGCATATGTTGACTAATTTGTTCTCATAATGCAGAAGGTGCGATTGAGGCATGTTTGCACACCGAGATTGTTGCTTGACGTGAATAGCTCATTGATAGATGCCCAGAAGTCCCGAATTGAGTCTACCCCATTCAAGTCACTATTATATATGTCGAATAATTTAGAAATCAATTGTGTCTTGTTGTGGGAGTTAGTGTATAAATGGGTTAAAAGAGATGGGGGATTTAGAGTCAGGGGTAGGGTTATCCCATTCAGTCCATTATACGTGTGCTTGGCACTTGAATTGCGGATTGCTGGGGAAAGAGCAACCCCTCATAACGATGGAATGAGCCGAACTTTGTCCTTATTTAAGAGGGACGATATAACCATTGGCACAATTTATCATGAGTTATATCAGCATGTAGGGAACAATGATGTAGATAACTTTTGTTGACTTTATATCCTACTTACTTTTAGGGAGTTCTACTTTCCCGTTACAGGTGTCAACGTGCGTTCTGCCTTCACACACCTGTTAGATGAGTTGGACTCCCTAGATAATTACAGCTGGGGTTTGGCGGTGTATGATTTTTTGGTGGATGACTTGACCCGAGTTGCACGTGCAGTAAACGAGGGTAAGAATATCTGCCAAATCCATTTAATGGGATGTGCTACACTTCTACAGGTACGTGTTTTGTTATTTACTATGCTTCCTAGTTGTTATAATTATTTCATGCAATATTATAGTTTTTTTTCAATACTTTTCCTGTTGCATCATTTTTTATACCATACATGTGATTTTCTACAAGGTTTAGGCTTTTGATCACCTGTCGTTGTGGCCCACATCAACTGTGATAAGTGTTCAATCCTTCCCACGTTTCTTGAACTGGCACGTGTTTAGGGCGAGGGAGGAGAAAGTGTCAACGGCATTTGAAAAAAACAAGGTAACATACAACTTTTAAATGATGTTTGTAGTGCTGTGACATTTGTATGAAAATGATTTTGTATAAAAAAAATTTATGTTATTTAACCATAGTAGTCCACCTTCACCATACTACTTAACTATGTATTTGGTGGTTATTGACATGTAGGTAACTGAAGATCTGGTTGCATTGATAGAAGAGAACCAGATTGACATAGTCAGGGATGCAATGGCACCTGTGCAGCAACATGGTGTTGGACATCGACGACCGAGGCCATTTGATGTAGAGGACCTTTCTCAGGTGGTTGCTGAGAATGTGCAAATGAAGAAAAGGATTTCTATTCTGGAAATGAAAGTGAGCACATTGAAACAACTATTATTACACCATTCAGTGCCTCCACCTTCATGTTGTCCTATAGGCAGTCTAGTATCTGACCAAGGTACTCAACTATTGAATCGCGTGAGCACTCCTTTCAACGGATTCAGTGAAGGTGGTGAGCCAAGTGATCAACAACTGCCTGCATGTGGCATCCCTTCAGGAGCACCTATTGGCTACCCTGATACACACCTGAACCCAGTCACAGAGAACCCCGACTCCAACATTTGCACTCGGGTTAAGGCTCAACCCAGCAAGCGTGTGCTTGGCAAAAGCACCCGAACTCCTTACACCAAACTGCAAAAGAATAAGAAGAAAATGAATCTGCATACACAACTTTTTACCTACTGCACGAGAGTGCTTAAAAAAGAGGACCATGATTCCATGTAAGCTTTTGAATTACGAACATGGCATGCTTGATACGTACAATATTGATTTTACTTGGGCTAACATTTGTCATTTTCATCTTATACAATTTTAGCATTAGGAAATTTGTTTTGTGATTGTCTTTAAACAATTTGTTTTAGGTTGTGGTGTAGGGCGGTGGTCAGACTCTACGATCAGTTCCTTACCATTGCAGATGCCTCTTGCATGAAATCAAGAGGATTGGTCAACAATATGATAAGATCGAATGACATTCAACTCATAATTAAGATTATGTATATCACACCTACTTATTGCGCTGGTTCACATATAAGGACCTTTTTTAATTCACTCTTTCGGGTTATTATGCTGGCTACAAGGGTTTTTGTGGGAGATGAAATGGAGCGAGAACGAAGAGTGACCTGTCATATATTTTGTCCCACGTTTATGGTAACAACAACATACTCAATTAAGTTAGAACTGTATGTATATTGACAATGCCAACCTTAACTTATTGTTGGTTATTTATAAAATGTAGGATTTAGTGAAAAGTGGACTGGAGCATTTCAAATCAGTTCACCACAGGCCCTGGCGAAGTATTAATGACTTCATGCCTCATGCTGAAGTGGGATATGACATCACCCAGTGCAACTTGGTAACTTTTAATCATTATGTGTCAAAAATTACATGTGCCTTAGCTGCAAACACTTTATTGGGCAACATCTAGGGTTAAACCTATCATTTATCTAGTTGGATTGGGTATAGTGTTTTATTTTCTTAATACCACATAAGACATTATGTTCCAACTATAATGTGCATCACTATTATATGTCTACATTATCAAATAACTATGTGAAATAAAAAGACATTTGAGGAATAGTAATACTATTTATGTAAGCATATTACAAGAAACACATTCAATGAACTTGGATACATTTCTTCATGTAGATATTCGCTCCAGTCGTGTTTGACGACCATTGGTGGTGTTATGCGTTGGATCTGAGATTTAAAAAGTTGTATGTGTTGGATTTAATGGGCAGTCATACTGACACTGAAAAAGCTAGGCTGGACGTTTTGACGGTATCATACTCCTCTAATGTCATTGTAATGATAATGCATTAGTGATGTAGTATAATTTGACTTTGAACTTTACTTTGAATCTGTAGAAGCACCGATTTGAAGAATTGTTGCAGATACATAGTCCAACCTTGATGAATCATAATCCTTTAGACCTATTGGAGGTTGACTTGCCCTGACAATGCAACTCGTGAGTATGGTTGCATTTATTAAAAAATATTAATTATTATGTTGAGGCATAGGTGTTTAATTTTTCCCCTTGTGCTTGCTTATATGTTATTGAAATAGGGATGATTGTGGCATTTACGTTATTAAGTACATGGAGTTGTGGGATGGACACAAGATGTTTGGGGAGAAGACTATGCCCGAATAGAGCGAGGTGAGGGAATTGTTTTGTTTTCTGATTTAATAATTACAATTTGTTGGAATTTTTATTTATTCGTACTATACTAGTACAGGGAGAAGTCACACAAATGCGATGTGACTTATTATGTGGCTGGGTCTTGCATCCAAAGAACGAGTGCAGAGAAGAAGTTTTGAGAGCTACAAATGCTATGGAGTTGTTGTCTTGATTTGCAAATTTTATTTTACACTCTTTAGCTTGGCCATATGTACAGTTATTGCAATGCCCGATGTATAGTTACCCCCACTATTGGGAACTCTTTAGTGGATTGACCAGGAACATATACTAATTAACCACTTTTGTGTAATGTATTAACCATTTACTTATGGATTCGAAAACTTGTTTTAGATTATCCATTAATTTGGAACTGTATTTTATATTATCTAGAAACTTGTAGATATTAGCCACTTTTTCATACTATAGTCACTAGTTATATTAGAACTCACCAAGTAATGAGATTCACTAGAAACAGATATAGATGTAATTGGCGAGCTGCCTTTGATGGTAGTTTTGATGATAATTGGCTAGCTGCCTTTGAGATTCACCACTTTTTCCATGATTTTTTGACCATATACTCCCAATGTGTTCAAATCAACATTACAAATGTAAACTCCAGCTAGTACTTCATTTGTAACTAGGAAAGCCCCCATTATTGGGAACTCTTCCTGGGATTCACCAGAAACCTGTACTGATTAACCATTTAGATGTAATGTATTAACTAGTTATTTTGGAATTCACCAAATCCATGAGATTCACCTTGTCCATGGTTTTCTGACCATATACTCACAATGTGTTCAAAACAACATTACAGATGTAAACTCCATATAGTACTTCATTTCTAACTAGTTTGCCCCCATTATTAGGAACTCGTCCTAGGATTCACCAGAAACCTGTACTGATTAACCACTTAGACGTTATGCATTAACCACTTATTTTGGAACTCACCAAATCTATGAGATTCACCACTTTTTCTATGATTTTTTGCCCAGCTACTCCCAACCTGTTAAAAATAACATTACATAGTCCACTCCACATGAGGTTCGTTTCTAACTAGATTCCCCCCACTATTTGGAACTTTTTTTGGATTCACCAGAAACTTGCTCATATTAACCACTTATTTGTAGTGTATTAACCACTTATTTTGGAACTCACCAAATAGTGAGATTCACCACTTTTTCCATGGTTTTCTGCCAATCTACTCACAACTTGTTAAAAACAACATTACACATGTCTACTCCATTAGTGATTCGTTTGTAACTAAATTCCCCCCACTATTTGTAACATTTTTGAATTCACCAGAAACTTGTTCATATTAACCACTTATTTGTAGTGTATTAACCGCTTATTTTAGAACTCACCAAATAGTGAGATTCACCATTTTTTCTATGGTTTTCTGCTAATCTACTCATAAGTTGTTAAAAATAACATTACACATGTCCACTCCACTAGTAATTCGTTTCTAACTAGTTCCCCCCCCCCCCCCCGCTATTTGGAACTTTTTTGGATTCACCAAAACTTGTTCATATTAACCACTTATTTGTAGTGTATTAACTACTTATTTTGGAACTCACCAAATAGTGAGATTCACCACTTTTTTCATGATTTTCTGCCAATCTACTCACAACTTGTTAAAAACAACATTACATATGTCCACTCCACTAGTGATTCGTTTCTAACTAGTTTCCCCCCACTATTTGGAACTTTTTTTGGATTCACCAAAAACTTGTTCATATTAACCACTTATTTATAGTGTATTACCCACTTATTTTGGAATTCACCAAATAGTGAGATTCACCACTTTTTCCATGGTTTTCTGTCAATCTACTCACAACTTGTTAAAAATAACATTACACATGTCCACTCCACTAGTGATTCATTTCTAACTAGTTTCCCCTCACTATTTGTAAATTTTTTTGGATTCACCAGAAACTTGTTCATATTAACCACTTATTTGTAATGTATTAACCACTTTTTTTGGAACTCACCAAATAGTGAGATTCACTACTTTTTTTATGATTTTCTACCAATCTACTCACAACTTGTTAAAAACAATATGACACAAGTCTACTCCACTAGTAATTCCTTTCTAACTAGTTCCCCCTACTAGTTGGAACTTTTTTAGGATTTACCAGAAACTTGTTCATAATAACTACTTATTTGTAGTGTATTAACCGCTTATTTTGGAACTCACCAAATAGTGAGATTCACCATTTTTTCTATGGTTTTCTGCCAATCTACTCACAAGTTGTTAAAAACAATATTACACATGTCCACTCCACTAGTAATTCGTTTCTAACTAGTTCCTCCCCTCGCTATTTGGAACTTTTTTTGGATTCACCAGAAACTTGTTCATATTAATCACTTATTTGTAGTGTATTAACCACTTAGTTTGGAACTTACCCAAAATGATGAGCTTCCCCACTTTTTCCATGGTTTTCTGTCAATCTACTTCTAACTTGTTAAAAATAACATTACACATGTTCACTCTACCAGTGATTCGTTTCTAACTAGTTTCCCCCCACTATTTGGAAAAAAAATTGGATTCATCATAAACTTGTTCATATTAACCACTTATTTGTGGTGTATTAACCACTTATTTTGGAACTCACCCAAAATCATGAGCTTCACCAATTTTTCCATGGTATTCTGACAATCTACTCCCAACTTGTCAAAAACAATATTACACATGTCCACTCCAACCAGTACTTCATTTCTAACTAGTTTGCCCCCACTACTTTGAACTCTTTGTGGATTTACCAGAAACATGTATTGATTCACTACTTATTTCTAATGTATTAACCACTTATTTTGTAACTAACCAAATAATGAGATACACCACTTTTTCGGCAGGATCATCCGTGAATGTCCATGGTTTTGTGGTGAATCTCATTAATTGGTGAATTCATGAGTAACTGGTTAATACATTGCAAATAAGTGGTTAATTTATATCAATTTATGGATAATACAAAAAATCAGTTCCCAATGGTGGGGTAGATTTGATATTTCTTTCAACTTCAATTATTCTTAAGGCTGCAGGTAAAAATACCCAAAAATACACCTGGATTACAAAAGAGTCATTTATCGCTTGTGTATCGTAGTTTATATCCATGTACATCACTAATTTTGTGGCATTGCAATGATACATTCCTACCATTTACCCTAAAAAAATATATACATCTTCCCCTGCTACGTGTAATTACATGTATTCTGTACACATTACATGTGAACCATAAATAACTACAGCATAAAAACAATCCACTTAAAAGGACAAAAAAACTACTTAAGTGGGTTCCTGATGATCCACTAAGATCTATTTTCATGGTTGCCACAAAAAATGTTGTAGACAAAATCACAATGTGAGCACACTTTCACCAATTTTTACCTAGGTCTTTGTCAGCACACTTTACCCATGTAAATTATCCTATATACCAAAAAAATGAAATCAATCTGCAAAATAACAGTAGCTTAGATTAGTGCTAATTTAAAGCATGTACATGAAGCTACCCTATATAATTTATACAAATTTAGACTAGTACTATGTCACTGATTCCCAGCCTGAGTATCTTCAAATTGTCCTGCATTACCACTGACCAACAAATTGGCGTATGACATTTGACTATGACAACCCTAGATAAAAACATATAAGCATGTCAATTTCAATAACTACAATGAACTTATTGAGCATATGTTAGACATACATGTGGCCTTTGACTGACATCATGATCAATTCCTTCTAATAATGATAAAAAATTAGCTGATGAGTTATGTGATAGTTGCAAAACCCAATAGCTACTGTCACATATTGGTTCATCAACATTTGCACTCAGCTCAATAGCTGTGGACTGTTAAGCTACAATATACCAAACATTCATTCATTAAAACAAATGAAAATTTAAGTGTAAGTAGCTTAAAACTTAACAACCATTTCAATAATGATTACAAATAGCAAACAGTTTTGGTGTATACACACACTATAGTACATGTAACACCCCTTTGGAGGATGTCACACATAAAAGAAAATAAAAGAAATAGAAATAAGGTCTACCCAAGTTGTGAAACGTTTATTACATACTATTACGGGTTGTAAAATAATTCCTGATAGACAGAAATATGATATAAAAAGATAATGCGGAAAATACGAAATAAAAAAAAACATTATTACTGATAATATACATATGATTTAAGTTATAAGCTGTACAAGTAATTCACAACTAAGACTACAATTATTTAAACAAAAACAGCAAGGAAAGCAATAAAAGAGTTAATATATACGGACGTATCGACGCGCCCAAAAAAACATCATGGTTATCTAATCCTCGGATGGATCACTCTCGATGAAAATGATCATCGGGAGATAGATATCCCGGATGTCTCGACACACGGCGATAACGGGATCGCGCGGTCGATACGATGCTTATCTCACTAGGCTCGGGGTTTTCGGCACCCCGGTGACGCCTAATGGATAAGGGTAACTCTAAATGCGAAATAACGTCGTAGTCATAATGGGCTCTCCATCAAATCGGCCGACGTAGAATCACGGTCACACGTCCCGCATATGTCACGAGAATCACGATCGCCTCGTAAATGCCAAGCCAGAGAACCTCCATGAAATACTAGCTCTACGAATCCCAAAAATCTGGCGCCGCCATCCTCACAATCAATCCGGAGGATATGGATGATCGGATGGTTCTTGATCGTAAAACTGGTCGTCTGCCTGCTGATCTTCCTCCTCCTCGGGGTACACGATCTCAATAGGCTGATCCTCTTCCTCGAAGTCTTTACCGCGTAAAATAAATAAACAGCGTAAAATAAATAAACAGAAAATACATATAACAAAGAGGTAAGACAACATAAAATCATCACAACATGGCAAATAAGAAGACGACAAACATCATATATACAGTTCATGCATTACAAAATACTATAACAGAAAAGAATAACAATTTAGAGTAAGATTTAGATATCATAACAATATATCACATCACGTATAAAATCTCACAGATAAAATAAGAAAGATAAGAATAAACAGATATAAGATATAATAACCAAATATAGTAACAAGAACTAGATAAAATAAACAAATAAAATACGGATAAACAATAAATAGATAAGATGGAAACAAATAGACATAGAGATAAATAAACAATATGACAAAACCCTACTCCATGGAGCTAAAGAAAACACAAGTATCGAGAGAGAGAATGACTCGTAAAATCTATTAGTACCACGGCTGCCCAACCAACTATTGCGTTGTCACACGTTGCGTCTATAGCCCCACGACACGAGAATCCATCATCCAGGGCGTGGTGTAGTTCACGGTCTCACGTTGTGGCACTACAGGGCAAATGTACTACTAGATTTCACAAATCTCGATTAAATATAGTGCGTGTCGAGTACCATAGTGTGCTATCGGTTTACCACGGCCCAAATGGAGCTACCAACTCGTCC
The DNA here is from genome assembly GCA_029884605.1 of Ormosia emarginata. NCBI lineage: Eukaryota > Viridiplantae > Streptophyta > Magnoliopsida > Fabales > Fabaceae > Ormosia > Ormosia emarginata. The sequence continues at coordinate 2,193,172 of JAQQTP010000057.1, read as the reverse complement.
ACATGTGGGATCCCGTACACTAAAGTCTCCAAGTTCATTAGAACAATGAACCACACTACGTTTATCGCATCGACAACACGATGTGATTCGTCTCGTCAACCAATCCACCAAAAAAACTTGGCACACATAAATAGAAAGCACATGCGGGTTCACATTTTCCCGACAAAGAAATAAATTCTCAAAAGCACATGCGGGTTCACATTTTCCCGACAATGAGATAAATTCTCAAAAACACATGCGAGTTCACATTTTTCCGACAAATAGATAAATTCTCAAAAACACATGCGGGTTCACATTTTCCCGACAAAGATAAAATAAATATAGTAACGGTCAATCGCGTAGAAATTTTATCGCGTTTTCATAATTCCGTCGTTTTTACAAACGTTTAAAAATCGGGTAAAGATATTTTTCTGTTTTTAAAATCGCGTAGCATTTTTAATACGTTTTCTCAATCGCGTAGGATTTTCAAATCATTTTCTTATTCGAATGCCTTTAAAATTACTTGTTTAAACAAACCGAAATAGTACTTAGTACATTTAAACTACGTAGAATAATTTTTCATACCGCATACTTGTCTTTTGGATATTTTTGCTATCTTATTGGTTCATTTTTACTAAAAATTGACAAGATTTTTGTTTAGAATATCATAATAATGGTTTCCTAAATTATCCATAAAATTTCATTTTACCTAAAACTTCAATCATATAACTTTAATTCTTTTTGAACACTTTCTAACATGCTTCAAAACCTAGAGTGAGCTATATGTTAGAAAACTCTCAAAATACTTTGTATTTCCTTCCTAATGACAAAATCATTAGTTTTAATTCTTTAAACTTAATTCTAATCTATTTGTTTCTTCAAAAATCATTAAGGAAAATTTCTTTTTAACTTATATTGTCTCTTTTTTATTGAAAAAGGTTTGGAATTAAGTTTTAGAAATCATGATTACCTATATTGGCATGTTGGCCAAATTTCATAAAACTTTTGCATTTGATTTCTAAATTGTTTTTCACCTTCCAAATCATATCAAATATATTATATTGTCTAAGTTCACTAAATCATATTAGAAATAATTGATAGGAATCAAATTAACCTTTTAGGCATGTTGGCCCAAAAATACTAAATCTTTACCATTTGATTTCCAAGTTCATTTTCTTTGATCAAATCAATTTGAAACCTTCTTGATTCTCCTAGGTTAATTAAGTTACACTTTAGGAAAAATCAGAGAACATTTTGGTCCTCCAAACTTGTCATTGCCGTGAGCTATTGGATGTGTTCTTTGGAACACTCATGCAAATTTAAACATGTTATTCACATCCTATACCTTATCATACAATTCTAACACATGCATTGTATTTTCTAACACATGCAATATATTTTCTAACACCTAAACCTAAATTAAAGCTTATAGACATGCATTCAAAAGCTAATAGACATGCAAAATTATTACAATCATCAAACAAGAAAGCTACTAACATACATCACATAAACTACTAGCAACCACAAAAATTAACAAATACACATCAACAAACACACCACCACCGAATCCTTATGGATTCTACAAACATTCCATCTTCTTACCACCACCAAGGGATGATAAGAATTGTCTTCCTCTTACCTTAAATGAAGACAAAAGGCTTGCTTTCACACCTCCTAGGGTTCGGTTTTCACCTTCAAAAATACCTAGAAATCTCAAACAAAATTTACATGTTACTAACCATGAAAAAGAAGCTAAACCATGGAGAAATCATGGCTTAGAACTTTGAAAATGAAGAGAGAAAAGAAAAGCATGAAATTTCACCTTCTAGGTAAAACTTTCAAGGTTGATTTCCAAGCCCTAAATGGAAGATTTTGAAGAAACTCCCAACTAGAAAGGTTCTTAGAATAGTGTTTAGGTTAGGAAAACTTGGTTAGAAAATTTTTTTGATGGTTGGATGGTGTAGATAGTGTCTTGGCCGAATGGTAGGGAAAAGGAACAACAATGGTGGCTAGGGTTTTTGGAAGAGAGAGAAGAGAGAAAAGTGATGAAGATGAAGTGTTGTTTTGGCCTTCTCACTCCTAATGGCCGTAGCCTTCAAGTGGTAAGGATGTGCATGGATTTGGCTTCATCCAAGCCATTGAATGCATCAAAGGCTAGGATTAAATCTTGGTGAACAAGCTTGATTTCTATTGGTTGGTTCATGATGACTCACATGCTGAGTCACACAGCTCATTTAATTCTCTGCTGAGTCAGCTAGCTGAGTCAGCCTGTTCTAAAAAGTTCTACTGCTAACGGTGATTAATTAAGCTACCGATCTAACCGTTCTGCTAATTGTGGGTCCCGCAAAATATTTCCGGGTCCGCTGTCACTAAATTATACTGACTAATAAAATAATATTATAATAATATAAAATTATTTTATTTGACAGTTAAATCCTAAAAATTAAAAGATTATTTTTAGTCTCATTCAGAATCGGGTTAAGTAAGATCCCCCAATTCTAAATAATAAAATAAGATTTTCTCCGGCCCCTAAATATTATTTTCTGCCTCGAGCAAATCACCCAAAAAGTCCATATAAAATCACAGAGGCAGGTATTATCGGACATTAAATCAAGAAGAAAACAATTAAAAACAGCAAAAACAGTACGTTGGGGACGTAACGGTCATTTTCCCATTTTTTCCCACAACGTAAGTAATCGTCCAAAACGTTCAAATAAAATATCCAGCAGTATTATATAGTTGTATATCTTTCGGAAAAATTAAAACAAGAGTTAGCTCGAGAAAAATTTTTATTTTACCGTCTCGAAGCAAATTACGTAAAAAACGATCAAATAAAATTTGAGCACAGATTATCGTAATCGTTTTCATACGAAATCGAGAACAAGTAAAATAGGAACACAAAGATCATTCACACAAAAGCATGAAAAACAGAAAACAAGTACATTCGAATATTTTCTAAAAATTGGGGCGTTACAACTCTCTCCCAACAAATAAAAATTTCGTCCTCGAAATTCGTTGTTCATCAAAACAAATGAGGATACTGATCCTTCATTTTATCTTCCACTCCCCCAGGTAGCCTCACCCGTCACATCATTCCATATGACCTTCACTAACTCGATCATCTTCCCTCGAAGTCGCTTTACCTTTACGTCCTCTATTCGACGGTAAAGTTTCGTAAGTCGATTCTCCTTTAACGTACGTCATCCGGGTTTGTATAACATGTGTCGGATCTGGGATATACTTCCGTGCGAGACACATGAAACACGTCATGCAAATTGGATAGAAAAGGCGGCAAAGCAATCGATATGCTACGGGACCTATACGTCGGATAATCGATATGGTCCAATGAATTTAGGAGTAAGCTTCTTAGACTTAATCACTCTTCCGACACCGGTCGTAGGAGTAACTCTTAGAAATACATGCTCACCCTCCTTAAACTCAAGAGATCGTCTTCGTTTATCTACGTAACTCTTTTGTCTGCTTTGCGCCGTCCTCATCTTCTCTTGTATCATCTTGACTTTATCCGTAGTCTGTTGTACAAGTTCCGGTCCAACAGTCATACTCTCCCCATCTTGATACCAAAGCGTAGCGGCGTTCGACATCGTCTTCCATACAATGCCTCATAAGGTGCCATTCCGATGCTTGCGTGAAAACTATTGTTGTAGGTGAATTCTATCAAAGATAAAAATTCATCCCAACTTCCTCGTTGTTCCAAAACACAAGCACGCAATAGATCCTCCAAAGACGTATAGTTCTCTCTCTCAATCGACCATCCGTGCTCGGGATGATATCTTGAACTCAATCATAACTTAGTTCCCATAGCTTCTTGCAGACTTCGCCAAAATCTTGACGTAAACCTCGGATCTCTGTCTGAAACTATACATGTAGGCACTCCATGTAATCTGACAATCTCGCTGATGTACAATTGGGTTAATCTTTCCAATGAATATTTAATATTGATTGGTAAGAAATGAGCCGATTTCGTAAGTCTATCGACTATAACCCATATCGAATCATGACCTTTCCTTGTCTTTGGCAAACCAAGAACGAAATCCATAGAAATGCTGTCCCATTTCCATTCTGAATCGATAATGGTTGCAACATCCCAACTGGTCTTTGGTGTTCAACTTTCAATTTTTGACAAACTAGGCAAGTTGACACGCATCTAACCACATCACCTTTCATTCCATGCCACCAGAATAACTTCTTCAAGTCTTGGTACATCTTTGTTATGCCTGGATGCATACTTAATAGACTAGTATGGGCATGTTCCACAATATATTGCCTCAGTTCTCGGTCACGAGGAATACAGATTCTACCCCGAAACCTCAAAATTCCATCAGTTCCTTCTTTGAACTCTACTGTCTCGTCTTGCTTCATTTGCTCCCTTATTCCTTGCAAAAATTTATCGGCATTTTGCTTTTCCCTTATGTCTTCCATCAGCTCGCTTGAGATAGTAACCATATTCATACAGATCTTTCCCGGTTTCAACTCAACAAATGACCACTCATTTCTAAATTGTTCAATGAGCTCCTTTTCTTTGATCATCATTGCGAAACACTGATAATCTTTCTACTCAAGGCATCGGCCACGACATTCGCCTTACCAGGGTGGTACAAAAGTTGAAAATCATAGTCGTTCAGAAACTCTAACCATCTTCGCTGCCTCATATTCAGCTCCTTCTGGTCATACAAGTACTTCAAACTCTTGTGATCACTGAAGATGTTGAATGTTGCTCCATAGAGAAAATGTCTCCATATCTTCAAAGCAAAAACCACCGCAGCCAATTCCAAATCATGCGTAGGATAATTCTTCTCATGAACCTTCAATTGTCGAGAAGCATATGCCACCACGTTCCGGTCTTGCATCAACACGCATCCCAGTCCTTGATAAGAAGCGTCACAATACACATCGAAAGATTTCTTCGAATCTGGTAGGATCAACACCGGCGATTGTTAACCTCTTCTTCAACTCTTGAAAACTGGCTTCACGCTCTTCCGTCCATTCAAAAGCTTGACTTTTCCTCGTCAGTTGCGTAAGTGGTCCAGCAATCTTGGAAAAACCTTCGATAAATCTCCGATAATAACCAGCAAGTCCAACAAAACTTCGAACTTCATTCTTGTCTTAGGTCTTTCCCATTGTAAAACAGGTCTCCACTTTCGATGGGTCCACCGCAATACCTTCTTTAGAAATTACGTGACCAAGAAATTGGACTTCTTCCAACCAGAACTCACACTTAGCCAATTTCGCATACAAATTGCTTCTCCTCAAAATCTAAAGAACAACATTCGGATGTTCGATGCTCTTCCTTCGATCGAGAATAGATCAGAATGTCATCGATAAAAACAACGACAAATCTGTCTAGATATGGACGAAATATCCTATTCATATAATTCATAAATATGGCAGGAGCATTCGTCACCCCGAATGGCATTACCTGATACTCATAATGTCCATAACGAGTTCGAAAAGCAGTCTTCGGCACATCTTCCCCTCTTACACGAATCTGGTGATAACCCGATCGTAGATCTATCTTGGAAAATATCACGCTCCTCTCAATTGATCCATCAAATCGTCGATTCTTGGAAGCGGATATTTATTCTTGATAGTCACCGCCGATAGTCCACACAAAGTCGTGAAGTTCCATCCTTCTTCTTAACCAAAAGCACTGGCGCACCCCATGGGGAAACGCTAGGTCGTACAAATTCTTTCTCCAACAGTTCTACCAATTGCTTTTTCAGCTCCTCCAACTCTACCGGCGACATACGATACGGTGCAAAGATAGGACACATTCCCGTACTAAATCAATTGAGAACTCGATCTCCCGCTCGAGCGGTAAACCGGAGTACATCGTCGGGAAAAACATCCGGAAAATCGTTGACAACGGGAATAGTATTCACATCCTTCTCATTCTTAACTTCTAGAGAGACAATACCGGATATCCTGCGCTCCATCTCTCAACAAAGACTTGACCTTAACGGCGAGTTAAGAATCCAGACTCTTCTTCTTTAGGAAAAACTATAGTTTTCTTCGCACAATCTATAAGGATATGGTTAGAACATAACCATCCATCCCTAAGATTACATCTATCTCAATAAGAGGCAAACAAATCAAATTGACCAAAAACAAACGGCCCTTCACAACAATAGGACAATCCAAACAGATCTTAGAAGTAACTACGGGTTTAGCGGTTGGCGTAGATACACTCAACTTAACATTCGGAGAAGACACGAGGCAACTTCGGTCTTTCCACACAATCATAGGCAATAAACGAGTGTGTAGCACCCGAGTCATACAATACGGTCGAAGGTTACCTCCAATGTCACCTTCTCCTTGAATAAGGTCATCGATTGAGAAACTTCGATCCCATCATTGTATATACTCGCCCTCCGGATCTCGGTTGAGTATTTCCGGATTTTTGCTGATTAGCTTTAACATGACGAACGTGGGTTTCTTCTCAGGTCGAGTACAATCCTTCGACATATGTCCAGGTTGTCCACGCTTAAAACAGACAGGTTCCCTTGATTGTACAGTCTGAGATAGATGGCCCTTCTTACCGCACTTAAAACACGTCGGCGTAAACACCACTCTCTCGTCTGCTCCACCACTAGGTACACTCCCTCCAACCGCGCGGTCGGCGAGTCGACTTCCTTGTAGTCTAGAATACGGCTTACGCGAGAAACCGATTTGTATTGCTACCTCCACCTCTTTGAAACCTTGTCGGCCCAAAGTTCCGATTCCTCTGATCTCGCGATGGTTCAAGTTCCTCAAGTCGCGCACATGCGTCCACCAAAGTATGAAAATGATTCATATTCAGAGATATTACTCCTCGCTTCAATTCCACTCTCAATCCGGACTCAAACTTTTGACATTTCCATACCTCATCTTGTCGATTCTGAGCATAATCCGAAAATTGAGACAAACTTTCAAATTTCGTGGCGTACTCATTCACCGTCATATTTCCCTGTCGCAACCCAAGAAATTCCATCTCCTTGGCATGCCTAGCACTTGCAGGAAAATACTTATCCAGAAAAGTATTAGAAAACACTTCCCAGGTGATCTCAGTCCCTTCAGCTTGCAACACTCGGCGGATTCCTCTCCACCAATGTTCTGCATCTCCTCTCAGTATAAAGACAACATAAGTTACTTTCTTTTCATCTGTGCATCTCATCCCTTCAAAGATTCTCTCTAAATCTTGCATCCACTGACTCGCTTTCTCCGGATCCACCTCGCCTCTAAATCCGTGGCGGATTATGGCGCCTAAATTCGATAAATTTAGGGCATCACCGTAGCATCTTCTTGTTGAGCTGCTCTCAAATTTTCTTTGAGTAATCACTTCACCATCTGCGGCGTATAGCTTCAAGAAAACCAACATCGGGTCCTCAACACGATTCACGTTAGCACGTCCTCTGCCTCTACCAGCCATCTTCTTTCTTCAAACATAACAAAACAAAGTTAGATACATCCTTCTAGATATTTCCGAAAGGATATAAATCACAAAGATCACAGAGGATCACACAGCACAAACAAAAACAGACCCAACCACAACCCCAAAAGACTCTAACTTGGGCTCTGATACTAACCAATGTAACACCCTTTGGAGGATGTCACACATAAAAGAAAATAAAAGAAATAGAAATAAGGTCTACCCAAGTTGTGAAACGTTTATTACATACTATTACGGGTTGTAAAATAATTCACGATAGACAAAATATGATATAAAAAGATAATGCGAAAAATACGAAATAAAAAAAACATCATTACTGATAATATACATATGATTTAAGTTATAAGTTGTACAAGTAATTCACAACTAAGACTACAATTATTTAAACAAAAACAGCAAGGAAAGCAATAAAAGAGTTAATATATACAGACATACGCTGACGCGCCCAAAAAAAACATCATGGTTATCTAATCCTCTGATGGATCACTCTCAGCATGAAAATGATCATCAGGAGATAGATATCCCGGATGTCTCGACACACGGCGATAACGGGATCGCGCAGTCGATACGATGCTTATCTCACTAGGCTCAGGGTTTTCAGCACCCCAGTGACGCCTAATGGATAAGGGTAACTCTAAATGCAGAAATAACGTCGTAGTCATAATGGGCTCTCCATCAAATCGGTGACGTAGAATCACGGTCACACGTCCTGCATATGTCACAGAATCACGATCGCCTCGTAAATGCCAAGCCAGAGAACCTCCATGAAATACTAGCTCTACGAATCCCAACAAATCCTGGCGCTGCCATCCCTCACAATCAATCCAGAGGATATGGATGATCGGATGGTTCTTGATCGTAAAACTGGTCGTCTGCCTGCTGATCTTCCTCCTCCTCGGGGTACACGATCTCAATAGGCTGATCCTCTTCCTCGAAGTCTTTACCACGTAAAATAAATAAACAGCGTAAAATAAATAAACAGAAAATACATATAACAAAGAGGTAAGACAACATAAAATCATCACAACATGGCAAATAAGAAGACGACAAACATCATATATACAGTTCATGCATTACAAAATACTATAACAGAAAGAATAACAATTTAGAGTAAGATTTAGATATCATAACAATATATCACATCACAGATAAAATCTCACAGATAAAATAAGAAAGATAAGAATAAACAGATAAGATATAATAACCAAATATAGTAACAGTAACTAGATAAAATAAACAAATAAAATACAGATAAACAATAAATAGATAAGATGGAAACAAATAGACATAGAGATAAATAAACAATATGACAAAACCCTACTCCATGGAGCTAAAGAAAACACAAGTATCAGAGAGAGGAATGACTCGTAAAATCTATTAGTACCACGGCTGCCCAACCAACTATTGCGCTGTCACACGTTGCGTCTATAGCCCCACGACACAGGAATCCATCATCCAGGCATGGTGTAGTTCACGGTCTCACGTTGTGGCACTACAGGCAAATGTACTACTAGATTTCACAAATCTCGATTAAATATAGTGCGTGTCGAGTACCATAGTGTACTATCGGTTTACCACGGCCCAGCGGAGCTACCAACTGTCCACGTGTGGGATCCCGTACACTAAAGTCTCCAAGTTCATTAGAACAATGAACCACACTACGTTTATCGCATCGACAACACGATGTGATTCGTCTCGTCAACCAATCCACCAAAAAAAACTTGGCACACATAAATAGAAAGCCTGTACGGGTTCACATTTTCCCGACAGCAGATAAATTCTCAAAAACCTGTACGGGTTCACATTTTCCCGACAGCATAAAATAAATATAGTAACGGTCAATCGCGTAGAAATTTTATCGCGTTTTCATAATTCCGTCGTTTTTACAAACGTTTAAAAATCGGGTAAAGATATTTTTCTGTTTTTAAAATCGCGTAGCATTTTTAATACGTTTTCTCAATCGCGTAGGATTTTCAAATCATTTTCTTATTCGAATGCCTTTAAAATTACTGTTTAAACAAACAGAAATAGTACTTAGTACATTTAAACTACGTAGAATAATTTTTCATACCGCATCTTGTCTTTTGGATATTTTTGCTATCTTATTGGTTCATTTTTACTAAAAATTGACAAGATTTTTTGTTTAGAATATCATAATAATGGTTTCCTAAATTATCCATAAAATTTCTTTTACCTAAAACTTCAATCATATAACTTTAATTCTTTTTGAAAACTTTCTAACATGCTTCAAAACCTAGAGTGAGCTATATGTTAGAAAACTCTCAAAATATCTGTATTTTTCCTTCCTAATGACAAAATCATTAGTTTTAATTCTTTAAACTTAATTCTAATCTATTTGTTTCTTCAAAAATCATTAAGGAAAATTTCTTTTTAACTTATATTGTCTCTTTTTTATTGAAAAAGGTTTGGAATTAAGTTTTAGAAATCATGATTACCTATATTGGCATGTTGGCCAAATTTCATAAAACTTTTGCATTTGATTTCTAAATTGTTTTTCACCTTCCAAATCATATCAAATATATTATATTGTCTAAGTTCACTAAATCATATTAGAAATAATTGATAGGAATCAAATTAACCTTTTAGGCATGTTGGCCCAAAAATACTAAATCTTTACCATTTGATTTCCAAGTTCATTTTCTTTGATCAAATCAATTTGAAACCTTCTTGATTCTCCTAGGTTAATTAAGTTACACTTTAGGAAAAATCAAGAGAACATTTTGGTCCTCCAAACTTGTCATTGCCGTGAGCTATTGGATGTGTTCTTTGGAACACTCATGCAAATTTAAACATGTTATTCACATCCTATACCTTATCATACAATTCTAACACATGCATTGTATTTTCTAACACATGCAATATATTTTCTAACACCTAAACCTAAATTAAAGCTTATAGACATGCATTCAAAAGCTAATAGACATGCAAAATTATTACAATCATCAAACAAGAAAGCTACTAACATACATCACATAAACTACTAGCAACCACAAAAATTAACAAATACACATCAACAAACACACCACCACCGAATCCTTATGGATTCTACAAACATTCCATCTTCTTACCACCACCAAGGGATGATAAGAATTGTCTTCCTCTTACCTTAAATGAAGACAAAAGGCTTGCTTTCACACCTCCTAGGGTTCGGTTTTCACCTTCAAAAATACCTAGAAATCTCAAACAAAATTTACATGTTACTAACCATGAAAAAGAAGCTAAACCATGGAGAAATCATGGCTTAGAACTTTGAAAATGAAGAGAGAAAAGAAAAGCATGAAATTTCACCTTCTAGGTAAAACTTTCAAGGTTGATTTCCAAGCCCTAAATGGAAGATTTTGAAGAAACTCCCAACTAGAAAGGTTCTTAGAATAGTGTTTAGGTTAGGAAAACTTGGTTAGAAAAATTTTTTGATGGTTGGATGGTGTAGATAGTGTCTTGGCGAATGGTAGGGAAAAGGAACAACAATGGTGGCTAGGGTTTTTGGAAGAGAGAGAGAGAAAAAGTGATGAAGATGAAGTGTTGTTTTGGCCGTAGCCTTCAAGTGGTAAGGATGTGCATGGATTTGGCTTCATCCAAGCCATTGAATGCATCAAAGGCTAGGATTAAATCTTGGTGAACAAGCTTGATTTCTATTGGTTGGTTCATGATGACTCACATCTTTGAGTCACACGACTCATTTAATTCTCTGAGTGAGTCGACTAGTGAGTCGACTGTTCTAAAAAGTTCTACTGCTAACGGTGATTAATTAAGCTACCGATCTAACCGTTCTGCTAATTGTGGGTCCCGCAAAATATTTAGGGTCCCATTGTCACTAAATTATCTTGACTAATAAAATAATATTATAATAATATAAAATTATTTTATTTGTGATTAAATCTAAAAATTAAAAGATTATTTTTAGTCTCATTCGAGAATCGGGTTAAGTAAGATCCCCCAATTCTAAATAATAAAATAAGATTTTCTCGGCCCGGAAAATATTATTTTCTGCCTCGGAGCAAATCACCCAAAAAGTCCATATAAAATCACAGACAGTATTATCGGACATTAAATCAAGAAGAAAACAATTAAAAACAGCAAAAACAGTACGTTGGGGACGTAACGGTCATTTTCCCATTTTTTCCCACAACGTAAGTAATCGTCCAAAACGTTCAAATAAAATATCCAGCAGTATTATATAGTTGTATATCTTTCAGAAAAATTAAAACAGTAGCTCAGAAAAATTTTTATTTTACCGTCTCGAAGCAAATTACGTAAAACGATCAAATAAAATTTGAGCCTGTATTATCGTAATCGTTTTCATACAGAAATCGAGAACAGTAAAATAGGAACACAGCAGTCATTCACACAAAAGCATGAAAAACAGAAAACAGTACATTCAGAATATTTTCTAAAAATTGGGGCGTTACAACTCTCCCCAACAAATAAAAATTTCGTCCTCGAAATTCGTTGTTCATCAAAACAAATGAGGATACTGATCCTTCATTTTATCTTCCAGCTCCCAGGTAGCCTCACCCGTCACATCATTCCATATGACCTTCACTAACTCGATCATCTTCCTCGAAGCTGCTTTACCTTTACTGTCCTCTATTCGACGGGTAAAGTTTCGTAAGTCGATTCTCCTTTAACGTACGTCATCCGGTTGTATAACATGTGTCGGATCTGGGATATACTTCCGTAATCGAGACACATGAAACACGTCATGCAAATTGGATAGAAAAGGCGGCAAAGCAATCGATATGCTACGGGACCTATACGTCGGATAATCGATATGGTCCAATGAATTTAGGAGTAAGCTCTTAGACTTAATCACTCTTCTTGACACCGGTCGTAGGAGTAACTCTTAGAAATACATGCTCACCCTCCTTAAACTCAAGAGATCGTCTTCGTTTATCTACGTAACTCTTTTGTACCGCTGCGCCGTCCTCATCTTCTCTTGTATCATCTTGACTTTATCCGTAGTCCATTTGTACAAGTTCCGGTCCAACAGTCATACTCTCCCCATCTTGATACCAAAGATAGCGGCGTTCGACATCGTCTTCCATACAATGCCTCATAAGGTGCCATTCCGATGCTTGCGTGAAAACTATTGTTGTAGGTGAATTCTATCAAAGATAAAAATTCATCCCAACTTCCTCGTTGTTCCAAAACACAAGCACGCAATAGATCCTCCAAAGACTGTATAGTTCTCTCTGTCGACCATCCGTCTCACGGGATGATATCTTGAACTCAATCATAACTTAGTTCCCATAGCTTCTTGCGGACTTCGCCAAAATCTTGACGTAAACCTCGGATCTGCATGCGAAACTATACATGTAGGCACTCCATGTAATCGACAATCTCGGCGATGTACAAGCGGGTTAATCTTTCCAATGAATATTTAATATTGATTGGTAAGAAATGAGCCGATTTCGTAAGTCTATCGACTATAACCCATATCGAATCATGACCTTTCCTTGTCTTTGGCAAACCAGTAACGAAATCCATAGAAATGCTGTCCCATTTCCATTCTGGAATCGATAATGGTTGCAACATCCCAACTGGTCTTTGGTGTTCAACTTTCAATTTTTGACAAACTAGGCAAGTTGACACGCATCTAACCACATCACCTTTCATTCCATGCCACCAGAATAACTTCTTCAAGTCTTGGTACATCTTTGTTATGCCTGGATGCATACTTAATAGACTAGTATGGGCATGTTCCACAATATATTGCCTCAGTTCTCGGTCACGAGGAATACAGATTCTACCCCGAAACCTCAAAATTCCATCAGTTCCTTCTTTGAACTCTACTGTCTCGTCTTGCTTCATTTGCTCCCTTATTCCTTGCAAAAATTTATCGGCATTTTGCTTTTCCCTTATGTCTTCCATCGGCTCGCTTGAGATAGTAACCATATTCATACGGATCTTTCCGGTTTCAACTCAACAAATGACCACTCATTTCTAAATTGTTCAATGAGCTCCTTTTCTTTGATCATCAGAGTAGAAACACTGATAATCTTTCTACTCAAGGCATCGGCCACGACATTCGCCTTACCAGGGGTGGTACAAAAGTTGAAAATCATAGTCGTTCAGAAACTCTAACCATCTTCGCTGCCTCATATTCAGCTCCTTCTGGTCATACAAGTACTTCAAACTCTTGTGATCACTGAAGATGTTGAATGTTGCTCCATAGAGAAAATGTCTCCATATCTTCAAAGCAAAAACCACCGCAGCCAATTCCAAATCATGCGTAGGATAATTCTTCTCATGAACCTTCAATTGTCGAGAAGCATATGCCACCACGTTCGGTCTTGCATCAACACGCATCCCGTCCTTGATAAGAAGCGTCACAATACACATCGAAAGATTTCTTCGAATCTGGTAGGATCAACACCGGTGCAGTTGTTAACCTCTTCTTCAACTCTTGAAAACTGGCTTCACGCTCTTCCGTCCATTCAAAAGCTTGACTTTTCCTCGTCAGTTGCGTAAGTGGTCCAGCAATCTTGGAAAAACCTTCGATAAATCTCCGATAATAACCAGCAAGTCCAACAAAACTTCGAACTTCTGTTACTGTCTTAGGTCTTTCCCACTGTAAAACAGTCTCCACTTTCGATGGGTCCACCGCAATACCTTCTTTAGAAATTACGTGACCAAGAAATTGGACTTCTTCCAACCAGAACTCACACTTAGCCAATTTCGCATACAGCTGCTTCTCCCTCAAAATCTAAAGAACAACATTCAGATGTTCAGCATGCTCTTCCTTCGATCGAGAATAGATCAGAATGTCATCGATAAAAACAACGACAAATCTGTCTAGATATGGACGAAATATCCTATTCATATAATTCATAAATATGGCAGGAGCATTCGTCACCCCGAATGGCATTACCTGATACTCATAATGTCCATAACGAGTTCGAAAAGCAGTCTTCGGCACATCTTCCCCTCTTACACGAATCTGGTGATAACCCGATCGTAGATCTATCTTGGAAAATATCACAGCTCCTCTCAATTGATCCATCAAATCGTCGATTCTTGGAAGCGGATATTTATTCTTGATAGTCACCGCCGATAGTCCACACAAAGTCGTGAAGTTCCATCCTTCTTCTTAACCAAAAGCACTGGCGCACCCCGGGGAAACGCTAGGTCGTACAAATTCTTTCTCCAACGGTTCTACCAATTGCTTTTTCGGCTCCTCCAACTCTACCGGCGACATACGATACGGTGCAATTGAGATAGGACATATTCCGTACTAAATCAATTGAGAACTCGATCTCCCGCTCAGGCGGTAAACCAGGTACATCGTCAGGAAAAACATCCGGAAAATCGTTGACAACAGGAATAGTATTCACATCCTTCTCATTCTTAACTTCTAGAGAAGACAATACCAGATATCCCTGCGCTCCATCTCTCAACAAAGACTTGACCTTAACAGCAGTTAAGAATCCAGACTCTTCTTCTTTAGGAAAAACTATAGTTTTCTTCGCACAATCTATAAGGATATGGTTAGAACATAACCAGTCCATCCCTAAGATTACATCTATCTCAATAAGAGGCAAACAAATCAAATTGACCAAAAACAAACGGCCCTTCACAACAATAGGACAATCCAAACAGATCTTAGAAGTAACTACAGGTTTAGCGGTTAGGCGTAGATACACTCAACTTAACATTCGGAGAAGACACGAGGCAACTTCGGTCTTTCCACACAATCATAGGCAATAAACGAGTGTGTAGCACCCGAGTCATACAATACGATCGAAAGGTTACCTCCAATGTCACCTTCTCCTTGAATAAGGTCATCGAGATTGAGAAACTTCAGATCCCATCATTGTATATACTCGCCCTCCGGATCTCGGTTGAGTATTTCCAGTTTTTGCGATTAGCTTTAACATGACGAACGGCGGGTTTCTTCTGCAGTCGAGTACAATCCTTCGACATATGTCCGGTTGTCCACGATTAAAACAGACAGTTCCTTGATTGTACAATGCGGAGATAGATGGCCCTTCTTACCGCACTTAAAACACGTCGGCGTAAACACCACTCTCTCTGTCCCGCTCCACCACTAGGTACACTCCCTCCAACGGCGGTCGGCCGAGTCGACTTCCTTGTGGTCTAGAATACGACTTACGCGAGAAACCGATTTGTATTGCTACCTCCACCTCTTTGAAACCTTGTCGGCCCAAAGTTCCGATTCCTCTGATCTCGCGATGGTTCAAGTTCCTCAAGTCGCGCACATGCGTCCACCAAAGTATGAAAATGATTCATATTCAGAGATATTACTCCTCGCTTCAATTCCACTCTCAATCCGGACTCAAACTTTTGACATTTCCATACCTCATCTTGTCGATTCTGAGCATAATCCGAAAATTGAGACAAACTTTCAAATTTCGTGGCGTACTCATTCACCGTCATATTTCCCTGTCGCAACCCAAGAAATTCCATCTCCTTGGCATGCCTAGCACTTGCAGGAAAATACTTATCCAGAAAAGTATTAGAAAACACTTCCCAGGTGATCTCAGTCCCTTCAGCTTGCAACACTCGGCGGATTCCTCTCCACCAATGTTCTGCATCTCCTCTCAGCATAAAGACAACATAAGTTACTTTCTTTTCATCTGTGCATCTCATCCCTTCAAAGATTCTCTCTAAATCTTGCATCCACTGACTCGCTTTCTCCGGATCCACCTCGCCTCTAAACTGTGGCGGATTATGGCGCCTAAATTCAGATAAATTTAGGGCATCAGCCGTAGCATCTTGCTGTTGAGCTGCTCTCAAATTTTGCTGAGTAATCACTTCAGCCATCTGCCGTATAGCTTCAGCAGCAACCAACATCGGGTCCTCAACACGATTCACGTTAGCACGTCCTCTGCCTCTACCAGCCATCTTCTTTCTTCAAACATAACAAAACAAAGTTAGATACATCCTTCTAGATATTTCCGAAAGGATATAAATCACAAAGATCACGAGAGGATCACCGCACAAACAAAAAAACAGACCCAACCACAACCCCAAAAGACTCTAACTTGGGCTCTGATACTAACCAATGTAACACCCCTTTGGAGGATGTCACACATAAAAGAAAATAAAAGAAATAGAAATAAGGTCTACCCAAGTTGTGAAACGTTTATTACATACTATTACGGGTTGTAAAATAATTCCTGATAGACGAAATATGATATAAAAAGATAATGCGAAAAATACGAAATAAAAAAAAAACATCATTACTTGATAATATACATATGATTTAAGTTATAAGTTGTACAAGTAATTCACAACTAAGACTACAATTATTTAAACAAAAACAAAAGGAAAGCAATAAAAGAGTTAATATATACGGACATACGTTGTGGCGCCCAAAAAATCATGGTTATCTAATCCTCGGA
Source organism: Ormosia emarginata (assembly GCA_029884605.1). NCBI lineage: Eukaryota > Viridiplantae > Streptophyta > Magnoliopsida > Fabales > Fabaceae > Ormosia > Ormosia emarginata. The sequence goes on along the minus strand of JAQQTP010000057.1, from coordinate 2,176,360 downwards.
TGGATCACTCTCGGCATGAAAATGATCATCGGGAGATAGATATCCCGGATGTCTCGACACACGGCGATAACGGGATCGCGCGGTCGATACGATGCTTATCTCACTAGGCTCGGGGTTTTCGGCACCCCGGTGACGCCTAATGGATAAGGGTAACTCTAAATGCGAAATAACGTCGTAGTCATAATGGGCTCTCCATCAAATCGGCGACGTAGAATCACGGTCACACGTCCCGCATATGTCACGGAATCACGATCGCCTCGTAAATGCCAAGCCGAGAGAACCTCCATGAAATACTAGCTCTACGAATCCCAACAAATCTGGCGCGCCATCCTCACAATCAATCCGGAGGATATGGATGATCGGATGGTTCTTGATCGTAAAACGGTCGTCTGCCTGTGATCTTCCTCCTCCTCGGGGTACACGATCTCAATAGGCTGATCCTCTTCCTCGAAGTCTTTACCACGTAAAATAAATAAACAGCGTAAAATAAATAAACAGAAAATACATATAACAAAGAGGTAAGACAACATAAAATCATCACAACATGGCAAATAAGAAGACGACAAACATCATATATACGAGTTCATGCATTACAAAATACTATAACGAAAAGAATAACAATTTAGAGTAAGATTTAGATATCATAACAATATATCACATCACGGATAAAATCTCACGGATAAAATAAGAAAGATAAGAATAAACAGAGATAAGATATAATAACCAAATATAGTAACAGTAACTAGATAAAATAAACAAATAAAATACAGATAAACAATAAATAGATAAGATGGAAACAAATAGACATAGAGATAAATAAACAATATGACAAAACCCTACTCCATGGAGCTAAAGAAAACACAAGTATCGAGAGAGAATGACTCGTAAAATCTATTAGTACCACGGCTGCCCAACCAACTATTGCGCTGTCACACGTTGCGTCTATAGCCCCACGACACAGGAATCCATCATCCAGGCATGGTGTAGTTCACGGTCTCACGTTGTGGCACTACAGGCAAATGTACTACTAGATTTCACAAATCTCGATTAAATATAGTGCGTGTCGAGTACCATAGTGTACTATCGGTTTACCACGGCCCACGTGGAGCTACCAAGTGTCCACATGTGGGATCCCGTACACTAAAGTCTCCAAGTTCATTAGAACAATGAACCACACTACGTTTATCGCATCGACAACACGATGTGATTCGTCTCGTCAATCAACCAATCCACCAAAAAAACTTGGCACACATAAATAGAAAGCACATGCGGGTTCACATTTTCCCGACAATGAGATAAATTCTCAAAAACACATGCACGGGTTCACATTTTCCCGACAAAGATAAAATAAATATAGTAACGGTTTTCCCGACAATCGCGTAGAAATTTTATCGCGTTTTCATAATTCCGTCGTTTTTACAAACGTTTAAAAATCGGGTAAAGATATTTTTCTGTTTTTAAAATCGCGTAGCATTTTTAATACGTTTTCTCAATCGCGTAGGATTTTCAAATCATTTTCTTATTCGAATGCCTTTAAAATTACTTGTTTAAACAAACGAAATAGTACTTAGTACATTTAAACTACGTAGAATAATTTTTCATACCGCATACTTGTCTTTTGGATATTTTTGCTATCTTATTGGTTCATTTTTACTAAAAATTGACAAGATATTTTGTTTAGAATATCATAATAATGGTTTCCTAAATTATCCATAAAATTTCTTTACCTAAAACTTCAATCATATAACTTTAATTCTTTTTGAAAACTTTCTAACATGCTTCAAAACCTAGAGTGAGCTATATGTTAGAAAACTCTCAAAATACTTGTATTTCCTTCCTAATGACAAAATCATTAGTTTTAATTCTTTAAACTTAATTCTAATCTATTGTTTCTTCAAAAATCATTAAGGAAAATTTCTTTTTAACTTATATTGTCTCTTTTTTATTGAAAAAGGTTTGGAATTAAGTTTTAGAAATCATGATTACCTATATTGGCATGTTGGCCAAATTTCATAAAACTTTTGCATTTGATTTCTAAATTGTTTTTCACCTTCCAAATCATATCAAATATATTATATTGTCTAAGTTCACTAAATCATATTAGAAATAATTGATAGGAATCAAATTAACCTTTTAGGCATGTTGGCCCAAAAATACTAAATCTTTACCATTTGATTTCCAAGTTCATTTTCTTTGATCAAATCAATTTGAAACCTTCTTGATTCTCCTAGGTTAATTAAGTTACACTTTAGGAAAAATCAAGAGAACATTTTGGTCCTCCAAACTTGTCATTGTCGTGAGCTATTGGATGTGTTCTTTGGAACACTCATGCAAATTTAAACATGTTATTCACATCCTATACCTTATCATACAATTCTAACACATGCATTGTATTTTCTAACACATGCAATATATTTTCTAACACCTAAACCTAAATTAAAGCTTATAGACATGCATTCAAAAGCTAATAGACATGCAAAATTATTACAATCATCAAACAAGAAAGCTACTAACATACATCACATAAACTACTAGCAACCACAAAAATTAACAAATACACATCAACAAACACACCACCACCGAATCCTTATGGATTCTACAAACATTCCATCTTCTTACCACCACCAAGGGATGATAAGAATTGTCTTCCTCTTACCTTAAATGAAGACAAAGGCTTGCTTTCACACCTCCTAGGGTTCGGTTTTCACCTTCAAAAATACCTAGAAATCTCAAACAAAATTTACATGTTACTAACCATGAAAAAGAAGCTAAACCATGGAGAAATCATGGCTTAGAACTTTGAAAATGAAGAGAGAAAAGAAAAGCATGAAATTTCACCTTCTAGGTAAAACTTTCAAGGTTGATTTCCAAGCCCTAAATGGAAGATTTTGAAGAAACTCCCAACTAGAAAGGTTCTTAGAATAGTGTTTAGGTTAGGAAAACTTGGTTAGAAAAATTTTTTGATGGTTGGATGGTGTAGATAGTGTCTTGGCCGAATGGTAGGGAAAAGGAACAACAATGGTGGCTAGGGTTTTTGGAAGAGAGAGAAGAGAGAAAAGTGATGAAGATGAAGTGTTGTTTTGGCCGTAGCCTTCAAGTGGTAAGGATGTGCATGGATTTGGCTTCATCCAAGCCATTGAATGCATCAAAGGCTAGGATTAAATCTTGGTGAACAAGCTTGATTTCTATTGGTTGGTTCATGATGACTCACATCTTTGAGTCACACGACTCATTTAATTCTCTTGAGTCACTAGTGAGTCGACTGTTCTAAAAAGTTCTACTTCTAACGGTGATTAATTAAGCTACCGATCTAACCGTTACTGCTAATTGTGGGTCCCGCAAAATATTTCCGGTCCATTTGTCACTAAATTATCTTGACTAATAAAATAATATTATAATAATATAAAATTATTTTATTTGTGATTAAATCTAAAAATTAAAAGATTATTTTTAGTCTCATTCAGAATCGGGTTAAGTAAGATCCCCCAATTCTAAATAATAAAATAAGATTTTCTCCGGCCGGAAAATATTATTTTCTGCCTCGAGCAAATCACCCAAAAAGTCCATATAAAATCACAGACAGATTATTATCGGACATTAAATCAAGAAGAAAACAATTAAAAACAGCAAAAACAGTACGTTGGGGACGTAACGGTCATTTTCCCATTTTTTCCCACAACGTAAGTAATCGTCCAAAACGTTCAAATAAAATATCCAGCAGTATTATATAGTTGTATATCTTTCAGAAAAATTAAAACAGTAGCTCAGAAAAATTTTTATTTTACCGTCTCGAAGCAAATTACGTAAAACGATCAAATAAAATTTGAGCTCAGTATTATCGTAATCGTTTTCATACGAAAATCGAGAACGATAAAATAGGAACACCAATGATCATTCACACAAAAGCATGAAAAACAGAAAACAATACATTGAGAATATTTTCTAAAAATTGGGGCGTTACAACTCTCCCCAACAAATAAAAATTTCGTCCTCGAAATTCGTTGTTCATCAAAACAAATGAGGATACTTGATCCTTCATTTTATCTTCCAGCTCCCCAGGTAGCCTCACCCGTCACATCATTCCATATGACCTTCACTAACTCGATCATCTTCCCTCGAAGGTGCTTTACCTTTCTGTCCTCTATTCTGACAGGTAAAGTTTCGTAAGTCAGATTCTCCTTTAACTGTACGTCATCTGGCTGTATAACATGTGTCGGATCTGGGATATACTTCCGTAACTGAGACACATGAAACACGTCATGCAAATTGGATAGAAAAGGCGGCAAAGCAATCTGATATGCTACAGGACCTATACGTCGGATAATCTGATATGGTCCAATGAATTTAGGAGTAAGCTTCTTAGACTTAATCACTCTTCCGACACCAGTCGTAGGAGTAACTCTTAGAAATACATGCTCACCCTCCTTAAACTCAAGAGATCGTCTTCGTTTATCTACGTAACTCTTTTGTCTGCTTTGCGCCGTCCTCATCTTCTCTTGTATCATCTTGACTTTATCCGTAGTCTGTTGTACAAGTTCCGGTCCAACAGTCATACTCTCCCCATCTTGATACCAGCATAGCGGCGTTCGACATCGTCTTCCATACAATGCCTCATAAGGTGCCATTCCGATGCTTGCGTGAAAACTATTGTTGTAGGTGAATTCTATCAAAGATAAAAATTCATCTCAACTTCCTCGTTGTTCCAAAACACAAGCACGCAATAGATCCTCCAAAGACTGTATAGTTCTCTCTGTCTGACCATCTGTCTGCGGATGATATGCTGAACTCAATCATAACTTAGTTCCCATAGCTTCTTGCAGACTTCGCCAAAATCTTGACGTAAACCTCGGATCTCTGTCTGAAACTATACATGTAGGCACTCCATGTAATCTGACAATCTCGCTGATGTACAACTGGGTTAATCTTTCCAATGAATATTTAATATTGATTGGTAAGAAATGAGCCGATTTCGTAAGTCTATCGACTATAACCCATATCGAATCATGACCTTTCCTTGTCTTTGGCAAACCAGTAACGAAATCCATAGAAATGCTGTCCCATTTCCATTCTGGAATCGATAATGGTTGCAACATCCCAGCTGGTCTTTGGTGTTCAACTTTCGATTTTTGACAAACTAGGCAAGTTGACACGCATCTAACCACATCACCTTTCATTCCATGCCACCAGAATAACTTCTTCAAGTCTTGGTACATCTTTGTTATGCCTGGATGCATACTTAATAGACTAGTATGGGCATGTTCCACAATATATTGCCTCAGTTCTCGGTCACGAGGAATACAGATTCTACCCCGAAACCTCAAAATTCCATCAGTTCCTTCTTTGAACTCTACTGTCTCGTCTTGCTTCATTTGCTCCCTTATTCCTTGCAAAAATTTATCGGCATTTTGCTTTTCCCTTATGTCTTCCATCAGCTCGCTTGAGATAGTAACCATATTCATACAGATCTTTCCCGGTTTCAACTCAACAAATGACCACTCATTTCTAAATTGTTCAATGAGCTCCTTTTCTTTGATCATCAGCGCAGAAACACTGATAATCTTTCTACTCAAGGCATCGGCCACGACATTCGCCTTACCAGGGTGGTACAAAAGTTGAAAATCATAGTCGTTCAGAAACTCTAACCATCTTCGCTGCCTCATATTCAGCTCCTTCTGGTCGTACAAGTACTTCAAACTCTTGTGATCACTGAAGATGTTGAATGTTGCTCCATAGAGAAAATGTCTCCATATCTTCAAAGCAAAAACCACCGCAGCCAATTCCAAATCATGCGTAGGATAATTCTTCTCATGAACCTTCAATTGTCGAGAAGCATATGCCACCACGTTCCGGTCTTGCATCAACACGCATCCCAGTCCTTGATAAGAAGCGTCACAATACACATCGAAAGATTTCTTCGAATCGGTAGGATCAACACCGGTGCGAGTTGTTAACCTCTTCTTCAACTCTTGAAAACGGCTTCACGCTCTTCCGTCCATTCAAAAGCTTGACTTTTCCTCGTCGATTGCGTAAGTGGTCCAAAGCAATCTTGGAAAAACCTTCGATAAATCTCCGATAATAACCAAAGAAGTCCAACAAAACTTCGAACTTCATTCTTGTCTTAGGTCTTTCCCACCGTAAAACAGCTCCACTTTCGATGGGTCCACCGCAATACCTTCTTTAGAAATTACGTGACCAAGAAATTGGACTTCTTCCAACCAGAACTCACACTTAGCCAATTTCGCATACACCGTTGCTTCTCCCTCAAAATCTAAAGAACAACATTCGGATGTTCGGATGCTCTTCCTTCGATCGAGAATAGATCGAATGTCATCGATAAAAACAACGACAAATCTGTCTAGATATGGACGAAATATCCTATTCATATAATTCAAATATGGCGGGAGCATTCGTCACCCCGAATGGCATTACACGATACTCATAATGTCCATAACGAGTTCGAAAAGCGTCTTCGGCACATCTTCCCCTCTTACACGAATCCGGTGATAACCCGATCGTAGATCTATCTTGGAAAATATCACAGCTCCTCTCAATTGATCCATCAAATCGTCGATTCTTGGAAGCGGATATTTATTCTTGATAGTCACCGCCGATAGTCCACACAAAGTCGTGAAGTTCCATCCTTCTTCTTAACCAAAAGCACTGGCGCACCCCATGGGGAAACGCTAGGTCGTACAAATTCTTTCTCCAACAGTTCTACCAATTGCTTTTTCAGCTCCTCCAACTCTACCGGCGACATACGATACGGTGCAATTAAGATAGGACCTGTTCCCAGTACTAAATCAATTGAGAACTCGATCTCCCGCTCAGGCGGTAAACCAGGTACATCGTCAGGAAAAACATCCGGAAAATCGTTGACAACAGGAATAGTATTCACATCCTTCTCATTCTTAACTTCTAGAGAAGACAATACCAGATATCCCTGCGCTCCATCTCTCAACAAAGACTTGACCTTAACAGCAGTTAAGAATCCAGACTCTTCTTCTTTAGGAAAAACTATAGTTTTCTTCGCACAATCTATAAGGATATGGTTAGAACATAACCAGTCCATCCCTAAGATTACATCTATCTCAATAAGAGGCAAACAAATCAAATTGACCAAAAACAAACGGCCCTTCACAACAATAGGACAATCCAAACAGATCTTAGAAGTAACTACAGGTTTAGCAGTTGGCGTAGATACACTCAACTTAACATTCAGAGAAGACACAGGCAACTTCAGTCTTTCCACACAATCATAGGCAATAAACGAGTGTGTAGCACCCGAGTCATACAATACAGTCAGAAGGTTACCTCCAATGTCACCTTCTCCTTGAATAAGGTCATCAGATTGAGAAACTTCAGATCCCATCATTGTATATACTCGCCCTCCAGATCTCGGTTGAGTATTTCCAGATTTTTGCTGATTAGCTTTAACATGACGAACAGCAGGTTTCTTCTCTGGTCGAGTACAATCCTTCGACATATGTCCAGGTTGTCCACAGTTAAAACAGACAGTTCCCTTGATTGTACAGTCTGGAGATAGATGGCCCTTCTTACCGCACTTAAAACACGTCGGCGTAAACACCACTCTCTGTCCTGCTCCACCACTAGGTACACTCCCTCCAACTGGCGGTCGCTGAGTCTGACTTCCTTGTGGTCTAGAATACGGCTTACGCAGAAACCGATTTGTATTGCTACCTCCACCTCTTTGAAACCTTGTCGGCCCAAAGTTCCGATTCCTCTGATCTCGCGATGGTTCAAGTTCCTCAAGTCGCGCACATGCGTCCACCAAAGTATGAAAATGATTCATATTCAGAGATATTACTCCTCGCTTCAATTCCACTCTCAATCCGGACTCAAACTTTTGACATTTCCATACCTCATCTTGTCGATTCTGAGCATAATCCGAAAATTGAGACAAACTTTCAAATTTCGTGGCGTACTCATTCACCGTCATATTTCCCTGTCGCAACCCAAGAAATTCCATCTCCTTGGCATGCCTAGCACTTGCAGGAAAATACTTATCCAGAAAAGTATTAGAAAACACTTCCCAGTGATCTCGGTCCCTTCAGCTTGCAACACTCGGCGGATTCCTCTCCACCAATGTTCTCCGTCATCTCCTCTCAAAGCATAAAGACAGCATAAGTTACTTTCTTTTCATCTGTGCATCTCATCCCTTCAAAGATTCTCTCTAAATCTTGCATCCACTGACTCGCTTTCTCCGGATCCACCTCGCCTCTAAACTGTGGCGGATTATGGCGCCTAAATTCAGATAAATTTAGGGCATCAGCCGTAGCATCTTGCTGTTGAGCTGCTCTCAAATTTTGCTGAGTAATCACTTCAGCCATCTGCCGTATAGCTTCAGCAGCAACCAACATCGGGTCCTCAACACGATTCACGTTAGCACGTCCTCTCCTCTACCACCATCTTCTTTTTCTTCAAACATAACAAAACAAAGTTAGATACATCCTTCTAGATATTTCCGAAAGGATATAAATCACAAAGATCACAGAGGATCACACAGCACAAACAAAAACAGACCCAACCACAACCCCAAAAGACTCTAACTTGGGCTCTGATACTAACCAATGTAACACCCCTTTGGAGGATGTCACACATAAAAGAAAATAAAAGAAATAGAAATAAGGTCTACCCAAGTTGTGAAACGTTTATTACATACTATTACGGGTTGTAAAATAATTCCTGATAGACGAGAAATATGATATAAAAAGATAATGCGAAAAATACGAAATAAAAAAAAAAACATCATTACCGATAATATACATATGATTTAAGTTATAAGTTGTACAAGTAATTCACAACTAAGACTACAATTATTTAAACAAAAACAAAGAAGGAAAGCAATAAAAGAGTTAATATATACGACATACGTACGTGACCGACGCGCCTTCAAAAAACATCATGGTTATCTAATCCTCAGATGGATCACTCTCAGCATGAAAATGATCATCAGGAGATAGATATCCCGGATGTCTCGACACACGGCGATAACGGGATCGCGCAGTCGATACGATGCTTATCTCACTAGGCTCAGGGTTTTCAGCACCCCAGTGACGCCTAATGGATAAGGGTAACTCTAAATGCAGAAATAACGTCGTAGTCATAATGGGCTCTCCATCAAATCGCTGACGTAGAATCACGGTCACACGTCCTGCATATGTCACAGAATCACGATCGCCTCGTAAATGCCAAGCCAGAGAACCTCCATGAAATACTAGCTCTACGAATCCCAACAAATCCTGGCGCTGCCATCCCTCACAATCAATCCAGAGGATATGGATGATCGGATGGTTCTTGATCGTAAAACTGGTCGTCTGCCTGCTGATCTTCCTCCTCCTCGGGGTACACGATCTCAATAGGCTGATCCTCTTCCTCGAAGTCTTTACCGCGTAAAATAAATAAACAGCGTAAAATAAATAAACAGAAAATACATATAACAAAGAGGTAAGACAACATAAAATCATCACAACATGGCAAATAAGAAGACGACAAACATCATATATACAGTTCATGCATTACAAAATACTATAACAGAAAGAATAACAATTTAGAGTAAGATTTAGATATCATAACAATATATCACATCACAGATAAAATCTCACAGATAAAATAAGAAAGATAAGAATAAACAGATAAGATATAATAACCAAATATAGTAACAGTAACTAGATAAAATAAACAAATAAAATACAGATAAACAATAAATAGATAAGATGGAAACAAATAGACATAGAGATAAATAAACAATATGACAAAACCCTACTCCATGGAGCTAAAGAAAACACAAGTATCAGAGAGAGGAATGACTTGTAAAATCTATTAGTACCACGGCTGCCCAACCAACTATTGCGCTGTCACACGTTGCGTCTATAGCCCCACGACACAGAATCCATCATCGCGCGTGGTGTAGTTCACGGTCTCACGTTGTGGCACTACAGCAAATGTACTACTAGATTTCACAAATCTCGATTAAATATAGTGCGTGTCGAGTACCATAGTGTACTATCGGTTTACCACGGCCCAAATGGAGCTACCAACTCGTCCACATGGGGATCCCGTACACTAAAGTCTCCAAGTTCATTAGAACAATGAACCACACTACGTTTATCGCATCGACAACACGATGTGATTCGCCTCGTCAACCAATCCACCAAAAAAACTTGGCACACATAAATAGAAAGCCCGTACGGGTTCACATTTTCCCGACAAAGAAATAAATTCTCAAAAGCCTCATGCGGGTTCACATTTTCCCGACAATGAGATAAATTCTCAAAAACACATGCGAGTTCACATTTTTCCGACAAAGATAAATTCTCAAAAACAATCATACGGGTTCACATTTTCCCGACAGCATAAAATAAATATAGTAACGGTCAATCGCGTAGAAATTTTATCGCGTTTTCATAATTCCGTCGTTTTTACAAACGTTTAAAAATCGGGTAAAGATATTTTTCTGTTTTTAAAATCGCGTAGCATTTTTAATACGTTTTCTCAATCGCGTAGGATTTTCAAATCATTTTCTTATTCGAATGCCTTTAAAATTACTTGTTTAAACAAACGAAATAATACTTAGTACATTTAAACTACGTAGAATAATTTTTCATACCGCATACTGTCTTTTGGATATTTTTGCTATCTTATTGGTTCATTTTTACTAAAAATTGACAATATTTTTTTTAGAATATCATAATAATGGTTTCCTAAATTATCCATAAAATTTCTGTTTACCTAAAACTTCAATCATATAACTTTAATTCTTTTTGAAAACTTTCTAACATGCTTCAAAACCTAGAGTGAGCTATATGTTAGAAAACTCTCAAAATACTGTATTTCCTTCCTAATGACAAAATCATTAGTTTTAATTCTTTAAACTTAATTCTAATCTATTTGTTTCTTCAAAAATCATTAAGGAAAATTTCTTTTTAACTTATATTGTCTCTTTTTGATTGAAAAAGGTTTGGAATTAAGTTTTAGAAATCATGATTACCTATATTGGCATGTTGGCCAAATTTCATAAAACTTTTGCATTTGATTTCTAAATTGTTTTTCACCTTCCAAATCATATCAAATATATTATATTGTCTAAGTTCACTAAATCATATTAGAAATAATTGATAGGAATCAAATTAACCTTTTAGGCATGTTGGCCCAAAAATACTAAATCTTTACCATTTGATTTCCAAGTTCATTTTCTTTGATCAAATCAATTTGAAACCTTCTTGATTCTCCTAGGTTAATTAAGTTACACTTTAGGAAAAATCAAGAGAACATTTTGGTCCTCCAAACTTGTCATTGCCGTGAGCTATTGGATGTGTTCTTTGGAACACTCATGCAAATTTAAACATGTTATTCACATCCTATACCTTATCATACAATTCTAACACATGCATTGTATTTTCTAACACATGCAATATATTTTCTAACACCTAAACCTAAATTAAAGCTTATAGACATGCATTCAAAAGCTAATAGACATGCAAAATTATTACAATCATCAAACAAGAAAGCTACTAACATACATCACATAAACTACTAGCAACCACAAAAATTAACAAATACACATCAACAAACACACCACCACCGAATCCTTATGGATTCCACACAAACATTCCATCTTCTTACCACCACCAAGGGATGATAAGAATTGTCTTCCTCTTACCTTAAATGAAGACAAAAGGCTTGCTTTCACACCTCCTAGGGTTCGGTTTTCACCTTCAAAAATACCTAGAAATCTCAAACAAAATTTACATGTTACTAACCATGAAAAAGAAGCTAAACCATGGAGAAATCATGGCTTAGAACTTTGAAAATGAAGAGAGAAAAGAAAAGCATGAAATTTCACCTTCTAGGTAAAACTTTCAAGGTTGATTTCCAAGCCCTAAATGGAAGATTTTGAGAAACTCCCAACTAGAAAGGTTCTTAGAATAGTGTTTAGGTTAGGAAAACTTGGTTAGAAAAATTTTTTGATGGTTGGATGGTGTAGATAGTGTCTTGGCCGAATGGTAGGGAAAAGGAACAACAATGGTAGCTAGGGTTTTTGGAAGAGAGAGAAGAGAGAAAAGTGATGAAGATGAAGTGTTGTTTTGGCCTTCTCACTCCTAATGGCCGTAGCCTTCAAGTGGTAAGGATGTGCATGGATTTGGCTTCATCCAAGCCATTGAATGCATCAAAGGCTAGGATTAAATCTTGGTGAACAAGCTTGATTTCTATTGGTTGGTTCATGATGACTCACATGCTTTGAGTCACACAAACTCATTTAATTCTCTGTGAGTCACTAGTGAGTCACTGTTTCTAAAAGTTCTACTCTAACTGATTAATTAAGCTACCGATCTAACTGTTTCTGCTAATTGTGGGTCCCGCAAAATATTTCCGAGTCCATCATTATTAAATTATACTTGACTAATAAAATAATATTATAATAATATAAAATTATTTTATTTGATGCTTAAATCCTAAAAATTAAAAGATTATTTTTAGTCTCATTCAGATCTAGGGTTAAGTAAGATCCCCCAATTCTAAATAATAAAATAAGATTTTCTCCTACCGAAAATATTATTTTCCTGCGCCTCTGAGCAAATCACCCAAAAAGTCCATATAAAATCACAGACAAGATTATCGGACATTAAATCAAGAAGAAAACAATTAAAAACAAAGAAAAACAAAAAAAACGACGTTTCGGGACGTAACGGTCATTTTCCCATTTTTTCCCACAACGTAAGTAATCGTCCAAAATGTTCAAATAAAATATCCAAGAAGATATATAGTTGTATATCTTTCAAAAAAATTAAAACAAGAGCTCGAAAAATTTTTATTTTTCCGTCTCAAGCAAATTACGTAAAACGATCAAATAAAATTTGAGCCTCAGATTATCGTAATTGTTTTCATACATAAATCGAGAACAAGAAAAATAGGAACACAAAGAGTCATTCACACAAAAGCATGAAAAACAGAAAACAGTACATTCAGAATATTTTCTAAAAATTGGGGCGTTACAACTCTCCCCAACAAATAAAAATTTCGTCCTCGAAATTCGTTGTTCATCAAAACAAATGAGGATACTGATCCTTCATTTTATCTTCCAGCTCCCAGGTAGCCTCACCCGTCACATCATTCCATATGACCTTCACTAACTCGATCATCTTCCCTCGAAGCTGCTTTACCTTTCTGTCCTCTATTCTGACAGGTAAAGTTTCGTAAGTCAGATTCTCCTTTAACTGTACGTCATCTGGCTGTATAACATGTGTCGGATCTGGGATATACTTCCGTAACTGAGACACATGAAACACGTCATGCAAATTGGATAGAAAAGGCGGCAAAGCAATCTGATATGCTACAGGACCTATACGTCGGATAATCTGATATGGTCCAATGAATTTAGGAGTAAGCTTCTTAGACTTAATCACTCTTCCGACACCAGTCGTAGGAGTAACTCTTAGAAATACATGCTCACCCTCCTTAAACTCAAGAGATCGTCTTCGTTTATCTACGTAACTCTTTTGTCTGCTTTGCGCCGTCCTCATCTTCTCTTGTATCATCTTGACTTTATCCGTAGTCTGTTGTACAAGTTCCGGTCCAACAAACATACTCTCCCCATCTTGATACCAAAGATAGCGGCGTTCGACATCGTCTTCCATACAATGCCTCATAAGGTGCCATTCCGATGCTTGCGTGAAAACTATTGTTGTAGGTGAATTCTATCAAAGATAAAAATTCATCTCAACTTCCTCGTTGTTCCAAAACACAAGCACGCAATAGATCCTCCAAAGACTGTATAGTTCTCTCTCGTCGACCATCCGTCTCGCGATGATATGCTTGAACTCAATCATAACTTAGTTCCCATAGCTTCTTGCGTACTTCGCCAAAATCTTGACGTAAACCTCGGATCTCTGTCGAAACTATACATGTAGGCACTCCATGTAATCCGACAATCTCGCCGATGTACAACTCGGGTTAATCTTTCCAATGAATATTTAATATTGATTGGTAAGAAATGAGCCGATTTCGTAAGTCTATCGACTATAACCCATATCGAATCATGACCTTTCCTTGTCTTTGGCAAACCAAGAACGAAATCCATAGAAATGCTGTCCCATTTCCATTCTCGGAATCGATAATGGTTGCAACATCCCAACTGGTCTTTGGTGTTCAACTTTCCATTTTTGACAAACTAGGCAAGTTGACACGCATCTAACCACATCACCTTTCATTCCATGCCACCGAATAACTTCTTCAAGTCTTGGTACATCTTTGTTATGCCTGGATGCATACTTAATAGACTAGTATGGGCATGTTCCACAATATATTGCCTCGCTTCTCGGTCACGAGGAATACGATTCTACCCCGAAACCTCAAAATTCCATCGCTTCCTTCTTTGAACTCTACTTGTCTCGTCCTTGCTTCATTTGCTCCCTTATTCCTTGCAAAAATTTATCGGCATTTTGCTTTTCCCTTATGTCTTCCATCGCCTCGCTTGAGATAGTAACCATATTCATACGTATCTTTCCCGCTTTCAACTCAACAAATGACCACTCATTTCTAAATTGTTCAATGAGCTCCTTTTCTTTGATCATCGCAGAAACACTGATAATCTTTCTACTCAAGGCATCGGCCACGACATTCGCCTTACCAGGGTGGTACAAAAGTTGAAAATCATAGTCGTTCAGAAACTCTAACCATCTTCGCTGCCTCATATTCAGCTCCTTCTGGTCGTACAAGTACTTCAAACTCTTGTGATCACTGAAGATGTTGAATGTTGCTCCATAGAGAAAATGTCTCCATATCTTCAAAGCAAAAACCACCGCAGCCAATTCCAAATCATGCGTAGGATAATTCTTCTCATGAACCTTCAATTGTCGAGAAGCATATGCCACCACGTTCCGGTCTTGCATCAACACGCATCCTAGTCCTTGATAAGAAGCGTCACAATACACATCGAAAGATTTCTTCGAATCTGGTAGGATCAACACCGGTGCAGTTGTTAACCTCTTTTTCAACTCTTGAAAACTGGCTTCACGCTCTTCCGTCCATTCAAAAGCTTGACTTTTCCTCGTCAGTTGCGTAAGTGGTCCAGCAATCTTGGAAAAACCATCGATAAATCTCCGATAATAACCAGCAAGTCCAACAAAACTTCGAACTTCATTCTTGTCTTAGGTCTTTCCCATCAAAACAGCTCCACTTTCGATGGGTCCACCGCAATACCTTCTTTAGAAATTACGTGACCAAGAAATTGGACTTCTTCCAACCAGAACTCACACTTAGCCAATTTCGCATACAGCTGCTTCTCCTCAAAATCTAAAGAACAACATTCAGATGTTCAGCATGCTCTTCCTTCGATCGAGAATAGATCAGAATGTCATCGATAAAAACAACGACAAATCTGTCTAGATATGGACGAAATATCCTATTCATATAATTCATAAATATGGCAGGAGCATTCGTCACCCCGAATGGCATTACCTGATACTCATAATGTCCATAACGAGTTCGAAAAGCAGTCTTCGGCACATCTTCCCCTCTTACACGAATCTGGTGATAACCCGATCGTAGATCTATCTTGGAAAATATCACAGCTCCTCTCAATTGATCCATCAAATCGTCGATTCTTGGAAGCGGATATTTATTCTTGATAGTCACCGCCGATAGTCCACACAAAGTCGTGAAGTTCCATCCTTCTTCTTAACCAAAAGCACTGGCGCACCCCATGGGGAAACGCTAGGTCGTACAAATTCTTTCTCCAACAGTTCTACCAATTGCTTTTTCAGCTCCTCCAACTCTACCGGCGACATACGATACGGTGCAATTAAGATAGGACCTGTTCCCAGTACTAAATCAATTGAGAACTCGATCTCCCGCTCAGGCGGTAAACCAGGTACATCGTCAGGAAAAACATCCGGAAAATCGTTGACAACAGGAATAGTATTCACATCCTTCTCATTCTTAACTTCTAGAGAAGACAATACCGTATATCCCTCGCGCTCCATCTCTCAACAAAGACTTGACCTTAACAAAGAGCTTAAGAATCCAGACTCTTCTTCTTTAGGAAAAACTATAGTTTTCTTCGCACAATCTATAAGGATATGGTTAGAACATAACCACCATCCCTAAGATTACATCTATCTCAATAAGAGGCAAACAAATCAAATTGACCAAAAACAAACGGCCCTTCACAACAATAGGACAATCCAAACAGATCTTAGAAGTAACTACAGTTTAGCAAGCGTGAGATACACTCAACTTAACATTCGTGAGAAGACACAGCAACTTCATTCTTTCCACACAATCATAGGCAATAAACGAGTGTGTAGCACCCGAGTCATACAATACGGTCGAAGGGTTACCTCCAATGTCACCTTCTCCTTGAATAAGGTCATCGATTGAGAAACTTCAGATCCCATCATTGTATATACTCGCCCTCCGATCTCGGTTGAGTATTTCCGCATTTTTGCCGATTAGCTTTAACATGACGAACAATGGTTTCTTCTCCGGTCGAGTACAATCCTTCGACATATGTCCAGGTTGTCCACAGTTAAAACAGACAGTTCCCTTGATTGTACAATGGAGATAGATGGCCCTTCTTACCGCACTTAAAACACGTCGGCGTAAACACCACTCTCTGTCCTGCTCCACCACTAGGTACACTCCCTCCAACTGGCGGTCGCTGAGTCTGACTTCCTTGTGGTCTAGAATACGGCTTACGCAGAAACCGATTTGTATTGCTACCTCCACCTCTTTGAAACCTTGTCGGCCCAAAGTTCCGATTCCTCTGATCTCGCGATGGTTCAAGTTCCTCAAGTCGCGCACATGCGTCCACCAAAGTATGAAAATGATTCATATTCAGAGATATTACTCCTCGCTTCAATTCCACTCTCAATCCGGACTCAAACTTTTGACATTTCCATACCTCATCTTGTCGATTCTGAGCATAATCCGAAAATTGAGACAAACTTTCAAATTTCGTGGCGTACTCATTCACCGTCATATTTCCCTGTCGCAACCCAAGAAATTCCATCTCCTTGGCATGCCTAGCACTTGCAGAAAATACTTATCCGAAAAAGTATTAGAAAACACTTCCCAGTGTGATCTCGGTCCCTTCACTTGCAACACTCGGCGGATTCCTCTCCACCAATGTTCTGCATCTCCTCTCAAATAAAGACAACATAAGTTACTTTCTTTTCATCTCGTGCATCTCATCCCTTCAAAGATTCTCTCTAAATCTTGCATCCACCGACTCGCTTTCTCCGATCCACCTCGCCTCTAAATCCGTGGCGGATTATGGCGCCTAAATTCAGATAAATTTAGGGCATCACCGTAGCATCTTGTCGTTGAGTCCGCTCTCAAATTTTGCGAGTAATCACTTCACCATCTCGCCGTATAGCTTCAAGCGAACCAACATCGGGTCCTCAACACGATTCACGTTAGCACGTCCTCTGCCTCTACCAGCCATCTTCTTTCTTCAAACATAACAAAACAAAGTTAGATACATCCTTCTAGATATTTCCGAAAGGATATAAATCACAAAGATCACAGAGGATCACACAGCACAAACAAAAACAGACCCAACCACAACCCCAAAAGACTCTAACTTGGGCTCTGATACTAACCAATGTAACACCCCTTTGGAGGATGTCACACATAAAAGAAAATAAAAGAAATAGAAATAAGGTCTACCCAAGTTGTGAAACGTTTATTACATACTATTACGGGTTGTAAAATAATTCCTGATAGACAGAAATATGATATAAAAAGATAATGCGAAAAATACGAAATAAAAAAAAACATCATTACTGATAATATACATATGATTTAAGTTATAAGTTGTACAAGTAATTCACAACTAAGACTACAATTATTTAAACAAAAACAGCAAGGAAAGCAATAAAAGAGTTAATATATACAGACATACGCTGACGCGCCCAAAAAAACATCATGGTTATCTAATCCTCTGATGGATCACTCTCAGCATGAAAATGATCATCAGGAGATAGATATCCCGGATGTCTCGACACACGGCGATAACGGGATCGCGCAGTCGATACGATGCTTATCTCACTAGGCTCAGGGTTTTCAGCACCCCAGTGACGCCTAATGGATAAGGGTAACTCTAAATGCAGAAATAACGTCGTAGTCATAATGGGCTCTCCATCAAATCGCTGACGTAGAATCACGGTCACACGTCCTGCATATGTCACGAATCACGATCGCCTCGTAAATGCCAAGCCGAGAACCTCCATGAAATACTAGCTCTACGAATCCCAAAAATCTCACAGCGCCGCCATCCTCACAATCAATCCAGAGGATATGGATGATCGGATGGTTCTTGATCGTAAAACCGGTCGTCCTGTCATTGATCTTCCTCCTCCTCGGGTACACGATCTCAATAGGCTGATCCTCTTCCTCGAAGTCTTTACCGCGTAAAAATAAATAAACAACGTAAAATAAATAAACAGAAAATACATATAACAAAGAGGTAAGACAACATAAAATCATCACAACATGGCAAATAAGAAGACGACAAACATCATATATACGGTTCATGCATTACAAAATACTATAACAGAAAGAATAACAATTTAGAGTAAGATTTAGATATCATAACAATATATCACATCACGTATAAAATCTCACAGATAAAATAAGAAAGATAAGAATAAACAGATAAGATATAATAACCAAATATAGTAACAAGAACTAGATAAAATAAACAAATAAAATACATATAAACAATAAATAGATAAGATGGAAACAAATAGACATAGAGATAAATAAACAATATGACAAAACCCTACTCCATGGAGCTAAAGAAAACACAAGTATCAGAGAGAGGAATGACTCGTAAAATCTATTAGTACCACGGCTGCCCAACCAACTATTGCATTGTCACACGTTAGCCTATAGCCCCACGACACAGAATCCATCATCCAGGCGTGGTGTAGTTCACGGTCTCACGTTGTGGCACTACAGAGCAAATGTACTACTAGATTTCACAAATCTCGATTAAATATAGTGCGTGTCGAGTACCATAGTGTGCTATCGGTTTACCACGGCCCAAATGGAGCTACCAACTCATCCACACGTGGGATCCCGTACACTAAAGTCTCCAAGTTCATTAGAACAATGAACCACACTACGTTTATCGCATCGACAACACGATGTGATTCGTCTCGTCAACCAATCCACCAAAAAAACTTGGCACACATAAATAGAAAGCCTGGACGGGTTCACATTTTCCCGACAAAGAAATAAATTCTCAAAAGCCTCGACGGGTTCACATTTTCCCGACAAATATAAATTCTCAAAAACCTGTACGAGTTCACATTTTTCCGACAGCAGATAAATTCTCAAAAACCTGTACGGGTTCACATTTTCCCGACAGCATAAAATAAATATAGTAACGGTCAATCGCGTAGAAATTTTATCGCGTTTTCATAATTCCGTCGTTTTTACAAACGTTTAAAAATCGGGTAAAGATATTTTTCTGTTTTTAAAATCGCGTAGCATTTTTAATACGTTTTCTCAATCGCGTAGGATTTTCAAATCATTTTCTTATTCGAATGCCTTTAAAATTACTGTTTAAACAAACAGAAATAGTACTTAGTACATTTAAACTACGTAGAATAATTTTTCATACCGCATACTGTCTTTTGGATATTTTTGCTATCTTATTGGTTCATTTTTACTAAAAATTGACAGTATTTTGTTTAGAATATCATAATAATGGTTTCCTAAATTATCCATAAAATTTCTATTTACCTAAAACTTCAATCATATAACTTTAATTCTTTTTGAAAACTTTCTAACATGCTTCAAAACCTAGAGTGAGCTATATGTTAGAAAACTCTCAAAATATCAGTATTTCCTTCCTAATGACAAAATCATTAGTTTTAATTCTTTAAACTTAATTCTAATCTATTTGTTTCTTCAAAAATCATTAAGGAAAATTTCTTTTTAACTTATATTGTCTCTTTTTTATTGAAAAAGGTTTGGAATTAAGTTTTAGAAATCATGATTACCTATATTGGCATGTTGGCCAAATTTCATAAAACTTTTGCATTTGATTTCTAAATTGTTTTTCACCTTCCAAATCATATCAAATATATTATATTGTCTAAGTTCACTAAATCATATTAGAAATAATTGATAGGAATCAAATTAACCTTTTAGGCATGTTGGCCCAAAAATACTAAATCTTTACCATTTGATTTCCAAGTTCATTTTCTTTGATCAAATCAATTTGAAACCTTCTTGATTCTCCTAGGTTAATTAAGTTACACTTTAGGAAAAATCAAGAGAACATTTTGGTCCTCCAAACTTGTCATTGCCGTGAGCTATTGGATGTGTTCTTTGGAACACTCATGCAAATTTAAACATGTTATTCACATCCTATACCTTATCATACAATTCTAACACATGCATTGTATTTTCTAACACATGCAATATATTTTCTAACACCTAAACCTAAATTAAAGCTTATAGACATGCATTCAAAAGCTAATAGACATGCAAAATTATTACAATCATCAAACAAGAAAGCTACTAACATACATCACATAAACTACTAGCAACCACAAAAATTAACAAATACACATCAACAAACACACCACCACCGAATCCTTATGGATTCTACAAACATTCCATCTTCTTACCACCACCAAGGGATGATAAGAATTGTCTTCCTCTTACCTTAAATGAAGACAAAAGGCTTGCTTTCACACCTCCTAGGGTTCGGTTTTCACCTTCAAAAATACCTAGAAATCTCAAACAAAATTTACATGTTACTAACCATGAAAAGAAGCTAAACCATGGAGAAATCATGGCTTAGAACTTTGAAAATGAAGAGAGAAAAGAAAAGCATGAAATTTCACCTTCTAGGTAAAACTTTCAAGGTTGATTTCCAAGCCCTAAATGGAAGATTTTGAAGAAACTCCCAACTAGAAAGGTTCTTAGAATAGTGTTTAGGTTAGGAAAACTTGGTTAGAAAAATTTTTTGATGGTTGGATGGTGTAGATAGTGTCTTGGCCGAATGGTAGGGAAAAGGAACAACAATGGTGGCTAGGGTTTTTGGAAGAGAGAGAAGAGAGAAAAGTGATGAAGATGAAGTGTTGTTTTGGCCGTAGCCTTCAAGTGGTAAGGATGTGCATGGATTTGGCTTCATCCAAGCCATTGAATGCATCAAAGGCTAGGATTAAATCTTGGTGAACAAGCTTGATTTCTATTGGTTGGTTCATGATGACTCACATGCTGAGTCACACAGCTCATTTAATTCTCTCATTGAGTCACTAGTGAGTCACTGTTCTAAAAAGTTCTACCGCTAACTGGTGATTAATTAAGCTACCGATCTAACCGTTCGCTAATTGTGGGTCCCGCAAAATATTTCCTGTCCATTGTCACTAAATTATACGACTAATAAAATAATATTATAATAATATAAAATTATTTTATTTGACATTAAATCCTAAAAATTAAAAGATTATTTTTAGTCTCATTCAGAATCGGGTTAAGTAAGATCCCCCAATTCTAAATAATAAAATAAGATTTTCTCCGCCCGGAAAATATTATTTTCCCGCCTCGAGCAAATCACCCAAAAAGTCCATATAAAATCACGAGACAGTATTATCTGGACATTAAATCAAGAAGAAAACAATTAAAAACAAAGAAAAAACAAGAAACAAGACGTTGGGGACGTAACGGTCATTTTCCCATTTTTTCCCACAACGTAAGTAATCGTCCAAAACGTTCAAATAAAATATCCAAAGAAGATATATAGTTGTATATCTTTCAAAAAATTAAAACAAGAGTTCGAGAAAAATTTTTTTTTTACCGTCTCGAAGCAAATTACGTAAAACGATCAAATAAAATTTGAGCCTCAGATATCGTAATCGTTTCATACGTAAATCGAGAACAAGAAAATAGGAACACAAAGAATGTCATTCACACAAAAGCATGAAAAACAAAAAACAAGACATTCGAATATTTTCTAAAAATTGGGGCGTTACAACTCTCCCCCAACAAATAAAAATTTCGTCCTCGAAATTGTTGTTCATCAAAACAAATGAGGATACTTGATCCTTCATTTTATCTTCCAGCTCCCCAGGTAGCCTCACCCGTCACATCATTCCATATGACCTTCACTAACTCGATCATCTTCCTCGAAGTCGCTTTTACCTTTCGTCCTCTATTCCGACAGGTAAAGTTTCGTAAGTCGATTCTCCTTTAATTGTACGTCATCCGGGTGTATAACATGTGTCGGATCTGGGATATACTTCCGTAACTGAGACACATGAAACACGTCATGCAAATTGGATAGAAAAGGCGGCAAAGCAATCTGATATGCTACAGGACCTATACGTCGGATAATCTGATATGGTCCAATGAATTTAGGAGTAAGCTTCTTAGACTTAATCACTCTTCCGACACCAGTCGTAGGAGTAACTCTTAGAAATACATGCTCACCCTCCTTAAACTCAAGAGATCGTCTTCGTTTATCTACGTAACTCTTTTGTCTGCTTTGCGCCGTCCTCATCTTCTCTTGTATCATCTTGACTTTATCCGTAGTCTGTTGTACAAGTTCCGGTCCAACACCATACTCTCCCCATCTTGATACCAAAGATAGCGGCGTTCGACATCGTCTTCTCCATACAATGCCTCATAAGGTGCCATTCCGATGCTTGCGTGAAAACTATTGTTGTAGGTGAATTCTATCAAAGATAAAAATTCATCTCAACTTCCTCGTTGTTCCAAAACACAAGCACGCAATAGATCCTCCAAAGACTGTATAGTTCTCTCTCGTCTCGACCATCCGTCTCGCGATGATATGCTTGAACTCAATCATAACTTAGTTCCCATAGCTTCTTGCGGACTTCGCCAAAATCTTGACGTAAACCTCGGATCTCCGTCGAAACTATACATGTAGGCACTCCATGTAATCTGACAATCTCGCTGATGTACAACTGGGTTAATCTTTCCAATGAATATTTAATATTGATTGGTAAGAAATGAGCCGATTTCGTAAGTCTATCGACTATAACCCATATCGAATCATGACCTTTCCTTGTCTTTGGCAAACCAGTAACGAAATCCATAGAAATGCTCGTCCCATTTCCATTCTCGAATCGATAATGGTTGCAACATCCCAATGGTCTTTGGTGTTCAACTTTCGATTTTTGACAAACTAGGCAAGTTGACACGCATCTAACCACATCACCTTTCATTCCATGCCACCGAATAACTTCTTCAAGTCTTGGTACATCTTTGTTATGCCCGGATGCATACTTAATAGACTAGTATGGGCATGTTCCACAATATATTGCCTCGCTTCTCGGTCACGAGGAATACGATTCTACCCCGAAACCTCAAAATTCCATCGCTCCTTCTTTGAACTCTACCGTCTCGTCTTGCTTCATTTGCTCCCTTATTCCTTGCAAAAATTTATCGGCATTTTGCTTTTCCCTTATGTCTTCCATCACTCGCTTGAGATAGTAACCATATTCATACAGATCTTTCCCTATTTCAACTCAACAAATGACCACTCATTTCTAAATTGTTCAATGAGCTCCTTTTCTTTGATCATCGCCGTAAACACCGATAATCTTTCTACTCAAGGCATCGGCCACGACATTCGCCTTACCAGGGTGGTACAAAAGTTGAAAATCATAGTCGTTCGGAAACTCTAACCATCTTCGCTGCCTCATATTCAGCTCCTTCTGGTCATACAAGTACTTCAAACTCTTGTGATCACTGAAGATGTTGAATGTTGCTCCATAGAGAAAATGTCTCCATATCTTCAAAGCAAAAACCACCGCAGCCAATTCCAAATCATGCGTAGGATAATTCTTCTCATGAACCTTCAATTGTCGAGAAGCATATGCCACCACGTTGGTCTTGCATCAACACGCATCCTAGTCCTTGATAAGAAGCGTCACAATACACATCGAAAGATTTCTTCGAATCGGTAGGATCAACACCGGCAGCTTGTTAACCTCTTCTTCAACTCTTGAAAACCGGCTTCACGCTCTTCCGTCCATTCAAAAGCTTGACTTTTCCTCGTCGATTGCGTAAGTGGTCCAAAGCAATCTTGGAAAAACCTTCGATAAATCTCCGATAATAACCAAGCAAGTCCAACAAAACTTCGAACTTCATTCGTCTTAGGTCTTTCCCATCGTAAAACAGCTCCACTTTCGATGGGTCCACCGCAATACCTTCTTTAGAAATTACGTGACCAAGAAATTGGACTTCTTCCAACCAGAACTCACACTTAGCCAATTTCGCATATAGCTGTTTCTCCCTCAAAATCTAAAGAACAACATTCAGATGTTCAGCATGCTCTTCCTTCGATCGAGAATAGATCAGAATGTCATCGATAAAAACAACGACAAATCTGTCTAGATATGGACGAAATATCCTATTCATATAATTCATAAATATGGCAGGAGCATTCGTCACCCCGAATGGCATTACCTGATACTCATAATGTCCATAACGAGTTCGAAAAGCACTTCGGCACATCTTCCCCTCTTACACGAATCTGGTGATAACCCGATCGTAGATCTATCTTGGAAAATATCACAGCTCCTCTCAATTGATCCATCAAATCGTCGATTCTTGGAAGCGGATATTTATTCTTGATAGTCACCGCCGATAGTCCACACAAAGTCGTGAAGTTCCATCCTTCTTCTTAACCAAAAGCACTGGCGCACCCCATGGGGAAACGCTAGGTCGTACAAATTCTTTCTCCAACAGTTCTACCAATTGCTTTTTCAGCTCCTCCAACTCTACCGGCGACATACGATACGGTGCAATTGAGATAGGACCTGTTCCCGGTACTAAATCAATTGAGAACTCGATCTCCCGCTCAGGCGGTAAACCAGGTACATCGTCAGGAAAAACATCCGGAAAATCGTTGACAACAGGAATAGTATTCACATCCTTCTCATTCTTAACTTCTAGAGAAGACAATACCATATATCCCTCGCGCTCCATCTCTCAACAAAGACTTGACCTTAACAGCAGTTAAGAATCCAGACTCTTCTTCTTTAGGAAAAACTATAGTTTTCTTCGCACAATCTATAAGGATATGGTTAGAACATAACCACCCATCCCTAAGATTACATCTATCTCAATAAGAGGCAAACAAATCAAATTGACCAAAAACAAACGGCCCTTCACAACAATAGGACAATCCAAACAGATCTTAGAAGTAACTACAGTTTAGCAATTGGCGTAGATACACTCAACTTAACATTCGGAGAAGACACAGCAACTTCACTCTTTCCACACAATCATAGGCAATAAACGAGTGTGTAGCACCCGAGTCATACAATACAGTCGAAGGTTACCTCCAATGTCACCTTCTCCTTGAATAAGGTCATCAGATTGAGAAACTTCAGATCCCATCATTGTATATACTCGCCCTCCAGATCTCGGTTGAGTATTTCCAGATTTTTGCTGATTAGCTTTAACATGACGAATGTTGTGGTTTCTTCTCCGTCGAGTACAATCCTTCGACATATGTCCAGTTGTCCACAGCTTAAAACAGACAGTTCCCTTGATTGTACAATTCGGAGATAGATGGCCCTTCTTACCGCACTTAAAACACGTCGGCGTAAACACCACTCTCTGTCCTGCTCCACCACTAGGTACACTCCCTCCAACTGGCGGTCGCTGAGTCTGACTTCCTTGTGGTCTAGAATACGACTTACGCAGAAACCGATTTGTATTGCTACCTCCACCTCTTTGAAACCTTGTCGGCCCAAAGTTCCGATTCCTCTGATCTCGCGATGGTTCAAGTTCCTCAAGTCGCGCACATGCGTCCACCAAAGTATGAAAATGATTCATATTCAGAGATATTACTCTTCGCTTCAATTCCACTCTCAATCCGGACTCAAACTTTTGACATTTCCATACCTCATCTTGTCGATTCTGAGCATAATCCGAAAATTGAGACAAACTTTCAAATTTCGTGGCGTACTCATTCACCGTCATATTTCCTGTCGCAACCCAAGAAATTCCATCTCCTTGGCATGCCTAGCACTTGCAGAAAAATACTTATCCGAAAAGTATTAGAAAACACTTCCCAGTGTGATCTCAAATCCCTTCACTTGCAACACTCGGCGGATTCCTCTCCACCAATGTTCTCAGATCTCCTCTCAAAGATAAAGACAACATAAGTTACTTTCTTTTCATCTCGTGCATCTCATCCCTTCAAAGATTCTCTCTAAATCTTGCATCCACCGACTCGCTTTCTCCGATCCACCTCGCCTCTAAACCGTGGCGGATTATGGCGCCTAAATTCAGATAAATTTAGGGCATCACCGTAGCATCTTCTTGTTGAGTCGCTCTCAAATTTTGTCGAGTAATCACTTCACCATCTCGCCGTATAGCTTCAAGAAGAACCAACATCGGGTCCTCAACACGATTCACGTTAGCACGTCCTCTGCCTCTACCAGCCATCTTCTTTCTTCAAACATAACAAAACAAAGTTAGATACATCCTTCTAGATATTTCCGAAAGGATATAAATCACAAAGATCACAGAGGATCACACAGCACAAACAAAAACAGACCCAACCACAACCCCAAAAGACTCTAACTTGGGCTCTGATACTAACCAATGTAACACCCCTTTGGAGGATGTCACACATAAAAGAAAATAAAAGAAATAGAAATAAGGTCTACCCAAGTTGTGAAACGTTTATTACATACTATTACGGGTTGTAAAATAATTCCTGATAGACAGAAATATGATATAAAAAGATAATGCGAAAAATACGAAATAAAAAAAAAAACATCATTACCGATAATATACATATGATTTAAGTTATAAGTTGTACAAGTAATTCACAACTAAGACTACAATTATTTAAACAAAAACAAAGAAGGAAAGCAATAAAAGAGTTAATATATACGAGCATACGTACGACGCGCCGCAAAAAAAAACATCATGGTTATCTAATCCTCGGATGGATCACTCTCAAGATGAAAATGATCATCGGGAGATAGATATCCCGGATGTCTCGACACACGGCGATAACGGATCGCGCGGTCGATACGATGCTTATCTCACTAGGCTCGGGGTTTTCAAGACCCCGGTGACGCCTAATGGATAAGGGTAACTCTAAATGCGTAAATAACGTCGTAGTCATAATGGGCTCTCCATCAAATCGCCGACGTAGAATCACGGTCACACGTCCTGCATATGTCACAGAATCACGATCGCCTCGTAAATGCCAAGCCATAGAATCTCCATGAAATACTAGCTCTACGAATCCCAACAAATCCTGGCGCTGCCATCCCTCACAATCAATCCAGAGGATATGGATGATCGGATGGTTCTTGATCGTAAACCGGTCGTCACGCTCGCTTGATCTTCCTCCTCCTCGGGGTACACGATCTCAATAGGCTGATCCTCTTCCTCGAAGTCTTTACCGCGTAAAATAAATAAACAGCGTAAAATAAATAAACAGAAAATACATATAACAAAGAGGTAAGACAACATAAAATCATCACAACATGGCAAATAAGAAGACGACAAACATCATATATACAGTTCATGCATTACAAAATACTATAACAGAAAGAATAACAATTTAGAGTAAGATTTAGATATCATAACAATATATCACATCACAGATAAAATCTCACAGATAAAATAAGAAAGATAAGAATAAACAGATAAGATATAATAACCAAATATAGTAACAAGAACTAGATAAAATAAACAAATAAAATACGATAAACAATAAATAGATAAGATGGAAACAAATAGACATAGAGATAAATAAACAATATGACAAAACCCTACTCCATGGAGCTAAAGAAAACACAAGTATCAGAGAGAGGAATGACTTGTAAAATCTATTAGTACCACGGCTGCCCAACCAACTATTTGTTGTCACACGTTGCGTCTATAGCCCCACGACACAGAATCCATCATCCAGGCATGGTGTAGTTCACGGTCTCACGTTGTGGCACTACAGGCAAATGTACTACTAGATTTCACAAATCTCGATTAAATATAGTGCGTGTCGAGTACCATAGTGTACTATCGGTTTACCACGGCCCAGCGGAGCTACCAACTCATCCACATGTGGGATCCCGTACACTAAAGTCTCCAAGTTCATTAGAACAATGAACCACACTACGTTTATCGCATCGACAACACGATGTGATTCGTCTCGTCAACCAATCCACCAAAAAAAACTTGGCACACATAAATAGAAAGCCTGTACGGGTTCACATTTTCCCGACAAAGAAAATAAATTCTCAAAAGCCTGTACGGGTTCACATTTTCCCGACAATGAGATAAATTCTCAAAAACACATGTACGAGTTCACATTTTTCCGACAAATAAAGAGATAAATTCTCAAAAACACATGCGGGTTCACATTTTCCCGACAGCATAAAATAAATATAGTAACGGTCAATCGCGTAGAAATTTTATCGCGTTTTCATAATTCCGTCGTTTTACAAACGTTTAAAAATCGGGTAAAGATATTTTTCTGTTTTTAAAATCGCGTAGCATTTTTAATACGTTTTCTCAATCGCGTAGGATTTTCAAATCATTTTCTTATTCGAATGCCTTTAAAATTACTTGTTTAAACAAACAGTAAATAGTACTTAGTACATTTAAACTACGTAGAATAATTTTTCATACCGCATACTTGTCTTTTGGATATTTTTGCTATCTTATTGGTTCATTTTTACTAAAAATTGACAAGATTTTTTGTTTAGAATATCATAATAATGGTTTCCTAAATTATCCATAAAATTTCATTTACCTAAAACTTCAATCATATAACTTTAATTCTTTTTGAAAACTTTCTAACATGCTTCAAAACCTAGAGTGAGCTATATGTTAGAAAACTCTCAAAATATCAGTATTTCCTTCCTAATGACAAAATCATTAGTTTTAATTCTTTAAACTTAATTCTAATCTATTTGTTTCTTCAAAAATCATTAAGGAAAATTTCTTTTTAACTTATATTGTCTCTTTTTTATTGAAAAAGGTTTGGAATTAAGTTTTAGAAATCATGATTACCTATATTGGCATGTTGGCCAAATTTCATAAAACTTTTGCATTTGATTTCTAAATTGTTTTTCACCTTCCAAATCATATCAAATATATTATATTGTCTAAGTTCACTAAATCATATTAGAAATAATTGATAGGAATCAAATTAACCTTTTAGGCATGTTGGCCCAAAAATACTAAATCTTTACCATTTGATTTCCAAGTTCATTTTCTTTGATCAAATCAATTTGAAACCTTCTTGATTCTCCTAGGTTAATTAAGTTACACTTTAGGAAAAATCAAGAGAACATTTTGGTCCTCCAAACTTGTCATTGCCGTGAGCTATTGGATGTGTTCTTTGGAACACTCATGCAAATTTAAACATGTTATTCACATCCTATACCTTATCATACAATTCTAACACATGCATTGTATTTTCTAACACATGCAATATATTTTCTAACACCTAAACCTAAATTAAAGCTTATAGACATGCATTCAAAAGCTAATAGACATGCAAAATTATTACAATCATCAAACAAGAAAGCTACTAACATACATCACATAAACTACTAGCAACCACAAAAATTAACAAATACACATCAACAAACACACCACCACCGAATCCTTATGGATTCCACAAACATTCCATCTTCTTACCACCACCAAGGGATGATAAGAATTGTCTTCCTCTTACCTTAAATGAAGACAAAAGGCTTGCTTTCACACCTCCTAGGGTTCGGTTTTCACCTTCAAAAATACCTAGAAATCTCAAACAAAATTTACATGTTACTAACCATGAAAAAGAAGCTAAACCATGGAGAAATCATGGCTTAGAACTTTGAAAATGAAGAGAGAAAAGAAAAGCATGAAATTTCACCTTCTAGGTAAAACTTTCAAGGTTGATTTCCAAGCCCTAAATGGAAGATTTTGAAGAAACTCCCAACTAGAAAGGTTCTTAGAATAGTGTTTAGGTTAGAAAACTTGGTTAGAAAAATTTTTTGATGGTTGGATGGTGTAGATAGTGTCTTGGCCGAATGGTAGGGAAAAGGAACAACAATGGTGGCTAGGGTTTTTGGAAGAGAGAGAAGAGAGAAAAGTGATGAAGATGAAGTGTTGTTTTGGCCTTCTCACTCCTAATGGCCGTAGCCTTCAAGTGGTAAGGATGTGCATGGATTTGGCTTCATCCAAGCCATTGAATGCATCAAAGGCTAGGATTAAATCTTGGTGAACAAGCTTGATTTCTATTGGTTGGTTCATGATGACTCACATGCTGAGTCACACAGCTCATTTAATTCTCTGCTGAGTCAGCTAGCTGAGTCAGCCTGTTCTAAAAAGTTCTACTGCTAACGGTGATTAATTAAGCTACCGATCTAACCGTTCTGCTAATTGTGGGTCCCGCAAAATATTTCCGAGTCCGCTGTCATTAAATTATACTGACTAATAAAATAATATTATAATAATATAAAATTATTTTATTTGACAGTTAAATCCTAAAAATTAAAAGATTATTTTTAGTCTCATTCAGAATCGGGTTAAGTAAGATCCCCCAATTCTAAATAATAAAATAAGATTTTCTCCGGCCCGGAAAATATTATTTTCCTGCCTCGGAGCAAATCACCCAAAAAGTCCATATAAAATCACAGACAGTATTATCGGACATTAAATCAAGAAGAAAACAATTAAAAACAGCAAAAACAAGAAAAACAAGACGTTCGGGACGTAACGGTCATTTTCCCATTTTTTCCCACAACGTAAGTAATCGTCCAAAATGTTCAAATAAAATATCCAAAGAAGATATTATATAGTTGTATATCTTTCGAAAAAATTAAAACAAGAGCTTCGAAAAATTTTTTATTTTTCCGTCTCAAGCAAATTACGTAAAACGATCAAATAAAATTTGAGCCTGTATTATCGTAATCGTTTTCATACAGAAATCGAGAACAGTAAAATAGGAACACAGCAGTCATTCACACAAAAGCATGAAAAACAGAAAACAGTACATTCAGAATATTTTCTAAAAATTGGGGCGTTACAACTCTCCCCAACAAATAAAAATTTCGTCCTCGAAATTCGTTGTTCATCAAAACAAATGAGGATACTGATCCTTCATTTTATCTTCCAGCTCCCAGGTAGCCTCACCCGTCACATCATTCCATATGACCTTCACTAACTCGATCATCTTCCCTCGAAGCTGCTTTACCTTTCTGTCCTCTATTCTGACAGGTAAAGTTTCGTAAGTCAGATTCTCCTTTAACTGTACGTCATCTGGCTGTATAACATGTGTCGGATCTGGGATATACTTCCGTAACTGAGACACATGAAACACGTCATGCAAATTGGATAGAAAAGGCGGCAAAGCAATCTGATATGCTACAGGACCTATACGTCGGATAATCTGATATGGTCCAATGAATTTAGGAGTAAGCTTCTTAGACTTAATCACTCTTCCGACACCACCGTAGGAGTAACTCTTAGAAATACATGCTCACCCTCCTTAAACTCAAGAGATCGTCTTCGTTTATCTACGTAACTCTTTTGTCTCTTTGCGCCGTCCTCATCTTCTCTTGTATCATCTTGACTTTATCCGTAGTCTGTTGTACAAGTTCCGGTCCAACGGTCACCATACTCTCCCCATCTTGATACCAAAGATAGCGGCGTTCGACATCGTCTTCCATACAATGCCTCATAAGGTGCCATTCCGATGCTTGCGTGAAAACTATTGTTGTAGGTGAATTCTATCAAAGATAAAAATTCATCTCAACTTCCTCGTTGTTCCAAAACACAAGCACGCAATAGATCCTCCAAAGACTGTATAGTTCTCTCTGTCTGACCATCTGTCTGCGGATGATATGCTGAACTCAATCATAACTTAGTTCCCATAGCTTCTTGCAGACTTCGCCAAAATCTTGACGTAAACCTCGGATCTCTGTCTGAAACTATACATGTAGGCACTCCATGTAATCTGACAATCTCGCTGATGTACAACTCGGGTTAATCTTTCCAATGAATATTTAATATTGATTGGTAAGAAATGAGCCGATTTCGTAAGTCTATCGACTATAACCCATATCGAATCATGACCTTTCCTTGTCTTTGGCAAACCAGTAACGAAATCCATAGAAATGCTGTCCCATTTCCATTCTCGGAATCGATAATGGTTGCAACATCCCAACTGGTCTTTGGTGTTCAACTTTCGATTTTTGACAAACTAGGCAAGTTGACACGCATCTAACCACATCACCTTTCATTCCATGCCACCAGAATAACTTCTTCAAGTCTTGGTACATCTTTGTTATGCCTGGATGCATACTTAATAGACTAGTATGGGCATGTTCCACAATATATTGCCTCAGTTCTCGGTCACGAGGAATACAGATTCTACCCCGAAACCTCAAAATTCCATCAGTTCCTTCTTTGAACTCTACTGTCTCGTCTTGCTTCATTTGCTCCCTTATTCCTTGCAAAAATTTATCGGCATTTTGCTTTTCCCTTATGTCTTCCATCAGCTCGCTTGAGATAGTAACCATATTCATACGGATCTTTCCGGTTTCAACTCAACAAATGACCACTCATTTCTAAATTGTTCAATGAGCTCCTTTTCTTTGATCATCGCCACAGTAAACACCGATAATCTTTCTACTCAAGGCATCGGCCACGACATTCGCCTTACCAGGGTGGTACAAAAGTTGAAAATCATAGTCGTTCGAAACTCTAACCATCTTCGCTGCCTCATATTCAGCTCCTTCCGTCGTACAAGTACTTCAAACTCTTGTGATCACTGAAGATGTTGAATGTTGCTCCATAGAGAAAATGTCTCCATATCTTCAAAGCAAAAACCACCGCAGCCAATTCCAAATCATGCGTAGGATAATTCTTCTCATGAACCTTCAATTGTCGAGAAGCATATGCCACCACGTTCCGGTCTTGCATCAACACGCATCCTAGTCCTTGATAAGAAGCGTCACAATACACATCGAAAGATTTCTTCGAATGTAGGATCAACACCGGTGCAGCTTGTTAACCTCTTCTTCAACTCTTGAAAACGGCTTCACGCTCTTCCGTCCATTCAAAAGCTTGACTTTTCCTCGTCGATTGCGTAAGTGGTCCAGCAATCTTGGAAAAACCTTCGATAAATCTCGATAATAACCAAAGAAGTCCAACAAAACTTCGAACTTCACATTCTTGTCTTAGGTCTTTCCCACTCGTAAAACAGCTCCACTTTCGATGGGTCCACCGCAATACCTTCTTTAGAAATTACGTGACCAAGAAATTGGACTTCTTCCAACCAGAACTCACACTTAGCCAATTTCGCATACAGCTGCTTCTCCCTCAAAATCTAAAGAACAACATTCAGATGTTCAACATGCTCTTCCTTCGATCGAGAATAGATCAGAATGTCATCGATAAAAACAACGACAAATCTGTCTAGATATGGACGAAATATCCTATTCATATAATTCATAAATATGGCAGGAGCATTCGTCACCCCGAATGGCATTACCTGATACTCATAATGTCCATAACGAGTTCGAAAAGCAGTCTTCGGCACATCTTCCCCTCTTACACGAATCTGGTGATAACCCGATCGTAGATCTATCTTGGAAAATATCACAGCTCCTCTCAATTGATCCATCAAATCGTCGATTCTTGGAAGCGGATATTTATTCTTGATAGTCACCGCCGATAGTCCACACAAAGTCGTGAAGTTCCATCCTTCTTCTTAACCAAAAGCACTGGCGCACCCCATGGGGAAACGCTAGGTCGTACAAATTCTTTCTCCAACAGTTCTACCAATTGCTTTTTCAGCTCCTCCAACTCTACCGGCGACATACGATACGGTGCAATTGAGATAGGACCTGTTCCCGGTACTAAATCAATTGAGAACTCGATCTCCCGCTCAGGCGGTAAACCAGGTACATCGTCAGGAAAAACATCCGGAAAATCGTTGACAACAGGAATAGTATTCACATCCTTCTCATTCTTAACTTCTAGAGAAGACAATACCGATATCCCTCGCGCTCCATCTCTCAACAAAGACTTGACCTTAACAAAGAGCTTAAGAATCCAGACTCTTCTTCTTTAGGAAAAACTATAGTTTTCTTCGCACAATCTATAAGGATATGGTTAGAACATAACCACCCATCCCTAAGATTACATCTATCTCAATAAGAGGCAAACAAATCAAATTGACCAAAAACAAACGGCCCTTCACAACAATAGGACAATCCAAACAGATCTTAGAAGTAACTACAGTTTAGCGGTTAGCGTAGATACACTCAACTTAACATTCGAGAGAAGACACAGTAACTTCGGTCTTTCCACACAATCATAGGCAATAAACGAGTGTGTAGCACCCGAGTCATACAATACAGTCAAAAGGTTACCTCCAATGTCACCTTCTCCTTGAATAAGGTCATCGATTGAGAAACTTCAGATCCCATCATTGTATATACTCGCCCTCCAGATCTCGGTTGAGTATTTCCAGATTTTTGCTGATTAGCTTTAACATGACGAACAGCAGGTTTCTTCTCTGGTCGAGTACAATCCTTCGACATATGTCCAGGTTGTCCACAGTTAAAACAGACAGTTCCCTTGATTGTACAGTCTGGAGATAGATGGCCCTTCTTACCGCACTTAAAACACGTCGGCGTAAACACCACTCTCTGTCCTGCTCCACCACTAGGTACACTCCCTCCAACTGGCGGTCGCTGAGTCTGACTTCCTTGTGGTCTAGAATACGGCTTACGCAGAAACCGATTTGTATTGCTACCTCCACCTCTTTGAAACCTTGTCGGCCCAAAGTTCCGATTCCTCTGATCTCGCGATGGTTCAAGTTCCTCAAGTCGCGCACATGCGTCCACCAAAGTATGAAAATGATTCATATTCAGAGATATTACTCCTCGCTTCAATTCCACTCTCAATCCGGACTCAAACTTTTGACATTTCCATACCTCATCTTGTCGATTCTGAGCATAATCCGAAAATTGAGACAAACTTTCAAATTTCGTGGCGTACTCATTCACCGTCATATTTCCCTGTCGCAACCCAAGAAATTCCATCTCCTTGGCATGCCTAGCACTTGCAGGAAAATACTTATCCAGAAAAGTATTAGAAAACACTTCCCGTGTGATCTCGGTCCCTTCACTTGCAACACTCGGCGGATTCCTCTCCACCAATGTTCTCATCTCCTCTCAAAGATAAAGACAACATAAGTTACTTTCTTTTCATCTCGTGCATCTCATCCCTTCAAAGATTCTCTCTAAATCTTGCATCCACCGACTCGCTTTCTCCGGATCCACCTCGCCTCTAAACCGTGGCGGATTATGGCGCCTAAATTCGATAAATTTAGGGCATCACCGTAGCATCTTCTTTGTTGAGCTGCTCTCAAATTTTGTTTGAGTAATCACTTCACCATCTCGCCGTATAGCTTCAAGCGGAACCAACATCGGGTCCTCAACACGATTCACGTTAGCACGTCCTCTGCCTCTACCACCATCTTCTTTCTTCAAACATAACAAAACAAAGTTAGATACATCCTTCTAGATATTTCCGAAAGGATATAAATCACAAAGATCACAGAGGATCACACAGCACAAACAAAAACAGACCCAACCACAACCCCAAAAGACTCTAACTTGGGCTCTGATACTAACCAATGTAACACCCCTTTGGAGGATGTCACACATAAAAGAAAATAAAAGAAATAGAAATAAGGTCTACCCAAGTTGTGAAACGTTTATTACATACTATTACGGGTTGTAAAATAATTCCTGATAGACGAAATATGATATAAAAAGATAATGCGAAAAATACGAAATAAAAAAAAACATCATTACGATAATATACATATGATTTAAGTTATAAGTCAGTACAAGTAATAATTCACAACTAAGACTACAATTATTTAAACAAAAACAAAGAAGGAAAGCAATAAAAGAGTTAATATATACGAGACATACATACGCCGACGCTACCTAAAAAACATCATGGTTATCTAATCCTCGGATGGATCACTCTCGATGAAAATGATCATCGGGAGATAGATATCCCGGATGTCTCGACACACGGCGATAACGGGATCGCGCGGTCGATACGATGCTTATCTCACTAGGCTCGGGGTTTTCAAGACCCCGGTGACGCCTAATGGATAAGGGTAACTCTAAATGCGAAATAACGTCGTAGTCATAATGGGCTCTCCATCAAATCGCCGACGTAGAATCACGGTCCACACGTCCCGCATATGTCACGAATCACGATCGCCTCGTAAATGCCAAGCCGAGAACCTCCATGAAATACTAGCTCTACGAATCCCAAAAATCTCAAGCGCCGCCATCCTCACAATCAATCCGGAGGATATGGATGATCGGATGGTTCTTGATCGTAAACCGGTCGTCTCGCTCGCGATCTTCCTCCTCCTCGGGTACACGATCTCAATAGGCTGATCCTCTTCCTCGAAGTCTTTACCGCGTAAAATAAATAAACAACGTAAAATAAATAAACAGAAAATACATATAACAAAGAGGTAAGACAACATAAAATCATCACAACATGGCAAATAAGAAGACGACAAACATCATATATACGGTTCATGCATTACAAAATACTATAACGAAAAGAATAACAATTTAGAGTAAGATTTAGATATCATAACAATATATCACATCACGTATAAAATCTCACGATAAAATAAGAAAGATAAGAATAAACAGATAAGATATAATAACCAAATATAGTAACAAGAACTAGATAAAATAAACAAATAAAATACGATAAAAACAATAAATAGATAAGATGGAAACAAATAGACATAGAGATAAATAAACAATATGACAAAACCCTACTCCATGGAGCTAAAGAAAACACAAGTATCGAGAGAGAATGACTCGTAAAATCTATTAGTACCACGGCTACGCCCAACCAACTATTGCGCACACACACACGTTACGTCTATAGCCCCACGACACAGAATCCATCATCCAGGCGTGGTGTAGTTCACGGTCTCACGTTGTGGCACTACAGTAAATGTACTACTAGATTTCACAAATCTCGATTAAATATAGTGCGTGTCGAGTACCATAGTGTGCTATCGGTTTACCACGGCCCAAATGGAGCTACCAACTCGTCCACATGTGGGATCCCGTACACTAAAGTCTCCAAGTTCATTAGAACAATGAACCACACTACGTTTATCGCATCGACAACACGATGTGATTCGTCCTCACAACCAATCCACCAAAAAAACTTGGCACACATAAATAGAAAGCCCATGTACGGGTTCACATTTTCCCGACAAAGAAATAAATTCTCAAAAGCCTGTACGGGTTCACATTTTCCCGACAGCAGATAAATTCTCAAAAACCTGTACGAGTTCACATTTTTCCGACAGTAGATAAATTCTCAAAAACCTGTACGGGTTCACATTTTCCCGACAGCATAAAATAAATATAGTAACGGTCAATCGCGTAGAAATTTTATCGCGTTTTCATAATTCCGTCGTTTTTACAAACGTTTAAAAATCGGGTAAAGATATTTTTCTGTTTTTAAAATCGCGTAGCATTTTTAATACGTTTTCTCAATCGCGTAGGATTTTCAAATCATTTTCTTATTCGAATGCCTTTAAAATTACTTGTTTAAACAAACAGTAAATAGTACTTAGTACATTTAAACTACGTAGAATAATTTTTCATACCGCATACTTGTCTTTTGGATATTTTTGCTATCTTATTGGTTCATTTTTACTAAAAATTGACAAGATATTTTGTTTAGAATATCATAATAATGGTTTCCTAAATTATCCATAAAATTTGTTTACCTAAAACTTCAATTATATAACTTTAATTCTTTTTGAAAACTTTCTAACATGCTTCAAAACCTAGAGTGAGCTATATGTTAGAAAACTCTCAAAATACTGTATTTCCTTCCTAATGACAAAATCATTAGTTTTAATTCTTTAAACTTAATTCTAATCTATTTGTTTCTTCAAAAATCATTAAGGAAAATTTCTTTTTAACTTATATTGTCTCTTTTTTATTGAAAAAGGTTTGGAATTAAGTTTTAGAAATCATGATTACCTATATTGGCATGTTGGCCAAATTTCATAAAACTTTTGCATTTGATTTCTAAATTGTTTTTCACCTTCCAAATCATATCAAATATATTATATTGTCTAAGTTCACTAAATCATATTAGAAATAATTGATAGGAATCAAATTAACCTTTTAGGCATGTTGGCCCAAAAATACTAAATCTTTACCATTTGATTTCCAAGTTCATTTTCTTTGATCAAATCAATTTGAAACCTTCTTGATTCTCCTAGGTTAATTAAGTTACACTTTAGGAAAAATCAAGAGAACATTTTGGTCCTCCAAACTTGTCATTGCCGTGAGCTATTGGATGTGTTCTTTGGAACACTCATGCAAATTTAAACATGTTATTCACATCCTATACCTTATCATACAATTCTAACACATGCATTGTATTTTCTAACACATGCAATATATTTTCTAACACCTAAACCTAAATTAAAGCTTATAGACATGCATTCAAAAGCTAATAGACATGCAAAATTATTACAATCATCAAACAAGAAAGCTACTAACATACATCACATAAACTACTAGCAACCACAAAAATTAACAAATACACATCAACAAACACACCACCACCGAATCCTTATGGATTCTACAAACATTCCATCTTCTTACCACCACCAAGGGATGATAAGAATTGTCTTCCTCTTACCTTAAATGAAGACAAAAGGCTTGCTTTCACACCTCCTAGGGTTCGGTTTTCACCTTCAAAAATACCTAGAAATCTCAAACAAAATTTACATGTTACTAACCATGAAAAAGAAGCTAAACCATGGAGAAATCATGGCTTAGAACTTTGAAAATGAAGAGAGAAAAGAAAAGCATGAAATTTCACCTTCTAGGTAAAACTTTCAAGGTTGATTTCCAAGCCCTAAATGGAAGATTTTGAAGAAACTCCCAACTAGAAAGGTTCTTAGAATAGTGTTTAGGTTAGAAAAACTTGGTTAGAAAAATTTTTTGATGGTTGGATGGTGTAGATAGTGTCTTGGCCGAATGGTAGGGAAAAGGAACAACAATGGTGGCTAGGGTTTTTGGAAGAGAGAGAAGAGAGAAAAGTGATGAAGATGAAGTGTTGTTTTGGCCTTCTCACTCCTAATGGCCGTAGCCTTCAAGTGGTAAGGATGTGCATGGATTTGGCTTCATCCAAGCCATTGAATGCATCAAAGGCTAGGATTAAATCTTGGTGAACAAGCTTGATTTCTATTGGTTGGTTCATGATGACTCACATGCTTTGAGTCACACAAATCATTTAATTCTCTCATTGAGTCACTAGTTTGAGTCACTGTTCTAAAAGTTCTACTTTGCTAACGGTGATTAATTAAGCTACCGATCTAACCGTTTCTGCTAATTGTGGGTCCCGCAAAATATTTCCTGTCCGTCATTGTCACTAAATTATCTTGACTAATAAAATAATATTATAATAATATAAAATTATTTTATTTGAGATTAAATCCTAAAAATTAAAAGATTATTTTTAGTCTCATTCAGAATCGGGTTAAGTAAGATCCCCCAATTCTAAATAATAAAATAAGATTTTCTCCGGCCCGGAAAATATTATTTTCCTGCCTCGGAGCAAATCACCCAAAAAGTCCATATAATGGACCAACCCTTCATGCTATATGAACCAGACAATAACCCATCCTAACTCCACTCTACTAGTAGGTCATTTGTAAGTAATTACTCCCACTGTTGGAAACTCATTGTTGGATTCCCCAGAAACATGTGAAGATTGACCACTTATTCCAAACATATTAACTAGTTAAATTTAGATTCACTAAGTAATGAGATTCACCACAAACTATGTGAATGGACTAACTCTTTTTGCTATATGAACCAGACAATAACCCATCCTAACTCCACTCCACTAGTAGTTCATTTGTAAGTAATTACTCCCATTGTTGGAAACTCATTGTTGGATTCACAAGAAACATGTGAAGATTTACCACTTATTCCAAACATTTTAACCAGTTAATTTTAAATTCACCAAGTAATGA
Source organism: Ormosia emarginata (assembly GCA_029884605.1). Classification (NCBI taxonomy): domain Eukaryota; kingdom Viridiplantae; phylum Streptophyta; class Magnoliopsida; order Fabales; family Fabaceae; genus Ormosia; species Ormosia emarginata. The sequence continues at coordinate 2,136,249 of JAQQTP010000057.1, read as the reverse complement.
GATTCGCCACAAACCATGCTAATGGACTAACCCTTCATGCGATATAAAACAGACAATAACCCATCCCAACTCCACTTCACTAGTAGGTCATTTGTAAGTAATTACCCCCACTGTTGGAAACTCGTTATTGGATTCACCAGAAACGTGAAGATTAGCCACTTATTCCAAACATATTAACCAGTTAATTTTAGATTCACCAAGTAATGAGATTCACCACAAACCATGTCAATAGACTAACTCTTTCTGCTATATGAATCAGACAATAACTCATCCCAACTCCACTCCACTAGTAGTTCATTTGTAAGTAATTACCCTCACTGTTGGGAACTCATTGTTGGATTCACCAGAAACATATGAAGATTGACCACTTATTCCAAACATATTAACCAGTTAATTTTAGATTCACCAAGTAATGAGATTCACCACAAACCATGTCAATGGACTAACCCTTCATGCTATATGAACCAGACACTAACTCATCCCAACTCCACTCCACTAATAGTTCATTTGTAAGTAATTACCACCATTGTTAGAAACTCATTGTTGGATTCACCATAAACATGTGAAGATTAACCACTTATTCAAAACATATTAACCAGTTAATTTTTGATTCACCAAGTAATGAGATTTACCACAAACCTTGTCAATGGACTAACCCTTCCTGCTATATGAGCCATTTTAAATCCTCCTAGCAGAAACAAAATATACCAAATAAACCAACGAATGAACCCAACAAGCATCCTCCCATTTACCCATCTAATCAACACATAGCCAAGAAAAATAGATTTCATAGATTTATACCCAATAAAAAATGCAACTCACCAAACAAAGAACATAATACGTAGAAAATCACCCAAAATACGCAACGTTTCACAGAAATTGCAAGTACTCATGTCAGGAAACACGAAATATTATGGGGAAAAGTTGAGGATACTCACCGAAATTGTAGAAAATCGACAAAACTCGAACCCTACGCGTGTGTGTCAGAGTCAGAGTGAGGGAAGAGAGTGAGTGATGGCTAAAAATGAGGGAACGAGAATGAGGACAAGAGAACAAGAATTAAAATGTAATGGGTGGGTGCCTTAGTGAGTGTGAGAGTCTCAGAGGAGATGGAGATGTAACAGAGATGAAAGAAAGAAATAAGAAATGGAGGGAACCAAAAGAAGAAAGGGAGGGAACGAAAGAAAATACATTTTTCACAGCAAAATACAGACATGCAGAAAATGGGACTTCAACAAATATACATACGGAGATATGGTGAACAGAAATTGAGAGTATTTTTGTTAGACATATAATGCGACAGGACAATTAAATGGCCCATTGTGTTATAATTATTGGCTAAAGTTGAATTGTTTACAACTTTTCAATATCCTAACGATATTGAGTACCATGGTGCGGCCATCCTTATTCAAGTGCAATTATTGCAGGCTAAAACCATGAGGCATATAATTACTTAGCTGTCGCTTGAGAAACAGAGTTCATAGTAGAAGAATTTTGGAAATGACCATGGAAAAGGAAAAAATCTCCGAGGGGCAACCTGCTCAAGGTTTCTTATTTTCTAATTTCTGGACAGTGTACATGCCTTGCCGTGTGGCCCGCAAAATCTAAGACCAGCACATGAAGAAGAATCCATGGGGAGTAAAACAAAAGTGTTGTACTTTATCCTTTATACGTATAATGCCATTGCAATTTTCATTAATTATTGTAATAGCATTGATCCATGCGAATTCCATCTATTTAATAGCACATAGTTAATATCCAACAATAAGTTTGAAAACTCATGCCTTTCAATTCAAAAAAATAATAATAAAATCCTTTAATAACGGTCCTTTTTATTTGCATGGCATTAATGACCATTTGATTTGCTTATTATTGCCCTTTATTTTAGAATCAAATGGGGGTATCATAAGAAAAATATTATCAATTGATTGGCATGTCATTCGTTCAATATTGATGTGATATTATAATATCCTTTGATTAAATGATACTCATTCCTATGTCCAGCACAGCATGACTTACATAATACCAATCACCATCTAAATCGTCCAAGCGGTTAGGATTAGTTTCCTGTCAAAGTAAAACCATTAGCACTTGGCATATTGGAGTGGCATAGTTTCAATCCTTATTATTGTAAATTTTCTCCCCGCTTGATTTTGCAGTCATTTATCCCAATCCCATGCATCTAGCATATTCACATAGCATCAAATGAATTTCTATTCATATCAATTTATTAACATAATATTCCAGGTTCTAATTCTTTGTGACTGTTAGCATCACAAGCACTAATTCGTTAAAGAAACAAAAACTCTGATTGATTTCTATGTGATTATCTATCCGTATTAATTGCATGACCATTATTAATTGATATAAATTAAATTGCCATGCCTCACAAACGGTATTCACATTGCCCTTAATCAAATCTTGCTTACTGGAATTTACAGTTTGATTAGAATTCATTCATTGCCAAATTTATTGCTGATTAAGTCATCATTATTTATTTATTTATTCATTTATAAATAATCATGTATTCACTCCCTATTAATTACCATTTCTTATTGCTTTTTACGTAAACACTTGGCCTTAATTTCAATTAAACTGTGACAATATGTATTCCATGAATTAGCATTATTACTTAACATACGAAATGTAACATCTATTAACCAGGAATTTATTTTCATTAATGCCCCACAATAGCCAAATCCAATGACCTAGTTGTCAAGTTCCCAAGCAAAGGCATGACCCATACTACAGAAAGATGACCTCATCACTTGGTGCAAACCTCACGCCCATAGCATGGCCAACATTGCCACGGTAGAAAAATATAGTTACATTTGCATTTTATTTCAATTTCAAATACATATTATTGTTATAATAACTCACGTTTCAGGAATACAGCCAAAAGCCCGGGGTTAATCAGACATAATCCGATCTGCTCGGAATATTAACAAAACAGCCCTGCTAGCCAGGCACCTCCACTCTGTTTAGAAAAACGATTAAAAAAGGCCCTGCTAGCCATGCACTTCCAATTCAATCGGAATATTGATGCAAAAAGCCCTGCTTGGCCAGGCACCTCCGATCCATTTGGGATATTTCGAAAAAAGTCCTGCAAGCTAGGCACATTCTGATCTACTCCGAATATTTGCAAAAAAAAGCCCTGCATTCCAAGCACAATCCAACCAACACGGAATCATACTTAATAGACCTACAGTCAAGCATCTAATCGATCAGCTCAGTATAACCTTAAAATCCCTGCAATCAGGCATCTAACTGATCTGCTCGGTATAAACTCTTAAAATGCCCTGCAAGCTGGGCAACATCTGACTAGCTCAGAATCTTACAAACAACCCCTACAATCAGGCATCTAGCCGACCAGCTCGGTACAACTTTAAAATCCCTACAAGGCAGGCATCGCCGATCCACTCAGTATTTAGCAATCAGGCATCTAACCAACCAGCTGGGTATAACTTTAAAAGCTTTGCAAGGCAGGCACCACCGATCCACTTGGTATTTTATGTAAGTCCTATTTTACCAAGCACTAGTTCGATCCACTCGATTATCAAAGTTCAACAGCTTCAAGTCCACCTATGGCAATAAACTTCAAGCTAGCTACCTAGTTCTCAAGCTACCATGAAATCCATCTCTTTCAAAAAGAGGCGCAAGGATATTCCCTTTTGGCTACACGTCAAGATCTTCTAGCTACTTGATAAGACACTACAAAAAAATCGGTGTTTAGCCACGGTTAAAACCGTAGTCAATATCTTAAAACTCGTGGCTAACTATATTTAGCCACGGTTATAACAACGGTGACTAAATAAGGCGTGACAAATAAATTAGTTACGGTTTTAAGAATCGTGGCAACATTTTGTTACCTACGATTAACAATTGTGGTTAATTAAGTAATTATCGTGACTAATTTTAACTAGAATATATTCTTTTAAATACCTTTGCTACACTTAAACCGTAACTAAGTTAATGATTAGCTACGATTAAATCGTGACTAATGTAATAAAAGTTTTATATTCATAAAATTGGTTTGCCACGATTAAACCGTGGCTAATTTTTTTTAATACTAGTTTTTTCCCAATCATATCACAAAAGGAGACCTATTCAATCACATAATATTAAGTCTCAATCAAGTAGAGCATTCAAATCACTAGTTAATAAAGAGGATTGGACAAAGTTTTGAATATTTGTCAAAACTAAACCATACCCTTCATGTTCACAACTTCACTAACCAATCCTACTCAAAATGTAAACCCTAGCTAGATTCATCACTATTTTAAACCATACACTTCATGTTCACGACTTCACTTAACTACAAATCCTACTAAAAAAGTAGACTCTAGTATCTTCACTATATTTAATTACATAAACTTAAGAACTTGAAACATTGTTAAAAGGTAAGTTAGAACCAAATCTATCTTGCAAGAAATTTAAGATGTTACTCAATTATGCTTTGGTCTCATCATATCCACTTAACTTGTCCTGCAAGATCTCCACTTGTTTCTCTAAGTCTTCAACACGTTTTTGAGATGCATTGTTGCTTGATGCTCCTATATTGAGCTGTGTGGGCATATCAAAAATATTAGTAGGACAAACACCATGCCCTAAGCCATGCACATGACTAGAGTGCTCAACTCCAAAGATTTTTCCAATTGCATCATTTGGGTGAGCTAAAATCATTGAAAGAACACCTGAATAAGCTGCACATTCTTAATCTTGAAGTAGGCTCTATGAAATCTTATCCTAAAAGTAAAGAAAAACCCATCATTTGTTAACACAAAATTAATTAAAAGAAAAAGCATCTTCAAACAAAACTTGGCCAGGTGACCATTGAGTGACAAAAGTATAAATATATTTTCAAGGTACAATACTTCATATATTAGGACAAGTAGTATATTATCCTTTTAGGTTTTGTACGCACTAAACAACAAGCACTCATTTTCCCAATTCTATGTGTAGTTCAAAGAAGTCAAAATAGCTGCAAAGTAAGAAAATGGTGGCAAAGATTTTACAGTGAGTTATCAGTCTTTGAAAGCATTATGGTAAAGTTTACAATAACATAGACAAGTACATTTCTCAAGTTTGCCTTTTCTTTTCAATAAAGATCCAAGAGAGGGTCTAACATGTAAATAAGTCAAACAACCCAATTTGAATGAGTAGACCACATTAAAATGACTATAACAGTATAGATGATTACTAAAGAAGTCATATTTGGAAGCACAACTTCCAAAATCATAAGGGAACTGCATTTGGTTATGACAATAAAATCTGTAACATCCCGGGACTGCTTGTAGGATTGACAAGTGTCTCTACAAACCAATAGGGGTCTTTTCAGTGCGTTTTGTCCTCACTCACATGCATCCTAGGAAACTTTCCAAGAGGTCACCCATCCCACAATTGCTCCAGGTCAAGCACACTTAACCATGGAGTTCTTATGTTCTAGGCTCCCGAAAAGAAGTTGCAACTTGTTTATATGGAGTTCTTGACAAGCAGTATATTATCCTTTCAAGTTTTGTACGCACTAAACAACAAGCACTCATTTTCCCAATTCTATGTGTAGTTCAAAGAAGTCAAAATAGCTGCAAAGTACGAAAATGGTGGCAAAGATTTTACAGTGAGTTATCAGTCTTTGAAAGCATTATGGTAAAGTTTACAATAACATAGACAAGTACATTTCTCAAGTTTGCCTTTTCTTTTCAATAAAGATCCAAGAGAGGGTCTAACATGTAAATAAGTCAAACAACCCAATTTGAATGAGTAGACCACATTAAAATGACTATAACAGTATAGATGATTACTAAAGAAGTCATATTTGGAAGCACAACTTCCAAAATCATAAGGGAACTGCATTTGGTTATGACAATAAAATCTGTAACATCCCGGGACTGCTTGTAGGATTGACAAGTGTCTCTACAAACCAATAGGGGTCTTTTCAGTGCGTTTTGTCCTCACTCACATGCATCCTAGGAAACTTTCCAAGAGGTCACCCATCCCACAATTGCTCCAGGTCAAGCACACTTAACCATGGAGTTCTTATGTTCTAGGCTCCCGAAAAGAAGTTGCAACTTGTTTATATGGAGTTCTTGACAAGCAGTATATTATCCTTTCAAGTTTTGTACGCACTAAACAACAAGCACTCATTTTCCCAATTCTATGTGTAGTTCAAAGAAGTCAAAATAGCTGCAAAGTACGAAAATGGTGGCAAAGATTTTACAGTGAGTTATCAGTCTTTGAAAGCATTATGGTAAAGTTCACAATAACATAGACAAGTACATTTCTCAAGTTTGCCTTTTCTTTTCAATAAAGATCCAAGAGAGGGTCTAACATGTAAATAAGTCAAACAACCCAATTTGAATGAGTAGACCACATTAAAATGACTATAACAGTATAGATGATTACTAAAGAAGTCATATTTGGAAGCATAACTTCCAAAATCATAAGGGAACTGCATTTGGTTATGACAATAAAATCTGTAACATCTCGGGACTGCCTGTAGGATTGACAAGTGTCTCTACAAACCAATACGGGTCTTTTTAGTGTGTTTTGTCCTCACTCACATGCATCCTAGGAAACTTTCCAAGAGGTCACCCATCCCACAATTACTCTAGGTCAAGCACGCTTAACCATGGAGTTCTTATGTTCTAGGCTCCCGAAAAGAAGTTACAACTTGTTTATATAGCTACGCCTAATCAATTCCTTTAAGTCATCCTCAACTATGCAGTCCTATACCTGCACAGTCTATGAATCCTTCTCATTCTGGTGCGTATTCAATTCATTCATGGGACCCTTTGCCTAGAAGCCTGCCAGGAACCGCTTATTGATGTTTTCTCTTAGCACCGGCGACCACTCCCCGCCCTCGTCGACCCTGGGACGCCACAAAATCAATTAAACATTTTAATTTATCCAAGTACACAAGAGATTTCTTTTTCTACGGATACCCTTCTAAGTAGGTTTCAATTTTCTAAGATTCAAGTATAATTTTTTTTAGACTTTAATGTCATAAGAATTCTAGTACTTCATTTCTATCACTTTGAGACCTAGATGAAATGAATGTAAGCTTACCAAGTACACAATTTTCTTTTAACCATACGGTGATTTCTCTGATACCCAAAGTCTCACAAACCCTTGTCCAGGAAAGTTTTTATCCTCACACATCATCAAGAATCCTTCAACTGTCAACTACACGAGCCATTATAAATTGCTTCGAGAATGCTCTAGAAAAGGAATTTATCTTATTAAATTGGGGCACTTCGACGTCACAAATTGTGCAACCATTTACCAACTCCAAAGAATAAATGGTTGTAATAATCTTGTCATATATAAGACTTAGAGATTCCTCCCAAGATCAAATTTTAGTTTTATATTGAATCTCCTTAATGTCATTCTTCCTAGGCATGTTAATATTTCTAAAAGGAAAGTGTAGGTGAACTGAATGTTTTTATTTTACTATCATCACTAGAAAAGCTAATACTAAAAAATGAATAACAAATCAAACTTGTTGGCATTGACAGCATCATTTTTTCATATTCTTCATTGTTTATAGCTCCTACACCCCTAGTACCATCATCGCCAAGTTGAGATAATGGAATAGGTTCTTGAAACCCATGATCCTCAAAGCCACCAAATGCATAATTTAATAATTCCTACATTGGATATTGTCTAACTGGCTCTGCTTGTGTTTAAGCTACTGGTTCTCGTCCAACCGGGATCATGATGGGATGACCAAACAATTAATGATTTGAAAAAAAAGTGGAATCGCCACTAATGTTTATTTAAATTGGAAAAAAACATTAAAAGAACCCTTTAATTAGGGAAAGTGGTCTTTTGAAAAATGAGTTTGGATTCGAGAGTCGATTACAAGTAGAAAAGGTGTTAGCACCCTACACTGCCCATTCCAACAATGGTAGCCTAAGTTAGTTGGGAAAATTCAAATATATTTATTTTACCCTTCTTAAAAACATTGTAACTATTTATATAAAAAAACAAGAAACAACCAAATTGAGAAAATTTAATTTTGGCTTGACAAAATAGAGATTATGCTCCTACGTATCCCGGTGTAATGGAGAACTCAATGTCACGTAGTTCTTTAGAAAATAATTGTGGGTTGGTTAATTTTAATTTCAGAAAAATAAATTTTTTTGAAAAAAAAATAAATTTTGTTTGAAAACAAATCCATTCTTGCACAGGATTCAAGTTAGTGTCATGTTACTCAATAAATCCTTATAATCCAAATGACATTGAAGATAACATATGCTTGGTGTGTGAAATCCGCAAGTGTACGGTTTCATCGTCAAGTAATAAAAAGATCGAATCCACATGGACTATGTCTATGAATATCAATTAATTAATTAATTCAACTAAATCAAACAAAGGGGATATAATTGTTGATTATCAAGAACGTAGTAACAAAGCAATTAAATAAACAAATATTAAAGTGCAAAGTTAAGATCAAAAACAGCAAGTTGTTAGAAAAAGTTTTCAGATTCAAGAAAGCTTCCAGGATTAGGGGTAACCACAATGATACAAGATTCTTAATTGACAATCCTTTTATTAAAACTGAAATTCAATTGAAGGTGAATTACCCTAAATTAGTTAATGTTCTTTCTCAAGAGACAAGAATCATGCCCCATTAAACTAATTCCTACTCTTGTGGTAATTGAATCTAAATTAAACTCATTACACTTTATGGTAATTCATTAAATCCTCGAAAGGCTAAACCTACTCTCGTGATTTAGACCTTAAGTTCAATTCTTATGGTTCCAACACCTAGGTTCACCTCTCAGTTCGTCCCTAGATATCTATGAGATGCAAATAAGTGGCCCGCAAATTCACATGAATAAGCATAATAAGGATTGAATCAAAGATCATTCAAGATTAATAAAAGGGGTAAACAAAGTCAATTAATCCTCATCAATGTATCAAATGGCATTGCCCAATCCTAGAAACAAAAGAAACTACTCAGACATGGAGAAGAAGAAACAAGAAATAAAATTTAAGAACATTTAAACCCGTAATCCAAGAGAGAAAAGAGGAGAAAGATGAAGATCAAGAGCCTCCCAATGTGCCTCCTTCAAAATCAAATTTGAACCTTAATATTGTATTCAGAACATCTATAAATATCCTATGGGTTTTCTTTGGTCTCAGCCCATAAAAGAAATAAAAAAAAACTTAAAAATCTGTCACATACTGCGATCCCTGGCCGTGGGTCATTCCACGGCTAGGCCATGGAATTCTCTAGAAGTTTCCTTTTGCTTTTTCACGTAGCTGCTCGATCTATGGCCGTGGAGAATTCCACAGGTATGCCGTGGAACTCTCTGGAGTGAGCTTTTTGCCCCAGTTTGCTATCCGTAAAGCTCCAACTTCAATCGTGCAAGCTTTCGATCCATTTCAAGACCAATTCAGCACTACTCCTACACAACAATACCAAAAACACCGCAGTTATCCGAACTAAGGGGAAAAACAAATTAAAAGGAAAAATAAAATGCCTAAAAATGCATGCAAAACAAGAATAAAATATGATGTTGTTTCACACACATCAAATCCCCCTAAGCTTAAGATTTTGCTTGTCCCTAAGCAATAACTAATGCCAAACCAAGAAGTGGGATTAAAAGACAATAATGAATGAGGAACCTGAGAAAACATCCAACCAAGCAATAGGTAAAGGCAAACCAAGAATTAGAGAGGTAATTAAAGTCAAGTCCAATTAGAGGCTAAGTTCTCAGAAATCATGTATCCTCACTGAATTAGGTTCACTCTACTAACTACACTCAAAGTGTTTAAGGGTGAAGACAATGCGCTCAAGATTGCTTAAAGAAACTGCACTTCCATAAGCTTGATAAGAAACTAAATTTTCACTAATAATCAGCATGCATGCAAGAATCAAAAGGTCTTTCAAGGGTTATAATGGGGCCTAGGGAATGATGTTAGGTAGGGTAGAGAAATGAAAGTATGCACAAGGGGCTAACAAAATTTTCAATAAGCACAAGAAACCCAATAGAATAGAAATGGAGCAAAGGCATTTTTCAATCAATAGCTCCACATCTCCAAGCATTTTCTTCCTTTCTTTTCTTTACTCTCTTTCTCTTCTCTTTCAAGCTTTCATCTTATGATTTTCTTTTAATTAATCTTCTTTCTTTTTTAAATTAAGAAAGAGAAGGCTCAATAACATATGATTCCCAACACAACTTTCAAACCCAATATGCTCCATTTAATATTCTAAATGATCACCGACAATGTATCATCATACGCATCAAGAAAAATAATTATGCAATAGGCTCAAAATGGGCAACTAGTAGATGAAAGTGTAACAATTACTTCAGAAGGCTAGAAAAATACGTAAGATGCCTTAATCACATTCAAGCATGCACACAGAAATTTCGCCTCAAAACGGTTTCAAATCAAGTTCTAGAGCACAAAATCAATGAGGAATTTTCACTCAACACAAAGAATGGGATGAAAAATCATATAGTGCATAAATCTCATACAGGCTCAAAACTCACTTTTAGATGTTCAAAAATTAATGAGAAGCACAAATTCAAAGAACATATGCTAATTATCAACTATCAAGAAATCACTTCCACTATCAATTAAAAACAATGCATGTTGCCTACCACAAGAATTAATAGATTGGGTTCCAAATCAATACCATCTCAAAATTCTCAAAAGAGAGGGGCACAAAGTTCAACCAAAAAGCTGAGAGATAAGATGGTGTGAAAATGCAATAAGAAGATGCAATGCAATATGATACATGAGAATGCATGAGAGCAATGATCTACCATGAAAATAAAAATGAAAATACCTCTCCAAGCTTAGAACTTACATTGTCCCCAATATAAAAATCTATAACTGGAGAAGGAATAAAAGAAAAGAACTCACTGCGGTGGTGGGAAAGGGTGCTGACTTCCTTCTCTTGTTTTTTTTTTGGCCTCTTGAATTCCACGACCATGGTTGGATCCACGGCCAAGCCGTGGAATTCTTTGACTTTGATATTTTCCTCTGGTTTTCATTCCATGCCCATGGGTGTGGAACTTTCTGACTTCACTCTCCTTCTAAATTTAGCTTCAAAAAGGGTCAAACCTAGACAAAATCCATGAGACAAACATCAAACCAACAATCTAACACACAAAATTAAAAGAAAAAGAGGAAATAAAATAAAGGAAAAACAAGGAAACTTGGGTTGCCTCCCAAGAAGCGCTTGTTTAAAGTCATTAGCTTGACTCTGGTCTGGTTTTTGTGCTCATGTGATGTCAATGGAGTGGTACTCAGTCCCCACTCCTTCTTCAAGGTGTTTCACTCTTTGGCCATTGATCATGAATGGCTCATTGCCTTCTTTCTTCACCTCAAGCACACAGTAGGATAAGACTCGAACAATCTCATATGGTCCTGACCATTTTGACCATAACTTACTAGGACAGAAACGTAGAAACGAGTTATCAACAAGAACTTTATCCCCTAGTTTAAATTCACGCTTCTTGACGCATTTGTCATTCTGCTTCTTTGGTCCTTTATTGTAGAGTTTGGTCTTCTCAAAATTTGTGGAAGCCATAGGTAAGGTCTTTCCTAGCACAACATCAGTCACAGATTCCTGCATATCTGAAAGCACAACACTGTCCACAACATTAGTAGCATCTATGTGATTACATGAATTAAAGGAATTAGGATTTTTTTCAAAATTGAAAACATTAAAACTACTTCCTCATTGTTCAATCGCAAAGTCAATTTCCCTTCGTGGACATCGATAATTGCCCTTCCAGTGGCGAGGAATGGACGCCCAAGTATGATTGGGATTTTAGCATCTGCTTCCATGTCAAGCACAACAAAATCAACAGGTATGAAAAACTTACCGACTCTAATAGGAACATCCTCCAAGATGCCTACGGGGTACTTGACAGATCGATTAGCCAATTGAAGGGAGATAGTTATGGGTTTTAGTTCACCCACCTCTAATTTCTTGCACACAGAAAGGGGCATAAGACTAACACTAGCCCCCAAATCACACAAAGCTTTATCAAAATTTGTGTTACCAATCAAACAAGGAATAGAGAAGCTACCTGGATCTTTAAGCTTAAGAGGTAATTTATTTTAAATTAAAGCACTACACTCCTCAGTTAAAGCTACTGTCTTATATTCCTCATGCTTTCTCTTATTAGACAAAATGTCCTTAAGAAATTTATCATAGGTAGGCATTTGTTGCAACGCCTCAGTGAAGGGTACATTAATGTACAATTTCTTAAAGACCTATAGGAACTTCCCAAATTGCCTATCTAATTTGGCCTTAGCCAATCTTTGAGGGAAGGGCACTGGGGGTTGGTATGGTTCAGGGGGTACATACTTAGACACCTTCTCATTAGTTTCCTCTTCCTCTAAGGGTTATATCTTAGTGTTTTTTTTCCTTATTCTCCTTATCTTTGTCACTCTCCCTTTTACCCTTGGGATCCTCTAATTTCTTACCACTTCTCAAACTCACAGCATTACAGTGTTCAATACCTGGATTTATTTCAGGTTGACCAGGGAACTTACCCGTGTGTCCTATGTGAAGTGGTTGCTTGTTGGGCAATCTGAGTTTTCAACATCTTATTATGAATAGCTAAATTGTCAACCTTAGTTGACAACTCCCTAATGGCCTCACTCACAACTTGCCTATATTGCCTAAACTCCTCATTCTGCTTAGATTGACTCTCAACAAAATTCTCTAGAAGAGACTCAAGTCTAGATTTTTGTACCTGTTAGAATCCAGAAGAGGGTTTAGCACTACCTTGCCTAGCTTGGTATTGACTATTCCGGTAGGAGAAGTTGGTATGCGACCTCCAACCGGGGTTGTAAGTTTAGGAATATGGATCATTCTTCCCTTTTTGGTTGAAGTCATGGAAATTATGGCATGATTCCACTTGCTCCACCGGTACACCTTGTGAGGAGCCAATTCCAACTTGGCATTCAACACCCGTGTGTCCTTGTGCTCCACAAATCTCACAAAAATTGTTAGAGGCACCTATGGCATTTACATGAGCTTTTTCAAGCATGTCAAAATGTTTATTCAAAGAATCAAATTTTGACATAATTAAATCAACCTCGTCTACCTCAAACTTACCTCCCGAGAGTTTTCTCAGGTTATTACCTCTTTCATTTGCCCATTGGTGATGATTTGTGGCAACACTCTCAATGATCTCATAGGCTTCTGTCAGTCTTCTGTTCATCAAAGCTCCACCAGCTGCGGAGTCTAGAGACACCTTCGAAGAATATTCTAGCCCATTATAGAAGGTGTGGATGATCAACCATTTTTCTAACCCATGGTGTGGGCAGGCTTCTAGCAAAGCCTTATATCTGTCCCAAGCTTCTGACAATGACTCTCCATCTTTCTGAACGAAGCTTGTGATTTGGGTCCTAAGATGAGTAGTCTTAGAAGGTGGGAAGAATTTGTCTAAGAAAGCTTGCTCCAATTGGTCCCAAGTGGTGATTGTCTCAGCGGGAACTGACTTCAACCAGGCTCTAGCTCTATCTCTCAATGACAATGGAAATAGGCGGAGACGAATAGCATCAACAGAAGCACCTTCAATCTTGAGAGTCTCATAGAATTCCAAGAACATATCCACATGATCATTTGGGTCCTCTGATGGCAATCCTCCAAACTAGTTCTGCCTTATCATAGATAGTAAAGCAGGTGGTATGGTGAACTGTCTAGCTTCAATGTCTGGCCTAACAATTCTAGAACACAAACCCCGAGCATTAGGGGCTGCATACTCTTTAAGCGGTCTGTTATCTGCTGGTGCAACTATGACAAACGTTGGCTCAAGTATTTCTCTCGTTCTTTGCCTTTGTTGTCTTCTCCTTCTATGAAAAGTTCTTTCAATTTCAGGATATGCTTCAATAAGAGTCCCAGAACGTCTAGTACTTTGCATAAACAAGAGAAATTACCTGCAGAGAGTCAAAGAGAAAATAAGAAAGTAGTAAAAGGTTTAAAATAATCAAATTAAAAATTAAATTGATATTCAAGAAAAACACAGTCCCCGATAACAGCACCAAAAACTTGGTGTGTGAAATCCGCAAGTGTACGGTTTCGTCGTCAAGTAATAAAAAGATCAAATCTATAGGGACTATGTCTATGAATGTCAATTAATTAATTAATTCAACTAAATTAAATAAAGGGGATATAACTGTTGATTATCAAGAATGTAGTAACAAAGCAATTAAATAAACAAATATTAAAGTGCAAAGTTAAGATCAAAAATAGCAAGTTGTTAGGAAAAGTTTTCAGATTCAAGAAAGCTTCCAGGATTAGGGGTAACCACAATGATACAAGACTCCTAATTGACAATTCTTTTATTAAAATTGAAATTTAATTGAAGGTGAATTACCCTAAATTAGTTAATGTTCTTTCTCAAGAGACAAGAATCGTGCCCAATTAAACCAATTCCTACTCTCGTGGTAATTGAATATAAATTGAACCCATTATGCTTTATAGTAATTCATTAAATCCTCAAAAGGCTAAACCTACTCTCATGATTTAGGCCTTAAGTTCAATTCTTATGGTTCCAACACCTAGGTTCACCTCTCAGTACGTCCCTAGATATCTATGAGATGCAAATAAATGGCCAGCTAATTCACATGAATAAGCGCAATAAGGATTGAATCAAAGATCATTCAAGATTAATAAAAAGGATAAACCAAGTCAATTAATCATCATCAATGTATCAAAGGGCATTGCCTAATCCTAGAAACAAAAGAAACTACTCAGACATGGAGAAAAAGAAACAAAAAATCAAATTCAAGAACATCCAAACTCGTAATCCAAGAGAGAGGAGAGAAGAAAGATGAAGATCAAGAGCCTCCCAATGTGCCTCCTTCAAAACCAAATTCGAACCTTAATATTGTATTCAGAACATCTATAAATACCCCCTGGGTTTTCTTTGGTCTCAGCCCATAAAAAGAAATAAAAACAAACTTAAAAATCTGTCACGTGCTGCGATCCACGGCCGTGGGTCATTCCACGACCAGGCCGTGGAACTTGCTGTTTGAGTTCCACGGCCAAGTCGTGGAATTCTCTGGAAGTTTCCTTTTGCTTTTTCACGCAGCTACTCGATCCATGGCCATGGAGAATTCCACAGGCAGGCCGTGGAACTCTCTAGAGTGAGCTTTTTGCCCCAATTTGCTATCCGTAAAGCTCGAACTTCAATCGTGCAAGCTTTCATCCATTTCAAGACCGATTCAGCACCAATCTTGCACAACAACACCAAAAACACCGCAGTTATCCAAACTAAGGGGAAAAACAAATAAAAAGAGAAACTAAAATGCCTAAAATGCCTAAAAATACATGCAAAATAATAATAAAATATGATATTGTTTCACACACATCAATGCTATTCAATCATTATCATTAGTTATTGCGTTGATTAAAAGATTTTTTTTATAAAAAAAAGTAATTTCATTTTAGCAAAAACCTTGACCCATTTGTTCAAGTCCCAACAAAAGTCTCTCCTCTCAAAATCACAAACCCATCTGGATCAAACCCTTAACTTTGACCCACTATCACAAAAACCCTTCCCATTAATAAAATTAAACTATGACCAAATTAAAGAAAATAAAAACAAAACACAGCCTAAAGTACAAACTAAAATCAAGATTCAAAATTAAACTAACACCAAGAATGGAACCTCTGGTCTTTTGGGTGAGAGGCGCTAGTGCAGAGAGATTCACAAGGTTGGATCATGGTGGAGGCGGCACAAAGGTGTGAAGCTAGGTCAAGATGGCAGATATGGACCTGTGACAGGGTCTTGGGCTCGCGATGGCTTCGGTGAAGATGAAGGTTCGAGCGGTAAGGCAACCTAGTGGGGGTTCTAGGAGGGGTGCGGTGGAGCGCTAAGGGGCTTGGATCGCTTCATGGCAGAGGTGCTGTGGTTGACGGAGCTGGGCGACGCGAGGGTGGCTACTATGTAACCTGTTCAAAGGAGCGCAATTAACGGCACGAGCAGCAGCGTTGTGGGATGAGACAACTAAGGCACTCAAATTTGGTTAATGATGCGCCAACGCGGTTCGCAAATCGCAGGTTGTTGGGTTGTAATGGTGTTCGCGGGGGGTGGTGTTATGCGATGTGCAGCTGGTACTACTATTCAGTGATGGTTATAAGGTGGTGCTGGTTTATGGCATGGTGGACGATGCACGGTGAGGGGATGTTGATGGAAATAGTGGCTTGCAACTAGGTTGCACTATTGTTCTGTTTGGTAAGGGTTAGGGCCGTGAGGAGGTCACAATGGTTCTGTGGGATAGTGAAGCCGGGCCGGTTAGTGGTTATGGTGGGTCATGGTGTTTATGGTTGTGGGTTATACGGTGGACATGGTTGAGGAAGTGTGTGTGGTGTTGGTGGTTATTGATGAAAGTAGATGATGATGAATGTGAGATGGTGGTTCTTTGGTGATTTATGGGTATTGATGGTGGTTCTTTGGTGGTTTGTGGTGGTCATTAGGACGTGGTTGAGGGGAGGTGAAGTGGGTGATGGCTATGAGGTTGAAGATGGTGAGATAAGGATGATGGCAAAGTGTGAAGTGGGTGGTTTTGATGGTGAGGTGAGGTTGAAGATGGATTGTGGGATGTTGGTGATGGAGCAAAAGTGGTGAAGGTTACGTAATGGAGAGAATAATGTGGCTAGGGTATTAGCTTTTAGCGAATGTTCAAAAGTGTGTAAGTTATTGGTTTTTATAGAAGAAATTAGGATTTAGGGAGTGATGGTGGCTAGGGTTTGGGATGAGTCTAATGGTGGCTGTTAAGGTTTCTTTAGGTGTTAATTGACATATTGGTTATGGGTTGGATAATAGGTCGATGGGTCAAGTTATGAGACATAGGTGATTAATGAGTCATAGATTGGATAATGAGTTAGGTTATGAGACATGAGTTTATGCAAGAAAGTTGGATCATCTTTTTGTCTTTATTTCTTTTTTCTTCTTTTTTTATTTTTTATTTTTTTATTTTTTTTGTACAAATAATAAAAAGTAGTGATTCAAAATGGAAGTAAATAAAACTTGAAAAAATATTATGTGTTCAAAACATTAATTAAGCATCATTTAATACAAAATTATTAATCCTTGATTAAGCAACAAAAATAAAAAATTTATGAATAAAATTGGATATCAACAGCTATCCCCCCCTTTGCTTTACATTTGACTAAATGGAAACAAAGGAATTGATTCAATTTTGTCCATAAAAATTTTCCTATGTAGATCGATGCAAAACGCAACGAGTAATAAAACAAAGTAAAATTATGGGGTATGAGGACCTCAAAAGGTAAAGATCATGGGTATATGGACCCAGAGACCGAAAAGAGATGGGTACGGGGACCTGAAAACTTAAAGGCAATGGGTACGGAGATCCGTTGAAGTTTGATAGAAAGGTAAAAAAACTTACAGAGTTGGGTATTCGTTGAAGCTGAACAAAGGGGTAAGAAAGCTCACAGAGCCGGGTATTCGTCGAAGCTTGCTAGGAACAAGGTAAGAAGCTTGCGGAGTCGGGTATCCGCCGAAGCTTAACAAGAAACTTAAAGCAGAATGCTTGCGGAATCGGGTATCCACTGAAGCTTGTTAGATAACTTAAAGCAAAAAGGCAAAAAACTTGCAAAGTCAGGTATTTGCTGAAACTTGATAGAAAACTTAAAACAGAAAGGTAAAAAGCTTGTGGAGTCTGGTATCCGCCAAAGCTTAATGAAAGGGTAAGAAAGCTTACGGAGCCGGGTATCTGCCGAAGCTTGACAAGAACAAGGTGAAAAGCTTGCTGAGTCGAGTATCCGCCGAAGCTTAATAGAAAACTTAAAGCAGAAGGATAAAAAACTTACGGAGTCAGGTATCAACCAAAGCTTAACAAAAAACTTAAAGAAACAAGGTAAAAAGCTTGTAGAGTCAGGAATCCACCGAAGCTCAACAAAAAACTTAAAGCAGGAAGGTAAAAAGCTTGCAGAGTCGGGTATCCACCGAAGCTTAACAGAAAAATTAAAGCAACAAGGTAAAAAGCTTATGGAGTTGAGTATCTATCGAAGGTTAACATAAAACTTAAAACAGAAGGTAAAAAGCTTGCAGAGTCTGGTGTCCACCAAATCCCAATAGAAAACTTAAAGCTAATGGGTGCAAGGACCTGAGAACTACAAAGAAATGGTATTGATTTTGTAAATGCATGTGATGCTTGTGATGATGCATGATATAATGGATATCTTACTGCAGAGATTCTCACAAACAAAGTAGGTAAACAAAATTGACACATAAGAGCTTTTGCTAAATCGCTCTTGGTTCTACAACCCTTAAGGACTTCTTCCCATAACAGGATCAAGGTCGAACAGTAACAAAATTTACTTTATGATTTGTTTGGTTATTCTTCCTTTTATCATCAATACTCTTAAAGGGCCTTGAACCAAAAAACTTTATGCAATGGGCCTTAAGCCAGAAAAACTTATGCAAAGGGCCTTGAGCCTAAAAACTCATGCAGTGGGCCTTGAGCCTAAGAACTTTGTGCAATAAGCCATAAGCCAAAGAAGTAAATGTAATTAAGAAAATATTTTTTTACCAAAGTTTTGAACTAAACGCTTCTTGGAAAACTTTGACTAACCAAACTCATATTCAAAGGGGATCATTATCAATCTCATCTTGTTCAAATTTCTCTTCATCAGATATGGCTTGTGTAGAAGCTTGTGACTTTCTTCCTTCGAAGGTTCTTATTTCCACCACAGCCACTTCAATCTAAATTATCCATTAAGGATGTCATTTCCTTCATCGATTGAAATTTTGGAGCTCCTTTGGCTTGAGTTGTTTGACAAGAAACTACCATCAGATGGTTAAGCTGTACTATTATACTCATATTTAGAAAACCTAAAGCATCATGTACCATATATGCATGGATTCAAAAGTGCAACAGGAAAGAGATTTACTAATCGAGTAACTTCCTGACTAATTTTAGGAGTATGACTACACAAAGGGCATTTACTAAGGATAAAGACACAAGAAGTATAATAGCAAGAAAGCCAAATGATTTTTGCCCCAGTTTGGATCTGATTGATCCTTACTCAACAACTGGACATCATGACCATTGTTGTATCAAATATCTACAAAAATTTGCCCTTATATAAGGTATAAAAAAAATGAATATGACCCACGGTATACCATTTGAAAACAAAGTTGCCCCAGTCCCATTGTGGGGAACTGTAGAATAAAATTTTGCCCCAATGTAAGGCCAAATAAAACTAGAAAGATTGCCCAAGTTTAGAGCCAAATTGAATAGGGTAGAGACTTGCCCCAATGTAGAGCCAAATTAAACCAAAATATTTGCCCCAGTGTAGGCCAAATCGAACTAGAGAAAAAAATTTGCCCCAGTGTAGGATCAGCTTGAATAGAGTAGAAACTTGCCTTAGTGTAAAACTAGATTGAATCAAAAGATTTGCCCCAGTGTAGGCCAAATCGAGTGACGAACGCCGAACTCAGTCAAAATTATAACCGAAGTTATTACCTAAACTTGTAGTATAGTGAACAACACCGGATCGTCTCCTCAAGGATCGTAGATGCAATTTGATCAAATCAAGTGAAAGTTAGAAAAAAGGGGGTTTTGATGGTTCAAGGATCGCAGTGACAAGATTTAAAGAGAAATAACAATTAGAAAAAAACAGTCAATTCAGAAATCTATCCGAGATTGGGTGGATTCAATCATAGACCTTTCAACAAACATTTGAAGCATATTTGAATGGTTAACTTGGATCTAACCGAGATCTCAAAGATCGATCCATAATTCATACTAGACAATCGTCCAGAATTCAATTGACAAGTAATAAACATAAATCTGCAATCGCACCATTCATGTATATATATATCAATTTAAGCACCGAATTCAATTAACCTAGGCATCAATCAGTAACCTAACCTCTTCAATTACGTGATTAGTTCAGATCAATCAGTTCTAAATTTCATCACAATACTTAATCTTAAACCAAGATCAAATCAGATCAAACATAAACAGAATCACCATTCATGCATTCAAGATCAAGAGAACAAAAGAAGAAGAGAAGAGGAATTCAAATATAAATCAAATACATTACATAACCAAGGTCTCAAGAATCCAAGCCACAATCTCTTCAAGAGTCCCAAATTGACTAGAAGTGACTTAGCTCTCCATTACAATGAAGGAAAAATATACAAGAACTATGAAAAGCTATCTCTAACACTAAGTGTGTGTTGTGTTTAGAGCTCTCCACATGCTTCCTTTTATAGAGGATTCAGAGTAGTAGTAGATGGGTAGATGAGATTAGTAGGTGGAATTAGTAGGTGAGCTTGGTAGGTGAGATTGGTAGGTGAGCTTGGTAGGTGAGCTTCCTTGTATCCGAAAGTATTCATTGCTGAACTGATTGATTTCGTCATTTCTGAGCCAAGTGGTCTTCATGAAAGTTCTAGGAAATTGTCTAAGCTTTCCAATGGCTCTGGAAGCACCCAAAAATTCGTCCCACAGCCCAAGATATGACTCAATCACTACAGACTGTTCAGGACCAGTTTCAGCACCTCTGTTTTGACTTTCAGACCCAATATCTCCATCAAGGAGCCCGAATCAAGTTTTGTGCTTGAGAAGAAAGTTGTACATATGGGTCTTAACTTTCAGATTACAAATTTTCAGCCCATTCTATAAACCCAAACTCGAATTATGTTCTGGTTACTACACACTGTTCGGGTTCCAGTCACAAATCCCGTATTCTGATTTCCATGCCCAATTAGCTCCACTAGATGTCTGAAATTGACTTTGAGCTCTTCATCAAAGTTGTAGAGCTCTCTCTTATCTTTCCTACAAGGTAAAATTCATAATTATCAGACATTTAGAACTCAAGATATGGCTAAAATACAGAAATAGTGTAAGACTCGAATAATGCTGAAAAAAAATCAATTATGTCCGATTCGAGTTCAAACTTACAAAACATAATCAAATTCAGTCAATTAAGTACATGAAGAGTGTAAATAACTAAACATAAGGGTTTCTTAATGAATAAAATATGTGATTATCAAATTCCCCCACACTTAGCTTTTTGCACTCCTGGGCAAAATATATAAAACTAAAGTTAGAAGACAAAGACAAACGACACAAACTTAAAAGCTAAAAACTCTAAAGGACTCAATGAAGCAAGAAGAGCAACAAGAAATTTAAGGGATCAAAGCATAAATGAGGTAACATTTCTTCACATCTCAAACCAACAAGCAAAAAAACTTCCGTTGAAAAGAATGAATTAAGAATGATGGATCTTCACAAGATTCCCTCTCAATCTCTCAAGTGTTTAAAAGGTAGGTATTTCACTCAATTCAACCCATGAAAATTGCACTACCATAAGCTTGCTTATCTTCTACTTCTCTACTACTGAAAACACATGCACACACAAATCATAAGGACTTTATTTAAGGTTGTAGTGAGGTCAAGGAAACAGAAGAGGATAAAATGGATATGAGAGGATAAATACCAAAGAGAATAAAAGCAAATGAGAGCTGAGTTCAAATAACAAGCATAAAAGTTCATCCCAACTCTAATGTATATCCCTTTACATATTCATTTCCCAATCCTTTTCTTTTTCTTTTTTTTTTATATATATGAACATAACTATATACATACATTTTTCTTTTTTTTTTCTAGGCACTCTTTCTTTTCTTTTTTTTTCTTTTCAACAACCATTTTGTACACACACCCCCACACTTGTTCAAAAACTCATCCATTAACCAGGCTAATGTTCTTTTATTCCCTAAGGTAAAGTAAGAACA
Organism: Ormosia emarginata; assembly: GCA_029884605.1. NCBI lineage: Eukaryota > Viridiplantae > Streptophyta > Magnoliopsida > Fabales > Fabaceae > Ormosia > Ormosia emarginata. The sequence continues at coordinate 2,114,497 of JAQQTP010000057.1, read as the reverse complement.
CGATTTTTCATTTAAGGCACATAATGAGATAGAAACAAGGAGTGGTCAAATAAGCTCAAAGGGGTTAAGCAAAGGAAAATATACAAGGTTGACAGGAATCAGAGAATTTTCAAGAAGTCAAAAGAGTGCTTGATATCATATTGGAAACAAGGTTGGCTATTTGGTTAAACTAGTTAATTAAGAAAGATGGCCTCAATCATGTTTATGCATGCAAGTGAAATGTAGCCTCAAAAAGAATCAAAGCAAGTTCTAGAGTGGTCATTAACATGAGTGAAAATCACACAAGAAAGAAGAGAATGGCATAAATGTTGAATCCATCCATTAGGCTCAAAATCTCACAAGGTATGCATCCATCAAATTCAATTCGTCAATTCAATCATCCATCACCAAGCATATCAGTTCAAGAAGGGAGAAAAGTTATTCAATCATGCAATGAACCCTTTTTTTTTTAACAAAAAAGAAACATGCTAAAATCTCTCCCCCACACTTAATATAAACATTGTCCTCAATGTGAAAGTGATAGATAAAACGGAAAGAAAAGAGCAACACAACTTGATGAGGGATGAAATAATGGCAAGCAGAAAAGATGCATAAGAATCAAAGCTGCAACAGAACCTGAAAACTCACAAAATAAATGAGTAAAATGTAAAACCAAAATAACATGACTGGAATAATATAAAATTAAAGAGGAAATGCGGGTCTTTTAGAGTCAGATTCCCAAGACTGTAACACTTCTGTTCATCTCTGAAGAGATTTCACAATTAAGAAGTTCATGATGTACCAGGCCACAAGAATGCGTCTCAAGAGTCAATAAAGTATAACTTACTAACTCCTTACTTAGCCATTCAAAGTGAAGTATGTTTTTATCTTCTCAGATTGCGAAAACCATCCCCAAAGATCTTGAAAACAAATCTAGTTGGGTTGCCTCCCAATAAGCGCTTGTTTAACGTCATTAGCTCGACGTTGGGACACTTTTTAGTGATCTTTATAATGTGGATGGTAAAAGCCCATCACTTTCACTTCCACATTTTTCAGCTTGAGATGGTGTCCATTGGTCTTATTAAGTGAGGTTGGTGAAAAGACTCCACCAGGATCCCATTGGTTGAAACGTGATGACCAAGTTATGGTTGACACAACATGATAGCTTTCACTAGGGTCCCATTGGTTGAAGTGTAATGACCAAGTTAAGCTTGAAGCATGAGGGCTCCCATTGGGGTCCCATTGGTCTTCCTTGACTTCACCAATGGCATGCAATACATGTAATTTTGCAATCCTGCTTTCATTGATAATGCTGGACCATGGCCTAAAAACAAAATCCACTTCAGTAGTTACTAGCATCTGCTGACTTTCCTCTTTCTTTGAAAATTCCTCAATGGCCTTCAACTCCACCTCCCTATGTGTTGTAGACTCTGCAACTACATTGTTGATAGACCCTTCTATATCATTAGATCCTGCGTAAACAGAATCATTAGTTTTCAAATATGCAGAAATTTCAGCACACACAATACATTTTATATCACCATTATGATCAGCACATGAGTTGCAATTGATAGAATCATCAAAACTAATTAAATCAGGAAATTCAGCACACAACTCATCATGAGTTTCCTCAACTAAGTCTGCATGTAAATCAATATGACAATTAGAATGCAGGGAGTTGGGAATTGTTTGGGGAAAAAGTTGGCCTGACTCTTGACATCTCAGTTCATTAACAGTGGTTGTCAACTGGTCAATTTGGGTTGTTAAATCCTAAATAATGGCAGTGAAATTCTGCTGGAACTCAATTTGGGTTTTCATCAAGTCCTCCCATGAAGGCTCAAGTTTTGTGGTTGATGGACTTGTTATCTGCTGGAATGGCTGCTCATATTGAAATGATTGTTATCTGCTGGAATGGCTTTCAAGCACATTTTTCTCTTATTGTTCTCTATTTTTTTATTTGCTGCCCCTTTCACCTTTTCTTCCTTTTCTCTTTTTTCATTATGCTTTTAAATAGTTACTATGACAATCAACCTTTGTTTTGTATTATCCCCTAATGTAGGGGTGATTCTTGTCCAGGGTTTATTGAAGAAAACTTTCAAGCTCAAAATGGGACAACAAGAGATAATGGAAAGAAAAGATGAATTCTTATAAAGAATGGAGAAAGATGGTCAATCTTCATTTCAAATCTTAAATGCTTATTTTCAAAAATTTTAATTTAGAGACAAAAGGATAATAGACACCAAGTGATTGCTTATTTGCTCCCTTTATTTTTCTTTTTTTTTCTTTCACCTCTCCTTTAGCCTTTGGGGGGGGCAAAAAACACCTGCACACATGGTCCTCATGACCACTAAAAATTTTTTAGAATGAGACTCCTATGAGATCCAAACCCAAAGAAATCAAGTAAAGGGAAAAAAATAATGACAAGAAAGATTTGACAAGAACATGAGTGCCAAGAACATAAGAAAAGGAAACAAGGTATGTTGAGATCCATGCAAATCCATTACATTAATGCTTCAAGAAAGTTTACATAAATTCAAAACCCAAATGATTTTAATGATTGAACAAGCATGGGGTCGGTACAATTAAACCATCGTTTCATGGTAACAACTTGATAAATAAATCAGAATACTAGTCGCCCAGAAATTCCACAATGCTGGAGGACTCTAAGGTATTATTCATTCGCAATGGTTAGAAAATGAATCACCACTAAGTTAAACTTTCTAAGGTTGCCCCTAATTGACCACTCTAAGCATTTGCTCCTATTATGGATGAGCATGTGTAGAAACATCTAACACTGCCTGTTAGATTACTGTTTAGGTAGCCATTGTCATCCATGAGTTTTCTTGAAAACCCATTTGATTCATTCGACCTGAAGTCCACGCTTAACTGGTTTAACAATTTTCCATACTTTCCTGTCTATCATTCATTTGATACAATCTTCCCTTTACTTCATCTATTTCTTAACCCAGATTTCTCCCAACCTCAAGAATACTAGCAGTCATTCTAGTTTAAGATTATGAACTCGAGTTTGATTGGTCTCTTATTTCATTTTTCTTCACCATCGGGAATTTCTTTGTATTGGTCGTCTCGCCTGAACTATCAACAATCTTTCCACTTCTTATCCCACTTTCAACCATGTCTCTAATGAAAACAATATCTAAGAAATTTGAAGACACACTCTAAATCATTCGATCATAGAATGGTGATTGAAGGGTGTTAATGAATATAATCACTATTTCTTTTTCTGACAGGTGGGGTTCCACCTAAGCAGTTGTTTCTCTCCATCTCTGAGCATACTCCTTAAAAGTCTCAACATCATTTTTTGCCATATTTTGCAACTGTAATCTATCAAGAGCCATATCAAGATTATACATGTATTGTCTTAAGAATACGTCAACTAGATCCTTGAAATTCCTTATATTGGCCCGCTCAAGATGCGTGTACCAATTTGAAGCTTCCCCAATTAAACTATCTTGGAAAAAATGGATTAACAGCTTGTCATTGTGAGCCTATGAAGCCATTTTTCTAATATACATTGTCAAGTGGTTCTTTGGGCAAGTAGTCCCTTTATATTTATTAAAATCTGGGACCTTAAATTTTGGGTGAATGACAACATCAGGGACAAGAAAAATCTCAATAGCATCCCTAAGACCATAAACACCTGCTCCTTCAAGGACCCGTAATCTCTCTTCTAGAGTTTCCAACTTCACTTTGGATTGAGGATTTCAGCAGAAGAATTCAATGGGTATTGTGGCATAAAAGTGGGAACAAAATGTTGCACTGGTGGGGTTCCACTGGTACTAAGGTAATGGGCATGTGGTTGGGTTGTGCTTAATGGGTTAGAAGCAGGTATGTTGCTATCAGGGGGATTGGTAGCCTGTGGTGGTACAAAGCTAGAAGGGAGACCATATTATGGGATAAAAAAGGGAAATGAGTACTGTGTTGGTAGGGTTTCACTAGCATTTGACTGAGTGACTTGGGTTTGGGTAGTGTTTAGAGGGTTTGAAGTTGGTGTTGCAGTTGGTGACTATTATCAAGGGGATTGGTGGCTAAGGGTGGTACATAGCCAGGAGGGAGGCCATATGGTGGGACTGGTGGCATTTGGGTTTCCTAAGAACTGGTGAGTAAGGGTTTAGTGGTGTTATTTAGGTAAATGGTGAGCGATATCATAACTCCTTCAGGATTGAAGCTTTGATATTGCAAAGGGGTTGGAGAGAAACCAGGCAAGTGAAGGGGTGTGGCCAGATGTTCTACATTTGCCACTGAGGGATTTCCATCTATACTCTTTCTATTTTCCATGGTCTACAGCATCTCCATCATCTTGGACACATGCTCTTTGAGCTAGTTCACCTCGTCTTTTAGATCTTGAGTTTGTTCTATTTCATCCATGATCCGAGCTTGGGAACGAGTCCTATAAGGGTGTCACGGAAGCTGCTTTCCTACTATAATGTTTACTTTTTTATGCTTGGGAAGACATTATATGAATATGCAATTATCAGTATTGACTGAACAAAAATGGCAATATGCATGATTGTGAAATATTGACTATTTATGTAGATGGATTTTTCTTTTTTTAAAAAAATGCTAGAAATGCCATGAATATGTAAGATGATTTTTTTTTATTTTTTAAAATATTTTCTTTTCTCTTTTTTAAAAAAATGCAAGAATGAATGACATGAGGAATAGATAGACAAAGAAGAAATACGCTCCCTTTGTGCTCTAGTTGGGTGGAATCTATAGGTTGGATTTCCTTTAGGTCATGACTCTAATTTTGGTAGTCATTATGTTCAATATATCAGTGCAAGATTTTTTCTATTAGCCCTGGCAACCATCACCAAAGAGGAGGGTGAATTAGGTGATTACAAATTTTTAAAACAACTTTGAGAAATTATGCATTTTGAATCACTCAATTAATAAATGCAGCGGAACATGCATAGCAAATATATAACTATTAGAGATTACTCAAATATAACTTTGGATATATGATAAATCAAGCAAATAAGCTAGATATCAAGTTCTTAAAATCAAAACATCAAGATGACAAGATATTTAATATGTTGCACCAAATCTTGAAATTAAAGAGTGCAGGAAAGAGAGAATCAAATCAAGAATTTATCATAATTCAGCCACCAATCACTTGTGGCCTACATCTAGTCATCAAGCTTAACTTGAGATTTTCTTCACTATCTCCTAGACTACACGGGTGCTAGGAAAACCTTTGTTTGTACAAGCAAAAGCACTCCTCACACCTTGCCATACCTCGCCCTTGTGCTAGAGCTTCCAACTCTTCAAGCTTCACAGGTACTTAAAAAACTTTTACATTCAAGAGCACTCATAACACCTTTGGGATACATCACCCTTTGTGTTTAAGCCTCACTACAAGGGATACCTCACCATTTTCTTTCTTGAGGGATACCTCACCATCTTGCAATGATTTTGAGATGAAGAGAAAGATTATAAACTCTCACAAGAGTAGATATACAACTTAAAGAATAAAAAAATAGAAGGATTTTGCAATAAAGAGCTCAAAATATGATTTTAATGATTCAAGGATCAAATCAAGTGTTCATGGGTTGTAAAATAGTCATTGGTAGTGTTTAGAAATAATTTTTTATAAAAACTAGTCATTTATAGCCATTGGGAGCATTTTTGGTGTGTCAATAATCGGTTATTTACGTGTCTTAATCGGTTATTGCACTCTAGTTTCAAAAACTGACGTTAAATGGTTATAACTTCCTCATTTCTCATCCGTTTTAAGCAAATGACCACTCATTGGAAACATATTTGAGTCTATTTTCATATTAAATTAGTTTTAGAACAAAACTCAAAGTATTTTGAAAGTTATGATCAAAAGAGTAACCAAATGTCAGTTTTTCAAAATCCAAACTTGGCTATTTTTCATAGTTTTTAACTACCACCATGACTAGCTTTTGAAAAACATGTTTGTTGGGCATTTTAGCATGTCAGAACTATTTGTAAAGATTTAAAAACATATTTGAACTCTTTTCTTGTAAAACCTCTATCTTTACACAGGAAAAAGCCTAAAAGAAAAATATATCAATTCTAGTCCTTAGACTTCTTGATGTAATCCAAACTTCCAAAAAAAATTTCTCTTCAAATCTTGCAAATGCTTGGAACATCTTATCATTATCATTCTTCTTGAATTGAGCATAATTGTGATCTTTTACTTTCTTGTTGCAATGTTCACTCTTGGTACTTGGACTATCCTACAAAGTATGACTCACTTAAAATAAATATAGTTAGTCCAAATTTATGATTCAATATATTCATATGTATGATTCATAAATGTATAACTTTAATTCGTGTAACATGTATATAAGAATTTCATAAACACATCCAAATAGGACGTTTATCAATTACTAATAGATATGTTCTATATAGGATGTAACAAAGAACATTTTGCACATTTTCATTTAAATAGAGTCAAATCCAATATTAATTCATTATAACTCATATAAAGCATTATTGGATATATTATATAAAGAATGCTACACATATCTTATTGCATGATTATTAAGTGAAACATAACTAGATAAAGTACATAATCATGCATGATACAATATAATTTAGTAAGCACATCTATATAGCATAAACATCATTCTTTTTGTCTTATATTTGTCATCATCAAAACTTAACATATTAAACTAATGGGCCAAACTTATTTCTACATTTTCAGGACAGATCTAAACTTCTAAGAAGTTATGATCCTCATATTGCCCTTATCTCGAAAGATAAGGATCCAATTCATGAATTAATCACAATAGGGATAAACACTCTCAATATAACCAGTAAATGATACTGGTAACAATTTGAGTGGTGTTTCAACAAATGTCAAGTGAGCATAAAGTCCCTCAATAACAAAAGTCGAGACCCCTCCTATTCCTCGGGTTCGCACAAACTCAGGTATAAAGCCCAAAAGTGTGTGAGGTAAGTAATAGTGATGTGTGTGGGGGAACATACAAACCTGTATAAAAATTTAAAAAGATAAAACTACCTCCCCAACCTACAAAAACATACATACAACAGCCAACCTACCCTAGGATTTCAATAATTAAGCACAAAAAATTAAAAATATATACAAATAAATCATGTCAAAATAAACACAGAATAATGTTAGCAGATATTTACATAGAAGTACTATATAAAATCTATTTGCAAACAAAAAAGAAACTAAAAATAAATACAAGAAAAGGTAAAATAAATAAATAGAAATTATTAATAATTTGTACAACTAACAATAACATATATGACTCTCTGAGTATCCCCAATGGAGTCACCAGTTGTCGCACCAAACAATTAATGGTTTGAAAAAAAAATGAAGTTGCCACCAATTTTTATTTGAATTGGGAAAAAAACATTAGAAAAATCCTTTAATTAGGAAAACTGATCTTTTGGAAAATGAGTTTGGATTCGGGAGTCGATTATAGGTAGAGAAGGTGTTAGCACCCTACACTGCCCGTTCCAAGAACGGTACCTTAAGGTAGTTGTGAAAATTCAAATATATTTATTTTACTCTTCTTAAAAATATTGTAACTATTATAAAGAAAAAAAAAAGAAACAACCAAATTGTGAAAATTTAATTTTGGCTTGATAGAATAGAGATTCTGCTCCTACGTATCCCAGGGTGCAATGAGAAACTCAAAGTCACGTAGTTCTTTAGAAAACAACTATGGGTTAGTTGATTTTAATTTAAAAAAAAAAAGAATTTTTTTGAAAAAATAAATAAATTTTGTTTGAAAACAAATCCATTCTTGCACTGGGCTCAAGTTAGCACTAGGCTACTCAATAAACCCTTATGATCTAAATGACATAAAAGATAGCATCCTCTATTTAATCATTATCATTTGTCATTGCATTGATTAAAAGGTTTTTTTTTTAAAAAAAACAATTTCATTTTTAATGAAAACCTTGACCCATTTGTTCAAGTCCCAACAAAAGTCTCTTGTCTCAAAATCACAAACTCATCTGAATCAAACCTTTAACTTAGACCCACTATCACAAAAACCTATCCCATTAATAAAACCAAACTTTGACCAAATTAAAGAAAAAAAACAAAACACAACCTAAAAAAAACTAAAATCAAGATTCAAAATTAAACTAACCCCAAGAATGAAACCTTTGGTCTTATGGGTGAGAGGCGCTGGTGCAAAGAGATTCACGAGGTTAGATCATGGTGGTGGCGGGGCAAAGGTGTGAAGTTCGGTCACGGCGGCAGATCTGGACCTGTGATAGGGGTCCTGGGCTCGCGATGGCTCCGGTGAAGATGAAGGTTCGAGTGATGAGGCAACCTGAGGAGGTTTTGGGTCGCGGTGCGGTGCAGTGGAGCGCCAAGGGACTTGGATCGCTTCACGGTAAAGGTTTTGCAGTTGACAGAGCCGAGCAGCATGAGGTTGGCTGCTAGATCACTGATTTAGGGGAGCGTGATTAACGACATGAGTAGCAGTGTCGTGTGTCATGACGACTCGAATCCTCAGATCTAGTTGATGGTGCACCGGCACAATTCTTGAGTCGCGGGCTGTTGGGTTACGGTGGTGTTCTCGGGGAGTGGTGTAACATCCTAATATAGATATCTAGATATATCCTAGATATACAGAGATATATAAAGACAACCAATACTAGAGACGTCACTTCTATAAACTACATACTAATATATATCTATAATCACAACTGAGTAATTATAGAAAGCCTTAAAAGATTGCAGAAAACCTAAACTCATAAAAATATATAGAACATTTGCCATAAAAAGGCATATTGTAATACATACTACTCAAAACATACAAAGCAAATATAAACTTATACATAAGCTTTGTCTACAAAAGCATATAAAACTATACTACTCTTCATGCTTTACCTTCATTCCCTTAATAGGGTCTATACCTAGATTTACACGGAAACACAATAGGGATGAGAATTACAATTCTCTACAAAAGCAATTCTAATATTAGCTATCTATAACATGGTATAACAAATATAACAATTTCTATAACTACCAACATAAGAGTTTCCTCCCGAATTCTCATAACTGTACACTACCAAGTAGTGTGATCTAAACTGATAGCCTACAAATCGTTAAATATAAACAACTGCTTATACAATTGTAAATACCAACATCAACAGACAATGCTCATACAACTACTTATAAATGCAATGCAGATGATATGCAACATGATTATGCCTAAGAAAGATCCTATACATATGTTTATGCAATGCTTTGTTTTGAAATACATGCAGAGTTTTATTTGGAAAACCAAGAAGTTCATTAGGAACTAGTTCAATATATTATCCTATGGTAAATAGAGAGAAAACTCATCCTCACATCACAAGTATCATGGCGCTATGGACTCCCCAATTATCTCCCTTGACCTTGGCACTATCGAGATGTTAAGTGTAACACCATAATACAGATATCCAGATATATCCTAGACAGACAGAGATATATAAAGATAACCAGTACTAGAGATGTCACTTCTATACTACATACTAACATATATCTATAATCACAACTGAGTAATTATAGAAAGCCTTGAGAGATTGCGGAAAAAGTTAAACTTATACATATACATATACAAACTTAGCCACCTGAGGGCTATTTGTAATACATATAACATAAACTTATAGAACAAACATAAACTTATTACATAAGTTCTGTCTACTTAAAGCAATAAAAACTATTCTAGTCTTCATGCTTTATCTTCTCATCCTTGGCAGGGTTTGCATCTCTGTACCTGAGCCTTTACCGCGCCAAGATCGTGCTCGCATCCGAACCTCGCATCCGGATTTACATGGAATAAGAATCGGGGTGAGAATTAACATTCTCAGTAAAAGCAATTCCAATACCAGTTCTCTCTAACATTGTATATAACAAATATATAACAAATGCTATAATTCTAACTTAGGAGTTTCCTCCTCTATTCTCACAACTTAGGAGTTTCCTCCTCTATTCTCATAACTTAGGAGTTGCCTCCTCTTTTCTCATAACTTATACACTTTCTAATAGTGTGATAACAATTAAGAGTCAACACACTGTTAATAATATATACACGCCCATACATCCGTACATACCAACAAAGGACTCGACAATGCCCATACAACCGTCCGTAAATGCAATGATAATGATATGTAATGAATATGCCTAAGGAATTCTAAGAGCATGTGAATGAAATGCAAATGCAGAGTTTTGTTTTGAAGCGAAGGAGTTTGCTAGGAACTAGTCAGTATATCATCCAAGTGGTAAATAGAGGAAAACCTCATCCTCACCTTACACGTATCCTGGCACATTGAGAAGTTCGGGCTTCATCCTTGCTCAAAGAGCGTCTCGGATTTCCCACTTATCTACTTTGGCCTTGGCACATCGAGACATCGGGTTATGTCCTTCTCAAAAGTCCTTCGGACACCCATCTATCCCTTTTGCCTTTATGATTAACATCAAAGGATATTCACCAGATCGATCCTACTTGACTAATTCATAGACTTTCGTACATACTTATATACTTAGTTCCTCTAAGAGCTAAGCATATTCTACTTTGGCTTCTTATGTTTACCCTTTGTAATGAGGAGAATCAGAACCTCATACTACATGTAACCTTAGCACTTGGTTAGGAATACTTGTTCCCGTAGGAACTTCTCCGATTCCTTACCTTCGGCTAAATGACCTCACATCATATAACGTTACATTCTCAGGTAAACATCACTAAACTATGTCTCTTACTTGTACCTAAACTCCACCTCATCACTCCTTTCTCTTAAGTGATTTTTAATGCAACCTTAGGTTGCTTTGAGGTGTTAGGTACTTACCTTTGGCAAACCACTAATCTTGGTTGCCCTAAGGTCCTTTCTCTTCATCTTCACACTAGCTTAACTCTCTAGTGTGTGAAGAGCTTAGTGTTATGTTTATCTCTTACATAAACACCATCTTACTTTTTCTATAGACTCAACTCATCCTAGTGAAAGAGTCTATCTTAACTAATGCCTCATCTAACCTTGCTTAAGGAACTGAGGGCATTTCTCTAAAACTTTGCATAATTAACTCAACTTTATCTAAAGAGAGTAATTCATGCATCTAACTTTCCTTTTCTATCACACTTCGGTAGTAGCGTACACTACACTTGTGTGCTAACATGCTTATTCTAAACTCAACTTCCATGCTTTGCTCGTATCTAAGGAAGTAACTTCTCTTTATCTTGTACTTCTAACTCATCTTAGCTTATACTTGAGTTATTGTTTCTACATTTTACTAATACATGAGTTCTACTTTCTCTACGCTTATGACATCTTCTTAGTCACAATTCCTCTTATTGTGTATTTAGCAATGTACTAAGTCTCACTTAACTTGAGACTAAGTACCTAAACGTTCCCTCTGTGGAACTAATACACAATCTTGTCTCCACTCATGTAATCTAACTCAAGAGTGGTTCTTACTTGCAACTCTTTGTTGCCTAAGCTTCTAGGTACCTTCCTAAGGTAATCCACTATTCTTGGATTTCCTGAGGTTCATACCTTTCTCATTATTCTCTACTAGAGTGAATACTATTATTCATCTTTATTGCACTATCTCATCACATCTTAAGTGATATCAATTGCAACATTAAGTTGCCTAAAGTGCAATGTCATTACTTAAAGCAAACCTTTCCTTTAGGATGCTTAAAAGCCTATGCTTTCTCATACTTGATGGATAGATATTTTCCACTTGAAAATATCCCAACTTGTGCCTTAACACACTTAGGAAACATGTCTCAATGATTCCATTAACTATAGCACCTCAGAACATCCAAAAACATCATTTTAGAGCTTCAGGGTCTCACGCCGCGGCACAGCATTTGCACGCCGCGGCGCCCTTCTCTCGAGGGCTACTGCGGGGTTAATTTTTTAGCCTCACGCCGCGGCATGCATCGTCTACGCCGCGACATTCCCAGCGAAAAACTCTCGCGCTGCGGCGTGACTATCTCCACGCCGCGGCGCCATCAGCAGAACCCTGGTTCTGCAGAATTCTGCAGCTATGGGTTTACTGTTCTATTGGTCATTTCTGCTGATTCGAAGCCATTTCAATCCAAATTCTAAGTAATTCTAAGTCCCTAATCAGTTCTTTAACATTTAGGAACATCAATTACTCTCTTAAATCTCTTAATTTGGATTATGGCTAAAATTCTTCATTCTTTAACTTAAGGCTCACTTTGTGATTCAAGGGTCTTCTTACTTAAACTGATGCTATAGACAAGTCATAAATGACCCAAGAAACACTTCTATGCAAGCCAAACTCATCTAACATCTCTAAAACTCAAATTAGCATATTATGTATCTATATGCATACATAGAGAAAAGAGATGAATAAAAGCTCTAAACCCCTACCTCTTGAAGACTTGAAGCCTTGAACCTTGAAGCTTGAAGCTTGATCTTCCTCTCCTTTTTCCCATCTTCCCCTTTCTCCTTCTTCTTCTCCCCTTTTCTTTCTTTTCTTTTCTTTCCTCTGGTTTTCGGCTCTCTGCCGAGGGAGAAGGGAGATATAAGGGGGTGGGACGTGGAGGTAATTATGGGAAAAGATTAACTTAAGTTTCTACACTGAAACTTATATCTGCTATGGACACCCGAATTGTGCTAATTCGAGTTTCCCTGCTTCTAACAACTTTGGAATAAATCATAAGATTCATCTAAATTGTTGTTTCACAATTCTCATCATTTTCTATATCTGCTAGGGATCAATCTGGCATTAAAAGCACAACTTGTATGCCTAAAAATACCAAACTGACTCTGATTCTCTTGAAACTTTTACCACATCTTATTTGGCTTATTTGTGACCTAGAAATAAACTCTCTATGTTTATTTCTCTTAACTTAGCAACTTATGCTATTATCTGAGTCATTTTAAGCCACTTTACAACTTCTATGTTGCAACTAAGTGCCTAAATGAACTCAGATTGTCACAAAACTTTACTGACATGCTAAACAAGTCAAATGCTACCTTCGGTAACCATTTACCAGTCTAACATGTACTTAAGGGTATTACATTTCTCCCCTCCTTTTTAAAATTTTGTCCCCAAAATTGTTCACCTCACATAAACAATTCTGGCTAAACAAAACTCTACATGGAACTTCTGCTTCTATGCAGTCCTTCTTTAGTACTAGCTTCTCCCAACCACTTCCTCTTGACGAGATCTGCTTATCTCAAAGCTCTTGATCTCTATGCTTTAACCTCTATGCTTATGGATGGTAAGCTGTACTAAAACATAACTTAGCTTTGAACTCCTTCTTATAAGGCTTTCAAAACCAAGTGTGAAACTAGTATCTCTCTCAGACACTATATTCACTGAAACTCTTTAAATCCTAACTATTTCCTTCAAAAGTAGTTGAACTACCTTATCTAGAAAATAGCTATCTGTTCTTGGCAAAAGATTGGCGGATTACTTAATCTTACCACCGTTATCTGCCACTCAACATATTCTCTTATGTTTTTTTTTTTAACATACTATGCTACTATACATCTTCCTTAACTCTTGGAAAACCTTAGTAGCCTCTTGATAGATGGTACACTTTCTCTGGTGAGCTTCCTCTGGAATCCTTTTCTTAATTTTTGACCCTCTTGGAAGACTAAGTTGTCTCTAAACTTCGTCATTCTCTCTTAGTCATAACAAAATCCTTAAGGGTTCCTTTGAAAATCTGCTCACACTTGTCCCTTAGAGCTTCATTCTCCTTCTGAACTTCAAAGAAATCTGAGCCTTTAGGCATCTTACTATGTCCACCTTGCTCACTGAGAGACTATCTGGAATCATAGTCACCGTTAGACTCAAATTCTCGAAAACTCTCAAGAATTTCACTCTCTCTTGGACTATCATCTAGGATAACCACTACACTGGCATTACCCGAATGATATCTCAACTCAAGGTTATGAGCCTTGAAAAACTCTATCCATCTATTCTGCTTCATGTCCAGCTTCCTCTGATCAACAAGCATCTTAAGCTATCATGATCGTTGAACATCTCTAACTAGACTCCTTATGAGTTATGTCTCCAAAACTATAAGGTAATCACTACTATGGCTAATTCCAAATCATACCTAGGGTAGTCCTTCTCTTGCAGACTGAACTGCCTTGATGCGTAGGCATCTACCTATCTCTATTGCATCTAACATACCCTAGTCCCATCTTCGAAGTATAACTGTCTACCTCAAAGTTCTCTCGGGAATTTGGAATTACCAAAACTAACGTAGTAATCAACCTTCTCTTCTACTCTTGGAAAACAAACTCACTATCTAGAGTCCATTGCTGGGTACTACCTTTCTTAACTAGCCTAAACCAGGTAGCACTAACTTAGAAAAAAAAAATCTCCTGATAGATTCTCTGCTCCTGGATACAATGGCTATTCTACCCATTGTACCTCTGCTTAAACTCTGCTGGGGTTCTCTGCAATTTCTGTCTTAAGAAATTACATAACTCTTAAACTGTACCACTTGTAATCCAAAACTGACTTTCGGCTTTCTTGGTACTTAACCCCTTCTTTTCAAAAGTTTCCAAAACTACCTTTGACATACTCTTCATGTCCTTTCGTAATTCTGGAAAACTCTCAAAGATCTGCTTTACTTTACTATGCTTCTATGATAACCAAGTCTTAGATCATCTCCTGAGAAAATTCAAAGATTCTCTCAACTGATCTTACCTGATCATCCTTCTCTCTCGAACAACCAAACCATACCAACAAGGTAAGCAACTAGATTCACAAAGTAAATCAACATGATCTACAAAGTAAATCTATTCTCTTCTTATACACACCTTAAAAGATTTCTCTTTACATGTGTTCTCATCTCATACCAAGTTGGAAGATTTCGTCACTTTCTTTTGTCCAAGAATCATCTCTCTTACGATGTCCTGGTTACTTACTTATGTAGCACACGGATTACCAATCAAAAATGGTCTACATCCATGTATCTTACTACATCTAGCACATCTTAGTGACTTGAAGCTTGATTTACCTTTTTCCTTAGAGTTGCTCCTCTACAAGCACTCTACTTATACTTATCATCTCTCCAAGCTTCCACTGTGCAACTCTATAACAAATTGAGATCAAAAGGCACCCTTACTGATCTCAACATCTAATCTCTTCCTCTTTAGGAACCTTCTAACTCTTGTTCCATGGATGCTCTAAGATTATCTACTTCTACAACTCTACATTCACTGACTAGAGCAAGAAGTCCATAATCTTCTTTTGCATTGCAACTCTTCTAATGCCTTCTCCAAGTTCTACTTCAAATTTTACTCACTTCCAGTCTTTATCTGGATTGGACGTAAAATAAGAAAAGAACTCTTGACATTCTTGAATTGCTTCGCATACTGGTCTTCAGTACTATCCCCTTGCTCTAACTTTAGGAATTCCTATTCCTTTACTTTCTCTAACTCAAGGGAATAATACTTATCTAGGAAAGTAACTCTAAACACATCTCAGGTGGTTCGAGTACTAACCATCTCTAATAACCTCTTTGCTTCATCAGCGCACGACATGATCTCAAGGATCTCTTCCATCACATGAAACCACCTTTCGGCTCTGACTGAACCAACCTCTCCTTTCAAAAACAAAGGAGTAACTTTCTTGAGCTCTGAGAAACACTGATTCCTCAAAAGTTCCTTCTCGTTCCCGCAACTAACTATGCGAGTCCTGTTCTATCACTTCTGATAGACTTCTACTAATGGTACCGCTTCTCTCAACACAGCAGCCATTTCTCTAAAAGCTCTGTATTCTCCTCTTTTACCGATTCCTAGTCATGCAATTCCATCTGCATATCTCAAAAAGAGATAAAAGAATGCATAACTTTCTACTAAACTCGCTACTTATGCCTAAGCACGGTCCCCCATACCCTCAACAGATGAACTGCTTCGATACCAAAATGTAACACCCTAATACGATATCCGATATATCCTAGACAGACAGAGATATATAAAGATAACCAAGACTAGAGATGTCACTTCTATACTACATACTAACATATATCTATAATCACAACTGAGTAATTATAGAAAGCCTTGAGAGATTGCGGAAAAAGTTAAACTTATACATATACATATACAAACTTAGCCACCTGAGGGCTATTTGTAATACATATAACATAAACTTATAGAACAAACATAAACTTATTACATAAGTTCTGTCTACTTAAAGCAATAAAAACTATTCTAGTCTTCATGCTTTATCTTCTCATCCTTGGCAGGGTTTGCATCTCTGTACCTGAGCCTTTACCTACGCCAGCATCTGTGCCTGCATCTGAACCTGCATCTGGATTTACATGGAATAGCAACTGGGGTGAGAATTAACATTCTCAGTAAAAGCAATTCCAATACCAGTTCTCTATAACATTGTATATAACAAATATATAACAAATGCTATAATTCTAACTTAGGAGTTTCCTCCTCTATTCTCACAACTTAGGAGTTTCCTCCTCTATTCTCATAACTTAGGAGTTGCCTCCTCTTTTCTCATAACTTATACACTTTCTAATAGTGTGATAACAATTAAGAGTCAACACACTGTTAATATATACAACGCCCATACATCTGTACATACCAACAAGTGACGACAATGCCCATACAACTGTCCGTAAATGCAATGATAATGATATGTAATGAATATGCCTAAGGAATTCTAAGAGCATGTGAATGAAATGCAAATGCAGAGTTTTGTTTTGAAGCGAAGGAGTTTGCTAGGAACTAGTCAGTATATCATCCAGTGGTAAATAGAGGAAAACCTCATCCTCACCTTACACGTATCCTGGCACATTGAGAAGTTCGGGCTTCATCCTTGCTCAAAGAGCGTCTCTGGATTTCCCACTTATCTACTTTGGCCTTGGCACATCGAGACATCAGGGTTATGTCCTTCTCAAAAGTCCTTCGGACACCCATCTATCCCCTTTTGCCTTTATGATTAACATCAAAGGATACTCACCAGATTGATCCTACTTGACTAATTCATAGACTTTCGTACATACTTATATACTTAGTTCCTCTAAGAGCTAAGCATATTCTACTCTTCTTATGTTTACCCTTTGTAATGAGGAGAATCTGTAACCTCATACTACATGTAACCTTAGCACTTGGTTAGGAATACTTGTTCCCGTAGGAACTTCTCTGATTCCTTACCTTCTGGCTAAATGACCTCACATCATATAACGTTACATTCTCAGGTAAACATCACTAAACTATGTCTCTTACTTGTACCTAAACTCCACCTCATCACTCCTTTCTCTTAAGTGATTTTTAATGCAACCTTAGGTTGCTGAGGTGTTAGGTACTTACCTTTGGCAAACCACTAATCTTGGTTGCCCTAAGGTCCTTTCTCTTCATCTTCACACTAGCTTAACTCTCTAGTGTGTGAAGAGCTTAGTGTTATGTTTATCTCTTACATAAACACCATCTTACTCTTTTCTATAGACTCAACTCATCCTAGTGAAAGAGTCTATCTTAACTAATGCCTCATCTAACCTTGCTTAAGGAACTGAGGGCATTTCTCTAAAACTTTGCATAATTAACTCAACTTTATCTAAAGAGAGTAATTCATGCATCTAACTTTCCTTTTCTATCACACTTCGGTAGTAGCGTACACTACACTTGTGTGCTAACATGCTTATTCTAAACTCAACTTCCATGCTTTGCTCGTATCTAAGGAAGTAACTTCTCTTTATCTTGTACTTCTAACTCATCTTAGCTTATACTTGAGTTATTGTACATTTCTTCTACTTTCTCGCTATGACATCTTCTTAGTCACAATTCCTCTTATTGTGTATTTAGCAATGTACTAAGTCTCACTTAACTTGAGACTAAGTACCTAAACGTTCCTCCGTGGAACTAATACACAATCTTGTCTCCACTCATGTAATCTAACTCAAGAGTGGTTCTTACTTGCAACTCTTTGTTGCCTAAGCTTCTAGGTACCTTCCTAAGGTAATCCACTATTCTTGGATTTCCTGAGGTTCATACCTTTCTCATTATTCTCTACTAGAGTGAATACTATTATTCATCTTTATTGCACTATCTCATCACATCTTAAGTGATATCAATTGCAACATTAAGTTGCCTAAAGTGCAATGTCATTACTTAAAGCAAACCTTTCCTTTAGGATGCTTAAAAGCCTATGTTTTCTCATACTTGATGGATAGATATTTTCCACTTGAAAATATCCCAACTTGTGCCTTAACACACTTAGGAAACATGTCTCAATGATTCCATTAACTATAGCACCTCAGAACATCCAAAAACATCATTTTGGAGCTTCAGGGTCTCACGCCGCGGCACAGCATTTGCACGCCGCGGCGCCCTTCTCTCGAGGGCTACTGCGGGGTTAATTTTTTAGCCTCACGCCGCGGCATGCATCGTCTACGCCGCGGCATTCCCACGAAAAACTCTCGCGCTGCGGCGTGACTATCTCCACGCCGCGGCGCCATCGCCAGAACCACCGGTTCTGCACTACAACTATGGGTTTACCTTCTATTGGTCATTTCTGGATTCCAAGCCATTTCAATCCAAATTCTAAGTAATTCTAAGTCCCTAATCAGTTCTTTAACATTTAGGAACATCAATTACTCTTTTAAATCTCTTAATTTGGATTATGGCTAAAATTCTTCATTCTTTAACTTAAGGCTCACTTTGTGATTCAAGGATCTTCTTACTTAAACTGATGCTATAGACAAGTCATAAATGACCCAAGAAACACTTCTATGCAAGCCAAACTCATCTAACATCTCTAAAACTCAAATTAGCATATTATGTATCTATATGCATACATAGAGAAAAGAGATGAATAAAAGCTCTAAACCCCTACCTCTTGAAGACTTGAAGCCTTGAACCTTGAAGCTTGAAGCTTGATCTTCCTCTCCTTTTTCCCTTCTTCCCCTTTCTCCTTCTTCTTCTCCCCTTTTCTTTCTTTTCTTTTCTTTCCTCCATTTTCGGCTCTCCGCCGAGGAGAAGGAGATATAAGGGGGGGACGTGGAGGTAATTACGGAAAAAGATTAACTTAAGTTTCTACACCGAAACTTATATCTCTACTGGACACCCGAATTGTGCTAATTCGAGTTTCCACTTCTAACAACTTTGGAATAAATCATAAGATTCATCTAAATTGTTGTTTCACAATTCTCATCATTTTCTATATCTGCTAGGGATCAATCTGGCATTAAAAGCACAACCTGTATGCCTAAAAATACCAAACTGACTCTGATTCTCTTGAAACTTTTACCACATCTTATTTGGCTTATTTGTGACCTAGAAATAAACTCTCTATGCTTATTTCTCTTAACTTAGCAACTTATGCTATTATTTGTGTCATTTTAAGCCACTTTACAACTTCTATGTTGCAACTAAGTGCCTAAATGAACTCAGATTGTCACAAAACTTTACTGACATGCTAAACAAGTCAAATGCTACCTTCGGTAACCATTTACCAGTCTAACATGTACTTAAGGGTATTACATTAAGACTAATTCTTTGTTCGAAGAACCTTTCAGATTTCCCATTCTCTCCATTGGACTTCATGATTGTGCACAACATCAAAGGATACTCACCAAGATCAATACAACTAGACCATTTCCATAGATATAGTTACATACTTATATACTTAGTTCATTTAAGACCCCAGCATATTCTACTAGGAACTTTGGTTTCTTATGTTCACCCTTTGTAGAGAGGAGAATTTGTAACCTCATACTACATGCAACCCTAGCACTTGGTCAGCAATAACTTGTTCCTTTAGGAACTTCTGATTCCTTTCCTTCTGGATAAATGACCTTTTGTCATATAAAGTCACATTCTTCAGCAAACACTACCAATCCATCCTAGTTCATTGCACCTAATACACCCCATCATCACTCATTACATCTTAAGTGATATAAACACCACATAAAGTGGCCTAAGGTGCTAGATACCTACTTAAGGCAAACCATTACTCTAGAATGCTCAAAGGTTCTCATAACTTTCCTATAGACTCAACTTAATCTAATGAAAGAGTGTATCTTAGCTAATGTCTTATTCAATCTTGCTTAAGGAAATAAATGAGCATTTCTCTAGAACTTTGTAAATTTAATGAATGTAACAAGCTTACAAGTCAACATTCATCATTTTGTGTATTCTACAATGCACAAGGTCTCGCTTAACTAGAGACTTAGTACATAACATTCCCTCTTCGTAACTAATTACACAACCTTATCTCCACTCAAGTGAATCTAATGCAAGAGTGGTTCTTACTTACAACCCTTTGTTACTTAAGGTTCTAGGTACCTTCCCACGGTAATCTACTACTCTTGAATCTCCTAAGGTTCATACAATTCTCATACTTACTAGAGTGAATACCATAGTCCATCCTAGTATACTTATGTCTAATGCATCATTTTATCACATCTTAAGTGACATCTAATGCAACACTAAGTTGCCTAAGGTGTTACATCCTTACCTAGGGCAATCCTTCACTTTAGGTTGCTCAAAGGCCTATATTTTTTCTTTACATACTAAAACGATGCATAAGAAGCTCTATTTAATCATGGTTACCATTTTCTAGCTTAAACAAGCTTTACATGTTGCCCAAGAATGATAAACTATGTTCCCATAAGTCCCTAACCCTTATCCCTCTTGAATAGTTGATTCTAATTTTTGACTAGCCCATAATTAGTTATGGGATTCTGGTAACTAGTTATGGAGTCCTAAAATGCCGCACATGTTTTTGTTTCCAAACACAATAATCGATTATGCTATTTTGCTAACTGGTTATGGAATTCTAAATTTCTCCATGTGTTTCTGTTTCTATTCAATAATCGATTATGGTAATTTGCTAACTGGTTATAGACTCTTTTGGGTGTGATTTATGAGTCTCTATTTTGAACCAATAACTGGTTATGGATTCCAGCTAACCGATTATGGAATCAAAAAACTCATCTGCCAAACACCAATAACCGATTAGCCATATGGCCTAATCGGTTATCTGGTGCAGGCTTGACTGCGGGATTTAAGGATGCAAATCCAAGTGCAGGTTGTCTCAAGTAGTAAATTTCTCGAGAGTCCGAGGTCAATCCACAGGGAATTGATGAAGAAAAATTAATTAAGGTAGGAAAGGATTTGTCACAACACCAAAAGTAATAGAAGATGTTCACAAATGAATTTAAGAACTTGCTTGGGTTAGAAGATCCACTCTTGGTAATAAATTAAAGGCAAGATTATTTCTCTTTATAACTCAATTGAAATCTACACACAACAGAGGTTCCAATTGGAAAATATAACATTCAAAGTTCAATTATATATGCAATCATATTATGATTCCTTTAATTATCTACCAACATTTGTAAATGAGTTCAAGCATTCACTGTGCCAATCCTATTGTCTATAATAAATCAAGATCTCCATTATACAAAGAAGGTTTCTAAATTACTTAGAAACAAAATACAACACATATAATGTCCATTTAATAATATATCTTTTAAGCACAAGAAATAGAATAATCTAACCTTATTTCATTACCAAGAGCTTCACTCTTTCATCCAAGCAAGATGAAGATTTAGTTACTCATAGATAAGAAGAAAGAAAGAGAGAAGAAGAGAAAGATGAACATAGCTTCACTTTAGAACAAGAGAAAATTACAACAAAGTAAAACAAGAAACAAGCATAACCATAACTTGTAAAAACTAAGCCTAACACCAAGAGCACCAAATGATCAGCCAATGTGCCTTTTATAGAGGATTAGGGATACAAAATGACAAGGGGGCTGATTAAGAGTAGGTGGATGAGTGGATGAAAGAGTGGAAAATGCCAAATGGTGAGTTGGTGAGTGGAAAATTATTGAGATTTCTTGTCTCTGAAATCATTTAGTGCTGATCTCATGGATGCCATCAGAATGAAGCAACATAGTCTCATAAAGGTTGTAGCATTTTGTCTCAGCTTTCCAATGGCACCAAAATCATTCAAAAATTCATCCTACAGCCCAAGATATGACCCAATTACTGCAGACTGTTCAGGCTCAGTTTTAGCACCTCTGTTTTGACTTCCAGACCCATTATCACCTCCAAGTTGTCCGAATGAGCTCTTATGTACTTCATAAAAGTTGTAGATATGGGTCTTAACTTTCAACTCTCCAAATTTCAGTCCAATAAAGTTCTTACAGCTCGAGTTATGGTCAGATTACTGTATACTATTCAGGTTTCAGTCACAAAACTCATGTTCTAACTTCCAAGCCCAATTGGCTCTACTAGATGTCTGATTGAGACTTTGAGCTCTTCATCAAAGTTGTAGAGCTTTCTCTCAACTTTCCTACAAGGCAAAATTCATAATTTCTAGATATCTAAAACTCAAGATATGACTAAAATACAAAAATAGTGTAAGACCCAAATAATGTTGAAAAAATCAATTAAGTCCAATCTTACAAAACATAACCAAGCTTAATCAATTAAGTACATGAAGAGTGTAAATAACTAAAAATGAGGGTTTATTAATGTATAAAATATATGATTATCAAATTCCCCCACACTTATCTTTTTGCACTCCTGGGCAAAACACATAAGACCAAAGCTAGGAAACAAAGAAAAATGGCATAGACTCAAAAGCTAAAAACTCTAAAAGACTCGATGAAGCAAGAAGAGCAATTAGAAATTCAAGGAATCAAAGCATTAATGAGGTAACATTTCTTCACATCTCAAACCAACAAGCAAAGAAACTTCAGTTGAAAAGAATGAATCAAGAATGATAGAACCTCACAGAATTCACTCTCAATCCCTCAAGTGTTTAAAAGGTAAGTATTTCACTCTATTCAACTCATAAACAATTGCACTACCATAAGCTTGGTTATCTTCTACTTCTCTGCTATTCAAAACACATGCATACAAAAATCAAGAGGACTTTATTCAAGGTTGTAATGGGGTCATGGTAAAGGAGAGGGGATAATATGGATATCAAAAGATAAATACCAAAGAGAATAAAAGAGCATTATGGTATAGTTATAGTGGAGAAAATGTTTTAGAACATTCATCATAAAGCTCAATCACCAATATTTAACTAATGTTTTGTTGAAGATCAATCCTAAATTGGTGAATTGAATTCATTGTTAGACTTGAACATTCTCATTTTCTTCCTATTGTTTCCAAGCATCTACCTTTATTCTAGACTCTGATAATCCTTTGATTGCAATGGTGGTCATTTTTTTTTTGAAAGATCATTTTGCACACACACCCCCACACTTATTCAAGAACAAGGTCAATGTTCTCTTATTCCTTAAGGTTGGCTAAAAACATATTTTTTTCTCTTTTTTTTTGAAGGTATGAAATGAGCTAAAAACAAGGAATGATCAAATAAGTTCAAAGGGGTTACACAATGGAAAATATACAAGGATGGCTATTTGGTCAAAGTAGCTATTTCAAAATGTCTCAATCATATTAAGGTATGCATGTGAAAATGTAGCCTAAAAAAGAATCAAAGCAAGTTCTAGAGTAACAATTCTATGAGTGAAAATCACACAAGAAAGAAGAGAATGGTACAGATATTCAATCCATTCATCAATAAGCTCAAAATCTCACAAGGCATATTTCTATCATTCTCAATCCATCATATCAACATTCATATTCAAGCTTTTGATTTTTAAGAAAGAAGACAATTTATGCTAAGATCTAGGAATCCATTTGCTACTTCTACACAAAATAATTATTTCCTCAACTAAGATGTGTCTCAAGAGCAATAAATTGTTTCCAAAATATACTCCTTCCTCTGCCATCCTTAATTGGTTTTACTATAAATAGGTTTCTGATAGTCATATCACTAAATATACTTCCCAATTTAGATGCATCTCAGAAGTAAAATTACTCCTTACTCTGCCATCATTCATTAGTTTAGTAAGTCCATGACAATCATATCATACTTCCTAAAAAAGAAAAGAAAAAAAAATTGGTCAATTATCCTTCCCCCCAACTAGATCACAACATTGTCCTCAATGTTAAAATATAGATGAGTAAAAGATAGAAGATATTACCTGTTGAAGAAATCTGATACAAATTTAAACAAACACAAAGTATGATAAAATCAAAAGTAAAGAAAAGCTATAAACGAAACGTCAAATTTGGCTCTTTTTTCATCCTATTTCCCTCACTACTTCCTGCTGGCCAATCTATCTGAGTTATTGTTGGGTCAGGTTTATGAATAAAAGCTTCTAATTTATCAATCAACTTATCAATAGTGGAAGTAGAGATAAGAAGTTGTCTTGCCGAAGGTGTGATAAATTTCTGTTCCACAGCATGGTCAAGAAAGATTAACAAAATATCAAAGAAATTATTTACATTCAACAAACCTATGGGTTTATGGTGGATGTTCAGTTGGGCCCAAGAGACAATTTGAAAAACTTCTTCCAAGGTACCAAAATCACCTAGTAAGGCAATGAATACATCAAAGTTTTCAAGCATTATCTTAATTCATTCATGCATTGATGATACCTTAAGTTCCTCTCTAATTGTCTTTCCAGTGATGTTTTATTGAGCTAAAGGTTCAGGAATGACACCTAAAACCTGATTGCCTCTTATATATGCAGCAAGTGATACAGCCCCCATTAACCCACGACAACCTCCCCCATATACAAGATGAATGAATATTCCTCGCAGCAAGTGATTGACCAAGAGTGGTAGCTGCGTTTACAAATTCTAAACCCTTCCCATACTTAGATCCATAAAATACACAGATATTTTTAAGTTGACGAACAGAAACACCTTCCATTTGTATTTTCACCTTCCCTCTGAATGATTCTGAGTTGGAGGAAAGTAGAGAAAATGGAGTGTTTAAATAGGAAAAAGAATAGAAAGGGTAATAATTGCATCTATAAGGGTACGTTAGCTGTTGTCAGAAAAGTTTGAAAATAAGAAACACAGAATCTTTTTTTTTTGTTTTTTTGTTTTTTTTTTGTTTTTTTTATTTTTTTATTTTTTTTTTACTTCAAGAAAACCATCAGGGTAAAGAAGTCTAGAAACTCCTGAAGAACCCTGCTCGAAGGATCGTCTGTCCAAAACTAAAATATAGCAAAATCATACAAAGATAGAAGAAATATAATAGCAAATGATAACATACCTATATGTACAACTTTCATGGCGTGTCTTTATACTGCTCGTCATGAGTGCAGTAGTGGCATATCTTTATACTGCGTGTTACCTGTGCAGTAGACACTCACGTCCGTTTATTCGAAGAAAGGAGAAATAAGAAACCATCGTGGGTTTTCATCCTGGGTCTGGAACCTGGAGCGCTCACACTTGGGCTCGTAACATCTACAAAAATGCTAAAATCTGAAACCTATAATGTCCAAGACCCAAAACATCCCATCCCAGGGCGCTGAGAGCCCCTTCTAATAAAAGAGAGGATCAAGTTCAGATGCCTCATATGCTTTGGCAGTCGCGGGTTACTTCTCAATAATAACCAGAGTGGGAGGCTTCTACCTGTCCATTAACTCCCAGTGCCTAGATGGTAAACATTGGGTTATGGAGTACGCCTCTCTACAGAGCATGGTACACAAACTTTTTTAAGGACCAACGTGCAAAGGTCCACCCGAGTCAATGATGGGTCAGCCAAAGGCTGGGGCTCCATAACTAATTAAAGTCATGTACTCCTTCCAGATCGCCCTTGTTCAAACACTTTTTTTCTTTTTTTAAAATTTTTTTTTTCTTTTTTTAAATTTTTTTAAATTTTTTTTAGGAAAGATGACATGAAGAAGAAGAGGATGATATGTACAAATTATTTGTGGATATGGCTCACATCTACATCTGGTTTAACGTCCAGTAACGGCTTAAACGCCTTCTATGTGTCGAGGATAAGCTTCCCATCCAATTTTCTTATAAATTGGCAAACAGGGTCTTTTAAAGTTAGATTCCCAAGACTGTAGCGTTTTTCTTCATCCTTGAAGAGATTCCACAAATTAAGAAGTTCACGATGCACCAATCCACAAGAATGCATCTCAAGAGTCAATATGATATCATCTAATGACTCCTTACTCAGTCCATTCTTAATGAAGAAAATTTTATCTTCTCTGTTTGCTGAAACCATCCCCAAAGAACAACATCACTTGTTACAATTCCATCGTCCACATTTGTAACAAACTTGTAACCTTTTTCCTTTTCTCCTTTTAGAATACGAACTTCTTCCAAGACCTGGCATGTGTGAGTCAAATGAAATTGAAGACTCACCTGCTAGTTGGACCTTTGCTTCAATTATCCAGCGTACATCTTCTGGAATACCTTTTTGCATTAACAATCTCAATCTTTCATATCAAACTTTGTAGATTTTTTTCAGAGCATTTTGAGGGAGAGAAGGAAAATGTTTTCTCAGGTTTGAAAGAATGGCATCCATTTTAAAGGAGAAGAAGGATTCAGTTATTTTGGGAAACTGAAAAACAAACAGACTTGAAAGTCACGGAGTACCGTATCTGCCACTTAATCGGCAACACAAAGATTTGCAAAAATAAGGCAACAAAATTAGAATGAATTTTATTCATAACAAGGATCAAAAAGAGAGATGAATTCTATCTCATCAACTTGGTTTTCCAGAAATGGTTTGAGCCTTTGTCCATTGACTTTAAACACATTACCATTCCTAGGATTCTCAATATCTATAGCCTCATGAGGATACACATGTTTAACAACAAAAGGACCACTCCACCTAGATCTCAATTTTCCAGGGAGTAGCTGCAGGCTAGAATCATAAAGCAGAACTTTTTGACCAATTTCAAAAGATTTTCTCAAAATTGTCTTGTCATGAAAAGCTTTTGTTCTGGCTTTATAAATCTTTGAGTTCTCATATGTATCATTTCTCAATTCCTCAAGTTCATTTAATTACAATTTGCATATCTTGCAAGCATCATCAAGATTTAGATTGAAAGCTTTAATGGCCCAGAATGCTTTATGTTCCACTTCTACAGGCAAGTGACAAGGTTTTTCATAGACTAACCGATAGGGTGACATGCCCAAAGATGTTTTGAAAGCAGTACGGTAAGCCCAAAGTGCATCGTTTAGTCTTAAAAACCAATCTTTACGATTTGGGTTAACCGTTTTTTCCAAAATTTGTTTAATCTCCCTATTTGCCATTTCAACATGTCCACTTGTCTGAGGGTGATAAGGGGTGACAATTTTTTGTGTAATACCATATTTCTTCATTAAAGATTCAAATGGTTTATTGCAAAAATGTGTTACTCCATCACTTATGATAGCTCGAGGGATTCCAAATCAACACAAGATATTTTCTTTTAAAAATTTAAGAACAGTTTTATGATCATTGTGTCGGCATGGAATCGCCTCAATCCATTTTGAGTCATAATCAACTGCAACCAAGATATACACAAATCTAAATGAAGATGGAAATGGACCCATGAAATCAATTCCTCAACAATCAAAAATTTCAATGACAAGGATGGGGTTCAGAGGCATCATGTTTCTTTTTGAAATTGAGCCTAACTTTTGACAATTTTCACAACTTTTGCAAAAAGTATAGCAGTCTTTAAATAAAGTGAGCCAATAAAATCCACACTGCAAGATTTTCACATCTATTTTCTTTTAAGAAAAGTGACCTCCACATGCTTCTGAGTGACAAAATTTAATGACACTACCTACCTCACTGTTGGGCACACATCTCCGAAAGATTTGGTCAGCACAACATTTGAACAAGTATGAGTCATCCTAATAAAAAATTTTCACCTCTGTCAAAAATTTCCTTCTATCTTGGTGCGTCTAGTGAGGCGGCATCTTTCCTGTTACAAGAAAGTTGATTATGTTAGCAAACCAAGGCGTGGAATTGACAGAAAATAAAAATTAATCAGGAAAAGAATCATTGATAGGTGTGCTATCAAAAGGTAAGCCTATTGTAAGTCTGGACAAATGATCAGCGATAACATTTTTGGCTCCTTTCTTATCTTTCATTGTGATGTTGAATTCTTGAAGCAACAAGATCCACCTTATCAATCTTGGTTTGGCATCCTGCTTAGACATCAAATATCTAACAGCAGAATGATCGGTGAAAATCACAATAGAAGAACTAATTAAGTAAGATCGAAATTTGTCCAGTGCAAAAATTACAGCAAGTAGTTCTTTTTCAGTAGTATCGTAATTCATTTGTGCACTATTTAAAGTTCTACTTGCGTAACAAATCACATGAGGCTTACCTTCTTTTCTTTGGCCTAAAATAGTGCCCACAGCAAAATCACTAGCATCACACAGTAACTCAAAAGGTAAAGACTAGTCAGGAAATTGCATGATAGGAGTAGATGTCAGAAGTCTAATTAATTTTTCAAAAGATTTTTGACATTCTTGAGTCCAATCAAATGGTGCATCTTTCAACAGAAGATTACATAATGGTCTTGATATGGCACTAAAGTCCTTAATGAATCTTCTGTAAAATCCTGCATGTCCTAAAAAGGAACGAACTTCTCTGACTGTTTTTGGGGAAGGCAAATGAGCAATTAATTCAACTTTGGCCTTATCAACTTCAATTCCTTTAGAAGATATCACATGACCTAACACTATTCCTAAGGTAACCATGTAATGACATTTTTCCCAGTTTAGCACAAATCTTTTTTCTTCGCATCTTTTAAGAACTTTTTCCAAATTATCAAGACAATTTTCAAAAGAATTTCCAAAAACTGTCAGATCATCCATGAAAACCTCTAAATAATGCTCAATCATGTCACTAAAAATGCTTAACAAGCATCTTTGAAATGTTACCGGAGCATTACAAAGGCCAAAAAGTATTCTTCTATATGCAAAAGTACCAAAGGGACATGTAAAAGTGGTCTTTTCTTGATCTTCCAATGCAATTGGTATTTGATTATAACCCGAATAACCATCAAGAAAACAGTAGTATGGATGTCCTGCTACCCTTTCCAGAATTTGGTTAAGAAATGGTAAGGGAAAATGATCTTTCCTAGTAGCAGCATTTAATTTTCTAAAATCAATACACATACGCCAACTAGATGAGACTCGTGTATGTATTAATTCACCCTTATCATTTTCAACCACTGTTATTCCATATTTTTTTGGCACAACTTTTTGTAGGGCTTACCCATTAACTATCAGAGATAGAATAGATAATTCCAACATCAAGCAATTTAAGGACTTCAGCTCTAACTACCTCTTTCATGTGTGGATTTAATCTTCTTTGAGGTTGTTGAGAAGTTTTAGCATTATCCTCTAAATGTATTCTATATGTACAAATTAATGGATTAATGCCTTTTATGTCCTTTAATGTCCATCCAATTGTACTTTTATGCCTTTTAAGTACTTCTGTTTACATACCTTCTTGTTCTTCAATAAGAGACGAGGACATTACCACTGAAAAGTTTTGCTTTTCTCCCAAAAATGTGTACTTCAACCCAGCAGGTAATGGCTTTAGTTCCAGTGTGGGTACTTCTTCATGGGCATTATCATTCATGGATTTTAGCTCTTCAAATCTTGGCTTCCATCCCTTGTACTCCATTGCCTGTGTACAATCAAGCAAAGAGCATATTTCAGAGATATCATCTTCTAATTGCATGCCTGAATCAAATGAATTGACTAAACAAATTTCTAATGGGTCAGAAGAACTCCTTGTTTGAAGATGATCATCTACAATGGCTTCAATCCCTTCAACTTCCTCCTTTTCATCAAGGACTTCCTGTGGTTGCTTGCACATGTTAAAAACATTGAGCTCCAGTGTCATGTTTCCAAATGTTAGCTTCACCACTCCATTTCTGCAATTTATCAAAGCATTTAATATTGCTAAAAATGGACGGCATAAAATAATAGGAATTGACTTGCAACTATCAACCATAGGTTTAGTATCCAGTGTCATGTTAAAAACAAGACTTCCTGTGGTTGCTTGCACATGTTAAAAACATTGAGCTCCAATTTCATGTTTCCAAATGTTAGCTTCACCACTCCATTTCTGCAATTTATCAAAGCATTTGATGTTGCTAAAAATGGACGGCCTAAAATAACAGGAATTGACTTGCAACTATCAACCATAAGTTCAGTATCCACGATAATAAAATCCACAAAATATATGAATTTATCAACTTGAACTAACACATCTTCCACTATTCCTCTTGGAATTTTAATTAATCTATTGGCAAGTAGAAGAGTTACAAAAGTTAGTTTTAACTCACCCAAGTTGAGTTGCTGATAAACTGAATATGGAAGCAAATTGACACTAGCACCAAGATCAAGTAAAGCTTTTTCAATTTTATGTTCTCCAATAATGCATGAAATTGTAGGACAACCAGGGTCTTTATATTTCAACGCATTATTATTCTAAAGAATGGAGCTTACCTATTCAGCCAAAAATGCTTTCTTTTTCACATTTAATTTCCTTTTAACAGTGTACAAGTCCTTCAAATATTTAGCATAAGAAGGAATCTGTTTGATAGCATCTAAGAGAAGAATATTGATCTTCACTTGTTTCAAAATTTCAAAAATTTTAGTGTGGTGGTCCAATTTCTTTGGATTATTCAATGCTTGAGGAAATGAGGGTAAAGGCGAGAGTTTGGTCGCCTTTTGGTCAACTTCTTCATTTTCCTGGGGAATTGGTTCATCTTCTTTCTCACAAGATTCGGGGATTTGTTTTTCAACAACCTTTCCACTCTTAAGAGTTATCACTAACTTGACTTAGTCCATTTGTTAGTTTTCTGAACTCCCCTCATTTAGACTGTATTGACCCTTGGGATTTGGTTGAGGTTGGAAGGAAATTTTCCTTTCTCGTGAATGGTGAGTGCAGAAGAAAGTTTAGCAAGAGTGTCTTTTATGTCATTCATGGTTTGATTATTTTGTTTATTAACGGCCTCTTACTTTTCTATGAATACATGCATTATTTCTTCAAGGTTTTTCCTATATGGTGGGACATAAGGTGCATATCGTTGAGAATTTTGAGAGTCTTGTTATGCCTGAGGAGGTGGTGGTTGCACGAATTGTGACTGATTATTATTCCTCTAGCTGAAGTTCGAGTGATTTCTCCATCCCAGATTGTATGTATCTGAAAAAGAAGAAGTAAATTGCTTTTTAAAATTATTCATTGCATTTACTTGCTCATGTACAACTTCTTTAAAAACAGGAATGTTAAGACATTCATGTGTTGAGTGTCCTAAGTCATCACAAATGCCACAAATTTTTTTCATTTTGCACAGATTTGATTTCTTTTGCTTTTCTTAATTCCATGGCTTCAACTTGTCTAGCCAAACTGGCAAATCTAGCATTTAGATCTTCCTCTTGACTAAGGTGATATTTTCCTTTATTAACACTTGCAAGATTAGATCTAATTGAATTTTCAGAAGTGTTAGTACTATGCCAAGATTGAAAATTTTTAGCCAACTGGTTCAAATAGTCTAAAGCTTCATCAGGTTCTTTATCAAGAAACTCACCATTGTACATTGTTTCCACAAATTGTTTAGTTTCATGTATTAAACTTTCATGAAAGAAGCTTATAGTGCGCCATTTTTCAAAACTATAATGTGGGCAAGAATTTAACAAATCTTTAAATCGTTCCCAACATTGAAAATATGCTTCATTTGAATTTTGGAAAAAATTTTGGATTTGTCTTTTCATAGCATTGGTTTTATGTGTTGGAAAAAATTTCTTTAAGAACTCACCTCGCATTTCTTGCCATGTGCCAATTGATCTTGGTTTCAAAGTGTTAAGCTAAGATTTTGCTTTATCTTTTAAAGAAAAAGGAAACAATTTAAGCTTAACAATCTTTTCAGTGCAACTTTGGTCATTGAAAGCAATACATACTTCCTCAAATTCTTTCAGATGTAAATATGGGCTTTCAGACTCTAAACCATGAAAATTGGGAAGTAAAGAAATCATACCTGGCTTAAATCTAAAATTGTTGGCATTAAGTAGAAAGATAAAACATGATGGACTAGAATTTCGAGGTGGTTGCAAATATTCACACATGGTTCATAACGGTTGATTTTCATGTTCATCATGTACACTTTCATTGTTAGCCATTGTGTCAATTATAGGTGATTGTGATTCAAACAAATCAATCTATAAAGTACCAGGATTAATTTTAACTAAACGACCAGAATTTAAATCACGATACCAATTAAGCATAAATACATAAATAACTTAAAATAAATAAATAAAAATGATGTACAAGCTGTTGGCATAACCCGCCAGTAAATATTAACAAGGATGTGGTATAAACCATTCACCCAATAACTATTAACAAATAAAAAGTTAAAAATAAATACAGAAAATAAAGTACGAAAAGTAAATTGCGAAAGTAAATTGCAGAAAATAAATTTAAAATATGAAAATCGGAGAGAGCGAGCCCCACAGAGTCAAGCGAAAGAGAAAAAAGAAGAAAGATTATTTTGTTATGTTAGAAAGCAATAATAAATAACATAAATTAAAAAGTTAGAAAGCGAAATTAAAAAGTTAGAGTAACAAAATTAAAAAGTTAGTAAGTAGAAAATAAATGACATAAAAGTTAGTAGGCGTAAAAATAAATGACAGAAATATAAAAGTTAGAAAGTTAGTGTGTTAGCAAGTTAGTAGGTTAGTAAGTTAGATAGTTAGAAAATTAGATAGTTAGTAACGAAACCAAAGGATCGGCAAGCCGATCTTTTACTCCGGTAAGGGAGAAGAGAGAATAGATTTTATTAAAGAAAAAGAACCTCAATAAATTAAAACTTCAAATCAAGTCCCCGGCAATGGCGCCAAAAATTGACTGCTGGATTTAAGAATGCAAACCTAAGTGCAGGTTGTCTCAAGTAGTAAATTTCTCGGGAGTCCAAGGTCGATCCACAGGGAATTGATGAAAAAAAATTAATTGAGGCAGGAAAGGATTTGTCACAACACCAAAAGTAATAGAAGATGTTCACAAATGAATTTAAGACCTTGCTTGGGTTAGAAGATCCACTCTTGGTAATAAATTAAAGGCAAGATTATTTCTCTTTATAACTCAATTGAAATCCATACACAACGGAGGTTCCAATCAGAAAATATAACATTCAAAGTTCAATTATATATGCAATCATATTATGATTCCTTTAATTATCTACCAACATTTGTAAATGAGTTCAAGCATTCATCAGTGCTAAATCCTATTGTCTACAATAAATCAAGATCTCCATTATACAAAGAAGGTTTCTAAATTAATTGAAAACAAAATATAACACATATAATGTCCATTTAATAATATATCTTTTAAGCACAAGAAATAGAATAATCTAACCTTATTTCATTACCAAGAGCTTCACTCTTTCACCCAAGCAAGATGAAGATTTAGTTACTCATAAATAAGAAGAAAGAAAGAGAGAAGAAGAGAAAGATGAACATAGCTTCATTTTAGAACAAGAGAAAATTACAACAAAGTAAAACAAGACACAAGCATAACCATAACTTGTAAAAACTAAGCCTAACACCAAGAGCACCAAATGATCAGCCAATGGTACCTTTTATAGAGGATTAGGGATACAAAATGACAAGGGAGCTGATTAAGAGTAGGTGGATGAGTGGATGAATGAGTGGAAAATGTCAAATGATGAGTTGGTGAGTGAAAAATTATTAAGATTCCTTATCTCTGAAATCATTTAGTGTTGATCTCATAGATGCCATCAGAATAAAGCAACATGGTCTTCATGAAAGTTGTAGCATTTTGTCTCAGCTTTCCAATGGCACTAAAATCATCCAAACATTCATCCTACAGCCCAAGATATGACCCAATTACTACAGACTATTCAGGCCCAATTTCAGCACCTCTATTTTGACTTCCAGACCCACTATCACCTCCAAGCTGTCCGAATGAGCTCTTATGTTCTGCATGAAAGTTGTAGATATGGGTCTTAACTTTCAACTGTCCAAATTTCAGTCCAATAAAGTTCCTACAGCTCGAGTTATGCTCTAATTACTGTATACTATTCAGGTTTCAGTCATAAAACTCATGTTATGACTTCCAAGCCCAATTAGCTCTACTAGATGTCTGATTGAGACTTTGAGCTCTTCATCAAAGTTGTAGAGCTTTCTCTCAACTTTCCTACAAGGTAAAATTCATAATTTCTAGATATCTAAAACTCAAGATATGACCAAAATACAGAAACAGTGTAAGACCTAAATAATGCTGAAAAAATCAATTAAGTCCAATTTAAGTTCAATCTTACAAAACATAACCAGGATTAAACAATTAAGTACATGAAGAGTGTAAATGACTAAAAATGAAGGTTTATTAATGTCTAAAATATGTGATTATCAGGGCTGCACCAGAAAACCAATGCAGAACAGCATGGTTATTATGTTATTGATTCCCAATACACTTCCAACATTCCAATCATGGATTCTAATGTATTTCCAACCTCAATTATGGTCCCTAAGCATGTTCACTCTCTTATGCTCGCTCTTAACCTATCAAACAAATCAAACTAAGGTCCAAAAAGCTAAACACCTATTTCATACCATTTCTCAACTTTGATTATCGGCATCCAAATGAGTTTCTCTAAGGTTCCTACCATCAATCATGCAAGACCTAAGTTAAGAACAGACCAATCCTACCATAAAGATAATATCTAAGAAATGAAACATCAAGACTACTCAAAAACCTATTTCTTTTCATCCATGAACAATCATGAACCAAAGATGAAGTTATGGAGATGAGAAGTTCATAAACATACACCCCTACCTTTGGCAACTGAGACGATCCATCTACAAGCTCTATGATTTAATCTTGATCCTCTTGCTTCTTCCTCCATTTTCCCTCTTCCCCTTCATAGTTCCCTTCTTTTCTTTTCTCTTCTCTCTTTTTCTGCTTCTATTTCTTTTGTTCTAGAACCCTGGAAATAGAAGGAAATAAGGAGCCAAAGTCCAACTTTGGCACTTAAGCCTAAAGCTGAAACTTTATATCTGCTAAGGATACTTAAATTAGTTAAATCAAGTTTTCTAACTTCCAACAACTTTGAAATAAATCATAAGATTCAACTAAATTATTGTTTCACCATTTTCATGATTTTCCATATACTACTAGTCAATATGGTATTAAATGCACAACCAATATGCCTAAAAAAACTAAACTAACTTTGATTGTCTTGAAACTTTAACTGCATTTTACTTAGCTCATTTGTGACCTAGAAACAAGTTATTTGTACATGATTCCCTTGAATTAGCCTTTAAACTCATTATCTGAGTCATTTTAAGCTACCGTTCAACTTTTGTGTTGCAACTAAGTACCTAAACGAACTCAGTTCGCCACAAGACTTAACTGGCATGTTAAGCAAGTTATATGTTACCTTTGTAACCATATACAAGCCTAATCATGTTACTAAGGGTATTACATTTCTCCCCTTCTTTTTAAAATTTTGTCCCCAAAATTGCTCACATCACGCAAACAACCTTGGTTAGCTCTCTTTACATGGAATTCTTACTACCACATAATCCTTTTTCAGTACCAACTTCTCCCAACTGCACCCTTGTTAGAGGAAATATGCTTACTCCTAAGCTCTTGACCCCTCTGTTTGTGCATGGTAAGCTCTACTAAAACTTAACTTAGCTTTGAACTCCTTCTTGTAAGGCTTTCCAAAACAAGATGTAAATCTAGGATCTCTTTTAGACATTGCATTCACAGGAACTTCATGCACTCTAACTATCTTCTTCAAAAGTAGTTGAACTACCTTATCTAGAAAATAGCTAACTTAACTTGGTGAAAGTGGGCATATTACTTAATCTCTCTACCCTTACCTACAGCTCAACATATTCTATTATGTTCTTTAACATACTTGGCTACCAAAACATCTTCCTTAACTCTTGAAGAACCTTAGTAACCTCTAGATAGATGGTATACTTTCTCTTGTGAACTCCCTTTGGAATCCCTTCCTTGATTTTTGACCCTATTGGAATACAAAGTCTATCTCTAGACTTCATCATTCCTTTATTAGTCCTTACAAAATCCTTTAGGGTTCCTTCAAAGATCTGTTCACTCTTGTCCCTTAGAGCTTCATTCTCCCTTTGAGTTTTTAAGAAATCTGAGTCCTTAAGCCTTTACTATGTCTACCTTACTCACTGAGAGACTATCTGGCATCATAGTCACCACAAGACTCAAATTCCTAAAGCTCTCAAGAAATTTACTCTCTTGGACTATCATTTGGGACACCTGTAGGAATTTCCTACTAGTGCATTGACCACTTCTTTGGCCTTACCCGAATGATATCAAAACTCAAGGTTATAAGCCTTGAAAAACTCCATCCATCTATTTTGCTTCATGTTCAGCTTCCTTTGATCAACAAGCATTTCAACTATTATGATCGCAGAGCATCTCAAACTAGACTCCTTATGAGCAATGTCTCCAACACTGTAAGGTAATCACCACTATGGCTAATTCCAAATCATACTTAGGGTATTCCCTTTTCATGCAGGTTTAACTGCCTTGATGCTTAGGCATCTACTTACCTTTGATGCATCAGAATACACCCTAGTCCCATCTTCGAAGTATCACCAACTACCTCAAAGTTCTCATGGAAATCTAGAATCACCAACACTGACGTAGTAATCACTATCCTCTACAACTTTTAGAAACCATACACATAACTGGAGTTCACTACTAAGCAGTACCTTCATAGCTCGCCTAACCCAGTTAGCACTAACTGAGAAAGTCCACTAATGAACTCTCTACTTTTGGTTACAATGATTGCTCTTCCCATTGTACCTCTGCTTAAACTTCTCTAGGGTTCTCTGCAATTTTCTCCATGAAAATTATATAGCTCTTAAATTGTACCACATGCAACCCAAAACTGAATCTTGGCTAACTTGGCACATAAAACTTTCTCTTTCAAAAGTTTTCAAAACCACTCTTAACATACTCTTCATGTCCTTTCGTAATTCTGGAAAAACTCTTAGAGGTACACTCTTCTTAACTTTGATTCTATGACAACCAGATCTTAGATCATCTTATGAGAAAATCCAAAACTTCTTTCAACTGATCTATCTGATCAACTACTCCTAGACAAAGACATTTATTCGCATTAGTCTCTTGCCCAACTGCCTATCATTAAGCACAGTCTCACACAACAACTAAACAAGAACATAATATCATTTGTCTCTAAACAACCAAACCACACCAACAAGGTACGCAAACTAGATTCATAAAGTAAACCAACATGATTTACAAGGTAAATCTATACTCTCCTTATAGACATCTTAAAAGATTTTTCTTTACATGTGTTATTACCTCATACCAAGTTGGAAGATTTCGTCGATTCCGCTGTGCCACTCTGATTGCTCATATAAGAAGCATATGGATTTGCTCGCCAAGAATGATCTATTCCCATGTATCTTCTACTTATAGCACATCTTGGTACCTTGAAGATTGATTTACCTCTTTTCTTGTAAGGTTACTTATCTTAAAAGCACTCTACTCATACTTATCATCCCCCAAGCTACCACTTGAACTTGTGTTCCTTTGTCTGATAAAAATTGAGACCAAAAGGCACCCTCATTGATCTCAACATTTGATCTTTTCCTCTTAAAGGAACTTTCTAACTCTTGCTCTGTTGAGGCTCTATGATTATCTGCTTCTACAACTCTACTTTCAATTACTAGAGTGGAGAAGTCATTAATCTCCTTATGCTTCACAACTCTTCTAATGCCCTCTCCAAGTTCTATTTCAAATTTTACTCACTTCTAGTCTTTATCTAGATAACTCATAAAATAAGAAGAGAACTTAGGACATTCTTTGAATTGCTCCACATACCAGTCCACAATAATATCCCCTTACTCAAACTTTAGAAATTCCAATTTCTCTACATTCCATACTCAAAGGAATAATACTTATCTAGGAAAGTAACTCTAAACACCTACCAGGTGATTCGAGTGCCAACCTCTTCTAGTAACCACTCTGCTTCATCTCAATAACTTTCGATTTTTCCTACTGACCCTTACGAAGCAAGGTCACCTTTTATCCATCAGTGCATGCCATGACCTCAAAGGTCTCTTCCATCACATGAAACCATCTTTTGGCTCTGACTAAACCAAACTTTCCCTTGAAAAACAAAAGAGTAACCTTTTCTGAACCCGGAGGAATATAGATCCCTCATAAGTTCTTCATCTTCCCGTAACTTACTAAGCGAGTCCTTGACTAACGTTTCTAACATTCTTCTACAATAGTAGTCTGCTCTCTCATTACAGCAACCATTTCTCTAAGAGCTCTAATTATCTCCTCTTTTACCAGTCTCCTTGTCTCATAGGTTCACTTGGTAGTTGCCACAGTTTCCTGTACACACAAAACATTACATATCGAGTTAGCTAGGCTCAATATCATGTAATTGTGCTACAGTAGCCTATAGCATCCATACCTAAGGCTAGTCATGCAATTCCACTAATATACCTCACAAAGAGATAAAAGAATGCATAACTCTCTACTAACTACTACTCATGCCTAAGCATAGTCAGTCCATATCCCGACTCAACAAAATGAACTACTCTAATATCATAATGTAACATCCTAATCCAGATATCTAGATATATCCTAGATATACAGAGATATATAAAGATAACCAATACTAGAGATGTCACTTCTACATACTACATACTAACATATATCTATAATCACAACTAAGTAATTATAGAAAGCCTTGAGGGATTGCGAAAAACTTAAAACTCATAAAAATATATACAACACTTGCCATAAAAGGGCATACTGTAACACATCCTACTCAAAACATACAAAGCAAATATAAACTTATACATAAGCTTTGACTACTAAAGTATATAAAACTATACTACTCTTCATGCTTCACCTTCATTCCCTTAATAGGGTTTATACCTAGATTTACATAGAAACACAATAGGGGTGAGAATTACAATTCTCTACAAAATTAATTCTAATACCAGCTATCTATAACATTGTATAACAAATATAACAATTTCTATAACTACCAACATAAGAGTTTCCTCCCGAATTCTTATAACTGCATACTACCAAGTAGTGTGATCTAAATCTATAGCCTACATATCGTTAAATATAAACAACCGCCTATACAATTGTGAATACCAACATCAACAGACAATGCTCATACAACTGCTTGTAAATGTAATGTAGATGATATGCAACATGATTATGCCTAAGAAAGATC
Organism: Ormosia emarginata; assembly: GCA_029884605.1. NCBI lineage: Eukaryota > Viridiplantae > Streptophyta > Magnoliopsida > Fabales > Fabaceae > Ormosia > Ormosia emarginata. The sequence continues at coordinate 2,075,451 of JAQQTP010000057.1, read as the reverse complement.
CTAAACATATGCTTGTGCAATGCTTTGTTTTGAAATACATGCATAGTTTTATTTGGAAAACCAAGAAGTTCATTAGGAACTAGTTCAGTATATTATCCTGTGGTAAATAAAGGGAAAGTTCATCCTCACATCACACGTATCCTAGCACTATCGAGAAGCTAGGGCATGAAGCCAGGCTCAGTGGAACCTCTATGGACTCCCAAATTATCTCTCTTGGCCTTGGCACTGTCGAGATGTTAAGACTGATTCCTTGCTCAAAGAACTTTTCAGATATCCCATTATCTCCCTTGGCCTTCATGATTGTACACAACATCAAAGGATACTCACCAAGATCAATACTACTAGACCATTCCCATAGAAATATTTATATACTTAGTTCGTTTAAAATCCAAGCATATTCTACTAGGAACTTTGGTTTCTTATGTTCACCCTTTGTAGAGAGGATACTCTGTAACCTCATACTACATGCAACCCTAGTACTTAGTCAAGAACAACTTGTTCCTTTAGCAACTTTTGATTCTTTTCCTTCTGGCTAAATGACCTTTCGTCATATAAAGTCGCTTTCTTTGGCAAAAACTACCAATTCATCCTTGTTCATTACATCTAATACACCCCATCATCACTCATTACATCTTAAGTGATATAAACACCATATAATGTGGCCTAAGGTACTAGATACCTACCTAAGGCAAACCATTACTCTAGAATGCTCAAAGGTTCTCATAACTTTCCTATAGACTCAACTTAATCTAATAAAAGAGTCTATCTTAGCCAATGCCTCATTCAACCTTGCTTAAGGAAATAAATAAGCATTTCTCTAGAACTTTGCATACTTAATGAATGTAACAACCATAAAAGTCAACATTCGTCCTTTTGTGTATTCTACAATGCACATGGTCTCACTTAACTAGAGATTTAGTACATAACATTCCCTCTTCAGAACTAAATACACAACCTTATCTCCACTCAAGTGAATCTAATGCAAGAGTGTTTCTTACTTACAACTTTTTGTTGCTTAAGGCTCTAGGTACCTTCCCAAGGTAATCCACTACTCTTGGTCTCCTAAGGTAAATACCTTTCTCATACTTACTAGAGTGAATACCAGAATTCATCCAAATATACTTATGTCCAATGCACCATCTTATCACATCTTAAGTGACATCTAATGCAACACTAAGTTACCTAAGGTGTTACATCCTTACCTAGGGCAATCCTTCACTTTAGGTTGCTCAAAGACCTATGCTTTTTCTTTACATACTAAAAATATGCATAAGAGGCTCTATTCAATCATGGTTATTCATTTCCTAACGTAAACAAGCTTTACATGAAGCCCAAGAATGATAAACTATGTTCCTATAAGTCCCTAACCCTTATCCCTCTTGAATAGTTGATTAGGACAAGCCAAATTCTAATTTTTGACTAGCCCATAATCGGTTATGGGATTCTGATAACCGATTATAGAGTCCTAAAATGCCCCACACGTTTTTGTTTCTAAACACAATAACAGATTATGCTATTTTGCTAACTGGTTATGGAGTTCTAAATTTCTCCATGTGTTTCTATTTTTATTCAATAACCGATTATGGAAATTTGTTAACCAGTTATAGACTATTTTGGGTGTGATTCGTGAGTCTCTGTTTTGAACTAATAACCAGTTATGGATTCCTACTAACCGGTTATGGATTCCTGCTAACCGATTATGGCATCAGAAAACTCATTTGCCAAACCCCAATAACCAATTAGCCATATGGCCTAATTGGTTATCTAGTGCAGGCTGCACCATAAAACCAATGCAGAACAACAAGGTTACTGTGCTATTGATTCCCTATACACTTCCAACCTTCCAATCATGGATTCTAAGGTATTTCTAATATCAACGATGGTCCCTAAGCATGTTCACTCTCTTATGCTCGCTCTTAACGAATCAAACATGGAATCAAACCAAGGTCCAAAGAGCTAAACACCTATTTCATACCATTTCTCAACTTTGATTATCGACATCCAAATGAATTTCTCTAAGGTTCCTACCATCAATCATGCAAGACCTAAGTTAAGAACAGACCAATCCTACCATAAAGATAATATCTAAGAAAGGAAACATCAAGACTACTCAAAAACCCATTTCTTTTCATCCATGAACAATCATGAACCAAAGATGAAGTTATGGAGTTGAGAAGTTCATAAACATACACCCCTACTTTTGGCAACTGAGACGATCCACCTACAAGCTCTATGATTTGATTTTGATCCTCTTGCTTATTCCTCCATTTTCCCTCTTCCCCTTCACGATTCCCTTCTTTTCTTTTCTCTTCTCTCTTTTTCTGCTTCTATTTCTTTTGTTCGGAATCGTGGAAATAGAAGAAAGTAAGGAGCCAAAGTCCAGCTTTGGCACTTAAGCCTAAAGGTGGATCTTTATATCTGCTAAAGACACTTGAATTTAGTTAAATCAAGTTTTCTAACTTTTAACAACTTTGAAATAAATCATAAGATTCATCTAAATTATTATTTCACCATTTTCATGATTTTCCATATATATTGCTAGTCAATTTGATATTAAATACACAACTAATATGCCTAAAAAAACCCAAATCAACTCTGATTGTCTTGAAACTTTAACTGCATCTTACTTAGCTCATTTGTGACCTAGAAACAAGTTATCCATACATGTTTCCCTTGAATTAGCCTTTAAAGTCATTATTTGAGTCATTTTAAGCTACTTTTCAACTTCTGTGTTCCAACTCAGTGCCTAAACGAACTCAGTTCGTCACAAAACTTAAATGGCATGTTAAGCAAGTTATCTGCTACCTTTGTAACCATATATAAGCCTAATCATGTTACTAAGAGTATTACAGGTGGTGTTGTGCAACATGCGACTGTTGCTATGGTTTGGTGATGATTACGGGGTGGTGCTGGTTTATGGCATGGTGGACAGTGCACAATGAAGGGATGTTAGTGCAAATGGTGGCTCAAGACTAGGTTGCGCTATTGTTCTGTTTGGTGGGGGTTAGGTCGTGAGGGGATCACGGTAATTATGTGGGACAGTGAAGTTGGCTGGTTGGTGGTTATGGTGGGTCACGGTGTTTTTGGTGGTTGGTTATACGGTGGACATGGCCGAGGGAGTGTTGTGGTGTTGGTGGTTATTGATGAAGGTGGATGATGATGAATGTGAGGTGGTGGTTCTTTGGTGATTTGTGGGTATTGGTAATGGTTCTTTGGTGGTTTGTGGTGGCTGTAAAGGCGTGGTTGAGGGAGGTAAAGATGGTGAAGTGGGTGATGGCTATGAGGTTGAAGATGGTGAGATAAGGATGATGGCGGCGTGAAGTGGGTGGTTTTGATGGTGGTTTTGATGGTGAGGTGAGGTTGAAGATGGTTTGTGGGATGGTGGTGATGGAGCAAAAGTGGTGAAGGCTATTTAATGGAGAGAATAATGTGGCTAGGGTATTAGCTTTTAGCGAAGTGTTCAAAAGTGTGTAAGTTATTGGTTTTTATAGAAGAAATTAGGATTTAGGGAGTGATAGTGGCTAGGGTTTGGGATGAGTCTAATGGTGGCTGTTAGGGTTTGTTTAGGTGTTAATTGACATATTGGTTATGGGTTGGATAATAGGTCGATGTGTCAGGTTATGAGACATGAGTGGTTAATGGGTCATAAGTTGGATAATGGATCAGGTTATGAGGCATGGGTTTATGCAAGAAAGTTGGATCATCTTTTTTATTTATTCCTTTCTTCTTCTTCTTTTTATTTCTTTTTTTTTATTTTTTTATTTTTTTTTGTATTAACAATAAAAAGTAGTGATTCAAAATGGAAGTAAATAAAACTTGAAAAAATATTATGTGTTCAAAATATTGCAATTAAGCATCATTTAACACAAAATTATTAATCCTTGATTAAGCAACAAAAATAAAAATTTTATGGACAAAATTAGATATCAACAGTTCCTCATTGGGTTCATCAAAATTCTTGCCTTGCATATACCAAGTAGTGTACCTTCTAGGAAACCCTCTCTCAAGTAAATGAGAGAATACATTAGCTTTATTTCCCATAACACGAAATTTGCAAGAAATACAAGGACATATGATTTCTCCATTCATAGATGCATGTGCGACAAATTTTGGGAAGCTTCTAATATTAGGTAAGTAAGGAGAATAAGAATAATAATAATAATAATAATAATAATAATAATAATAATAATAATAATAATAATAATAATATTAAGCAGCAGAATTTGAATTTGACCTCAACATAATCCATATGTAGGGATGGCAATTTTAACCACCTCCGCAGGTACCTGCGAGTAATATCCGTGATAGGGGCGAGTAATACCCGTTTAATTTCTCTCGTGGGTATAAATATTCGTTTGTGTTATACCCGTTTAATAAACGGGGGCGGAGGCGGGTGGTTCCCTTCGTACTGCTGGTACCCCAAAAAAAAAATACAAAAATATTTTATATAAAATTACTAAAAAATCTCATTTATTTTATGATATTATATTTTTTATTTTTTATTTTTTATTTTTTATTTTTTATTTTTTATTTTTTATTTTATTTTTTTAATTTTATTAATTTTTTTATAATTTATTAGGTACCTGCGGATATCTGTGAGTACCCGTTTATCTGCGGAAAAATAATAAACGAGTACCCGCACGAATATGAAGGCAGGGGCGAGGGCGGATATTATCCGTGGGGGCGGGGAGCTACTACCCATCCCCGCCCCACCCCATTGCCATCCTTATCCATATGGAGATTAAAATGAATATCATAACTGAATGCATAAGCTTAATCATATCTTGAAAATGACTAGTTTTTACCAATTCTTCAATCTCGTGGAAGTGCTTACTAGCCCAAAAACATAACCAGGAGGTTCCAACATCTGTTATCATATTATTGAGTCTGCAACACGTTTTCAATTCTATACAAAAAGTCCAGAAATGGCATGACATTTCCTACTTTTAGTGTTTTAACTTACTTTGACTCTTCATATCATAGTTCATGCCTAGAATCAATCAGGTTTGGTAGTCTCTTCTCGTTTTTTATTAATTTTGACAATGAATATCTTATTTGGATAGAATATACACATATGACTTGTTAGTTGAGCATAACTAATGCAAATAAAAAATAAAGCAAGTTTTCAATCAAAACATTGCAGAACTGAAAATCAGCAATCTCCAAACTGCTAGTTACTATGACATGCAGTTATAGAAAAATAAATATGTAATATGAAATAGAAATGGTGAAAAATACCGCAAATACAGAAAAAATAAATAGAGTAAGAATCATCCAGAGTAACCAACACACAAACTAATATTGTAAGAGTCCAAAAAATCAGAAATTGAAACCCAACTCTGTATAGAACCTAAACACCCAACCGTCTCACGACCACCACCACAAACCAAACCTAAATGTATGTTACGAGTGAATACAAAAAGCAGGAAAATGACAAATACTGGTCATTGCTTCCACCTTTTAGGATATGACTGGCTGATGCAATTAATTCATAGATTTAATACTATTACCAAAAATGATTCCTTCTACATAATTATGCCTAATTTAGCACATTTGTTTCTAAATCTAGGCTAAGGGACAATCTGGAAAATAATCACCTAAATAATAAGAGAATTTATAGAACTGCTTACTTCTGCTCCGTCTCCTTGGCTTCTGCAACAACAGCTTGTTCTTTCTCTGGTGTAGGCATTGGTTTTGCTGCAGTTTGTGCAGCCACTTCAGCAGCAAAATCCTGGCTTTTCTTCTCCAAACCCTCTCCAAGGTTGAACTGCACAAACCTTTTAACTTTAATGTTTTCTCCAACAGTTGAAATAGTTTGCTTGACCCAATCCTTTACCGCCACTTTGTCATTCTTAATGTAGGGCTGCTCAACTCAAGCAATGCTTAGAGTCAGAGGAGAAGGAAATTTTGGTAACATAGCAGGCATAAAAGCAAAAAAAAAAAAAGAATGAAATTTAAATAATAAAAAGGCAGAATAGAGGAGAAGGAAAGAGGAAGAGTGTTACGATAGCGCGGTGGCGAGGTGGGGGTGCAGTCATAGTGGTAGCGGCGCGGTAGTGACTAGATTTAAGTGCAAGCAGCTGGATCTAAGCTTAGCGGTGGTGATGGACGAGCAAGGACGTCGGAGGAGACCAATAGTGCTAGAGGAGAAACGCAACACTAACGTTGCGATGTGTTATAGCAGGCGGCATGGGGAGAGAGAGAGAGGTCGCAGGCGGAATGAGATGGTAAAAAAATAGAGAGATGAGAAAAAGGTGGCGCAAGCGCTGATGGCCTAGGAGATGTGAGCCTTTTTAATTGATTTAGCCACGGTTGTTAAAACCATAGCAAAAAAATTGTGGCTAAACATCGTTTTTTTTTTTTAAGTGAGAGATCATTATCTCATGAAGACCTTCCTTTACTTAGTTATTTCTTAATGTTATTTGTAATTATTTGCTATCATTCTTATTCTTATTTTCTTGTTAACACTCATAATTATTATCCAAATTGTGCTATCAAACTCAATCATATATTCTTTCTGAAGATATCTTAGAGAAATTGTATGTCTTACAATCAGTTCTATTCTTTGTGTGTTGCAATTTGTAATAGAAAGTTGTAAAGACCTATAGCAAATCACCCCTTTTGTATTCATCAATTTAATCCTTGTCCTATCTCCTTTAAGTGTGTAAATAAGATGCTTGTTTCATTTACCAAAGTCTCACATTGAACAAAAATATCTTGTTAATTGCTTTGCCTTCCTAATACCAAAGTCTCGCATCGACTACTTTCGGATTAGAAGAAAACACTTGGCCTATAAATAAGCTAATTGATATTGATGTCTTCTAAGGTTATAGTACACTCTCTAGTAGGCATGTGAAATATATGTGCCTTTGGGAGGAGTGTGAGATCCACGTAGAATGGGTTAAGTGCCCTAGAAGTACACCCAACATGGTAGTTTTTTTTTTGGTCCACGTGGCATGGATATGCCATCCTACATAGCATTTTTTACATGGATGTGTCATGTAGGATGGCGTATCCATGTAGGATGCGCCAAACAGGGTGGCGCATCCTCATGGATTACGCCAATCGTGTTGAGAAAGGAAGACAAAATCTCTTTTGTATCGAACTTAGCAATGTGACCCACCACTCAATCGTCGAGAATATTACAGTCTATAAAGTTCCTAGGATCCAAGTTCTCATAATACAAGGTAATCAGTCCAGTCGATCCTGACTTTGCAACCACCCTCTTACCCCAATCATCTAACCTTTTGATCTCCTTTGCTCTTCTCTTTCGCCTTTCGAGCGGCCTCCGAGGAGAGTCCTCCAATTGAATAGGTTCCCTCTCAACCATTGGGACCTAGGTTGGTAGGGGTGGAGAGGCCGGAATAATCATCATAGGGGCATTCAAAAGCCAACCGTATTTTTGGCCATCAAGGCTTCAAGAACTGCTAAAGCACTGGCAGACTCCATTGAAGCCAAACTTATTGCAAAACAAAGAAAGAGTCGGGAAATAGATAAAAGATGTAAAAGAATGTAATATTAAGAGCATGTAATTGAATGCGGATGATGGACCACACTACCTAGAATAGCCAAAAGAGTCTCGTCATGAGAAGTCCCCAGCACTTCTCTCGAAGAAATCAAACCAACTCGACCTACCCACATTTCAAAGAACTCAACACACTCGACCTCGTCGTCATCAAGATGGTGCTTATCTTTCTCAATGAGTTCAAGAGGGGTGCCCACGGCCTCTGAGTCCAATGCATACTAAATTTCGTCGTTTCCCCATCGTTATTCAGCTAGAATGGACGAATGTCAAGGACTGCCCTTAACCTGAAGAACTTCTCTTTAAAGTCCTTCTAACTTTCTTAGTAGGGAAGAAATACTTCCCAACCTTGCCTAGATCTGACCGAGACCCAGGTATGCTGATAGGTATTGGCACCCACTGAACTAAACCGAGTGTGGAAGAAGAAGAACGCCCTCTCCCTGCAACCCAAGTAATCGCCAAAGTCTCTCAAAAGCGTTAATGTTTGCCCAACCATTGGTATGAATTTGGGAAGGGACGACTTGAAGAGTATAGAGGATAGCAAGCTGAAAATCACTAAATGGAAGTCGGAGTCCGAACCAAGTAAAAAGTCCTTGTACAGGAACATAAAGTGCACTTCGGCCTGCCGAGAAGAGCACACCCTCTCGTTCTCCAGCGAAAGAATCTGGAATTCATGATCCATTATACCTTCTTCAGTCAGTATCAAATAATTCTTAAGTTTTTCGAGCGCTTCTCCAAGTTGAAAATCGGATATGCGGTCATTAGCATCATCCCCAACCTATAGGTATACTAACACGAGACCATGACGAATCCAGACAGGGTCCTCGTCAATCGGAGCCTGGACTTCGAGAATCAGTGCTTGGGGTCTACCCCTTCTTCTTCCTCTAGCCATCAAGTTCCTAAGAACACCCACAAAGGTCAGTGAGTAACTGTCAGAATCAATTAACTTAAAGATTCAGACATAAAAGGGGGCAAACAGAAAAAGTAGTGTATATCCACATATCAGCCTTCACGCCTTCCAAAGTCTAAGCTTCAGAAAGACACCTCCACCGTGCTCGACACGACAGAGGAGGTGCTCCAAAGGGGCAATGCCATTGAAAAGACTCGAAAAGTATGATACTCGTACTTATATTTAAAGAAAGAAAAGAAAAGTGCATTCCAAAAAATAGAATGCACGACCACTCTCTAACTCAAATGGTAGAAGCAAACGAAAGAAAAACAGAAAAGAAAATAGAGGCAGAAAGAGATAAACCTTGTCTGAAAGGTAAGATTGGACGAAGAATGGTTGAAAAGCTCTTCTCTTCGCGGCTCTGTGATGCGCGAAGTCTCTCCAGGAAACTTTCGAACCACCAAAACATTCAAAAATAGCAAAAGGAGGAGGATGAACCATCGACCCTTATTTATATTAATAAGACGGTTAGAGGATTCGTCTGTCAACCTCCCAGTTTTCAAAAAACTGCCCATCATGGCGCACAAAGCACTAAGCATGACTACCCAACCGAAGCGTGCCACATGGCCCTCGTAGCTATCACGACAGTTGAAGGGATGATTGTGCAGCAAACTAAAAAACGTGCAACCTCAACAAACAAGAGTCTAGAAATTTTCTTCGAACCCCGACTACATCTAGTGTGTTCATCTATAACTTAACAAAAAGTCAATTCGGGCTTCGGCTATCCTAGAAAGTTCCCACAAGGTATAAGGACCCCAGGGGCAAGTATTCAAGCTTACCACTTCACCGATATCAACCAAGTACCAAGGGCATCCTAGGATTACTACTTAGCTGAGCATTGGACTCACCTCAGTAAAAGATAAACAGCACGAGTATCTGAAAATGATAAAAAGAAAGGAGAAAATAGAAAAAATAATTCAGAAGCAAAGAATTTTTATTGAATTATTCTTATTCCATACATCGTCATACAGTAAAAAGAAGGAAAATATTGAAATCAAGAGGGATCAAAAAAGATTGATCATCAGAGAACCCGAGGAAGGGAACCAACATCACCATCACTGGCATCCTGGATCATGTCACATCTATAATTCCTCTAGAACCAGCACCGGTCTCTTCTCTATTGGACAAGCTTTGAAGAACTTTGGCAAACCAAAACAAAACACTGTTGCCATGATCTTGGGTTATTGCCTTCCCAATTTTTCTTCCTTGCCTCATTCACAATAATAATAAAAGCCGACATCAGTCCAAGTTGCCTCAAATCAAGAAGAACTGCCTCAATAGTCCTTCTTGCTTATTCGACTACACTTTGGGGCTGGCCAAATGCTTCCAAATTGCTCAGGAAGGAGAAAGAACAAGAGCTCTGTTTCCCCGAGTGTCTCCATCCAACATGGAAGGTATCACAAGTCTCCCCAGCGACAGAGCATAGATCAAATACACCAACGTACGTTGGGAGAGAAAGGTTTATGTCGTCCATTACGCAGAGAAAGAAAGGTCTCAGTTAGAAGGATGCTTTGTAAAAAAGACAAATGCCTTCAAAGACTTTGGAAAGAACAAGAAGATGATCTTCGAAAAGGGCAAAGTTCTCCATGAGCACACAGAGAAAGAAAAGAAAATCATCATCTGAAAAAGGATCATTCTCAGATAAAAGCGCAAAACAAAGGGAATGCTAACATCAAATCCAAACATTCCCTATTTATAAAGGGAATAAAGTGCTCTAATTGGCCCCTAGAAAGGAGAACTGATTGCACAATAAAATCAGCATTTAATGTTCTATCTTTCTTGTTAGTTACGAGAGCAATGGGCAATTGGGAAATAGCATGAAGCTGACATCCTCTCTTAAAGGATCCTTAATTCCTAATAAAGCTAAAGTAGCAATTTCCCAAGAAGCCTCAGACTGCTACGAGTTGCAGATCAAGGCTACCATAAAGACAAAAACTCCATGAGCAATGCACGGGGGTAATAAAAAGAAAGCCTCGAATGACGAAATGGCAATGCAAGAAATAATCCAAGATGAATTATGACCTCGTGTGCCGTCCCCGAAGGTACTTTACATTCGATAATGGACCTCGGCCCATTGCATAAGACATTGCGAGACCCAACATCAACGTTGGGGTTCCTTTGTCTATTGTGTGTCCTATGCTCCCGTTATATACCTTGACACTCAACTGTCCCATCTAAATGCCAAGCTGAGGGTAACTATTCTGGACCGTGATTCGAGATCCCATCTAGTGGGATCAGACCTGGCACGTATACCATCGGCATCCACCATGAACACCCCAGCCAAGCCTTAGTGAAACATGGTCAGGACCCTAGAACTAAAGCTAATGGATTACGACATTAGGCTATAATATCAAGATTGCTAGATTTGCACAGTGGATATTCCCTAAAGTATTTGTAACTGCCAATCATGATCTTACAAGATTATAGGATCCCTAGCTGCCTCCAATTGTTGATTACAATATCAACGTTCCTATATTATAGGGATCCTCTGTAATACCCTTAAACACATGTTAGACTGGTTAATGGTTACCAAGGGTAGCATTTGACTTGTTTAGCATGTTAGTGAAGTTTTGTGACAAACTAAGTTCGTTTAGGCACTTGGTTGTAACACAAAAGTTGTAAAGTAGCTTAAAATGACTCAGATAATAGCAAAAGTTGCTAAGTTGAGGGAAATAAACATAGAGAGATTATTTCTAGGTCACAAATAAGCTATGTAAGATGTGGTAAAAGTTTCAAGAGAATCGGAGTCGGTTTGGTATTTTTAGGCATACTGGTTATGCATTTTAATACCGAATGACTAGCAGCAGATATAGAAAATCATAAAAATGGTGAAACAACAATTTAGATGAATCCTATGATTTATTCTAAAGTTGTTAGAAGCTAGCAAACTTGAATTAACATAATTTGGGTGTTCTTAACAAATATAAGTTTCAGTGTAGAAACTTAACTTAATCTTTTTTCTTAATTTCCTCTATGTCCCACCCCTATTTCTCTCTTCTCTCTCCGCAGAGAATCAAAAAACAGAAAGAAAAGAAAAGAAGAAAAAGAAAGAAAAGGGAGAAAGGGGAGAAGAAGAAGGGAAGGGGAAAAGAGGAAGAGGAAGATCAATGATCAAGCTTCAAGATCAAGAGTCTTCAAGAGGTAGGGGTTTAAGACTTCTACTCATCTACTTTCTCTATATTCTCTATGTATGCATATAAACAACCTAATATGCTAAATGGAGTTCTAGAGATGCTAGTTGTGTTTGGTTTCCATGGATATATTTCTTAGATCAATTATGACTTGATCATGTCATAAATGAATTCAGAAACCTAGAAATATTCATTTAAACCATTGATGCACATTTTGAGGTTTAGGGTCAAGCATGCATGATTTTGGTTCAAGAATCCAAATCAAGAGGTTTAGAATGGTGATTGATATTTCTTAAGTGTTAATAAACTAGTTAGGAACTTAGAATCACTTAGAAACTGATTGGAAATGGCCAAAATCCGTGCAATGACCATTAGAACAGTACCACGCCCTGTAAAATTATGCAGAATGGTGCTTCTATTATGGGAGCCGCGGCGTGGGGACTGTGGCACCGCGGCGTGAGGCCTGAAAACTAGAACAGGAAAATTCTGAACAACCTGCAGTGTTTGTTGCATAACTTGGGCTGTAGATATCAGAATGACCTAATTCTAGTGCCATTTGAAAGCTAAAACATAAGGCTTAATGTGGTAAAAATTTCAGAATTTTCCACCAAGCCAATCAATACCAAATTCTGTTTGAATTCGAGACAAATTCTGCAAAAAAGACATTCTGGCAGCCAATAAACCAGAATGCATAATTTCTTGCTCCAATGTTGTATCGACATGGGACTAGTGGCATTTTGAAGCTAAAATGTAAGGCTTATTGCCTGTAAAATTGTAGAATTTTCCCACTTGTGGATTATTCCCAGTTATAATTTAAAGTCAGGTCAAAATCGGGTGAATCAGAGAATAACTTGTTTTGGCTCCTACAAAATGTCGCATAACTTTTGCTACATTTATCCAAATGAGGCAAGGTTTGTGGCATTGGAAAGATATAAGAGAAAGCTAGTTGCTCCTAAACTTTTAGAATTTGTGATGATATGATGCACAATTGGTGCACTTATGAAAAATAGCCTTTTTGAGGTGTTTTTGACAAAGTTGGACACTAGAAACTTTAGTAGCACCTTAGGCAACTTAGTGTTGCATTAGATATCATTAGTTAAGATAGACTCTTTCACTATGATGAGTTGAGTCTATAGGAAAGTTAAGATGGTGTTTATGTAAGAGATAAATATAACACTAAGCTTTTCATACACTAGTTAGTTAATCTAGTATGTATGTGAAGAGAAAGAACCTTAGTGCAACCAAGATTAGTGGTTTGCCATAGGTAAGTAACATACACCTCAGCAACATAGTATTGCGTTAGAAATCACTTAAGAGATACAAGTGATGAGGTGGTGTTTAGGTACAAATATGAGGAATGGTTTGGTAATGTTTACCTGAGAATTTAATGTTATATGACGCGAGGTCATTTAGCTAAGGAGGTAAGGAATCAGAGAAGTTCCTAAGGGGACAAGTATTTCTAACTAAGTGCTAAGGTTACATATAGTATGAGGTTACAGATTCTTCTCACTATAAAGGGTAAACATAAGAAGCCAAAGTTCATAGTAGAATATGCTTAGGTCGTAAAGGAACTAAGTATATAAGTACGTATGTAAGTTTACAAATTAGTTAAGTAGTATCGATCTTGGTGAGTGTCCTTTGATGTTCATTCATGGAGGCAAAAAGAGATAGATGGGTGTCCGAAGGACTTTTGAAAAGGACATAACCCTGATGTCTCAATAGTGCCAAGGCCAAAGGAGATAAGTGGGAAATCCAAAGACGCTCTTTGAGTAAGGATGAAGCCCGACTTTCTCAGCGTGCCAGGATATGTGTAATGTGAGGATGAGCTTTCCCTTTGTTACCACTAGAGGATATATTGAACTAATTCTTAGCAAACTTTGCATGTATTTCAAAACAAAACCCTGCATTTGCATTTCATCCACATACTCGTAGGATTTCCTTAGTCAAATTCATACTACAAATCATTTTCATTGCATTCACGGATAGTTGTATGGGCATTGTCCGTCACTGTTGGTATTTATAGCTATATGAGCATTGTATATATTAATAGTGTGTAGGCTATTAGTTGATATCACACTATAAGAAAGTGTGCAAATATAAGAAAAGATGATAAAACTCCTAAGTTAGAATTATAGCATCTGTTATATAATTGATATATACAATGTTATAGTTAGCTAGTATTGGAATTACTTTTACTGAGAATGTTAATTCTCACCTCAGTTGTTATTCCATGTAAATCCAGGCACAGACACAAATGCAGGAACATGTACAGGTACTAAGGTACAGACCCTACTAAGGGTAAGAAGATAAAGCATGAAAACTAGAGTAGTTTTTATTGCTTTAAGTAGATAGAACTTATGTAATCAATTTATATTTGTTCTATAAGTTTTATGTTATATGTATTATAATAAGCCCTCTTGTGGCTAAGTTTGTATATATATCTGTATGAGGTTTAAGTTTTTCTGCAATCTCTCAAGGCTTTCTATAATTACTCAGGTGTGATTATGGATATATGTTAGTATGTAGTATAGAAGTGATGTCTCTAGTATTGGTTATCTTTATATATCTCTGTTTAACTAAAATATATCTAGATATCTGTATTAGGGTGTTACATCCTCCCCAACAATACAAGGAAGGCAATCCTTAATAGGATACAAATCCTAAATACCTGTATTTAATACTGATCACATTACGATTCCAGTCATGCTCTATAAATACTAGGCTAAGTGGCCCTAATCAAGTATCTTGTATCTCATTGCATAAATCTTACTTGTACACTTCCTAACTTGAGTATTGGAGTCCCTTTGTAGGTACCTACCCCACTTGTTTGATACACTTAGCTGCAGCTACGGAAGAAAGAAACCACCTTGACGTGCATATCTTATGTACACCTTTGAATCCATTTCAGAATAAGCACCATTGTGCTCTATTATAAACCAAGTCTTCATAAAGACAATTTAAATATAAATCTTTTTTAATGGTTTGTTTTATAGTTTTTCTTTGTTTTTCTCTATCTCTAACTATTAAGTTATTCCCCATATGATTATCTCTTCTTTCTAGGGCTTCTATTAGCATTCTTCTCACATGATCAAATGATGTGTGTGAAATAACATCATGTTTTATTCTTGTTTTGCATGCATTTTTATGCATTTTAGGCATTTTAGTTTCCCTTTTTATTTGTTTTTCCCTTTAGTTCGGATAACTGCAATGTTTTTGGTGTTGTTGTGCAGGATTGGTGCTTAATTGGCCTTGAAATGGATGGAAAGCTTGCACAATTGAAGTTGGAGCTTAAAGGGTAGCAATTTGGGACAAAAAGCTCACTCCAGAGGGTTCCACGGCCTGCCCGTGGAATGAACCACGGCCATGGATCGAGCAGCCGCATGAAAAAGCAAAAGGGGAAGTCCAGAGAAGACCACGGCCTGGCCGTGGACTGAACCACGGTCGTGGTTGTCAAACAGAGACAACCACGGCCTGGCCGTGGAATGAACCATGGTTGTGGTTCGGGGTGCGTATCAGTTGTTTAAGCCCGTTTTTCTCTTTTCTGATAAGCTTAGACCAGTTTAACCCATGGGGTATATATAGATGTTCTGAAGACAACATTAGGGTTGGAATTTGGTTTTGGAGAAGGCACATAGGAGGCTCTTGATCTTCATCTTCCTCTCTTCTCTCTTGGATTACGGGTTTGGATGTTCTTGAAGTTGAATTTCTGGTTTCTTCTTCTCCTTGTCTGAGTAGTTCCTTTAGTTTCTAGGATTGGGCAATGCCCTTTGATACATTGATGATGATTAATTGATATTATTTACCCTTTTTATTAATCTTGAATGTTGTTGATTCGATCCTTGTTGCGATTATTCATGTGAATTTGTTGGCCACTTATTTGCATCTCATAGATATCTAGGGACGTACTGAAAGGTGAACCTAGGTATTGGAACCATAAGAATTAAACTTAAGGTCTAAATCACGAGAGTAGGTTTAGCCTTTCGAGGATTAATGAATTACCAAAAAGCGTAATGGGTTCAATTTATATTCAATTACCACGAGAGTAAGAATTGGTTTAATTGGGCACGGTTCTTGTATCTTGAGAGGGAACATTAACTAATTTAGGGTAATTCACCTTCAATTGAATTTCAAGTGTTAATAAGAGGATTGTCAATTAGGAGTCTTGTATCATTGTGGTTAACCCCAATCCTGGAAGCTTTCTTGAATTTGAAAACCTTTCCTTAACAATTGCTATTTTTGCTCTCAATTTGCATTTTGATATTCATTTATTTAATTGTTTCGTTACTACATTCTTGTTAATCAACAATTATATTCCCTTTTGTTTAATTTAATTGAATTAATTAATTAATTAGTATTCATAGACATAGTCACTGTGGATTCGATATTTTTATTACTTGACGACGAAACCGTACACTTGCGGATTTCACGTACCATCAAACCACTTTAGGAAATATTCTACCATCTTTTCTAGAATAAGTTATACCCCAACTTTCTCTCTAATGCATTCATTCATAATCTTGTCTTGTCTTATGTGTCTACTTATCTATCGCAATATGCTTATCTCTACAACACTATGTTTTTGTTGACTCTTTACTACCCAACATTCAATAAGCAAATTAAATAGTATTTGAAGTAAACTAAAAGAAGTTGGTAAAAGTTTGAAAAATAGTTGGAGAATAATAAGGATTTGTAATTTTTGATATTTATCTTTAAATTTTTAAGTGTGTAATAAGATGTATTTACATTTTTATCCTTTAATATGTTCTTTTTGTACATCAAAAGTTGGGGGTGAAAGGAGGATTTCCCATTCTAAAGTTAGAGCAAATTACAAACTTCAACAAGAATTTATAGTAGAATTACAAATTGTCTACCAATAGTGACTCCCTAAATTCGAACCCAAAACTATACAATTATCATCATGAGCGGAATGTTGATTAGGTGAGGCAACCTCCATTAGCAAAGTCGGGAATTAATAATTAATAATTAATAATGATATTCTTAAAAAATAAATTAAATACCAAAGTGGGGAATATTACAATGGTATAGATAATTGTGATATCCTAATTTTCTTTAGCAAAATGAAAAACTATATGTGTCTTGATTTTTACTTTGCAAAGATACAAAATGTGATAAGTGAATAGTAGTGCATGATTTTGTAAATTTTGGGAAACATATTCATAAAGATTTAAAGCAAGGTTACAAGATGCGTGAATAGTCTTACATGTTAGAAATTTTCCTATGATTTTAGATTTCCATTGATTTGTCTGTTTGTCAAAACAAGTTAAATGGTAACCTGATGTTTCCTAGAATCCATTTTATATTGTGATCAATGGGTTTATTGGAAATCACATGTTGGACTTTCAGTTCAAATAGTATGTATGCTTGAAAAGGTGTGAGGTCTGGTTGCTTGATTCCATGATGGGTGGAACAAGAAAACCCTTCAACGAAAGGGTAGGTCCTCTCTCCACTCCCTCTATATATATGTGTGTCCTTTCAAGATTGAGGCATGATATTTGATTCATAAACTACTATTGCTCCATCCAAAAGAGAGAGGAAAAGGAGAGGAAGATCTTGATTCCTGTAGTCCACAAAGTGTGTACAATTATTGGTCCTTTCTTGATCGAAAACTTAAGAAGAACAAGATGTCTACAAGAGGTACACCTTTGATTATTGATATGATGTTCTAAATTCATGATCTATGATCTAGGGACATTGTTAGTAATGATTTCTAATGTCTACATGAGGTATCAGAGCCTTAGATACATGATTTAAAATCTATTCAAATATGTACATGCATGATTACATGATAACCTAGTGATTTTAGGGTTTGTAACTTGTATTCTTTATGCATGGTTATGTGGATATATGATAAAAATTATTTAAGTATGTTTTTTGTATGTTTTTCAGAGTTTTTTAGATGTTATAAGTCATTTTAAGTCACTATAAATGACTGGATAACTTAGAATCCGTATTACACTCCATGGATGAAAACTTCAAGAACACATGATGATTTTAAATCATTGTTTTGTTTGTTTTTATCTATGATAATTGTCTAAATCCACCTAGAACATGTTTAGGCATGAAAATAGGCCTTAAAGACGATCAAAACACATTCAAAAATAGAGAGGGGTGTGATTTTTCAAACTGGGTTTGAGCATACCCATTTTCACGTTTTTTGGATCCAAAATGATGATAAATCATGTTTGGAGGAATACTGCTGAGTCGGTATCAACCGCTCTTTTGCTAACCGCAAGTGCACAGGTCACTCAAGTAATAAAAATGATGAATAGGATCATCTCCACAGGGACCATGGTAATTTCTAAAGCTAAAAATTAATATACAACCTCATTAATTCTTTTCAAGCAAACATAAGTTGGAATAGGTTTTATGAATAAAATACAATGCATAAAGAAAAATAAAGATAGGTGGAGAACATAGAGAATCCTTTTTCACCCCCTATTTCAATTAATAACATGCAATCCTTATAAGCATATAAATGATTAGATTAGGTTAGTCTGAGAAACTAGCTTAGTTGAAAGCCTATGTTTAGAATGATTAACCCAATGCTATTTACCTAGTTCACTATACGTCCATGAGAACTAGAGCAAACAACAAGCATTAAGATCGATTCTCAACTAAGATTATGCATGGCTAATAGGTATATGTCTATCCTATTAACGAATCAACATATTCCGCCATTGGAATGAAATCAAACGTACATCTATCATACAAATGATCTAAAACCTAAAGTCCTATGTCTAGGCTCAATAGATTTCAACAAATCACTCACAAGTTGATCAGATAAATAAAAGCATCAAGCGCAATATAATAGAACAAAACCCAAATCTTTCATATAAACTAAAAAGGGGTACAAATCATTCAATGTCAAAGGGAGATTCAAAGAATAATCTAAACACAGCTAGTTACACAATGAATACGAGAATGCTATACAAAAATCCGTATTCAAGATAAATGGAAGAGAAAGAAAAGAGGGAACAGAAGAAGAAGCCCCAATGGTTTGAGTCTTGCAGCTTGAATCTTGATTCCTTCAACCATCTTTCAACCTCGAAATGCCCCCTAGCTGTTGGATTCTCCAATGAGCAAAAGCTCCAAAATGTACTAAGAGAGGCGAAGGAGAGAAAAATAAGAAAACCTAAGAGAAAAAGAAAAAATTCGAGAGAGCCCAACTGAAGTCTGAGCTTCGGTATTTAAAGACAGACAACTCATGTTGCGGCGTTAAACATTATGCGCCATGGCATGCAAAACTTAGGGCACCAATCGCCGTGGCATAATCTTCATCGTGCCGCGGTGCTTAAGCCTCGGGTTCATTAGGGTGCACAGGCAGAGAGTAGAACGCCGCGGCGCACAGTTCCTTGCGCCGCAGTGTGATGTCCTAGAACTTGTCTTATGATTTCTTTTCCAATGCAGGGCCTTGGCTTGCTTTAAGTTAGTTCTTTTGGGCTCATCCTGTAATAGAAAAATCAACCAGTCAAATACAAATGCAATTAAACTCAATCTAACTAAAGATTAGAAAGGATTAAAGCAAGATTAGAGATGAAGACTTCAATATGAAATTTACATGAAAATAAAGCGAAAGTCTTCTAACAATGCATCACAACAAGGACAAAGCCATCAATAATGCATAGAGATAGGGTATAAATAACTACATTCTATGGTGTTATCAAATACTCAATCGTTTGGGGATCAAAACCATGTCAAAAAATGGTGGAAAATGGTGTTGGATCACAACTTGGTCGTCAGAACCCGTTTTCCAATGAACCGGGTCGTGATGACTCGGTTGGAGGTTAAAGGTGACGAAGAGTGCAAGTGGACGAATCCCACGCGCACTGCCAGGCACATGGAGCGCGTGTGCTCTCCCTATTGCTCCGTTTTACTTTCTATTTCTTCCTATATACTCGTATTGATGCCTATAATTTATCTATATAGGTTTTATAATTTTTTGGATTTTAAAAATATTTAATATTAATATATTTCTTGTTTATTCATATTAAGCATTTGAGAAAAATAATTTTTAGTGATTCTGAACATGAGAAATATTTTAATATTATGATAAACATATCTATGATAGCCACTCTCCCTAGTTGTTAAGTTTGGGTAATGCACTCTCTAGGTACATTAAGAAAATTAAAGAATAAGTTAAAAAATGATTATTTAGGCTATTATTGATTTATCCCTGTTTAGGGCTCTATTAATTGAAGTAAATATATGCCACCATAGTGGATTATTTACTAAAATTGATAGGGTTACTTTTGAATAATTTTTTGGGATGTTATGTTACTTAATTAATTTGTGAATTAAACTTATTCATAGGTAATAAATTCATAAATTATTTTGTTTTGAGATGATTTTTATAGTAAAATTCTTTCTACCCACAAGTGTTAGAATTTTTGCAACTATTGTTATTATATGATATATACTCTATCGATAGGAGAGTTTATATTATATGTATTAAATCTCTGTTTCAGTAATTATCATTACTATAATTGTTCATGATCTTAATCATTTTCTTATTTACTTTTTTTAGCTCCAGTCATTTTTTCCTTGTCTAATACTACAAACTAAGTTTAGGTTTTGACTAGGAACAATTATAAGAAGTGGAAGGATGATATTGAATTAGCCCTTTGCTTGTTGGACATTGATATAGCTAATAGAGAAGATGAACCCGCTACACTGACTGTCAAAAGCACTAATGAGCAGAAAACTTATCACAAGGAGTGGGCAAAGGCTAATCACAAGGCTTTAATGTTAATCAAGTGCTCCATTGATGAGATATTTGTGAAAGAAATTCTACATTCTAGTAATGCCAAAACTTTTCTTGCTTCTATTAGGGAAAGGTACGCAGTATCTGGAAAGGCCGAAGCAGGTCAATTGATGGAAACCTTTATTAACATGAAATATGATGGAATTGGTGGTGTTAGGCAACACATTATGAAGATGGTAACCATTGTCAATAAACTTAGTGACCTTAGGTGCCTTGTAACTGATATTTTTCTTGTTCACTATGCTTTAAATTCCCTACCTACTAAGTTTGATGCCTTAAAAACATCCTATAATACCCAAAAGGAATAGTGAGATATTAATACCTTGATATTTGTTTGCACACAAGAAGAGGATAGGATGAATCATTTGGCTTCTGGAAAGTGTGAATTTAGTTTCTCAGCCACACCATAAGAAATATTTTAAGAAAAAGGAGAAGAAGCCTTAGGGTAAGAATGGGTACGACAATAGGCCCGGTCTGTCTCACAAACCCCTTAGTCCAAAACCTATTATTCATAAGAATGGGTTGAAGTGTTGGTTTTGCAAGTCTATAGGTCATAAGAAATCAAATTGTCAAGCCTTCAATCTTTTATTAAAGAGAAAACTCAAGGTGAGTCACTAGTTTTCATTTGCTATGAATCTAGTTTAGTAGATGTTCCTTTGAATTCATGGTGGCTTGATTCTGCAACATCTATTCATGCTACTAATTCCTTGCAAGGATTCAAGAGCAAGCAAAAGCTAAGTGATAAAGTTAGAGTCAAGATTTGTTTTATGTTTGAAAGACACCTTATATGTATCGTCCATGAGGCGGAATTTAATTTCTTTGTCCAAACTTGACAATTATGATTTTTCCTTTAATTTCAATAATGGATATTGTCTTCTATCTTATGGTTCCCAAGTTGTTGGTAAGGCTATTAAATCTAATGGTTTATATTATTTAAATCTTGATTCTAATGTTTTCAATTCCCTACATGTTCAAACTATTGGAAACAAAAGGGCACTAATCAAAGACACCTCCTTGTCTTTATGACATAGGTGTCTAAGTCATATCTCTAAGGATAGGATTAACAGGTTGATAAAGGATAATATCCTACCTTCACTTAATTTTATAGATTTTGGGGATTGTGTAGACTGTATAAGAGGAAAGATGACCAAGACAAATAGAAAAAGTTCTACACGTAGTAAAGAACTTTTAGAAATAATCTATACAGATATTTGTGGTCCTTTGAAACCAACCTTGTGTGGGAATAAATATTTTATTACTTTCATTGATGACTTTTCTCGTCTTGGTTATGTTTACCTAATAAATGATAAGTCATTATTTGTAGAAAAGTTTAAAATCTTTAAAAATAAGGTTGACAATCAATGTGGTAAAAGAATAAAAATAGTAAGGTTGGACCGAGGTGGTGAATATTATAGTAGACATGATGAGACTGGACAATTTAAGGGACCTTTTGTAACACCCCAACTTTGAGTTAAGTACGATATTGTCCTAAATGTACTGTTTTATGTTTTCTATGAGTTATAAATAGAATTTGACTATTTCATGATTTTATTTGACTGGTGTGTGTGATTTGCTCTAAGCCAAGAAAATAATAATTTTCTGGCCGAAAAAATGTTATTTTAATTATTCAGAGCTGAGAGATCTTACTAAACCCAATTCTGAATGATACGTGTATTAATCTTTTAATTTTTAGGATTTAACTGTGTAATAAAAATATTTTATATTATTATAATATTATTTTATTGTACAGTACCTACTGTCTTAAAAATAGTAGAAATCTACTCCAAAATGATCGTGGACTCGGAAAAGTCTGTGGGACCCATGTTTAGAGAGCCAGTCAACGTTTCTAGCTAGATTAAATCCTAAGCCAATGAGAGCTAGTCAACAATAGTGGCTTGAAAATTTTAAACCAATAGGAAACAAGTCCACAAAAATGATTAGACTTGTTAGTTTATGACTAGAAAGCTTAACCAAGTTAGCTTAAACCTAACTAAGTTAGTATAGGAAGCTTATGTAGTAACTAAATGAAGTAAACCTAGTTAGCTAGCTATTTAAGTTCTAGTTAGAGAAGATTCTAAAAATATCAAGACAAAGCTTAGTTATCCTAAGTAACTAGATAGTTAGGCAAGTAACTAAGCAAACTAATCAAATGCACTTAAGTGTAACTAGATTACATAAATGAGCATAAACTTGGTTTGCTTCTTATTAGGTCATTCGGTCAAGCAAGGTTCAAGAAGGATCAAGAAGGCTTAGTCACTTGATGACTTGGTTTTTCTACACCAATTAGAAGCAAGCTTGAAGGCAAAGCCTTTGATATCATCCATTGATCATATCTATGGTTGTTAGGGGTTAGGAGAAGTCAAGCAAAGTGGCCACCTCCTTGAATGAAGCTCACGGCCAAGTGCTAGGCTAGGAGACCAAAAATCATTTCCATCTTCATCTTCATTTTACTATCACTCAAAATCTCTTTTCTTTCTACCAAAACCTAAAAACACCATTGTCACTCTTTGAGAGCCATTCGGCCAACACCTACAACCAACACCTTCACTCTTCTAAAATTTTTCCTAACCTTATTTCTCAAATCCAAATACCATTCTAAGAACATCTCTAGTTAAGAGTTTCTCCAAAATCTTTCATCTTAAGCTTGGAAAACCACTTTGAGGATTATTTCCTACAAGGTAAAAATCCTTGTTTTTCTTTTCTAACATGATTTTTGAGGTTCTAAGCCAGATCTATGGTTTGTTATTTTTAACCATAGTATTTGATTCTTTAAAATTGTTTAAGATTGTTAGGGTTTTGATAATCACATATTTTATTCATTAAGAAACCCTTCTGTTTAGTCATTTACACTCTCCATATTCTTAATTGATTGAGTTTGGTATGATTTTGTGAGTTTGAGCTCAAATTGGTCCTAATTGAATATTTTCAGCATTATTAAGATTTGACACTGTTTCTGTATTTTGGCCATAACATGAGTTCCTAATATCTGATGAACATGAATTTTACCTTGTAGGAAAGCTAAGAGGAAGCTCTATAACTTTGATGAAGAGCTCGAAGTCCGATTCAGATGTCTAAGGGACCTAAGTTTACATGGAAGTCAGAATACGGGTTCTGTCAGTAGAATCCGAACAGTGTGCACTCATAAAATCATATCTCAAGATATAATAATGGAGATGGGCTGAAATTTGGATAGTGGATAGTCAAGATCCAAATAAACAACTTTCATGAAGAACACATTTTGAGAAAAAGAAGTCTAGTAGGTCATTTTGAGCTTGCAAGTCGGAACAGAGGAGCTAAAGTTGGGTTTGAACAACCTACGGTATTTAGGACATATCTTAGGCTTAAGGAAGCCAAATTGGACGAACCAGCTATCCATTTTATAGCCAAGACAAGGATCTACAACTTTCATGAAGAACACTTTTCGTGGTTCTGAAGTATAGTGGGTCATTTTTGGCTTCCAAGTCAGACACGAAAGTTTCATCCTCAACCACCCACTCATCCATCCACTCATCCATCCACTAATCCATCCATCCACTCATCCACTCATCCACTAACTCACCCACTCATCCACTCATACACTAATCCAACCACTTAACCACTCCACCCACTCATCCACTAATCCATCCACTCACCCATTCATGTCCATAATTTCCCACTCACCAAAAGTCCTTTGGCATTTTTCACTAATTCGACCACTCAACCATTCCACTCACTCATCCACTAAACCAATCCACTAAACTAGCCCACTAATCCATCCACTCAAACACTCCACTCACTCATCCACTCATCCACCCACTTCCCTTTGTCATTTTGTTACCTTAGACTTCTATAAAAGGCACCATTTATCATGAACAACATGTAATTCTCCTTCATTTCTCTCTAAGTTTCTTCTTGCTTCTTCATAGTTTCTCATAGTTTTGTATATTTTGATGCTCCCCTTCATGGTAATGGAGGGCTAAGCTACTTTGGGTCAATTTAGAACTCTTGAAGAGATTGTGGTTTGGATTCTTGAGACCTTGGTTATGCATTGTATTTGATTTGTAATTGAATTCCTCTTTTCTTCTTCTTTCTTCTTCTTCTTGATCTTGAATGCATGAATGGTGATTCTATTTATGTTGATCTGATTTGATCTTGGTTTAAGATTGAGATTTGTGATGAAACTTAGAACTGATTGATTTAAACTAATCACATAAATGAAGATTGAGATTTGTGATGAAACTTAGAACTGATTGATCTAAATTAATCACAGAATTGAAGAGGTTAGGTTACTGATTTGTGCCTAAGTTAATTGAATTCGGTACTTGAAATTAACATAGATTTTTATGAATGGTGCGATTGCGGATTTGTGTTTATCACTTGTTAATTGAATTCTAGACGATCGTCTAGTATGAATTTTGGATTTGATGCAGAGATCTCGGTTAGATCCAAATTAACAATTCAATTGCGCTTCAAGTGTTTTATGAAAGGTCTATGATTGAATCCACCCAATCTTGGATAGGTTCATAAATTGACTACTCTTTAATTGTCATTTCTTCCGTTAATTTTGTTAAGTACGATCTTAAACTGTCAAACCCCCCTTTGCTAACTTTCACTTGATTTGATCAAATTGCATCTACGATCCTTGAGGAGACGATCCGGTGTTGTCACTGTGCTACAAGCTTAGGTAATAACTTCGGTTATAATTTTGACTGAGTTCGGCGCTCGTCAGGTTTCTTTTGAGAGCTACACGAAATCTCTAGGAGGAGTTAGAAGGAGTTGTATTCCTTTAAGGTAAGAGGGAGATTAAATCTCATCAACCTTGTGTGGTGATGAGAAAATGGATTGTATTTGTGGTGAAGAATCCATAAGGATTCATTCACTTGGTTGTTTAATGCTTTTCTATTTGTGGTTGATTTTATTTGTAAGCATGTCCATAGTTTTAAAATATATTGCATGTGTTTACAGATGTATGATTATTAATGTAGGATGTGAATAATATATAAGGATTGCATAAGTGTTCCAAAGAACACAAAAGGGAGCTCACGGCTTTACTAAGAAAAAGGGAACCAAGATGTTCTCAATCATTTTCTAGGACAATGATTTAATGAATTTAGGTTAAATAATGAATTTGAACCTAATTTACAAAATGGAAAATGATTCAAAGACCATTGTGAGGATTTATGTAGAATTCGGCCAAAATGCCACATTTTGTACATTTGATTTCCAAAATTATTTTCTAATGTAGAGTAAGTAAGTAACTTAAAGAGAATTCCAATTCAATGAATTTTTAGAGAAACAAAATAAATAAATTTAGTTTTAGAAACCTAAATTAGAGGAATTTATTCTAAATAAGAAATATAGAGAACACTTGAAAAATACTAACGTAGAGCTCACTCTTTGGGTTTTGAAGCACGTTTGTGAGTTTCAAAGTGTAAATGATGGTTATAATTTAAAGCAAAGTGTTTTATAAAGAAAAATGTAGAAAATATTATTTAATAAATTTTATAAACAAAATGCTGTCAAAATTCACTAAAAATGGATAAATAATGGAAAAAGTTTCATAATATATTTATAACATAAGGAAAATATTATACGTAGTTGAAAAGTACTAGAAATAGCTTACGCGTATTTAAAATGATGATTTTTAAGCTACGCGATTAAGAAAACGATTTAAAAATCTTACGCGATTGAGAAAAACGATTTTAAAAATATTACGCAATATTTAAAAACGTCAAAATATATTTACGCGATTTAAAAACGTTTGTAAAAGTGACACGATTGTGAAAACGCGATAAAATTTCTACGCGACTAAATGGAACAGTGAGTTTTACTGTTGGGCCAAAGTGGTGGACCCGGACAGGTTGAGGTATAGTACTATCAAGTGGAGACGTACTATATCTGGAAATATTGAGACTGAGGGTATTTATGTAATTATGGTCCTTATTCATGCATTGAGAGTTATGTCAATTTAGTTAACATTGGCGATTAATTGACGAGATGAATTACACCGTATTATGAGTGTGATAAGCGTAGTGTTGTTCATTGATTGAATCTTGGAGGCGTTAGTGTGCGGAGGATTCCACATGTGGACAGTTGGTAGCTCCTCTAGGCCGTGGTAATGAGTAACACACTAATGATCTCGATGAGCACTATTCTTAATCAAGATCTTGTGAAGATTGTCTAGTACAATACCTGTGGTGCACGATGTGTTTGACTATGTACTCCTTACACGATGTTTTGACTGTGGGCTATTTACACGATGTTTGACAGCGTAATAGTTTGATTGGGAAGCCTGAGGTATCGATAGTTCTTCCGGGTCATTCTCTCTGATGTCTGTGTTTAGCTCCATGAAGTAGGAATGAGTCGTTATACATTTGCATTTGTGGTATGCATCATTATGTTATTATTTGTGATATTATGTATGATGTGTTAAATTATGATATTGTTTATGATATTGTGGTATGCATTATTGTGTTAAACTGTGATATCTGTTTGTATTATCGTTTTCTTTATTGCCATGCTGGTAATGATGTAGATTGTCTCACCTCTTTGTATGTGTTTTCGTATTTTTTTATTATTATATTCTGTAAAGAGTTTGAGGAAGAGGAAGAGGAGCAGCCTCTAGAGATTCAGTACCCTGAGGAGCAGCAGTCGAGCGATTAGTTTGAGGAAGACGAGCCTTTAGATCACCCATATCATTTGGACTAATATTGTGGTGATAGCGTTGCCCGGATTCTTTGGTTTTGTGAGACTTGAGTTTCACGGAGGCTCTGAGGCCTGGCGACTACGTGAGGATAGAGGATCGGTAGTCTACGTAGGGCGTCTGACTGTGTCCCTGCGTAGAGAGTTTGACGGAGAGCCTATTTTTACTACTACTTTGTATTTACATCTTGAGATGTCTTTAACTCTTAGGCGCTACTGGAGAGGACTTTTTCATGCGCCTAGTGAGATTAGTAGTGTGTCGACAGCACGGACTCCTGTCCGTAGAGCTGCGAGACATCCAGGATTTCTGTCATCTAATGATCCATCTGAGGATGATCCTTCGGAGGGTTAGAAATTTTTGATGTGCACTTGGGCAAGTTTATGTTTTAGTATTGTACTAACTTTTTACTGTTTTGTTAAATATTTGTAGTTGCAAATTATTTGTATAATTAAGACAAAAATCATATGTATATTATGGTGTGTGATAAGAGTTGTTTTAGGAAGCGGGAAGAGCATCTTATCACATATAGAAGCGGGGGTTCTTTCTCTCAAATTGATTTCTTTCTATTAAGGAAATCTGATAGAAAGATTTGCATGGATTGCAAAGTCATCCCTGGAGAGAGCTTGACTACCCAACACAGGGTTTTGGTTATGGATGTACGAGTTAAGATGAGAGTAAGGAGAAATTGTCGAGACAGAGAGCCAAGGATCAAATGGTGGCAACTAAAGGGCGGAAAACAAATGCTCTTTCAGAGGAGAATTATGGAGGAAGAGATTTGGGAAGTACAAGGGAGTGCTAATGATATGTGGAACAAGATGGCTAAAGGGATTAGGAAGGTAGCAAAAGAGACACTCGGTGAATCAAGGGGCTTTGGACCCAAGGATAAAGAATCTTGGTGGTGGGACACAAGTGTACAAGATAAGGTTAAGGTTAAAAGGGAATGTTATAAAGCTTGGCACGTGTGTAAAAATGATGAAAATTGGGAAAAATATAAGGCAGCTAAAAAAGATACTAAGAAGGCGGTGAGCGAGGCGAAAGCTAAAGCGTTTAATGGGTTATATCAATCGTTGGGAACCAAAGACGGAGAAATGTATATCCACATACATCACTATGTATAAGGTCCAAAAGATCACTAGCCCTTTCACCTTATCCAGTGAATGGGGCCTTTGTCATCTTCCCCAATAAACAAGATTCATATATCTCATATGATTCAAAATCAAACGAGTCCAAGAATCCATCTTTATGGAGTTTGGAGATGAGTTTCTTATTTTTGTGGCCCAAACGATAATGCCAGAGATAAGTTGGGTTCATATTGTTTGACTTGAACCTTAGTATTTATGTTATAGACGGGTATATCGAGATTGAGGACATAAAGTTCATTACTCAGTTATGCACTACTATAAAAAATATCATTTAAATAAATAGAACAACATTTGTTCTTTATAATAAAAGTAAAGCCTTTCTTGTCCAAACAAGAAAAGAAAATAATATTCCTGCTTATGGCAAGCACAAAATAGCAGTTTCTCTAACTCTATTACAAGCCTAGTGAGCAAAGATAAAAAATAAATTCCTACGGCTAATGCAATAACCTTTGCTCCATTTCCAACTTGTAGGTTGACTTCGCCCTTAGTCAACGGTCTCCTATTCTTTAGATCCTGTACATTTATACAAATGTGATATCCACATCCAGTATCTAATACACATGATGCAGAAGTAGATAAATTGACTTCTATAACAAAAATACCTGAAGTAGAAGTCTCACTTCCCTTCTTCTTCTTGAGCTACTCCAAGTACTTGGCACAGTTCCTCTTCCAATGTCCAATTTAACCACAGTGGAAGCATATATCTTCCTTAGCCACTCCACCCACTAGTTTCAAGCTAGAAGTGCTGGACTTGGACTTATCCTTGTCCTTCTCCTTCCACTTGTCCTTGGGCTTTTTCTGTTATTTCTTGCCCTTATTCTTTTGGACCATCATTATGGCTTTTCCTTTGCCTTTGTTTATATTATACTCAGCAGTTCTCAACATGTTTAGCAGCTCTGGTAGTGATTTGTCAATTTCATTCATGTTGTAGTTCATAACAAATTGACTAAAACTTTCCGGCAACGATTGCAGGACTAAGTCAGTGGCCAACTCTTGGCCCAAAAGAAAACCAAGTCTCTTTAGGTTTTCAATGTACCCAATCATTTTGAGTACATGAGTACCAACAGGGCTTCTTTCTACTAACTTGCACTAAAATAGTGCTTCAGAGACCTCGTATCTCTCATGTCTAGCCTGCTATTGATAAAGCTTTTTGAGGTGTATGATCATATCGTAGGCATCTATGTTCTCATGTTACTTTTGGAACTCAGAGTTCATGGTGGCTAGTATTAGACATTTGACGTCCAAGGCATCATCTTGATGCTTCTTATAAGCATCTCGTTCAGCTCTATGGGCATTAGTAGCAAGTGGCTCAGGAACAGGTTATTCTAGAACATACAACTTTTTCTTTTGCTTAAGGACAATCCTCAAGTTCTTGTACTAGTCTAGGAAATTTGTCCCAGATAACTTGTCCTTCTTAAGGATTGATCACAATGATAAGTTACTTGAAGTGTTTGTTGTCATGGTAATCTATCAATAGAAATATGCTAAATAAAAGTATCATGCTATAAACATATTTAACAAGATCTTTAATTAAATATGTCTTCTACTATTTTATTCAAATCAATAACCCTCAACATTGATTCGAAAAATCCCATCGTAAGATTTCCTAGTGGGTTAAGATCCATATTTCACCTAGCTTTGAGTCAGTTTGGGCTGATCACCCAAAATTCGGTTATTTATGTAAGAAGCTCTTTTCAATTAGATCACATGCAACTCTTGGATAGTTAGGTGAATAACACTTATTTTAATTCATCTAATAGACTAAAGCCCAACTTCGTGCCTCTAAGCCTTCAATCATATTAAAATGGCCTAGTTAAGTCAGACCCAATGGTTGGCATTTGGATATTACCATTATCTTATCGCGTCTTACTAATATAGATAAAGGCATCCTGCTTTGGCAGACCTACATTTAATCGATACTAGTCTTGACGAGTGCCACACATTGGAGGGCATCACATAATGACTTAATATTTGCTTTTGAGGGAATTTTTAATTATTATTAGATCTCACCATTTATTAAACTATTTAACATACCAAAAACATCATTCATGCATCTCATACATATAAAACATATAATAAATGTGACATGGTTATGGCCCCTAAGAGAGAACCACAAACTAAAACGAGGGAGCGAACCAGCTTCCCAAGCGTCTCCCACCAACGTCCTTATAGATGTCTCCTTCATACCTCCACATCAAGATTATATTATATAGAAACGTTTTTTACATTAAAGGGAAGTTAGGTTGGAAAAGAATATACAATCAGAACGTAGAGAGAAAGGCATGACACGCAGGTCTTATTTTTTAAAAAAATAACCAAAATACCATAAAAGAAGGACTAAGGCCATAACCATGCACCATACACCACAAAGTACACATAAACACAAAGCAATAACACATTATTATTTTGTGAGTTATAAAAATGGATTTGAATATTGCGCTTCAGAAAAAATGCTCTACGCAAAGATAGCACGGGTTTCGTGGTGGCGCCTCGGCCCAAAAATTTGGACCATAAACAAGACCTGAATCTCTTACACTTCTCTTGACGGCTAGGGTCTCAACACTTGAACCCTAAGGCCCGCAAACATATGAACGCTTCATGTACCATGAGGAACCCTCATAGCTGCTGCAAACCATGAATAGGGTTTCCAAAACCTTGCGTCGTTGCCCAGAATGCTGTCCAGAACGAGGCTTGCTAGCCATCAACATTTGATGCCGTCACAACCAGGTTTCCAAAATACGTCCATAACGATGTACATATCATATATATATTGGCAAAACTTCGCAAAAACATACATTCACATAAAACATATTCATTGTTTTGAAAACATCATCATGGTTTCGCATACAAAAGATGAAACAGAATATGTTTTCGCAAAGGGTATCACTCGTTTTCTGAAATAACATATCTTTTACCAATAATAGAACAAGAAATCATGCTATTTCATACAAAATGAAAATAGAAAAACCGAATCATGGTTTCGTAAGTGGCTCTGATACCACTGTTGGGTTCACAGATACATCACGTAGCGAAAAACAGAATTCCCACCAAGGATCCATGCAAAAAAGCCATAATCTGAGTTTTTAAAATAGTTTACCTCTTAAAGTGTGATCAAAGACAAGTGACGTGAATCACCAACACTATAATAGCAATGATGTCTCTGCGGTATCCACACGAACAGACTCACGAATGTCCAACATCCGCAAATAGGAGTCACGCCTCTCTCACACAGTGCTAGCTTCGAAGAAAAGAGAAGAAACCTATCACTCTCTCACTGTTTCTGTCAAGTGCGGCCAAAGTTTGTAATGCATGCCTTGATAACCCCTTACCAGTACTATTTATAATAGCTGACTGCCTTAGGTGAGTGAAAACAAAAGTAAGGTAAGCTGTGCAACCCTAGACTCATTTGTTATAAGTCTGGCCTATAATTGAATCCGAGTCCAACTTGGATCCTTATTGCTCCAATTTAGTCTGCTCTATATGTGCGACCTTGCAGGTTCTCATAACGTTAGCAGTAATATTAAAATCCCATTTTAATATTACAAGCAGTGAGCAGTATCTAGCAATACATCGCTACCACCCAAGTAATGATAATGTCAATGATTAGACATAACCT
Source organism: Ormosia emarginata (assembly GCA_029884605.1). Classification (NCBI taxonomy): domain Eukaryota; kingdom Viridiplantae; phylum Streptophyta; class Magnoliopsida; order Fabales; family Fabaceae; genus Ormosia; species Ormosia emarginata. The sequence continues at coordinate 2,043,627 of JAQQTP010000057.1, read as the reverse complement.
TTCCGTGTAGTTTAGTTCCTTTGTCCAAATATCTAGATTGAACACAAGGCGTGGAATGTGTCACCCTTGTATATTTCAATCCTTCGTTTCCTGATACCCGAGTAGACTTAATAACAACAAATGAGATCGATATCTCATATCGACTCATTTGAGCATGGTCATGCATTTCACAGTCTCACTCAATCAAGGGGCCCGAAGATATCGCTCTCGTTATGGAAGAGGGACAAATTCCATCTAGATCACTCACATCCCTCCGCATGATTCGCGATATGTCTAATAACCGACTTTATAATCACTTTGTTACAAATGACGTTTGACGACATTAAAACACACAACTCTTCATGTAGATATCGTAGTGATTTCATGTCAAAGGACCACATACATCATTGTCACTATAAGAATCGCTTATGACACTCACATAACGATCCATGTAGCGTTCTCATGACGGAACTGTCCAGTACATTATTACTCTAATATGTACCCATGCGAAGACTTGATATCTCATATCCATGACCCGTGAGATGTGGCTATCAGTCTACACACATACTAGTCTTAATGCATTATTGTTGTCCTAATTAACAATAATACTTGACCAGGGACATTTAAGAATAGTATTTTATCCAATAGGATCTCACAATCAAGTCATCCGCTTGATGTCCTACGTCATCAAACTTACTATTCTAAGGACTTTATTATATTTATCAAAAAAGAATACAATAAACGAAATGTCTCATATATTAAAAAAAATAGCATAATACAATATATGTAAATATAGATAAAATGTATCGGCCTCTAAGGCATACACCAATAATCAAAATTAAGTCCTAAGACTACCATGTGTTTCTTTATTGGTTATCCTATCAATGCTAAAGGCTACATATTCCACTGCCCTACCCGTGGAACAAAAATAGTTGAAGCAATTACTGCCAAATTCCTTGAGAATGATGTAAGGAGTTTTGATGTTACTATGGATGAGGGCATAAGTTCTAGTGGAGAAAAGGTTATTGTACCAGTTCCTATTATACAAGAAAGAAGTGTTAGTGAGTCATTTGAAAGGGTTGATGAGGAACCACAACAAGAAGTTATGGAAGGACCACGGCCGCTGGCTCCTGAACATCCTGTTGAGGTTCTCCTCTTAGACGAACTCAAAGAGAAAGAAGACCAGTCAACCTTGATGACTGCTATACTTTTCTAGGGGAGATAGATATTAATGTTGGGTGCATGCCAGATCTATAAAATTATAAGGAAGTAGTTTCTAGTGCTTTATTTGATAATTGGATTAAAGTAATGAATGATGAAATACTCTCTATGAATCATAATGATGTGTGGGAGCTTGTGGAACCTTCTGAAGGTGTTAAGCCAATTAGGTGCAAATGGTTGTTTAAGATGAAGAAAGATTCTAAGGAAAATGTGGAGCGCTTTAAAGCAAGATTGGTGGCAAAAGGATTCACTCAAAAGGAAGAAATTGACTATAAAGAGACTTTCTCTCCTGTTTCTTCTAAGGATTCTTTACAAATTATTATGGCTCGAGTTGCTCATTATGATTTGGAGTTGCACCAGATGGATGTAAATACAACCTTCTTGAATGGAGATCTTTATAAAGAGGTCTACATGCTACAACCGAAGGGTTTTGTAGAAAATGGAAAGGAGCATATGGTATGCAAATTGAAAAAGTCTATTTATGGTTTGAAGCAAGCTTCTAGACAATGATATATTAAATTTGATGAAGTTATTTCTTCTATAGGCTTTGTGGAGAATAAGGTAGATCAATGCATATATCTTAAGGTGCGTGGGAGTAAATTCATTTTTCTTGTTCTCTATGTGGATGATATTTTACTTGCCAGCAACAATTGTGATCTACTTGATGAAACCAAAGATATGTTGTCAGCTACTTTTGATATGAAAGATCTTAGAGAAAATTCTTTTGTTTTGAGCACTGAAATTCATAGAGACAGGAATCATAAGCTTTTGGGTTTATTTCAAAGAGCCTATATTGATCGTGTTCTTAAGAGGTATAATATGGAAACTTGTAGGCCTGGTGATGTTCCAGTTACCAAAGGAGACAAGTTGAGTAAGGAGTAGTGCCCTAAGAATGATATTGAGAGGATTTCTATGACAAATGTGCATTATGCTAGTGCGGTTGGTAGCCTTATATTTGCTCAAGTGTGTACTAGACCTGATTTGTCATTCGTTGTTAGTGCATTGTGTAACACCCCTTTGGAGGATGTCACACATAAAAGAAAATAAAATAAATAGAAATAAAATCTACCCAAGTTGCGGAATATTTGTTAAAATTATTACGGGTTGTAAAAATAATTTCCTGATAGACTGAAGTATGTAATAAAAAGATAATACGAAAAATACGAAATAAAAAAAACATCATCACTAATAATATACATATGGTTAAGTTATAAACTGTACATATAATTTACAACTAAGACTACAACTATTTAAACAAAAACAGTAAAGAAAGCAATAAAAGAGTTAATATATACAGACATACGCTGACGCGCCCAAAAAAAAACATCATGATTATCTAATCCTCTGATGGATCACTCTCGGTATGAAAATGATCATCAGGAGATAAATATCCCTGATGTCTCGACACACGGCGATAACGGGATCGCGCAGTCGACACGATGCTTATCTCACTAGGCTCAGGGTTTTCAGCACCCCAATAACGCCTAATGGATAAGGGTAACTCTAAATGCAGAAAAAGCGTCGTCGTCGAAATCGGATCTCCATCAAACTGATGACGTAGAATCACAGTCATACGTCCAGCATAGGTAACAGAAGCACGATCTCCTCGTAAATGCCAAGCCATATCACCTCCATGGAATACCAGCTCTACGAATCCCAAAAATGCAGGCGTCGCCATCCCCCACACAATCAATCCAGAGGGTATGGATGATCGGATGGTTCTTGCTCGTAAAACTGATCGTCGGTCTGTTGATCTCCCTCTTCTTCAGGGTACACGATCTCAAGAGGTTGTTCCTCCTCTTCCTCTTCAAACTCTTTACCGCATAAAAATAAATAGAGAATAGACACATACAATAAAGAGGTAAGACAACATAAAATCATCGCAACATGGCAAATAAGAAGACGACAAATAACTGCTACACAGTTCATACAATACGAATAAGCTATAACAGTAATACATATTAAATATCCTAGTGTTTCAGAACATCACAGATATAACACAAATAAAGAAATTCACACAGATAAATCAATCTCACAGATAAAATAAGATAAGAAATAGACAACTAACATAACAATTATCAGATAAATACAAATAGAAAAAAAACATCCAAGATGTTACCAGATAAAGATAAATAGAGAAAATGGAATATTATCCAAGATATACTCAAATACACCAAAACACAACCCTACTCCATGGAGCTAAACCCAAACAGATATCAGAGAGAATGACTTGCAAAATCTATTAGTACCACGGCTGCCCAACCAACTATTACGCGATCACACGTTGCGTCAATAGCCTACGACACTGGGAATCCACCATCCAGGCGTAGTATAGTTCACAGTCTCCCGTTGTGGCACTATAGGCAATGTACTACTAGACTTTACAAACCTCGATTAAATATAGTGAATGTCGAGTACATTAGTGTGCTATCGGTTTACTACCACCAAATGGCCCAAATGCTACCAACTCCGTCCACATGTGGGATCCCGTACACTAAAGTCTCCAAGTTTATTAGAACAATAAACTACACTACACTTATCGCATCGACAACACGATGTGATTCGTCTCGTCAACCCAAAACACCAAAAATCGGTATAAAGACAAAACATAATTCCAAATATATGAAATTTTAAAATGCCCTTAAGATAAAAAATATATGCCCTCAATGGCGAGAAAGCACATGCGGGTTCACTTTTTCCCGACAAATAAATAACCTCAAAAACTCATGCGGGTTCACATTTTCCCGACAGCGAAAAATAAATACGGTAACGGTCAATCGCGTAGAAATTTTATCGCGTTTTTGCAATCTCGTCGTTTTTACAAACGTTTAAAAATCGGGTAAAAATATTTTTCTGTTTTTAAAATCGCGTAGCATTTTTAATACGTTTTCTCAATCGCGTAGGATTTTTAAATCATTTTCTTATTCGAATGCCTTTAAAATTTCTGTTTAAACAGATAGAAATAATATTTAGTACCTTTAAACTACGTAGAATAATTTTTCATACCGTATACTGTCATTAGGATATTTTGACTATCCTATAGGTTCATTTTTACTAAAAATTGACAGTATTTTGTTTAGAAACTTATAATAATGGTTTTCTAAATTTTCCATAAAATTTCTATTTACCTAAATTTTTAACCATTTCATTAAATACTTTTTGAAATCTCTAACATGCTTCAAAACCAAAAGTGAGCTATATGTTAGAAAATTTCTTAACATTACTGTATTTCCTTTCTAATGATAAAATTATGAATTTTAACCCTTTAAACTTACTTCTAATCAATTGGTTCCTTCATAAATCATTATAGAAAATTTCTTCTTAACTTGTATTGTTTCTTTTTAATTGAAAAAGGTTTAGAAACAAGTTTTTAAAATCATGAATTCCTATAGTGGCATGTTGGCGAATTTTTATAAAACTTTTGCAATTGATTTCCAAAATGTCTTTCACCTTTTAAATCATATCAAATGTATTCTATAGTCTAAGTTCATTAAATCATTTTAGAAAATAGTTATCTATAGTCAATTTAATCCTTTAGGCATGTTGGCCCCAAAATACTAAATTTGTACCATTTGATTTCTAAATGCATTTTCCTTTGATCAAATCAATTAGAAACTTTCTTGATTCTCCTAGGTTAATTAAGCTACACTTTAGGAAAAATCAAGAGAACATTTTGGTCCTCCAAACTTGTCATTGCCGTGAGCTATTGGATTGTGTTCTTTGGAACACTCATGCAAACTTACACATGTTATTCACATCCTAAACCTTATCATACAATTTCTAACACATGCATTATATTTCTAACATATGCAAAATATTTCTAACACATGCAAAATATTTTCTAACACATACAACCTAAATTAAAGCTTGTAGACATGCATTCAAAAACTAATAGACATGCAAAATTATTACAATTACCAAATAAGAAAGCTAATAACAATTACCACATAAACTACTAGCAACCACAAAATTAACAAATACACACATAAATAACACATGACCACCAAATCCTTATGGATTCTACAACATCACAAATAACTCCATCTTCTTACCACCATCAAGGGATGATAAGAATTGTCTTCCTCTTACCTTAAATGAAGACAAAAACTTGCTTTCTCACCTCCTTAGGTCACGGTTTTCACTCCACCAAACACCTAAAAATTTCAAACAAAACCTACATGTTACTAACCATGAAAAAGAAGCTAAACCATGGAAAAATCATGGCTTAGAACTTTGAAAAAGAAGAGAGAAAAGAAAAGTATGAAATTTCACCTTCTAGGTAAAACTTCCAAGGTTGGTTTCCAAGCCTTAGATGGAAGAATTTGAAGAAACTCCCAACTACAAAGGTTCTTAGAATGGTGTTTAGGTTAAGGAAACTTGGTTAGAAAAATTTTTGGATGGTTGGATGGTGTAGTTTGTGTCTTGGCCGAATATGGTGGAGAAAATGGGCAAGAATGGTGGCTAGGGTTCTTGATGAGAGAGAAGAGAGAAAGTGATGAAGACAAAGTGATATTTTGGTCACCAAAGGCCTCTTGGCCGTGGACTTGATGTGGGGTGCAAGGTGGGCACCTTGCTTGGCTTCATCCAAGCCATTGGATGAATCAAAGGCTAAGATTAAGCCTTGGTGAGCAAGCCTTCTTCTCATTGGTTAGCTTATGGTGACTCACATGCTGAGTCACACAGTGTATTTAATTTTCTCACGAGTCGACTAGTGAGTCGACACTGTTCGAAAGTTCTACGACTTACGGTGATTAATTAATTGCTACCGATCTAACCGCTCTGCTAATTGTGGGTCCCGCAAAATATTTCCTGTCCACTTTGTCACTAAAACATACTTGACTAATAAAATAATATTATAATAATATAAAATTATTTTATTTGACATTAAATCCTAAAAATTAAAAGATTATTTTTAGTCTCATTTAGAATCGGGTTAAGTAAGATCCTCCAATTCTAAATAATCAAATAAGATTTTCCCGGCCCGGAAAATATTATTTTCTGCCTCGAGCAAATCGCACAAAAAGTCCATATAAAATCACAGGCGGTATTTTCTCGGCATTAAATCAAGAAGAAAACAATTAAAAACAGACAAAAACAGAGAAAACAAGATGCGTTCGGGACGTAACGGTCATTTTCTCGTTTTTCCCACAACGTAGGTAATCGCCCAAAACGTTCAAATAAAATATCCAGCAAGTATTATTTAGTTTGTATATCTTTCGAAAAAATTAATACAAGAATGGCTTCGAAAAAAACTTTTATTTTACCGTCTCGAAGCAAACTACGTAAAACGATCAAATAAAATTTGAACCTGTATTATCGTAGTTGTTTTCATACAAAATTCAAGAACAGAAAAATAGGGACACAGCGGTCATTTACACAAAAGCATGAAAAACAGAAAACAGTACATTCAGAATATTTTCTAAAAATTGGGGCGTTACACATTGGGTAGATATCTATCTAATCCAGGACATGCTCATTGGATAGCTATGAAGAAGGTTATGAGATACCAACAGAAGACAAAGGATTACATGCTTGTTTACAGGAATGTGGATGATTTAAATGTCATTAGTTACTCTAATTCAGACTTTGCTGGATGTATAGATGATGACAGATCCACTTCTAGATACATTTTCATATTAGCTGAAGGAGCTATATCTTGGAAGAGCGTAAAGCAAACTCTGACAGCTTCATCCACAATGTAAGATGAGTTTGTTGCATTGTACGGTGCTACTTCACATACTATGTCGTTAAGGAACTTTATTTCCGCTCTTGATATGTAAACCTTTGAAAACAATAGCTAAACCTTTGAAAATTTATTGTGATAATTGATCTGCTGTTTTGTTCACTAAGAATAATAGAACCACTTCTGCCTCTAAACATATAAGGATTAAATTCTTAGTGGTGAGAGATATGGTTGATAGTGGAGAGATTCTTGTGGGCATATTCTTACTGATGAGATGCTTGTTGACCCCCTAACTAAGGGACTTAGACCCATAGTGTTTATGAGACATGTTGAGAATATGGGTATTAGAAGATCCTTTGATGTAATTGATTAGTGGGATTTGTCATTTATTGTATACTTGTTACATTGAACTTATGTAATGCTCATTTAATAAAATTATGTGCATGTTTATTTTTTATATCATTGTTATAATGATTATTGTACAGATTTATTTTTGTGTTGTCTCGAGATGTTTAGTTTTGTTGAAGAAAATGGTGTTTAATGATAAACATGTTTATAATCTCCTTGGGGAGATTGGTTGTGTTTTCTTGAGAAAACACAACGTAGGATCTATACACATTAGCTTAAAGGGGCAAATTATCACAAACTAAGCTATAATGTGTATCTACACTAGCACACTTGCATTATGATCATGGCAATAAGATTATTAGTTACGCAGTCATTGGTGAATTAGAATTTTATAGTTTATCTGTCACTTATGGCTCTTGATTAGTAGTTTTATTGAATTCTTTGATTATGTTTAATGTGAGTATAATCAGGTTATTTTAGTGGCCATAGTTGTTTAACCAAAAAAAAAATATTTTCAAAAGGAATTTGTAAAAAATACCTATATATTTACTTATATATTTATTTATCTTTTAAATTTTTTTGAGTTAAATTAAATTGAATCAATGTTGTCTAAGTGGGAGAATGTTAGAAATTTTCCTATGATTTTGGACTTCTATTGATTTGTTTGTTTGTCAAAACTGGTTGAATGGTAACCTGATGTTTCCTGGAATCCATTTTATATTGTGATCAATGGATTTATTAGAAATCATATGTTGGACTTTGAGTTCAAATAGTATGTGTGCTTAAAAAAGTGTGAGGTCCAGTTGCTTGATTCCATGATGGGTGGAATAAGGCAACCCTTCAACGAAGGGGCAGGACATCCCCTCTCCACTCCCTCTATATATATGTGTATCCTTTCAAAATAGAGGCATGATCTTTGATTCACAAATTACTATTGCCCCATCCAAAAGAGAGAAGAAAATGAGAAGAAGATCCTGATTCTTGTAGTCCACAAAGTGTGTATAATTATTGGTCCTTTCTTGATCGAAAACTTAAGATAACATGCATTTGTTACACCACCTACTAATTTCTACTACGCATTTATTGTAGTTTGAAGACTTCACGGAATCATGGTCTTGCATGCATATCAATCAAATTGTATTTTCTATAATCCTCATTTATTATGGTTTGACGCATGAAGACAAGTTCAACCACCCACTGAATTTCACTCATCATCTGCTATGTTGGTTGTAATATGGTAAAAGCTTGTCAAGTTCTCGTGCTAGACTTAGTTTATATACATGAGTGTGTCTACAGTAAAAACCCTTACATTATTTTGATTTCAATTACCACAAACATATGTATGTCTTGTATCTTATGTGAGAAACACATGCTTGGTATAGGAAGATCATAGGTGACTTATTTTTGCACCAAAATAATTATGCCGCCTACTCAATGAATTTACAAGTCTTGATAATTTCATTAAAATGATAGGTAAAAGTGGTTGCATGCTTTGTCATGCTTTGCTAGCCAAGAAGAAGAACCATTTATATCTTGATGCACATGATAAATAAGGAGTAGTAGCATAGCATACTATGCAGGAGACTTGAACTTGTAAAGTTTTGGTGGTCGTATTTATTGCAAGTAGATAAAATCCAAGCATGGCTTTAGAATAGAAACTTTGCATTGATTTGGAGCAGGTGTATGTTTCCTATGTGTTTGGGAAAAGCAAGATATGGACAAAAAGTTCAACATGATAAAAAGAAATTAAATAGCCACATGCAAAATACTTTATTTCATTGAAGTACAGTACTTTTCTTGCCTATGTTGAAATGCCGATAGAATTCAGGCAACACATTTATAATGCAATTGCATAATGAAGATAACAAACTTTATAAAATGAAACTTGTATCATGGTTCTGAATTATTCACTTTTATGAATTCATTTCCAAAGTTCTTTCCCAACTATTGTAATAGTACTCTGGTGGAGAAGTATTGGTGCAGTATAATATTTTCCTTGTATATTTTATGAGTACCTAAAATACTTTTGAGTTAATGTCTTAATATCATCTTACTTTAATTAAATTTAGTTAAAAGCTTATAATAGTGATTTTATCGTATTTTATATTCTGAAAATCTTATACACAGCTTGAGTTATGAACAGTAAACTAAAGTTTTTAAACTCTTATTCTGATATATTATGTGTATGGTTATTATATATTTCTCTATAGGAAACTAGATAAATTTTGTAATCTTGAATTGAATATTAGTTATGAGGGATATTTTGAGCATTTACATTTCATCTTTATTTAATTTTTAATTTTAAGTATTCACTTTTATGATGAAATATGTGAATTGTGATGATAATATTGGAATATATTTTGAGATATCAAATGCGGTAGGAAGAACCATTGGTATACTATAGTATGATAATGATGAATAATTAAATTGTTATATGATTATGAGATTTATGTGTGCTTGATGCCCAGGCAAAAATACTTGGAGATATAAAAATAGTTACTTGATACCTGGCAAAAATATTTAGGGTTTTGGAAATGGTTGGCTGATGTCCGACTAGAAATATTTAGGGTTAAAGATTTGATATGTTTACCCATAAGAAAATGTTGTTCTTCTAGTAGAACCAGGGATTTTTTCAATAAGAAAGTGATATTTAATAAGAAATGTTTTACGTAATAGAGATTCTTTATAAATATGAGATTCCTTGAATAAAGAGTACATGAAAGAAAATATTTCCATTAAGAGTTTGAATTCGTTAATAATTTATTGAATATCAATTAAAAGTGTCAGAATACATTTCTAATACGTAATCATTTTATTATTTGTATAAAATATACTTGTATTATTTTTAGTTATTGACATCTAAGTACATTTGTATTTATTGATTTGTAAAAATCACTCTGTTATATTTTATTTTTTTTCAAAGTCTAATTATATATTTTATGTACTACCGGTGTAAAGGATTTGTTCACTTCTAAAATGAGACAAGTTTGTCTTTGAAGATGATTTGAAGACATAAATACTTAAATTTGCAGTCATAGAATTAGGTTCATTCATCTTGCACAATAACCAACTTATGCAATGTCTATAAATAAATAATTGTTAGTTGGTGAAGTTGATCCACTCATGTGGGTTTAGATTATTGTAACTGCGTTATCATGTTATATTGAATAATAGAAAATCTCTCATCTTTGTGAAGAACTTGCCCAAAATAAATGTGATTATGTTTAAGTGATATAACTTTTATCATAAACAGTATTAAGTTTACAAATGATAGTTAGACTTCAAGAAGTATTACATACCCCAGGAATTAGGTTGTGACAAAATAGATAATAGAATAATAAAATTTAATTATAGAAAATAAATAGGATGTTTTTTTTAAAAAAAATAAATGTTAAAACAGTCATTTAGTATAATTTCCAAATGAATAAGTGAACAATTAAAAATTTGACGCATTTTTCTTTTGTTTTTTTCTTTTTCATTAATTTTTTATTCCCATTGAAGGACACCTCACTGATACGGATTAGGCAGTGACAACATAGCAAAGAGAGAGCGAGAGAGATGAGATGGAAGCTGCAAAGGCAACCGTGAAAGCTGTGGTTCTCATCATCGGAGATAACAACGTTAGAGGTTCTCTTCAGTTTGTACAGAACCCCAATGGTTACTCTCTCACTCTTCATAGCCTTTTCTTCTTCTTCTTCTTCTTTTTTGATGGCTGTCTATCTCTCTGTGTTTGTTTATTCAACTAGTGATGCTTTTCTCTTTCATTATGATTGTGATTGTGATTGTGCAGGGACTACCCATGTGACAGGGAGGATAACAGGGCTGTCCCCAGGCCTTCATGGGTTCCATATTCATGCCCTGGGTGACACCACCAATGGCTGCAATTCCACTGGTTGGTTTGCACTCTTCTGTAGATAAAATATATGGCATGGATGTGTTGTGTTGTGTGCATACCCATTGTGTCTTTGTATTCATTTTTGGCTTTGACTTCTTCCTCACCCCAGGTCCTCACTTCAATCCACTCAAGAAGGATCATGGAGCTCCTACAGATGATGAGCGTCATGCTGGTGATTTGGGTAACATTGTTGCAGACCCTGATGGTATTTGCTACCTTCTTTTTCCATATATATTTTGATTTTCTGACTAGTTTGTATGAGTTGTATCCTGGGAAGTCTCTTTAAAGTTTTCTGTTTTGCAGGAGTTGCTGAGATTTCTATCAGAGATGGACAGGTAAAGACTAAAGAATTAAACTTTGGGTATTGTGTAGGATTTAATTGACATCCCTTTGGTAATTTCATTCTCTTGGTGCTTTTAGAGAATCGTCTTACGTGATCTGATTTACTCATCTGTAAAATCAAATTAATCATATGTTCAAATGTGTTTATGAACTCCAATATTGACTTACCTTTTGTATTGTGTTCATTTGGTTGATATTTTTGTTTATGAACTTTGAATTTCAAAGTTTTGAATGTAGTTAAATTGGGTCTAAAGTACTTTGGTTTCCCCTTTCCTACTTTCAATATGTAGATTCCGCTAAGTGGACTGCATTCCATACTTGGGAGGGCAGTTGTTGTGCATGCTGATCCTGATGATCTTGGAAGGGGTAAGATTTTAAAAATTGGCTGCAGAGTGGCTGTACATGAGATTTCCTCTTGTTTCCCTTTGAAATGGCTTTTCTTTTCCCCTAGTCATATCGTTTTTATACTACAATTCATTGAAGTAATTTGTCTATGATGCTAAGCTGTATTGAGTACCCATATTGCTTGATAAGGGAAGATTGAAGTGCAAATTACTTGTCCAGTCTAGGTTGATTCTGTTCCACTAAAAGTACACCTTTATATTTTACATGTCTCGGCTTGGCTGCATATATTATTTCCTTCTCATTTCTAGTGCTCATTTTTTAGTATTAATATCTTCTGTTACTAAGGAAGTACAAAAGCTTTTTGTTTTGTAACTCCTCTGATGAGATTAATTATTTGCTGACTTAATGACTATAAACCATTATGCTTCCAATTTATCCGGCTCTCAGTCTTTGATATCTTTTGTTTTTGTGCACTGCATTCGAATCTTAGTTTACTACTACAGTGCCATAAGTTATTAATCTCTAGTCATTTCTTACTTTACTTGTGCATATACATGCATGTCCTTGTGTGTAAACCTCACATTTAAGTAGCTATGTAGTCTACAAACTGTAACCTTCTTTTGCATGTATCACCACATGTGCTTCCACACATATGTGTGACGTGTTATTCCAAGCAAAGTTGTCGTCTGACCCTTCTACTTTGAGCTTCTAGAACTGACTGTCATGGAAATTTTTTTTATTGACGTATTTTGGGAGATTCTTTTGGTAGAAGAAAAATTTTATTAAGAAGAAAATAATTACAAAGAGTGAGGAGCATAAGGAATCCTCCTAAACAAAAGAACAAAACATAAAAGAAACATGAAAAAAGAGAAACTCAATGTAACAAAACTTCCCAAACCCTCAACATATCTGTCATAGAAACCCTATGAAAAGGGCCATGAGTTTTGCACCAAATAGACTCCAACCGCCTAATCTTTTCCCAAATCAAATGATGTGTGGAAGAAACCTCCTTAAAAATACAAGAATTCCACTCTAACCAAATACACCATATTGTAGCCTAGATTGCACATTGCCACAGAAGTTTAGCCTCTTTGCTTCTACCAAAACCATGAAATCTAACCATCAAAAATTGGTCCAGGGACCTAAGACACACCCAACACTCACCGAATACGCCGAATAAGGAGTTCCATAAAGAAACGGTAGCTGAACAATGTAAGAACAGGTGAGGCACAGATTCTGAGCAAGCACCACATATTACACACATATCAAGGGAAAAAGTCTTATGTGGCCTACAAACTTGCAACATGTCATTATTATTAATTCTATTAAGTACCGGAGTCCAAATAAAAGACTTGACCTTAGAGGGAGCTTTGGATTTCTACAAGGGTTTATCAAGAGGAAAAATATCCCTATTCAAGGAACGAGTGAGGAACTGAAAAAAAAAATTCCCCATAAAGATCAACGGACAAATCCTCTTATCTGGATGAGAAGACAAATGACTAGAATCAAGGAGGCCCAAAAGGGACTCCAACTTAGAATATTCCGTGTCTTTTAAATTACAAAGAAAAGTGTAAATTCCATGAAAATCAGAATCTTGGACACTAGAGAAATTGTGGATAGGAGAATTATGTAAAGAAGGAAGACGATTAAGACGAGAAAAGGCACAAGTAAAAGGAAAATAATTGTGTGCAGTTGGATGTTTATAAGATGGTGGAAAATGATTGGGTGCAGTTGGATGTTTTCTCCCCCAAAAAATGTATTTCGTGTTTTTTACGCAGACTATGCTATACGAAGAAAATGCCCGTTAACTACAATTCAGAAAGTTGTCATATATTTTATCATGCTAAGTAATCTCAGATTATAATTCCAAAACATTAAGAGGCTTGTGACTTCTGCAATTATGATAATTTAAATGAATGGGATAATGGTATGGTATTTGTTTCTATAGATCTAAGGTCTAAGGTTTAGAAATCACTGCAAGGATCTGATGAAAGTCGAAGGGTGGGCCTTTCTAAGTGAGAACTTAAAGTTGAATTCCTATCTGGTTAGTGGACTGTCCAGTGCTGCCTAAGATTTTTTCTTGATGCATGAGTAAAGGCTGAAGATTTTTTGTTAACGTACAAAAATGGAGGAAGATGAATATAAGCAGGGATGGAATTATTAATATCTATATGAAGCAACTTCTTGTCCTGCATGAAAAGAATTGGAATAATTTTATATATGTATTACCTAGTGTTGAAAGGTCATATATGTTCTCCACTGTATATCTGCATTTTAGGTAAAGAGGACAGAAGCCAAAGCTACCAACTGAGTATTGCCCTTTAAATTTTCCAATTAATATTTACTTATCATGCAAGTGTAATCTTCAGATGAGTCTTTGTCCTATTTTATTTTGTTAGATTACTGTGTATAAAAATGTAAGATAAATTGGCAATTCCCCCTTCACATCTCTACTAGTGTGATCTTGCTGCTTTTTTTTTAGCTAACGGACTAGAGAACAGAGATGTGCATTCTTTCTGAGCTTCTTTGAATTTCTAAAGTTCAGGATTAAAGTTTTGTTCACCACTTGCCCTTTCATCCTAGCCTTTATGTATAAAATTATTTCCACAACTTTCACTGCTTTGATTTTGTATCTTATCAGCATTTTAATGAGTTTTTGACTTTTTGTTTATCATGAAACAGGTGGGCATGAACTCAGCAAGACTACTGGTAATGCAGGTGCAAGAGTAGCATGTGGTAATACTTCCGTGCTTTAGACTGTTTTAGGATAGCAAATTCCCCTTAATAAATTATGAGCTATTTCAGGAGTTTAATCCATTGCATAAGTAATTAGTTAGTGGCTTATTGCCCCTATCATATGGATTTTTCCTTGTCAAATGATCAAATAGGTAGGACCATAGAAACACGTTTAAGTCAGGACAATAAAACCTCCTGTGACTCATACGAAGATAAGTTATTATCTATTCCATAGTTAAGTGCTTGGAAATATAATCATTCCTATCTATGCACCATTATAGCCAGTAAATTAGGTTAAGCTCAGTATGACAGGAAAGGTAGCATGTCACATATCATACAGTTCAGTTTGGTTTAATACAGCCTGCTTCGTCTTGCTTTATATGTTGAAGCCTGACAATTGCTAATTGTTGATCAGGTATCATTGGCCTCCAGTCATCTGTTTAGGATTGTTTGCCTACATATAGTTGATATTTTCACTGAAGGTGTATACAATTGCCACTTGATTTCTTTATGAAATTACAATCATGCCGTAACTACTTTTATAGCAACTCTAATGGCTAGTTAAAAAGCTCTACTACATGGTTACAACATAGTAATATTCCGTTTGTTCTCTACTTTATGGTTTCAGCCATGGTAATCTTGGTTTGCCCTTTGGGAGGTGAGGACTGGGGAAGAGTTGCTAGGCTTGTTATGTTTAGTACTTACAAGTCATAAATGCAACAAAAGATTATGATCCGTCTATGGTTCAACATTTCCAAAAGAATAGAAAATACTAGTACTAGAGTTAATTTGATATGGTCTTCATGGTTTTGTCCACAGTACATATTTACAAAATATTTATAAACGGCTTATCAATATACTTTTTTTCACAAATATTACCGTAAAATGCCCCGATATTCAAATATAAACCTTAGTTTTAAAACAAAAATCATTGTATTCTTTATTTATTTTCTTTTCATTTTTTTTTGGTTGATTGCCTTATCACTTAATTTTATCGTATAATCTCCTGGCCATTTTATATTACCATGAGAATAATACTTGAGTCACAACTTTACACCTACCATAGAAAAACAGAAAGTACAACTGTGCTTGGGTGTATTTTTATTCGTAAATCAATGTTAAAATCAATGGCACAAAATAAGTATTTCTCCTATGTAATTGAGAGATTTTCAATGAAGATTTCATTCTTCAAAACGATTTCATTAAACCTTTTTTTTTGTTTAAAAAAACTGCTGCGCCTGCTATGAGAGCTTATATTCATCATAAAATTAATATATTTGAGGTGATAATTTAAGACCATATGCCAACGTTTTCTATTAATGATAAAGCTAGTTTTAACTACGTTTTTTTAATTAGAAAAAACACGTGGTTATAGATGCACAAAAAAAAAAGACATGTATAAACATAAATATACCATTCCATGATGAAAACAAGGAATCAACATACACTTGAAAAAAAAAATTGAGAAACTAAAAGATGCAACTCCCGGACTAATACACCAGTTGCATACTAGGGCAAAATCCCTTCCAGTCTCCTTTACTGCTTTGTTTGTTAATATGTTAAATGGCCTTCTGTTTTGGTACAAGTCCAATGACCAAATTTGATTGATAGGAGAAAGGGTTGGGAGAGGACAGGTGGAGGAACACGACCAATTTGCATATATGAATATCATCCGTAGCTAACATGTCTAAAATGCCCAAGATAGAGATATTACCAGAGTACCAACACCTAGTTGGATCAAATAATTCAACACTTTTTTTAAACAATATTTCAAATTCGAGTATCATAAATGAAAAAAATCAATGTTAAAATATTACACCTTTAAAATCTGACCCGACTCAGTTCCAAAGTAATCAAAGACTTAATGTGACTTTCGAATACTGAAAGATATATATATATAAGAAGGATCGATTTACACCGGTGTAAGTTTTTGACTTACACTCATTTTCAATCGTTAAATTCACTTTCATCTAATGGTTGAGATTATTTCACTAAAAGTAATCATTAGATGAAAATAAATCTAACAGTTAAAAATAAGTACAAATAAAAAAAAACTTACACTGATATAAATTAATCCTCCTCATATATATATATATATATATATATATATATTACCATAATAGTGATTATATGAATTGTTATTCATATTAATATTAATATTAATAGCCCCAAACGAAACTTCTCCATTTTCAAGGATTAACGCTTTTATGTCAAAATGCGCTACCATAGGAATCTATCATATCTGGATGAAAAATCCATGCGTCTCTCCTTCACCGAGTTGAGAAGCACATAGTAGGAGCAACTTTATTTACAACAACGGACTGAGACACACTACACAAAATTAGAGAGTGAACCCCCTAATTAACCAAATGAAACTACTTAAAGCAGTCACAATGTTGCTGTCATACATTGAATTCAAAACAGAAACCAGCCCTGGAACACCCAACATCATCGTTAGACTGTAGCCAATGATTAACTGGCTGAGTGAAAGCTGCGCCAGTATACAATAGCTTCAGTAGCAGGGACTTTGACAAGAACACGATTGTATCTCTAGCCTCTCAACCAAGTGTTCCTGTAAGATGAATTGTCTCGCAGAGAGGCATCATGAGGCTTGTACTCCATAACATAGCTGTGAGGAAGCTTTAAGTGACGTTTAATTGAATCTCTCAGAGCCATTACAGCCTGGAATGAGAAAGCAGGAATACTATTAAAGACAAGCATGAATGTACATTTGCGCACACAGATAGTGTCGGTAATAACGCCAACCTGATGATCAGATGCATTGCGATTCCAGACACTCAATATATCCTCATTGAAACGAATGCTTAGTACTGCACCACATATGTTATCTCCATAATCCAATTGGTCACCCACTAAGGCAAGAACCTGCACTCAGCCATGTAATACTATTACAAACTTCAACATCTCTAATAATAGAAGATAGAAATATAATAGTAATTGAGGTATAGATCATGAAATGAAATTCACCAAGCAAGAGAGATTCCAAATGGTAATTTGGCAGGTCTGAACTTGCCCGTCATAAATAAACTTGGAAGGAATATATATTTGACAGGGACAAAAGCGCAAGAAAGACTTCAGATCAACAAAATCAGGAGGAAATATTTATCCAACCAAATAAAAAACATATCATTTGTTAAATTGTCATTACATTTTGTTTATATATATATTAATGTCCAAATAATTAGTATTATTTACCCAGGCACATTTAACACCATTTTGCACAGATGATCTAATAATAGCTATATCACGGTAAGCACTAAGCAGTGAGAAGTTGCTGTCCATTGTAAGGTTTATGATATATGGATAGAGTGGCTGCAATATTTTGTAAAGTGGTTTAAATACAAGAGAGGGCACTCAGGATTCAGGAAGCAAGTCACAAAGAATAATAAACACACAATTCTTTCCACTTCTTGACGAATTAGAAAAGTCATTTACATTGAGCTCTAATAGTCCTACTTCTCAATCATGGAAGAAGATATATTTAAAACAGCCATGTGCTCGTGCTAAATTGCTCATTAACAAAAAGGAAAGCAAAAATCTTTTCTGACACATGAAAATTGGCTAATCCCATTTGCATCATTCTTTTCCTAAAAGCAGAAAATAGTTTCCATTAAAACAAATTTATGGAAATTGGTGAATACAATTACTTTCCAAATCCGTTTTTAACAATGCTCCCTCCTCAAGTTATCGGAAACACACCAACTTTCTTTGATAGAAAATTACTCATTAATTAGTTCACATCACATACAGAGAGGAAGACTTTTTGTGGAAAAAAGAGGATTCTCTTTGTAGTTTGCACAAATTCAAATGACAGGTAGAATTAATGGAGGCCTATCTACTCAATATTATTCCACTTCCAATAACAATAGACAAAACCTAGGGGTAACAAAACTAAGCTCCACCATCTCCTGGTGTTTCTAAAGGGATTAGGAGGTGTGACTATTTCTATATTGAGTCCAAAAAATCATTGGTCGCTTTTGACTTAATGTCACCCTGCACATAGGGTTTGACTAAATATCTATGACAAAATAACAAAGAGAAGGGCTTAACACTTTTAGGTTGTCTTCTTCTAAATGTATATTACACAACAAAAGAGAGAAAAAACTTATTGAGGTCAGCCTTTTTGGTACATGATTTTCTTATGGTGAAATCAGGAATTGGTTAAATTAGCACTCAAGACCCAACAAATCTTGCACACAAGAAATGCAGGCCCTGCTGCTCCAATATAAAGTTCACACTAGTCTCCCACCTGCACATCTGCTAGAACTAGAAGAATTCATTTTTCAACTTACAAAAAACATGTCTTTTTCACTTTATTTTCCCTTTTTTCTTTATCAGAAACTGCTTAGATAGGCTTCTAAAACCTTTTTCCCACTCCAAACTTCATGACAGATCTGCTATGTTGAAACCTTGTCAATCTCAAATGAATGCACTGTGAACAACCATATGGAACATAGAAATCATGCTTCACAAATAGAGAAACTGAGACAAATTTCTAAATTATTAATTGGAATCTGAAAACTAGGAGGGTGTTTGGTTTGTTTCTTGTTTTCAGTTTCATTTGATACATTTTCACTCACAATTACAAAAATGTTACATTGTTTTCACTTTATTTCCTGTTTTCAAGATTTTGTGAAAGAAATAATGAAAACAAAATATTGTTTTCACCATTTTCTTCACAAAATCTTGAAAGCAGGAAACAAAGAGAAAACAAGGTCGCATTTTTGTAATTATTAGTGAAAACTATCAAATCAAAATGAAAACAAAATACAAACCAAACACCTCCTAGGTTTTTATCTTCAGTTTCAGCTATGGTGAAAATCAACAAAAACATTCAAGGCCCATATAGCATTAATATTGTATAATTGTAAAGGCAAATTTAGATAACAACAACAACCAAGACTTATGGCACTAGGTGGGAATGGGATCAGTTATATGTATCAATCCGTGTCATTGGGATCTATCAAAAACCAAATTTCAGTTAAACTATTCAGTGCAAGTACAAATTTAATAATCACTCATAAATTAAAGTGCTAACATTATCCACTATAAGGACAATAGACAAAATATATAGAAGCAACAAAACCAATCCCCACCATCCCCTGGTAATTCTAAAAGGATTAGGTGTGACTAGTATAAATTCATTGGTTGCTTTTCATTTAATCTCCCCCTTCACATAGTGTTAGACTAAACATCTATGACAATAACAAAAGGAGAAGGGATTAACAGTTTTAGGTTGTCTTCTTCTAAATGTATATTACACAACAAAAGAGAGAAAGAAAAAACTTATTAAGGTCAGCCTTTTTGGTACATGATTTTCTTATGGTGAAATCAGGAATTGATTAAATTAGCACTCAAGACCCCACAAATCTTCCACACAAGAATGTAGGCCCTGCTGCACCAATATACAGTTCACACTAGTCTCCCACATGCACATCTGCTAGAACTAGAATAATTCACTTTTGAACTTACAAAAAACATGTCGTTTTCATTTTCATTTTCTCTTTTTTTTTTATCAGAAACTGCTTACAGAGGCTTCTAAAACCTTTTTCCCACTCCAAACTTCATGACAGATCTGCTAAGTCGACACCTTGTCAACCTCAAATGAATGCACTGTGAACAACCATGTGGAACATAGATATCATGCTTTACAAATGGAGTAATTGAGAGGCAAATTTCTACATTATAAATTGGAATCTAAAAACTAGGTTTTTTGTCATCAGTGTCAGCTATGGTGAAAATCAACATAAAAACAGATTTGAGGCCGATATAGCATTTCAATTAATTGAATATTATATAACTGTAATGGCAAATTTAGATATCAACAACAACAACCAAGACTTATGCCACTAGGTGGTATCAGCTACATGAATCAATCCATGTCATTGGGCTCTATCAAAAACCAAATTTCTAGTAAAACTATTTAGTGAAAGTACAAATTTAATAATCACTCAATGAATTTAAGTGTTAGCATTATCCATACAGAAATCTTGGCAGACATTTTATCAAGGAAGAGAGACAAAACAAGTCTTAGAAGAAAATATTTCCACTTACCAGGTCCTCCCAAAAACGACCCGAGACAACCTTTTTGAACCGTATAATCCATTTACCACCATTGCAGTTAGCAGAGTCCTTTGAAAAATGTAAAGCAGTGTGTCATTGCAAATTAAAGGATATCTAAACGACACCCCTCCCCTTTCTCCCCCCAAAACAGAACAGCTCATAAATTCTCAATCAGCAAGAAAATGCAACTTCAGCTAAGGCTTTTAAGTATCTACCTCCCATAAAGGACGGATTCCTTCCTTAAAAAGGTGCAAATCTGTTGGACTAGGCAAAGAAGAAGGACGAGCAAGATGGCAATAGCAAACCCAAAATCCTTCAACCTATTAATATGAACAATTGCAAAAGAAAGAAAATTTACAATGGAGTATGAATTTATATTCAACTACAATCCACAATTAAGCATAGATCTTACCGTACTGAAATCAACAATTTTCTTTATGTTGTCCTCATATGATGTTTGATTTCGAACTCCAGGTGTTCGCCGTGTGTACCAAAATACAAATTTGTGCTGCTAATAGAATTACCAACACAAAATAAATCAACCAAAATGTTAAATTGCACTAAGAGCCTCTGAAGAGAAAAAGAGAGAGAGAGAGACAGAGAGATTAACAAAACCATCATGCATAATCAACAAGAATGTCAAATCATTATGAACCTGAACCTAAACAATGTGAAAGAGCAAGGAAGAGAAAGGCATAACCATCACTCCTATATCTGCTACATCTACTACATAGAAGAACAACCGAATACAGTTTATAGAACTTGATCAACTATACCAGAATTAAAATCATTTCTACATTTAAATTGAAAGATTCGGGGCAGTTTGTCAAAGACCAAATCTCCTAAAAGCTTAACTTGGTAGGTAGAGGCTCATGAATGGTTTTATATCTCTAACATGTATCCCCTCACACAAGAACCCTTTGGGCTTGAAGCACAGACAACAACGCACAAACCCATTTTACCTTGTGCTGAAATTCAGCCTTATTTAGAAGAATGGTGGCAGCAAGAATCAAACTCTTGAATACCTAGTCACAGAGGCTTTGATACTAGGGGTGTAATTTGATTCGGGTAATCCGACCAACCTAACCAAACCAAACTGAACCAATTAGTTTGGTTTGGTTTGGTTCGGATAAATTTAATGGTTCGGGTAAAATCCAAACCAATTGAAGCTCAATTGGTTCGGTTCACGGGTTCAGAGTTTCGAACCCGTGAACCAAACCAATTTTTTTTTTTTCATTTTCAGACTTCTAAACCGTATCCAACCCTAAATCCTTTCAAATTTTTCCCAAATCCAACCCTCTCTATTCCCCTCGTCGTCGCCCTCACCCTAGCCGGTCACGGCTGCGCCCTCGACGTTGCGCTCTGCTCGGCGCTGAGATCTGTTCGTGACTGTGCCCTGCTTGCCGTTTGTTGCCGCAAAGCGCATCTTACTCTCCGCCGCTTGCCGCCGCTCGGTATTGGTAACCAAGTACTTGCAGTCTCTAACTTGGAACACTTAATATGACATTATCCACGATTAAAGATTGGAAAATAAGGCATTTCATAGGAAGCTTGTCCATTTCTAGTTACCTCTGCTGCTCATAATTGAGTCTCCATAATTGTTCTTGTATCCCTATACATTTTTTTATCCCTCTTCTTCATAGATCTGCATATATATATCTTGGCTTGCTATTGGAGAATTATTCTAGTATGATATGTTATGCCTTGACTTTGTTAGTTTGTTTATTATTTTAATATTTTTAATGTTTTCTCTGGGTGGGATGATGGACAAATCTTTTGTTTTGCTTGCCTTCAATGGAGGAATCAGCAAGTTGTTTTCGTTGAAATGCTGATGGTATCCTTGCTTTGAGTTGTTTAATGCAATACTTGATCTATCTGCATCCCTTTAATTATCATTTGTTTCTGTACGTGTCTAAATTTGGTTCCTCAAACAGTTTTCAGTACTTCAAGATGACCTTTCCGCAGTATTCACTGACCAGATAAGGTGGCAAAGAATGAACATGCCTCAACTGGTGCATCTGAAAGAAGGAATTCCCTTTTCCCTACTTAAGAACCTGCTGAATGGTAAGCATGAATAAGACTGCCTTAATGTTCTTTTTGGTTCTATGCAAAGCTGCAATAAGTGATGTTTTCTGCATCAAGAGAAACATTTTCGTACTAAAATTTTCAGAGAAAGAAGTTGGTTCAAATAATTTGAATTCATTTCTGTACTACTTCTCAGGTCTAATTCCTTCTTCTGTCTCCCCTAAACTCATTGCATTGGATATTTCCTTTAACTCCTTCTCTGGTAGTATCCCACCTGCATTTCAGAACCTGAGAAGACTCACCTGGTGGTATCTCCAAAACAATTCCATATCTGCAGCTATCCCTGACTTCAACCTTCCAAGGCTCAAATATTTGAATTTGAGCTATAATAACTTGAATGGCTCAATTCCAAATTCCATCAACACATTCTCCAGATTTGTGCACCTAATTATGTCTCTTTAAGAATTATAACGTTGAGCAGTCTCACAGATACACACTTTTTCCAAATTAAGTTAGCCACTTTTCCTTAAAAGAGTGAGCATTGAAATCAATTGTCCTTTACCTTTATGTTTCCAAAACTCAGAATTAATTAAATCCTCTTCCTTCTTATATAGATGATTTGATTGTTGATCCACGTAACCTGGAGTGGATGAGAGAAGCCAATTGTCCTGTTGTAAGTAAATCTTTTTTTATAGTATGCTTCTCATTAAGATAAACTATTTGAATCTTTGTATCCTTTCTTATTAAATTGATAAATTATATTTTGGGGAGAAGGGTACCTTCTTCCTGCACCTCTTCTTGATAGTATCTTCTGCTAACCTTTTATTTGATGAAAGTATTAAAGTTGGTTAAATAGGATGAATTCTTGTGGACAAAACGAACCTGGTAGACACCTTTTAATATGGTAAAAGTTGCTGTAATTGCTACCTCTAATGGGTATTTTTTCTCAAAAGCTTAGATCTCTCCACTCTCTGTAACTTAGGAGAAGGCTGATTTCATAGTCCCTGAAAATATTTGTTTTGACCTGGATATATTACCTAAGTGTTTATGTACATATGACTCTTATCAACAATCTTTTGTAATATCCCTTGAAGAAGAGTATTTTACTTTGAATTTGATATACAAAGAATTGATTCTTGTGTGGTTTAGAGGACCTATTTCATTTTTGTGGATATTTTAGTCAAAGAGTGTATAACATTTTCTCTTCTTGCGAGATCCCAAATCAATATAATAGTTGTTTACTCAATTTATGAATCAATTAAGAAGAAAACCAGAGTGCATGCATTTATTTGCCTATTTATGAGAGTAAGATTGAACTTCTTTCTTTCCTATGCCCTTAATGTAGAGAACTATTCTTCTCAGAGGCTTTTTGGCCTTAATCTAAATTTTCTAATGGTGAAGTTTCTTGTCACTACCTCTGTATGCCATTGATTTTCTGGAGAACTCAAAATAGTTGATTATGATGTTTACCTCAGGTAGTTGATATAACACACTCACTACAACAGCCAGCTGGAAAGCAGGTGTGTTTAGTGTTAATTCTCATATTTGTTTGATACTAATATGGTTTTGCAACCCTTTGGTGTTCTGAACTATATCTTTCATGTGACATTATTTTAGCCTGTGATGCTTTTGAAAATCCAAACAGAGAGGAATATCTGTTAGAATATTTGGATTCTTAGTGTTTTGTGAGTCTTATTAGACTGGGCTTGTACTAGTTGTGCTACACTAGAAAAAAATTGTATGTATAGTTTAGCTAATTTTTGTGTTAAAAAAAATAATAGCCAACCCGATCACCCGAGCCAAACCAAACCATAGTTGTTTGGTTCGGTTTGGTTCGGATTTGGCTATCAAAAAACAACAAAACCGAACCAAACCGAACCAATTGATTTTGATTGGTTCAGATTTATTTTTTCCCAAAACCCGAACCAAACCACCCACTTACACCCCATTTGATACCATGTCAAGGACCAACTCTCCTAAAAACTTAAGTTGTTAAGTGGAAGCTCATGAATGATTTTACATCTCTAACAGAGATATATCAATACAAGCCAATCCTAATCAAAACTAACAAAAATAACCCTAAATTTTAATTTCTTCAGAATCTTCCTTGGCAAATAATTAATACCCACAACCCAAAACTTTTAATTTGGTCACCAGGTTGCACCTCAACTTGTCTATGCATCAAAATTAAGGAAAAAGCCAAAGAAACAGTTCAACTTTCTTCACAAAGTATGATATTATTAAGTTAGATGAAAGATATTGGTCCAAATAGAGTCTGGCTCATACTCACGGTAAAAAATGGACACCAAATATGAATCTAATATCACTGACCATCCATTTCATTGGACTGCAGTATCAGATTATCACACATAAATAAGTGCAGATTTCAGTTATCCTCTCAAATCACCTCTGAACTCCAAAAATTATAAACAAAAACAAAAATAAAAAATCCTCAGTATCAATCACAAGGCTTTCCATTTCATGCATACTATTTTATCGCAAGTAATCTTTGACATCGAAATTTCGTGCAAAAAACAAAAAACTGAAACAACATAAATTGGGCTCGAAGTTAAAATTGCGCTAAAAAAAATGAACTAATACATAAAAAAAAAAATGGATCTTTCCACTGTTTGACTAATTTGGATGTGAAGAAATGGAATTAGAGAGAGAAAAAGGAAGTGGAAGAGAGGAACCTTTAGGGGGTGAAGACCAGCTTTGAGGTCACGAGCTTGTCGCTCTTCGGCTTCTTTGTTAGAGTTATTGTTAGCATCAGGTGCCAATTGAGAAGAAGAAGAATCTAGGGTTTGTTGGGCATTGTCAGAATTGTTGTTGTTGTTGTTGCTCTCTAATTCCTTCTTCTCCGCTGTCAAATCCATTACCAGCCCCTAAAACCCTAATACTCTTTTTCCTTTTTGCGTTGAGTGTTCGAGGTTCAAATCAGAGAGCGAGCTTGGGTTGAGTACTAGACTAGTAGTTTTGTTTATTCGCTTTCTATGTCGGTTCGGGTCCGGTTCATAACATATATAACCCATATTTTTTAATAAGGTTACTAGACTCTCAAATGTTTATTGATTCAATTCAATTCATTCATACTCTTCACTAATTAATCAGATTTTGTATAAGTGTGATACACAGAATAAATTAAGAATTAAATAATAAAAATAAATATAATTGTATAAAAAATAATTTTTATTAAATAAAATATATATAATAATTTATCAAAAAATAAAATTATAAATTTAATTTAAAAAAAAAAAATTTAATTTTTATTATATTTTCATGAAATTTTTATATTCTAATTTAAATATTAAAGAATTTAAACATAAATTATTATAAAAAAAACCTATAAACTTGAAAAAAAAATTATAATATAAAAAAATCTTTGTCGTCTAAATTAATAATTTAATCCAATAATTTTATAAAAAATATTTTAATAAATTAATTTAACTTAAAATTATATATAAATTAATTCAATTTATGTAAGTTAAGTAATAAATAATTTTAAGATGACAAAATCAATTTACATTTGGAGATCATCGTGAAAACTATCTCATTTGGCGACCAAAATTTAGGAAATTTTTCTCGCGAAAATGGGAACAAAATAAAAATCTTCCCGATACAAGTGTGGAGACAAGGACTGAGATGGTATTCCTTGCCTAGCGAAGTTTCCGTCTCCAAGAAATTATTAAATTATTTATATTAATTGCATTATATATGTGTGTGTACATACGCACGTGTATTAATACTTTATTCTTTTTATTATTTTTCATCTGTATTTTTTATATTAATTTTAAATTAAAAAAATATCTCTATGAAGTAATTTGCAATAATTTTTTTATATATCTGTATGATGCATTAAATATGATTTAATAAATTGAACAACTAATATAAATATTTAATAATTTTTGAAATTAATGTTCAAATGTAATATAATAAATAAAATTTGAAAAAAAATTATAGAATTTAAAATATAAGTTATGTTATTTTTAACCACATATTAATGGTATATTAAAATCATCTTAGAAAAAAATTATAAAAAAATGTTAAAATATATTTTTTAATGTTGACAATTTATAACATTACTTTTGTATAAGTATAATGAATAGTAACATTATTTATGTCCATATGCTATGCATGGGGTTAATTAAGATTAGAGTTATAAAGATAAATATAATAAAAAAGTTTTATTAAATGAAATATATAGACATATGTAAAAAAAAAAAGAGATATATATACAAAATTATCTAATATTAAAAATTTAATGTTCAATTATTTTACTAATTATTTTTGTATATTACATGTTTATTCTTGATATAATAACTTTTATTATTAGATACACATATGATTGAATAAAAATTAAGTTATACTTTGTCGAGTATGATTTTATTAACTTTATTTACATCTTGGTTAGATACATGTAAATTTTTTTTTATATTTTTAGTATAATTGATAACTTTAAGTTATTCTAAACACTTTCAACACTTAGTGTAATATTTATATCAAGTATTGATATCTTGCTTGTGAAGTTTATAAAACCAATGATTAAAAAGAGAATGGGAGCAGTACAGAATGAGAGATTTAAGTATATTAGTGTGTTATTTAAATAAAAAATATATTAAAATGAAATAGGAGATAACTAAATTAATATATTGACTTAATTAAAAATAATTGATACAAATTGTTGAACAATTTAAGAATTTTCATATTTTCTTAAGATTTGTTATTATATTATTATTATTAATATTTATTATCATATTTTAGAATTAAATAAAAATACTTTTTAATATATTTAGGACATTACAAACTTATGTATGCAAAATTTGTAAACTGACGAATTTGACTAATAATTTTTTAATGTTATTAGCTATGGTTAAAGTATTTTACTTGTTTTAATCAAATTAAATAAAAGTTATTTTTTATTTTAATAATCATCAATGCTATCGAAACAAATAATTTGAATGATATATAATGATATATATATATATTATTTACGTAAAATGATCAAGTTAATTTACACAATTAAAATAAGAAAGAAATATTTGGGTTAATTAACCCAAATATTTGTACAATAATTGTCCAATATTATTATATTAGTGAAGATTTCAATTGATGATTAAACTATAAAGCAAATAAAATAAATAAAAAATTACTTCAAATAACAATGAATTAAAATTAGCAAATTAAGAATTAAACTACATAGAAAATAAAACAAAAAAAGAGAAGAGACAATTACTTAGATGTTCTCAAGTGAATCATCATCATTTTCTAAATCCTTACATCTTACATTTTCTAATGAAGATTAAAGAAACTGAAGAGCAAGTGACTCTTCCTTGGGATATTTATGTAGAAAGATCAAGTTAATTTACACAACTAAAATAAGAAAGAAATATTTGAGTTAATTATCCCAAATATTTGTACAATAATTCACTACAACACAATAGGCAAACGACGACGGTTCTGTGAGTCATCTGCAGCGGTTTGAACCGCCACGAATAGAAACTCATAGCGGTTACGTTACTGTGGCTATTTCTAGCGTCGGGAGATTGTATCTGCAGCGGTTACATTAACCGCTAGCATAACCGCCGCAGAATGAATATTGAATTTTGTGGTGGTTGTTAACTGCAGTTAAGTACAATTTTTAAAAAATTAGTTTTAAAATCTGCAACAGATTTCAACCACCATAAAAAAAATTTAAATAATTTCGTCCTTTTTTAGCAGCGGTTTATAACCGCCGTAATTAATTTTAAAAAATTTATTTCAACTATTGATAATCATATATTTTATACATTAATAAACCCTCATTTTTAGTCATTTACACTCTTCATGTACTTAATTGATTAAACCTGGTTATGTTTTGTAATATTGGACTCAAATTGGACTTAATTGATTTTTTTTCAGCATTATTTAGGTCTTACAATGTTTCTGTATTTTGGTCATATCTTGAGTTCTAGATATCTAGAAATTATGAATTTTACCTTGTAGGAAAGCTGAGAGAAAGCTCTACAACTTTGATGAAGAGCTCAAAGTCTCAATCAGACATCTAGAAGAGCTAAATGGGCTTGGAAGACAGAACACGAGTTTTGTGTCTGGAAACCTGATTAGTGTACAGTTTGGACATTTTTTATCAGAGCATAACTCGGGCTGTAAGAATTATCTTGAGCTGAAATTTGGACATTTGAAAGTTAAGACCAAGATCTATAACTTTCATGAGAACACAAGAGCCTATTCGGATAGCTTGGAGGTGATATTAGGCCTGGAAGTCAAAACAGAGGTGCTGAAACTTAGCCTGAACAGTCTGCAGTAATTGGGTCATATCTCGGGCTGTAGGTGATAAAATGAGCTGAAATTTGGACATCTGAAAGTTAAGATCTAGATCTATAACTTTTATGAAGATGACTTTTCTATTTGATGACAGAATCCATGAGTTAAGCAATGAATGATTTTGGAGACAAGAAATCTCAATAATTTTTCACTCTTATCCTCACCATTTGGCATTTTCCACTCATTCATCCACTCATCCACCTACTCTTAATCAGCCTCCTTGTCATTTTGTATCCCTAATCCTCTATAAAAGGCACCATTGGCTGATCATTGGAGGCACTTGGTGTTAGGCTTAGTTTGTACAAATTAAGGTTATGCTTGTTTATTATTTTCCTTTGTTGTAATTTTCTCTTATTCTAAATTGAAGCTATGTTCATCTTTCTCTTCTTCTCTCTTTCTTTCTTCTTGTCTATGAGTAACTAAATCTTCATCTTGCTTGGGTGAAAGAGTGAAGCTCTTGGTAATGAAACAAGGTTAGATTATTCTATTTCTTGTGCTTAAATGATATATTATCAAATGGACATTATATGTGTTGTATTTTGTTTCCAATTAATTTAGAAACTTTCTTTGTATAATGGAGATCTTGATTTATTGTAGACAATAGGATTAGCACAGTGAATGCTTGAACTCATTTATAAATGTTGGTAGATAATTAAAGGAATCATAATATGATTGCATATATAATTAAACTTTGAATATTATATTTTCCGATTGGAACCTCCGTGGTGTGTGGATTTCAATTGAGTTATAAAGAGAAATAATCTTGCCTTTAATTTATTACTAAGAGTGGATCTTCTAACCCAAGCAAGTTCTTAAATTCACTTGTGAACATCTTTTATTACTTTTGGTGTTGTGACAAATCCTCTTCTTACCTCAATTAATTTTTTCATCAATTCCCTATGGATCGACCTCGGACTCCCAATAAATTTATTACTTCAGACAACCTACACTTGGGTTTGCATCTTTTAAATCCCGTAGTCAAGTTTTTGGCGCCGTTGCCGGAGACTTGATTTGAAGTTTTAATTTATTGAGGTTCTTCTTCTTTAATAAAATCTATTCTCTTTTCTCCCTCACCGAAGCAAAAGATCGGCTTGCCGATTCTTTTGTTTCTTTACTAACTCTCTAACTTTTTAACTATCTAACTTACTAACCTACTAACTTGCTAACATACTAACTTTCTAACTTTTAATTTATGTCATTTATTTTCTGCTTACTAACTTTTATTTTCTGTTATTTATTTTCTGCTTACTAACTTTTATTTTCTGCACTCTAACTTTTATATTTACGTCTTTTATTTTATGCACTCTAACTTTTTAATTTCTGTTATTTATTATTGCTTTCTAACATAACGAAATAATTTTTCTTCTTCTCTTCTCTTTCGTCGGCTCTGGTGGGACTTTGCCTCTCTCTGGTTTTTATATTTTAAATTTATTTTCTGCAATTTATTTTCTACACTTTATTTTCTGCACTTTCTAACTTACTAATTATTAACTCTCTAATTATCTAACTTTTTACTCTATCAGTTATCTAATTTTTTACTTATTAATATTTATTGGGTGGTTGGTTTATACCACATCCTTGTTAATATTTAATGACGGGTTATACCGCCAGCTTGTACATTATTTTTGTTTATTTATTTTAAGTTATTTATGTATTTATGCTTAATTGGTATCGTGATTTAAATTCTGGTCGTTTGGTTAAAATTAATCCTGGTACTTTATATATTGATTTGTTTGAATCACAATCACACACAATTGACACAATGACTGACAATGATAGTGTACAAGATGAACATGAAAATCAACCGTTGTGAACCATGCGTGAATATTTGCAACCACCTCGAAATTCTAGTCCATCATGTTTTATCTTTCCACTCAATGCCAACAATTTTAGATTTAAGCCAGATATGATTTCTTTACTTCCTAATTTTCATGGTTTAGAATCTGAAAGCTCATATTTACATCTGAAAGAATTTGAGGAAGTATGTATTGCTTTCAATGACCAAAATTGCACTGAAGAGATTATTAAGCTTAAATTGTTTTCTTTTTCTTTAAAAGATAAAGCAAAATCTTGGCTTAACACTTTGAAACCAAGATCAATTGGCACATGGCAAGAAATGCAAGGTGAGTTCTTAAAGAAATTTTTTCCAACACATAAAACCAATACTATGAAAAGACAAATTCAAAATTTTTTCCAAAATTCAAATGAAGCATATTTTCAATGTTGGGAACGATTTAAAGATTTGTTAAATTCTTGCCTATATCATGGTTTTGAAAAATGGCGCACTATAAGCTTCTTTTATGAAGATTTAATACCTGAAACTAAACAATTTGTAGAAACAATGTGCAATGGTGAGTTTCTTGATAAAGAACCTGATAAAGCTTTAGACTATTTGAACCAGTTGGCTAAAAATTCTCAATCTTGGCATAGTACTAACACTTCTAAAAATTCAATTAGATCTAATCTTGCAAGTGCTAATAAAGAAAAATATCACCTTAGTCAAGAGGAAGATCTAAATGCTAGATTTGCAGTTTGGCTAAAAAGGTTGAAGCCATGGAATTAAGAAAAACAAAAGAAATTAAATCTGTGCAAAATAAAGAAATTTGTGGCATTTGTGATGACTTAGGACACTCAACACATGAATGTCCTAACATTCCTGTTTTTAAAGAAGTTATACATGAGCAAGTAAATGCAATGAATAATTTTAAAAAGTCATTTACTTCTTCTTTTTCAGATACATACAATCCAGGATGGAGAAATCACCCGAACTTCAGCTGGAGGAATAATAATCAGTCACAATTCGTGCAACCACCACCTCCTCAAGCACAACAAGACTCTCAAAATTCTCAAGGATATGCACTTTATGTCCCACCATATAGGAAAAACCTTGAAGAAACATTGTATGCATTCATAGAAAAGCAAGAGGTCATTAATAAACAAAACAATCAAACCATGAATAACATAAAAGACACTCTTGCTAAACTTTCTTATGCACTCACCATTCACGAGAAAGGAAAATTTCCTTCTCAACCTTAACCAAATCCCAAAGGTCAGTACAGTCTAAATGAAGGGAGTTCAGAAAACTAACAAATGGACCAAGTCAAGTCAGTGATAACTCTTAAGAGTGAAAATGTTGTTGAAAAATAAATCCCCAAATCTTGTGAGAAAGAAGATGAACCAATTCCCCAAGAAAATGAAGAAGTTGACCAAAAGGAGACTAAACTCTCGTCTTCACCCCCATTTCCTCAAGCATTGAATAATCCAAAGAAATTGGACCACCACACTGAAATTTTTGAAATTTTGAAACAAGTGAAGATCAATATTCCTTTGTTAGATGCTATCAAGCAAATTCCTTGTTATGTTAAATATTTGAAGGACTTGTGCGCTGTTAAAAGGAAATTAAATGTGAAAAAGAAAGTATTTTTGGCTGAACAGGTAAGCTCCATTCTTCAGGATAATAATGCGTTGAAATATAAAGACCCTGGTTATCTTACAATTTTATGCATTATTGGAGAACATAAAATTGAAAAAGTTTTACTTGATCTTGGTGCTAGTGTCAATTTGTTTCCATATTCAGTTTATCAATAACTTAACTTAGGTAAGTTAAAATCAACTTCTGTAACTCTTCTACTTGCCGATAGATCAATTAAAATTCCAAGAGGAATAGTGGAAGATGTGTTAGTTCAAGTTGATAAATTCATATATCCTGTGGATTTTATTGTCTTGGATACTGAACCTATGGTTAATAGTTGCAAGTCAAATCCTGTTATTTTAGGTCGTCCATTTTTAGCAACATCTAATGCTTTGATAAATTGCAAAAATAGAGTGGTGAAGCTAACATTTGGAAACATGACACTGGAGCTCAATGTTTTTAACATGTGCAAGCAATCACAAGAAGTCCTTAATGAAAAAGAGGAAGTTAAAAGAATTGAAGCCATTATAGATGATCATCTTCAAACAAGGAGTTCTTCTGACCAATTAAAAATTTGTTTAGTCAATTCATTTGATTCAGGCATGCAATTAGAAGATGATATCTCTAAAATATGCTCTTTGCTTGATTGT
The DNA here is from genome assembly GCA_029884605.1 of Ormosia emarginata. Taxonomy (NCBI): domain Eukaryota; kingdom Viridiplantae; phylum Streptophyta; class Magnoliopsida; order Fabales; family Fabaceae; genus Ormosia; species Ormosia emarginata. Next base: position 2,010,586 of record JAQQTP010000057.1, on the reverse strand, counting down.
ACATAGGTAATGGAGTACAAGGGATGAAAGTCAAGATTTGAAGAGCTAAAACCTATGAATGATAATGCCCATGAAGAAGTACCCACACTAGAACTAAAGCCATTACCTGCTGGGTTGAAGTACATATTTTTGGGAGAAAAGTAAAACTTTCCAGTGGTAATTTCCCCGTCTCTTACTGAAGAACAAGAAGGTATGTTAACAGAAGTACTTAAAAGGCATAAAAGTGTAATTGGATGGTCATTAAAGGATATAAAAGGCATTAATCCATTAATTTGTACACATAGAATACATTTAGAGGATAATGCTAAAACTTCTCAACAACCTCAAAGAAGATTAAATCCACACATGAAAGAGGTAGTTAGAGCTGAAGTCTTTAAATTGCTTGATTTTGGAATTATCTATCCTGTCTCTGATAGTCAATGGGTAAATCCTCCATAAGTTATGCCTAAGAAATCTGAAATAATAGTGGTTGAAAATGATAAGGTGAATTAATACCTATGCGAGTCTCATCTAGTTGGCGTATGTGTATTGATTTTAGAAAATTAAATGCTGCTACTAGGAAAGATCATTTTCCCTTACCATTTCTTGACCAAATTCTGGAAAGGGTAGTAGGACATCCGTACTACTATTTTCTTGATGGTTATTTGGGTTATAATCAAATACCAATTGCATTGGAAGATCAAGAAAAGACCACTTTTACATGTCCCTTTGGTACTTTTGCATATAGAAAAATGCCTTTTGGCCTTTGTAATACTCCGGCAACATTTCAAAGATGCATGTTAAGCATTTTTAGTAACATGATTGAGCATTATTTAGGGGTTTTCATGGATGATCTGACAGTTTTTGAAAATTCTTTTGAAAATTGTCTTGATAATTTAGAAAAAGTTCTTAAAAGATATGAAGAAAAAGGATTTGTGCTAAACTGGGAAAAATGTCATTACATGGTTACCTCAGGAATAGTGTTAGGTCATGTGATATCTTCAAAAGGAATTGAAGTTGATAAGGCCAAAGTTGAATTAATTGTTCATTTGTCTTCCCCAAAAATAGTCAGAGAAGTTCATTTTTTTTTAGGATATGCAGGATTTTACAGAAAATTCATTAAGGACTTTAGTGCCATATTTAAACCATTATGTAATCTTCTGTTGAAAGATGCACCATTTGATTGGACTCAATAATGTCAAAAATCTTTTAAAAAACTAATTGGTCTTCTGACATCTGCTCCTATCATACAATCTCCTGACTGGTCTTTGCCTTTTGAGTTAATGTGTGATGCTAGTGATTTTGCTGTAGGCGCTGTTTTAGGCCAAAGAAAGGAAGGTAAGTCTCATGTGATTTGTTACGCAAGTAGAACTTTAAACAGTGCACAAATGAATTACACCACTACTGAAAAAGAACTACTTGCTATAATTTTTTCACTAAACAAATTTCGATCTTACTTAATTGGTTCTTCTATTGTGATTTTCACCGATCATTCTGCTATTAGATATTTGATGTCTAAGCAGGATGTCAAACCAAGATTGATAAGGTGGATCTTGTTGCTTCAAGAATTCAATATCACAATAAAAGATAAGAAAGGAGTCGAAAATGTTATCGCTGATCATTTGTCCAGCCTTACAATAGGCTCACCTTTTGATAGCACACTTATCAATGATTCTTTTCCTGATGAATTTTTATTTTCTGTCAATTCCATGCCTTGGTTTGCTAACATAGTCAACTTTCTTGTAACAGGAAAGATGTTGCCTCAATAGACACACCAAGATAGAAGGAGATTTTTGACAGAGGTGAAAATTTTTTATTGGGATGACCCATATTTGTTCAAATATTATGCTGATCAAATCTTTCGGAGATGTGTGCTCGACAGTGAGGTAAGTAGTGTCATTAAATTTTATCACTCAGAAGCATGTGGAGGTCACTTTTCTTCAAAGAAAACAGCTGCGAAAATCTTGCAGTGTGGATTTTATTGGCCCACTTTATTTAAAGACTGCTATACTTTTTGTAAAAGTTGTGAAAATTATCAAAAGTTAGGCTCAATTTCAAAAAGAAACATGATGTCTCTGAACCCTATCTTTGTCATTGAAATTTTTTATTGTTGGGGAATTGATTTCATGGGTCCATTTCCATCTTCATTTGGTTTGTGTATATTTTGGTTGCAGTTGATTATGTCTCAAAATGGATTGAGGCCATTCCATACCGACACAATGATCATAAAACTGTTCTCAAATTTTTAAAAGAAAATATCTTGTATCGATTTGGAATCCCTTGAGCTATCATCAGTGATGGGGGAACACATTTTTGTAATAAACCATTTGAATCTTTAATGAAGAAATATGGTATTACACACAAAATTATCACCCCTTATCACCCTCAGACAAGTGGACAAGTTGAATTGACAAATAGGGAGATTAAACAAATTTTGAAAAAAACGGTTAACCCAAATAGTAAAGATTGGTCTTTAAGACTAAACGATGCACTTTGAGCTTACCGTACTACTTTCAAAACATCTTTGGGCATGTCACCCTATCGGTTAGTCTATGAAAAACTTTGTCACTTGCCTGTAGAATTGGAACATAGAGCATTCTGGGCCATTAAAGCTTTCAATCTAAATCTTGATGATGCTTGCAAGATACGCAAATTGCAATTAAATGAACTTGAGAAATTGAGAAATGATGCATATGAGAACTCAAAGATTTATAAAGCCAGAACAAAAGCTTTTCATGACAAGACAATTTTGAGAAAATCTTTTGAAATTGGTCAAAAAGTTCTACTTTATGATTCTCATCTGCACTTATTCCCTAGAAAATTGAGATCTAGGTGGAGTGGTCCTTTTGTTGTCAAACATGTGTATCCTCATGGGGCCGTAGATATTGAGAATCCTCGGAATGGTAATGTGTTTAAAGTCAATGGACAAAGGCTCAAACCATTTCTGGAAAACCAAGTTGATGAGGTAGAATTCATCTCTCTTTCTGATCCTTGTTATGAATAGAATTTATTCTAATTTTGTTGCCTTGTTTTTGCAGTTCTTTATGTTACCGGTTAAGTGACGGATACGGTACTCCGTGACTCTCAAGTCGGTTTATTTTTTAGTTTCTCAAAATAACTGAATCCTTTTTCTCCTTTAAAATGGATGTCATTCTTTCAAACATGAGAAAACATTTTCCTTCTCTCCCTCAAAATGCTTTGAAAAAAATTTACAAAGTTAGATGTGAAAGATTGAGACTGTTAATGCACAAAAGTATACTAGAAGATGTACGCTGAATAATTGAAGCAAAGGTCTGACTAGCAGGTGAGTCTTCAATTTCATTTAACTCATACATGCCAGGTTTTGGAAGAAGTTCATATTCTAAAAGGAGAAGAGCAAAAAGGTTGCTAAGTCTATCACAAATGTGGACGGTGGAATTGAAACAAGCGATGTCGTTCTTTGGGGATGGTTTCCGCAAACAGAGAAGATAAAATTTTCTTCATTAAGAATGGACTGAGTAAGGAGTCATTAGATGATATCTTATTGACTCTTGAGACGCATTCTTGTGGATTGGTGCATCGTGAACTTCTTAATTTATGGAATCTCTTCAAGGATGAAGAAAAACGCTACAGTCTTGGGAATCTGACTCTAAAAGACCCTGTTTGCTAATTTATAAGAAAATTGCATGAGAAGCTTATCCTCAACTCATAGAAGGGTTTAAGCCGTTACTGGATGTTAAACCAGAGGCAAATGTGAGTCATATCCACAACAATCTATACATATCATCCTCTTCTTCTTCATGTCATCTTTAAAAAAAAAAGCAAAAAAAGAAAAAGAAAAGCAAAAAGCAAAAATAAAAAAATAAAAGAAAGAGAAAAAAAAATATTTGAACAAGGGCGATCCGAAAGGAGTACCATGACTTTAATTAGTTGTGGAGCCCCAGCCTTTGGCTAACCCATCATTGACTCGGGTGGACCTTTGCATGCTGGTCCTTAAAAAAGTTCGTGTACCATGCTTTGTAGAGAGCCGCACTCCATAACCTAATGTTTACCATCTAGGCACTGTGGAGTTGATGGACAGGCAGAAGCGTCCCACTCTGTTTATTAGTGAGAAGTAACCCGCGGCTGCCAAAGCGTATGAGGCATCTGAGCTTGATCCTCTCTTTTATTAGAAGGGGCTCTCAGCGCCCTGGGATGGAATGTTTCAGATCTTGGACATTACGGGTTTCAGATTTTAGCATCTTTGATGATGTTATAAGCCCAAGTGTGAGCGTTCCAGGTTCCAGACCCAGGATGGAAACCCACGATGGTTTCTTCTTTCTCCTTTCTTCTAATTAACGGACGTGAGTGTCTACTGCACTGGTGACACACAGTATAAAGATATGCCACTACTGCACTCATGACGCGCAATATAAAGATACGCCATGAAAGCTGTACATACAGGTATGTCATCATTTGCTATTATATTTCTTTTATCTTTGTATGATTTTGCTGTATTTTAGTTTTGGACATACGATCCTTTGATAAGGGTCCTTCAAGGATTTCTAGATTTCTTTACCCTGATGGTTTTCTTGAAGTAAAAAACAAAACAAAACAAAACAAAAAAGCAAAAAAACAAAAAAAAACAAAAAAACAAAAAAAATTATGTTTCTTAATTTCAAACTTTTTCGACAACAGCAAACCTACCCTTATAGGTGCAATTATTACCCTTTCCATTCTGTTTCCTATTTAAACACTTCATTTTCTCTACTTTCCTCCAACTCAGAATCATTCAAAGGGAAGGTGAGAATAGAAATGGAAGGTGTTTCTATTCATCAACTTAAAAATATCTGTGTATTTTGTGGATCTAAGTATGGGAAGGGTTTAGAGTTTATAAACGCAGCTACCACTCTTGGTCGATCACTTACTGTGAGGAATATTCATCTTGTATATGGGGGAGGTTGCTGACGAGCGCCGAACTCAGTCAAAATTATAACCGAAGTTATTACCTAAACTTGTAGCATAGTGAACAACACCGGATCGTCTCCTCAAGGATCGTAGATGCAATTTGATCAAATCAAGTGAAAGTTAGAAAAGGGGGGGTTTTGATGGTTCAAGGATTGCAGTGACAGGATTTAAAGAGAAATAACAATTAAAAGAACAGTCAATTCAGAAATCTATCCGAGATTGGGTGGATTCAATCATAGACCTTTCAACAAACATTTGAAGCACATTTGAATGGTTAACTTGGATCTAACCGAGATCTCAGCATCAGATCCAGAATTCATACTAGACAATCGTCCAGAATTCAATTAATAAGTAATAAACATAAATCTGCAATCGCACCATTCATGTAGATATATATCAATTTAAGCACCGAATTCAATTAACCTAGGCACCAATCAGTAACCTAACCTCTTCAATTACGTGATTAGTTCAGATCAATCAGTTCTAAATTTCATCACAATACTTAATCTTAAACCAAGATCAAATCAGATCAAACATAAACAGAATCACCATTCATGCATTCAAGATCAAGAGAACAGAAGAAGAAGAGAAGAGGAATTCAAATATAAATCAAATACATTACATAACCAAGGTCTCAAGAATCCAAGCCACAATCTCTTCAAGAGTCCCGAATTGACTAGAAGTGACTTAGCTCTCCATTACAATGAAGGAAAAATATACAAGAACTATGAAAAGCTATCTCTAACACCAAGTGTGTGTTGTTCCTAGAGCTCTCCACATGCTTTCTTTTATAGAGGATTCGGAGTAGTAGTAGATGGGTAGATGGGATTAGTAGGTGGGTGAGTAGGTGGGTGAGTAGGCGGGTGAGTAGGTGGGTGAGTAGGTGAGCTACCTTGTCTCCGAAATTCTTTATTGCTGAACTCATTGATTTCGTCGTTTTTGAGCCAAGTGGTCTTCATGAAAGTTCTAGGAAAATGTCTAAGCTTTCCAATGGCTCTGGAAGCACCCAAAAATTCGTCCTACAACCCAAGATATGACTCAATTACTACAGACTGTTCAGGACCAGTTTCAGCACCTCTGTTTTGACTTTCAGACCCAATATCTCCATCAAGGAGCCCGAATCAAGTTTTGTGCTTGACATGAAAGTTGTACATATGGGTCTTAACTTTCAGATTACAAATTTTCAGCCCATTTTATATGCCCAAACTCGAATTATGTCCTGGTTACTACACACTGTTCGGGTTCCAGTCACAAATCCCGTATTCTGATTTCCATGCCCAATTAGCTCCACTAGATGTCTGAAATTGACTTTGAGCTCTTCATCAAAGTTGTAGAGCTCTTTCTTATCTTTCCTACAACGTAAAATTCATAATTATCAGACATTTAGAACTCAAGATATGGCTAAAATACAGAAACAGTGTAAGACCCGAATAATGCTAAAAAAATCAATTAAGTCCGATTCGAGTTCAAACTTACAAAACATAATCAAATTCAGTCAATTAAGTACATGAAGAGTGTAAATAACTAAACATAAGGGTTTCTTAATGAATAAAATATGTGATTATCAGTTGCCGTGGGTTAATGAGGGCTGTATCACTTGCTGCATATATAGGAGGCAGTCAGGTTTTAGGTGTCATTCCTGAACCTTTAGCTCAACAGAACATCATTGGAAAGATAATTGGAGAGGAACTTAAGGTATCATCAATGCATGAACAAATGAAGATAATGCTTGAAAACTCTGATGCATTCATTGCCTTACTAGGTGATTTTGGTACCTAGGAAGAAGTTTTTCAAATTGTCTCTTGGGCCCAACTGAACATCCACTATAGACCCATAGGTTTGTTGAATGTAAATAATTTTTTTGATATTTTGTTAATCTTTCTTAACCATGTTGTGGAACAGAAATTTATCACACCTTCGGCAAGACAACTTCTTATCTCTGCTTCCACTGTTGATGAGTTAATTGATAAATTAGAAGCTTTTGTTCATAAACCTGACCCAACAATAGCTCAGATAGATTGGTCAACAGGAAGCAGTGAGGGAAACAGGATGAAAAAGGAGCCAGATTTGATACTTCATTTATAGCTTTTCTTTACTTTTAATTTTATTTATCGTACTTTGTTTTTGTTTAAATTTGTGTCAGATTTATCTAACAGGTAATATCTTCTATCCTTTACTCATCTATATTTTAACATTGAGGACAATGTTGTGATCTAGTTGGGGGGAAGGATAGTTGACTATTTTTTTTTCTTTTCTTTTTTGGAAAGTATGATATGATTGTCATGGACTTACTAAACCAATGAATGATGATAGAGTAAGGAGTAATTTTACTTCTGAGACGTATCTAAATTGGGAAGTATGTTTAGTGATATGACTATCAGAAACATATTCATAGTAAAACCAATTAAGGATGGCAGAGTAAAGAGTAAATTTTGGAAACAATTTATAACTCTTGAGACGCATCTTAGTTGAGGAAATGATTATTTTGTATAGAAGTAGCAAATAGATTCTTGGATCTTAGCATAAATTATCTTATTTCTTAAAAATCACAAGCTTGGATATGAATGTTGATGTGATGGATTGAGAATGATAGAAATATGCCTTATGAGATTTCGAGCCTATTGATGAATGGATTGAATATCTGTACCATTTTCTTCTTTCTTGTGTGATTTTCACTCATGGAATTGTTACTCTAGAACTTGCTTTGATTCTTTTTGAGGCTACATTTTCATATGCATACATTAATATGATTAAGGCATTTTGAAATAGCTACTTTGACCAAATAGCCATCCTTGTATATTTTTCATTGTGTAACCCCTTTGAACTTATTTGATCATTCCTTGTTTTTAGCTAATTTTGTACCTTTAAAAAAAAAGAAAAAAAAAACATGTTTTTACCCAACCTTAGAGAATAAGAGAGCATTAACCTTGTTCTTGAACAAGTGTGGGGGTGTGTGTGCAAAATGATCAAAAAATAAATAAATTTGACCACCGTTGCAATTAAAGGATTATCAGAGTCTAGAATAAAGGTGGGTGCTTGGAAACAACAAGAAGAAAAAGAGAATGTTCAAGTCTAACAATAAATTCAATTCACCAATTTGGGATTGATCTTCAACAAAACATTAGTCAAATATTGGTGATTGTCCTTTATGATGAATGTTCTCAAACATTTTCTCTACTCTAATTGTACCATAATGCTCTTTTATTCTCTTTGGTATTTATCTTTTCATATCCATATTATCCCCTCTCTTTTACTATGACCCTATTATAACCTTGAATAAAGTCCTCTTGATTTTTGTATGCATGTGTTTTGAGTAGCAGAGAAGTAGAAGATAAGCAAGCTTATGGTAGTACAATTGTTCATGGGTTGAATAGAGTGAAATATTTACCTTTTAAACACTTGAGAGATTGAGAGTGAATTCTGTGAGGATATATCATTCTTGATTCATTCTTTTCAACTGAAGTTTCCTTGCTTGTTGGTTTGAGATGTGAAGAAATGTTACCTCATTAATGCTTTGATCCCTTGAATTTCTTATTGCTCTTCTTGCTTCATCGAGTCTTTTAGAGTTTTTAGCTTTTGAGTCTGTGTCATTTTTCTTTGTCTTCTAACTTTGGTCTTATGTGTTTTGCCTAGGAGTGCAAAAAGCTAAGTGTGGGGGAATTTAATAATCATATATTTTATACATTAATAAACCCTCATTTTTAGTCATTTACACTCTTCATGTACTTAATTGATTAAGCCTGGTTATGTTTTGTAAGATTGGACTCAAATTGGACTTAATTGATTTTTTCAGTATTATTTAGGTCTTACACTGTTGCTGTATTTTAGTCATATCTTGAGTTCTAGATGTCTAGAAATTATGAATTTTACCTTGTAGGAAAACTGAGAGAAAGCTCTACAACTTTAATGAAGAGCTCAAAGTCTCAATCCGACATCTAGAAGAGCTAAATGGGCTTGGAAGACAGAACACGAGTTTTGTGTCTAGAACCTGAACAGTGTACAGTAATCAGAGCATAACTCGGGCTGTAAGAATTATCTTGAGCTGAAATTTGGATATTTGAAAGTTAAGACACAGATCTACAACTTTCATGAAGAACGCAAGAGCTCATTCGGACAGCTTGGAGGTGATATTGGGCCTGGAAGTCAAAACAGAGGTGCTGAAACTGGGCCTGAATAGTCTGCAGTAATTGGGCCATATCTTGGGCTGTAGGTGATAAAATGAGCTAAAATTTAGACATCTGAAAAGATCCAGATCTACAACTTTCATGAAGAGGACTTTTCTATTTGATGACGGAATCCATGAGTTAAGCAATGAATGATTTTGGAGACAAGAAATCTCAATAATTTTTCACTCTTATCCTCACCATTTGACATTTTTCACTCATTCATCCACTCATCCATCTACTCTTAATCAGCCTCCTTGTCATTTTGTATCCCTAATCCTCTATAAAAGGCACCATTGGCTGATCATTGAGGGCACTTGGTGTTAGACTTAGTTTGTACAAGTTAAGGTTATACTTGTTTATTATTTTCCTTTGTTGTAATTTTCTCTTGTTCTAAATTGAAGCTATGTTCATCTTTCTCTTCTTCTCTCTTTCTTTCTTCTTGTCTATGAGTAACTAAATTTTCATCTTGCTTGGGTGAAAGAGTGAAGCTCTTAGTAATGAAATAAGGTTATATTATTCTATTTCTTGTGCTTAAATGATATATTATCAAATGGACATTATATGTGTTGTATTTTGTTTCCAATTAATTTAGAAACCTTCTTTGTATAATGGAGATCTTGATTTATTATAGACAATAGGATTGGCACAATGAATGGTTGAACTCATTTACAAATGTTGGTAGATAATTAAAGAAATCATAATATGATTGCATATATAATTGAACTTTGAATGTTATATTTTTCGATTGGAACCTCTGTGGTGTGTGGATTTCAATTGAATTATAAAGAGAAATAATCTTGCCTTTAATTTATTACCAAGAGTGGATCTTCTAACCTAAGCAAGTTCTTAAATTCACTTGTGAACATCTTTTATTACTTTTGGTGTTATGACAAATCATCTTCTTACCTCAATTAATTTTTCTTTATCAATTCCCTGTGGATTGACCTCGGAATCCCGAGAAATTTATTACTTGAGACAACCTGCACTTGGGTTTGCATCTTTTAAATCCCGCAGTCAACTATTTTACTGCGGTTAAGAACCGCCACTAGGAATAAAATTAAATTTACCTTTCCTAAATTGGCAGCAAATGTCAACCGCCACTATTATTTGGAATGTTTTCACAACTAAAACTTGCGGCTGTTTTTGTAACCACTGCAATCTTTTTTTATTCTTTTTTTAAAAAAATCATCTATTTATATCGATGATAGTTGAAGAAAATTAAATATTTTTTTTGCATATTTTCTATTTACACTCACTAATGATTTTTAATTTGGTTTTAAAAACTTTTTTAGACCATTAAAACATTATTTGATCTAAAGCATCAAATTCATTCATTACTTTAAACCAAAACTAAATAAAAACAATGCACAAAATACAAGTATAGTATTTTGCTTAAAAGTGCTAAGTAGTATAAGAACTCATCCCAACATAAATTCGTAGTCAAAGTATCAATGCACAAAATGCAAGTCTAGTATCTTGCTCAAAATGCTAAGTAGCATAAAACAACTATTCCCAACATAAATTCCTAGTCAAAGTAACAATGTATGAAATGCAAGTCCAATATCTTGCTCTAAAGTGTTAAGTAATAAAGAACTAAGCAGAAGATGATGGTCAATGACTTTGTTTTTTATTACTAGCGCGTGAAGAGAGTCTTGCATTTGGTGGTGAGCCTAAGTTTGTAGCCTAAAATTGAACGAAAAAATTTACATGCATATTTTAAAGCAAATCTAAGTAGAAATCAAGTAAGTATTACCTATTGGCCAAATATATATGCTCATAGTAAAGACAATTTAAAACAAATCTTTATGGGGCTTTGTGTACACATTCAACCAAATAGTAGAGCAAAATTAAATCCTAATACATATCACAGTTTGAAGGATATTGATCTTCCCCCTTGGATTTATCACAACCTAGTATAGTAAGTTAAGAATGAAATTTATTATAAATCTATGCATCTCCCTATAACCTATCACTCTTTTCTCTTTTAGTGTACGTTATTATAATACAAAACCCAAGCTCGATCGAGATCCTCTAAAGATTTGGAAAAATTGTAGAAAATTTTAGCCTTAAAAAAATGGCTTGCTTTGTGACCAAAACAAAATTATAAATATATTATAATAAAGCTAAACCATTGGATGGACAACTGCAAGACCTTGCAATTCTTTTAGAACTCCAGACGATCCAAATCCATTGAATTTAGATCCAAAAGCATGCTAGAATGCTAATCATTAACATAATAAAGGACACAAACTCAAAATTGAGTTGTAAAAGAAAAATAAAACATAGCTCCCTTTTAGTATTAAAACATGAATATAACTATAGCAGTGACTGAAAACACAAGCAACTAAATACTCCGTTGTTAAAATTTCAAGGGTCTTTAACAAAAACTAGCAAAAATGCTATTAGAGTACTGCATTGTCTCTAGATTAATTAAAACCCATAAGAATCCATGAAAATCACTATACTACTGAAGACAGATGTGACAAAAAGTTACCACCAAAACATAGAAAGCTTGAATAAGAAATATAAGGGGAAAATTCTATTAGCTCCATTTGAGAGTGTCCCTTTACTCTTCCTCGGTGGTTGATTCACCACTCAAAAGAAAAAAAAAAGGTTAGTCAACAGAGTAAAATCATGTATCTATAAAGGGGAAAAGGAAAATAGTTACCTATCGGCCTTATCAAATCCAAACCTTGCGCCAAAATAAAAAGCCATAAACATGAAAACACAAGTTTAATTAAACTAGCATTACTCTATCCAACTTCATTTCTATACACTAGATATATAGAACCACCAAACATAATATCATGTACATTCCAAGCAAATACCACTAATCCAATAATAGGGAAAACCAAGCAAATACCATTAATCTATGAATTTACCTAATTGACCCCTAAGTTGGGAAAATCAGGCGGCAATTGACCCTCGTTAGTTTGCATAACACAAGCCAATAATTCTTTAAGCATTGCAGTATTTGTTGCAACTTCTAACTTTAGTTTTTCAAATTCAACTTTTGATGGGGCATCATTATATGACGATGACATTGACCCTTCAGAACGACAAGTAAGTCCAAACACCTGAGATGGATAGACTCTAAATCCCATATCTCAGACATATCCCGAGTGCTTTTTCCCAAAGACTTTTAGTATATGCCTCATTTTCAGAAGGTGCCTTCTCAATTTCCTTTTCTAATTTTTCCTGCATATAACATTAAACAACATATAATTAAACATCTAAAAGATTGACAATATAAACTCATAAATAACATATTATACTTACACTCTTTTGCTTGGCTTCAGGATTGACAAAAGATCTATCATTTTTCATGTGGGTAATAGGATACAGTTCCCCTTTACTATAAGGTCACCCACTTTGAATTTCCTAAGATTTTGTACTATATAATTAGTATGATTATAAAATAATCACTTAATTTTCTAAAACTAACAAACATCAAAATAATATATGAATTATACCAGCTCATGGTTCTTCCTAGCAATTGTCTTGGACCCAAAAGTGTGTGGAATTGTTTGCTTTTGTCGGTTGGCAACATTTTTTTCACATATCTCCTGCATTATTAACAAAAATATCATTCAATAAATGATAAGCATATCTAGAAAATTTCCAATTAATGCTCATTACCATAGTTTCTTCACTCAGTAGGTGGTTCAGATAAGCAGCCCAATGCTCTCTGGAAATCCTTTCTGGGTGCAAGTCAAGATTGGCTTCCAACCAAAATCAAAATTATAATGATCATAAAACAACCTACTCTTATTGTCCTTCCATTTCCTCCCAAGGTTTTGAAGTATATACTTTTTGTTCTCCCCATCATTGACAACAATTTTTTTCTTCAAGGCAAACATCATAAATTAAAAGGTTAGTAAACAAAACCAATAAGAAAACAAATTCATTTGGTTAAATATAATTCATACCTTTATAGTGTTATTCCAAACATGTTCCTTGTATGTGCCTGGAACTTTTTTCCAATTTATGTAGATAAATTATCAAAATTACTTGCAATAGCCCCTAAAATCCTCCCATAGGCCACCAGACTCTCCAATTGGTTAACTTACGGCATTCCATTCTATCATCACCATTTTCCCTGCACGAAGCACAAACACATCTTACACCTTCAAATGTGTTTCTTTCACAACACCCTCCTCATCTAACACGTAAAGCAAAACAAATTATTAGTATCCAAAAATATAATACAATAAAAAACATTAAATCTAAAATAGTAAGTTGTAAATCACATACCAATCACATCAACTGTCCAATACTTATTACACTTTTTCCCATAGATGCATGGTGGATCTTTGGCTTCATCAAGTTCAAGGTGTGGAGGATTGTGGGCTTCCGGCTGAGTTGGTTAAGGATTTTAGACTTCAAGCAGAGTTGGTTGAAGATGTTGAGCTACAGGCTCACTCTGTTGTGAACCCGCATTGTGACTCGTACCTTCAGAATTGTCACGAAGCTGAGTTGGTGTTGATCGGCACCTAGGAGCATGCCTCTTTCTCTTAGTCATTGTTGTAGAATCATAATGTTAATAAAGTTTAATATAAAAACTAGATTGTATAATTTAGTATATACAAGTGCAAAATGTAAACCTATTATTCAAACAATACCATAAACATATGCACAAATACAAATATATAAATATTTATATAAGAGCACTTGGAAAAAAATTATAAAAGAAACATATATATGATTGACAAGACATATTTATTAAGTAAGAAGAGTACAACGAAATAAGATAAGACATTCTCACAAGAAGATAACAAAAACAACTAAAACTTATAAGATTGAATCATATAACAAAGCATGTCAGTCTCTACATCAATGATGATTTTACTCATGCTTATCATAGAACCATATCCTCGTTATCATTATCAACATTTTCATTAATGGTTGAACTTTAAGGATCATCATCTGTAGCCACTCTTGCCAATTGTATGTGTGTGGTATCATCGGAGAAAAATTCTTCTAAGCTTTGTATTGGGTAAGCCTCATTAGATGTCATAATTTCTTCATCATCTTCACCCATGTCGTATAAGTCTTTTGGCTTTAAATGAACTGGTATGCTCTAACATTTTTCCTTCTCATCCTCCACATAATAAACCATTTGAGCTTCAGAAGCTTTAATGTATGGCTCATCATATTCATGTTAACCGATATGTATTAGTCGTTCAAAGTTAATAGAGACAAAACCAAACTTATCTCTTTTCATGCCTCTAGGATTGGTGGTATTAGCCCATTCACATTTAAACATGGGTGTCGTGAAGCCATTGTAACAAAGCTTAACAATGTCTACCAATTTTCCATAATATGGAACCCCTCCAATCCTCATTTGGGCATCATTATTGCTTGAGTAACTTCTTGTTCTGAATGTGCCAAAAACTCCACTATTTTGAGTTTTTAGTCCTTTGTCTCGTGCTAGGGTTCGAAATTTGTATCCATTAACATTATATGCAGTGAACCTTCTGGCTTGGTCAATAGGACCTTGAGCAAGAGTAAGAAGAGTATCTTTATCAAATCCACTAAGATTGTTGAGATCTTTGCCAATCTAAAAATAAGATTTTCTAGTGTTAGTCATATGCATATTACCAAAATAAGTGCAATATACATGCACAAAATGATTTTTTATTCACACGATTAGCAAACCAACCAACAAACTCTCTATGAACCTTCTTATTTATCTCAGTAGCGCTCCTTGTACAACTCCTTAGTTGCCTTCATACAACGCATCTAAATTCCCTAAATAGATGTACCATATACGATGTACAAAAATGGAAACTTAATAAGTAATGTAAGCACAAGAATTACTCATTGAAGATAGCAATCAACTGCAGGGCAGTTGGTTAACACGCGTCTATGAGCCTGTAACTTTTCAGTGGATGTTAGAGTAAAATATGAAGAGCCACCAATCGGCTTTCCTACTTGAGGAAACAATTTAGCTACTCGTGATTGAGGTTGTATATCATTAGGTTCATCATCAACACGGCCAGGTTAATTCCATCTTGTCTCAATATTATCTAAATACCTTGAACAAAATGTAAGAATCTCTTACACAAGGTAACCTTTTGCTATAGATCCCTTCGGTTGTGCTTTATTATGTACATAGGATTTATTTGTCCTAAGTACCTATTAAACCACAATAAAAGTAATTAATAACAATTCTATACATTATTAAAATTTGAAAAAAAAAGAAATACCATCACACATCTATTACCTTTCTATAGGATACATCCATCGATAATAGAGGGGAGCTCCGAGCTTAACTTCTTCAACAATGTGAACAACTAAGTGAACCATGACCGTGAAGAATGAAGGAGGAAATAACATTTCCATGTGACATAAAGTGAGCACAATTTGATGTTGCAATTTGTCTAAGTCTTCAACACTCAACACTTTACCACATAATTGTCTGAAGAATGAGCACAACTTAATTAATACTACCGACACCTTATCGGATAACCCTATTTGCATGGCTAACGATAACAATTTCTCTATCAATATATGACAATAATGACTTTTCAATATTTCACTCAGCTTAAGATTATTCACATCAATGCACCTAGAAATGTTGCTTGAATAACCATCTGGAACAGTAATGTTCCTTAAAGTTGTTAGGAATGCCTTCTTGCCACAATTAGCCATTGTAAAGATAGCTAAAGGATACCTTCCATTTTCATCTGGCCAAAGGTCATGTCTAAAACCCATAACTTTAAGGTCTATTCGAGCATTGACATGATCTTTTGTCTTTGCACTATCATTTAGTAAAGTGTGGATGACATTGTTGCACACATTCTTCTCAATATGCATCACATCAAGATTATGATCCAAAGAGTTATGCTTCCAATACGAAAACTCAAAGAATATGCTTTTCTTTTTCCATTGCTAAGTGTTACCTTGTGCAACACATCCGCCACGTGTTCTTTTTCCCTTTCCTTCCATCTCTGGTTTTTGACCAAATGAGATATTAATGTTCCTAACTTGTTCAAGAATTTTAGAACCAGATAATGTTTTTGGAGGACTGTGCATATCTTGCTCTCTATTAAACTGAACCTTATTCAATCTAAATATGTGTCTTTGATCAAGAAAACAATGATGACCCATAAATCATTTCTTACTATGAGGAAGACGACAAGGAATATTGTCAAAGTTGCAGGATAGACAAGCAAGTCCAGTGTAAGTGTTCCACCTAGAGAAAGTACCTAGCCCAGGAAAGTCACTAATTGTCCACATCTAAGTTGCATGCAATTTGAACATCTCTCACTTGAAAGAATCATATACATCCACACCCTCATTCCACAACTCATTCAACTCTTTGATTAAAGGCTATAAGTAGACATCTATGTCATTTCCTTGCATTTTTTTACTAGGAACTATCATTGAAATGATAAAATATGTTTACTTCAAACACACCTATGGTGGAGTGTTGTATGGAATAAGAATAACTGGCCAAATGTTATAACTTGCATTCATACTACCAAAGGGATTAAAACCATCAGTAGCTAATACAAGACGCAAATTTCGTGGATCTGATGCAAACATATTATTTGTTGAATCAAACCTCTTCCAAGCTTTAGAATCTCAAGGATGCCTCATCATTCTGTCTTTATTAATATATGCATTATGCCATATCATATCCTCAATAGTCTTTGATGACAAAAACAATCTTCGTAGTCAAGGTTTTAGTGGAAAGTAACGAAGAACTTTTGCAGGCACCTTGCTCCTTCTATTACCATCATTGGAGGCCTCAGTCTCACCACTTTTTGTCCTAGATTTCCATTTGGACGTGTTACAGACTCTGCATGTTTTCCTCTCTTCATATTCCTTATTACCCGAATACAACATACAATTATTCAGGCATGCAGGTATCTTTTTATAATTCAAACCAAACTTGGTGATAGTTTTCTTTGCCTCATAGAATGAACTTGGAATCTTTACGTGTCCAAATGCATCTTGCGTTAGTTCTAATATCATTGTCATGGCCTTGTCGCTCATCCCACATAGGCATTTGATATGATACAACTTCACCATAAAAGATAGTTTTGAATATTTTGTACACCCTTTATACAACGGCTATTCTCCATCTCTTGCTAATTCATAAAACTCTTTAGCTTTATGCCCTACTTGAGTTACATTCGGCATCACTCCATCATCCTTACCACTCTCTTCATTTGATGTAATGGGTACTTCATTTGCATGGTGCCTATCAACTCCAAAAGCATCATTGATCATGTTCTGAATAGGATCTTCATCAATCATAGTGTCTTCAACTACATTCGAAACATTACTACTTGAGACATTACTAGTTTCTCTTATGTCGGACTCCCTATGATAGAACCACAAAGTGTATCCTTCTGGGAATTGTTTACAAATTAAGTGGTCATACACCACATCCCTAGTCTGCCATTTTCTAAAACCACACTGTGAACAAGGACATATTATTTTGTCATTAACTGAACGACATTCAAAAGCAAAATCAATAAATCCCCTAACTCCTTGTTCATACTCAACTGAGTTTTGAGGCTTTGTAATCCATGACTTATCCATTGCTTTAGAATTTTCCTTCTGAATTTAAACAAAACACAACATTTAAGGAAAAACTTTCAAGTAAACTAAAATAGACTTAGGAAAGAAAATTAATTATTTCTGGACATAGTAGCATGCTTGTGAAACATATACTCAACCAGAGATCAAGCATAACATGTCCAAATATATTATAAAATTTAAAAGGGACTTAATTCAATTTTACCAAAGTAGTAATTTCCTCATAGTTACTATCAAAGTTTCTCATTAGCAATTTCCTTCATTTCGCTTAGTCAGGTTGCAAAAGACTTTGGATCAGAAATTTATTTGTAGAGAATTTTCATTATAATAATTCAAAAACCACATTTATTGGACCCCCAACAAATGACAAATTGAAGAAAAAGGCTTTTCTTATATGCTTCATTAAAATAAATGAGAACAATATGTGGGAACTGTTATATTAATTTCATAACTGCATGAACACTTTAGTCAAAGTGCAATAAAGAAAGGAGAATGATTATTTAACTATGTCAACTTATTATACAAAATCTAGAACTTCGAAATAAAAATCAACTCTTAACTCTTGTACATTATCAAACACATTACTTTTATAAAATAATTGTGGTTATTTAAAATAAAATATACTAATCGATTAATTTTGCGTATCTTAATTAATATATATATGATCTTTCACTAAAAATTTACAATTTTTAAAAGATAAAATGAAGTTCTTCCTTTGTTTTATTCTAGCTAGGGATGCTGGTTTTTGGCTTGACTTGCATGGATACAGATATCTTGACAAAAGCAGAAGTAACAAAAGTTAAATGACTTGAACTAGGTTAGAAGGCTATTTTGCACGCCTTAGAGACTAAGACATGAGTTAAAGGTAAACGATTCTATAGTTCTAGAAATAGTAGTGTGTAGTAACAATGGGTACAAGCTAGTAGGTAGCTTGCAAAAATTGTGTTGGTCCTGTTGGGACCGCAGTAGTTTGGTCTAACTTTTCTACTATTAATAACGTAGTTGTTATACTAAGTTACTTTTTGCTTCTTGATCAAACTAAAGCACGAGCTAACCAACTACTCAGGTTTCACACAAGTCTCTTCAAATTTTATGATCCAGAATGAGTCTCTAAGTTGAATACAACTGGATTTATGAATGAAAATGTGTTTTGTGACTTGAGGTTTACATGTAGATGCTTGAGGCTTATCCTGTTTTATCCATATGCTTTGGTGAGCTTATCCTGCTTTGTGTTTTATCCATGAAAATGTGTTTTATCTTGTTTTATACATGTGATTACCAAAGTAGCAAGCTTGGAATGTGTTTTAATCCTATAAAAATCAGTTGTATGTGGATCAATCTCCAAATTCAGCTCAAATACATGCTTTGATGCTTTGGTAGTGGATTTGAGGTCTTGTCTCTTACTTAAGGTTGTTCGTTTTGGATGGAGGGAGAGAAAACAAAAATATGAACTTTTTATCATGTCTCAGAAAGATATGACTATCATTTTATTTGAATCGCCAAATAATAATTTCTTTAAAAACACGGAGCCTCAGCAAAACATATTATATCTCTAAATGTGAATGGGCTAGGATAGAAGTAGATTGAAAGAAACAGTCAAAGAACTGAGGAACAAAGAAGCTTATATAAGTTGACAAGACTTGTTTAGACTTGTATGCATATAAAAACTATTAAGTAGTACCAGCAGTAGTATACTACCTGACCATAAATCGTGTTGATCATGGATCCCCTTACCTTCCTGCTCTGCCATGAAGCTAGAGAAAAGAATATCACAAATGGATTAATGAAATATGAGCAAAACATGTGCCATACAAGATAATGAATTGTACTTTTTGTTAATCAAGTGACCCCCTTTATTCAAGTGACAGTCTCTATGCAGAATTCAATAGAATAGTATTAACGTTAGAAAGTATGGTTAATTTCTCATTGGCTATTTCATGGGTTAATTTTATAAGAGATTCCTCTGTCTCTCTCTCTTTTAGTAAGAGCACCCTCTGTTCTTTCTCCAAATCGAATCATATTCTTTCCTTATTAAATTTAAAGCACATCTACTCTTGTACAATATAGGGTCTAAAAGGGTCTTCCCCAGGCATTTCCACAAACAGATCATGGTCACATATGATTTGTAAAAAGGTAAGTTTCTTGAGTGAATGAACTAAAAAAGAAAAGAAAAGAAAAGAAAAATCTAACTTTTCTGATTCAATTCAATTCTTTTTGTTGTAATTTTCCTTTCTTAACTTTCCCAGTAAGCAAACATGAACAAAAAAAATTGTCAAAGAAAATTAGACATGAGAAAAGAGATAAAAGATAAAGAGAACGTGATTCACTCACGAGCTTTCAAACGGTCATAAAATGATTTATATTCAAGTTCACAATCTCTAAAATATCACACTATCATACCATGTTTAAATGTTGAGAGCCCGATTTAAGTTACTAGAATAACCTGGATGGAATTTTACTTCAATAGGCTTTATTCTCAACAATTCCATGAATGGCCCCTTTAACAAATCCACCCAAAGTTTCAAACCAAAACTCTTACAATTTTGTAGACTAGCATTTGAAAGATTACTTCAAAATTATAAAAACCAAAATAACCCAAAAAAAGAAACTCTAATTTTTCGATGATACTAATATAGTCAATTATAGCATTCCACTTAAGCAAAAGATTGTCATCCTAGACACACTAGGCATATAACTCTCAATATAATCATCCAATTAACGAATACTTTAACCATGTACCTGGCTGAACGACACAAATGTTTAAAGGTGATTGAAACCAAGGTTATTCCATTGCTTCACTTTCTAGCAGAAGAAGAAAAGGAAAGTAAACCCCTTGAAATAAAATCCATTAATTTGATTGGCAAAATTTAAGAAAAAAAAAGTTTGCACCAATCACTGCTTACCTATGCAGCTGAGTTCACAAGTCGCAACCGTCCTTGTTAGCCAACAGCGTCACAACACCACTTCACTTTCTAGAACATCCTCAAGTGAGGATTTGGGAATGATGCGGTGAACTAGAATCCCAAGTAGGTGACCAAGACAAAGCAATGGGGTCGAGTGAGGGTTTAGGAACGATGCAGTGAACCAGCTTCAAACGTCACTCCTAGCCATGGGGGTCGAGTGAACGATGACGATGAGTGAGGGTTTTGAGAGTTTGGGAATAATGGTTTGCGCAGTTTGGGAAATTGGAAGGTTAGAGAGAATAGGAAATTTGGGAGTTAGAGGGAACAAAGGGAAATCTCAGCGCTTAAAAAATGATTACATACTGTGGCGGTTTGACATAACTGCTTGGAATCGCCACCTAACCACCACAAAGTTAACAAAATTGTGGCAATTATAGGAACCACCGCAGTAACTGTTGTTAGATTTTCAACTGTGGTAGTTATTCAACTACGGTAGTTAACAGTAACTGCCGCAGTTTGCCCACTACTAGTTGCTGAATTTTGTGTAGTGATTACTTAATGTTACTATATTAGTGAAGATTCCAATTGATGATTAAACTATAAAGCAAATGAAGCAAATAAAAAATTACTTCATACAACAATGAATTAAAATTAGCAAATTAAGCAAATCAAGAATTAAACTACACAAAAAATAAAACAAAAAAGGGACAACTACTCAGAGATTCTCACGTGAATCATCATCATCTTCTAATTTCTTACATCAAACCTTTGTTGACGAAGATCAAAGAAGCTGAAAAGCAAGTGACTATTCTTCTTTTGATATTTATGTAGAAGGATCAAGTTAATTTACATAACTAAAATAGGAAGGAAATATTTGGGTTAATTATCCCAAATATTTGTACAATAATTACCTAATGTTACGATATTAGTGAAGATTCCAATTAATGATTAAACTATAAAGCAAATGAAGTAAATAAAAAATTACTTCAAACAATAATGAATTAAAATTAGTAAATCAAGAAAATCAAGAAAATCAAGAATTAAACTATACATAAAAAAACAAAAAAAAAACAAAGAAAGGACAATTACTCAAAGGTTCTCACTTGAATCATCATCATCTTCTAAATTTTTACATCAAACCATTTCTGGCGAAGATCAAAGAAACTGAAGAGCAAGTGACTTTTCTCCTTTTGATTATTATTATTGGCCTTCTTAGTGGGGTTTCCCTGTAGATTGATGTCTCCAAAGATTGAACCTTGTGCTCGATAAAACAAAGTTGTACTCCGCTTCAACTCTTCATTCGAAGTCCCATTGGCAGCATATAATATTTTATAATCTCCTATACCTTGGAAGGCATTACCGAGTGCTTATGGATCTAATAATGGTTAGATCAAGTTGTGTGATTGACAATAGATTCTTTTTCTAATCTCTCATACTTTGTAAGGCTTCTCTGAGTGCTCATGGATATAGATGTGAAAGAAAAATGGTTAGTGGAGAATGCGAGAATGACATAACTTGTAACATTTACTATAACTTGATGTGCGCCATTGAGTGTAGGGGAAATGAGCGGTGGTTTGCCATTGAAGATTGTATCAGGCAAGAGAGGAATTCTAGGCTGCAATATAAAACTCAGAAATGATGATGCCTTGGGTTCATCTATTTGATTATGGTATTTTTTTATTTTAATAATTTTATAATGTTTAATTTTAATTGCTAACTAGTTTGGAAGTGTTTTTATTTTTATATATGACGAGATTTTTTTTCAATGTGGCATGATTTTTCTAATATGGCAGCTCATTTATATTTTTTATTTAAATTGTAGCATGATATGCCACATGATAACTTTTGAGAGTATGTATTTGCCACATGGCAGCATTTTATACATGTACTGTCATGTCAGAGTGACACATGTCATGATTTGAAGACATGTACTTTATCTTTATATATTATATGATTAAAATTTTAATTTATTTTTTAAAAAAAAAATCATAAGTGGCTAATGAAAAGTGGATAGACAATTAAGAGCGCCAATGGTAATACACTAGTTTTTTTGGTTTTTTTTTTCTCATTTGTTGAATACGATATGACATTACAAAAACAAAAGGTTAGCATTGGACGAGTATGTATGGGTAGGTATATGATTACAAGTTTGAATCTCAACTATGCCAATTTTTTGGGGTCATACTGTAAGGAATATCCTTGTAAATCCTTTAATCTCGATGTGGATGACCTGCATTTAATCAGACCGAAAGGTGGATTACTTGAGGTGCACGTAAACTGACCTAGACACCACTTGACCGCAATTAAAAAAAAGCTAACAGCCTTTAAGTTCTTGTATTTTTTTAAAATTTTCAAATACATTCATATAGGTTGAGAACTATATATGGTTTCTATATGGCCTAGGGTTAGACGACTTACTCTAGTAGGGCTTGGCTGGCCCTAATCCTTGTGCTGCTTTTCCATTCATCGGTTCTTTGTTCATCGGCTTTTCCGACTATCAATTTCTTCTTATTTTTTAATTTAGTTCATCTAATTGTGCTATATGCATGTGCTAGCTTGGAATTGCCAAGGACTTGGCAACCTAATCACAAAGGATCATCTTTGTGATATTTGTAGGAAACATGATCCTGATCTACTATTTTTTTAAAGAAGTCAAAAACCAAACCAAGAGAGTGCAGTTGATTCACCGTGTTTGTCGTCTACTTGATTTCTTTTTGGTAGATCCAGTGGGAGTGGCTGGTGGGTTGGTTCTAGCTTGGAAACGTGACTGCTTCGCCACCATTCTTGACCATGATTCATTCTTTATCCATGCCTAAATAGGGAGCAATCAATATCAACAAGAGTGGATGTTAATATGTGTCCATGCTCACTATAGGAAGGTGTAGCGAGTGCAGTAATTTGTTACAATTATGGGGTTGTGTTCGTATGATTCAAGGCCAATTTTAATCATAGGAGATTGCAACTGCATATTACGGCTAAAGGAAAAATAACGAGGCGCCCCATACTCCGTTGACATGAGTGATGACTTACAATGACTGGTTGATGAGAGCGACTTTATGGAATTTGCTACTACAGGTTATCCTTTCACATAGGATAATAAATGGCAAGGTGATCGCAATATCAAAAAAGTGTTAGATAGATTTCTAGTGATGCAAACATTAAGCATTAAGCATTAAGAGCAAGCATTAAGCATTGATATGGAAGAACAAAACCAAGTTCATTGATGGAAACCCAAACAAATTACAAAATATTCAAATTCATAGCAAGATCTTAGAGAACCCCTAGATTAGAGTTTAGGTACACATCACAAAAGAAGAGAAAACATCCAAAATCATAAAACCCATAAAAAATTACAAAACAAGAGAGAAAAATGGGAAGAATGAACAAAAGTGGAGAGAATTCAAGCTTGATCTTCCTCTCTTGATCTTGATCCTTCACTTGAGTCTCCTCTATTCCGAGTAGAAATCTTCTCCTCTCCCTTTCTCTATGGAACTCGTTCCTGGCAAAATCCCCAAGTCCCATAAATGCTCTCTAAAATCAAATAAAAATGGACCAAATTCGTTGACCAGGGCTTTTCCCACGCCTAGATGCAGCTTTTCCATGCCTAGGCGTGACAACAAAACAAGCACTATTAGCTGGCTGCCCACGCCTAAGCATAGCTTTTCCACGCCTAGGCGCCACTTTCCCACTCCTAGGCGTGAGTTTCTCTGTTTGGCTTTTTCTTGAGGCCTACTTGTTTTCCCCATCATCATGTTTAGTCACCTAGACATTGTGGGCAATGATCACATGCCTATTCTCCTTCATACGGATAGGCTAGCTAAGGTAAAACATAGATTCGTCTTTGATGCCAAATTGATGAACTCTGGGGAGGTTGAATAGGCTATTGTAGACTCATGGTTCCCTAGTGCTCTTAGGTCTTGTCTTTTCCAAGTCTTCACTAAGCTCAAGCGAACAAGGCATGCTCTTGTCGCTTGGCAAAGAGTTAACAATAAGAATAATAGAGAGAGGATTACCCCAATTAAAAGAAAAATTGAAGGTTTTGCTTGACACAGGTCAAGGCTCTGGTGCAAGAAATCGGGCAATAGTAAAAAAGAGTCTTCAAGAAGCTCTCAAGCAAGAAGAGTTGTACTAGAAGCAAAAATCATTGGTTAAGTGGCTCAAGGAGGGAGATTATAACACCTATTTCTTCCATGCAACTACCTTGAACTGTCAACAACAAGGTGCCATATTAAAAATCAAGAATGTAGCAGGTGATTAGGTCCATGGTCACGAGGGAGTAGGCCAAATAGTTATCCATTATTTTCAGGATCCTTTTTCCTCTACTACAGACAAGGTTAACAAGGATTTTTTTATTAGGAATCCGCAACAAGATCACCACCCACAGGTGGCTTACTCGCCCCCCAACCTTTGAAGAAGTAAAAGAAGCCATGTTCAGTATTGACCCTTCTAGTGCTCAAGGTGATGACGATTTTACAAGTCTTTTTTTATAGAACCTTTTGGCATATAGTAGGGCAAATGATATCCATAGAGCTATCTCTAGTTTATTCAGAACATCAGCCATGCTGCACAATATCAATCATAATACTATTGCTCTCATTCCCAAAGTATTTGCAGTTCATGATATGACCCAAGTAAGACCCATTAACCTTTATTCAATTTTTCACAAAATATTCTCTAAGGTTCTAGTTGGCAGGCTTCAACCAATTATGGGGAAATTATTTTTGGAAATCAGAGCGCTTTTAACCAAGGCAAGCTTATTTCTAATAGCATTTTGTTTGCTCATGAAATCATGCATTACTTGAAAAAAAAATCAGGGTAACTATCAGGAGCTTGCTTTGAAATTGCACGTGATTAAAGCATATGATAAGGTGGAGTAGAAGTAAATTGAAGTCATTATGCACTTACTGGGTTTTGGGGAAAAAATCATTTCTCTAGTTATGACTTGTATTTCTTCTGTCACTTATTTAGTATATATGGGAGGAGAAGTTCATGGTTATGTTAGGCCATAGAGAGGCCTTCGCCAAGGCGATCCCTTATCCCCATATTTGTTCCTTCTTTGTTGTGAGGGACTAATTTTCTTGATTCAGAAGCTTGAAAGAGAGCAACAGTTCAGAGGAGTTAAAATGAGCATACGAAGCCCTATAGTTACTTCCCTTTTTTTTGTTGATCATTCTACACTATTTTGTAGAGCTGATTACAAACATATATAATTAATCACAAAGCTTTTATAGGACTTTGAAAGTTTTAGTGGCCAAAAAGTCAATTTCGAGAAATCTGCTATCTTCTTCTCCAAAAATACTCCCTATAGGCTTCATACTCGCCTTGCTTATAGAGTTCATGTTCGTAATATTGGGGCCTTGGACAAATATTTGGGGCTTCCTCATTTGGTTAACAGGTCAAAAAGAGAAACATTTGCCTTCATCATACAGAAAGTTAAGAATAGATTAAAGGGATGGAAAAACATATTCTTATCTAAAATAGGTAAAGTTGTTCTACTTCAATTTGTCTTAGCTGTTAATCCTATTTATATTATATCTTATTTGAAACTTCCTGATAGTGTGTGCTTAGCTATTCAAAAAATCATGAATGACTTTTGGTGGAAAGCACTCAGGAAAACTGTGAATGCTTATTTCATAAAAGTTTTGATGATAACAAAGTCATGACAAAGACCAAGTTCAGAGGAAGCTCTAAAGAAATAGTTTTATAGGACTTAGGATCTTTTGTGAGAAGTGATCTAAGATATCTCAACAAGTTTAAAATGGTTTTTGAAAAGTCCATCACGAAGTCTTTTAGTTGGTGGTTGTTGGTTTGAAAAATTTAGGTGATTTTACACAAAATCATGTTTTAAACTAGGATTATGAAATTCTTATTTGAATCCTTGAAAAATCCAAGTTTTAGTTGTTTGAAATCTTTTACCAAGCTTGTTTGGGCTCAAAAGTTGGTTTTAGAATGGTTGTAATCTCCTATAAGAGCTTCGTAATCCATTACAAACATATCAAAAAGCTTGTAATCGATTACCATGAGCTTGTAATTGATTAAAAGCTTCCCAAAATTAGTTTTTCTCAAAACAGAAACTTGGTAATCGATTACCATGCTTGGTAATTGATTACCATGAGCCCAAGAACTATTTTTCTAAATATGGTAATCAATTACCATGAGTTATAATCGATTACCAAGAGGTTCAAACACCCAGAAAGCGTTTTTAAGGCATGGTAATTGATTACCACATACTTGTAATTAATTATCACTCCTTTGAAACCACCAATGATTAGTTTTCAATGCATTTAATGCTACACCAACTCTCTCTAACGGCTCTATTTCATTAATGGGCTATAAATACAAGCCTTGGGATACTTAATGCTGACTCTTGAACATCTAACAACTTATTCCCAAGCATTAAATGAGTGATTTAATCCTTTCATCAATCTTGCTCTATTTTAAACCCTTTTAAGATATCTTTGAGAGCTTCATAGTGCTTCATTTTGTATAATCTTATCTTTGAGAGAGTTTATTTCCTTTAATCTTTATTGTAAACACTTGTGAGGGTGGAGAATCCCTTTAGAAAACAAAGAGACTTCTACACATACAGATGAATGATCCTTCAAGTGTAAGAATAACTCAAATCTTATAAGGGTTTCTCAAGCACTTATTGAAGCTTGAAGAATGGTGGAAACTCCTGAATGGATGATCCTAGGGACTGGACGTAGATCACAAGGATGATTGAACCAATATAAATCTGGTTTGCACTCTTCTCTATCCTTATCTCTTTACTTTCAAGCTTATTTATTGAATTAACATACTTGTTGCTTCATCATCTACTCATTCACTTTCTTTAAATTGGTGTGAGATCATTTTGTTGTTATAAATTCATTCATCACATAAGAAAATAACTTCAATAAAAATCAAAAGGGACTTGTTTGCAAAAAAGTTTTGAAAAACTTAATTCACCTCCTCTTAAGTTTTGAAGTCATTTGGTAACAAAAACAAAGACATTAAATGGGTCAGTTGGAACAAACTAAGCCTACCAAAGAATGGAGGTGGCTTAGATTTCAAAACAATAATGACTTTTACTACTTGTATGACTTGTACATTTGTCAATTCAACACAATAATGATCGTGAGAGAATGGTGAACATGGGAGTTTAGCTCTATTTAGTGCTTGACAAATGAAGCTTATGATGTATGAGTTATGAACCTAGGTTGGAAAACTCGTGTGGATATAAGGAACTTTGGATTCAATATCCATGGCTATGGCTTCATGGGTGAGGATGTGGCTTAGGCATATGTGGCTTCATGGCAAGTTTTGTCTTGAAGGGGAAGTACAAAAATATCACTACTAATTTGCAATTGATTACGTGCGTGGCTAATAGACAATCAATAATTAAACTTAATATCCACAAAATAGTACATAAAAAAAACATAAAAAAAAGTAGTCCATAGAAAACAAATATATCCACTTAACAATTTTAACCTTTTCCAAAATTAAGAAATTATGTGTCACAAATAAAATTCATGTACCAATGTGTATTAATTTGAGTGAAAGGGATTCAGATCTCTTAAACATGTGGTGTTAGGTTCGATCTCGAGATCTATGAGTATGGAAAAAATACTGTTGGAAGGAATCATCGCTTAAGCACCTGACCATATTTTGAGATATTAGTCTTTCACTTATCAGGTAAAATGATACTCTGAGAAATAAAAAAATAAAATTCATGTACCAAACTTAAAAATAAGTTTTTTTTTTGTTTCTTATAGTATCTTTATCTGATAGGTGATAGATGAATCTCTCAAAATATAGTTAGACATCTAAGCGAAAATTCTTTTCAATAATATTATTTTTATATATATAAATCTTGAAATTAAATACAAGACTATATATTTAAAAGATCTGATCCTTTTACTTGAACTACCATACATTGATCAAACATAAAAATAGGTTAAAGGGGTAATATGTGTTTAAATAAAAAAGAAATAAGAAAGATTAATAAATATAATATTACAAAATTTAATTATAAAATATAAAAATGGTTACATGTTAAAAGAAGAAAAATCCACACGTTGTGTGGGGTAGTACACTATTTGGTCAAAGAACTATGCTCAAATTGAATTTAATTTTCTTCCCTTTCATATTGATATTTGATATAAAAAAAATAGCTGTTCCAAATCACACACGAGGTTGACTCGGGGTAGGAGAGAGAAAGCGATTTTTAAGTTTCCGAATTCATTTCTCAGAGAGAGAGAGAGAGAGAGAGTCCGTAGACCATAAATATGTACATCATTCGAATTTCGAGCTGGAAAGGTTACTTCCTTCTCCTTCCACCCCCTTTTGTTTTGTTACAATCACCCACCCACAACCGTCACCACCACCGCAACCGCAACCGCTTACAGATAAAGAGAAAACCAGACCAGAGATACAACACAAGAAACCAAAAAATCTGTTTTTTTCTTGTTATCTTTTTTTTTTTTTCTTTGTTTTCCCTTTTTATCCTCTGGGTTGTCTTGTATTTACTTTCCATATTCAATGGCGTCTTCTCCATCCATGGCAGCCTCGCTTCTTCTCCTTTTGTCTTTGCTTCAATTCGCATCTTCCTCATCTGGGTCTTCCCCTGTGTGCCTTCCCAAGCCTGCTTCGTTTCTCTATAATCTTCAATCTCAGTGCCCAATTTTGATCCAATCAAATCCACCTCTTCAGGTACCTCTTTCTCTTCCTTCCTTTTCCTCTCTGATTTCAAATTTCCCATTTTTAATTACGTGATTTTTTTTTGTAATTTTCTTTATGGGAATTGATTGGCTGGTGGCTTTTGTTTTTGCTTGCAGATATGTAGATTGTTTTGTTCTGTGTCTGTTCCTGGGTTTATGATTTATTGGATTTTGTTCCAATGTTTTGCTAGTTTGAACAACTGGGTTCTGATTTGATTATGAGACCGTTTGGATACACTACATAAGAGCTTATTAGAGCTTAATAAATAAAATCAAATCAATTCCAATTAAATCAAATCAAATAATATCCAAAAAATCATTTCCAATTTTAGTAGCTTTCAAACACAACCTATGTGAAATTGGGGAATCAGATTTGACATCTTGTAATGGCAATTACAAAGACGACTTACCTGGGAATCTTTTTTTGATATTTTCTGATTTTGGAAGATAGACAATAATATAATATTGAAGGAAGGCATGTTGGGATAATTTCCTATTCTATTTAGTTAATTGTATTTTAGAACTGCTTTTCTAATTTATTATAGCAAACAATTGAATTCGTTGTACAGCCTTCAACCTTGAAGATTTCTATTACCACTTTAGAGAAAGAGAACCATCACTATGCTTTATTGCTTGGACACAATTAACTATTGTACTATTTGTGCTTTTGGTTGAATTGGTATAACTATCAGGGTCAGTTTTGTTGGATCCTCTGGCATCAAACTAGAGGTCAGCTAGTTCAAAATAGTTAGAGAAATAATTTGTGAGTTTAAGATTGGGGATCTAATTAAAGCCTTCCTTGTAACCATTTCGTGGTCCTATTCCCAAGTATCTAGATAAATATACGATTCGTATTGTTTGTAGCTGACTGAGAACTAGTTGATTATTTTTACTGGGTATTCGTACAATACAACAATAAAATACCTCCATTTGATGTCCTCTAATAACCATCTAGACAGTGATGCTTAAATATCTATCAAGATAGTTTACTTGTGACGAAATATTATATGAATTATAGCTTTGATTGATGAGGAGATCGCATAAAATTCTCAGTTTTAACCTTTAACATGAAATGCTTTACAGATGATATGCCATGTAATTCATTATGTAACTTGGCAAATATAATGTTGTTAACTTCTATGATCTTCTCTAGCATCTTCTGACCCAATTGATGAGACACTTATCGTTATATTCTCTTCTAGGAGTCCTGTGAAATCTTTTGAATGATTATACTTTCCTCAAAAAAAAGATAGAACAGAGATGAGGGAGAGAGAATCTGATAGAAGGTGAAAATGCTTGGGGAAGAAAGGAAAGAGACATTAGGGGGGTGTAGTCAATTTTGGTGTGCATGAAGCTTGGGTGAAGATGGTAACTTGTTAAAACTAGATGCGCAGCGGAAATTAAGAAGAGAAACTGACACAAAATTTAACATGTTTACACCAATAGTGAAGCGTAGGCCTGCTTCCATTAGCGAAATGAAGAGAAAATTCAGTTTGATCAATGAAGATTACAAGGAGTAGCTGCTCAACCCTCAAACCCTCATCCTAATATATCCAGTGCCTCACTATGAAAGATATTATGTGATTGACCTAACTATTGAATGAACAATATATATATAAATTCCTTGTCAGGTCGCACAACGGGTTGGTTGGGTCGAATCACATGTTTGGTCAAGCCCAAAATGCTGGGGAGTTCTCCTTCCATGGGCTTACTAAGGAACCACACTTGTGAGCTTGACATCAAATATTGACCTAAAATCTTAGGGCATTGGGCTCATGGGTCATTCCACTTATATGGTCCTCAGTTAATTCACTGCATTTCAATATGGAATTTCTTCACTTACACTTGAATTTCCTATAGAGCCTCTACTCTTTCATGCTCGGAAAGAGATAGGGGAAAATTTTTATTTTCATTCCTTTATTTATTTATTTTAAAAATGGCAGCTGCCCAAGAAGTTAAACAGAACAACAAAAAGGTTGCCTTAAATATTACATTTGAAGGGGGTGGGGGGTGGGGGCAGAGACTTGACTTTGTAATTGCCCTTGATTCTTCATTGCAAAATAATTTGGCTACATATAAAAAGGATTTTAGACTTTATTTTAAAATGGTAATCACTTTCCCATTTTTAAATCCAATGAATTTAAACTAATTGGCTTTTTATTGAGTTCAAGAAAATGATCTCTTTTTATTGACTGAAGTGACCGTATTAAAGCAGAGAAAGAGACAGATTGGGATTTTGACATCATTTTTAGCTCATTTTTGTTGGTAGAAATCAAAGCTGACTAGCTGAGCAGTTTCTTTTCTTTCAATGCACCAATTCTTGGCTTTTCTATCATTTCATGATTTCTTAATCCCTACCATAATTCCTTCTGACTGTATAAGTATAAATGCCACAGCATTGTTACATCTAGAGAGGATGTACCATATCGGTCGTTATTCTTTCTGTTTTTTTGAAGATGTTGGGGGAACAGATCTCTCTGCCTCCCTCCCTTCCTCCCCCCCTTCAACCTCATAATTTGAGCTAATATTTACATAGATTTAAGATTTCATTATATTTTGTTAACTTATACCAATTTGCATATTCTGGTGACGTGTATTTGATTTTTCATTTTATTTGTTCAGGTGGATGGAAATTTAATAGAAGGAGTTTTGTCTGGCACAAAGAGGATTGGATATATTTCTATACTTTTCTATGCTTCTTGGTGCCCATTTTCCCGCAGAATGCTTCCTAAATTTGAAATTCTTGGTTCCATGTTTCCTCAAGTAGAACATTTGGCTCTGGAGCAATCATCAGCTTTGCCAAGGTTTTGAAGCTATCCCTGCTTCTATTTTAAAGTTTCTGGATAATTATGAAATTCATTTCTTTTGCTATATGCTATTTGCTTGGTTTGGGGATGGCATACAAGTTGCAGTAGTTAAGTCTATTCCTTGTTCAGCAATATCTCAGCTTCCTATTGGTTAGGATAATGTCATGAAGTAATGTTCAATGTATTCTTTCATTTTCTGCTTTGTATTTGTACATAGAATTTGAAATTCAGCAGAAATCATGGCATACTCAGTTGGCTACATTTATATATGTCTGTTGATGTCTATGTTTGTTTTGCTCTGCAGCTTATTTTCAAAATATGGAATCCATAGCTTGCCTGCTATATTACTGGTGAACCAGACATCAAGAGTGAGATATCGTGGTCCAAACAATCTTCTCTCCATTTTGGAATTTTATGAGAGAAACACAGGTAAGCATATCTTGAATCTTGTTTGTACATTTCCAATGGATTTTCTTAGACACGCATTTCTTTTTTTATTATAGAACTAAGACAGGCATTTTATACCTGATTCTGATTTGATAGCTAGGTGATTACTGTAAACGATCCATGGAAATTTTTTTTAAAAAACTTTGAATTTACATAGAAATTTTTTTTGATACAAGCAAGTCATATGAAGTCTAAGAAACCTCAGTGACTGATAATAACCTTATCATGTAGCTTATACCTCAGTTGATCTATCTGCTTGTCTCAGGATTTGAAGCAAGTAATAATATTGTTGTTGGTCAGCTAAGCAGCTTGATGAGTGATGAAAATTCAACTATGAAGTCGTTGATGGGTTTGTCTCTGAAAGAAATATCAAGCAGGGAACCGTGCTTAGTATTCTCTGTATTGTTTCTCTGTTTGAGGATACTTCTCTTTGTATTTCCCAAGATTGTATTGCGTCTCCGTGCATTCTGGGTTTCCTATATTCCTCATTTGAACATGCAAATATTTGGGGAGACAAGCCAAGTGATTGGACGTGTGCTTCATGCGATTGATGTCAGGAGGATTTGGACCAAGCTAAGACTATGCAAGACCAGGAATTTTCATGAAAGGGCAAGAAGTGCTCGAGTTTGGGCTTCGTCTCTGGCTTCTGTTTCTCTGAGTGAGTCATCTTCAGCTAGGCCATCATCTCAAGGTTTGAACTAACAACCTTATTATGTCATTTTGAGGGTAGTGAAGAGTTTATTTTTGTCAGATAATATCCTCAAGCTGCAGTGAAGCTTGGGAGCATATAGTCTTTTCTCTCTTGCTAATTTTATTTTTAGTGCTAATAACTAAATGTTGATTTATGTTCAAGTTGGGTTTTGGGAGGTAACGAACAGGCATGTAAATTTGAGAGCTGCTTTCCTTTTCTGTTAATTAGTTGTTTCTGAATGAAATGATACGAACATCACTGTAATATAAGCATCTCCTGCCTCTCTCCCTCCCACACACTGCCCACACTGAAGCAATTTGAAGCTCAACTAGTATCATTATTTCCTAAGTCTGTTAAAAAAAAAGTTTTTTTTTTTAGTACTATTGAAAGTGATTCAGGTATTATCTATCTGTCTACTAAACTAAAATATGGTTGGAGTGACCAAGTAGCAAGAAAGATCCGTTACATTCACAGGTTTGTTTTATATTATACTTCCATCCTTTTACTTCCAAAACTGGGTTTGTGATGGTTGTGTTTTTGACTTAAACAACATACCACCTTGACTTGTGGTTGTGTTTAAGGGTGCAGCTTTTTGTCTATAGAAACTGGTTTCTTGTTATGTTTCAATTTCAGGTTTCGGCTAGTAGAATTGCGGGAAAAGTGGTGTAGAACGTTTTCCATTCAATTAGCTGGTTGATATCTACAA
This sequence comes from Ormosia emarginata, assembly GCA_029884605.1. Lineage (NCBI taxonomy): Eukaryota > Viridiplantae > Streptophyta > Magnoliopsida > Fabales > Fabaceae > Ormosia > Ormosia emarginata. Next base: position 1,976,709 of record JAQQTP010000057.1, on the reverse strand, counting down.
TCTTCTCATTTCTTATAACTCTTCTTTAGGTTAGCAGTGTACTGCAAAAACGTTTCATAAGTAGGATTTATTTTTTATAGAGTCAATGACTCAATGGTGTTTGAGGGAGGCCAACACTGTTTCCTTTTAGGGGTGCTCAGTTTAACTTGACGCGACCTAAGCCTGATATCTTGATCGATCTAAATTTTTAGACTAGGTCTTACGCTGGTTATGACGTGATTAACTATCAAGCTAGGATTGAGTTGACTTAATATTTAGACAATATAAATTTTGACATTATATTTAATTAAGTCATAAAATTTTTAAAATATAAAATTAAAATTAAGGGACATTTTACAAAATGTTTCTAAACAAATTATAAATATAAAAAATTATTATAGTGTATAATTAATTAATTTAAGTAAAAAAAATTAAATTTATATTTAATTTTTAAAATGATTATCAATTTTAAACATGATGTAATATTAGATCAAGGGCTACTCCGAAGTGTGGCTCAATCCTAATTTATAAATACATTATGTCTAATTATAACTTGTGCTAGTTCAATAATTCTTGGGTTAGGCGGAGTCGTCTGATCGCGTCAGGTTAGTTCTTGAACTCCCATTTCTTTTTTTGTGATCTTATGAGAGCATACTCTCCGACTCTTTTTTGTGATTTCTCTCTCTCTCTTAGGTTAGGCTTACTTATCGGGCTAAATTATGTCTTGAGTACCTTTACTTTATCTCTCTGTGTTTAGGGAACAAGATGTATGGGGTAGCAGACGAGGCCTGGCCTCTGCGGTTCGCCTCGTAAGATCAAAGATCATGGGATAAGTTCGATTCCCATATGGGGCACCTGCACCCCTCCCTCACCCCCCCTACCCTGATTTTTTTTTAAAAAAATGTATGGATTGAGTCTTTTGGCAATTATGCGGAATGAAGCACTATTCCACAATCACAGTCATGGAGCATTCAGCGGAGAAAAATGAAAAAGAAATTTGGCCTGGCATGGAAACCTTAGGCCGTCTATGTAATACTTACGTAAATCAAATAAAAAAATTCCTTATAAGGAATAACAAAAGAACGACCTTTTTGTCAAAGATAGAAGAGAGGTTTTGACGACTTGGCGGTGAATTATGAATTTATAGAAGCATATTTATATCTGGGGTGATTTATCAATTTAATGTGAATTTAGAAACAATTTATCAATTTTAAGTACTTTTAAAAATAATTACATGTTTGGGGTAGTTTTTGCTGTGTCAGTAGGATTTACTAATTTTGTATGAGAAGTGATTTATTTTTTTATTCAATTTTTTTATTAATTTTTTTAATTATTAAATAAATAAAATATTAAATATTTTTTATATTTTTAAAATATTAAATGTATTTATTTTTTTATTTAATATTAAAATAAATATTATGATAATTGAATAAAAAATATAATATTATTTATTTTTTATTCCTTTTCATATCAGTCAACCAAAAACGCTAGTCAACGGCACTTGTTATAAGACGTCACATGGACCTCTACTTTTTCCAAAAGCTACAATCTTTTCAACAGAATGGGTTACGGGGCAGCGTGAAAGGTGTTAGTTCACGTGATTTTTTTCAATGTATTTAAAAAAAAAAGTTGGATGACAGCAGCTTTTTTTGTGTCACAGGCCACGTAGTAGTGTCTGGTAAAATAATAGATTTTTAGATATTTTTAAAATAAAATTTTTTTACTCTTTATTTTTAATATATTATATTAATTATAACATTAAAAATGTTCTTAAAATAAATAATAATAATAATTTATAAATTAATATGAGACAGGTTAAATAGAAGAAAATAATCTATAAGAACATCTAAAATCTTCTCATTAATTAAGAAAAAAGCTACAGTAGTAGAGATTTGATGCAGCTCAGGCCACGTGGCAGGTAATTGAATATTACAATTACGCAGGTGATTCACTGTAGAAAAATAATTTGGTATACGTAAAAAGTAAGTGATATGTAAACAATCGCATTATATGTCCATCAAATATACATCTAATTTTTATCCACCGTATCCTCTATACGTATATTTATTTTTTTTTTATTTTTTTTGCCTATCTTTATTTTACTCCGAAAACAAATTTTTCTTTTGTTCCCTCCATTTCTTCTTTTCTTCCCTCTATTTCTCGTTTCTTTCTTTTATCTCTATTACATCTCCCTCTTACGATCTTGTCTCACTCACTCACTAGGGCACCCACCCACAACATTTTAATTCTTGTTCTCGTGTCCTCATTCTTTTTCTCCCATTTTCAGCCATCACTCACTCTTTTCCCTCATTATGACTTTCATACGCACACGTGGGTTCGAGTTTTGTAGATTTTCTACAATTTCGGTAAGTATCCTCTACTTTTCCCCATAATATTTCGTGTTTTTTGAGATGGACACTTGCTATTTCTGTGAAATGTTGCGTATTTTGGGTGATTTTCTGCGTATTATACTCTCTGTTTAGTGAGTTGTATTTTTTGTTGGGTACAAATCCATGAAATCTATTTTTGTTGGTTGTGTGTTGATTAGATGGGTAAATAGGAGAATACTTGTTGGTTCATTCGTTGGTTTATTTGGTATATTTTGTTTCTGTTAGGAGGATTTAAAATGGTTCATATAGCAAGAAGGGTTGGTCCATTGACATGGTTTGTGGTGAATCTAAAATTAACTGGTTAATATGTTTGGAATAAGTAGTTAATCTTCACACGTTTCTGGTGAATCCAACAATGAGTTTTCAACAGTGGGGTCCTAATTTCTTACCTAAGCGTTGCTATAGAGGTAAAACATATCCTGATTTAGAAGAGAAAGAGTAATGACATGTTTTGAATGCTGTTTCTATACACTTTAAAATTACTACTTAGCCATTTGAGACTTATTTGAGCACACGTGAAAAAAGATTAACATGACTACCATTATACGCGATTTTGTTAACTAGATGATTCCAGACTATCTTTTTAAGCTTTATTTCATCTCAAAAAAGGTTAAGTGTGACCTTTATAGAATAAACCCATTCGAATGGGTCTCTATCCTCATTATCTATTGTCATTTGTATGTTTACTTTTCACTGCCATTTCTTAACTTTCATAATAAAATCTAGATGTTGGTGAAATACAAAATATGCTTGTAACATGACAGTAGATACTTGATAACTTACAGGTGTGTATAACAACCCAAAACTGAAGTTGATGGAGGGTTCAAATAATCTCAATACATCCGAGGCTGTTGATAATGTGGAAGAAACATATGAAAGTGACTTCTTTATGAATGATGCATTGGATGACGAGTTTGAAAGTTATGAGCTAAAACGAGGGATGTTGTTTGCATCAGAGGATGATGTTAAGGAATTTTATAGGAAATATGCTTACCAAAAGGGATTTGGTATTGTAAATAAAACTTCAAAAAAAGGAGATGATAGTAAGGTAAATTGCATTATGCTAGCTTGTTCAAGACAGGGAAAACATGTGTCAACAATACCAAACACTTTGAAGACACTTCCAACTAGACGGACAAATTGTGAAGCAAAAATTACGGTGAAGAAGATGGGAGATGGACGATGGTTCATCAAGACAGCTATACTTGAACACTCTCATGAACTTAGCCCAACAAAGGCGAGAATGTTGAGAGTTAACAAGAATCTTAGCATGCACATGAAGAGAACAATCCAAGTGAATGATGATGTAGGGGTGAGAATACATAAGACAGTTCGGTCTCTTGCTTATGAGGTGGGAGGTTATGAGAACTTATCATTTACTGAGCAAGATGCTAGAAATTATGTCAACAAGGAAAGACGTACAATTGGCAAGAAAGGTGATGGGAAGGCTTTGAAGAATTATTTTGCAAGAATGCAAGAGGATAATAGTAATTTTTTCTACGATATAGACGTTGATAATGATTTTCATGTGCAAAATGTATTTTGGGCTGATGCCAGAAGTAGAGCCACCTATGAGTCATTTGGAGATGTTGTGACTTTTGACACAACATATTTGACAAATAAATATGATATGCCATTTGCTGCTTTTGTCGGTGTGAATCATCACGGCCAATCAGTTTTGCTTGGATGTAGTCTAATTTCAGCTGAAGACACGGAGTCATTTGTGTGGCTATTTGAATCATGACTTCGCTACATGTCAGGTAAGGCACCTGATGGTATTGTCACGGACCAGTGCAGGGCCATGCAAAATGCTATTGAGATAGTCTTTCCAACTACTCGACATAGGTGGTGCCTATGGCATATAATGAAAAAAATCCCTGAGAAGCTGAAAGCTTGCATTGAATATAACAATATAAAGAATGCAATGAAAGTAGTTGTTTACGATACCCTAATAGTAGAAGATTTTGAAGAAAAGTGGTCTGCCTTCATCAAAGAATTTGAGCTAGAAGATAACAATTGGTTGAGTGGTTTGTACATGGAGAGGCATAGATGGGTGCCAATTTTCTTAAAAAAGTATTTTTAGGCAGGGATGTCAACAACACAACGCAGTGAGAGCATACATGCTTTCTTTGACGGATATATCAACTCAAAGACAAGCCTGTAACAATTTGTGAAGCAGTATGATAATGCTTTGAGAAGCAAGGCAGAAAAGGAATTTCAGGCAGATTTCAAGTCAATGGACTCTACCATTCAATGTGGGTCAAACTCACCCATTGAAAGACAGTTTCAATTCAAGTACACCCATGCAAAGTTCGTTGAGGTCTAAGCTGAATTCAGAGGAAGAATGGACTGTTTTGCATCCATTAAGTGTGTGAAGGGAATGGTTTGTACTTACCATGTGAGGGCGGATATGGTAGTTGGAGGAATAACAAAGAATGCTATTTTTGAGGTGATATTAAATTGTGACAATCACGATGTTAGTTGCAATTGCTTGTTTTTGAGTTTAGAGGAATTATGTGTAGACATTCACTTTGTGTTCTTGGTAATGAGATGGTTCAAGAAGTGCCGTCAAAGTATATTTTACGTAGATGGAGCAAAAACATTAGATGGAGACATACTTACATAAAGAGCAGTTACGATGTGACCTTATTGAAGCCACAAATGCAAAGGTTTGATAAATTATGCAAGCATTTCTATGAGGTGACTGATAATCACATGTTTTATTCATTAAGAAACCCTTATGTTTAGTCATTTACACTCTCCATATTCTTAATTGATTGAGTTTGGTATGATTTTGTGAGTTTAAGCTCAAATTGGTCCTAATTGAATATTTTCAGCATTATTGAGACTTGACACTGTTTCTGTATTTTGGCCATAACTTGAGTTCCTAATATCTGATAAACATGAATTTTACCTTGTAGGAAAGCTAAGAGGAAGCTCTACAACTTTGATGTAGAGCTCGAAGTCCCAAACAGATGTCTAAAGGACCTAAGTTTACATGGAAGTCAGAATACGGGTTCTGTCACTAGAATCCGAATGGTGTGCACTCATAAAATCATATCTCAAGATGTAATAATGTAGATGGGCTGAAATTTGGACAGTTGATATTCAAGATCCAAATAAACAACTTTCATGAAGAACACTTTTTGAAAAAATGAAGTCTAGTAGGTCAGTTTGAGCTTGCAAGTCGGAACAGAGGTGCTGAAGTTAGGTTTGAGCAACCTACGGTATTTGGGACATATCTTGGGCTGAAGGAAGCCAAATTGGAAGAACCAGATATGCATGTTATAGCCAAGACAAAGATCTACAACTTTCATGAAGAGTACTTTTCATGGATCTGTAGTATAGTGGGTCGTTTTTGGCTTCCAAGTCAGACACGAAATTTTCGTCCTCAACCACCCACTCATCCATCCACTAATCCACTCATCCATCTACTAATCCACTCATCCACTCATCCACTAATCCAACCACTCAACCACTCCACCCACTAATCCACCCACTCATCCATCCACTCACCCATTCATCTCCATAATTTCCCACTCACCAAAAGTCCTTTGGCATTTTCCACTCAACCAACCCACTCAACCATTCCATTCACTCATCCACTAAACCAATCCACTAAACCAACCCACTCAAACACTCCACTCACTCACCCACTCATCCACCCACTCCCCTTTGTCATTTTGTTACCCTAGACTTCTATAAAAGGCACCATTGGTTATCATGAACAAGTTGTATTCTCCTTCATTTCTCTCATAGTTTCTTCTTGTTTCTTCATAGTTTCTCATAGCTTTTATATATTTTGATGCTCCCCTTCATGGTAATGGAGGGCTAAGCTACTTTCGGTCAATTTAGAATTCTTGAAGAGATTGTGGTTTGGATTCTTGAGATCTTGGTTATGTATTGTATTTGATTTGTAATTGAATTCCTCTTTTCTTCTTCTTGATCTTGAATGCATGAATGGTGATTCTATTTATGTTGATCTGATTTGATCTTGGTTTAAGATTGAGATTTGTGATGAAACTTAGAACTGATTGATCTAAATTAATCATAAAATTGAAAAGGTTAAGTTACTGATTTATGCCTAAGTTAATTGAATTCGGTACTTGAAATTAACATAGATCTTCATGAATGATGTGATTGCGGATTTGTGATTATCACTTGTTAATTAAATTCTAGACAATCGTCTAGTATGAATTCTGGATTTGATGCAGAGATCTCGGTTAGATCCAAATTAACAATTCAATTGCGCTTCAAGTGTTCTATGAAGGGTCTATGATTGAATCCACCAAATCTTGGATAAGTTTCTAAATTGACTGCTCTTTAATTGTTATTTCTTCATTTAATTTTGTTAAGTGCGATCTTAAACTATCAAACCCCCCTTTGCTAACTTTCACTTGATTTGATTAAATTGCATCTACAATCCTTGTGGAGATGATCCGGTGTTATCACTGTGCTACAAGCTTAGGTAATAACTTCGGTTATAATTTTGACTGAGTTCGGTGTTCGTCAGTGACTGAAGTTGCTACAGAGTTTGAGGATCTCATAGACGATCTCCACCGGGGATTATGTGAATATAAAAGCAAGATGCAATCGATGGTTGTATCTAAGCAAGCTATTAGAACAACATACAATGGTAATGAGCGTCAAAGGAAGTTGACTGCGGGCATTGAAACTGCTAATACTGGCATTCGTAGTCCATTACATGTACCTCGTAAAGACGGCCACCAAGTAATAGAAAAATATCTAAAGTTGATCGAGTAGTTTCCAATTTGAGAAAAAGGAAGCACCAGCGTCGTCAAACTTTGACAATTGATGTATACATATATGATTTTGCTAATTATAATTGTATGGGATGTTTTGGTTGTGTATATATTTTATTTAGACTGATTTGCATTCCCTTTTATTAGTGCATTAAGTTATTTTATTGTGAACATGTAGGAGTGCATTGATGGAAGCTCGAGTCAGATGGATGGAAAGAAGTTGCGCATAGAGTCATCTATAGAAGTGAACAGCTGTGGAGAATGCCGTGATGATTGTACTATGGTGTGTCTATACACCAAAACTGTTTGTCATTTGTAATCATTGTTGAAATGGTTGTTAAGTTTTAAGCTACTTACACTTCAATTGTCATCTGTTTTAATGAAAGGATGTTTAGTATATTATTGCTTAACAGTCCACAACTATTGAGATGAGTGCAAATATTGATGCACCAATGTGTGACGGTAGCTATTGAGTTTCGCAACTATCACACAACTCATCAGCTGGTTTTTTATCATTATTAGAAGGAATTGATCATGATGTCAGTCAAAGGCCATAGACATGTCCAACATATGCTGAACAAGTTCATTGTAATTATTGAAATTGACATTTTCATATGTTTTTTTCCAGGGTTGTCATAGTCAAATGTCATACACTAATTTTCTGGTTAGTGGTAATATAGGGCAATTTAAAGATACTCAGACTGGGAATCAGTGATATAGTACAAGTCTAAATTTGTATAAATTATATCGGGTAACTTCATGTACATGCTTCAAATTAGCACTAATCTAATCTACTGTTATTTTGCAGATTGATTTCCTTTTTTTGGTATATAGGATAATTTACATGGTCAAAGTGTGCTGACAAATACCTAGGAGCAAATTGGTGAATCTCATGCTCACACTGTGATTTTGTCTATAACAATTTTTGTGACAACCATGAAAATAGATCTTAGTGGATCATCAGGAACCCACTTAAGTAGTTTTTTTTGTCCTTTTAAGTGGATTGTTTCTGTGCTATAGTTATTTATGGTTCATATGTAATGTGTATAGAATACATATAACTACACGTAGAGGGGGAGGATGTATATATTTTCTTAGGGTGAATGGTAGAAATGTATCATTGCAATGCCACCATATTAGTGATGTACATGGATATAAACTCTGATACATAAGCGATAAATGACTCTTTTGTAATCCAGATGTATTTTTTGTGTATTTTTACTTACAGCTTTAAGAATAATTGAAGTTGAAAGAAATATCAAATCTGCCCCTGATAATTATATATTTTATACATTAATAAACCCTCATTTTTAGTTATTTACACTCTTCATGTACTTAATTGATTAAGCCTGGTTATGTCTTGTAAGATTGGACTCAAATTGGACTTAATTGATTTTTTCAACATTATTTGGGTCTTACACTGTTTCTGTATTTTGGACATATCTTGAGTTCTAGATGTCTAGAAGTTATGAATTTTACCTTGTAGGAAAGCTGAGAGAAAGCTCTACAACTTTGATGAGAGCTCAAAGTCTCAATCAGACATTTAGTAGAGCTAATTGGGCTTGGAAGACAGAATACGAGTTTTGTGTTTGGAACCTGAATAGTGTACAGTACTTAGAGCATAACTCGGGCTATAAGAATTATCTTGGGCTAAAATTTGGACATCTGAAAGTTAAGACCCAGATCTACAACTTTCATGAAGAACACAAGAGCTCAATCGGACAGATTGGAGGTGATATTGGGTCTGGAAGTCAAAACAGAGGTGCTGAAACTGAGCTTGAACAATCTGTAGTAATTGGGTCATATCTTGGGCTGTAGGATGAATTTTTGGATGATTTCGGTGCCATTGGAAAGCTGAGACAAAATGCTACAATATTCATGAAGACCACATTGCTTAATTCTAATGGCATCTATGAGTTCAGTAATGAATGATTTCAGAGACAAAGAATCTCAATAATCCAACCACTCATTCAATAATCCAACCACTTAACCAATCATCCAATCACTCCACCCACTCATCCACCTACTCTTAATCAGCCCCCTTGTCATTTTGTATCCCTAATCCTCTATAAAAAGACCATTGGATGATCATTTTTGGGGGGGAGGGTGTTGGGAGCTTAGTGTTGGGCACTTGGTGTTAGGCTTAGTTTTTTACAAGTTATGGTTATGTTTGTTTCTTATTTTACTTTGTTGTAATTTTTTCTTGTTCTAAAGTGAAGCTATGTTCATCTTTCTCTTCTTCTCTCTTTCTCTTCTTCTTATCTATGAGTAACTAAATCTTCATCTTGCTTGGGTGAAAGAGTGAAGCTCTTGGTAATGAAATAAGATTAGATTATTCTATTTCTTGTGCTTAAAAGATATATTATTAAATGAACATTATATGTGTTTTATTTTGTTTCCAATTAATTTAGAAACCTTCTTTGTATAATAAAGATCTTGATTTATTGTAGACAATAGGATTGGCACAGTGAATGCTTGAACTCGTTTACAAATGTTGGTAGATAATTAAAGGAATCATAATATGATTGCATATATAATTGAACTTTGAATGTCATATTTTCTGATTGGAACTTCCGTTGTGTGTGGATTTCAATTGAGTTATAAAGAGAAATAATCTTGCCTTTAATTTATTACCAAGAGTGGATCTTCTAACCCAAGCAAGTTCTTAAATTCATTTGCGAACATCTTCTATTACTTTTGGTATTGTGACAAATCTTTTTCTACCTCAATTAATTTTTTTTCTTCATCAATTCCCTGTGGATCGATCTCGGACTCCTAAGAAATTTACTACTTGAGATAACCTGCACTTGGGTTTGCATCCTTAAATCCCGCACATCAAGTTTTTGGCGCTGTTGCCGGGGACTTAATTTGAAGTTTTAATTTATTGAGGTTCATTTTCTTTAATAAAATCTATTCTCTCTTCTCCCTCACCGGAGCAAAAGATCGACTTGCCGATCCTTCGGTTTCTTTACTAACTCTCTAACTTACTTACTATCTAACTTACTAACCTACTAACTTGCTAACATACTATCTTTCTAACTTTTAATTTATGTCATTTATTTTTTGCTTACTAACTTTTATTTTCTGCACTCTAACTTTTATATTTACGTCTTTTATTTTATGCACTCTAACTTTTTAATTTCTGTTATTCATTATTGCTTTTTAACATAACGAAATAATCTTTCTTCTTCTCTTCTCTTTCGCCGGCTTTGGTCGGGCTTTGCCTCTCTCTGGTTTTCATATTTTAAATTTACTTTCTGTAATTTATTTTCTGCACTTTATTTTCTACACTTTCTAACTTACTAATTATTAACTCTCTAATTATCTAACTTTTTACTTTATCAGTTATCTAACTTTTTACTTGTTAATATTTATTGGGTGGTTGGTTTATATCACATCCTTGTTAATATTTAATGGCGGGTTATACCACCAGGTTGTACATTATTTTTGTTTATTTATTTTAAGTTATTTATGTATTTTTGCTTAATTGGTATCGTGATTTAAATTCTGGTCGATTAGTCAAAATTAATCCTGGTACTTTATATATTGATTTGTTTGAATCACAATCACATACAATTGACATAATGGCTAACAATGAAAGTGTGCATGATAAACATGAAAATCAACCGTTGCGAACCATGCGTGAATATTTGCAACCACCTCGAAATTCTAGTCCATCATGTTTTATCTTTCCACTCAATGCCAACAATTTTAGATTTAAGCCAGGTATGATTTCTTTACTTCCTAATTTTCATAGTTTAGAATCTGAAAGTCCATATTTACATCTGAAAGAATTTGAGGAAGTATGTATTGCCTTCAATGATCGAAATTGCACTGAAGAGATTGTTGAGCTTAAATTGTTTCTTTTTTCTTTAAAAGATAAAGCAAAATCTTGGCTTAACACTTTGAAACCAAGATCAATTGGCACATGGCAAGAAATGCAAGGTGAGTTCTTAAAGAAATTTTTTCCAACACATAAAACCAATGCTATGAAAAGACAAATCCAAAATTTTTCCCAAAATTCAAATGAAGCATATTTTCAATGTTGGGAACGATTTAAAGATTTGTTAAATTCTTGTCCACATCATGGTTTTGAAAAATGGTGCACTATAAGCTTCTTTTATGAAGGTTTAATACCTGAAACTAAATAATTTGTGGAAATAATATGCAATGGTGAGTTTCTTGATAAAGAACCTGATGAAGCTTTTGACTATTTGAACCAGTTGGCTGAAAATTCTCAATCTTGGCATAGTACTAACACTTCTGAAAATTCAATTAGATCTAATCTTGCAAATGCTAATAAAGGAAAATATCACCTTAGTTAAGAGGAAGATCTAAATGCTAGATTTGCCAGTTTGGCTAGAAAGGTTGAAGCAATGGAATTAAGAAAAGCAAAAGAAATCAAATCTGTGCAAAATGAAGAAATTTGTGGCATTTGTGATGACTTAGGACACTCAACACACTAATGTCCTAACATTCTTGTTTTTAAAGAAGTTGTACATGAGCAAGTAAATGCAATGAATAATTTTAAAAAGTCATTTACTTCTCCTTTTTCAGATACATATAATCTGAGATAGAGAAATCACCTGAACTTCAACTAGAGGAATAATAATTAGTCACAATTCGTGCAACCACCACCTCCTCAGGCACAACTGGACTCTCAAAATTCTCAAGGATATGCACCTTATGTCCCACCATATAGGAAAAACCTTGAGGAAACACTGCATGCATTCATAGAAAAGCAAGAGGCCATTAATAAACAAAACAATCAAACCATGAATGACATAAAAGACACTCTTGCTAAACTTTCTTCTGCACTCACCATTCATGAGAAAGGAAAATTTCCTTCTCAACCTCAACCAAATCCCAAAGGTCAGTACGGTCTAAATGAGGGGGGTTCAGAAAACCAACAAATGGACCAAGTCAAGTCAGTGATAACTCTTAGGAGTGGAAAGGTTGTTGAAAAACAAATCCCTAAATCTTGTGAGAAAGAAGTTGAATCAGTTCCCCAAGAAAATGAAGAAGTTGACCAAAAGGCGACTAAACTCTCGCCTTTACCCCCATTTCCTCAAGCATTGAATAATCTAAAGAAATTGGACCATAACACTGGAATTTTTGAAATTTTGAAACAAGTGAAGGTCAATATTCCTCTATTAAATGTTATCAAATAGATTCCTTCTTATGCCAAATATTTGAAAGACTTGTGCACTGTTAAAAGGAAACTAAATGTGAAAAAGAAAGCATTTTTGGCAGAACAGGTAAGCTCTATTCTTCATAATAATAATGTGTTGAAATATAAAGACGCTGGTTGTCCTACAGTTTCATGCATTATTGGAGAACATAAAATTGAAAAAGTTTTACTTGATCTTGGTGCTAGTGTCAATTTGCTTCCATATTCAGTTTATCAGTAACTTAACTTAGGTGAGTTAAAACTAACTTTTGTAACTCTTCTACTTGCAAATAGATCAATCAAAATTCCAAGAGGAATAGTGGAAGATGTGTTAGTTCAAGTTGATAAATTCATATATCCTGTGGATTTTATTGTCTTGGATACTGAACCTATGGTTGATAGTTGCAAGTCAATTCCTGTTATTTTAGGTCGTCCATTTTTAGCAACATCTAATGCGTTGATAAATTGCAGAGATGGAGTAGTGAAGCTAACATTTAGAAACATGACACTGGAGCTCAATGTTTTTAACACGTGCAAGCAACCACAGGAAGTCCTTGATGAAAAGGAGGAAATTGAAGGAATTGAAGTCATTATAGATAATCATCTTCAAACAAGGAGTTCTTCAGACCCATTAGAAATTTGTTTAGTTAATTCATTTGATTCAGGCATGCAATTAGAAGATGATATCTCTGAAATATGCTCTTTGCTTAATTGTGCACAGGCAATGGAGTACAAGGGATGGAAGCCAAGATTTGAAGAGCTAAAACCCGTGAATGATAATGCCCATGAAGAAGTACCCACACTGGAACTAAAGCCATTACCTGCTGGGTTGAAGTACACATTTTTGGGAGAAAAGCAAAACTTTCCAGTAGTAATTTCCTCGTCTCTAACTGAAGAACAAGAAGGTATATTAATAGAAGTACTTAAAATAAAAGTGCAATTGGATGGATATTAAAGGACATAAAAGGCATTAATCCATTAATTTGTACACATAGAATACATTTAGAGGATAATGCTAAAACTTCTCAACAACCTCAAAGAAAATTAAATCCTCACATGAAAGAGGTAGTTAGAGTGGAAGTCATTAAATTGCTTGATGTTGGAATTATCTATCCTATCTCTGATAGCTAATGGGTAAGCCCTACACAAGTTGTGCCTAAGAAATATAGAATAACAGTGGTTGAAAATGATAAAGGTGAATTAACACCTACGCGAGTCTCATCTAGTTGGCGTATGTGTATTGATTTTAGGAAATTAAATGCTGCTACTAGGAAGGATCATTTTCCCTTGCCATTTCTTGATCAAATTTTAGAAAGGGTAGCAGGACATCCATACTACTGTTTTCTTGATGGTTTTTTGGGTTATAATCAAATACCAATTGCATTGGAAGATCAAGAAAAGACCACTTTTACATGTCCCTTTGGTACTTTTGCATATAGAAGAATGCCTTTTGGCCTTTGTAATGCTCTAGCAACATTTCAAAGATGCATGTTAAGCATTTTTAGTGACATGATTGAGCATTATTTAGAGGTTTTCATGGATGATTTGACAGTTTTTGAAAATTCTTTTGAAAATTATCTTGATAATTTGGAAAAAGTTCTTAAAAGATGCGAAAAAAAAGGATTTGTGCTAAACTGGGAAAAATGTCATTACATGGTTACCTCAGGAATAATGTTAGGTCATGTGATCTCTTCTAAAGGAATTGAAATTGATAAGGCCAAAGTTGAATTAATTGCTCATTTGCCTTCCCCAAAAATAGTCAGAGAAGTTCGTTCCTTTTTAGGACATGTAGGATTTTACAGAAGATTCATTAAGGACTTTAGTGCCATATCTAGACCATTATGTAATCTTCTGTTGAAAGATGCACCATTTGATTGGACTCAAGAATGTCAAAAATCTTTTGAAAAATTAATTGGTTTTCTGACATCTGCTCCTATCATGCAATCTCCTGACTGGTCTTTGCCTTTTGAGTTAATGTGTAATGCTAGTGATTTTGCTGTGGGCGCTATTTTAGGCCAAAGAAAGGAAGGTAAGCCTCATGTGATTTGTTACGCAAGTAGAACTTTAAACAGTGCACAAATGAATTATACCACTACTGAAAAAGAACTACTTGCTGTAATTTTTGCACTAGACAAATTTCGATCTTACTTAATTAGTTCTTCTATTGTGATTTTCACCGATCATTCTGCTGTTAGATATTTGATGTCTAAGCAGGATGCGAAACCAAGATTGATAAGGTGGATCTTGTTGCTTCAAGAATTCAACATCACAATAAAAGATAAGAAAGGAGCCGAAAATGTTGTCGCTGATCATTTGTCCAGACTTACAATAGACTCACCTTTTGATAGCACACCTATCAATGATACTTTTCTTGATGAATTTTTATTTTCTGTCAATTCCATGCCTGGGTTTGCTAACATAGTCAACTTTCTTGTAACAGGAAAGATGCCACCTCAATGGACGCACCAAGATAGAAGGAAATTTTTGACAGAGGTGAAAATTTTTTATTGGGATGACCCATACTTATTCAAATATTGTGCTGATCAAATCTTTCGGAGATGTATGCCCGACAGTGAGGTAGGTAGTCTCATTAAATTTTATCACTTAAAAGCATGTGGAGGTCACTTCTCTTCAAAGAAAACAGCTGCAAAAATCTTGTAGTGTGGATTTTATTGGCCCACTTTATTTAAGGACTGCTATACTTTTTGCAAAAGTTGTGAAAATTGTCAAATGAGCTCAATTTCAAAAAGAAACATGATGCCTCTGAACCCCATTCTTGTCATTGAAATTTTTGATTGTTGGGGAATTGATTTCATTGGTCCATTTCCATCTTCATTTAGATTTTTGTATATTTTGGTTGCAGTTAATTATGTCTTAAAATAGATTGAGGCGATTCCACGCCGACACAATGATCATAAAACTGTTCTCAAATTTATAAAAGAAAATATCTTGTGTAGATTTGAAATCCCTTGAGCTATCATCAGTGATGGGGGAACACATTTTTGCAATAAACCATTTGAATCTTTAATGAAGAAATATGGTATTACACATAAAATTGCCACCCCTTATCACCCTCAGACAAGTGGACAAGTTGAACTAGCAAATAGGGAGATTAAACAAATTTTAGAAAAAACGGTTAACCCAAATCGTAAAGATTGATCTTTAAGACTAAACGATGCACTTTGGGCTTACCATACTGCTTTTAAAACATCTTTGGGCATGTCACCCTATCGGTTAGTCTATGAAAAACCTTGTCACTTGCCTGTAGAATTTGAACATAAAGCATTCTGGGCCATTAAAGCTTTCAATCTAAGTCTTGATGATGCTTGTAAGATACGCAAATTGTAATTAAATGAACTTGAGAAATTGAGAAATGATGCATATGAGAACTCAAAGATTTATAAAGTCAGAACAAAAACTTTTCATGATAAGACAATTTTGAGAAAATCTTTTGAAATTGGTCAAAAAGTTCTGCTTTATGATTCTCGCCTGCACCTATTCCCTGGAAAATTAAGATCTAGGTGGAGTGGTCCTTTTGTTGTTAAACATGTGTATCCTCATGGGGCCGTAGATATTGAGAATCCTAGGAATAGTAATGTGTTTAAAGTCAATGGACAAAGGCTCAAACAATTTCTGAAAAACTAAGTTGATGAGGTAGAATTCATCTCTCCTTTTGATCCTTGTTATGAATAGAATTCACTCTAATTTTGTTGCCTTGTTTATGTAGTTCTTTGTGTTGCCGGTTAAGTGGCGGATACAGTACTCCATGACTCTCAAGTCTGTTTATTTTTCAGTTTCCTAAAATAACTGAAGCCTTCTTCTCCTTTAAAATGGATGTCATTCTTTCAAACCTGAGAAAATATTTTCCTTCTCTCCCTCAAAATGCTCTGAAAAAAATTTACAAAGTTAGATGTGAAAGATTGAGACTGTTAATGCACAAAGGTATGCCAGAAGATGTACGCTGGATAATTGAAGCAAAGGTCCGACCAGCAGGTGAGTCTTCAATTTCACTTGAATCATACATGCTAGGTCTTGGAAGAAGTTCGTATTCTAAAAGGAGAAGAGCAAAAAGGTTACAAGTCTGTTACAGATGTGGACGATGGAATTGTAACAAGTGATGTCATTCTTCGGGGATGGTTTCCACAAACAGATTCTTCATTAAGAATGGACTGAGTAAGGAGTCATTAGATGATATCTTATTGACTCTTGAGACGCATTCTTATGGATTGATGCAGCGTGAAATTCTTAATTTGTGGAATCTCTTCAAGGATGAAGAAAAATACTACAGTCTTGGGAATCTGACTCTAAAAGACCCTGGTTGCCAATTTATAAGAAAATTGGATGGGAAGCTTATCCTCGACTCATAGAAGGCGTTTAAGCCGTTGTTGGACGTTAAACCAAAGGCAGATGTGAGCCATATCCATACCAATCTGTACATATCATCTTCTTCTTCTTCATGTCATCTTTCAAAAAAGAAAAAAAAAAGAAAAAAATGTTTGAACAAGGGCGATCTGGAAGGAGTACTATGGCTGCTTTAATTAGTTATGGAGCCCCAGCCTTTGGCTGACCCGTCATTGACTTGGGTGGACCTTTGCATGCTGGTCCTTAAAAAATTTCGTGTACCATGCTCTATAGAGAGCCACACTCTATAACTCAATGTTTACCATCTAGGCATTGTGGAGTTGATAGACAAGCAGAAGCGTCCCACTCTGGTTATTAGTAAAAAGTAACCCGCGGCTGCCGAAGCGTATGAGACATCTGAGCTTGATCCTCACTTTTATTAGAAGGGGCTCTCAGCGCCTTGGGACGAGATGTTTTGGATCTTGGACATTATAGGTTTCAGATTTTAGCATCTTTGTTGATGTTACGAGCCCAAGTGAGAGCGCTCCAGGTTCCAGACCCAAGATGGAAACCCACGATGGTTTCTTCTTTCTCCTTTCTTCAAATAAACGGACGTGAGTGTCTACTGCATTGGTGACACGCAGTATAAAGATATGCCACTACTGCATTCATGACGCGCAGTATAAAGATATGTCATGAAAGTTGTACATACAGGTATGTCATCATTTGCTATTATATTTCTTTTATCTTTGTATAATTTTGCTGTATTTTGGTTTTGGACAGACCATCCTTTGAGCAGGGTCCTTCAGGGGTTTCTAGACTTCTTTACCCTGATGGTTTTCTTGAAGTAAAAAAAAAATGTTTCCTTTACCTTTGATCTTTGATCTTAACCCAGTAATAGCTCAGATAGATTAGTTAGCAGGAAGCAGTGAGGGAAGCAGTATGCATCGCAAGCCCGATCAGACACTCCAGTTATTTAAATAATATTAAGCTTTGATTTTATTTATTGTACTTTGTTTCTGTTTAAATTTGTGTCAGGTTTCTCTTTTCAGTAATTTCTCTAACAGGTACTATCTTCTATCCTTTACTCATCTATATTTTAACATTGAGGACAATGTTGTGATCTAGTTGGGAGGAGGATAGTTAACCAAAAAATTTTTTTTTTTTGGGAAGTATGATATGATTGTCATGGACTTACGAAACTAATGAATGATGGCAGAGTAAGGAGTAATTTTACTTCTGAGACGCATCTAAATTAGGAAGTATGTTTAGTGATATGACTGTCAGAAACCTATTCGTAGTAAAACCAATTAGTGATGGCAGAGTAAGTGTAACGCCCCAATTTTTAGAAAATATTCTGAATGTACTGTTTTCTGTTTTTCATGCTTTTGTATGAATAACCGCTGTGTCCCTATTTTTCTGTTCTCGATTTATGTATGAAAACAATTACGATAATACAGTTCAAATTTTATTTGATCGTTTTACGTAATTTGTTTCGAGACGATAAAATAAAATTTTTCCGAAACTCTTTTGTATTAATTTTTCTCGAAGATATACTGACTAAATAATACTAGCTTCTTGATATTTTATTTGAACGTTTTGGACGATTACCTACGTTGTGGGAAAAAACGGAAAATGACCGTTACGTCCCGAACGTCTTGTTTTATTTGTTTTTGTCTGTTTTTAATTGTTTTCTTCTTGATTTAATGCCCGAAAATACTGTCTGTAAATTTTTATGGACTTTTTGTGTGATTTGCTCGAGCGGGAAAATAATATTTTTCCGGGCGGGAAATCTTATTTTAATATTTAGAATTGGGGGATCTTACTTAACCCGATTCTGAATGAGACTAAAAATAATCTTTTAATTTTTAGGATTTAATCACAAATAAAATAATTTTATATTATTATAATATTATTTTATTAGTCAAGATGTTTTAGTGACAGTGGACCCGGAAATATTTTGCGGGACCCACAATTAGCAAAGCGGTTAGATCGGTAGCTTAATTAATCACCGTAAGTTAGAACTTTCCGAAACGTGACTCAAATAGTGACTCAGCAGAGCATTTATTACACAGTGTGACTAAGCCAGGTGAGTCACCATGAGCAACCAATAGGATTAAAGCTTGTTAAGCAAGATTTGATCTTGACCTTTGATGTGTTCAATGGCTTGGATGAAGCCAAATCCATGCACATCCTTTGCCCTAGAAGGCTACGGCCATTGGAGAGAGAAAGCCAAAAATCACCTTCCATCTTCATCACTTTTCTCTCTTCTCTCTCTTCAAAAACCTAGCCACCATTGTTGTCCATTTTCTTCCTTCCATTCGGCCAAGACCCAAACTACACCATCCAACCATCCAAAAATTTTTCTAACCAAGTTTCCTTAACCTAAACACCATTTTAAGAACCTTTGTAGTTGGAAGTTTCTTCAAATTCTTCCATCTAGGGCTTGAAACCAACCTTGGAAGTTTTACCTAGAAGGTAAAATTTCATGTTTTTCTTTTCTCTATTCTTTTTCAAAGTTCTAAGCCATGATTTTTCCATGGTTTAGCTTCTTTTTCATAGTTAATAACATGTAGGTTTTGTTTGAGATTTTTAGGTGTTTGGTGGAGTGAAAACCGTGACCTAGGAGGTGAGAAAGCAAGCTTTTTGTCTTCATTTAAGGTAAGAGGAAGACAATTCTTATCATCCCTTGATGGTGGTAAGAAGATGGGTTGTTTGTAGAATCCATAAGGATTCGGTTGTGGTGTGTTTAATGATGTGTATTTGTTAATTTTTGTGGTTGCTAGTAGCTTAAGTGTTATGTGTTAGTAGCTTTCTTATTTGGTAATTGTAATAATCTTGCATGTCTAATAGCTTTTGATTGTATGTTTATAAGCTTTAAATTAGGTTTTATGTGTTAGAAATATTTTGCATGTGTTAGAAATATTTTGCATGTGTTAGAGATATAAATGCATGTGTTAGAATTGTATGATAAGGTTTAGGATGTGAATAACATGTGTAAATTTGCATGAGTGTTCCAAAAAACACATTCCTTAGCTCACGGCAATGCCAAAGTGTGAGGACCAAAATGTTCTTTTCATTTTTCCTTAAGTGCAACTTAATTGATTAGGAGAAATAAGAAGGTTTTAAATGGTTTTAATCAAAGAAAAGGAATTTATAAATCAAATGGTAAAGATTTAGTACATTTTGGGCCAACATGCCTAAAAGATTTATTTGATTCCAAAATCATTACTTTATAACATGATTTAATGAATTTAGATAAGATAATACCTTTGACATGATTTAGAAATCAAATGAGAAAGTTTTATAAAATTCGCCAACATGCCACTATAGGTAATTATGATTTCTAAAACTTGATTTCAAACCTTTTTCAATCAAAAAGAAATAATACAAGTTAACAAGAAATTTTCTATAATGATTTTTGAAGAGACCAATTGAGTAGAATTAAGTTTAAAGGATTAAAACTAGTGATTTTATCATTAGGAAGTAAAATACGAGAAATTTTGAGAAATTTTCTAACATATAGCTCACTTTAGGTTTTGAAGCATGTTAGAGATTTCAAAAGAGAGAATTAAATGATTTGGATAAAAAAAATAGGTAAATAGAAAATTTTATGGAAAATTTAGAAAACCATTATTATAAGTTTATAAACAAAATACTTGTCAATTTTTAGTAAAATGAATCTATAAGATAGTAAAAATATCCTAATGACAAGATGCGATATGAAAAACTATTCTACGTAGTTTAAAAATACTCAAGACTATTTCTATCTGTTTAAACAGTAATTTTAAAGGCATTCGAATAAGAAAATGATTTAAAAATCCTACGCGATTGAGAAAACGTATTAAAAATGCTACGCGATTTTAAAAACAGAAAAATATCTTTACCCGATTTTTAAACGTTTGTAAAAACGACGAGATTTCAAAAATGCGATAAAATTTCTACGCGATTGACCGTAACCATATTTATTTTTCGCTGTCGGGAAAATGTGAACCCGTACAGGCTTTTGAAAATTTATTTTATGCTGTCGGGAAAATGTGAACCCGTACAGGCTTTTGAAAATTTATTTTATGCTGTCGGGAAAATGTGAACCCGTACAGGCTTTTTGATAATCTATTTGCTGTCGGGAAAATGTGAACCCGTACAGGCTTTCCATCTATTTTTTTTATGTGTGCCATGTATTTGGTGGATTGGTTGACGAGACGAATCACATCGTGGTGTCGATGCGATAAACGTAGTGTGGTTCATTGTTCTAATGAACTTGGAGACTTTAGTGTACGGGATCCCACATGTGGACAGTTGGTCGCTCCGCTGGGCCGTGGTAAACCGATAGCACACTATGGTACTCGACATACACTATATTTAATCGAGATTAGTGAAATCTAGTAGTACATTTGCCTGTAGTGCCACAACGTGAGACCGTGAACTACACCACGCCTGGATTGATGGATTCCTGTGTCGTGGGGCTATAGACGCAACGTGTGACAACAGCAATAGTTGGTGGGGCAGCCGTGGTACTATTAGGTTTTGCGAGTCATTCCTCTCTCGATACTTGTGTTTTCTTTAGCTCCATGGAGTAGGATTTTGTTATATTATTTATCTCTATGTCTATTTGTTTCCATCTTATCTATTTATTTTATCTCGTATTTTATTTATTTATTTTATCTGATTCTTGTTGTTATTTATTATTATATCTTATCTGTTTATTTATATTTCTTATTTTATCTGTGAGGTTTTATCTGTGAAGTGACATATTGTGATGATACCTAAATTTTACTTCAATAAATTATTATAATTGTTAAAGCTTTATGTATTGCATGAATTGTATGTATATATTGTTTGTCATCTTTTTATTGACCATGTTGTGATGATTTTATGTTGTCTTACCTCTTTGTTATATGTATTTTCTGTTTATTTATTTTACGCGGTAAAGACTTCGAGGAAGAGGAACAGCCTCTTGAGATTGTGTACCCTGAAGAGGAGGAAGATCGGCAAGCAGACGACCAGTTTGACGATCAAGAACCATCCGATCATCCATATCCTCTGGATTGATTGTGAGGGATGGCGACGCCAGGATTTTTGGGATTCATAGAGCTGGTATTTCATGGAGGTGCTCTGGCTTGGCATCTACGAGGAGACCGTGACTCTGTGACGTATGCAGGACGTGTGACCGTGATCCTACGTCATCGTTTTGATGATGAGCCTGTCATGACGACGACGTTATTTCTGCACTTAGAGTTGCCCTTATCCATTAGGCGTTATTGGGGTGCTGAAAACCCTGAGCCTAGTGAGATAAGCATCGTATCGACTGCGCGATCCCGTTATCGCCGTGTGTCGAGGCATCCGGGATATTTATCCCCTGATGATCATTTTCAGGCTGATAGTGATCCATCGAGGATTAAATAACCATGATGTTTTTTTTTTTAGGCGTCACAACAGATGTACGTATATATTAACTCTTTTATTGCTTTCTTTACTTGTTTTTGTTTAAATATTTGTAGTCTTAGTTGTAAATTATTTGTACAACTTATAACTTAACCATATGTATATTATCAGTGATGATGTTTTTTTTATTTCGTATTTTCCGCATTATCTTTTTATATCATATTTCTGTCTATTAGGAATTATTTTACAACCCGTAATAATATTTAACAAATATTTCACAACTTGGGTAGATTTTATTTCTATTTCTTTTATTTTCTTTTATGTGTGACATCCTCCAAAGGGGTGTTACAGTAAGGAGTAAATTTTGAAAACAATTTATTACTCTTGAGACGCATCTTAGTTGGGGTAGTAACTATTTAGTGTTTATTTGTGGAAGTAACAAAGTTTTGCTATCTGATTTCCTTTGAAAGATTCAAGCGAATGCACTCTCACATCCTTTGAAGCAATTGAAATTCAAGAATCATAGCATGATTGAATAAATTATCTTCTTTCTTAAATTTCACATGCTTGGTTATGGATGTTGAATTGGTGGATTGAGAATGATAGAAATATGCCTTGTGAGATTTTGAGCCTATTGATGAATAGATTGAATATCTGTACCATTCTCTTCTTTCTTGTGTGATTTTCACTCATGGAATTGTTACTCTTGAACTTACTTTAATATGATTGAGGTATTTTGAAATAGCTACTTTGACCAAATAGCCATCCTTGTATATTTTCCATTGTATAACCCCTTTGAACTTGTTTGATCATTCCTTGTTTTAAGCTCATTTCATCCTTCCAAAAAAAAAAAAAGAAAAAAAAACATGTTTTTACCCAACCTTAGGGAATAAGAGAGCATTGACCTTGTTCTTAAACAAGTGTAGGGGTGTGTGTGCAAAATGATTAAAAAAAAATGACCACCATTGCAATTAAAGGATTATCAGAGTCTAGAATAAAGGTGGATGCTTGGAAACAACAAGAAAGGGAGAATGTTCAAGTCTAACAATGAATTCAATTCACCAATTTGGGATGGATCTTCAACAAAACATTAGTCAAATATTGGTGATTGTCCTTTATGATGAATGTTCTCAAATATTTTCTCCATTCTAACTATACCATAATGCTCTTTTATTCTCTTTGGTATTTATCTTTTCATATCCATATTATCCCCTCTCCTTTACCATGACCCCATTACAACCTTGAATGAAGTCCTCTTGATTTTTGTATGCATGTGTTTTGAGTAGCGGAAAAGTAGAAGATAAGCAAGCTTATGGTAGTGTAATTGTTCATGGGTTGAATAGAGTGAAATACTTACTTTTTAAACACTTGAGAGATTGAGAGTGCATTCTGTGAGGATCTATCATTCTTGATTCATTCTTTTCAACTGAAGTTTCCTTGCTTGTTGGTTTGAGATGTGAAGAAATGTTACCTCATTAATGCTTTGATCCCTTGAATTTCTTGTTGCTCTTCTTGCTTCATCGAGTCTTTTAGAGTGTTTAACTTTTGAGTCTGTGTCATTTTTCTTTGTCTCCTAACTTTAGTCTTCTGTGTTTTGTCCAAGAGTGCAAAAAGCTAAGTGTGAGAAAATTTGACAATCATATATTTTATACATTAATAAACTCTCATTTTTAGTTATTTACACTCTTTATGTACTTAATTGATTAAGCCTGGCTATGTTTTGTAAGATTGGACTCAAATTGGACTTAATTGATTTTTTCAGCATTATTTAGGTCTTACACTGTTTCTGTATTTTGGACATATCTTGAGTTCTAGATATCTAGAAGTTATGAATTTTACCTTGTAGGAAAGCTGAGAGAAAGCTCTACAACTTTGATGAAGAGCTCAAAGTCTCAATCAGACATCTAGTGGAGCTATATCGGCTTGGAAGACAGAATACGAGTATTGTGTCTGGAACCTGAATAGTGTACAGTACTCAAAGCATAACTCGGGCTATAAGAATTATCTTGTGCTGAAATTTGGACATCTGAAAGTTAAGACCCAGATCTACAACTTTCATGAAGAACACAAGAGCTCAATCGGACAGCTTGGAGGTGATATTGGGTCTGGAAATCAAAACAGAGGTGCTGAAATTGGGCCTAAATAGTCTGCAGTAATTAAGTCATATCTTGAGCTGTAGGATGAATTTTTGGATGATTTTGGTGCCATTGGAAAGCTGAGACAAAATGCTACAATATTCATGAAGACCACATTGCTTAATTCTGATGGCATCCATGAGTTTAGTAATGAATGATTTCAGAGATAAAGAATCTCAATAATCCAACCACTCATTCAATAATCCAACCACTCAACCAATCATCCAATCACTCCACCAACTCATCCACCTACTCTTAATCAGCCCCCTTGTCATTTTGTATCCCTAATCCTCTATAAAAAGACCATTGAATGATCATTTTGGGGGGGTGTTGGGAGCTTAGTATTGGGCACTTGGTGTTAGGCTTAGTTTTTTACAAGTTATGGTTATGCTTGTTTCTTGTTTTACTTTGTTGTAATTTTCTCTTGTTCTAAAGTGAAGCTATGTTCATCTTTCTCTTCTTCTCTCTTTCTTTCTTCTTATCTATGAGTAACTAAATCTTCATCTTGCTTGGGTGAAAGAGTGAAGCTCTTGGTAATGAAATAAGGTTAGATTATTCTATTTCTTGTGCTTAAAAGATATATTATTAAATGGACATTATATGTGTTGTATTTTGTTTCCAATTAATTTAGAAACCTTCTTTGTATAATGGAGATCTTGATATATTGTAGACAATAAGATTGACACAGTGAATGCTTGAACTCATTTACAAATGTTGGTAGATAATTAAAGGAATCATAATATGATTGCATATATAATTGAACTTTGAATGTTATATTTTCCGATTAGAACCTCCGTTGTGTGTGGATTTCAATTGAGTTATAAAGAGAAATAATCTTGCCTTTAATTTATTACCAAGAGTGGAACTTCTAACCCAAGCAAGTTCTTAAATTCATTTGTGAACATCTTCTATTACTTTTGGTATTGTGACAAATCCTTTCCTACCTCAATTAATTTTTTTTCTTCATCAATTCCCTGTGGATCGACCTCGGACTCTCTAGAAATTTACTACTTGAGATAACCTACACTTGGGTTTGCATCCTTAAATCCCGCACATCAACCCCCTCCATTGGGAACTGAATTTTTGGATTTTCCAAATATTGGGAGGGAATCTAGTTGAAAACCAATTAATAGTGAAGTGGACATGTGGAATGTTGTTTTTACTAAGTGAGAGTACATTGGCAGAAAACTATGGAAAAAAGGGTGAATCTCATGGTTTGGTGAGTTCAAAAATAAGTGGTTAATACACTATGAATAAGTGGTTAATATGAACAAGTATCTGGTTAATACAATTTTTTTTTTCAACTAGTGGGTGGAAATAGTTAGACACGAATCACTAGTGGAGTGGACATGTGTAATGTTATTTTTACCAAGTTGGGGGTAGATTGACAGAAAACCATGGAAAAAGGGTGAATCTCATGGTTTGGTGAGTTAAAAAGTAAGTGGTTAATACACTATGAATAAGTGGTTAATATGAACAAGTATCTGGTTAATCCAATTTTTTTTTTCCAAATAGTGGGGGGAAACTAGTTAGATACGAATCACTAGTAGAGTGGACATGTGTAATGTTGTTTTTACTAAGTTGGGGGTAGATTGACAGAAAACCATGAAAAAAAAGGGTGAATCTCATGGTTTGGTGAGTTCAAAAATAAGTGGTTAATACACTATGAATAAGTAGTTAATATGAACAAGTATCTAGTTAATCCAATTTTTTTTCCAAATAGTGGGGGGAAACTAGTTAGACACGAATCACTGTGGAGTGGACATGTGCAATGTTATTTTTACCAAGTTAGGGGTAGATTGGCAGAAAACCATGGAAAAGGGGGTGAATCTCATGGATTTGGTGATTTCAAAATTAAATGGTTAGTACACTATGAATAACTGGTTAATATGAATAAGTTCCTGGTTAAACGTTGGATTAGTTCCAAATAATTGGGGCAGATTAGTTAGAAATGAAGTACTAGCAGAAGTTTACACCTGTAATGTTGTTTTGAACACATTGGGTGTATATTATCAAAAAATCATGGACAAAGTGGTGAATCTCAAAAGCATCTATCCAATTATCATCAAAACTGCTATTTATACAAAAAGTGGCTAATATGTATAGGTTTCTGGATAATATAAAAAATAGTTCCAAATAAGTGGATAATCTAAAACAAGTTTTCGAATGCATAAGTGAATGATTAATACATTACACAAAAGTCGTTAATTACAACATGTTCTTGGTGAATCCACTCAATAGTTCTCAATAGTGGGGGTAACTATATAACGGGCATTGCAATAACTGTACATAGGGCCAAGCTAAATAGTGTAGAATAAAATTTGCAAATCAAGACAGCAACTCCATGGCATTTGCAGCTCTCAAAACTTCTTCTCTGCACTTGTTCTTTGGATGCAAGACCTAGCCACATAATAAGTCACGTCGCATTTGCGTGACTTCTCCCTGCACCAGTATAGTACGAATAAATAAAAATTCCAATATAATGTAATTGTTGAATCAAAAAACAAAATAATTCGCTCACCACTTCCTATTTGGGCATAATCTTCTCCCCAAACATCTTGTGTCCATCCCACAGCTCCATGTATTTGATAACGTAAATGCCACAATCATCCCTATTTCAATAACATATAAGCACAAGGGGAGAAATTAAACATCTATGCCTCAGCATAACAATTAATATTTTTTAAGAAATGCAACCGTACTCACGAGTTGCATTGCCGGGGCAAGTCAACCTTCACTAGGTCTAAATGATTATAATTCATAGGTTGGACTAAGTATCTGCAACAATTCTTCAAACCGGCGCTTCTACAAATTCAAAGTACAGTTCAAAGTCAAATTATACGGCACAACTAATACATTATCATTACAATGACATTAGAGGAGTGTGATACCATCAGAACGTCCAGCCTAGCCTTTTCAGTGTCAATATGACTACCCATTGAATCCAACACATACAACTTTTTAAATCTCGGATGCAACACATAACACCACCAATAGCCGTCAAACACGACTGGAGCGAATATCTACATGAAAAAATGTGTACAAGTTCATTGAATGTGTTCCTTGTAATATGCTTACATAAAATATTACTATTCCTTAAATGGCTTTTTATGTTACATAGTTATTTGATAATGTAGACATATGATAGTGATGTGCATTATAGTTGGAACATAATGTCTTATGTGGTATTAAGAAAATAAAATACTATACACAATGATACTAGATAAATGATGGGTTTAACCCCAGATGTTGCCCAATAAAGTGTATGTAGCCAAACACATGTAATTTTTGACACATAATGATTAAAAGTTACCAAGTTGCACTGGGTGATGTCATATCCCACTTCAGCATGAGGCATGAAGTCGTTGATACTTCACCAGGGCCTGTGGCGAACTGATTTAAAACACTCCAGTCCACTTTTCACCAAATCCTAATTTTTTTTAAATAACCAACAATAAGTTAAGGTTGACATTGTCAATATGCATACAGTTCTAAGTTAATTGAGCATGTTGTTGTTACCATAAACATGGGACAAAACATATGACGAGTCACTGTTTGTGATCGCTCCATTTCATCTCCCACAAAAACCCTTGTAGCCAGTATAATAACCTGAAAGAGTGAATTAAAAAAGGTCCTTATATGTGAACCGGCACAATAAGTACGTGTGATATATATAATCTTAATTATGAGTTGAATGTCATTCGATCTTACCATATTGTTGACCCACCCTTTTGGTTTCATGTAAGAGGCATCTGCAATGGTAAGGAACTGATTGTATAGTTTGACCACCGCCCTACACCACAACCCAAAACAAATTGTTTAAAGACAATCACAAAACAAATTGCCTAATGCTAAAATTGTATAAGATGCAAATGAAAAATGTTAGACTAAGTAAAATTAGTCTTAAACGTATCAAGCATATCACGATGGTAATTCAAAAGCTTACGTGGAATCATGGTCCTCTTTTTTAAGCACTCTGGTGCAGTAAATAAAAAGTTGGGTATGCAGATTCGTATTCTTCTTCTTATTCTTTTGCAGTTTGGTGTAAGGAGTTCGGGTGCTTTTCCTAAGCACGCGGTTCCTGGGCTGAGCCTTAACCCGAGTGCAAATGTTGGAGTCGGGGTTCTTTTTGACTGGGTTCATGTGTGTACCAAGGTAGCCAACAGGTGCTCCTGAAGGGATGACATGTGCAGGCGATTGTCGATCACTCGGCTCACCACCTTCACTGAATCCGTAGAAAGGAGTGCTCACCACATTCAATGGTTGAGTACCCTGGTCAAGTTCTGGACTGCCTATAAGACAACGTGAAGGTGGAGGCACTGATTGATGTAATAATAGTTGTTTCAATGTGCTCATTTCCATTTCCAGAACAGAAATCCGTTTCTTCACTTGCACGTTCTCAGCAACCACCTGAGAAACGTCCTCCATGTCAAATAGCCTCAGCCGCTGATGCCCAACACCATGTTGCTACACAGGTGCCATTGCTTCCCTGACTATGTCAATTTGGTTCTCTTCGCTCGATGCAACCAGATCTTTAGTTACCTACATGTCAGTAACCACCAGATACGTAGTTAAGTAGTATGGTGAAAATGGACTACTATGGTTAAATAACATAAATTTTTGAAATACAAAATCATTTTGGTACAAATGTCACAACACTACAAACATCGTTTAAAAGTTGCAGGTTACCTTGTTTTTTTTAACGTTGTTCGCACTTTTTCCTCCCTCGCCCTAAACACTTGCCAGTTCAAGAAACGTGGGAAGGATTGAGCACTTAGCACAGTTGATGTGGGATACAACGACAGGTGTTCAAAAGCCCAAACCTTGTAGAAAATAAGATGTATGGTATCAGAATGATGCAACAGGAAAAGAACAAAAACAAAACTACAACATTGCATGAAATAATTATAACAACCAGGAAATAACAAAACATGTACTTGAAGAAGTGCAACACATCTCGTTAAATGGACTTGGCAGATATTTTTACCTTCGTGCACTGTACCTGTTACTCTGGTCAAGTCATCCACCAAAAAATCGTACACTGCTAAACCCTAGCTATATTTATCGAGGGAGTCCAAATCATCTAACAGGTGTGCGAAGATGGAATGCACGTTGACACCTATAACGGGAAAGTAGAACTCCGCAAAAGCATGTAGGATGTAAAGTCGACAAAAGTTGTCGACATCATTGTCCCCTACATGGTGATATAACTCAGTTCAAATTGTGCCCATGGTTATATCGCCCCCCTTAAATAAGGACAAAGTTTGGCCCACTCCATCGTCACGTGGGGTTGTTCTTTCCCCAGCAATCTGTAATCCAAGTACCAAGCACAAGTCTAATGGACTGAAAGGGATAACCCTACCCCTGACTCGAAATCCCCCATCTCTTTCAACCCATCTGGACGCCAACTCCCATAACAAGACACAGTTGATTTTCAAATTATTAGGCATACATAATAGTGACTTGAATAGGGTAGACTCGACGCGGGACTTCTACGCATCCGTCAAAGTGCTATTCACGTCAAGCAACAACCGTGGTGTGCAAACATGCCTCACTCGCACCTTCTGTATTATGAGAACAAATTAGTCAACATATGTGCATAGCCAAACACGTATAATAGATTTGTCTATATTAACCAAGTTGGTTACCTGGTTGATGCTTGACAAATCAGACCTCCGTCTTCCCTGTGAGTTGTCCATGTAAGTATTCTGCACATACAGAAGACCAAGAATGAATTTTCTCCAGTCCAACACGATCAAAAGCACAAATGAATAATCAATCGTGTTGGTCACAACTCATACACATGCACCAACTTCATCATTTTGAACTAATTGTGTCATTTAAAAATCCCTAAGCCTAAGGAATAACAAATTTGAAACTTACATAAATCATTTAAATGCGGAACACACTATTTCGACTAAATCATTTACCTGTTGTTACGACCTTGAAAGAATTAAATGAATACAATTAAAGCGGTGGGTATACTGTTGATGAGCTATGGAACTTCAAGGAAAAAAAGAAGGCTACACTGAAAGAGGTTATCAGTTATATTGTAGATCATATCTCTTTTTCATTCAACCAAATACACACTATTGCCATAGCATATCAAGGAACAACAAAGTAGACTTCACCCCTTAATTTTGAACTTACCAAAATCCATGAGATTCACCCCTTTTCCATGGTTTTCTGTCAATCTACTCCCAACTTAGTAAAAACAACATTACACATGTCCACAACTACTAGTAATTGGTTTCTAACTAGATCCTCCCCCACTATTTGGAAATTTTTTTGGATTAACCAAAAACTTGTTCATATTAACCAATTATTCATAGTGTATTAACCACTTAATTTTGAACTCACCAAATCCATGAGATTCACCCTTTTTTTCCATGGTTTTATGCCAATCTACTCCCAATTTGTTAAAGACAACATTACACATGTCTACTCCACTAGTGATTCGTTTCTAACTAGTTTCCCCCCCACTATATGGGATTTTTTTTAGATTAACCAGAAACTTGTTCATATTAACCAGATATTCATAGTGTATTAACCACTTAAATTACACATGTCCACTGCACAGGAGACAGAGGCTAGCCTACTTTAGAAAAAAAATGATACAAAAAACGCAATGACACAGGAGACAAAGCAAGGGTCACAAGGAACAATAAGGGTCATAGACATTCACTAACTTTATCATTTTGAACTCATTCTGTCATTTAAAATTCCATAGGCTTAAGGAACAACAAAGTAGAAACTTAAGTTAATGCATAAATTAATAGTTCAAAAAACAAAAAAGAACCAAAGAAAAATACAATCACAAATCCATATTCATACAGTGTTTAGACTCAGATTTCAACACTTTTCTTACCATGCACATTATCAACAGTGACTCAATACTTGGTAAATCCAAATTAAGTGGTTAATCTTTGAGTTTATGGTGAATCCAAAAGTGAGTTCCCTTTACTTGGTGAATCAAAATTAACTGGTTAATACATTAGGAATAAGTGGTTAATCTCTGTTAGTTTCTGGTGAATCCTAAAATGAGTTCCACTAAATTTCTTTTTTGTTATTAGTAAAAGAGAACCAGGAAAAAGAAAAGACATTTTAGAGGTGTTGTGAGATTCTTAACATTCTTAAATTTAGATTTTAGAAATCATTTGTAATACACCAAATTCTCCAAATCATCTTTGGCAGAATCTAATAAACCCCATACAAGCTAAACAACTATACACCTAGCTACCTAGATGCTAAGAGAAATTGTTCATTATCTCAATACTAATTCGACATTTGAAAGCATTATGTTAATGCAATGAGAAATTAACATTACAACATATAATCAGTGGGTATCATATGGGTATCTTGTAAGATCATAATATGGGTCGTATGACAACAAAAGAAAGTTTTTCCATTGAATATATGATAAATCACAAATCAAGTTTATGGGAAAAAAAAGGCATATGAAAGATGAAACGTACAATCTAAGGAACCAAATGACCTTGGTAGATCTCTTGAGAAATTATTGTACGACAGGTCCCTAAAGAAAGGAAAGTATCTTTTATGAGGTTCTATACAATGGAATTTGAACAAAACAGTCACATTATCTGCTTTTTATTGTCTAACTATCTCATAACTTGATCAGATCAAATTTTCAATATATAACCTAGACTTTACTTCTAACTATGGCAAGATATATATATATATATATATATATATATATATATATATATATATATATGACAATCAAATACAACTAAACATTCTTCTAACTATAGGATTCACCCAGTAAGCAGGTTGCATGACCACTGTATCACTAAGTGTAGACTTATCAGATTTAATTGCATTGCTGTCAACCTTCAGTTATAATCATCAATTAAATATTTCCATTCTGGCCAATTAAACCACACCATATTAGAGGACACCAAAAATCATGATGTAAAGGAACCCCTAAACCATTATCAAACATAAACCTAACATGAAGAAAAGGACTTAAGGACTACACTGATATCTTATAATTCACTCGATAGGAGCATCATATACAATGCAATCCAACCCCAGTATCCTACCCATGGTAACCATAACTTAATTAGACACATTACATGGTTAGAGCTATGATGCAAGCAAGCATAAGTTAAACTTCTGGCTATTACAAAACTTGCATAACAATCCATGAAAAAAATCTTACTTATAACTTTTTGCTCCTTAATTAATCTCTGTTGACCAAACAATACAATACAAACACCTTTTTTAAATCTGCATATACCTTTTTAAATCTCTATACTTCAAAAGAGCCTAATAAAAAGTTTGCTACTTTAAACACAAAACATGAAAGATTTAGATTCATTCAGATTACACTCAACCTCTATCATTTGCAATCAAACACCTACAAAAACAATGTGTATTAGCCATTCAAAGATAAAAAAAAAGAATAAAAATGCAGAAGATTTGCAAAACATACCAAGACATGTTGGAAACCTTCAAACTTAGAATAACAAAGTAAAGGCATTTGCTTCATAATTTATGGGTTATCAAGTTGATCAAACCAATATATAAAACACAACTGCAAATAGTACGATACATAAATCATGGAATAACAATAAATCTCATGCATCTTGTTATTAAACCTCAAGAGAAGAACAAACTAAACTCGGAGCACATATTCTGAACATTCATAATCATGCTGTTTAAGGCTAAAAATTATAACTCAAGATTCAGGCAGTACCAAGAATTCCAAATTCAAGAGTATCATTGAGGAAGTCATACTCAAATTAACCAGCACTAAATCAAATCAGCAAATGCATTAATTAAATCAATCAACACTACTTTATGATATCAATACCAAAGGGTTATAACAATTAGAAAATATAACCAATGGGTATCATATGGGTATCTTAGAAGATCATAATATGGATCGTATGGCAGCAAAAGAAAATTTCTATCATTGAGTATATCATAAAATATAAATCAAGTTTATGGAGAAAAAAAGGGCATATGAAAGAAGAAACTTACAATCTAGCACGGCTCGCTAACAAACCAAATGATCTTGCTTGGTAGATCTCTTGTGAAATTATTATATGAAAGGTCCCTGGAGAAAGGAAAGCATCCTTTATGAGGTTCTATACAATGAAATTTGAACAAAACAGTCATAGCATCTGCATTTTTATTGTGTAACTTTCTCACAACTCAACCATTAATATATTTTAAAACAATTTCAAAGCATAGTTTTCAGTCATAGCCTTAAAATTAAATTGAAAGTTAGTCCTTTAATAAGCATTTCCAGAATGAAAGAAAAAAAGTTCATTCACGTATCTCAACCAAACTCCCATCCCTACACAATTTTCTAGATGCATCAATCTCAGTTTCAAAGCTTTGCCTTGTGTAAACCAAAAAATGAGAGGAAGTATAAATCTTGCAAGTGCCCTAGTGAATAGGTTTGATAACTAATCACAGTAAAAGTCAGAGCTTTAAGCTGCGGACTCCACCAAAACAAAAAAGATTAGAAGAACAATTCATAGTTCACAATACAACACATTTAGGTAGTCTCACTTCACCCCTTAAACCCACATTTCAGGTTCTTCTAAAAATCAAAAAATAAAGAACAATAAAATGCAATAGAGACTTCCCCTTACAGCCTCCTTCAAATCCTAGGTTCCGAAAATTTCAGAGAACAAACTCGGTTTGTACAACATTTTGAGAAACAGAAATTCAAAAACATAAAAGAAAAGATTCTTCAAACTCGGTTCAGTATCCATCATTGATTTTTCAAAAGAAAAGATTATAAGAATCAAAAGATGAAGTAAACCATAGTCATGAGTTATAAGAGATGAAATAAGAAGAAAATGAGAGGGCTTTTATCTCCTCTTACCTTGAGAAGGTGTGGTTGACTAGAGTGAGAAAGTAGCATAAGGTTGATGAAGAAAGGAAGAGTGTTGCTTCCAGTCGGTGAGGGTGGAACCCAGATATTTTGTAGTCTTTGACTCTTTTTCTTTAAAATCTGATAAAGAAATAAATAAACGAGATGAGAGGGAGACGAGGGAGACGGGGGAGCTGAGATTGAGAAGGGGAGACGAGGGAGACGAGATTGAGAGGGATTGAGAGTGAAATGGAAAAGAAAAAACTAAATAAGAGGCGAGAAATGAAATGGAAAATGTTGGAGGAATACGGACAACTCAACAAATATACAACTCAGTGATTCGTTTCTAACTAGTTCCCCCCACTATTTGGAAATTTTTTTGGATTAACCAGAAACTTGTTCATATTAACCAGTTATTCATAGTGTACTAACCACTTAATTTTGAACTCACCAAATCCATGAGATTCACCTTTTTTTTCCATGGTTTTATGCCAATCTACTTCCAATTTGTTAAAGACAACATTACATATGTCCACTCCACTAGTGATTTGTTTCTAACTAGTTTCCCCCCACTATTTGGAATTTTTTTTGGATTAACCAGAAACTTGTTCATATTAACCAGTTATTCATAGTGTATTAACCACTTAATTTTAAACTCACCAAATCCATGAGATTCACCCCTTTTTCTATGGTTTTCTGCCAATCTACTCCCAACTTGGTAAAAACAACATTATACATGTCCACTCCACTTGTAATTGGTTTCTAACTAGATCCCCCCCACTATTTAGAACTTTTTTTGGATTAACCCAAAGCTTGTTCATATTAACCACTTATTTGTAGTGTATTAACCACTTATTTGTAGTGTATTAACCACTTATGGACAAGATTATTTCTAAGTACATTATGAGTTAATCAATAATAATAATCAAACAAATAAATCTCCCAACATTCCTTTATGACAGAATTAATCACAAGCCAAATTAATTGGTTTCTAACTAGATCCCCCCACTATTTAGAACTTTTTTTGGATTAACCAGAAACATGTTCATATTTACCACTTATTTATAGCGTATTAACCACTTATAGACAAAATTATTTCAAAGCACATTCTGATTTAATCAATAATAATAATCAAACAAATAAATCCCACAAACATTCCTTTATGACAAAATTAATCACAAGCCAAATTAATTGGTTTCTGGAATATAGCACATTGGGAATCAAGGTTCACTTTCCTTCCAACGTTGTTTCACTACAAACTACACCTGACTCAATCCATATCCACCACAAACAGAGGCTTGCCTACTTTAGAATAAAAAATGATACAAAAAATGCAATGACACAGGACACTAAAATACTAAAATCCAATGATACCAAGACTCACAACATTAATATATCATCATATTTTAAAATATTATGTATAGTAGAGAGAATGAGAGAGGGTACAGGTAATGCCGTTAGACGGTGGAGCACGGTGGTTCTGGGTTCTCACTCACGGTGGTTGGCGGGTCTGTGTAGCAGAGAACCTGGGTTGCTGATCCTGGTTCTCGGTTTGAGTAGAGGTTGAGGCTGTCTGGTACTGGTTCGGTGGGCTTCTCTGTTTTGGGGCAGAACTGGATGGTGGTGGGAGTTTGGGGGAGATCGAGACCGAGCATAAGGGAAATGGGAGAAACTGAGAGTCGGATGAGGGAGAGGAGGGACAAAGTGGAGGGTGGTGGGAGTTTGGGAAAGATTGAGACCGAGAGTGAGGGGAAGAAGAGAAACTGAGAACGACAGAGACGGGGAGACGAGGGAGAGAACGAGTGAGACTGAGATGATGAGTCACTTCCCTCGATAAAGCAACAAAATAAATTAGGAGGGAAATCAGATTTCAACAAAATACGTACGAAGGGATACGGTGGAAATACGTTGGGCGTATTTCGTTTGAGGTAAATCGTTTTCCATATGTAAAAGCAATACTTGAAGTTAGTGCAAAAAGTTTATATTAAAATAAAAAAATTATAGGTTAAGAAAAAATATTTATTTAAACATTAAAATTACGTAAAATTAAATTAATAGAACAATACATAACAAGTAAAGGATATTACAATTATACAGGTAATGGATAAAACAATATGTCAGTAGAATTCATGAACAATGTCCATGGA
The DNA here is from genome assembly GCA_029884605.1 of Ormosia emarginata. NCBI lineage: Eukaryota > Viridiplantae > Streptophyta > Magnoliopsida > Fabales > Fabaceae > Ormosia > Ormosia emarginata. The sequence continues at coordinate 1,940,549 of JAQQTP010000057.1, read as the reverse complement.
GTGAACTTGTTCACAATAAAAAATAATGGATATTACTGTAAGCTATGAACTAAGTACTAGAGACAACAATATTCCTGAATTCAATATATTGAATTCGAAACTAAAGAGATATTGTAGTAGTTATCAATTTATAAGCTGACAAAATTACAATGAAACAGTAAGAAGAAGAAGATATAAGGAAGAGAAGGATTCAGAGAGAGAGGTGTAACATCCAAAAAATTTATAATTTTAGGATAAATAATTGTTTTACAATATTTGGGATTTTTGGGAATTCTTTTGGATTTTTCTGAGAATGCGGAATATTTTAATATTATTTCTCGTTTTGCGTACACATTGGGCAGAGTCGGGAAAATGACTGAAACATTTCAAAAGTTGGAAAATTTTGTGACTAATAGTCATTTTATAATATTTGTGATTTTTGAGATTTTTTTTGGAATTTTTACGGAAATGTCGAATATTTTAGTATATTCCTCATTTTACGTGTGCGCTGAGCGGAACCAGGAAAATAAAATATTTTTCTCGAGAACCTTGATCTGTGAAAACGTCGACGGGAGATCTTACTAAACCCGAGGCTGGACACGATTTACGAAGTTTCATATTTTTCGAGAAATTTAACAGATGAAATAATAAAACACTGTGAAAATTTCATCTGTCAGATAGATAAATACTGACTTTTGTCGACTGTAACTATTATCCATTGGATAATAACATGCATTAAAAATCCTATCACTTTATTCCAATGCAATCCACTTTATGTCAAATCAATCTCACTTTAATTCAAATTTTGAATTTCATTTATGAAGCTTCTTCTAGAAGATTTGGCCAAATGACCAAATTACCCACTCTAGTTGCATGGAAAGGACAAAACACTCCCTCCCACTCTCTCTTGATGGCTACTATTGGCAACCCATTTTGGGGGTGTTGGAGACTAAATTCTCCTACTCACTTTAACACATCAAACCCTAATTCATTCTACCACTTCACTTCTCTCTCTTCACTTCATCTTCTCCATCTTGCTCCTCCTTCTCTCTACCTCCACCATGACCACGAAAATGGCAGCCCACTCTTGATCATTTCTCTTCATCTTTTTGCTTCACCAAGACCGTTTCCATACTCCCTTCCATCTCCTCTACACTTTTTCTTTAGAAAGTTTCCCCAAAAATCCAACATTTCTTCCTCCTCCTCTCCAATCCGAAAATTCCAGCCACCACCTCTATTGTTTCTCTTCACTTTTCTCTTCATAAACACCATTTCTAGACTCCTCTCAACCTCTTCTACAACTTCAATTTGGGGGGTTTTCTCCAAAAACCCATTTTTCCTCCATGGACATCCAAGGACAAAGCTTGAACCTTTTGGAGGTAAACCTTTGATCTTTCACTTCTTTTCTTCATTTTCGTTTCCATGGCCATTTTAGTAACCATGGATCATGCCTTTACCAAGCCTTGGTGTTGATTTATGATGTTGGATTTTTAGGGTTCTTGAATGGCCAAAATCGAATCCACCTTGAAGACATCCAAGGAAGCCATTTTGTGTTCTTCCATTTACATCTCCTACCATCAAGCCCTAACCTTGAAGATCTAGGTAAAGATTCTTGGTTTCTCTCCTACTTCTTCTTATTTTCATTTTCCTTGGTTACTATGTGACCAAGGGCTTTTATTTTTTAGCATTGATGTGTGATTTGAGTGATTTTGAACACTCTAGGGTTCTTGGGTGAGTGGAATCCGAAAATCACCAAAAATATATCTCAAGGAGTTCAAGCTTAAGGCTTTAGGTGGAATCCGAATTTGCAAATCAAGGAACCAAGGAGTGTGTTTTCTTGCATTGTCTCCTCTAGGTAAGAGGGAGGCTACTCACTTCAACCACTTATGGTGGTGAGGAGACTTTGTATGTATATTGATGGAGAAATCCATCCTTGTATGCTTACTTGAAATTGTAAAAATTGTATGATTTAGTATTCTTGAATTTGATTAATACTTGATTGTGCTCTTGAATATGTTTGATGTATTAATTGTGCTTGATCATATTGGGGTTGCTAAATGAAAAATTTGGAGTTTCCTACCTCAATATGGTGCCACGGTTTTGACTAGAAATTAGGGGCGAAAATTGGTTTTGTGCACAAGTAAAATAAGACTTATGAATGAAAGATTTTGAGAGTTTAATACCCAAGAAGGGTGCCACGGTTTTGGTCTTGGTAAAGAGACAATTGGATTAATTTTGATGAACTAAATTTGAGTGAACTAGTATTAAGAAAACTAATGCATAAAAGTGGAAAGAAAAATTGGACATTGGACATCATGAAGCCACAGTTTTGGCATTGAATCTTGGGCATTTGGATTGATCTTAATGAACTAAAAACTTAAATAAATTAATAACAAGATGTTAATACCTAAAAGAGAAGGAAAGATTGGACTTTGAAGACTCAATGATGTCACGATTTTGGCTTAAACATTAAGGCAAATGGAATGACTTTAATACCTTAAACTTAAGTAAATTGATCTTAAGGAATCAATACACAAATGAGAAATAAAAAGTGGAACTTATAAGACCTATGAAGCCATGGTTTTGGCATGGACCTTAGGCAGTTAAATTAATCTTGTGAGAAATGAAAATTGAGTAATTAAGTATCAAGTAACTAACACATGATATGTGAAAGAATGAAATTTTAAGGATTAAGGAAGGCCACGATTTTGGCTTGGAATCATGAGGGATGGAATTGACTTTGGTGGACAAAATCTAAGTGATTTGATAACAAGAAACTATTACATAAAATGGAGAGGAATAGAGATTCTAAGAACTTTGAGAGGCCACGGTTTTAGAGAGAAAGATTTGGATACAAGTGATGCCTTGGTGCATCCTTGGAGATTGAGGAATTAGAGATTTACCTAATTCTTAATAAAGCAAAGGAATTAAATTGAGTGATAGCATTTGAGAAGACCATAGTTTAAAGCGTTATTTACCCTAACCTTCTCATAATTAACCAAAGACTTTAGACTTTGAAAATAAGTATCCCAAATAGGGACATTATGGTATTTGATAAACCATGAATATCTAATGATGATGATAAATTGAATTAGTCCCATGCGGGACCAAAGCTAAATGATTGGTATCAAGAGACTAGTGAATAATATGGAAAGGAATTTAGAACCTCGAAAGCATGTGAGGCCAAAGTTTCTAAGGGTTAGTTGACCTAAAGATTGCATAATTGACTAGATCAAGGAACTCGATCAATTTAATAGAATGGAACTTTATAATAATCTTGTAAGACTTATTAATATTTGAATTGGCCTAATTGTGGCATATTATGGAAGATTGTGTATTGTGAAATATTTGTGAGCATGTTTATGCATGGAGTCAACATGCATTAGACGTTTGCTCAGTCAATGACTGTTAAAGGGCTGAATGAGCCTAGGATCATGCATTGAGTCAGCATGAATTTTATAAACTGCTCAGTCTCTGACTGTTAAAAGGCTGGATGAGCCTCTGATTTTGAATTAAGTTAATGTATTGAACAATTTGCTCAGTCTATGACTGTTAAAAGGCTAGATAAGCCTATGATTATGCATTTAACCAGTATGCATTGAACAAATTGCTCAGTCGATGACTGTTAAAAGGCTGTATGGGCCTATTAATGCGAACTAAATAATGTGGTCGATGATGGACCTATGGGGGGGCGTAAGACGCGGTGTATGCTGATTGCATGCATTACGGCCCTGACAAATCATTATTCTTTAGGCAGTGAATTAATGAGAATCGAATGGTGAGGTCTGTAATGGATCTTAGAGGAGCGTAAGGTGCGACGTATGCTGATTGTACGCGTTACGAGCTTGACAAATCACTATTCTTTTTATTGTAAATGAACGAGGATTGGATAGTGTGGTCTATGATGGATCTCTGGGTGCGTCAGGGTGCGGTGATCCTTTTGGTGATGATGTTATCACATAGTAAAATACCTCTGGCCGGAAAGCCGATTGCAACGCACTGACGAGGAACCGACAAGCACTATTCTTTTCGTGGTCCGACTTAGACTGTTTAAGGGGGCAGAGACTACCGGAATGTTCATGTTTTAAAATGGAAAATCTTGGTACTAAGTGCACAAACATTGTGAGTCAGCATTGTGAGTCAGCATTAAAAGTCGATATTGTGAGTCCACATGTCATGTGTCACTCTTTTATATGATGAATAAACTATTGTCATCTTGATGCTATGATTACCTGAAATATTTTAACTGTTTAGTATCTGAGACCTTGTTGACTGCTTGGAGTATTGCTGATGTTTACTGGTTATTATTGATTCTTATTATTGCTTGTAACTGGACTGCTTGTGTTGTAAATTCTACTGCTGCTGTTGATAAATATATGAACTGTATTGCTTCGTGGACGCTTTTCACCATACTGTTTTCTTACCGCCAATAGTGGTAATGAAAGATGGGTGTCTCACCTCTTTCTTGTATTACCCTGTTCTATGTCAAATTGGATAAAAACAGTGAAAAGTGGGAGTGGACTCAATTAGTTGTACTTGAGGATCGATTTCTACTTCCTAGTGATGACGTCCCCAACACCCTACATGTTTCGCACATGGATACAGTTTCTCCAAGGCTCGAAAGCCTGACACTTCGAACGTGAAGCGTGACTTGTCGTTACGTGTGGAGATGAACCCGGTGATAGGACTAACATCGCCTATGTTCCGTTACATGTGGAGTTCCCTATACCCATTGGGGAAAGGTGGGGTAACCATCATCTCTTCCCTAGAGAGGTTTCGGTTATGGCACAGGTTCGTACTCCTTTTCCTTTGGAGATATCGCAAGGGCGAGTCTTATCCATCAGAGATGCCGAGGAAGATCAAGTGCAGGATCTTTCCATTCATGTGTTCGACTTCGGCGAAGGCTAAACCTTTATTTGGTAGTTTATATTATGTAATGAAAGGTTTAAATTTGATATTGTGTAATTCTACTTTATGCATTAATTTTGGATATATATAATCTTGTATCAAATGATGTTGTATCCGTTGATGAGTCAATATATTTATATCTCATACGAGGCTTGTATCTTCTACTTATGCATAAACGCGAAAAATAAACTTGTAAATTTTGAAATGTATGTTATCATGACTGTGACACACCTAGAATTAGTAACTGCGGTGTAATGACGATTGCGTTACGGTTGTTATATTTAGGTACGTTACAAGAGGAAGAATGTAAGACCTCACAATACACACACCCTTCCATGCCTCCCACGACTAGCATAAGTATGCTCATCACACATAATCTCTTCACCTTGAGTTAATTATTCTCTACCTATCACTTCTCCTATTCCCTTGATTCCCGAATCCAATGCCACTTGCCCTTCATTCTCAACTAACTCATTTTCTAGCTGGCTTCTAGGCTGTCCACTTCCTTTTGCGTAAGCTGACTCACCTTCCACTTTGGCATTTCTGATTGTTGGTATCTTTACATTACCATCCCCTTTAAAATCAACATTGTCCTCAAGGTTGAAGTTATGATAATTGGCTTTCATATCAGCAATGTCTTCCCAAGTAGCTTCAGAATCATCCAAATTTGTCCATTTAATTAGCACTTGTGGAACATGGATCTTATTCTTGATAATCGTTCTGGTCTATAGCACTTTTGCAGGTTGTAACATAGGACCAAACTCACCTGAAGTCAAGGGTAGTGGAATGTATTGAACACTAGAGTTCCCTTTAAAAAGTTTCAGTTGTGAAACATGAAACACTGGATGAATTTTGGCTGTCTCTGGTAGTTGCAATTTGTATGCTACCGATCCTATCTTAGTAGTAATTGGAAAGGGACCAAAATACCTCATGCCTAGTTTCTAATTTTTTCTCAAGACTACTGAGTTTTGTCTGTAGGGCTGTAATTTTACCAATACTAAATCACCAATTTCCAGGCTGATATTTTTTCTCTTCTTATTCGCTTGAGCTTTCATCACTTGTTGTGCACAACTCAGATACTTTTCAACTGTGAAAAGAGGGTGTCCCTCTTTTGTAGTTCTTCCTGCAGTGCTGGTGGATCATTTGAGCTCCAATTATACTTTGTCAAAGTAGGTGGATCTCTGTCATACAATGCTTTAAATGGTGTCATGCCCAAGCTCATATGAAATGATGTGTTGTACCAATATTCAGCCTATGGTAGAGCCTTGTACTAATTCTTAGGATTGTGAAATGTGAAGCACCTTAAATACATATCTAGGCATTTGTTGAGAGCCTCAGATTAGTCATCTGACTGTGGGTGATATGCTGAGCTCATGGCTAAGGTTGTACCTTGCAGTTGGAAAAGATGTTGCCAAAACTTACTTGTAAAAACCTTGTCTCTATCAGAAACTATTGATTTAGGCATACCATGGAGTTTAACAATATTCTGTATAAATGTTTCTACCACCTGCCTACTTGTATAATTTGATTCCAGTGCCATAAAATGACCATATTTAGATAATCTATCCACTACAACCATAATAACGTAGCCAAATGAAAGTGGTAAACTAGTTATAAAGTCCATTGCAATATCTTCTCAAACCTGATTAGGTATTGGCAAAGATTGTAAAAGACCTGTAGGTAGTGTGGTGACTGCTTTAGCTTGCTGGCAAATAGAGCAATTCTAAACAAATTCTCTAATATCATTTTTCATGTTAGGCCAATAAAATTGTGACACAATTCTGGCTGTTGTCCTTGCCACACCAGAATGCCCCCCAATAGGTGAAGTGTGATATTTGAGTAAAACCTTCTGAATTAATGGACTAGTTTGAGGCAAAACTAATCTCCCTTTCCAGTATAATAGCCCTTCCTTTATAGTATAATTTTGTTCTAGTTGAGTCATAGTCTCACATGAAGTTATTATTTCTCTGAGTTGTACCTCTTTAGCAATTTCCTGTCGCAGGTCTTGTAGGAATAGACTCTGAGGTTATGACCATGCCAATAATAGTGATTTGGATAAAGCATCAGTAGTTACATTCTCTTTTCCTGGTTTATACTCTATCTTAAAATCATAACCAATGAATTTATGGAGCCAAGTTGATTGTTCTGGTGTTTTCAGTGATTGATCTAGCAAGTTTCTCAAACTCTTTTGATCAGTTTTGATGATAAATTGATACCCCAATAAGTAATGTCTAAATTTTGCTATAGCTTCTGTGATTGTCAATAACTCCCTTGTATATGCTGACTGTTTTTGCATTCTAGGTGACAACTTTTTTGAAAAATAGGTTATAGGGTGACCTAATTGACTCAAAACAGCTCCAACACCATTCCTTGAAGCATCTGTTTCTAGAGTAAAAGGTTGTGAAAAACTTGGTAGAGCAAGTACATGGGCAAATGTAATTGCCTGCTTAAGCTTATGAAAAGCTTCCTCAGTCTCTATGTTCCAAGCAAATCCTTCTTTCTTGAGTAAGTTTATGAGTGGCATTGCTATAGATGCATAGGATTTGATAAAATTTCTGTAGTACCCTGTCAACCCCAAAAATCCCCTTAGCTTCTTGATGTCTGTTGGTCTCGACCAGTCCAGCATTGCTTGCACTTTATTTCTTTCCATAACAACCCCATTTCCTGATACAATATGCCCCAAATAATCCACATCTAACAATCCAAAATAACATTTGGATAATTTGGCAAATAATATGTTGGCTTGCAAAATTCGTAATACTGACTCCAAATGTTGCAAGTGGAAAGACCAAGTAGGACTATATATTAATATGTCATCAAAGAAAACTAGTACATACTTTCTCAATAATCCATGAAAATTTTGATTCATTAAGCATTGAAATGTTGCTGGGGTATTGGATAAGCCAAAAGGCATTGCCAGTCATTCATAGTGGCCTTGGCGAGTTCTAAATGTTGTCTTGTGCCTATCTTTGGGACATACCAATATTTGATGGTACCCTGACCTGAGGTCCAGCTTAGAAAAATACTTAGCCCCATATAGTTCATCTAATAATTCATCCACAGTGGGCTTAGAAAAACTATCCTTAGTGGTAATTGCATTCAAAGCTCTATAATCTGTGCAAAATCTCTAGCTACCATCTTTTTTTTTTAACTAGCAATATTGGAGATGAAAAGGGACTGTTACTTGGCTGAATGATACCTTCCTCAAGCATTTCTTGGACCATCTTCTCAATTTGCTCTTTTTGACTGTGAGGATATCTATAAGGTAGCACTTTGACATGATTTGATCCCTCTACCAAAGGAATGGAATGATTTTGGTCTCTAGGAGGAGGTAAGGAAGTAGGCTTGTTGAACACTTTTCTGTATGTGTGTAGTAGGATGGCCAATTCAGGTTCAATGTTAGCTGGTATGTCCAATAATTTGTCTTGTGGTAGTTCAGGTGTAGTTAGTTGAATTGCAAATATTTCTGAGATGGCTGTGGTCTGTTGCAGTCTTCTAATGTGATGGAATTGAGCTTATGTAGGCAGTCTAGATTTTTCCCCATGTAATGTAATGAATTTCCCTTCTTGATAGAACTTAATGCTTAAAGCTATGTAATCTGCCACGTGTGGTCCCAAGGTTGCTAACCAAGCAACTCCTAAAATCAAGTCAGCACCAGAAACTGGTAAAAGGTATACAGGTAATTTAAGCTCATGGCCCTGCATTGTTACTGCTAACTGTTGAACTAGTCCTTCAGCAGTCATGGAATGACCATTGCCAACCAAAACTTTAAAAAGTGGAGTTGGTTTAACTGCTAACTTGAGAAAGTGAGCCATTCTAGGTTGCAGGAAATTATTTGAACTACCACTATCCACTAGTATTTGAACATTAAAGCCACCAATTTGTCCAGTGAATTTAATTGTCCCAACTCCATTAGCTCCTTTCAAGGCATTAAATGACAAATGGTGTTCCAGTTGGCTGTCTGCATTATTAGGAACTAATAAATCAGGGGGTTCTGGATCAGGATCATTGCAATCATCTTTGACTTATAATATCATAAGATGCTTATTAGGGCATCTATGATTAAAAGTGAACTTTTCATCACATGTAAAGCACAAGCCCATTTCCCTCCTTAGTTGCATTTCTGCTGGACTCATTCTTTTGATATTAGGATTTCTTTGTTGTTGGTTAAATGGTTTGATAGGTGGGGTGGGTAATAAAGGTGGCAGTGTATTTCTATTTTGGTAGTTTGTGTTTGATGTTTGTTGTTTGTAAGTGGGGGATATATAGGATGGTTTTGGTTTGAAAGTGTATTTTTCTTCAAAAAGTTTAGCCAGAGCCACTGCCTTTATTAAAGAAATAGGACTTTGTGCCACAACTTCTCTACAAATGTTAGTTTGCAACCCACTGAGGAAACAATCAAGCAGTGCATCTGAGCTCACTCCATGCACTCTATTTGCTAGAGCAGTGAACTCTATATAATAGTCACTAACAGATCCTGATTGTACCAGTTTAAAGAGTGCAGATCTGGGGCAATCATACAGAGATGGTTCAAAATCCAATTCTAAAGTTGTAACAAAAGCTTGCCATGATCTAAAAGAGCTAGTTCTTTGCATCATTTGAAACCATGGTACCACTTCCCGATCCAAATGTATTGCTGTTATAGTCAATCTATCTTCATCCGGGGTGCCATAATATTCAAAAAATTGGTTAGCCTTAAAAATCCATTCCAGAGCATTTTTTTCCATCAAATCAAGGAAATTCTAATTTAACATTTCTCACCTGGAAAGGCTGTTTTGGGACTTCTGTACTTGAGCTCGTACCACTATGGAAAGAAGTTGATTTTTGTACTAGAATTTCTAAAGCTGCTTCGATTCGATCCATCCTAGCATTGCTAGCTGATTCCAATTGCTCTAGCCTAGCATTGTAATCCATGTAACGTTTTTCCATGGAATCCATCACATGCTTAAGATCATTTTGCAGCTCACGAAGTCTTGTGTTCTCGGCCATAGTGGAGATGAAAGCACCAATATAAGGTATGAACTAAGTACTAGAGACAACAATATTCCTAAATATACCACAATGTATTGAATTCGAAACTGAAGAAATACTATAGCAGTTATCAGTTTATAAGCTGATAGAATTACAATGAAACAGTAAGAAGAAGAAGATATAGGGGAAAGAAAGATTCAGAGAGAGAGGAAGAATGTAAGACCACACAATACACACACCCTTCCGTGCCTCCCACGACTAGCTTAAGTATACTCATCACACATAATCTCTCCACCTTGAGTTAGTTATTCTCTGCCTATCACTTCTCCTGATTCCCTTGATTCCGGGATCCAATGCCACTTGCCCTTCATTCTTAACTAACTCATTTCCCAGCTGGCTTCTAGACTATCCACTTCCTTTTGCATGAGCTGACTCACCTTCCACTTTGGCATTTTTGATTGTTGGTATCATTACAATTACACTTGCACTGACACAGGTACACATGAACAAAATGTTGGTTTATGATTAGAATTTTGACTAAATCATGATCCATAAAATTAAAGGATTGATAATTATCTCTTAAGATGAAAATTTCCTAAAGTCAAGGGATTTGAATAATTAATTCAGATTTAGATATTGATGGGAATTATTTATGGGATTTAGTTTCTTATTATCATGGAGTTTGTTATTAATACCATGTAATCTGTTATTGATTTGGGAGGGATTTTGTCTTTATCTATAAAGATGTAATTTTGTATTAGGAGATTTAGTTGTATCTTTTGTAACCACTATAAAAGGGAATTAAGGGTCTCCTAATGGATGTCTCTGGAGAGAGAAACATTTTGAGTGAGAGAGTTCTGAAACACTAAGAGCTTGAGTGATGGGTGTAATAAGGGTTTACGTATGAGATCTTTCTAGCATTGTATTCCATCTTCTTCACAGTGAATTGTTGCCTTTATGCTATCGTGGATGTAGGTCTTTAAGTGGCTGAACCACATTAATTCTTATGTGCGTTTGTCTTATTCTTACTCTCAAATCATCAAACTTGCTAGGTTCTTTGTCCTGTTTTCACAACAAGTGGTATTAGAGCTCTAGGTTCATAAGGATCTATAGCCTCGTATCGCAATGGCCATGCCCAAGTTCGAGGTTGAGAAGTTTGATGGTTCTAGCGATTTCAACCTTTGGAAGGTAAAGATGAAGTTTTTACTCACTCATCAAGGGTTGGAGATGGCATTAGAGGAAGATGATGTCTGGCCAACGACAATCACGATAGAGGTTAAGGAATAAAAGATTGGAAAGGTGTATTGCACAATACAGCTATGTTGGTAGACAAGGTACTGCATGAGCTAATAGAAGAGAAGACTACATCGAGTCTTTGGAAGAAGTTTGAGGAAAGATATAAAAAAAGGTCCCAGTCCAACAAATTGTATCAAAAGTAGCGGGTTTCCAAGTTGGAGTAAAGGTTGACAACGAAGTCCTGATGATCATTCTATTGTGTTCATTATCCCCTTCATATGAGAATTTTGTTGACACCATGTTATATGGTCGAGACTCAATTTCAACGAGTTCAGTTATTGATGGACAACAATCAAAGGAGCTTCAAAGGTTGGTTGTGACGTCAAATGAAAGGAGCCACGCCGATGAGCTAGTGGTGACAAGAGGTGGGAGTATGAAGAATGGGTCAAGCAATAAGAGTAAGTCGAAGTCGAGATCGAAACATAAGAACTTGACATGTACCTAGTATATCTGACATATACTTGGATAAGCAGTATTAGCTATGCTACTTCTAATTTAAAACATCAACTAATCCATAACATTTATACAAATATTATGGAGAGCCATAACTAAAAAGTCATACATATATACATCATATCCTCAAAAGGTCAACAAGTTATACATACAACACTAAACTTACTCAAAGCGAAATATAAATCATTATACAAGCTTTAACTACTAAAAGCATTAAAAACTAAACTAGTCTTCATGTTTCTACTTCTTTCCCTTTGAAGGGTCTTGACTTGGATTTACATGGAAACACAGCAGGGTGACAAATCATATATTTTTAGTATAAGCATTTCAAAACCAACATTGGCAATATTCATAAAGAATAAACCAATCTTACATAACATGATAATACTCGAACAACTGCTCATACAATTATAAAATATTATCAACACTAGGAAACTGCCCATATAATTGCCAAGGAAATGCACATGAATATATATGCAGTATGCTTGTAGGTATGCAATGCTCGAGAATGATGAATATGAAATGCTATATGATTGTGTAAGTGTAGAATTGTGTGTGTGTCACTTACATATTCCTCTTTTCCTTATAAAATTATAGTTAAGAGAACTGACTCTTCAAACTACCTGGTAGTGAGTGGACTGGTTCCTACTCATACTTGTGAGAGTACAAATTTCACTACATAAAAACAAATAATCCTGACACTATCAAGAAGTTATGGCTAAATCCTCACTCAAAGAGACTTTTGGACTTTCCCTTTTATCTCCCTTGACCAAATGATGGTACACACTGACACTCTGAGAAACTAGGGCTAAATCCTCACTCAAAGAGACTTTTGAACTTTTCTATTTATCTCCTTTGGCCACATGATTGTGTACATCATTAAAGATTACTTTACTTGGGAATTAGCAAGTAACAAGAAACTATGCGCCGTTATGTTTAAATTATACAAAACCACCACATTATCTCATTACATGGTTCTTTCTAACCAAGTGAAGAACTAACTCTAGTAAACATGTACTCTCAGGTCACTTCTAACTCATAAAGGAGCATATTCCATGTTTCTAGTTAAGTATAACATACTTAAGATACTTGTATCTAGCTTGCCTTATTGTCACACCATGGGTGGTAACCTATGCCACACTATTGTGCTCAAGGTCCTAGATATCTCCTTTAGGCAATTCCTAACTTAAGGAATGCTTAAAGACTTGAACTTCCATGCTTAACTTTGTACTAAGTCCATTCATGCATCTCTAACTCCACTTTCTATCTTAGGAGTAACTCATACACTATGACAAGTAACTATTGCCAACTGAACTTAGCATTGCTTATATCTAGATACCTACCTATGGCAAATCCATTATTCTTGGTTGCACTATGGTTTACTACTTTCTTATCGTGATATCAAAGACCACTCTTTTAAACTTATAGTCCTAGATACATACATACCTAAAGCATTCCACTACTCTTGGATGCTCAAAGGTTCACTACTTTCCCATATATATCAGGTGGTCTTTCTCTCTAGGAAATAACCCTACTAGTATCTCAACACACACTAGAAGACATATATAAGGGATCCAAGTAAGTAGAGAAACTCAATTAATCAAAATAAGCATCCTGGTGAAAGCTGCTCTGGGTGCCTAAGCGTCCATTCTCTAGCACTTGGGCGCTCACTACCCAGTGCCTGGGCAGAAACATGCCCTCTTTTGTTTTAAGACTAGCGCCTATGCGCCTAGCACCTGGCGCCTAATGCCCTGTTGCACATAGAATTCTCTCTAGACTGTGGGCCCCCAACTCCCAACGCTTGAGCGCTGGTCACATAACCCAGAAGTTGCAAAATTCTGCTACTGTTCCATTGGAACATAGCAAATTCCAATCTTCAAAAATTAGCTTCTAGGTGATTTCTAACACCATTAACACCCTTTAAAAAGTATTGTAGCACTTATACAACTTGTTGGTTCACTCAAACATGGATTAATGGCCAAAACCACATCCACACATACCTAATGTTCTAAGTTCCAACTTATGGAACTTCTTGGTTTTATCCAAAGACAAAGATCATCATCTTGGAGTCACTAAGCTAAAATTGACTAAATTCAACCAATGAAAACAAGAACTGGGCGAAAAAAATATATTCTTGCATCCAAACCCATTTTCTCTATCTAAGAGACCTAGCATCAACCTTGGAGTGGATGAAGGAATAAGATGAGATTAAAGGTTAAGAACCCCTAGCTTTGTAGACAAGACGATCCTCAAGCTTTCCTCTTGATCTTCTAGTTCCCCTTACTTCTTCTTCCTCTTTCCCCTCTTCTTTCTCTTCTTACATTTTTTGTTTCTATTTTTGCTCCAAAGAGCCGTGTGAGAAAGGAGAAATAAGGATGGAAAGTCAAGCAACAGATAAGACTAAGGCCACTTGAACTAAAAGTTAGAACTTTATGTCTGCTAAGAACACTCGAATTATACTAAATCAAGTTTCCTAACTTCTAACAATTTTAGAATAAATACTAGGATTCATCAAAAATATTTTTTCACCATTATCTTATTTATCCATATCTGCTACTAGTCAATCTGGCCTTAAAATGCATAACCAGTATGCCTAAAAATACCAAACTAACTCTGATCATTCTTAAATTTTAAATACATCATCTTCCACCTATTTGTGACTTAGAAACAAATTCTATAGATTTATTTCACTCAATTTAGTAATTTATGCTACTATCAGAGTCATTTTAATTTACTTTTCACACTCTGGTTTGCAACAAAGTACCTAAACTAACTTAATTTATCACAAAACTAAGTAGACATGTCAAACAAATGTTAAGTTACCTTTGTAACCATATACTAGTCTAACATACTAAAAAGAGGATGCTACATTTCTCTCCTCATTTTTAAAATTTTGTTCCCAAAATTTTCTTACCTCATATCAGATATGATATCATTCTTGAGAGGTTGTCGCCTCCCTTAGTTGTATCTAACTCAACCTTAAAGGATCTCATTCTATAAGAATAACTTATTGAATCTAAAAACCATCTACTGACTTGTACCGAACCTAAAGTGAGTTCTACTTCTCTCTTAGGTGGTAACTTAGTTATCTTCATAGGAAATACTCTTAGATGTCCTCTTATCGCAGCTATATTCCCTAAGACTTGCTTAACTTCAACATTCGAGGAGAAAAAGGGAAATAAATCCTTAAGCTCCCTCTACTAAGAAGTTGTTCACTTGTTTAACTCTCAAAACATAGACTCTAAAGGAATAAGCACAAAAGAATTATCAGATATAAGCCTCAATGTCCAATCTGATCAATTCAAACAAAATAGGTCGCTAATAACCAAAGTCATGCCTAGTCTAACATTCATGTGTTAAGAAGAGATAAATTGATAAGATTTGCAAAAAAAAATTTTACCTTCTATCTTCACACAACAATCCAAACTTACAAAGGAAGTTGTGACTAACTTTCCTATTTGGGTAGACAAGGATAAAACATAGGAAAACTCAAACATAGGTAAATCTAATCTCTTTACAAACTCATATGAAATCAAAGAGTGATGATAATCCTGAATCATATAATACATCTTATAGATCATCTTTAACTTTGTCATTACCTCGTATAAGATCAGGAGATTGAGTTGCCTCCTAACTACTTAGAGTATAAACTCTTACTCTAACTTGAGGTTAGGCACTACTCCCTACTTCTGTGTACACTTACTGAAAAGTGTTTTGGTTAGCCATAAGTATAACATACTATTTAGCCTGCAAGGCAAGGTCTGCCACAATGTTGTCTCCCACATCTATCATATTTTGGTCCCTTCGTTTTTTCTTAAAACTTGACTTTATCTTGAGGATAACTAAGTTTAGAAGCACACTCCTTATAACTATTATCCCCTCTCTCTCTCTTGTGAAAACATTGTAACTTTTGTTTTACTTGATGCTAGTTATAAGGACCCTCAACTGTTCTCTTTGAATGGCATTTAAAAACACTATTATACCTTTTTCGATTAATTAGAAATAAGCTTCTCTCTGCCCATTTCGACTAATCAAAACTCTACTAGTTGAACTACCCTCAAGTCAGTTCAATTAGCCTCGAAGTTATACCTATGGAATAGTTATATATTCACTAGGCTTTCTTCGACATAACGTAAACCTACTAATCAAGTAACTTTTATAGTATATTTGATTAACTTAAAACTCTTATCAATCGAATAGCTCCCTTTGTCTACTCGATTAGCCTAACTTATCATTCTGACATGGTATATTCGAATAGGTCTCTATCTATTCGATTTCCATCAAAAGTATGTCATTCTGAACTACTGCTCGAAAGTTAAAATCATACTTCGATTAAAATCAAAATCTCAGCTAATCGAATAGCACACTTAGTCTACCCGATTAACGCTAGTTTGTGTTCATGAACTATGCCAATCGAATAATTCTCTTAGTCTATTCAATTAGCCTTGAGGACCATGCCATTCGAAATTTGCTTACCTAATAAACTTTTATTTATTTATGAAAGCTTGCAAATTCGAATAGCTAGTGAAACAAAAACCTGATATCATTTGTTCTATTCAATTCGAACTACCACTCCGGTCTTATTCGAAAAGAATATTTCAGAAAGACAAATTGAAAAATTTCAGAATAACAACTTTCAACTTCACTTAATCATGATTTTTACTTCAAGTATCACGAAGAACTCGATACTACTCATCCCTTGTCATTTCTTATAAAGCAAAGAATGATAAACACAAAAAATCGAACACCACTACCGCTTAACTCAGAGTTCTATGGATTAAAGTTCGATTATGTAACTTACTATGTACTTAACTCTTACTTCTTTAAACTTAGCCACATACTGGCCTATTAACATGCCACGTAGATCAGGTCTTAAGAACTTAATCTCCTTGGCATTCTGTAGATTCTTAGGGTAGTATTTATCCAGAAAAGAATTCCTACACACTCCCCAAGTAATCTAAGTGTCAAAAGTCTTAACAACTCTTTGGAACCTACTCACAAAAACTCTGCCTCCCTTCTTAACATATAGGAGACAACCAAAACTCTTAGGTCATTTGAGCAAACCTCAACTATAAAGATTTTTCTCCCTTTTCTTAAGCCATCTCCTTATTCCAAACGGGTCTTACTTTCCCTTAAAGGATGCGTGGTTGGCATTTCTAAACTTTGAGAGATCTAAAAAGTTTTAGTTCTCTACTACCACAAGTCCATACACTAACTGTCAAGTAGTACTAGCTGCTGAGATAAAATTACTTTCATTCCCTCTAAAACTCTGATTGCGATAGCAATTTGCTCCCTAATAGCAATTATCATCCCTAAAAACACTTCAGCTATATAAGCAGAACCTTCACTAGAAGAATCCCTAATTCTCCTAGTTCATATTGGTGAAGTAATAGTTCCCTATACACACAGAGCAATATATATTGAGTTGATCAGTTTCAACATCATGTAACAGTGTGACAATAACCATTAACATTCAAACTTAAAGTCTGTCATGTAATTCTATCCACACATCTCTCATATGAGACAAGAAATGCATAACACTTAGTGAAAAACTCTAAACTTGCGTAAGCCTAGTCAGTCCATACACCCGGCTTAACAGGATGAACTGCTCTGATACCATAATGTAACATCTTAATTCCTATAACCTAGTATATTTGACATATACTTGGATAAGCAGTATTAACTATGCTACTTCTAACTTAAAACATCAACTAATCCATAACATTTATACAACTATTATGGAGAGGCACAACTAAAAAGTCATACATATATACATCACAGCCTCAACAGGGTAAATAGTTATACATATAACACTAAACTTACTCAAAGCGAAATATAAATCATTATATAAGCTTTAACTACTAAAAGCATTAAAAACTAAACTAGTTTTCATTCTTCTACTTCTTTCCTTTTGAAGGGTCATGACTTGGATTTACATGGAAATACAGTGGGGTGAGAAATCATATTTTCTCAGTATAAACATTCTAAAACCAGCATTGGCAATATTTGTAAAGAATAAACCAATCTTACATAACATGATAATACTCGAACAACCGCCCATACAATTGTAAAATATCATCAACACTAGGCAATTGCCCATACAATTGCTAAGGAAATGCACATGAAATAGTACGCAATATGCCTGTGCATATGCAGTGCTCGGGAATAATGAATATGAAATGCTATGTGATTGTGTAAGTGTAGAATTGTGTGTGTGTCATTTGCATATTCCTCTTTTCCTTATAAAATTGTAGTTAAGAGAACTGACTCTTCAAACTATCTGGTAGTGAGTGGACTGGTTCCTATTCACACTGGTGAGAGTACAAATTTCACTACATAAAAATAAAAAATCCTGACACTATCGAGAAGTTATGGCTAAATCCTCACTCAAAGAGACTTTTGGACTTTCTCTTTTATCTCCCTTGACCAAATGATGGTACACACTGACACTCTGAGAAACTAGGGCTAAATCCTCACTCAAAGAGACTTTTGAACTTTTCCATTTATCTCATTTGGCCACATGATTGTGTACATCATTAAAGATTACTTTACTTGGGAATTAGTAAATAACAGGAAACTATGTGGCGTTATGTTTAAATCATACAAAACCACCACATTATCTCATCACATGGTTCTCTCTAACTAAGTGAAGAACTAACTCTAGTAAACATGTACTCTCAGCTCACTTCTAACTCATAAAGGAGCATATTCCATGTTTCTAGTTAAGCATAACATACTTAAGATACTTGTATTTAGCTTGCCTTTTTGTCACACCATAGGTGGTAACCTATGCCACACTATTGTGCTCAAGGTCCTAGATATCTCCTTTAGGCAATTCCTAACTTAAGGAATACTTAAAAACTTGAACTTCCATGCTTAACTTTGTACTAAGTCCATTCATGCATCTCTAACTCCACTTTCTATCTTAGGAGTAACTTATACACTACGACAAGTAACTATTTCCAACTGAACTTAGCACTGCTTGTATCTAGAATTCCCTATCATCATCACCGCATATGTGATATCAAATACAACACTATGTTGCCTAACGAACTAGATACCTACCTATGGCAAATCCACTATTCTTGGTTGCACTATGGTTTACTACTTTCTTATCATGATATCAAAGACCACTCTTTTAAACTTATGGTCCTAGATGCATATATACCTAAAGCATTCCACTACTCTTGGATGCTCAAAGGTTCACTACTTTCCCATATATATAAGGTGGTCTTCTCTCTAGGAAATAACCCTACTAATGTCTCAACATACACTACAAGACATATATAAGGGATCCAAGTAAGTAGAGAAACTCAATTCATCAAAATAAGCATCCTGGTGAAAGCTGCTCTGGGCACTGGGCATCCATTCTCCATGCGCGTTCACTGGGCGCTGGCTGGGCAGAAACATGCCCTGTTCTGCTTTGCGGGTGGCGCCTAAGCGCCTAACACCTAGTGCCTAAGCGCCCAACACTTGGCGCCTAGGTGCCCAATGCCCTGTTGCACGCAAAATTCTCTCTGGACTGTGGGCGCCTGAGCGCTGGTCGTATAATCCAGAATTTGTAGAATTCTGCTACTGTACCATTTGAACATAGCAAATTCCAATCTTCAAAAATTAGTTTCTAGGTGATTTCTAACACCACTAATACCCTTTAAAAAATATTGTAGTACTCATACAACTTATTAATTTACTCAAACATAGATTAATAGATTCTTGCATCTCAAACCCATTTTCTCCGTCTAAGAGACCTAGCATCAACCTTGGAGTGGATGAAGGAATAAGATGAGATTAAAGGTTAAGAAACCTTACCTCTTGTAGACAAGATGATCTTCAAGTTTTCCTCTTAATCTTCTAGTTCCTCTTGCTACCTCTGCCTCTTTCCTCTCTTATTTCTAATCTTACGTTTTCTATTTCTATTTTTGCTTCAAATAGCCATGTGAGAAAAGAGAAATAAGGATGGAAAGTCAAACAACAGATAAGACTAAGGCCACTTGAACCAAAAGTTGGAACTTTATATCTGTTAAGAACACTTGAATTATATTAAATTAAGTTTCCTAACTTCTAACAACTTTAAAATAAATACTAGGATTCATCTAAAATATCGTTTCACCATTATCTTATTTATCCATATCTGCTACTAGTCAATCCAGCCTTAAAACGCACAACCAATATACCTAAAAATACCAAACTAACTCTGATCATTCTCAAATTTTAACTACATCCTATTCCACCTATTTGTGACTTAGAAACAAATATTTTTTCCCTCAACTTAGCAATTTATGCTACTATCTGAGTCATTTTAAGTTACTTTTCACACTCTGATTTGTAATAAAGTACATAAACTAACTCATTTTGTCACAAGACTAAGTAAACATGTCAAAGAAGTGTTAAGCTACCTTTATAACCATAAACTAGTCTAACATACTAAAAAGAGGATGTTACATGATGGATCACAATTGACAGGGGAGTTTGAGATAGAAGACTTGGGAACAACATGCAAGACACTAAGAATAGAGATCTTAGTTGATCACTGCAAGTGTTTGTCGAAGAAGTGGCCTGTAACTAATGATGTAGTAGAGAATATGGCTAAGGACTCGGCTACCAAATTGGTTGGTAGTCTTATGTATGGGATTCGTGAAAGGCTAGATATTTCATATGCTGTAAGTGTGGTGTTCGCGTTGAAAGAGCACTTGACAGGGGTGAAAAGGATCATGAGGTACAGATAATCACATATTTTATTCATTAAGAAACCCTTATGTTTAGTCATTTACACTCTCCATATTCTTAATTGATTGAGTTTGGTATGATTTTGTGAGTTTGAGCTCAAATTGGTCCTAATTGAATATTTTCAGCATTATTGAGATTTGACACTATTTCTGTATTTTGGCCATAACTTGAGTTCCTGATATCTAATAATCATGAATTTTACCTTGTAGGAAAGCTAGGAGGAAGCTCTACAACTTTGATGAAGAGCTCGAAGTCCAATTCAGATGTCTAAGGGACCTAAGTTTACATGGAAGTCAGAATACGGGTTCTGTCACTAGAATCCGAATGGTATGCACTCATAAAATCATATCCCAAGTTGTAATAATGGAGATGGGCTGAAATTTGGACAGTTGATAGTTAAGACCCAAATAAACAACTTTCATGAAGAACACTTTTTGAAAAAAATGAAGTCTAATGGGTCAGTTTGAGCCTGCAAGTCAGAACAGAGGTGCTGAAGTTGGGTTTGAGTGACCTGCGGTATTTGGGCCATATCTTGAGCTGCAGAAAGCCAAATTGGACGATCTAGATATGCATGTTATAGCCAAGACAAAGTTCTACAACTTTCATGAAGAGTACTTTTCGTGGATCTGAAGTATAGTTGGTCGTTTTTGGCTTCCAAGTCAGACGTCAAAATTTTCATCCTCAACCACTCCTCTCACCAACCCACTCAACCACTCCACTCACCAACCCATTCAACCACTCCACTCACCAACCCACTCACCTACTCCACTCACCAACCCATTCAACCACTCCTCTCACCAACCCACTCAACCACTCCACTCACCAACCCATTCACTAACCCACCTAACCACCCAACTCAGCCACCTACTCCCCTTTGTCATTTTGTTACCCTAGACTTCTATAAAAGGGCACCAGTGGTTATCATGAAACACAAGTTGTATTCTCCTACAATTCTCTTATAGTTTCTTCTTGTTTCTTCGTAGTTTTTCATAGCTCTTGTATATTTTGATGATTTCCTTCATTGTAATGGAGAGCTAAGTTACTTTCAGTCAATTTGGAACTCTTGAAGAGATTGCGGTTTGGATTCTTGAAATCTTGGTTATGTATCGTATTTGATTTATATTTGGATTCTTCTTCTCTTCTTCTTCTTCTTCTTCTTCTTCTTCTTCTTCTTCTTCTGTTTTCTTGATCTTGAATGCATGAATAGTGATTCTGTTTATGTTTGATCAGATTTGATCTTGTTTTAAGATTAAGTATTGTGATGAAATTTAGAACTGATTGATCTGAATTAATCACATAAATGGAGATTGAAGATTTGTGATGAAACTTAGAACTGATTGATCTAAATTAATCACGTAATTGAAGAGGTTAGGTTACTGATTGGTGCCTAGGTTAATTGAATTCGGTGCTTAAATTGACATATATCTACATGAATGGTGCGATTGCAGATTTGTGTTTATTACTTGTCAATTGAATTCTGGACGATTGTCTAGTATGAATTCTGGATCTAATGCTGAGATCTCGGTTATATCCAAGTTAACCATTCAAATGTGCTTCAAATGTTTGTTGAAAGGTTTATGATTGGATCCACCCAATCTCGGATAGATTTCTGAATTGACTGTTCTTTAATTGTTATTTTTTCCTTTAATTTTGTTAAGTGCGATCTTAAACTGTTAAACCCCCCTTTTGCTAACTTTCACTTGATTTGATTAAATTGCATCTATAATCCTCGTGGAGACGATCCGGTGTTGTCACTATGCTACAAGTTTAGGTAATAACTTCGGTTATAATTTTGACTGAGTTCGGCGCTCGTCAAAATTTTGGCGCCGTTGCTGGGGAAAGATCATTTTCCGTTATGCGACTTGCCAGCTAGCCTTTCATTGATCAGATGTTGGAGAGACTAGCTGGCAAGTCGCATTATTGTTTCCTGGATGGATATTCGGGCTATTTTCAGATTCATATAGCCCCAGAAGACCAAGAGAAGACTACTTTCACTTGTCCATTTGGCACATTTGCATACAGGAGGATGCCCTTTGGTCTGTGCAATGCTCCGGGCACCTTTCAAAGGTTTATGGTAAGTATCTTTTCTGACTTTTTAGAGAATTGCATGGATGTGTTTATGGATGATTTTACTGTCTATGGCTCTTCCTTTGATGCATGTCTGGATAGTCTGGCTCAGGTTTTACATAGATGCATTGAAACTAACCTTATTCTAAATTTTGAGAAATGTCATTTCATGGTAGAACAAGGCATAGTTTTAGGGCATATAATATCTAACAAGGGTATTAAGGTAGATCCTGCGAAAATAGATGTTATTTCATGCCTATCTTACCCCACATGCGTGCGGGAGGTTCGTTCTTTCCTTGGTCATGCAGGTTTCTATAGGCGATTCATAAAAGATTTCAGCAAAATTGCTCTTCCACTATCCAACTTGCTACAAAAAGAAGTGGAGTTCCATTTTGACCAGAAATGCAAGGATGCCTTCAATCACTTGAAGCAAGCATTGACCAGTACACCTATCATCCAACCACCAGATTGGACACTCCCATTTGAGCTCATGTGTGATGCCTCTAATTATGCTTTGGGAGCTGTTCTTGCACAAAGGGTCGGCAAGATATCTCATGTCATCTCCTATGCCTCAAGAACTTTAGATCCTGCACAAGTCAACTACACCACCACTGAAAAGGAACTTTTAGCAATTATTTTTGCTTTAGACAAATTTCGATCATATTTGCTTGGTTCTAGAGTGGTTGTGTTTTCAGATCATACAACTACGAAGTTTCTCCCGAAGAAGCTTGATGCAAAGCCTAGGTTGATTAGGTGGATTTTGCTCCTCCAAGAGTTCGATATTGAAATCCGTGATAAAAGTGGAGCGGAGAATTTAGTGGCTGATCACCTAAGCCGAATTGAAAGGGAGGCAGATACTTTTCCTATCCATGATGTCTTCCCTGATGAGCAGCTTTTCAAGCTGCAAGGTAACATTCTTTGGTTTGCTGATTTGATAAATTTCTTAGTTTCTGGTGTTTTCCCTGCACATTTTACTAGGGCTCAGATTGATAAATTGAAGAGTGAGTCAAAATATTATGTGTGGGACGACCCTTATCTATGGAAATTTTGTAGCGACCAAATCATTAGGAGATGCGTGCATGATAATGAATTCCATTATATTCTTAGTTTTTGTCATACACTTGCATGTGGCGGTCATTTTGGTCCCCAAAGGATTGCTAGGAAAGTTTTGGAATCTGGATTATATTAGCCCACTCTATTTCATGATGCATATGTGTTTTGTAAATCTTGTGATCAATGCCAAAGAACAGGAAACACTTCTCGAAGGGATGAGATGCCCCAGAAATCCTTATTGTTCTGTGAGACTTTTGATGTATGGGGTATTAATTTTATGGGACCCTTTCCTGTTTCTTTTGGTTTTGTTTACATTTTGCTAGCTGTTGATTATGTATCCAAGTGGGTGGAGGTGAAAGCTACTCGGACTGATGATTCCAAAGTTGTTGTGGATTTTGTTAGATCACAGATTTTCTGCAGGTTTGGAGTTTCGAAAGCCATCATCAGTGATCAGGGTTCACATTTTTGTAATCGAAGCATAGAAGCTTTGATGAAAAAGTATGGGGTCTTGCACAGAGTTTCTACACCTTACCATCCCCAAACTAATGGGCAAGCCGAGATTTCCAAATAGGGAGATCAAGCAGATACTCCGTAAGACAGTTCAACCTAACGAAAGGACTGGAGCAAGAGGCTTGAGGATGCTTTATGGGCTTACCGGACTGCTTATAAGACACCAATCGGGATGTCTCCGTATCGGATTATTTTTGGAAAAGTCTGCCACCTGCCGGTGGAAATTGAGCATCGTGCATTCTGGGCGGTGAAAAGGTGCAACTTGGACCTAGATCAAGCAGGTATGGAGAGGAAGCTACAGCTGCAGGAATTGGAGGAGATCCGCTTGGAGGCTTATGAAAGTTCCAAACTTTATAAGGAGAAGACCAAAGCCTTCCATGATAAGTTGATTATGAGGAAAACATTTGAGATTGGTCAAAAAGTTCTCCTCTATAACTCCCGCCTCCGACTCATGCCTGGCAAATTAAGGTCTAGATGGGATGGACCATTTATTATTACTAAGGTTTTTCCTTCTGGTGCTGTTCAGATTAAAAGTGAGGTCACTGCCAAAGCTTTCATCGTAAATGGACACCGCCTCAAACAAGATTATCATGAACTTCCAAAGAATGCGAAGTGGAGGTGATGAACCTTCTCCATCCGCATTATGAATAAAAAAAAAAAAAAAAAAAAAAAAAAAAAAAAAGAAAGGAAAAAAAAAAGAAAAAGAAAAAAGAAAAAAGAGAAAAAAACAGCTTTGTGCCCGACAATGAGGTAGGTAGTGTCACTCAGAAGCATATGGAGGTCATTTTTTTTCTTCAGCGACAACAACTACGAAAATCTTGCAGTATGGATTTTATTGGCCTACTTTATTCAAGGTCTGTTACACCTTTTGCAAAAGCTGCGAAAATTGGTCAAAAAGTTCTGCTTTGAGATTATCATCCGCACCTACTCCTTGGAAAATTGAGATCTAGGTGGTGCGGTTCTTTTGTTGTCAAACACGTGTATCCTCTGGGGATGTAGATATTGAGGATCCTAGGAATGGTACTGCGCTTAAGTTGATGGACAAAGACTCAACCATTCCTGGAAAACTAAGTTCTTGAGTTCTTTGTGTTGCCGGTTAAGTGGTGGATACGGTACTCCGTGACTCTCGAGTCAGTTTATTTTTCAGTTTCCCAAAATAACTGAACCCTTCTTCTCCTTCAAAATGGATGTCATTCTTTCAAACCTGAGGAAACATTTTCCTTCTCTTCCTCAAAATGCTCTGAGAAAAATCTACAAAGTTCGATGTGAAAGATTGAGACTGTTAATGCACAAAGGTATGCCAGAAGATGTACGCTGGATAATTGAAGCAAAGGTCCGATTAGTAGGTGAGTCCTCAATTTCATTTGACTCATATATGCCTAGTCTTGGAAGAAGTTCATATTCTAAAAGGAGAAGAGCAAAAAGGTTACAAGTCTGTCACAAATGTGGATGATGGAACTGCAACAAGCGATGTCGTACTTTGGGGATTGTTTCCGCAAATAGAGAAGATAAAATTTTCTTCATTAAGAATGGACTGAGTAAGGAGTCATTAGATAATATCTTATTGACTCTTGAGACGCATTCTTGTGGATTGGTGCATTGTGAAATTCTTAAATTGTGGAATCTCTTCAAGGATGAAGAAAAATGCTACAGTCTTGGGAATTTGACTCTAAAAGACCTTGTTTGCCAATTTATAAGAAAATTGGATGGGAAGCTTATCCTCGACTCATAGAAGACGTTTAAGCCGTTACTGGACGTTAAACCAGAGGCAGATGTGAGTCACATCCACAAACAATCTGTACATATCATCTTCTTCTTCTTCTTCATGTCATCTTTCAAAAAAAAAAAAAACAAAAAACAAAAAAAAAAACAAAAAAACAAAAAAAAAATTTATGTATACGTCTTAGGGTTGGCTTTGGTAACACAAACCGTGAATGGAGAAATGCATGCATCCTGATCCAGCCTTCTTAATTGAAAAATAAAGAAGGTAGATTATATCCCACATGTGAGGCAGCCAGTCGTATTATGGCCACTTGTCCCTTTTGAGAGCCTTATGTTGCGCTGGTCTTGAATGGGTCGAATACTAGTCAACAATGCTTTGGCACAAAGCCGAAAGAGCAGACTACCTCCATCCCAATCTTAAGTAAGTATACACTCATCTTTCATCAAGTTTTTCTAACAATTTCAAAAAAAAAACAAAAAACAAAAAAAAACAAAACAAAAAAAAAGGGACGTGATGACTACTGCACTCATGACGCGCAGTATAAAGATACGCCATGGAAACTGTACATACAGGTATGTCATCATTTTCTATTTATTTTATCTTTGTATCATTTTGTTGTATTTTGATTTTTGTATAGACGATCCTTTGAGCAGGGTCCTTCAGGGGTTTCTAGACTTCTTTACCTTGATGGTTTTCTTGAAGTAAAAAAAAAAAAGAGATTCTATGTCTCTTAATTTCAACCTTTTCTGACAACAGCCAACCTACCCTTATAGGTGCAATTATTTTCCTTTCCATTCTTTTTCTTATTTAAACACTCAATTTTCTCTATTTTCCCTCAAACTCAGAAACACTCAAAGGGAGGAAGAGTATAGATTGGGGCCTTCTATTCGTAACCTCAAAAATGTCTGTGTTTTTTGTGGGTCGAGTTATGGGAAGGGATTAGAGTTTGTAAACGCAGCTAGCACTCTTGGTCGATCACTTGCTGCGAGGAATATTCATCTTGTATATGGGGGACGTTGTCGTGGGTTAATGGGGGCTGTATCACTTGCTGCCTTTTTAGGAGGCAGTCAGGTTTTAGGTGTATTCCTAAACCTTTAGCTGAAAATAACATCACTGGAAGGACAGTTGGAGAAGAAATTCAGGTAACATCTATGCATGGACGAATGAAAACAATGGTTGACAATTCTGATGCATTTCTTGTCTTACCTGGTGGTTTTGGTACTTTGGAAGAAATTTTTCAAATTGTCTCTTGGGCCGAACTGAACATCCACCATAGACCCATTGGTTTGTTGAATGTTAATAATTTCTTTGATCTTTTATTATCTTTTCTTGACAAAGCTGTGGAACAGAAATTTGTCACTCCTTCGACAAGACAACTTCTTATCTCTGCCTCCACTATTGATGAGCTCATTGATAAATTAGAAGCTTTTGAGTATGTACCTGATCAGGTATTAGCTCAGATAGATTGGTCACCAGGAAGCAGCGAAGGAAGTAACAAGAAACAAAAGCCAGATCTGCGACTTCATCTTTAATGGGTTTGATTTTATTGTACTTTGTTTCTGTTTAAATTTGTGTCAGCTTTCTCCAACAGGTAATATCTTCTATCCTTTACTCATCTATATTTTAACATTGAGGACAATGTTGTGATCTAGTTAGGGGGGAAGGATAGTTGACCCAAAAAAAATAAAAAAAAATAAAAAAATAAATTTGTTGTTTTGTTTGAAAAGTATGATATGATTGTCATGTACTTATTAAACCAATTAGTAATGGCAGAGTAAGGAGTAATTTTACTCTTGAGACGCATCTTAATTGGTGGCAGAGTAAGGAGTTTTTTAGGTAGTAATTAATTAGTACTAAAGTTTGAGCTGTTTGATTTCTTTTCAGGGTCTGATGCGACCGACAAAGTGTGTTTCTTTTCTGCTTGGCGTTGATTCACTTCTTATCAGGTTGTGTTGCTCTTTTCTATATCTCTCTTTCACATTGAGGGCAATGTTATATTAAGTGTGGGGGAGAGATTTTAGCATGTTTATGTTTCTTTTGGTTTGTTAAAAAAAAAATCAATAAAAAAAAAGGGTTCATTGCATGATTGAATAACTTTTCTCCCTTCTTGAACTGATATGCTTGGTGATGGATGATTGAATTGATGAATTGAGTTTGATGGATATATACCTTGTGAGATTTTGAGCCTAATGGATGGATTCAACATTTATGTCATTCTCTTCTTTCTTGTGTGATTTTCACTCATGTTAATGACCACTCTAGAACTTGCTTTGATTCTTTTTGAGGGTACATTTCACTTGCATGCATGAACATGATTGAGGCCCTCTTTCTTAATTAGCTAGTTTAACCAAATAGCCAACCTTGTTTCCAATATGATATCAAGCACTCTTTTGATTTTTTGAAAATTCTCTGATTCCTGCCAACCTTGTATATTTTCCTTTTCTTAACCCCTTTGAGCTTATTTGACCATTCCTTGTTTCTAGCTCATTATGTGCCTTAAATGAAAAATCGTGTTCTTACTTTACCTTAGGGAATAAAAGAACATTAGCTTGGTTAATGGATGAGTTTTTGAACAAGTGTGGGGGTGTGTGTACAAAATGGTTGTTGAAAAAGGAAAGAGTGCCTAAAAAACACACAAAAAAAAAATATATGTATATAGTTATGTTCATATATATATAAAAAAAAGAAAAAAAAAGAAAAAAAAAAAAAAGGATTGGGAAATGAATATGTAAAGGGATATACATTAGAGTTGGGATGAACTTTTATGCTTGTTATTTGAACTCAGCTCTCATTTGCTTTTATTCTCTTTGGTATTTATCTTCTCATATCCATTTTATCCTCTTCTGTTACCTTGACCTCACTACAACCTTGAATAAAGTCCTCATGATTTGTGTGTGCATGTGTTTTGAGTAGTGGAGAAGTAGAAGATAAGCAAGCTTATGGTAGTGCAATTTTCATGGGTTGAATTGAGTGAAATACCTACCTTTTAAACACTTGAGAGATTGAGAAGGAATCTTGTGAAGATCTATCATTCTCAATTCATATTGAAGATACCTTGCTTGTTGGTTTGAGATGTGGAGAATTGTTAACTCATGAATGTTTTGATCCCTTGAACCTTTGGTTGTTCTTCTTGATTGTAAAATTTTGGGCTCTTGAATGTCGTTGGAATTTAAATTTTTGTTAATCTCTTATGTCCTTGTTTTGGTCTTGAGTTTTGCCCAAGAGTGCAAAAAGCTAAGTGTGGGGGAATTTGATAATCACATATTTTATTCATTAAGAAACCCTTATGTTTAGTCATTTACACTCTCCATATTCTTAATTGATTGAGTTTGGTATGATTTTGTGAGTTTGAGCTCAAATTGGTCCTAATTGAATATTTTCAGCATTATTGAGATTTGACACTGTTTCTGTATTTTAGCCATAACTTGAGTTCCTGATATCTGATAATAATGAATTTTACCTTGTAGGAAATCTAGGAGGAAGCTCTACAACTTTGATGAAGAGCTCGAAGTCCAATTCAGATGTCTAAGGGACCTAAGTTTACATGGAAGTCAGAATACGGGTTTTGTCACTAGAATCCGAACGGTGTGCACTCATAAAATCATATCCCAAGCTGTAATAATGGAGATGGGCTGAAATTTGAACAGTTGATAGTTAAGACCCAAATAAACAACTTTCATGAAGAACACTTTTTGAAAAAAATGAAGTCTAATGGGTCAATTTGAGCCTGCAAGTCGGAACAGAGGTGCTAAAGTTGGGTTTGAGTGACCTGCGGTATTTGGGCCATATCTTGGGCTGTAGAAGCCAAATTGGACGATCTAGATATGCATGTTATAGCCAAGACAAAGATCTACAACTTTCATGAAGAGTACTTTTCGTGGATCTGAAGTATAGTTAGTCGTTTTTGGCTTCCAAGTCAGACGTCAAAATTTTCATCCTCAACCACTCCTCTCACCAACCCACTCAACCACTCCACTTACCAACCCATTCAACCACTCCACTCAACCACTCCACTCACTAACCCACTCACCCACTCCACTCTCTAACCCATTCAACCACTCCTCTCACCAACCCACTCAACCACTCCACTCACCAACCCATTCACCAACCCACCCAACCACCCAACTCAGCCACCTACTCCCCTTTGTCATTTTGTTACCCTAGACTTCTATAAAAGGGCACCATTGGTTATCATGAAACACAAGTTATATTCTCCTACAATTCTCTTATAGTTTCTTCTTGTTTCTTCGTAGTTTTTCATAGCTCTTGTATATTTTGATGATTTCCTTCAATGTAATGGAGAGCTAAGTTACTTTCAGTCAATTTGGAACTCTTGAAGAGATTGCGGTTTGGATTCTTGAAATCTTGGTTATGTATCGTATTTGATTTATATTTGGATTCTTCTTCTCTTCTTCTTCTTCTTCTTCTGTTTTCTTGATCTTGAATGCATGAATAGTGATTCTGTTTATGTTTGATCAGATTTGATCTTGTTTTAAGATTAAGTATTGTGATGAAATTTAGAACTGATTGATCTGAATTAATCACATAAATGGAGATTGAAGATTTGTGATGAAACTTAGAACTGATTGATCTAAATTAATCACGTAATTGAAGAGGTTAGGTTACTGATTGGTGCCTAGGTTAATTGAATTTGGTGCTTAAATTGACATATATCTACATGAATGGTGCGATTGCAAATTTGTGTTTATTACTTGTCAATTGAATTCTGGACGATTGTCTAGTATGAATTCTGGATCTAATGCTGAGATCTCGGTTATATCCAAGTTAACCATTCAAATGTGCTTCAAATGTTTGTTGAAAGATTTATGATTGAATCCACCCAATCTCGGATAGATTTCTGAATTGACTGTTCTTTAATTGTTATTTTTTCCTTTAATTTTGTTAAGTGCGATCTTAAACTGTTAAACCCCCCTTTTGCTAACTTTCACTTGATTTGATTAAATTGCATCTACAATCCTCGTGGAGACGATCCGGTGTTGTCACTGTGCTACAAGTTTAGGTAATAACTTCGGTTATAATTTTGACTGAGTTTGGCGCTCGTCAGGTACTTGGGGAGCTCTACTGATGTTTGCTTGATAATAGAAAGTGTCAACTATGGTGATTTTGATTATGGTAAAAAACATGTTACACATTTACTGTCGATGGATGTGGTACTAGTCAGAAGGAAATGTTACAGTTGGTGGCATTGTTGACAGAGGTTGGGTACATAACATTGGCTGAGACGATAAAAGGAAGTAAAGGGTATTAATGTTTGGTGGATTGTTTAGCCGACCATGAATAAACCTAGCATATCAATGAGAAATCCTATGTTGTTAAAGAAAACATTGTTGAAGGCAAGGTGTTAGTTGACAATATAGTATTGATGGAGAATCAAGCTGATATGAAAAATTCCTCACCAGGGAACAAGTTCAAGCCTTGTTTGGAGCAGGTGAAGGTGACACAAAGGTAGTGATCCTTTCGAGGTGGAGGCAACTACAATAAGTCAATGGGTAAGTTCTAATAGATTATGTTTCGACAAGTACAAGTTGACTATCAAATGTGTTGATTGACGAAGAGGTACTATTGTCAGATTTGTGGTACTTGTGTCAACGATTGTGAACATTCCAGCCAAGGTGGAGAATTGTTGGATTATGGCTAGAATTTTGACCAAATAATGATCCCTAAAATTAAGGAATTAGTAATTATTTCTCAAGGTGGAAGTTTCCTAAAGTCAAGGGATTTGGATAATTAATTCATATTTGGATAATGATGGGAAATATTTATAGGATTTAGTTTCCTATTATCATGTAGTCTGTTATTGATATCATATAATTTGTTATTGAGTTGGGAGGGAATTTGTCCTTGTCTGTAGAGATGTAGTTTTGTATTAGGAGATTTAGTCATATCTTTTGTGACCATTATAAAAGGAAACTAAGGGTCTTCTAATGGGTTTGTTTGGAGAGAGAAACACTTTGAGTGAGAGACTTTTAGAACACTGAGAGCTTGAGTGCTGGGTGTAATAGGAGTTTGGGTGTGAGATCTTTCTAGCATTGTATTCCATCTTCTTCAAAGTGAATTGCTGCCTTTACACTACCGTGGACATAGATCTTTAAGTGGTCGAACCATGTTAATTCTTACGTGTGCTTTTCTTGTTTCTGCTCTCAAATCATCAAACTTGCTAGGTTCTTTGTCTTGTTTTCAGAACACAAAAACCCTAAACTTGACATCCACACATTAAGGAAGATATTTTCCACAAGATATTAATAGCTAATGACATATTTTAAAATAAACACTTACCTTAAAACAAAATATGGTTGAACTTCAAGAAGAAATATTGGTTAGATAGAGATGAGGGTGGGTGAAGAAAAATAAAATGGTGTGAAAAAAAGAGAAAAAAAATGAAAAGAAAGAAGAGTGAAAGAAAAAGAAAGGGGATGGCAAGGTAGTGAAATAAGAAGAGTAAAAGAAGAAGAAACAGATTTGTGTAAAAGGGTGGAACCGGTGTAAATAAAACGGTAAAATGGTCCCATCACGTCAAGTTGTTGCAATGTAGCTTTTTTTTTTAAATTTAAATTTTGGAAAGAGTCATATCATGTCACGTCAAGCAATTGTTGACATGCATCTCTTTTCTTTTTTAAAAAAAAAATTGGGAAGAGCCACATGTACTAGTGCCTTTCACAGTACACGACATAGGAAAAGTTGTTGGATACAACTTTTTTTTTAGTACTGAAATTAGTCACGTGGACTAACACCTTTCATAGGACTTTGCCATGTGGCCTGTACTACTAAAAAGGTTGTAATTATTGACAAAAGCATCAGGTCACATAGGGTCTTATATATTGGTCGTGGCTTCTGAATACTCAAGAAGGGGGGTTGAATTGAGTAATAAAACTTTTCAAAACTTATTCTCCTTTTTGCAAAGACAAATTCTTTTCTTTAACTAAGAAAAAGATTTTGTCAACCAACAAACCAAAATGAGTTTTTGCAAGATATATTGCAATCAAGACTTGAAACTTAATAGAATTATTAACAGTAATTATGATTTCAGATATGAACAAGATTATAAACTAATGAAATCATGTAAACATCCCTAACATATTGTTTAACTCATACAATCAACAATAAAGCATATAAAGAGTTAAGGGATAGAGAGACTTGCAAACCAAGATTTATCCTGGTTCAGCTACCTCCTCTATTAACCTACATCCAGTCCCCATATCACTGTGAGTTTTATCCACTATTGAAAAATCAATATATAAGATTCTTTACATAAGCTTCAATTCTGGATTCCTTCTATCCAAATGACAGCTTTTCAAATCAAAGCAATCTTGCAATTCCCATAAGAATTCCTTCTATTCTTGCACAACTCCAAGAGTCCCTTCTACTCTTGATTTCATCAGTGAGAGAACCTTCTCTATTATCCCTCTTTTACATAAATATGAAAAGATTGATTCAAATTCTAAGAAATCAGATACAACAATTTGAAGTTCTACAAAAAAGAATACTCTGTTTTCTTTCAAAGAAAAGGCTCTCACAGTATTTGTGTGTTGATCTCAAATTTCGAATTGATTGTTTTTGTAAAAGTGTTTGCCAATGTCCTTATATAGGTATATAACAAAATAGATCCATTGGACACACTTTATAAATCAGTTAAGATCAAAACAGATTCATTTAAAAAATTCTGTTATCAGTCAGTTGATTAGTACACAGATGTATTAAACAAAATTTTACTTTTATAACATATGTACATCGATTGCCTAATCGATTGTGTTCTTGATCTTGATTAATACACATATGAGTACACCGATGTTGTTCTTGAAACACATTCATATTTTCAGCCCAGAAGATTATACATCGATTTCCTAATTAATTGTATAACTATATCAAAAAGTTCTTGCTTCTATTCTGGTTTATACATAGATGTATCAATCAATGTACAGATGCAAAATTGCATACTGATAAAGTAAGTCCAGAATCAATCGATGTATACATAGATGTATAACACTTATACATGGATGTACACTTAGATTTTCATTAAGTTCTTAATTAATTGATGTATACATAGATGTATTACATTTATACATAGATGTACACTAAAGTTTTCATTAAAAGTTAGTTAATTAATGAAAAGTACATTGATGTACACATAGATGTACAGACTTATTAATTAACCTTTTTCATTCTTAATTCATTTTTACTTTTGAAAACCATTTTTACTTATTGTGAGAGCTTAATCAAAGAATTAAACAAAGTCTTTTCTTTACAAAAAGATTCCTAATGATCTTCATTGAATTCTTTCTTCATGATGCTCCTTCTTTAAGTTTGCCTTTATGATCCTTGATCCTTTGCATCTACTGTTCTTGCTTCATTAAATCTCATTGAAAAAATCAAGCTTGGCAAGTAGTTAGTGAATCAAAGTAATAATCATGTTAAGTTTAGTCATTAATCAAAACATACTAGAGTCATTTATCCACATTATAAAGAGCTAAGTGGATTAGCACCTTTGGTTGACTTGGCATATGTTTTCATCAGATTTCAGCAATCCAATCGATAGTGTGATTACAAAATCTCAATTCGAGGAAAGGAATTGCTTCCTCCTATGGGCTCTCTGTTTTCGCAAAGTACCTAAACTCATGTATGCAAATGTCTATACGAAAAAAATACAAAATGCCATTAACAAGCATAAAAAATAGTAATTGGATTTAACTGCAAGCAAAATGTACAACTTACAAATTTGTAAAAGTTACAACAACAACAAAATAGCAAAGGATAAAAACGAACTAAAAGATTAAACAAATGCAAGAAAAATTATAGAAATGTAAAGGTGCTTGAGGGACTTTTTTCTTACTATGTGTGTGTGAGGAGTTGTGAGTATCAAGCTTATTTTCCTTCTTCAAATATGTTATTTATACTCCTCCACATTTCATCACTTCTATTTCCTTTTGAATTTGAAAACTCCATGATTTATGCTCCTTCATAGTAATTAATCTTTCTTTTTAAGATTAACTTCAATATTTTCTCCCTTACAATATGTCTTCATTAGTTACATGCAGTTTTAGGCATTTTATTGAAGTTCCTAATGAGTGGTAACTTTTGCTCTGATCGACATGGACCCAATCTTACGTCGACTCCTTCCTTAGTATCAACTTTGTTTTTATACGTCGATCTCCTGATGTCAACCTTTTGTTTTCTTGTCCCTTTTGTCACGTGTTTCTTCTGCTTATTATACCCTTTGCAAGTCTTTGCTCACTTTTCCATGTTGCTAATTTTATATGTACAAAATTTCAAAATACCCCTAACATATGCCCCCCACAAGTGTAGCCCTTGATCCAACTTATGTGAAAAGGTTACACTTGTTATTACTCAATTGGCTATATGCAAAGTGTCACCCATAGGAACTAAATCCTATAATGTCATTAATTGTCACCTTTGTCCTCTACCAATGGCCATTTTGGATTTTCAACTATACATAGAAGTCTCCTTTTAAAGTTTTAAGCATGGCTTCTAAAAGGACTTTTCATCTTCTTGCAATTCTTTGGCTTCTAAAAGGACTTTTCATCTTCTTGTCAATTCTTCATGGGGTACCTTAATACTTTTTTATACTCTCTTCCATCCCAAAAAGTTTTTTCATCTCAGTTATGTTGGACTAAATTGTGAGCATCTCCTTAAAGGTCTCCTTTTCATCCAATGTTCTTCATTAACATTGGCCTACCACCTTGTTTTACTACCTTGAAATTGGCTAAAGCTTAGCCTTTATCTAAGGTTCTTCATTAACATTGATTTGGTGCCCTACTTCACTGTTTCCTTGACTGGATTGAGTCAAGACCCACGAATGTTACATTCAGAAGATGGGTGAACTTCATAGCAGATCATGCATAGCTTCATTGGGTGGATGGACCCTTCTCTATTTGTTGCCCTTAGGTTGACCTAAGATGAAGTTCATGACTCTGCATTGAAAGGATGATCTACTGTCAAGTTCCTCCATTCTTTTGAATGCAAGGTCTTCGATGTCTTCTTCACCCCTCATCGCTTCTGGTTGGTCGAAATATGGTTCCTAACCATTAAATAATTCTTGATGGACACTATTTGCTTTTAAATTCAATCTTGTAAACTTGCATCAACAAAGTTATACTTTTCGACTTTGTAACTTTACAAGCTCATTATAATGCTATTTGCTTTTTGTTGATATTTGATTCAGGCCCTTATTTATATATCCTGATTTTTCAAGCCTCTAAACCAAACTCTCGACAATGAACTTGTCCATTGACTTAATCATTATAAATACTTTTACAAAATTAAATTACTAAACAGGTTCACTATTATATGCCTCAAATGAATAACTCATTTTTTGGCTACAGATATGATCATAATATTGCTTTTTTTTACAAGACTTAGAAGACCAGTTGAAATATTGAGTTTTCAGCCGGTTGTCACGTGGGACAACTAAACCTGGTTCAACAAATATATTAGCTAATATAGCCAAGTCTAAGATAAAATTGAATTCATGGTCGAACTCTGTAATTAGGTTTTCCAAAGCTAACTTCAGCTTATTAAACCTAAACTTTCAAAATAAAGATCTGGTTGATGGGTTAGATATTTTAACTCAGAGATTTATATATATGCTTGGCTTAATAAGCCAAGCCCTATTGTGACCAATCCACTAGGCTTAGATGGATTAATTCTATCCAACCAAATTGAACCATTAATAAAATAACCTACAAAATCTAGATTTTAATACAAGGGTTTGGTTAAATTTTCATAGGAAATGGATAAGTTTGGCAAGGTGAAATTTTAGCTAACCAATTTGAAATCTTTATCATGATTCCTTCATTGGGCTGGGCTTAGACAAAGTGGGCCTCTAGGTGAACCTAGGCCCATTAATTTTAACTTTGATGTATGGTCAACGTTCGCTAAATTGCACCCTACTTTCGAACTCTTCCTCAGAGTTGGAAACCTTTTCTTTTAGAAGAAAAACAAATTGGTATATATAACAATTGAATTGTTGCCATGTCTTCTTCATCTTCTTCTTCTAATGATTTTGATGAGCTTCACGAGATTTTGTAGAGGACTTCAGTTATACTAAATCTAGATTTGCACAAACCTATATCAATTCAACATTCCAAAATTCCAAAAGATCCTGTACATTTAGCTAAGGTAGATGAACTTATACAAGATATAACCTATGAAAAATTTTGCACCTTGTTATTAAGTACCCAGTTGTTCGTTTCCCCATATTTTATCAACTAATGTTGTCTACTCTAATTTTTTACCTTTCTCTTTTGCAGGATCCTCTCGGAATTGTTAAAGGCCATAACCTTCACACTAAGAAGATTGCTTCACTAGAAAAATTCTACAAAAGTACCTGGAATATTGCTTTTGTGTGGGACAATATAAGGAAAGCATATCTAGCTTTTGTTGAGAAACGAAATCAGCACTTCAATCGTTGTCTTCATAGATTTAGAAAAGGCCTATCAAACCAATCCCTCAACTGATATCCTCGACTACTTAAAGCCTTTCAATCTTGTCCAACTTCCAAATGCACCTTTCGCATTAACAAAGCCAGCAAGCCCTTGGGGTCCATTTGGCCGAATCTATTATTCTTTGTGTTCAAGGTACAATTAGCTATTCAATTTTTTTATTCGCATTCTTCGATTAATTGATGCATTACTTTAACACATTTTTCCAGTGGGTATTAATGTGATGGCTTCAACACCTGTTCAACAAGGAATCACTTCAGTCATCATTGGTTTTTCTATTCCAAGTCTTAGTGGAAAACTCCATTCAGTGAACATCACATTGCTTAGCACTTCTTCTTTACCAACCCACTGAATTAAGGTATAATTGTTCTACCTTTTCTTCTGTGTTATATGTTTTTTGCATTGTATTTAAAGAATCCTTACTATGATTTTAGATAGTTACACAAAAGCGGCCTTTAAAGCAAGGTAGACTATCTTCTCCTGATCATAGTGAAGATTCTCCTTGAAAAGATGATCTTGCACCAGGTAATCTTGCATCATTTTCCTCCATTATCGAAAATACTCAACCAAACTCCCAGCTTCCCAATGTTTCAGAAATTCCTAGTACTTTGACTGAACCAATAACTGTTCCACAACTCATCTCCGGTGAGAATCCTGTGTTTTCACAATAAGGCCAAGTTGGCTTATCTCTTAAAGAAGATGAATCAGAATTTCGGTCCTGCCTGGAATTCTTCTTCAACCTATCTAATAAGCTTCCCATATATTTTCTTCAGCCTTTTGCCAAAAGACAACATGGCCCATCTTAGTTTAAAGGATCAAGCCAGGATCATTGTTCCATTTGGCATGACTTCTTGTGTCGGAAGGAATTTGCAATCAAATTCCCAAGTCAAAAATCTTGCACTCTGCAGATTTATCTCCCAAACTGTTCTTCTAACCAAATGGACCTCATTCATGTTTTCCCTCGACTATGCCCCTTAAAAGGCAATTATGTTTCTAATGGGTTTCAATTTGTCAAGCTCTAACATGCCCAATTGTTAGCAGAAAGAAATAAAACCTCCTTCAAAGGATTTTCACATTTTATCCCTTTTGATGTCTCTTACTTGAGTACTAATGAATTCTATGACTGGTGGCATCGATACTCATTATATATTTTAATTCATCCTTTAAGACACTAACTAACAAACTTTGTGATTTGTAGAAACTGAAGAAAAAGAAGTCTGAAAGTAAACCCCTTAACGATTATTGCTTTGTTTATTCATTTGTTATTACTGATAGGTTACTTTTTCTAACTTATTTTAGTTTTAGATTCTGGTGATGCAGCTAAAGAAACTTTACAAATTGAGACTTCTTCCCCAATTGCTAAGAAGGCTAAAAGTGTGCCTTCTAAATCGATTCTTAGGAGTCAGTAGAAGTCTCCCAAGCTTAAGCTAATATTATCTAAGAGTAGGTCTTCGACCAAGGTATTGATTGATCTTGGTTGTAATCACTCTATTTTACTTAAATTTTCTATTTCCTTATCTATACATGATTTCATGAGGCTTCTGCTTCTGATTCCCAAGATGAAGGCATCTCAAAATCAATCGGTCCTTTTCTTCAAAAGGAACAAAAGATTGAGATTGCTACTGAAAATATGACACTTATCGAGGCAATGTATGAAAAGGTGACATCTGCTGATGTGACTGCTAAAAAGGTGGTACATTAATCTTCATCTAAAGAAATAGTTGACCTCGACGAACCCACTACTGATCAAGACAAAATTGTCGAGGTCCAAAATGAGAAATCTACCACCTTAGCGACATCTATGCCTTAGAATCCTTATACCATTCTCACTCCCACTTCCAAAGATTCCATACCAATATTGCCCGTTGAGGTATTCTACATTGTTTACGACTTTGCTGCTAAGATTTGTTGATTTAGCAACTTTTTCCCTGAATTAGTTTTCTTTCACAAGTAAAAGTTAGCACAGTTGGAGCGGCTAACAAAGAATCTGAATCAACATAGTCACTCCCTTTGCTTGAGGATGGTGATATGTTCACCAAGATTCAGAGTTAGCTGCTTGATGATGATTAACAATTTGAATATGCGGGCTTTCAACCATTAGTGCAAAGCGAAGTCCATTCGACCTTAGATTCATTTGATTCTTTGTTACAGCAAGGCTTGTATATTATAAAGATGAACCTTCAATAGGCTGGTCTCTGCTTCCACGTTTTCACCACATTGTCACAACATTCTGATTTTTTGAGTGAAAGGCAGCAG
Organism: Ormosia emarginata; assembly: GCA_029884605.1. Classification (NCBI taxonomy): domain Eukaryota; kingdom Viridiplantae; phylum Streptophyta; class Magnoliopsida; order Fabales; family Fabaceae; genus Ormosia; species Ormosia emarginata. Next base: position 1,901,129 of record JAQQTP010000057.1, on the reverse strand, counting down.
GGGGTTCGTTTTCTCTCAAAGTCTCTATCATCAAGTCCTTAAAGAGGTACAACAATGCCTATATCATTCTTGGAAAAAAACTTATACTGGACACTCGTCGAACGGATCTAAAGGATAAGGCTTTCAAGGCTCATGACTCTCTTTCATCCCTTCGTGCCCAAGAAAAAGCTCTCAACTCCGCCATGGCCTCTCGACAGGACCAAATTTCAACTTCCAAAGTTGCTTTTGCAGAACTGAGGCATCAATTAAAAGAAGAAGAAAAGAGGCTAAAAGTCTTGGAGAAAGATCACAAGAAAGATAGTTCTTCCTTTACTGCTTGCCAACAATAGATTTCTGGTCTTCATGACCAAGATAATTAATTAGCTATCCAATCTGAAGCACTGTTGAAATAGAGAGAACCAATGCAACCTCGACACCTTGAAACCAAAAAAGATACAGCCGAAGTCGAAGTCTTATGGCCCACTTTCTTAGATTATTTCGCCAAGCTTAGGGATGAAATTTCTAATATGCTTAAGTGATTTCTTACCCATGTAATTTTGGCTTGAACTTTAGATATTGTTTACTTATTCCTTTGTTATCTTGGATGAAATTAATTCTAACTTAGATAATTAATTAGTTACTTTATAACTACCAAGATAACTATTATTTCAAATTAACATTATCTTTAATCACCCTAATAGATAAATAACATCTAAAACTTACCCTCATACAATATTCATAACTAACACTGTTATAAATAAGGTAAACAGAGAAGCATAAATGCCATAGCCTAATACGAGTTCTTTCAGAATCGCTTTTTCTCTAAAAACTTCAAAAAAAATACCTTGCTCGCTTTCCCTACTCTCTTCATGGCCTCTGTCAAGAGATCTACGCACCTTCAGTATGCTAATTCCAAATTCTCTTATGTTGCTGAAGGTTCCTTTTAACATCTAAACTCTATGGATGTGTTGGAAGTAAAAATAAAGATTTGGCAGTTCGTCAGTTGATGGAGGAAACTTTCTGAAATATTGAGCCGACAGAAGTGTCAAATAGAGAAGTCGACAGTAACATTGGATAAAGAGGAAGATTCTAATGAGGTTAAGGTATGATGTCAGTGAGAAGAAGTATCCGACAGGAAGATTGCATTAAGTCGACGAAAATTGTTTAAGAGTAGTCGAGTGTTGGTTCCGTCGAAAGTTGGGTACTTGCTGAAGAATAAAACCGCTCAAACGTGTTGGTCTTTTTAGGATGTCAGTTATTTTTTGATATTGTCTATAAATACCAGTAGCCATAATGTAAAAGGGGAGGTTATTTGCTGATACAAAATCCTAACATCTCAACCCGAGCAGATTAAAGGATTTTTGTCCAAGTATGCCTTCTTTTTCCATTTCATGTCATTTAAATTAATGCAATGTTCTTTTAAAATTCTTTACTTTTTCAGTCTCGTCTTTAAAATTTTCTTTACAGTTCTTCGCACTTTTATCTGCTTTTCTTTATTGTTTTTCTATTTAAATTCTGCACTTTAATTTCGTGCCATTTACATGCTTTCAATTAATTTTCTGCATTTTAAGATTCCTGCTCAGTTTCTTTAAATTTCCTTAAATCCTTTCAAACTTTCCTTTCTGCATTTTCCTGTTTATTTTACTTCAAATTGCTTAAATTTCTTTTGTTTACTGTTAAAACCATTTTTATAACGAGATTACCACATAACTCGTGAACCCACATTCGTTTTGATACATTTATTTGTTTGTTGGAATTAATTCTAAATCTTTGAACCAAAATTCCGCATAAACAAATTGGCACGCCCGGTGGGACGAGTTTAGAGTAACTCGTAGTGTCATAGGAAATGGTTTTATGCGTTTAAGGAGTGGAAGATTTATCTACTCTTCTCAGAATATGCAAACCATGAGTAATGTAAGTAGTCAGGCTTCGGATATGCCTTCGACAACCATTACTGTGTCACCCTCAACTGTCGTTAATACTGGATCGGTAGAGGATGTTATAGCAACTGGTGCTCTCCGGAGTAATCCAGTAGTAGAACAAGTGTTGCTTGGAATGACTCAGCTATCGCCGAGTCAGCCAAGTAACCAAAGCATAATAAATTCAAATTCGAGGTTTGTGCCCCAATATGGGTTGCCACCGAATTATGTACCTCCTATTATGGCACAAACGGGACTTGGCTCTACCTTAGCCAACACTGTCGGACAATCAGTAGCTTCACAAGGCCAATCACAGATAAGTTCGGCCTTGGCAAGTTTTGGTAGCCAAAGAGTAGGGATTGCAAGTACAAGTAATCCAACTCCCTTTCGACAAGAGAGATTGAATTTGGGACCAGTTTTCCCAAACATGTCGAGAGACAATCCCCAAAGTATAACAGGGCCAACTATGAATTCTTTGGCCAATTTTTGACAACAGATGGATGAGAGTAATCATGATATGGTGCATATGTTCACTCAGCAAATGGGTGCTGTAATTACGCCAATCATGGAAAATACAAATAATGTTTGTAGTGCATTGGCTTAGCAAATGGCAAGGCTAAACCAAGCCTTGGGACTAGGTGATGTGGCCAATAATAATATTCAGGGAGCCCAGCCTGGGGTAAATAGGGAAATGGTTGCACCACAGGCAAATGTGGGGCAAAATCAACAAAACTTAGATCAGTTAGGCCAAAATGATCAGCCACGTTTGGAATATAGAAATGTCCATGTGCTCCGTCGGGGAAATGAAGATCAAATGGCCAGAAATGATGTGGCCATGAGATTGTTTCGACAAAATCTTGGGGGGCACCAAGTGGTTGAACAAAATGTAAACCAAGTAGTGGAACAAGTGCTGAATAGATTTGGTTTTAACGTTGGCTACGCCAACCAACCATATTTTGTATTAGCATTTCCTGAATGGGTCCAACAGGCAGAGTTGCCTAGAGGAGTTAAGATTCCAAAACTTTCAAAGTTTGCAGGAGAAAGTGGGGAATCGACCGTCGAACATATTGCACGGTTCACAATAGAAATGGGGGAGTTGGCCACTGTTGACGGCCTTAAAATGAGATTCTTCCCAAGTTCCCTCACAAAAAATGCTTTTTCCTGGTTTTCGACATTGAGACCAAATTCAGTCCACTCCTGGGCCCAATTGGAAAGAAGCTTTCATGATCAATTTTTTAGAGGAGATTTGAAAGTGGGACTTACAGATCTTTTCAACATCAAAAAGATGTATAATGAAACTGTGGATGACTATCTTGCTAGGTTTCGACAAATGAGGAGTAGATGTTTTACTCCTATACCTGAGGTCGAAATAGTAAAGATAGTATAAAACGGTTTAGATTATTATATAAGGAAGAAGTTGGTGAATCAACATTTGATTGATCTTGCCCAGCTAGGTGAAAAAGTTAGGCAAATAGAACAACTAAAAGTTGAAAAGATTCAAAAACAAAAAAGATTTCTTAAAAGAGAAAAGGTGGCATTTGTCGGATTAGAAGAATCCGACAATGAGTTTGAAGGCAGCGATGATGAGTTCGAAGTTAACATTGCTGAACTTCGGAACGGTCCTCCTTATGTTTGTCAGGCATTACAGCATACTAGAAATAAGGAGAAAATGAGTTACATTAATAAAAAAACATATACATTCGACGTAAACAAAGCCGACAAGATTTTTGATTTGTTACTAAAAGACAAACAGATTAAATTGTCGGAAGGTCATAGGTTGTTAAAGTCCGATGAAATTAAAGACCGAAAATACTGTAAGTTTCATAATACTTTCGGTCATGTTATTAATGAATGTGTTCGTTTCAGAGACTTAATTCAAAAAGCAATAATGGATGGGCGTCTGAAGTTTGCCGACAAGCTTAAAGCGGATATGAAAGTTGACACAGATCCGTTTCAGGCTGAAGTATCTTGTGTTGACCAACAGGTTCCTTTAAATGTTGGGATGCTCAACATAAGGAAGCTGCAAGAGCTCAACGTGGATACAAATGATGCAACCGACGTATATCCTAAGCCAGGTGAGTCTCTTGAGGCATTTCTTGAGAGAAAGAAAGATGAGGGCAAGGTAAGGTTGTGCCCAAGGTGTAATGCAGTATATGATGAGCTTGCTGCGAAGAAAGCTGCTGAAGAACAACTGAGTATCCAACAAGGAAAGAAAAATGTTCTCGACGGAAAACCCTGGAGACCACAGAAGACTTTTCATGCTCCAAGGCCAAAGCAAGTTTACATGCCTAGGCCTAACATGAATGGTTGGTTAGTCGAATCACAGGGGTTTGTAGGAAACAAAGCTCATGTTAGACCATTCAAGACAAGGGTGCCGCCTGCTAATGTTGCGGTGAATAAGTGGATGAAGAATTCCGTAATGGATGGACATACGTATTTTCGACGGAATGTGTCCGCCAGGAGGGGTAATTTCCAAAAGGATCAACCTTTTTGGAATGAAGACTACAAGAATGGGAGGATCAATCTAGGAAAAACTTCGATTGGCCAAGATGAAGCAGGGCCATCAAAGGTTCTTCTAATGTCGAAAAGCAAGAAAAGGAGATTACAGAGATTAAGACAAGCACAAAAGAGAAAAGATATGGCTGAAGGGTTAATGATCAAGGAACAGCCCGTAGAAACAGGTTGTTTGGTGGTCGAAAAGAAACCCATGCCTGATCAAGATAAAGATGATAGGAAGTTAAAAAGTGTTGTTACCAAGGGATCATTTCCAGGGAAGCCGACAACAAATGCAGTTAGACGGCTTGATACTGATGATAAATTCCGACAAGAAAGGTTGGAAGAAATAAGAAGGGGTAAGCAAGTTCGAAGGCCAATTCCAAATAAAACAAAGAGGAAATGGCCAATTGGGTTGATAGCGGCAGAAAAAGAGGCAAGAAAGAACAGTTTACCAGTCGAAAAGGACAAGGAGTTGATCAGCTCGACAATAGGAAAAGAGCAGATTAAAGACTCTGGAATTAAAAATAGTAATATTGAAGACTGGTCGAACGAAGAAATCAGAAGAGTTTTAGAAGACCCAGATCAAGATGTTGAGTGGAGGAAGAAAATGCTCGACATAAGAAGAGAAAGAGAAGGATTGGCAAAGTCTGACTGCCAAGATATAGACCCAATGACTGAAGAAGTTATTGAGGCCTTGAATGATCCAGAGGATCCTTTAGGCCTTGGTGATGAGGAGCAATTCGATATGGATATCAACATGGAAGATAGTCTGGATGATATCTTGACGGCTATGGATAGCAATTTGCCGTCGGAAGATTACTTAAGGATTGGAAGGCATTTAGATGAAGAGCCGTCTGACGAAGCGGAATTCTTGAAGTCAATGAGTGTCAATTTAGTTTCGGTGTTACCTGCAGATTTTGAAGGGTATCGTGAAATTGAATACACTGGGGAGAATGAAGAAGATGTTGATGACCTCGACGATCATTGGCTTCTTTTTCAGGACAATATGGTCACGGTCTTTGACAATACAGCTCAGCTTGAAAAATCGACAGAAGATCAGAAGGCTCATTTACGACCGTTACACATCAAGGCTCTGTTGGAAGGAAAACCCACCAATAGAGTTTTGATCGACAGGGGGGGCGCGGGGGGGGGGGGCAGCAATCGACTTAATCCCAAGAGCCATGATTAAAAAACTTGGGAAAGATGAGTCAGATTTGATGTCGACAAACATGATAGTCACGGATTTCAGTGGTAAAACTTCTCCATCAGACGGATTGGTGATGTTGAAGGTACAAGTCGGATCCGTTGTAAGGCCGACTTTATTTGTGGTAATACCGACGAAGTCGAGTTATAATCTTCTACTTGGGAGAGATTGGATCCATGTTGTCGGAGCAATACCATCAACAGTTCATCAAAAGCTCATTCTTTGGAATGAGGAAGATCAAGTGGAAGTAATAGAAGCAGATGACAGTCCTTGCTATCTTCAGCAACTTCATGTCGACTTCAGAATATATGCTCCAAGTGTTAAACCAGTAACAGCAAGTGGTGGAGTGATTAATGAGGACGCACTTGAAGTTTGCTTGCTGGATCAGTTCGGTGTACGATTGGTGAAGAAGGTCGAAGAAGATCGGCCAAGCACTAGTTATGAGTGTTGATGATTATTCAGAAAAATTGTCGGCTTATTTGGCCGACAAAGCAGTATTCACTGCTGAAAGCATGCTGTCGGATTGCATAATTGATGACGGTCCTTTAGGATTTGAAAAAGGGCTTGATGACAAGCAGAGTGTGGAAGTGGAAGACCCTTTGGAAGAAATAAACTTGGGCACTGAAGCAGACAGAAGGTCCATTTTCGTAAGTTCATTTCTGCCAAAGGATTTTAAAGAAAAGCTTGTCGGGTTAATTATGGAATATAAAGATTGTTTTGCCTGGGATTATGATGAAATGCCTGGATTGAGTAGAGATCTTGTCGAGCACAGATTGCCTCTGAAAGAAGGATGCAGACCTGTTAGACAAGCTAATAGGAGATTTGCACCTGAGGTGATATTAAAGATAAAAGAAGAGATTGAAAGATTGCTCAAAGCCAAATTCATCAGAACCACCAGGTATGTCGAATGGCTTTCTAATATTGTTCCTGTAGTTAAGAAAAATGGTAAGTTGAGAATATGTGTAGATTTTAGAAATTTGAACACTGCCACACCTAAAGATGAGTATCCTATGCCAATTGCGGACATGTTAGTTGATGCCGCATCTGGACATGAATTATTAAGTTTTATGGATGGCCATGCAGGTTATAATCAAATTTTTATTGCCGAAGAGGACGTGTCGAAAACTGCCTTCAGGTGCCCAGGAGCTATTGGGACATTTGAATGGATAGTCATGCCTTTCGGTTTAAAGAATGCAGGGGCCACTTACCAGAGAGCAATGAATACAATTTTCCATGATGTCATTGGAAAATTTATGGAAGTCTACATCGACGATGTCATTGTCAAGTCGGAAACGAAGGGAAGCCATTTGACAAACTTAAGACAGGCATTCGACAGAATGAGGAAGCATAGCCTTAAGATGAATCTAGAAAAATGCGGTTTTGGAGTGTCGGCTGCCAAATTCTTGGGTTTCCTAGTCCATAAAAAAGGTATAGAAGTGGACAAGAATAAAGCCAAGGCAGTTTTGAAGGCTACACCACCGACAAACAAGAAAGAATTGCAATCTTTTTTAGGAAAAGTTAACTTCCTAAGAAGATTTATATCCAATTTGTTGGGAAGAACCAGAGTTTTTGCTCCATTGATCAAGTTGAAGGCTGAACAAGATTTTGTGTGGGAACCTTGCCACCAAGAAGCCTTCGACCAGATAAAGCAGTATTTGACAAAACCACCGGTCATGATGCCTCCAGTGCCTCGTCGACCGTTGAAATTGTATATATCAGCATCAGAAGAAACCATAGGAAGTATGCTGGCTCAAGATGTAAATGACGTCGAAAGGGTCATGTATTATCTTAGTCGGGTTTTACATGATGTCGAGAGAAGATATAGTGCAATAGAGAAGCTTTGTTTAGCATTGTATTTCTCATGTACTAAGCTTAAATATTACATGATGCCTTGTAATGTACTGGTTATGTCAAAAACTGATATAATAAAATATATGTTATCAAAACTAGTGTTAAATGGTCGTATTGGAAAATGGACTATTGCTTTGTCAGAATTTTCTTTACAATATGTACCAATGAGAGCAGTAAAAGGCCAAGCAATTGCCGATTTCTTGGCCGATCATCCTTGTCTGGATGTAGAAAATATAAATATTGTCGGTTTAAAACCTTGGTGTTTATATTTTGATGGTTCAAGGCATCAAAATGGAATTGGAGTAGGGATTTTAATTGTTTCCCCTCAAGGTACTCCAACTAAGTTCATGTTTGAACTTAAATATACTTGTTCTAACAACGAGGCTGAATATGAAGCCTTAATTGTCGGATTGGAGATACTAGTAGAAATGAAAGCACGTAATGTGCATATATTTGGTGATTCGCAGTTGGTCGTTAAGCAACTTGCCCAAAAATATAAATGTGTTAGTGAAAATCTAATGAAATATTATGTTGTGGCAAGTAAGCTAATGAAACAATTCGATGAGATAACTGTCGAACACATTTCCAGAGATTTAAATGAAGAGGCTAACGAATTAGCACAAGTAGCCTCTGGTTATAGACTTTCATCCAAGGTTTTTACAAATCTAATGGAAATAAGGGAACTTTTATATCCATTAGAGGAAAGAGATATACTACAAAATGACATTTCGACGATTAATGATTGGAGACAACCAATATTGAGTTATTTGGAAAATCCCAGTCAAGATGTGCATAGAAAGCTCAAGTATAGAGCGTCGAAGTTTGTGGTATTAGGGGGAGCCTTGTATAGAAAGTCTGTCGATGGAAATTTAGAAGTTTGCCTGAGTGAAGCAGAGGCTTATATTGCCTTGGCAGAAGTCCACGAAGGAATTTGTGGAGCTCATCAGGCAGGTGAAAAGATGAAATGGGTCCTTCGACGTCAAAGGTATTATTGGCCAACACTAGTTAGGGATTGTATCATGTTTGCCAAGTCTTGTGAAGAGTGTCAAAGACATGGCCATATACAAAATGTTCCTGCTAGTGAGTTACATGCTATAGTTAAACCTTGGCCTTTCAGAGGATGGGCTTTGGATTTAATTGGCCAAATTCATCCTGTTTCGTCGAAAGGACACAAATACATTCTAGTAGGAGTCGATTATTTCACCAAATGGGTTGAGGTTGTAGCCTTGAAGGATGTAACCCAGCAGGATGTGATTAACTTTATTGAAGAAAATGTAGTTTGTCGGTTTGGAATACCACAAACTTTGACAACTGACCAAGGATCAGTATTCATTGGAAAGAAAGTTGTCGAATATGCCAGTTCAAGGAAAATTAAAATGCTCACGTCGACGCCATATTATGCTCAGGCGAATGGCCAAGTAGAGGCCATGAACAAAATAATCATAAATTTGATTAAAAAGCATATTGGTCGACAACCTAGAAACTGGCATAATACCCTTAATCAAATTCTATGGGCATATAGAAATTCACCAAGAGAATCGACGGGTACTTCACCATATAAGTTAGTTTATGGTCATGATGCAGTGTTACCAGTTGAGATCAATCTTCAATTCATTCGAATTCAAAAACAAGACGAGTTACCAATTGAACATTATTGGAACTTGATGTTTGATGAATTAAACGAATTAAGTGATGAAAGATTAGTAGCTCTAGAAAACTTGATTCGACAGAAAGAAAGAATTGCAAAGTTTTACGACAGTCGAGTTAAGTATAAATATTTTAAGATTGATGACTTGGTTTGGAAAGTCATTCTGCCCATAGATAAGAATTGTCGAGAATATGGAAAATGGTCCCCAAAATGGGAAGGACCATTTAAAATTACTCAAGTATTTTCTAGGAATGCTTATGCACTTGTCGAGATTAATTCTGGTTTGAGGATTAAATCAATTAATGACAAATATTTAAAGCCATATAAACCGACAATGTATGAAGTGAAGATAGAAAATTGAGTAAAAATGAAATTTCATTCATATATTCGACAAATACAAATTACATACTGATGTTACATCTGGTTTAGATTGTCAAGGAAGATAACAGAAATAAACCTATTCTAAATAAAACAGAAGCTTCTCCCCAGCTGAATGTGTTCTAAATTGAGCTCGTAGGACCTGAGGAAGAGGAAGGAGCAGACGACCCTTAACTTGTCCTGGACAAGATTTTGGATGGTCGTCTACTCCCTGATGAGTCATTCTCGTTATAATAACCATGTTTTAAAAACATTGGGCTATTACGATGATTACTGAAGCTAATCAAGAGTATTACGATTCTTACTAAAGCTCAAAATAAGAGTCACCATTAATACAGAAACCTTCTTCCATTTTTCCATTGAGAGAAGATGAAATTTTCTGATGGCATTGTAAATTTCGTTGAAAAGGAAAAAAGGAAGGGTTAGGTGATACTCTTTGAACCTTGGTGTCTCGGAGGACACTACTTATAGGGATTTTTTGCGGAATAGGTTATTAACTTACGTTATAATTAATTAAATTAATTATGATGTATAGTTACGAGATACATTGAAAAGAAACAGAATGAAAGAGCATTTAAAATATATAGAATTATAGAAGCAATAATAAAAAAGGGGGTATTGGAAATTGATAAAAAAAAAGAATGTTTTATTAAGTATTGGCCTAGAAGGCCATACAAATTCTGTCGGATAGATAGACCGACAATGTATAAAAAAAAAATACTTAGAATTTTTGAAGAACTCCCCAGGAATCTTCTAAAGATTGCTTGTCGGAGCAGGCAGTTTGATATTCCGCTTCAAGAGAATTTATTTTTGCCAATACAGCTTTGGCTTCCACAGCCCATTGCTTGGTATTATTGGCAATACTCTGTTGTCTGGCAACCCCTTGTTCTAATGTTGTTTGAAGTTTTTGGTTGCGACGACGAGCAGTTTCGAGTTTCTTTTCCAAGTCTTCAATTTCTTTGTCGAGTTCTTCTTTTTTTGGTTTTTCCTTTTATCAGATTTTTCTTCAGAGTAACACTTTCACTTATTGCGTCGATCAACTGCTTCAAAATCCTGGATTTCTCTTGAATCTCTTGTGTGTAAGCAGGAATGACTCGACGAATGACTGGCATTTTTGTCGTCAAACTTTGAAGAAAATCTTTGACAGTTGTCGGAAGAGCTCGACTTCTTATGGGTAATTGCTGAGTAAGAGGCTCAAGCTCAAGTACGACTGCCATCATTCTTTCTTGTAGAGGTTGGTCTGAAATCAAGTGCTCGAAAGAATAGGTAAAGGCATTTTTCAACTCAGTCAAGAGTCCAGTAATATGGGAATCACTGGAATCTTGTCCAAGTTGAGTCGAAGAGCGAGCCGATTGGGGAGAACTTTGGTGACCGCCCGACAACATTGTAATCAATTCGTCCAAGTCTGCCTCCATATCCTCGCCACTTTTTGGTACAACAATCATTAAGTTGGCTGGAGGAGATGGAGGTGGATTTGTAACACCCTCCGTAGAGCGTCACATTTTAAATAAAACATAAAACCAAATGAAATCGTTTTATAAAATCTTTGAGTTTTTAAAAGATAAATTTTAAAATAACTTTTTGCAGAAATATAAACTTACCAAAAATTATAAGTAAAACAGAAATCAGATTGAATTAATTAATACACATATTATATATGTTACAAAATATCCAACAACAATTTAAAATATAGCATTTACAGACTCAGAGAAACAGTAGAAAACCCAAAGACGGGTACTACTAATAGCACGGTAACAACACTAACGAAAAAAAAAACCCAATCTACATGTTCCATTTCTCCACCAAACTGCATCCTGTTGAAACTTGGAAGATTACACCTTGACGCCGTCACCATCTTCAGATCATAGCCTCCAATAGGTCTAAGAAACTTCCTTCGTTTACTATACGAATTTAACAATACAAACACAACAAGCAATACAGTAAAGAGGTGAGATCCCCTTTCACCAATACCAGTACGGTAGCAAAGAATTATACGAATGACAAAGTCATTCCATACACACAGATATCACAAATACCATCATGTTATCAATTTATAAATAAATCAAATAAGCATATAATAAATAACAACATAGAATATCATGGATAAAAAATATAAGAAATAACCACATATAAGATCATAGATAAAAATAAAAAATAATAAATAACAACATATAAAATCATAGGCACAAAGATAATAACAACATATAATCATAAGATCACATATAAAAGATCATAGATCACATATAAAAGATCATAGATAAAAGATCATAGTTAAAAGATAATAAAGTACAGCATATAAACATATGCCATATGACACAATCCTACTCCATGGAGCTAAAAACAAACAGACATCAGAGAGCGAATGATCCTCAAAATCTATTAGTACCACGGCTGCCCAACCAAACTATTGCGCTGTCACACGTTGCGTCTATAGCCCCACGTCACATGGAACTCCTTGTCCAAGGCGTGGTGTAGTTCACGGTCTCACGTTGTGGCACTACAGGCAATGTACTATTAGACTTTACAAGATCTCGATTAAGTATAGTGTGTGTCGAGTCCATTAGTGTGTTGCTAATTACCACGGCCCAGAAAAGTAACCAACTGTCCACATATGGAATTATGCACACTAACGTCTCCAAGTCCATTCAAGATCGAACCACACTACGCTTATCGCACCGACAATACGATGTGATTCACCTCGTCAATCGATCTACCAAAAGTTTGGCATAAACTCAACACATAATTCCAAAAATATGAAATTACGAAGATACCCTCAAGATAATAATATGCCCTCAATGGCAGAAAAATAGAAAGCCTGTACGGGTTCACATTTTTCCGACAACGAAAAATCCTCAAAAGCCTGTACGGGTTCACATTTTCCCGACAGCACAAAATAAATACAGCAACGGTCAATCGCGTAGAAATTTTATCGCGTTTTCACAATCTCGTCGTTTTTATAAACGTTTTTAAATCGCATAAATTTATTTTACTGTTTTTAAAATCGCGTAGAGTTTTTAATACATTTTCTCAATCGCGTAAGATTTTTAAATCATTTTCTTGTCCGAATTCCTTAAAAACACTGTTTAAAACAAACAGAAATAATATTTAATACATTTAAACTACGTAGAATATTTTTCATACCGTATACTGTCTTTTGGACATCTTTTCTATCTTATTTGTCCGTTTTTAATATAAATTGACAGTATTATGTTTAGAAAAATTATAATAATGATTTTCTAGGTTTACTGTCAAAAATCCTTTTTATTTTAATTACAACCAATAAATTACACTTTTGAAAATTACTAACGTGCTTCAAAACACAAGGTGAGCTATACGTTAGAAATTTTACAAAGCTACTGTATTTCTTCTAACAGTAAAAATCATTAGCTTAAACTTCTTAAACTTAATTCTAATCAATTTATTTCTTCAAAACTCATTGTAATAAAATCCTTTTGGCATTTATTACTTAAACTTAGTTGAAAACAATTCTATAAATCAAAAAGATTTAAATTTGGCATTTTGGCGAAAATCATTCTATGCTTTATAATTCATTCCTAATTATTTTCATACATTTAATCTCTTATAAAACTCTTGATCTAATTTATTTTTATTAAATTATCTAGTTCATAATTAGAAAATAAATTTGGATTAAAGGTATGTGGCATGTTGGCCAATTTTAACAAAGTCTTTGCATTTGATCTTTAAATTATTTTTCATCTTTTAAATCAATGTCAAATTCATTGTATTCATTAAATGATTGTTTTAGAAAATGGTTTTAGAAATCAAAACATTTAACTTAGGCATGTTGGGCGAAATACCTAATTTCATTCTTGGATCCATAAATTCATTTTTCTTACTTTAAATCAATTTGTAACTTGTCAATTTTCCTAGGTTAATTAAATCACACTTTTAGAAAATTTAAGAGAACATTTTGGTTCTCCTCTTTGCCTTGAGGCCGTGAGCTTGGGTTTGTGCTCTTTGGAACACTCATGCAATTTTTCACATGCTATTTACATTCTAGAATAATTACCATACTTCTATAAACACATACAATATATTAACACATGTAATATATCAAAGCAATCATAAACACATACCAAAAATTATTAAAGCTATAAACATGCTTACTCACATAATCAATCACAATTAGGAAAAACTATAAACAATCAAGTGAATGAATCCTTATGGATTCTTCACCACAAACACAAACATTCCTCACCACCAACACATGGTTGATGAGGGTAATCTCCCTCTTACCTCTTGTAGAAACCTCCAAGTCCATTGTATGTCTCCTTCAAGCAAGCTTCCTCCACCAAGAGCTCCTTGAAAACAAAGAAAACATACAATATTAATACCTAAGGCTCTAAACTAGATTAATCATGAATTAAAATCATGATTAAAACTTTGAAATGGATAGAAACATGAAGATCAAAGAATCCTACCTTCAAGGCTTCAAACTTAAGCTTTGAAGAACAAGGTAGAAAATGGAAGATTTAGGCTTAGGTTTCAATTACAAAGGGTCTTGAAATGAAGTAAAGAAGCAAGAAATAAGGTGGTTTAGAATTATAGAAGAATGAATAATGGAAAAGGATGAGGAGGCCGTGAGTTTAGAGAAGAAAAGAGAAGAAATATTTGAGAGATTTGATTGTTTGATAGCTTTGGAGAAAAGTTGAAGACTTTGATTAAATAAAAGCAAAGTCTCCTATTTTAGAATGCATGGCCGTGAATGCACATGAAGAGAGAGTGAGAAATATTTGTTTTGCTTCTTTGAATGATAGCTAAATAGAAAAGTGACCAAATACATTTAAGTAGGTAAATTGACCTTTATTCAATTGCATGGCCGTAAATCACTTGGAGAAAAAGTGAGAATTATGTTTGCATTTGCTCCCTCCAAATGCATGGTCGTAAATGCATGGAGAGTAAAAGTGAATTGGAGTATTGGAATTGTCTTCCTAAAGCATGAAATTTGCCGTAGAAGCACATGCAAAAGCCACTATAATTGACTTGGTCTCATTTGGGTAATTAATTGAAAGATAGGAAGAATTGAATGATAATATTTGCTTCACAAATTTAGCTTGCTTTGCCGTAGACTTCAACCAAGAAAAGCCATCAATATTGACTATTCTTCATTTGTTCAATTTGGCTTTCTAAATGAATTTCCTAAAGCCTTCTACGTGAATTCACTTTGGTGAATTTGGCTATTAGAGCAAATTGCTCTCTTCCTCCACCGTAGAACCATCTAAATTTCAAGAAGCCTAAATTTATTTGATAGCTTGTTTTCTATTGGTTCTTAAAAATTGAAGCCATTAATCTTGACCAAGTTCTATTGGTTAAATATTTACTAACTTGATTCTTATTGGTTGCTATTTTTGTTGACCAATTCCTATTGGTGCACATTGTATATTTTCTAACATACTTTAACCAATAAACAATAATTATACAATAATTACTTTTATAAAGTCGATGTTTATTGTCTAATGGGTAATAAAATATACATAGATTTTTATTTTAGACTAACAGAGTAGCAATTATTATTAATCATTTTTTTCTATCGATTACCCTTGATGAGTCATAAAGCGAGTCATCAAAGAGAAATTTCTAGAATATGTGACTCACTACGATGAGTCGGTATGATGAGTCATCGTGGAATTTTCTAGAACGGGTGAGTCAACATGGCGAGTCGGCGTAGATATTTTCTAGAGCGATGAGTCGGTATGGCGAGTCATCATCACCGAAAGTCACCGATCGCATCATTGGCTATGTCGGCGTGGCGAGTCGACATCTTTGAGTCATCGGAGAAAGCTTCGGCGGCGAGTCATCATGGTGAGTCACAGTGAGTCACCACCACGGAACCTTCTAGAAAGCTGCCGAGTCATGATCTTTGAGGTGTCACGCCACGTGTCATCGTCCTATTGGCCCGTTGCGATGAGTCACAGCCACCAATTTTGACCAGCTCCTCATTGGTCCACGTGTATAGCACTTGATGACTAAACGTGGGTCCCGCAAAATATTTCCGGGTCTGCTATCACTTATTTGTACTGACTAATAAAATAATATTATAATAATATAAAATTATTTTATTTGACAGTTAAATCCTAAAAATTAAAAGATTAATTTTAAGCTCATTCAGAATTTGGTTTAGTAAGATCCCCCGCCTCTGAATAATTAAAAATAGATTTTCCCGGTCCGAAAAAATATTATTTTCCTACCCCAGAGCAAATCACACAAAAAGTCCATATAAAATCACAGACAGTAATATTGAGCACTGTATCAAATAGAAAACGATTAAAAACAGCAAAAACATCAAAAACGGCACATTCGGGACGTAATGGTCATTTTCCCAATTTTTTTCACAATGTAGCTAATCATCCATAACGTTCAAATAAAATATCCAGCAGTATTATATAGCTGTATATTACACAGAAAAATTTAAAACAGCGGATTCAAGAAAAATTTTATTTCATTGTCTTGAAGAAAAATACGTAAAACGATTATATAAAATACCAGACAGTATTATACATCTGTTTTTCACACAGAAAAATTTAAAACAGTAATTTGATAAAAAAAATTTATTTTACTGTATCGAACAAATTATGTAAAACGACCAAATAAAATAACCAACAAGTATTATTTTTTACGTATTTCATACGTAAAAACAAGAAACTTGATAAGTAAGGACACAAAATCGGTCATTTACACAAAAGTTTGAAAAAGCAAAGAAACAGGACATTCGAATATTTTTCCAAAATTTGGGGTGTTACAACTCTCCCATCCAAAAAATTTCTCTGCTTCGCCCCAAAATTTGTAGCAGTCTCTGATCAATCATGGATACTATTCTTCCATCTTGTCTTTTAGTTCCCACGTTGCATATCCGTTTACGCCATTCCAGGTTACCTCGATAAACGAAAACTCCTTGCATCGCGTAAAACGATTCCTCATGATTTCGAGAATAGATCAGAATGTCGTTAATAAAGATAATGACAATTCTGTCTAAATAAGGATGAAAGATACTATCCACTACGCTTCCGCTGCGCCACTTTGATCAGTACCACTTGAAATTATCTCTGCCTTCGTACCATTTCGTTCTTCTGCTTTTGCTTTTAGCTGGAAGTGCCTCACAATTCAAGTTCTCTTTTTCAACAATACTGTATCTGATACTTGTGACATAATTTTGACTAAAAATATCCCTTCTTTTGCAATTGCAATACATAAAAGGACATTATAAAAATTTAGAAAGAGAAGGTAGAGAAACTATCTGAATTGTTACCAGACATGTCCAACAAAGAATCTGACATTGTCCGATTTTTAAGAATGAGTTTTTTAGGTACTACGGGACACCAATATTTTACTTGGAATAACTATAGGATATGATTAAAGATAACCAATCCTAATTGTATAAGATCACATCTCTCTCTCGAAAGAAGTATACAGTTTAGATTAACAGAAAAGATTGTTTAAGTAACTGGATAATAACAATAGGTTTGGTAACAAAAGCAGAAATAGATAAATCAAAAGGTAATAAAGATATTGATAGCTCTAATAAACTCAAATAGTCAATTAGTCATAAAAGAATGAGTTAGACCAAAAGTACATTTCCCGCATATTTCGCAATTGCGGCATATGAAGGATATCATGGAAGCATAGAAATAAAAGATGATAGAATCAGCCATATCACTGAACCCATCCAATAGAGAAATTGATATGGCCCGATAAATTTAGAAGTGAGCTTTTCAACTAAACAATTCGACCAACTGGTCTAACAAAGCATGGATGGTTGGGAAAATACCCAATCCACATTTTTAGATCACGTCTGTTTTGAGAAAGAAGCATACAAATTGAATCAACAGAAAAGATTCAATTTTTTTTTAACAGACTTAGGATGGTTTAAGCAACTCAAGTCCTCAACCGCATATTTTAGCAATGTAACGCCCCTTTTTGGGAGGGAACGTCACATTGTCAAGTAAAATAAAATGCGGAAATTAAATAAACAACGGTTAAGACCCGGTTCATTTTAATTAATTAATGTTTAACCATGTGAGCAAACTTGGCAATATTTTTTTTTATAATAAGAATAACAAGGATACTACGGAGTGCGGATAAAAGTAACGAATAAAACAATACATAGAGATTTGCACCTGAATAGCATGCATATATATATAGAAATTAATACAACTATTTTATAAATACAAGCCTGGCCATCATCAAAAAGCAAAACTATACCCACCCCAAGGGAAACATGCATATACAAAATATACCGCCCAACCAAAAAGAAAATACATCAGCCCCCCAAAACAAAAACACTGGCAGCCATCAGTAGCCACCAATGATCATCGACCCCTCAGATAAAAAGGGACCGATTCAGGATCCTCAGGAGGACCCTCATCAGGATCTTCCTCATCCGAGGACTCATCCATAGGAACCACAGAGGCGCGGGACGGAGCCCGAGCGGTGGAATCAAACGAATCCTCCTGCGGAGTGTAATAACGGGCACCCCACATCTCCCTGATAGGCAGGTAAAACTCCAGGCGCAAGCTGAGGTAGCAAGTGAGGACAGGTGCCTCATGACGTCTCCAGGCAAGTGCTATCGACATGTCTCCCACATACACGCAGCGGTCGGAGTTCAGGTTGATGTGCCAACACTCCGGCCCTCCAAGGAAGGTCAGACGCACATCTCCCAAGAATCCACGCATACGTGCAGACATCGTCGCAGTAGAAGTCGATCTGTGCGGGCCGCGGGGGGGAAGGCGGGATCTTCTGTCTCTTCACCGTCGTCTTCGATCAGTACAGGGTGCACATAAACAGCAAATAATAGAAGCACAGGGAAAGAGGTAAGATATCCTACCATCAATACCAATACAGCAACCAAGAACCGAACGGCGCATAACGCCCACGTAGCATGTAAAGGCAATAAATAAGCTTTTAAACAGATAACCAGTCAGGCAATCATTAATAAAGATAATGAATAATTCATAATATCCAGACAGTTAAATTCAGACAGTTAAATATCATGTAAACAATAATTTTCAGATAACAGAATATTCCACGAGGCATGGACACAATATTCAATTTCCTACTCATGGAGCTAGACTCAAACAGTCGGAGAGAAAGATCAGGAGACATGTCTGTGACTCGGCTGCCGAGGCCAGTGCTATCAATAAATTTTCTCGTGCACAATCATGGCATTGCACAGACATTCTACACTAGATCACGATATAGGACAGTGTCAAGTCCGGATCGTCGATGCGTTTGCATCGGTTTGCCCCACGGGGAAAGGAGCTACCAACTACCCATTGTGGAGGACCCGCACCCCGACGCCCCCAAGGTCATAACAAGACCCACACTTGTCTACTCGCACCCGCACAAAGGTGTGTTCAATCTCCTAGGCAACTTGGCCTTACAACAGTCCACAAGGACATCACAATGCATAAGATACTATGCATGCTCATGTATGATCCACAATCTCATACAAATTCATAATATACCACATTTGATCAAGAGAGTGCAATGAGCAAATTTACATCCAAAAAGAACCCAATATCAACATAATATCAATTTATAATTCAAGGAACATATTTTAGGTCCATTATGGATTTCTAAAATCTCCAAGTCTTATGAAAATTATCTCATTGGTTCATTAAGGTTTATGAAATTCTTAATCTCTTGCATTCTTTGATTACTTGTAATCCGAGTAAGGGGTTATGGAATCTTAACCCAAATTTTCACCTAGAGGTCGTGGCCTTCCCAAGGTTTCAAGTAAGTCATGTTCACATCATTAGGTCCATTTACTTGTTATTTTGATCCAAGTTATTTGATTCTTATAATTACTTTCCAAATTTAGCTTATCTCCTAAGTCTTAACCACAATCCATCCTAAAAATTATTGTTGCAAGTTTCCTACTATTTAATCTATGTTTGGTTACTTGATTAATTCAAGTCTTGACATCTCAAATTTGTCATCTTTCCCTCATTCAAGCCCTCAAAACCGTGGCACTCAATGAGGGTCCTAGGTTACAATTTCCTTCTCACTAGTTTAGTCTTCCTTTACTTAAGTTATCAAGCATTATTCTTGACACAATGTTAACCAAATTCTGCTCTTAAGAATGCCCAAAACCGTGGCACTCACCAAGGTCCAACAACCAGAATTTTGCCCACTTGAATCAACCTTAACTACTTGATTTAATTAGCCTTGCATTGGTCAAAATTTAAGCATCATTTCCCCATCATTTTCCAGCCCAAAAATAGTCCCAAACCGTGACACATTCAGGGGGTTCCAGCAACCAGAATTTCCAGCAAGCAACATGAATTTCAATCACAAAATTACATGAATAATTAACCACTCAATCAACTACTCAAAGCTAAATTAAGATAACATTCAAGAAATCAATTTCAAGCAATTTCAAGAACAACCACCATGTGGTTTTTCTTCCAAAAATCAAATACAAGATTCCTAGTTGCTAAAGAGGTTGAGGAGGATTAATCTTCCTCTTACCAAGATGAAGAACCAAGAAAAATTCCAAGAGCACTCTTGATTTTTGGATTTGAAGCTCAAAAACCCTAGAAAATGTGGTCCAAGTTAGAACAATGTAATGATGTGAAAAAGAAGAAGAAGAAAATGACCATTAAATCAAGAGGAAAACCAGAAACGAAAATGGAGTGGAAGTCTGAAATTTTTCAGCCATGGGAGCTCACCTTCAAAACTTGAGAAATGGTTGAAGATGGAAGCTTTCTTGAAAACTCCAAGCACAAAAGATGATGAGAAGGAGTAGGAGATTAAGAAAATATGGTTGATGTGAATTTTTAGGAATGTTGGAGTCTTTGGAGGGTGGCTGGACGTGTGGTGGGCTGGAAGAGGAAGAAAGAAAAATTTGAAGAGAGAAAGAAGAAGAAGAAACGTAAAAGGAGAAGAAAATGGTGCTTTTGGTGATAATGCCTTTAGATGTAATATTAGGATATTAGAATCAATTATTTCTCTTGAGTGGGCTGCAGATTACGTAAATGAGAGAGAGAAATGGGTGACAAAAATTGGCTTCCTTTGGAAGCTACACATGTGGTCAAAGCTTGGGGTCAAAGCTTCTTAAGGAAGCTTGAATATTTAATTATTAAATTTGAATTAAAGTGATTTGATTAGACATAAGGTAGATTACATTAGGATAATGTGATAGTATTTTTATTACACACTATTATCCAATGGATAATAGTTACAGTTGACAGAAGTCAGTATTTAATTAATCTGACAGATGAATTTTTCGCTGTATCGATTTAAATGTATCTGTTAAGATTTCTCGAAAATTGTGAAACCTCGTAAACTGTGTCAAGCCTCGAGTTTAGTAAGATCCCCCGTCGACATGTCCATAGTCCAAGGTTCTCAGAGAAAACATCGTGTTTCTCTGATTCTGCTCAGCGCGCATGCAAAACGAGGAATATATTAAAATATTCGACGGTTCCGGAAAATTCTCAGAAAATTCTCAAAAATTGCAAATATTATAAAACGACTATCCGTCATATAATTTTCCAATTTTTGAAGCACTACAGTCGTTTTCACGACTCTGCTCGAGTTTCACGTAAAACGAGAAATATATTAAAATATTCGTCGTTTCCGAAAAATTCCAGAAAAATTCTCATAAATCACAAATATTAGAAAATGACTATTCATGGTGAAATAATCAATTTCCGGAGTGTTACACTGGTCTCAGCAATTCTCAGCCCAGTGTGCACGTAAAACGAGGAATATATTAAAATATTCGTCGTTTCTGAAAAATTCCAGGAAAATTCCTAAAAATCAAGAATATTATAAAACGATGATTCATGATCAAATATGTATTTTTCGGAATGTTACAACACTCCCCTACTAAAAGGAATTTCGTCCTCGAAATTTACATACCTTAAAATAATTCTGGATGTTGCTCCTTCATCTTGTCTTCCAATTCCCAAGTCGCATCACCAGTTGCTTCATTCCAAATCACCTTTACCAATGGAATCTCCTTGCCCCGTAGTTGCTTTATCCGTCGATCCTCGATTCTCGCAGGAGACGTTTCATAGGTCAGGTTCTCTTTTAACTGTACTGTGTCCGGTGCTATGACATGACTTGGATCAGGTAAGTATTTACGAAGTTGTGACACATGGAATACATTATGTATGTTTGAAAGAATAGGGGGTAAGGCTATCTGGTAAGCTACTGGACCTATCCGGCGAAGAATTTGGTAAGGTCCAAGGAATTTCGGAGTGAGTTTTCTAGATTTCAAGGCCCGGCCGACCCCAGTCGTGGGTGTGACTTTCAGGAACACATGCTCACCTTCTTCAAACTCAAGAGGCTTTCTTCTCTTATCCGCATAGCTCTTCTGTCGGCTCTGAGCGGTTCTCATCTTCTCTTGAATCATCTTAACCTTCTCAGTCGTCTGCTGGATAATGTCTGGCCCAATCGTAAGACGCTCGCCGTCTTGGTACCAACATAATGGTGTTCGACACCGTCTTCCATACAGAGCTTCATAGGGTGCCATCCCTATACTCGAATGATAACTGTTATTGTAGGTGAACTCCACCAGTGGTAAAACTTCATCCCAACTTCCAGTCTGTTCCATAGAACAAGCTCTAAGTAGGTCCTCTAGAGATTGGATCGTTCTTTCCGATTGACCATCGGTTTGCGGATGATATGCTGAACTCAGGCGCAATCTCGTCCCCAACGAAGCTTGTAAACTTTGCCAAAACTTTGAGGTAAACCTCGGATCCCTATCCGAGACTATACTCGTAGGCACACCATGTAATCTGACAATTTCCCCGATATACAGTCGGGTCAGCTTCTCCAAACTGTACCTTATGTTAATCGGAAGGAAATGAGCCGATTTTGTAAGTCGATCGACTATTACCCAGATCGAATCATGTCCCATCCTTGTCCTTGGCAATCCCACAACAAAGTCCATTGCGATGCTGTCCCACTTCCACTCAGGAATAGACAATGGTTGCAGCAACCCTGCAGGTCGCTGATGTTCCACTTTGGCTTTTTGACAGACTAGACAAGTCGATACACATCTAGTGACATCACTCTTTAGTCCATGCCACCAGAACAACTTCTTCAAGTCTTGGTACATCTTTGTTATACCAGGGTGCATACTTAGCTTGCTAGTGTGGGCATGATCCACAATATATCGTCTAAGCTCTTGGTCACGAGGAATGCAAACTCTACCTCGGAATCTCAGAATTCCATCTGTTCCTTCTTCGAACTCTGTTTTCTCTCCTTGTTTCATTTGTTCTCTTATTCCTTGCAAGAATTCATCGGTCTTCTGTTTTTCCCGTATGTCTTCCATCAACTCGCTTGAGATGGTAACCATACTCATGCAAATTCTTCCGGGTTCCAACTTAACAAATGACCATACATCTCTAAATTGTTCGATGAGATCTCTTTCCTTGATCATCAAGGCAGAAACACTGATAGTCTTTCTACTTAAGGCGTCAGCCACAACGTTCGCCTTGCCAGGGTGGTACAACAACTGGAAATCATAATCCTTCAAAAACTCCAGCCATCTCCGCTGTCTCATATTCAGCTCTTTCTGGTCGTACAAGTACTTCAAGCTCTTGTGGTCGCTGAAGATGTTGAATGTCGCTCCATAAAGGAAATGTCTCCATATCTTCAGAGCAAAAACCACACCGCCAACTCCAAATCATGAGTCGGGTAATTCTTTTCATGCACTCGCAACCTGTCGCGAAGCGTAGGCTACCACCTTTCGGTGTTGCATAAGAACAGATCCCAATCCTTGGTACGAAGCGTCACAAGACACCTCGAACGGTTCATTCGGATCGGGTAACACTAATACAGGTGAGGTAGTCAGTCGTTTCTTCAACTCTTGAAAACTCTGCTCACATTTATCAGTCCATTCGAAGGCTTGATTCTTCTTTGTCAATTGAGTGAGCGGTCCGGCAATCTTGGAAAACCCTTCTATGAACCTCCGGTAATATCCAGCTAAACCAAGGAAACTACGGACTTCCGTCACTGACTTCGGTTGTTCCCACTGCAATCTTGCTTCCACTTTGCATGGATCCACTGCGATTCCTTCTTTTGAGATCACATGACCCAAAAACTTCACCTCATCTAGCCAAAACTCGCACTTCGACAGCTTGGCATACAATTCCTTTTCCTTCAAAATCTGAAGAACTATGCTGAGGTGCTCAGCATGATCCTCCTGATTCTGGGAATATATCAGGATGTCATCAATGAAGACGACAACAAACTTATCCAAGTACGGACGAAAGATGCAGTTCATATAGTCCATGAAAATAGCAGGCACATTCGTCACACCAAACGGCATCACAAGATATTCGTAATGGCCGTATCGCGTACAAAAAGCAGTCTTGGGTATATCCTCCGTCTTCACTCTTATCTGATGATACCCAGATCTCAAGTCAATCTTCGAAAATACCGCTGCCCCCTTCAGTTGGTCCATCAAGTCGTCAATTCTCGGGAGAGGATATTTGTTCTTGATTGTCAACTTGTTCAATTGCCTGTAGTCCACACACAATCTTGAGGTACCGTCCTTCTTTCGAACTAGTAACACAGGTGCTCCCCACGGGGACACACTTGGTCTAACGAACTGCTTCTCCAAAAGCTCTTCTAGCTGCTTCTTAAGTTCGGCTAACTCTGTCGGTGACATTCGGTACGGTGCTATAGACACGGGACCAGCTCCCGGTACTAGATCAATAGCAAACTCGATCTCACGTGCCGGTGGTAAACCAGGTACTTCTTCAGGGAAGATCTCAGGAAATTCCTTCACTACCGGAATAGTACTCAAATCACCTCACTCTCAACTTTCAAAGAAGATAATAGCATGTACCCCTGAGCTCCTTCTTTCAAGAAAGCTCGTGCTTGGTTGGCCGTCAAGTATCTAGAATTCTCATCCACAGGAAAGACTATGGTCTTACTAGAACAATCTAACAGAACATGGTTGGAAGATAACCAGTCTATTCCTAGGATTACATCTAACTGTGAAAGAGGTAAACAGATCAAATCGACAGAAAAGATTCGACCTTCAACAATCAAAGGACACTGGCAGCCATCAGTAGCCACCAATGATCATCGACCCCTCAGATAAAAAGGGACCGATTCAAGATCCTCAGGAGGACCCTCATCAGGATCTTCCTCATCCGAGGACACTTCCATAGGAACCACAGAAGCACGGGACGGGGCCCGAGCGGTGGAATCAAAAGAATCCTCCTGCGGGGTGTAATAACGGGCACCCCACATCTCCCTAATAGGTAGGTAAAACTCCAGACGCAAGCTGAGGTAGCAGGTGAGGACAGGTGCCTCATGACGTCTCCAAGCAAGTGCTATCGACACGTCTCCCAAGTACACGCAGCGGTCGGAGTTCAGGTTGATGTGCCAGCACTCTGGCCCCCCAAGGAAGGTCAGACGCACATCTCCCAGGAATCCGCGCATACGTGCAGACATCGTCGCAGAGAGAAGTCAATCTGTGCGAGCCGGAAGCGGGAAGGCGGGATCTTCTCGTCTCCTCACCGTCGTCTTCGATCGGTACAGGGGTACACATAAACAAGAAATAATAGAAGCACGGGGAAAGAGGTAAGACATCCTACATCATTACCAGTTATAGCATGCTAGAAACAAAACGGCGCCACGCGCCCAAATAGCAATCCAACACATCATATTCGATTAATGAGCAGTAGACATAACAATAAGTAATTAAACAGTTACAAGCATATAATTATTATAATGACAGTTAAATCAAGTATAGTTATAGAAATAAGAACTAATGATGACAGTGTATATCATGACTCGTATGCATGCTTTCCCCAAATTCCTACTCCATGGAGCTAGACTCAATCAGTCGGAGAGAAAGATCAGGAGACATGTCTGTGACTCGGCTGCCGAGGCCAGTGCTATCAATAAATTTTCTCGTGCACAATCATGGCATTGCACAGAGATTCTACACTAGATCACGATATAGGACAGTGTCAAGTCTGGATCGTCGGTGCGTTTGCATCGGTTTACCCTACAGACAGAGGAGCTACCAACTGCCCATTGTGAAGGACCCGCACCCCGACGCCCCCAAGGTCATAACACGACCCACACTTGTCTACTCGCACCCGCACTAAGGTGTGTTCAATCTCCTAGGCAACTTGGCCTTACAACAGTCCACAAGGACATCACAATGCATAAGATACTATGCATGCTCATGTATGATCCACAATCTCATACAAATTCATAATATGCCACATTAGGCCAACATAAGCATCATTATATAAATGGTCACTCACATGGACCCATAATCACATAATATAAGTATCAAGCCCATTAATGCATCATTAGGTTCATTATGAATCCTAAATTTAACTTTGTTCCCCTTTCTAAGGTTCATGTTCAAAAATCAATCCTTATAGCCAACTTAATATTCCAAGACAACTCACTTCCCCATAACTTACATTTTATTTGAGCTCTTAGGCCTCACATTCTCATGTTCTTCACTCACTTAGAATCTCCTTAATTCTTGTGACACTTTCACTCTTGGTTCTTTGAAAATTTATGAAGTCTTAGCTTTAATAAATTTTTTTAATTTCTTAATCATCCATTTCATTACTTAGGTTTACAATTACCTAATTAATTATGCTTCCAATTCATTAAAATCACATTTTCCACCTAAAATTACCCTAGAGGCCATGGCCTCCCCATTAATCCAATTTCAAATCTTTTCAAGTCCTAATCATGTACATCATTCCCTTAATTATTTAAATTGTTCACTTGTCCAATTAACTCACCAAAAATCCTAGGTTCTCGGCTCCCAAAACCGTAGCCCCCATGGTGGTTTTTATTTCAAATTTTCCTTCCATTGAATTCCATCTAATACATTGATTAATTTAAGTCTTATACCAATTACAACTTCAACACAAATTCCCCTAATTTTTAACCCAAAACCGTGGCACTCCTTGGTGGGTGTTCAATCATTTTTCTTCCATTTTAAATCACTCAATCCATTCCAACATTCCATTATATACCACAAATCAATCCAAAGTCACAATTAACACAAAATCAACACATAACACATTTAATCATTAAAATCAAGAACAACCCTCATTAGGGTTCTTCACAAACCAACACAACCAAGGTTCCTAGATGCTAAAAATGGTTGAAGAGGAGTGTCTTCCTCTTACCTAAGTGAAGAAATCAAGAAGAACTCCAAGAATCCTCCTTGTATTTTCGGATTTGGCCTCCAAAAATCCCTAAAATTGGAGACTTGTTAGAATCAACATCAAGGCTTGAAAAATAAGCCATGGATGGCCATTAAAGAAACCATAATCACGAAAATGAGAGAGGAGAAAGAGTGGTCTTGAAACTTACCCAAAATGCTCAAAGTTGGAGCTTGGAGAAAATGGTGAAGATGATGGAATCTCAAGAAACTCCAAGAAGAAAAAGTGTTTAGAATGGTGAAAGGATTTAGGAAATGTAGTTAGAAGAAATTTTTGTGAAGATTAGGGTGGTGAAGGGTGGCTGGCCGTGGAGCTTGGTAGAGAGAAGGAGGAGAGAAAAATGGAAGAAGAAAGAAGAAGAAATGGTAGAGAGAGAAAGTGTTTTGGAAATTAATGAATTAAGTGATAATTGTATAATTGAAATGTGATAATTTCCTCCCCCTTGGCTGCCTTCCAGCCGTGCAAAGAGAGAGAGAGAGTGGTGGGTGGGGAATGGCTTCCAAGAGAAGCTAACACATGTGGTCAAAGCTTCTTAAGGAAGCTTTGATTATTTAATCAATAAATTTGAATTAAAGTAGATAGATTTGATATAAAGTAGATTACATTAGGATAATGTGATAGGATTTTTATTACACACTATTATCCAATAGATAACAGTTACAGTTGACAGAAGTCAGTATTTAATTAATCTGACAGATGAATTTTTCGCTGTATTGATTTAATTGTATCTGTTAAGATTTCTCAAAAATTGTGAAACTTCGTAAACTGTGTCAAGTCTCGGGTTTAGTAAGATCCCCCGTCGACATGTCCATAGTCCAAGGTTCTCAGAGGAAACATCGCGTTTCTCTGGTTCTGCTCTGCGCGTACGCAAAACGAGGAATATATTAAAATATTCGACGGTTCCGAAAAATTCCCAGAAAATTCCCAAAAATTTCCAAAAATTATAAAACGACCATTCGTCATATAATTTTCCAATTTTTGAAGCGCTACAGTCATTTTCCCGACTCCGCTCGAGTTTCACGCAAAACGAAGAATATATTAAAATATTCGTCGTTTCCGAAAAATTTCAAAAAAATTCACATAAATCACAAATATTGGAAAATGACTATTCATGGTGAAATAATCAATTTCCGGAGTGTTACACTGGTCTCAACAATTCTCAAATTTCAGGTGTGCACAAAACGAGGAATATATTAAAATATTCGTCGTTTCCGAAAAATTCCAGAAAAATTCCTAAAAATCAAGAATATTATAAAATGACGATTTATGATCAAATATGTATTTTTCGGGATGTTACAACACTCCCCTACTAAAAGGAATTTCGTCCTCGAAATTTACATACCTTAAAATAATTCTGAATGTTGCTCCTTCATCTTATCTTCCAATTCCCAAGTCGCATCACCAGTAGCTTCATTCCAAATCACCTTTACCAATGGAATCTCCTTGCCTCGTAGTTGCTTTATCCGTCGATCCCGATTCTCGCAGAGAGACGTTTCATAGGTCGTTCTCTTTTAACTGCATCGTGTCCTAGGTGCTATAACATGACTTGGATCAGGTAAATATTTACGAAGTTGTGACACATGGAATACATTATGTATGTTTGAAAGAATAGGGGGTAAGGCTATCTGGTAAGCTACTGGACCTATCCGGCGAAGAATTTGGTAAGGTCCAAGGAATTTCGGAGTGAGTTTTCTAGATTTCAAGGCCCGGCCGACCCCAGTCGTGGGTGTGACTTTCAGGAACACATGCTCACCTTCTTCAAACTTAAGAGGCTTTCTTCTCTTATCCGCATAGCTCTTCTGTCGGCTCTGAGCAGTTCTCATCTTCTCTTGAATCATCTTAACCTTCTCAGTCGTCTGCTGGATAATGTCTGGTCCAATCGTAAGACGCTCGCCGTCTTGGTACCAACATAATGGTGTTCGACACCGCCTTCCATACAGAGCTTCATAGGGTGCCATCCCTATACTCGAATGATAACTGTTATTGTAGGTGAACTCCACCAGTGGTAGAACATCATCCCAACTTCCAGTCTGTTCCATAGAACAAGCTCTAAGTAGGTCCTCTAGAGATTGGATCGTCCTTTCCGATTGACCATCGGTTTGCGGATGATACGTCGAACTCAGGCGCAATCTCGTCCCCAACGAAGCTTGTAAACTTTGCCAAAACTTTGAGGTAAACCTCAGATCTCTATCCGAGACTATACTCGTAGGCACACCATATAATCTGACAACTTCCCCAATATACAGTCGGGTCAGCTTTTCCAAACTGTACCTTATGTTAATCGGGAGGAAATGAGCTGATTTTGTAAGTCGATCCACTATTACCCAAATCGAGTCATGCCCCATCCTTGTCTTTGGCAATCCCACAACAAAGTCCATTGCGATGCTGTCCCACTTCTATTCAGGAATAGACAATGGTTGCAGCAACCCAGCAGGTCGCTGATGTTCCACTTTGGCTTTTTGACAGACTAGACAAGTCGATGCACATCTAGTGACATCACTCTTTAGTCCATGCCACCAGAACAACTTCTTCAAGTCTTGGTACATCTTCGTTATACCAGGGTGCATACTTAGCTTGCTAGTGTGGGCATGATCCACAATATATCGTCTAAGCTCTTGGTCACGAGGAATACAAACTCTACCTCGGAATCTCAGAATTCCATCTGTTCCTTCTTTGAACTCTGTTTTCTCGCCTTGTTTCATTTGTTCTCTTATTCCTTGCAAGAATTCATCGGTCTTCTATTTTTCCCGTATGTCTTCCATCAACTCGCTTGAGATGGTAACCATATTCATGCAAATTCTTCCGGGTTCCAACTTAACAAATGACCATACGTCTCTAAATTGTTCGATGAGATCTCTTTCCCTAATCATCAAGGCAGAAACACTGATAGTCTTTCTACTTAAGGCGTCAGCCACAACGTTCGCCTTGCCGTGGGTGGTACAACAACTGGAAATCATAATCCTTTAAAAACTCCAGCCATCTCCGCTGTCTCATATTCACTCTTTCTCGATCGTACAAGTACTTCAAGCTCTTGTGGTCACCGAAGATGTTGAATGTCGCTCCATAAAGGAAATGTCTCCATATCTTCACAGCAAAAACCACGTACCGCCAACTCCAAATCATGAGTCGGGTAATTCTTTTCATGCACTCGCAACTGTCGCGAAGCATAGGCTACCACCTTTCGGTGTTGCATAAGAACAGATCCCAATCCTTGATACGAAGCGTCACAGTACACCTCGAACGGTTCATTCGGATCAGGTAACACCAATACAGGTGAGGTAGTCAGCCGTTTCTTCAACTCTTGAAAACTCTGCTCACATCTATCAGTCCATTCGAAAGCTTGATTCTTCTTCGTCAATTGAGTGAGCGGTTCGGCAATCTTGGAAAACCCTTCTATGAACCTCCGGTAATATCCGGGTAAACCCACAAAACTACGAACTTCCGTTACCGACTTCGGTTGTTCCCACTGTAACACTGCCTCTACTTTTGACGGATCCACTGCAATTCCTTCTTTTGAGATCACATGACCCAAAAACTTCACCTCTTCTAGCCAAAACTCGCACTTCAACAGCTTGGCATACAGTTCCTTTTCCTTCAAAATCTGAAGAACTATCTTTGAGGTGCTCGGCAGATGATCCTCCTGATTCGGGAATATATCGAGGATGTCATCAATGAAGACGACAACAAACTTATCCAAGTACGGACGAAAGATGCGGTTCATATAGTCCATGAAAATAGCAGGCGCATTCGTCACACCAAACGGCATCACAAGATACTCGTAATGACCGTATCGCGTACGACAAGCAGTCTTGGGTATATCCTCCGTCTTTACTCTTATCTGATGATACCCAGATCTCAAGTCAATCTTCGAAAATACCGTTGCCCCCTTCAGTTGGTCCATCAAGTCGTCAATTCTCGGGAGAGGATACTTGTTCTTGATTGTCAACTTGTTCAATTGCCTGTAGTCCACACACAATCTCGAAGTACCGTTCTTCTTTCGAACTAGTAACACAGGTGCTCCCCACGGGGACACACTCGGTCTAACTAACTGCTTCTCCAAAAGCTCTTCTAGCTGCTTCTTAAGTTCGGCTAATTCTGTCGGTGACATTCGGTAAGGTGCTATAGACACGGGACCAGCTCCCGGTACTAGATCAATAGCAAACTCGACCTCACGTGCCGGTGGTAAACCAGGTACTTCTTCAGGGAAGATCTCAAAAAATTCCTTCACCACCTGAATAGTACTCAAATCACCTCACTCTCAACTTTCGGAGAAGATAATAGCATGTACCCCTGAGCTCCTTCTTTCAAGAAAGCTCGTGCTTGGTTGGCCGTCAAGTATCTAGAATTCTCATTCACAGGAAAGACTATGGTCTTACTAGAACAATCTAACAGAACATGGTTGGAAGATAACCAGTCCATCCCTAGGATTATATCTAACTGTGAAAGGGGTAAACAGATCAAATCAACAGAAAAGATTCGACCTCCAACAATCAAAGGACACTCCAAACAGACTTTGGTAGTAACTACCGGTTTATCAGTGGGGGTTGAAACAGTCAATTCAAAAGGTAGTTTAGACATAGGTAAACCAAGTCGTAGCACACAGTCATATGATATGAAAGAATGGGTTGCCCCAGAGTGATACAGTACTTTTAAAAGATTACCTTCTATGGCGCCTTCTCCTTGAATCAAGTCTTCGGATTCAGAAGCTTCAGCTCCACTCATAGTATAAACTCGACCTCCTGGCTTGCGGTTTCTTGGCTCGGGTTGCATTGACCGAAGGTTCACCTTTGCTTGGTTGCGGTCTGGGACATATGGCCCGGTTTGCCACATCCGAAGCAAATGATTCCTTTTATCGTGCAGTCTCTTGTGAGATGATCCTTCCCACACTTCAGGCATTTGGACGGGTAGGTCGTATTCGACCAGTTCGGTTCCCGAAGAACCTCCACCGAATTTCCACCGGTTGGTTGATGACTCCCTGTTGGTCGGGAATAGGGCTTCTTCTGAAAGCGGTTTGAACCACTGCCTCCACCTCTTTGGGACCGTACAGGCCCAAAGTTCCTGTTCCTCGCGTCTCTAGCCTGCTCCAAGGCTTCAACTTCGCAGCAAGTGTCTAACAGTTCTGAGAATACCTTCATCTTCAAGGTAATCACAGCTTTCTTTACCTTGTACCTCAGTCCTTCGGTGAATTTCCAGCATTTCCAGGCTTCATCAGTTTGATGCTGGTAATGTGTTGAAAATTTCTCCAAGTTTTCAAACTTGGCTGCGTATTCGCTGACAGTCATGTTCCCCTGTCTCAGGTTGAGGAACTCCATCTCCTTTGCGTGTCTCGCATTCGCAGGAAAGTATTTTCCCAAGAATTTCTCCTTGAACAATTCCTAAGTGACCTCTGCTCCTTCGGCTTCTAATGCCCTTTGAGCTCCATTCCACCAGTCTTCGGCATTTCTGACAAGCATAAAAGTCGCATAATTTACCTTCTTGTCTTCCGCACAATTCATGCCACGAAAGACTTTTTCCAGCTCCTTGATCCATAAATTAGCCTTGTCGGGATCAAACTCTCCCTTGAATTGCGGAGGGTTATGACGACGAAACTCTGCTAAGTTTTGTGCGTCGCGCCGCTTCAAGTTGTTGAGCAGCTCTTTCTTGTTGTTGAGCAGCGCGTTCATTTTGTTGGGCGATGACTTCAGCCATTCTCTGCATCGCTTCAATAGCAGCTGCCATATCTCCACCTCTTGCCATATTGCTTTTCTCTCAAGTTAGATTACTGAAAACATAAGAAAGGTCAGAGGAATCCACTCAAGACACCCATCACAGAGATTCACACAGCACAAACAAGACAGACTCACACTCAAGACCCAAAGAAAACATAAACCGGGGCTCTGATACCAACTTAATGTAACGCCCCTTTTTGGGAGGGAACGTCACATTGTCAAGTAAAATAAAATGCGGAAATTAAATAAACAACGGTTAAGACCCGGTTCATTTTAATTAATTAATGTTTAACCATGTGAGCAAACTTGGCAATATTTTTTTTTTATAATAAGAATAATAAGGATACTACGGAGTGCGGATAAAAGTAACGAATAAAATAATACATAGAGATTTGCACCTGAATAGCATGCATATATATATAGAAATTAATACAACTGTTTTATAAATACAAGCCTGGCCATCATCAAAAAGCAAAACTATACCCACCCCAAGGGAAACATGCATATACAAAATATACCGCCCAACCAAAAAGAAAATACATCAGGCCCCCAAAACAAAAACACTGGCAGCCATCAGTAGCCACCAATGATCATCGACCCCTCAGATAAAAAGGGACCGATTCAGGATCCTCAGGAGGACCCTCATCAGGATCTTCCTCATCCGAGGACTCATCCATAGGAACCACAGAGGCGCGGGACGGAGCCCGAGCGGTGGAATCAAACGAATCCTCCTGCGGAGTGTAATAACGGGCACCCCACATCTCCCGATAGGCGGTAAAACTCCAGGCGCAAGCTGAGGTAGCAAGTGAGGACAGTGCCTTATGACGTCTCCAGTAAGTGCTATCGACACGTCTCCCACATACACGCAGCGGTCGGAGTTCGGGTTGATGTGCCAACACTCCGGCCCTCCAAGGAAGGTCGACGCACATCTCCCAAGAATCCGCGCATACGTGCGGACATCGTCGCGGTAGAAGTCGATCTGTGCGGGCCGAAGCGGGAAGGCGGGATCTTCTCGTCTCTTCACCGTCGTCTTCGATCGCACGGTGCACATAAACAACAAATAATAGAAGCACAGGGGAAAGAGGTAAGATATCCTACCATCAATACCAATACAAAGAACCAAGAACCGAACGGCGCATAACGCCCACGTAGCATGTAAAGGCAATAAATAAGCTTTTAAACAGATAACCGGTCGAGGCAATCATTAATAAAGGTAATGAATAATTCATAATATCCAGACAGCTTAAATTCGAGACGCTTAAATATCATGTAAACAATAATTTTCGATGACGAGAATATTCCACGATGCATGGACACAATATTCAATTTCCTACTCCATGGAGCTAGACTCAAACAATGGAGAGAAAGATCGGGAGACATGTCGTGACTCATTGCCGAGGCCGGTGCTATCAATAAATTTTCTCGTGCACAATCATGGCATTGCACAGACATTCTACACTAGATCACGATATAGGACAGTGTCAAGTCCGGATCGTCGGTGCGTTTGCATCGGTTTGCCCCACGGGCAAAGGAGCTACCAACTACCCATTGTGGAGGACCCGCACCCCGACGCCCCCAAGGTCATAACAAGACCCACACTTGTCTACTCGCACCCGCACAAAGGTGTGTTCAATCTCCTAGGCAACTTGGCCTTACAACAGTCCACAAGGACATCACAATGCATAAGATACTATGCATGCTCATGTATGATCCACAATCTCATACAAATTCATAATATACCACATTTGATCAAGAGAGTGCAATGAGCAAATTTACATCCAAAAAGAACCCAATATCAACATAATATCAATTTATAATTCAAGGAACATATTTTAGGTCCATTATGGATTTCTAAAATCTCCAAGTCTTATGAAAATTATCTCATTGGTTCATTAAGGTTTATGAAATTCTTAATCTCTTGCATTCTTTGATTATCCGAGTAAGGGGTTATGGAATCTTAACCCAAATTTTCACCTAGAGGCCGTGGCCTTCCCAAGGTTTCAAGTAAGTCATGTTCACATCATTAGGTCCATTTACTTGTTATTTTGATCCAAGTTATTTGATTCTTATAATTACTTTCCAAATTTAGCTTATCTCCTAAGTCTTAACCACAATCCATCCTAAAAATTATTGTTGCAAGTTTCCTACTATTTAATCTATGTTTGGTTACTTGATTAATTCAAGTCTTGACATCTCAAATTTGTCATCTTTCCCCTCATTCAAGCCCTCAAAACCGTGGCACTCAATGAGGGTCCTAGGTTACAATTTCCTTCTCACTAGTTTAGTCTTCCTTTACTTAAGTTATCAAGCATTATTCTTGACACAATGTTAACCAAATTCTGCTCTTAAGAACAGCCCAAAACCGTGGCACTCACCAAGGTCCAACAACCAGAATTTTGCCCACTTGAATCAACCTTAACTACTTGATTTAATTAGCCTTGCATTGGTCAAAATTTAAGCATCATTTCCCCATCATTTTCCAGCCCAAAAATAGTCCCAAACCATGACACATTCAGGGGGTTCCAGCAATCAGAATTTCCAGCAAGCAACATGAATTTCAATCACAAAATTACATGAATAATTAACCACTCAATCAACTACTCAAAGCTAAATTAAGATAACATTCAAGAAATCAATTTCAAGCAATTTCAAGAACAACCACCATGTGGTTTTTCTTCCAAAAATCAAATACAAGATTCCTAGTTGCTAAAGAGGTTGAGGAGGATTAATCTTCCTCTTACCAAGATGAAGAACCAAGAAAAATTCCAAGAGCACTCTTGATTTTCGGATTTGAAGCTCAAAAACCCTAGAAAATGTGGTCCAAGTTAGAACAATGTAATGATGTGAAAAAGAAGAAGAAAATGACCATTAAATCAAGAGGAAAACCAGAAACGAAAATGGAGTGGAAGTCTGAAATTTTTCAGCCATGGGAGCTCACCTTCAAAGCTTGAGAAATGGTTGAAGATGGAAGCTTTCTTGAAAACTCCAAGCACAAAAGATGATGAGAAGGAGTAGGAGATTAAGAAAATATGGTTGATGTGAATTTTTAGGAATGTTGGAGTCTTTGGAGGGTGGCTGGACGTGTGGTGGCTGGAAGAGGAAGAAAGAAAAATTTGAAGAGAGAAAGAAGAAGAAGAAACGTAAAAAGGAGAAGAAAATGGTGCTTTTGGTGATAATGCCTTTAGATGTAATATTAGGATATTAGAATCAATTATTTCTCTTGAGTGGGCTGCAGATTACGTAAATGAGAGAGAGAAATGGGTGACAAAAATTGGCTTCCTTTGGAAGCTACACATGTGGTCAAAGCTTGGGGTCAAAGCTTCTTAAGGAAGCTTGAATATTTAACTATTAAATTTGAATTAAAGTGATTTGATTAGACATAAGGTAGATTACATTAGGATAATGTGATAGTATTTTTATTACACACTATTATCCAATGGATAATAGTTACAAATGATGTGTCGGTATTTAATTAATCCGACAGATGAATTTTTCGCTGTATCGATTTAAATGTATCTGTTAAGATTTCTCAAAAATTGTGAAACCTCGTAAACTGTGTCAAGCCTCGGGTTTAGTAAGATCTCCCGTCGACATGTCCATAGTCCAAGGTTCTCAGAGAAAACATCGCGTTTCTCTGATTCTGCTCAGTGTGCACGCAAAACGAGGAATATATTAAAATATTCGACGGTTCCGTAAAATTCCCAGAAAATTCTCAAAAATTGCAAATATTATAAAATGACTATCCGTCATATAATTTTATAATTTTTGAAGCACTACAGTCGTTTTCACGACTCTGCTCGAGTTTCACGTAAAACGAGGAATATATTAAAATATTCGTCATTTCCGAAAAATTCCAGAAAAATTCTCATAAATCACAAATATTAGAAAATGACTATTCATGGTGAAATAATCAATTTCCGGAGTGTTACACTGGTCTCAGCAATTCTCAGCCCAGTGTGCACGCAAAACGAGAAATATATTAAAATATTCGTCGTTTCCGAAAAATTCCAGGAAAATTCCTAAAAATCAAGAATATTATAAAACGATGATTCATGATCAAATATGTATTTTTCGGAATGTTACAAGCAATAGAAATAGAAACAACCAGATCAAAAGATAATGAAGACATAAATAATTCTAATTGACCCACACAATATATGCCATAAAGAAATAGGTTACCCTCGGAATTATACAGTATGGTTAAAGGATCACCTTTTTGTGACACAATCTCCTTTGTTTAGGTCCTCAGTCTAAGACGCTTTTACTCCACTTGAAGAATCGTTGCTCCATTCTACTTAAGATGTCGAAGTACGTACGTTACTAACAGATGACTTCGTTTTTAGCAAGATACACTGTTCAGCAAAACGTCTGAGCATCCTACACTTGAAAACAGATGATTTTCCTTTGATTGTACAGTCCCTTGTTAGATGATCTTCCCCGCACTTTCAACATTTTGGTGCAGATGTCACAGTCTAGCCAAACCTGTTACCGCTAGCTTTTCCTCCACAAGATTGTTGTTGTTGACTTCCCGATGATCACGAATACGTTTTTCCACTGGACTTGCTTGGCCTTACGATTTCTCCTCCTTCAGAACTAATATGATCTAACGTTACGAAATTGCGTATTCTAAGATTTATTTCAACTTTGTCTGCTTCTAATCCTCGGCTATCGTTCCTCGCTGCTGAGTAATCCTCAAATCATGTTGTACTGTTTCTTCAGCTGTTCTTTGCATTGCTTTTGTAGATGCAGTCATATCGCCGCTATCATGTCCCGCTTCCTCACGTGCACGTTTACCATGAATCATCGTCTTTCTTCAAAAACAGATGAATCATAATACGATGGATACCAAAGTAACCATTTCAAAGAAACATTGTCCCCTTTCGGAGTCCAAGCACAGAGAGTCACACAACAAAAACAAGACAGACCTAACCACAAACCCCAAAAAGACTCTAACCGTGCTCTGATACCAACTAATGTAACACCCTCCGTAGGGCGTCACATTTTAAATAAAACATAAAACCAAATGAAATCGTTTTATAAAATCTTTGAGTTTTTAAAAGATAAATTTTAAAATATCTTTTTGCAGAAATATAAACTTACCAAAAATTATAAGTAAAAAAAATCGATTGAATTAATTAATACACATATTATATATGTTACAAAATATCCAACAACAATTTAAAATATAACATTTACAGACTCAGAGAAACAGTAGAAAACCCAAAGACGGGTACTACTAATAGCACGGTAACAACACTAATGAAAAAAAAAACCCAACCTACATGTTCCATTTCTCCACCAAACTGCATCCTGTTGAAACTTGGAAGATTACACCTTGACGCCGTCACCATCTTCAGATCATAGCCTCCAGTAGGTCTAAGAAACTTCCTTCGTTTACTATACGAATTTAACAATACAAACACAACAAGCAATACAGTAAAGAGGTGAGATCCCCTTTCACCAATACCAGTACGGTAGCAAAGAATTATACGAATGACAAAGTCATTCCATACACACAGATATCACAAATACCATCATGTTATCAATTTATAAATAAATCAAATAAGCATATAATAAATAACAACATAGAATATCATGGATAAAAAATATAAGAAATAACTACATATAAGATCATAGATAAAAATAAAAAATAATAAATAACAACATATAAAATCATAGGCACAAAGATAATAACAACATATAATCATAAGATCACATATAAAAGATCATAGATAAAAGATCATAGTTAAAAGATAATAAAGTACAGCATATAAACATATGCCATATGACACAATCCTACTCCATGGAGCTAAAAACAAACAGACATCAGAGAGCGAATGATCCTCAAAATCTATTAGTACCACGGCTGCCCAACCAAACTATTGCTTATGTCACACGTTGCGTCTATAGCCCCACGTCACATGGAACTCCTTGTCCAAGGCGTGGTGTAGTTCACGGTCTCACGTTGTAGCACTACAGGCAATGTACTATTAGACTTTACAAGATCTCGATTAAGTATAGTGTGTGTCGAGTCCATTAGTGTGTTGCTAATTACCACGGCCCAGAAAAGTAACCAACTGTCCACATATGGAATTATGCACACTAACGTCTCCAAGTCCATTCAAGATCGAACCACACTACGCTTATCGCACCGACAATACGATGTGATTCACCTCGTCAATTGATCTACCAAAAGTTTGGCATAAACTCAACACATAATTCCAAAAATATGAAATTACGAAGATACCCTCAAGATAATAATATGCCCTCAATGGCAGAAAAATAGAAAGCCTGTACGGGTTCACATTTTTCCGACAACGAAAAATCCTCAAAAGCCTCGACGGGTTCACATTTTCCCGACAAAGACAAAATAAATACAAAGAACGGTCAATCGCGTAGAAATTTTATCGCGTTTTCACAATCTCGTCGTTTTTATAAACGTTTTTAAATCGCATAAATTTATTTTACTGTTTTTAAAATCGCATAGAGTTTTTAATACATTTTCTCAATCGCGTAAGATTTTTAAATCATTTTCTTGTCCGAATTCCTTAAAAACACTGTTTAAAACAAACAGAAATAATATTTAATACATTTAAACTACGTAGAATATTTTTCATACCGTATACTGTCTTTTGGACATCTTTTCTATCTTATTTGTCCGTTTTTAATATAAATTGACAGTATTATGTTTAGGAAAATTATAATAATGATTTTCTAGGTTTATTATCAAAAATCCTTTTTATTTTAATTACAACCAATAATTACACTTTTGAAAATTACTAACGTGCTTCAAAACACAAGGTGAGCTATACGTTAGAAATTTTACAAAGCTACTGTATTTCTTCTAACAGTAAAAATCATTAGCTTAAACTTCTTAAACTTAATTCTAATCAATTTATTTCTTCAAAACTCATTGTAATAAAATCCTTTTGGCATTTATTACTTAAACTTAGTTGAAAACAATTCTATAAATCAAAAAGATTTAAATTTGGCATTTTGGCCGAAAATCATTCTATGCTTTATAATTCATTCCTAATTATTTCTATACATTTAATCTCTTATAAAACTCTTGATCTAATTTATTTTTATTAAATTATCTAGTTCATAATTAGAAAATAAATTTGGATTAAAGGTATGTGGCATGTTGGCCAATTTTAACAAAGTCTTTGCATTTGATCTTTAAATTATTTTTCATCTTTTAAATCAATGTCAAATTCATTGTATTCATTAAATGATTGTTTTAGAAAATGGTTTTAGAAATCAAAACATTTAACTTAGGCATGCTGGCCGAAATACCTAATTTCATTCTTGGATCCATAAATTCATTTTTCTTACTTTAAATCAATTTGTAACTTGTCAATTTTCCTAGGTTAATTAAATCACACTTTTAGAAAATTTAAGAGAACATTTTGGTTCTCCTCTTTGCCTTGAGGCCGTGAGCTTGGGTTTGTGCTCTTTGGAACACTCATGCAATTTTTCACATGCTATTTACATTCTAGAATAATTACCATACTTCTATAAACACATACAATATATTAACACATGTAATATATCAAAGCAATCATAAACACATACCAAAAATTATTAAAGCTATAAACATGCTTACTCACATAATCAATCACAATTAGGAAAAACTATAAACAATCAAGTGAATGAATCCTTATGGATTCTTCACCACAAACACAAACATTCCTCACCACCAACACATGGTTGATGAGGGTAATCTCCCTCTTACCTCTTGTAGAAACCTCCAAGTCCATTGTATGTCTCCTTCAAGCAAGCTTCCTCCACCAAGAGCTCCTTGAAAACAAAGAAAACATACAATATTAATACCTAAGGCTCTAAACTAGATTAATCATGAATTAAAATCATGATTAAAACTTTGAAATGGATAGAAACATGAAGATCAAAGAATCCTACCTTCAAGGCTTCAAACTTAAGCTTTGAAGAACAAGGTAGAAAATGGAAGATTTAGGCTTAGGTTTCAATTACAAAGGGTCTTGAAATGAAGTAAAGAAGCAAGAAATAAGGTGGTTTAGAATTATAGAAGAATGAATAATGGAAAAGGATGAGGAGGCCGTGAGTTTAGAGAAGAAAAGAGAAGAAATATTTGAGAGATTTGATTGTTTGATAGCTTTGGAGAAAAGTTGAAGACTTTGATTAAATAAAAGCAAAGTCTCCTATTTTAGAATGCATGGCCATGAATGCACATGAAGAGAGAGTGAAAATATTTGTTTTGCTTCTTTGAATGATAGCTAAATGAAAAAGTGACCAAATACATTTAAGTAGGTAAATTGACCTTTATTCAATTGCATGGCCGTAAATCACTTGGAGAAAAAGTGAGAATTATGTTTGCATTTGCTCCCTCCAAATGCATGGTCGTAAATGCATGGAGAGTAAAAGTGAATTGGAGTATTGGAATTGTCTTCCTAAAGCATGAAATTTGCCGTAGAAGCACATGCAAAAGCCACTATAATTGACTTGGTCTCATTTGGGTAATTAATTGAAAGATAGGAAGAATTGAATGATAATATTTGCTTCACAAATTTAGCTTGCTTTGCCGTAGACTTCAACCAAGAAAAGCCATCAATATTGACTATTCTTCATTTGTTCAATTTGGCTTTCTAAATGAATTTCCTAAAGCCTTCTACGTGAATTCACTTTGGTGAATTTGGCTATTAGAGCAAATTGCTCTCTTCCTCCACCGTAGAACCATCTAAATTTCAAGAAGCCTAAATTTATTTGATAGCTTATTTTCTATTGGTTCTTAAAAATTCAAGCCATTAATCTTGACCAAGTTCTATTGGTTAAATATTTACTAACTTGATTCTTATTGGTTGCTATTTTTGTTGACCAATTCCTATTGGTGCACATTGTATATTTTCTAACATACTTTAACCAATAAACAATATTTATACAATAATTACTGTTTATAAAGTCAGTGTTTATTGTCTAATGGGTAATAAAATATACATAGATTTTTATTTTAGACTAACAGAGTAGCAATTATTATTAATCATTTTTTTCTACTGATTACCCTTGATGAGTCATAAAGCGAGTCATCAAAGAGAAATTTCTAGAATATGTGACTCACTACGATGAGTCAGTATGATGAGTCATCGTGAAATTTTCTAGAACGGGTGAGTCAACATGGTGAGTCAGCGTAGATATTTTCTAGAGCAGATGAGTCAGTATGGCGAGTCATCACCGAGTCACTTGATCGCATCATTGGGCGTGTCGGATGGCGAGTCGACATCTTAGTCATCGGAGAAGCTTCGAACTCAAGCGAGTCATCATGGTGAGTCACAGGCTGAGTCACCACTTCTGGAACCTTCTAGAAACTGCTGAGTCATGATGCTGAGGTGTCATGCCACGTGTCATCGTCCTATTGGCCCGTTGCGATGAGTCACAGCCACTAATTTTGATCAGTTCCTCATTGGTCCACGTGTACAGCACTTGATGACTAAACGTGGGTCCCGCAAAATTTTTTCGGGTCCGCTATCACTTATTTGTACTGACTAATAAAATAATATTATAATAATATAAAATTATTGTATTTGACAGTTAAATCCTAAAAATTAAAAGATTAATTTTAAGCTCATTCAGAATTGGGTTTAGTAAGATCCCTCGCCTCTGAATAATTTAAAACAGATTTTCCCGGTTCGGAAAAATATTATTTTCCTACCCCGGAGCAAATCAAACAAAAAGTCCATATAAAATCACAGACAGTAATATTGAGCACTGTATCAAATAGAAAACGATTAAAAACAGCAAAAACATCAAAAACAGCACATTCGGGACGTAATGGTCATTTTCCTAATTTTTCCCGCAATGTAGCTAATCATCCATAACGTTCAAATAAAATATCCAAAGAAGATATATAGTCAGTATATTACACGAAAAATTTAAAACAATGATTCAAGAAAAATTTTATTTCACTGTCTTGAAGAAAAATACGTAAAACGATTATATAAAATACCAAACAGTATTATACATCTGTTTTTCACACCGAAAAATTTAAAACAGTAATTTGATAAAATTTTTTATTTTATTGTATCGAAACAAATTATGTAAAACGACCAAATAAAATAACAAACAATATTATTTTTCTGTATTTCATACAGAAAAATAAGAAACAGTAAATAAGGACACAACGGTCATTTACACAAAAGTTTAAAAAACAGCAAACAGGACATTCGGAATATTTTTCCAAAATTTGGGGTGTTACAGGATTAATTGGAGCAAATTCCGCCAGTAGGGTGTTCATGTTGAATTCTTCTTGGATGATTTGAGCGGGATTGGTTTGCCCTGAATGAGAAGGACCTTCAATACCTGGGGGGATTGGAGTTTGTTCTGAGACTTCGACAGTTTGGGATTCTGTCGGAAGTGGTGAAGAAATGGTAGATGTAGCAAGAATCAAGGGAGTGTGAGATCCTGGAGGATTCTTGGTTCCTAACCTTTGGGGGCTGTCGTATATAGCCAAGTTTGTTGAATCCTGAAGATGAATAGAAGAAATTTCAGAATAAATAATACATTGAAAATAGTTGAATGAGGTGAGATACATTACCTCAGGAGATTGTTGAATCGGATCTTCAGTTCTTGGTTCGACAATTTGTTTAAGAAGATGGTCTGTAGGTTGTTCATCTTCTAGATCTGAAATGATAGAATTAAGTGTTAAATAAGTGGTAGGAATCAAGAATTTAAGGAAAAGAAGTATGTTAATCTACCTCAGATGAGAGACAAATGGTATCTGTTTCTTCGACAGGAGGCTTTGAAGTAGAAATGCTGGTTTGAGTCTTCTTTTTCTTATTCTGTCGAGACAAAAAGGGTGAGGTTTTGTCGCATGGTATTAAGGAATATAAAATAATGAGGTATACCTTTGGAGGATGTGCTGGAGATGGAATTGAAGATTCGACATGAGAAACCAAGGTAGCAGGAGCAGATTCGCTAATCTGAATCTGACAATAATTTAGACTGGAACAAAGTTAAAACCTAGTCTTAATATATGGTCGGAAAAGTATATACCTTGAGGGTTTTTGATTTGGTAGCGTCTTATTTCAAAGGACTTTTTGTCGGTATTGATGCGGCAGATTTGGCCTTTGAAGCCTTGGGAACAGGAGGTTTTTGGGCCTTTTTGCTTTTCTTTTTCTTTAAAGAAGTAGATTCATCTTCTTCATCATCATCACTTCCTTGAGGCTGTTTGTATTCTAAAGGTCTCTTCAGTGGGAGTGCTGCAAGACGGAAGGTATATTTAGTAAATAAGGTGTAAAATTAAAAGTAGCAGAATGTAAGGAGGAAAATACCTTCAGGTATTTTAGTGATGACTCGGGTGTTCCAGGTAAATTGTTCATACGACAAGGCAAACCGATGAGTAAACTTGACTCTGGAGTTCTTGTAAGAAAAATATTACTCACAGAATAGGTCCTATCTAAAATAGGAAAGTTACCAGCCCTTGTAGGTTTACCTGGGAATTTGTCGGCCAATCCAAAACGAGCACAAGGAAAAAGCACTGGCTTTGGAAAAGGGATTTGAAAAGGTTCAAGCTGTTGACGAGCGCCGAACTCAGTCAAAATTATAACCGAAGTTATTACCTAAGCTTGTAGCATAGTGACAACACCGGATCATCTCCATGAGGATTGTAGATGCAATTTAATCAAATCAAGTAAAAGTTAGCAAAGGGAGGTTTGATAGTTTAAGATCGCACTTAACAAAATTAAAGGAAGAAATGATAAATAAAGAGTAGTCAATTTAGAAACCTATCCAAGATTGGGTGGATTCAATCATAGACCCTTCATAAAACACTTGAAGCGCAATTGAATTGTTAATTTGGATCTAACCGAGATCTCTGCATCAAATCCAGAATTCATACTAGACGATCGTCTAGAATTCAATTAACAAGTGATAAACACAAATCTGCAATCGCACCATTCATGAAAATCTATGTTAATTTCAAGTACCGAATTCAATTAACTTAGGCACAAATTAGTAACCTAACCTTTTCAATTCTGTGATTAATTTAGATCAATCAGTTCTAAGTTTCATCACAAATCTCAATCTTCATTTATGTGATTAGTTTAGATCAATTAGTTCTAAGTTTCATCACAAA
Organism: Ormosia emarginata; assembly: GCA_029884605.1. Taxonomy (NCBI): domain Eukaryota; kingdom Viridiplantae; phylum Streptophyta; class Magnoliopsida; order Fabales; family Fabaceae; genus Ormosia; species Ormosia emarginata. Next base: position 1,856,654 of record JAQQTP010000057.1, on the reverse strand, counting down.
TCTCAATCTTAAACCAAGATCAAATCAGATCAACATAAATAGAATCACCATTCATGCATTCAAGATCAAGAAGAAGAAGAAAGAAGAAGAAGAAGAAGAAAAAAGAGGAATTCAATTACAAATCAAATATAATGCATAACCAAGGTCTCAAGAATCCAAACCACAATCTCTTCAAGAGTTCTAAATTGACCCAAAGTAGCTTAGCCCTCCATTACCATGAAGGGGAGCATCAAAATATACAAAAACTATGAGAAACTATGAAGAAACAAGAAGAAACTTAGAGAGAAATGAAAGAGAATTACATGTTGTTCATGATAAATGGTGCCTTTTATAGAAGTCTAAGGTAACAAAATGACAAAGGGAAGTGGGTGGATGAGTGGATGAGTGAGTGGAGTGTTTGAGTGGATGGATTAGTGGGTTGGTTTAGTGGATGAGTGAGTGGAATGGTTGAGTGGTTGAATTAGTGAAAAATGCCAAAGGACTTTTGGTGAGTGGGAAATTATGGACATGAATGGGTGAGTGGATGGATTAGTGGATGAGTGGGTGGAGTGGTTAAGTGGTTGGATTAGTGTATGAGTGGATGAATGGGTGAGTTAGTAGATGAGTGGATGAGTGGATTAGTGGATGGATGAGTGGATTAGTGGATGGATGAGTGGGTGGTTGAGGACGAAAATTTCGTGTCTGACTTGGAAGCCAAAAACGACCCACTATACTTCCGAACCACGAAAAGTGTTTTTCATGAAAGTTGTAGATCCTTGTCTTGGCTATAAAATGGATAGCTGGTTCGTCCAATTTGGCTTTCTTAAGCCCAAGATATGTCCCAAATACCGTAGGTTACTCAAACCCAACTTCAGCACCTCTGTTCCAACTTGCAAGCTCAAAATATCCTACTAGACTTCTTTTTCTCAAAATGTGTTCTTCATGAAAGTTGTTTATTTGGATCTTGACTATCCACTGTTCGAATTTCAGCCCATCTCCATTATTACATCTTGAGATATGATTTTATGAGTGCACGCTGTTTGGATTCTACTGACAGAACCCGTATTCTGACTTCCATGTAAACTTAGGTCCCTTAGACATCTGAATCGGACTTCGAGCTCTTCATCAAAGTTGTAGAACTTCCTCTTAGCTTTCCTACAAGGTAAAATTCATGTTCATCAGATATTAGGAACTCAAGTTATGGCCAAAATACAGAAACAGTGTCAAATCTCAATAATGCTGGAAATATTCAATTAGGACCAATTTGAGCTCAAACTCACAAAATCATACCAAACTCAATCAATTAAGAATATGGAGAGTGTAAATGACTAAACATAAGGGTTTCTTAATGAATAAAATATGTGATTATCAAATTCCCCCACACTTAGCTTTTTGCACTCCTGGGCAAAACTCAAGACCAAAATTTTACAATCAAGAAGAACAACCAAAGGTTCAAGGGATCAAAACATTCATGAGTTAACAATTCTCCACATCTCAAACCAACAAGCAAGGTATCTTCAACATGAATCAAGAATGATAGATCTTCACAAGATTCCCTCTCAATCTCTCAAGTGTTTAAAAGGTAGGTATTTCACTCAATTCAACCTATGAAAATTGCACTACCATAAGCTTGCTTATCTTCTACTTCTCCACTACTCAAAACACATGCACACACAAATCATGAGGACTTTATTCAAGGTTGTAGTGAGGTCAAGGTAACAGGAGAGGATAAAATGGATATGAGAAGATAAATACCAAAGAGAATAAAAGCAAATGAGAGCTGAGTTCAAATAACAAGCATAAAAGTTCATCCCAACTCTAGTGTATATTCCTTTACATATTCATTTCCCAATCCTTTTCTTTTTTTTAAACACTTGGTTTTTTTTTCTTTTTTTTTATATATACATATGAACATAACTATATACATCAATTTTTTTTTTCTTTTTGGGTACTCTTTTCTTTTTCAACAACCATTTTGTACACACACCCCCACACTTGTTCAAAAACTCATTCATTAACCAAGTTAATGTTCTTTTATTCCCTAAGGTAAAGTAAGAACACGATTTCTCATTTAAGGCACATAATGAGCTAGAAACAAGGAATGGTCAAATAAGCTCAAAGGGGTTAAGCAAAGGAAAATATACAAGGTTGGCAGGAATCAGAGAATTTTCAAGAAGTCAAAAGAGTGCTTGATATCATATTGAAAACAAGGTTGGCTATTTGGTTAAACTAGCTAATTAAGAAAGAAGGCCTCAATCATGTTCATGCATGCAAGTGAAATGTAGCCTCAAAAAGAATCAAAGCAAGTTCTAGAGTGGTCATTAACATGAGTGAAAATCACACAAGAAAGAAGAGAATGGTATAAATGTTGAATCCATCTATTAGGCTCAAAATCTCACAAGGTATGCATCCATCAAACTCAATTCATCAATTCAATCATCCATCACCAAGCATATCAGTTCAAGAAGGGAGAAAAGTTATTCAATCATGCAATGAACCCTCTTTTTTTTTTGTTTTGATTTTTTTTTTAACAAACCAAAAGAAAAGAAACATGCTAAAATCTCTCCCCCACACTTAATATAACATTGCCCTCAATGTGAAAGAGAGATATAGAAAAGAGCAACACAACCTGATAAGAAGTGAATCAACGCCAAGCGTAAAAGACATTCTGCTGTCAGTTAAGCATCGGACCACGAAAAGAAATCTTTGTTAGTTCCGTATCGGACCACGAGAAGAAATCAAACAATAAAACTTAAGTACTTTCGCCACAATTTAATACTAATTAATTACTACCTAAAAAACTCCTTACTTTTTTTTCTTGCCACCAATTAAGATGCGTCTCAAGAGTAAAATTACTCTTTACTCTGCCATCACTAATTGGTTTAATAAGTCCATGACAATCATATCATACTTTCCAAACAAAACAACAATTTTTTTTTTTTAATAAAATCAAACCCATTAAAGAGAAAGTGTTAGATTTGGCTTTTTTTTGTTTTTTTTTCCTTTTTTTTTTGTTTTTTTGTTTTTTTTTGTTTTTTTTTTGTTTTTTTTTTACTTCAAGAAAACCATCAAGGTAAAGAAGTCTAGAAACCCCTAAAGGACCCTGCTCAAAGGATCGTCTGTACAAAAATCAAAATACAACAAAATGATACAAAGATAAAAGAAATAGAAAATGATGATATACCAACAAAATGATACAAAGTATGTACAGTTTCCATGGCGTATCTTTATACTGCGCGTCATGAGTGCAGTAGACATCACGTACATCTTTTTTTTTTGTGAAATTGTTAGAAAAACTTGATGAAAGATGAGTGTATACTTACTTAAGATTGGGATGGAGGTAGTCTGCTCTTTCGGCTTTGTACCAAAGCATTGTTGACCAGTATTCGATCCATTCAAGACCAGCGTAACATAGGGCTCCCAAAAGGGACAAGTGGCCATAATACGACTGGCTGCCTCACATGTGGAATACAATCTACCTTCTTTGTTTTTCAATTAAGAAGGCTGGATCAGGATGCATGCATTTCCCCATTCACGGTGTGTGTTACCAAAGCCAACCCTAAGAAGTATACATTTTTTTGTTTTTTTTTTTTTTTTTTTTTTTTTTTTTTTTGACATGAAGAAGAAGAAGAAGATGATATGTACAGATTGTTTGTGGATATGGCTCACATCTCGCCTCTGGTTTAACGTCCGAACGGCTTAAACGTCTTCTATGAGTCGAGGATAAGCTTCTCATCCAATTTTCTTAAAATTGGCAAACAGGGTCTTTTAGAGTCGATTCCCAAGACTCGTAGCGTTGTTCTTCATCCTTGAAGAGATTCCACAATTTAAGAATTTCACGATGCACCAATCCACAAGAATGCGTCTCAAGAGTCAATAAGATATCATCTAATGACTCCTTACTCAGTCCATTCTTAATGAAGAAAATTTTATCTTCTCTATTTGCGGAAACCATCCCCTTAGTACGACATCGCTTGTTACAGTTCCATCGTCCACATTTGTGACAGACTTGTAACCTTTTTGCTCTTCTCCTTTTAGAATATGAACTTCTTCCAAGACCGGGCATATACGAGTCAAATGAAATTGAGGACTCACCAGCTAATCGGACCTTTGCTTCAATTATCCAACGTACATCTTCTGGCATACCTTTGTGCATTAACATTCTCAATCTTTCACATCGAACTTTGTAGATTTTTCTCAGAGCATTTTGAGGAAGAGAAGGAAAATGTTTTCTCAGGTTTGAAAGAATGACATCCATTTTGAAGGAGAAGAAGGGTTCAGTTATTTTGGGAAACTGAAAAATAAACCGACTTGAGAGTCACGGAGTACCGTATCCGCCACTTAACCTAAGAACACAAAGAACTCAAGAACTTAGTTTTCCAGGAATGGTTGAGTCTTTGTCCATTAACTTTAAGCGCATTACCATTCCTAGGATCCTCAATATCTTCGGCCCCAGAGGATACACGTGTTTGACAGCAAAAGAACCGCGCCACCTAGATCTCAATTTTTCAAGGAGTAGTTGCAGATTATAATCTCAAAGCAGAACATTTTTGACCAATTTCCGCAACTTTTGCAAAAGGTGTAGCAGACCTTGAATAAAGTGGGCCAATAAAATCCATACTGCAAGATTTTCGCAGTTGTTGTCGTTGAAGAAAAAAAATGACCTCCACTTGCTTCCGAGTGACAAAATTTAATGGCACTACCTACCTCATTGTCGGGCACACAACTGTTTTTTTTTTCTTTTTTTTCTTTTTTTTTTTTTTTTTTTTTTCCTTTTTTTTCTTTTTTTTTTCATTCATAATGCGGATGGAGAAGGTTCATCACCTCCACTTCTGCATTCTCTAGAAGTTCATGATACTGTTTGAGGCGGTGTCCATTTACGATGAAAGCTTTGGCAGTGACCTCACTTTTAATCTGAACAGCACCAGAAGGAAAAACCTTAGTAACAATAAATGGTCCATCCCATCTAGACCTTAATTTGCCAGGCATTAGTCGGAGGCGGGAGTTATAGAGGAGAACTTTTTGACCAATCTCAAATGTTTTCCTCAGAATCAACTTATCATGGAAGGCTTTGGTCTTCTCCTTATAGAGTTTGGAACTTTCATAAGCCTCCAAGCGGATCTCCTCCAATTGCTTTGCAATGCAGCCTTCCTCTCCATACCGCTTGATCTAGGTCCAAGTTGCACCTTTTCACCGCCCGAATGCATGATGCTCAATTTCCACCGACAGGTGTGAGGCTTTTCAAAAACAATCCGATACGGAGACATCCCGATTGGTGTCTTATAAGCAGTCCGGTAAGCCCATAAAGCATCCTCAAGCCTCTTGCTCCAGTCCTTTCTGTTAGGTTGAACTGTCTTCTGGAGTATCTGTTTGATCTCCCTGTTGGAAATCTCGGCTTGCCCATTAGTTTGGGGATGGTAAGGTGTAGAAACTTTGTGCAAGACCCCATACTTTTTCATCAAAGCCTCCATGCTTTGATTACAAAAATGTGAACCCTGATCACTAATGATGGCCTTCGGAACTCCAAACCTGCAGAAAATCTGTGATCTAACAAAATCCACAATAACTTTGGAATCATCAGTCCGAGTAGCTTTCGCCTCCACCCACTTGGATACATAATCAACAGCTAGCAAAATGTAAACAAAACCAAAAGAAACAGGAAAGAGTCCCATAAAATCAATACCCCATACATCAAAAATCTCACAGAACAATAAGGATTTCTGGGGCATCTCATTCCTTCGAGAAGTGTTTCCTGTTTTTTGGCATTGATCACAAGATTTACAAAACACATATGCATCATGAAATAGAGTGGGCCAATATAATCCAGATTCCAAAACTTTCCTAGCAGTCCTTTGGGGACCAAAATGACCACCACATGCAAGTGTATGACAAAAGCTAAGAATAGAATGGAATTCATTATCAGGCACACATCTCCTAATGACTTGGTCACTACAAAATTTTCACAGATAAGGGTCATCCCACACATAATATTTTGACTCACTTTTCAATTTATCAATTTGAGCCCTAATAAAATGTGCAGGGAAAACACCAGCAACTAAGAAATTTATCAAATCAGCAAACCAAGGAGTGTTACCTTGCAGCTTGAAAAGCTGCTCATCAGGGAAGACATCATGGATAGGAAAAGTATCTGCCTCCTTTTCAATTCGGCTTAGGTGATCAGCCACTAAATTCTCTGCTCCACTTTTATCACGGATTTCAATATCGAACTCTTGGAGGAGCAAAATCCACCTAATCAACCTAGGCTTTGCATCAAGCTTCTTCAGGAGAAACTTCAGAGCTGTATGATCTAAAAACACAACCACTCTAGAACCAAGCAAATATGATCGAAATTTGTCTAAAGCAAAAACAATTGCTAAAAGTTCCTTTTCAGTGGTGGTGTAGTTGACTTGTGCAGGATCTAAAGTTCTTGAAGCATAGGAGATGACATGAGATATTTTGCCGACCCTTTGTGCAAGAACAGCTCCCAAAGCATAATTAGAGGCATCACACATGAGCTCAAATGGTAGTGTCCAATCTGGTGGTTGGATGATAGGTGTACTGGTCAATGCTTGCTTCAAGTGATTGAAGGCATCCTTGCATTTCTGGTCAAAATGGAACTCCACTTCTTTTTGTAGCAAGTTGGATAGTGGAAGAGCAATTTTGCTTTGAAATCCTTTATGAACCGCCTATAGAAACCTGCATGACCAAGGAAAGAACGAACCTCCCGCACGCATGTGGGGTAAGATAAGCATGAAATAACATTTATTTTTGCAGGATCTACCTCGATACCCTTGCTAGATATTACATGTCCTAAAACTATACCTTGTTCTACCATGAAATGACATTTCTCAAAATTCAGAACAAGGTTAGTTTCAATGAACCTATGTAAAACCTGAGCCAGGCTATCCAGGCATGCATCAAAGGAAGAACCATAGACAGTAAAATCATCCATAAATACATCCATGCAATTCTCTAAAAAGTCAGAAAAGATACTTACCATACACCTTTGAAAGGTGCCCGGAGCATTGCACAGACCAAAGGGCATCCTCCTGTATGCAAATGTGCCAAATGGACAAGTGAAAGTAGTCTTCTCTTGGTCTTCTGGGGCTATATGAATCTGAAAATAACCTGAATATCCATCTTGAAAACAATAATGCGACTTGCCAGCTAGCCTCTCCAACATCTGATCAATGAAAGGTAGCGGAAAATGATCTTTTCTGGTAGCTTGGTTAAGCCGCCTATAATCAATGCAAACCCGCCAACTGTTCTGAACTCTTGTGGGTAGAAGTTCATTATTCTCATTCTCAACTACTGTGACCCCAGATTTCTTGGGAACAACACACGCACGGGCTCACCCATTTACTTGTCGATATGGGATAAATAATGCCACTTGAAGTAGCTTGGTCACTTCCTTCTTCACCACATCTAGAATCAAGGGGTTCGGTCTCCTTTGGGGTTGCCTTACTGGTTTCGTATCCTCTTCCAATAAAATCCTATGCATGCATGTGGAGGGACTAATACCAGGAAGATCTGCAAGTGTCCATCCGATGGCTTGCTTATTCTGCCTCAAAACCTGCAGCAATTTTTCTTCTTGTTCAGGTTGTAAATTCTTAGCAACAATTATCGGACTTCTCACCATCTCCTAAATATGCATATTTAAGATGGTCTGGCAAAGTCTTCAACTCTAAGGATGGGGGCTGTACAATGGAAGGCAGCAAGCTATTTGAAATAACTAATTCAGCAACATTAAATTCAGCACAGTTCTGACTTCTATTTTCACATGCGGTATCATTTAAGTCAGCAGTTGCATCATCACTCATACCAGCATAAATCTCAGCACATGCAGCACATGGCTCAACATCACAAGCAACACATGTACCACAAGAAACAGAATCCAGAAAGTCAAGAATATCGGGAATTCAAAGATATAAATCAAAGCATATAAATCATCATCAACCAGCATCTCAATCACATCAATATGGAAAACAGAATGCTCCTCTAGGGGATGTCTCATGGCATCAAAAATGTTAAACTGTACCAAATCATCGCCAAACTCCATAGAAAGGGTGCCAGCATGCACATCTATCTTGGTCTTGGCGGTCTTGAGGAACGGTCTGCCTAGAATTAATAGAGCATGGTTTGCTAAAGACTCATCTTCCATGTCCAAGACATAGAAGTCCGCTGGAAAAATTAGCTCATTCACCCGAACTAACACATCTTCTAGTACTCCTGCAGGATAAGCAGTGGTCCTATTTGCCAATTGAATCACTATACCAGTAGGTTGCAAAGTGCCAATATTCAAGGATTTATAAATTGACATAGGCATGACATTAATCGAAGCACCCAAATCTAGCATTGCATGTTCAAATTTGGAGTTACCTATCATGCAAGGAATTGTGAAAGTTCCAGGATCTTTGCATTTTTGTGGCATGCTTGGTAGAATCATTGCAGAAACATTTCTGCCCATGCTTATTTTCTCAGTACCCTTAAGTCTTCTCTTGTGAGTACACAACTCTTTGAGGAATTTGGCATACTTGGGAATCTGCTTGATTGCATCAAGGAGGGGAATATTGATTTCCACCTTCCTGAATGTGTCCATGACTTCTCTTTCTATTTCTGTTTGCGCAGTATGCTTGGACTGTGTGACTCTGTTTGGAAAAGGTAGTGGAATGACCAGATTTGAATTCTCTGCACATTTCTTCTGTGTCACAAATTTTTGGACTGAGCTATCCACTTTCTTCTGTTTCTGATCACCTTCTGGTTGCTGCACTTGTAGTTCAGGTTGTGGTGGAGTAGGACCGTCAACTTCTCTGCCACTTCTCAAGCTAATGGCACTTACATTGCCTCTTGGGTTGTTGACTGTTTGTGAAGACAATTGGTTCGACCCTTGACTTTTCAGCTCACTCAGAGTGGTTGCCATCTGCCCAATTTGAGTTTGTAAATTCTGGATGGTGGCATTGACATTCTGCTGAAACTGTTTCATCAAGTCTTCGAAAGGTGGCTCACCGGAGTGGAGTGGTCTGGAACAGTAGCCGGAGGGGCTGCTTGCATAGGTGGCGGCGCAGTTGTGCTTGCCTAAATGCGGTGGTTGGTACTTGTTGCTAGGGCACGTAGCTTGGTATCTAAACCGTGGTTGCTACTTGTTGGTAGAGGCCGTTTGTTGTTGACCGAAATTTCCATATCTCGGGTTGGGATGGTCCCTCCACCGGGGTTATAGGTATTAGAAAATGGATCATATCTCGAAATTTCTTCTTGCTTGTGATTGCTGATATTGGGGTCTACCAGGAAAAATACCAGCTGCTGCAACAGATTGTTCTGGAAAAATAGAACCACCATCCTGAAGTGTAGGGCATGCATCAGTAGGATGAGATGAACAAGAGCAAATGCCACACACAGTTGCAGCCATCTGCATTGGTGCTTGTTGTCCCATTGCTAATTGCGCTCACCAAAGAAGTCAATTCATCAAGTCTGTGTTCCATTCTCTGTTGGTCTACATGAGACGATTGAATTTCATTGACTCCTCTGGTTGAGGTAATAATTCGTGTGCCAAATTGTTGGGTGTTGGCTGCCATGTTTGCTATCAAATCTCTCGGCCTTTGCGGGGGTCTTGTCTACTAAGGCTCCTCCGGAGGCAAAGATCCACCATGCTTCGTCATTTTGGCGAACAAGCCTTCATAGAAATATTGAATTAAGAGTTGATCGGTGATTTGGTGGTGGGGACACTCGAGCACGCTTCTTGAATCTTTCCCAATATTCATGCAAGGTCTCTCCTGTCATTTGTCTTATGCCACATATATCTTTTTTCTAATGGCAGCGACTCTAGAGGCGAGGGAAAAATTTCTCTAAGAACAATCGCTTCATGTCATTCCAACTTGTTACTGAACCTGGTGAAAGATAAAATAACCAATCCTTGGCTGTATCAGCAAGTGAGAAAGGAAATGCCCTCAGCTTGATGTGCTCTTCTGAGATCCCTTGTGGTTTCATGGTTGAACAAACCACATGGAACTCCTTTAGATGCTTATGGGGATCCTCACCTGTAAAACCGTGAAACTTAGGCAACAAATGTATCAATCCAGATTTTAACTCAAAATCAAGATCAAGATCTGGGTATTGAATACACAAAGACTGGTTAGTTATATCAGGAGCAACAAGTTCCTTAAGAGTTCTATTTTGCATGTTATCAGCCATGGTTTCAGAATTATTCAAGATCTCAAGTTCACTCTCAATATTAAGATCAAATTCAGAAGCAATTCTTGCACTTAGCCTACGAGCTCTAATCAACCTATGCAAGGTTCTATCAATCTCGGGATCAAAGTCAACCAAGTTATCGAGGCTCGACCTAGTCATGCATCACAAAAAATAAATAAATAAGCAAAATACACTAGACAATGGTTAAAAATGTTAGAAAAATTAATAAAAAGTAAAAGTTAGTAAAAACACTTCAAATGAAAAGATTACACTTACTAATCCCCTAAGAACAACCCAAAATTTTGACGAATACTTAAACTCGGTCAAAATTATAACCGAAGTTATTACCTAAGCATGTAGCATAGTGACAACACCGGATCATCTCCATGAGGATTGTAGATGCAATTTAATCAAATCAAGTAAAAGTTAGCAAAGGGGGGTTTGATAGTTTAAGATCGCACTTAACAAAATTAAAGGAAGAAATGATAAATAAAGAGTAGTCAATTTAGAAACCTATCCAAGATTGGGTGGATTCAATCATAGACCCTTCATAAAACACTTGAAGCACAATTGAATTGTTAATTTGGATTAAACCGAGATCTCTGCATCAAATCCAGAATTCATACTAGACGATCGTCTAGAATTCAATTAACAAGTGATAAACACAAATCTGCAATCGCACCATTCATGAAAATCTATGTTAATTTCAAGTACCAAATTCAATTAACTTAGGCACAAATTAGTAACCTAACCTCTTCAATTCTGTGATTAATTTAGATCAATCAGTTCTAAGTTTCATCACAAATCTCAATCTTCATTTATGTGATTAGTTTAGATCAATTAGTTCTAAGTTTCATCACAAATCTCAATCTTAAACTAAGATCAAATCGATCAACATAAATAGAATCACCATTCATGCATTCAAGATCAAGAAGAAGAAGAAAGAAGAAGAAGAAGAAGAAAAGAGGAATTCAATTACAAATCAAATACAATGCATAACCAAGGTCTCAAGAATCCAAACCACAATCTCTTCAAGAGTTCTAAATTGACCCAAAGTAGCTTAGCCCTCCATTACCATGAAGGGGAGCATCAAAATATACAAAAACTATGAGAAACTATGGAGAAACAAGAAGAAACTTAGAGAGAAATGAAGGAGAATTACATGTTGTTCATGATAAATAGTGCTTTTTATAGAAGTCTAAGGTAACAAAATGACAAAGGGAAGTGGGTGGATGAGTGGATGAGTGAGTGGAGTGTTTGAGTGGATGGATTAGTGGGTTGGTTTAGTGGATGAGTGAGTGGAATGGTTGAGTGGTTGAATTAGTGAAAAATGCCAAAGGACTTTTGGTGAGTGGGAAATTATGGACATGAATGGGTGAGTGGATGGATTAGTGGATGAGTGGGTGGAGTGGTTAAGTGGTTGGATTAGTGTATGAGTGGATGAATGGGTGAGTTAGTGGATGAGTGGATGAGTGGATTAGTGGATGGATGAGTGGATGGTTGAGGACGAAAATTTCGTGTCTGACTTGGAAGCCAAAAACGACCCACTATACTTCCGAACCACGAAACGTGTTTTTCATGAAAGTTGTAGATCCTTGTCTTGGCTATAAAATGGATAGCTGGTTCGTCCAATTTGGCTTCCTTAAGCCCAAGATATGTCCCAAATACCGTAGGTTGCTCAAACCCAACTTCAGCACCTCTGTTCCGACTTGCAAGCTCAAAATGACCTACTAGACTTCTTTTTCTCAAAATGTGTTCTTCATGAAAGTTGTTTATTTGGATCTTGACTATCCACTGTTCAAATTTCAGCCCATTTCCATTATTACGTTTTGAGATATGATTTTATGAGTGCACACTGTTCGGATTCTTCTGACAGAACCCGTATTCTGACTTCCATGTAAACTTAGGTCCCTTAGACATCTGAATCGGACTTCGAGCTCTTCATCAAAGTTGTAGAGCTTCCTCTTAGCTTTCCTACAAGGTAAAATTCATGTTCATCAGATATTAGGAACTCAAGTTATGGCCAAAATACAGAAACAGTGTCAAATCTCAATAATGCTGGAAATATTCAATTAGGACCAATTTGAGCTCAAACTCACAAAATCATACCAAACTCAATCAATTAAGAATATGGAGAGTGTAAATGACTAAACATAAGGGTTTCTTAATGAATAAAATATGTGATTATCAGCCGTGCTAAAGGGTTTTTATAGAAACAGAGAGAAAATTGGTAGAACATTTCTCCTTGTGTACTCATTTTAGTTCGGCTACGATTTCTTCACAATGTCGAACAATTAAGTGAGGAAACCTGAAGTCCCACTTGATTTTGTAATATTTTTCAAAAGCCTTGATATCTTGAATATGTATACCTTTGGTTTTTGATGAAGGATCTTGACCCTGCACAGAATCGAATTTCGAGATGTACGGCTTCGACAGATGTCAATGTCAATATGATAAGGACTATAATATTTAGTCCACCAATCGACAAAATCTTTTGAAACTCCTTTGTAGGGGGTGAATGCAGAGATCTTGAAGTATAATTTGTGCCTTTCATTTTTTGATGCTACTCGAACGAGATCCGACATGCTAGGTAGGTGGCCATTGATGAAGTGTTCTCTGGCCTTATGAGAAAAAGGTGCTGGAATAGCCTGACAAAATCCCAATTGTCGAGCTACTGAATTTAGCAGACACAGCTCTAAAGATTTGTCTGTCGAACCAGGGAGACCAGCTACCAGAACTTGTCGACAAAGAAAGTTCGACCAGATAGAAATGTTGTCAGCATGAATAAGAGGATCGTCGGACAGAATTGGTCGAGTGAACCATTCAGGACCGAAAGAGCGATCGGCAAAAGGAGCAAAATATATATCTTCAGTGCTAAAGGAGATGGAATGAAAAATACTGAAGAAATACATGAAATTTTCCAAGCTTGCTTTGTGGGTTTTCTCATGTTTTACATGGCAAAGTCTGATGCCATATGTAGCAAGAGATCGGAGGAGAAGAGTCAACTAAATCTCCTAGTATGGCATTCAACCAAAGTTGAAGTAGCCATATTGGACCACCAGAGTTGGTTTTCTTTACTTGAACTCTGATGCTCTGGACAATTTCACCTATGCTCAAATAGAGATTGGCTAGGAGAAATTGACCAAGAGCTAGTCGTCGACCTTCATGAAGAAGATTGGCAAGTGAAGAAAAAGGATTTGGATATTTGGACCGACTTAGAACCTATAGCATAGGCTGAAAGCCAGAGTAGTAGAAAAGCTATGTGTTCTTCGTCGGTCACAGAATCCGATTCAGAGGAATAAAAACTAATGAAATTGGAAAAGGAAGTCGGAGCTTTTGAGTACACGTCAATAGTGTTTGAAGGTTGAAGAACAGGCGTAATGATTTCCCCATCTAGTCGAAGACCAGTTATGGCAGATACGTTGAAAAGTGTTGGACCCATCATGCCATAGGGAAATTGGAAGGAGTTGGTAGTTTTGTTCCAGAAAAAGAAAGAAGCACCTAGCATGCAAGAATCCATTTTTATGGGATAACGAGAGAGAGTGAATGCAATCGAAAATCCCTATTTCCCTCCATAGACTTTCTTTGGAAGCTTGAACTCTGTCAAGCCATTCAAGATACCCATTGATATGGGTAGGGGGAGTCCTGAGCAGCCTTTCAGATTTTCCAAAGTAGCTGATAGGGATGGAAGGAAGAGAAGCCAAGATAGCTTCTTGGGGACTTTTACAAGGAAAAAAGGAATTTATTTCGTCCGTAATAGATTCCTTGGACATGAATTCTCCCAAGAAAGCAGCCGAAGGATCTAAGGATAATGAGGAGTCGTTGATGGGGAGTATTACCTTCGAGAAGTGCCAAAGTTCAGACTTTTGCAGAATTGGGTCCTTGAAGACTGCATGATTACTCAAATCTGTTGTTGGCGCATTGGGAGTTTGAGAGCTAGAAGCCATTGGAGAAGGTAAGAGTTTGTAGAGGAAACGGGCTAGAGTGAGAGGTTGAAGATGAACAGTGAAGAGAAGTGAAAGTTTGAAGACGGTAAATAGTGTTAAAAAGGTGAAGAGTCGTGTGAATTTGAAAAAGTAGTTTTTGCGAGAAAATAGGGGTAATTATGAGCCCTATTTATTAGGAACGGCTATTTATTGTTTGTTATGATAAAATTGATTATGGCCGTTCAAGTACTGATGAAAGGTTCTGATTGGATTTAAAAATATATATATATAAAGGACCTTTGATTAAAAATTTTTCTTTCTTCTGTCGGCGTCGAAAGAAAATTTTTGGGGGGCATCTGTTGGAAGTAAAAATAAAGATTTGGCAGTTCGTCGGTTGATGGAGGAAACTTTCTGAAATATTGAGCCGACAGAAGTGCCAAATAGAGAAGTCAACAGTAGCATTGGATAAAGAGGAAGATTCTAATGAGGTTAAGGTATGATGTCAGTGAGAAGAAGTATCCGACAGGGAGATTGCATTAAGTTGACGAAAACTGTTTAAGAGTAGTTGAGTGCTGGTTCCGTCGAAAGTTGGGTACTTGCTGAAGAATAAAACCGCTCAAACGTGTTGGTCTTTTTAGGATGTCAGTTATTTTTTATGTATTGTCTATAAATACCAGTAAAGCCATAATGTAAAAGGGAGGTTATTTGCTTGATACAAAATCCTAACATCTCAACCTGAAAGCATTAAAGGATTTTTGTCCAAGTATGCCTTCCTTTTCCATTTCATGTCATTTAAATTAATGCAATGTTCCTTTAAAATTCTTTACTTTTTCGGTCTCGTCTTTAAAATTTTCTTTACTGATTCTTAGCACTTTTATCTCGCTTTTTCTTTCTTGTTTTTCCATTTAAATTCTGCACTTTAATTTCGTGCCATTTACATGCTTTCAATTAATTTTCTGCATTTTAAGATTCCTGCTCAGTTTCTTTAAATTTCCTTAAATCCTTTCAAACTTTCCTTTCTACATTTTCCTGTTTATTTTACTTCAAATTGCTTAAATTTCTTTTGTTTACTGTTAAAACCATTTTTATATAACGAGATTACCACATGACTCGTGAACTCACATTCATTTTGATACATTTATTTATTTGTTGGAATTAATTCTAAATCTTTGAACCAAAATTCCGCATAAACAGGATGTTGATCTTGTTTCTTGGTTTGACTCTGGAAAGTTGAAGATACTTCTTCGAAGACGATAGCCTAAGAAGCCACTCTAAACGAGGAAGAGACTTCACGATTAGGAATGCAGGTACTCGTTCCTTTCTATTTTCTTTTGTTTTCCATGGTTTTTCTTTCCCTTCCTTTAACTATATCCTTGAAATTCAAAGCCTTCTTTCTTGTCCTCTTTCTAAGGATCCTATCTTTATGAGTCCCATAATTCCCCTCTATCCATGGTTAGGAGATGTTAGGATCACTAGGACCTGTCAAAAGGAATGTCCGAAATACCTTTCTTAGTTAGACCGAATTCAAGAAATAAATAAGGATTTCTAGAAAGGGGTGGTTTATTTAACCTAATTTAACTTAGTCGTTGTTAGGTTTTTATAGTCCCTCCAATGATAAGGGCTGCGTGATGCGTGCGGATGTAGTGATTAAAATTAAGATAAAAAATCAGTTGTCAAGCCCACCAGAAAATAAAAACCTTACAACTAGTTGTAGTTAGTAAGGGTCGATCCACAGAGAACCAATTCAATTAACACTATTGAACAATTCCCAATTTAGACTCTGATTAACAATAAACAGTAAAAGGGGGGTTTTGGAGTTTTGATGAACAATGAACAGCTTCAAAGATAACAATAAACAAACTGAAATCAACAATATAAGAAAATTGGTTAAGAGATTGAATCCACCACTAGATTTATATGATAATGTAAATCCACATATCCTTTTATTCCAACATGCTCAATTATGTTTTTATGCAATTGTGAGATTAAATCTCTGTTTTCCTTACGTGTTGGCCAATTTAGCAACCGCTCAAATCAACTCCTAATCACTGATTAGTCATAAAGCAACCGCTCTTACAACTATCCAACAATTGCATTAAGATTTAGAAAACCAATTACACTAAGGTCTAATCACACACCGGGATTAAATTACTTAGAACATATATTTCTCTAGATCTAATATCAGTAATCACAAGCGCATAATAAACCCAAATCTACCACTTTTATAACTGGCAAATAGCACAAAGATAATTATACCCACATGAACATCATACATCCCACTAGATCTACTACCGCAACCGCATAATAATAAACCTAGATCTACTACTTTGAAAGTAGGAACAAGTACAAAAACCTTCATACCAACAATAGATTCAGAAATATATGAATAAAAATATAACTGTGTTGAAATAATCAAATATGCAAAGTTTACAACATTAATACTAGCGGTTTCATCACCCCCTTAACCAAGGGAGGTTTAGTTACACATAGCTAGAAAGAAATCACAAGAAAAACTGAGAGAAAATGAAGGAGAGTTACACGTTGTTCATGATAAATGGTGCCTTTTATAGAAGTCTAAGGTAACAAAATGACAAAGGGAAGTGGGTGGATGAGTGGATGAGTGAGTGGAGTGTTTTAGTGGATGGATTAGTGGGTTGATTTAGTGGATTGGTTTAGTGGATGAGTGAGTGGAATGGTTGAGTGGTTGAATTAGTGAAAAATGCCAAAGGACTTTTGGTGAGTGGGAAATTATGGACATGAATGGGTGAGTGGATGGATTAGTGGATGAGTGGGTGGAGTGGTTAAGTGGTTGGATTAGTGTATGAGTGGATGAGTGGGTGAGTTAGTGGATGAGTGGGTGAGTGGGTGAGTGGATTAGTGGATGGATGAGTGGATTAGTGGATGGATGAGTGGATGGTTGAGGACGAAAATTTCGTGTCTGACTTGGAAGCCAAAAACGACCCAATATACTTCAGAACCACGAAAGGTGTTCTTCATGAAAGTTGTAGATCCTTGTCTTGGCTATAAAATGGATAGCTGGTTCGTCCAATTTGGCTTCCTTAAGCCCAAGATATGTCCCAAATACCGTAGGTTGTTCAAACCCAACTTCAGCACCTCTGTTCCGACTTGCAAGCTCAAAATGACCTACTAGACTTCTTTTTCTCAAAATGTGTTCTTCAAGAAAGTTGTTTATTTGGATCTTTACTATCCACTGTCCAAATTTCAGCCCATCTCCATTATTACATCTTGAGATATGATTTTTTGAGTGCACACTGTTCGGATTCTACTGACAGAACCCGTATTCTGACTTCCATGTAAACTTAGGTCCCTTAGACATCTGAATCAGACTTCGAGCTCTTCATCAAAGTTGTAGAGCTTCCTCTTAGCTTTCCTACAAGATAAAATTCATGATTGTCAGATATCAGGAACTCAAGTTATGACTAAAATACAGAAATAGTGTAAAATCTCAATAATGCTAAAAATATTCAATTAGGACCAATTTGAGCTCAAACTCACAAAATCATGTCAAACTCAATCAATTAAGAATATGGAGAGTGTAAATGACTAAATATAAGGGTTTCTTAATGAATAAAATATGTGTTTATCAAATTCCCCCACACTTAGCTTTTTGCACTCCTGGGCAAAACTCAAGACCAAAACAAGGACATAAGAGATTAACAAAATTTTAAATTCCAACGACATTCAAGAGTCCAAAATTTTACAATCAAGAAGAACAACCAAAGGTTCAAGGGATCAAAACATTCATGAGTTAACAATTCTCCACATCTCAAACCAACAAGTAAGGTATCTTCAACATGAATCGAGAATGATAGATCTTCACAAGATTCCCTCTCAATCTCTCAAGTGTTTAAAAGGTAGGTATTTCACTCAATTCAACCCATGAAAATTACACTACCATAAGCTTGCTTATCTTCTACTTCTCCACTACTCAAAACACACGCACACACAAATCATGAGGACTTTATTCAAGGTTGTAGTGAGGTCAAGGTAACAGGAGAGGATAAAATGGATATGAGAAGATAAATACCAAAAAGAATAAAAGCAAATGAGAGCTGAGTTCAAATAACAAGCATAAAAGTTTATCCCAACTCTAGTGTATATCCCTTTACATATTCATTTCCCAATCCTTTTCTTTTTTTAAACACTTGGTTTTTTTTTTTTTAGGCACTCTTTCCTTTTTCAACAACCATTTTGTATACACACCCCCACACTTGTTCAAAAACTCATCCATTAACAAAGCTAATGTTCTTTTATTCCTTAAGGTAAAATAAGAACACGATTTTTTATTTAAGGTACATAATGAGCTAGAAACAAGGAATGGTTAAATAAGCTCAAAGGGGTTAAGCAAAGGAAAATATACAAGGTTGGCAGGAATCAGAGAATTTCCAAGAAGTCAAAAGAATGCTTGATATCAAATTGAAAACAAGGTTGGCTATTTGGTTAAACTAGCTAATTAAGAAAGAGGGCCTCAATCATGTTCATGCATGCAAGTGAAATGTAGCCTTAAAAAGAATCAAAGCAAGTTCTAGAGTGGTCATTAACATGAGTGAAAATCACACAAGAAAGAAGAGAATGGCATAAATGTTGAATCCATCCATTAGGCTCAAAATCTCACAAGGTATGCATCCATCAAACTCAATTCATCAATTTAATCATCCATCACCAAGCATATCAGTTCAAGAAGGGAGAAAAGTTATTCAATCATGCAATGAACCCCTTTTTTTTTTTTTTTTTTTTTTTTTTTTTTTTTACAAAAAGAACATGCTGAAATCTCTCCCCACGCTTAATATAACATTGCCTTCAATGTGAAAGAGAGATATAGAAAAGAGCAACACAACCCGATAAGAAGTGAATCAACGCCAAGCGAGAAAAGAAACACACTTTGTCGATCTGCATCGGACCACGAAAAGAAATCAAACAATAAAACTTTAGTACTAATTAGTTACTACCTAAAAAACTCCTTACTCTGCCACCAATTAAGATGCGTCTCAAGAGTAAAATTACTCCTTACTCTGTCATCACTAATTTATTTAATAAGTACATGACAATCATATCATACTTTCCAAACAACACAACAAAATTTTTTTTATTTTTTTTATTTTTTTTTTTTTTTATTATATATATATTTTTTTTTTTTTTTTTTTTTGGGTCAACTATCCTTCCCCCCACTAAATCACAACATTGTCCTCAATGTTAAAATATAGATGAGTAAAGGACGAGAAGATATTACCTGTTGGAGAAAGTGACACAAATTTAAACGAAACAAGGTACAATAAAATCAAACCCATTAAAGATGAAGTCGCAGATCTGGCTTTTGTTTCTTGTTACTTCCTTCGTTTGCTTCTGTTGACCAATCTATCCGAGCTAATACCGATCAGTACATACTCAAAAGCTTCTAATTTATCAATGAGCTCATCAATAGTGGAGGCAGAGATAAGAAGTTGTCTTGCTGAAGGAGTGATAAATTTCTGTTCCACAGCTTTGTCAAGAAAAGATAACAAAAGATCAAAGAAATTATTAACATTCAACAAATCAATGGGTCTATGGTGGATGTTTAGTTCGGCCCAAGAGACAATTTGAAAAATTTCTTCTAAAGTACCAAAACCACCTGGTAAGACAATAAATGCATCAGAATTGTCAACCATTGTTTTCATTCGTCCATGCATAGATGTTACTTGAATTTCTTCTCCAACTGTCTTTCCAGTGATGTTATTTTCAGCCAAAGGTTTAGGAATAACACCTAAAACCTGACTGCCTCCTATAGAAGCAGCAAGTGATACAGCCCCCATTAACCCACGACAACCTCCCCCATATACAAGATGAATATTCCTCGCAGCAAGTGATCGACCAAGAGTGCTAGCTGCGTTTACAAACTCTAATCCCTTCCCATAACTCGACCCACAAAAAACACAGACATTTTTGAGGTTACGAATAGAAGGCCCCATTCTATACTCTTCCTCCCTTTGAGTGTTTCGAGTTGAAGGAAAATGGAGAAAATGGAGTGTTTAAGTAGGAAAAAGAATGGAAAGGGGAATAATTGCACCTATGAGGGTAGGTTGGTCATTGTCGAAAAAGGTTGAAATTAAGAAACACGAATCTTTTCTCCTCTTTTTTTTTACTTTTATTTTTATTTTTTTTTTTATTTTTTTTTTTTTTTTTATTTTTTTTTTTTGTTTGACTTCAAGAAAACCATCAAGGTAAAGAAGTCTAGAAACCCTGAAGGACCCTACTCAAAGGATCGTCTGTACAAAAATTAAAATACAACAAAATGATACAAAGATAAAAGAAATAGAAAATGATGACATACCTGTATGTACAAGTGTCCATGGCGTATCTTTATATGCAAGCGTCATGAGTGCGATGAGACATCACGTCCTCTTTTTTTTTTCTTTTTTTTTTTTTTTGAATTTGTTAGAAAAACTTGATGAAAGATGAGTGTATACTTACTTAAGATTGGGATGGAGGTAGTCTGCTCTTTCGGCTTTGTGCCAAAGCATTGTTGACCAGTATTCGACCCATTCA
The DNA here is from genome assembly GCA_029884605.1 of Ormosia emarginata. Classification (NCBI taxonomy): domain Eukaryota; kingdom Viridiplantae; phylum Streptophyta; class Magnoliopsida; order Fabales; family Fabaceae; genus Ormosia; species Ormosia emarginata. Next base: position 1,836,018 of record JAQQTP010000057.1, on the reverse strand, counting down.
AGATCAGCGCAATATAGGGCTCCCAAAAGGGACAAGTGGCCATAATACGCCTGGCTACCTCACATGTGGGATACAATCTACCTTCTTTGTTTTTCAATTAAGAAGGCTGGATCAGGATGCATGCATTTCCCCATTCACGGTGTGTGTTACCAAAGCCAACCCTAAGACGTATACAAAATTTTTTTTTTTTGTTTTTTTTTGTTTTTTGTTTTTGTTTTTTGTTTTTTTTGTTTGTTTTGTTTTGTTTTGTTTTGTTTTTTTTTTTTTTTTGAGAGATGACATGAAGAAGAAGAAGAAGAAGAAGAAGAAGAAGATGATATGTACAGATTGTTGTGATTGTGGCTCACATCTTCCTCTGGTTTTACGTCCAGAAACGGCTTAAACGCCTTCTATGAGTCGGGGATAAGCTTCCCATCCAATTTTCTTAAAAATTGGCAAACAGGGTTTTTTAGAGTCAGATTCCCAAGACTGTAGCGTTTTTCTTCATCCTTGAAGAGATTCCACAATTTAAGAATTTCACGATGCACCAATCCACAAGAATGCGTCTCAAGAGTCGATAAGATATCATCTAATGACTCTCTTACTCGATCCATTCTTAATGAAGAAAATTTTATCTTCTCTATTTGCGGAAACCATCCCCAAAGTATGACATCGCTTGTTACATTCTGATTCCATCGTCCACATTTGTGACAGACTTGTAACCTTTTTGCTCTTCTCCTTTTAGAATATGAACTTCTTCCAAGACCTAGGGCATATATGAGTCAAATGAAATTGAGGACTCACCGCTAATCGAACCTTTGCTTCAATTATCTAGCGTACATCTTCTGGCATACCTTTGTGCATTAACAGTCTCAATCTTTCACATCGAATTTTGTAGATTTTTCTCAGAGCATTTTGAGGAAGAGAAGGAAAATGTTTTCTCAGGTTTGAAAGAATGACATCCATTTTGAAGGAGAAGAAGGATTCGATTATTTTGGGAAACGAAAAATAAACCGACTTGAGAGTCACGAGTAACTTTACGTATCCGCCACATTCCTAGGATTCTCAATATCTACGGCCCCGAGGATACACGTGTTTGACAAAGAAAAGAACCGCGCCACCTAGATCTCAATTTTTCAAGAAGTAGGTGCGATGATAATCTCAAAGCGAAACCTTTTTGACCAATTTCCGCAACTTTTGCAAAAGGTGTAACAGACCTTGAATAAAGTAGGCCAATAAAATCCATACTGCAAGATTTTCGCAGTTGTTGTCGCTGAAGAAAAGTGACCTTCACATGCTTCCGAGTGACAAAATTTAATGGCACTACCTACCTTATTGTCGGGCACACAGCTATTTTTTTTTTTAGAGATTCAAATGCTTACAACCAACAAACAGATAAAAACATAATCTAAGAAACTAATGAAAACACAAAATAAAAAGGGATAAAGAGAGCAAATCTGGTTGGGTTGCCTCCCAATGAGCGCTTAGTTTATTGTCCTCAGCCCGACATGATGATACTTTCAATGCTCCTCATATTGTGGAAGGATGAGGGTCATCACTTCCATCTCTGCACTGTCAGGAAGTTCATGATATGGTTTGAGACGATGACCATTGACCTTAAATGCTTTGCCAGAATTTTCACTCCTGATCTCAACTGCACCAAAAGGAAAAACATTAGTTACCACAAACGGCCCAATCCACTTAGAACGCAGTTTACCCGGAAATAATTTGAGTCTTGATTGGAATAGCAGGACTTTTTGTCCTCTGTGAAATTTCTTTCTCGGAAATCAATTGGTCGTGGAATGCCTTAGCTTTAGTCTTATAAATCGGGGCATTCTCAAAGGCCTCATTTCTTAGTTCTTCTAATTCCTCATGTAATCGGAACTTCCTTTGCTTTCCAAAGACCTTCCAATTCCATATTAACTTGTTTAATGGCCCAGTAAGATCGATGTTGCAACTCAACGGGCAAATGACAGGGCTTTCCATACACCAACCGAAATGGTGACATGCCGATGGGAGTCTTATAGGCAGTCCTATAAGCCCATAAAGCATCTTCAAGTCGAGTGCTCCAATCCTTTCTTGAGGGATTCACTGTCTTTTCAAGGATTGACTTAATCTCTCGGTTGGACACTTCAGTTTGCCCATTTGTCTGTGGATGGTAAGGAGTGGAAATTCTGTACATTACTCCATATCTCTTCAATAGAGCATCAAAGGTTTTGTTGCAGAAATGGGTCCCTTGGTCACTGATGATAGCCCTTGGGGTCCCGAACTTGGAGAAAATACGTGACTTAACAAAATCTCGCAATGCTTTAGAATCATCGGATCGAGTGGCTTTTGCTTCCACCCATTTAGACACATAATCAACAGATAAAAGAATGTATGTGAAACCAAATGAAGGAGGGAATGGTCCCATGAAATCAATACCCCACACATCAAAGAGTTCCACAAAAATGATCGGAGTCTGAGGCATTTGATTACGAGGACCAATATTACTGTTCTCGACAATGGCGGTCACAAGACTTACGAAGTTGTAAGCGTCTTTGAAAATTGAAGGCCAATAGAAACCACATCAAGCACTTTATTGGCTATCCTTTTACTGCCAAAGTGTCCTCCACATGCATAGGTGTGGCAAAAGGAGAGGATGGAGTGTGTCTCAGAATCAGGAATGCACCTCCTAATGACTTGATCTGCACAATGCTTCCATAAGTACGGGTCATCCCAGATATAGTATTCTGATCACTCCTTAATTTATCTCTTTGGGCCTTGTTCAAACCCTCCGGAAAGTCCTTAGTAACCAGGTAGTTAACAATGTCAGCATACCAAGGGATTATGGTGTTGACAACCATCAAATATTCATCCGGAAAAGTCTCCATGATAGGCATTTCTTCCTCTTCGATTACCAATCTACTCAAGTGATCACCACCAAGTTTTCGCTCCCTTTCTTATCTTTAATCTCCAAGTCAAATTCCGGAGCAATAAAATCCATCGAGCAATCTAGGCTTTGCTTCTTTCTTTGTTAGAAGATACTTCAAGGCTGCATGATCTGAAAACACAATCACTTTAGAACCAATTAGATATGATCTAAATTTTTCTAAAGCAAATACAACACTAGAAGTTCCTTTTACGTGGTTGAGTAATTAAGTTGAGCATCATTTAGAGTCCTTGATGCATAGTAAATGGCATAAGGAACTCTATCAACTCGTTGTCCCAAGACACTCCTACTGCAAAGTCACCGGCATCACACATTAGTTCAAAAGGTAACTCCCGGTTGGGTGGCACGATGATAGGCGCAATGAGTTAACAACTTCTTGAGTTTATTGAAAGCTTCCATACATTTCTCATCAAAGTTAAAATTAACATCTTTTTGAAGAAGTCTCAAAGGGCAATGAGACTTTAGAAAAGTCTTTAATGAATCTCCTGGTAGAAACCTGCATGACCAATAAAAGAACGAATCTCCCGCACACTAGTGGGTGGTGGCAAAGAATGCATGAGTTCTACCTTAGCTTTATCTACTTCAATTCCCCTAGCAGAAATTACATGACCTAACACAATACCTTCATTCACCATGAAATGACATTTTTCCCAATTCAGTACCAGGTTAGTGTCAATGCATCTTTTAAGCACCAAAGTTAAATGTTCCAAACAATTTTCAAAATCATTTCCAAAGACATTAAATCATCCATAAAAACCTCAATGATGTTTTCAATGTAATTAGAAAATAAACTCATCATGCATCTTTGGAAAGTTCCTGGTGCATTGCAGAGTCCAAAAGGCATTCGCCTATATGCAAAGGTACCAAATGGACAAGTGAATGTAGTCTTGTCTTGGTCTTCTGGAGCTATGGCAATCTGATTGTAACCGAAAAACCATCCGAGAAAACAATAATAAGAATGACCACTAATCTTTCTAACATTTGATCAATGAAAGGTAAAGGAAAGTGGTCTTTTCTCGTGGCGGCATTCAACTTCCCGTAATCAATACAAACACGCCACCACATGTCTCGTAACCTAGTGGGAATAAGCTCATTTTCAGCATTTCTTACCACGGTAATTCCGCATTTCTTTGGTACTACCCGGACCGGGCTTACCCACTTGTCGTCGAAAATGGGGTAGATCACCCCCACACTTAGGAGCTTCAAGGTATCTCCTTTTTCACAACCTCCATCATGGGAGGATTCAATCTCCGTTGAGGGTCTCTCACGGGTTTAGTATCCTCTTCCATTAATATCCCGTGCATACAAACGGAGGGACTAATACCCTTGATATCGGCTATTGACCAACCAATGGTTGTCTTATGTTCTACCAAAACACTACCGCTTTCTCTTCTTGCTCTTGGGTGAGTGACTTTGCAATTATTACTTTGGAAGGGTGTCCTTCTCCCCCAAGAAGATGTATTTAAGATGATCGTAGTGCTTTCGGTTCCAATTCAGTGCCCGCACAACGTAAGGTTGAGGTATATCGGTAGTAACGGGTAAATCAACAAAAGTTACCTCATGCTCTTCTCGGAGTGGAAGAGAGCTCTTGTAAGGCAAAGCAACAATTTCATCAATGTCTTCACTCCATGGCTCTTCTTCACTCTTCTTCTTTTCCTCCCGTACATCTAAGCTATGAGTTAGAATTGTATCAAGAGCATCAAAATGGTCGGTATCAAAAGCTGCAGAAATTAAAGAATCAAAAGGATCAAAAGAATCAATTAAACAAGCAGAGTGCACATCACTTGGGTATCTCATAGCTTCAAAAATATTGAATCTAATTAATTCTCCATCAAATTCCATTGTTAGAATTCCTGAGTGCACATCAATTTTTGTCTGTGTAGTCTTCAAAAATGGTCTTCCTAGCAAGATAGGAGCAGATTTGGGAGACTCATCCTCTTCCATGTCCAAAACATAGAAGTCTCCATTTAAACACTAATTCATTCACTTGTACCAAAACATCTTCAACCACACCCTTAGGGTATGCATTAGATCTATCGACCAATTGAATAACAACACCAAGTAGGTTCCAAAGGACCCAAGTATAAAGATGCATAAATAGAATATGGCATGACATTTATAGATGCACCTAAATCAAGCATTGCCCTTTCAAACCTTGTGTTACCTATAGTGCATGGAATGGTGAATGTGCCATGGTCCTTACATTTGGTTGGGAGTTTCTTTTTAATTACAACTGAAACATTTTCTCCCACTTGAACCTTTTCATTTCCTTTTAACTTCCTCTTGTTAGTGCATAATTCTTTCAGAAATTTTGCATATCTAGGTACCTCGCTTAATGGCATCTAACAAAGGGATATTAACCTCTACCTTCCTAAAAGTCTCAAGTATTTCTTTTTCTCGCTTCTTCTTTCTTGGTTTTAACCAACCTACTAGGAAAAGGAGCTTTAGTGACATATTTAGGAAGGGGTTCGAAATACTTACCTTAGGGGTTTTGGAAGTTTGCCTCTTATCATTTGCTTCTTTGGGTGGTTCATCCTTCTCTTGAATGATTGGTGGAAGAGAGGTAGGCTCATCCATCGTCTTTCCGCTTCTCAATGTGACAAAGACTAGCATTTTCCCTCGGATTCACTTCATTTGTGAGGGTAGTTTCCCTGAAGCTTGGCTTTGAAACTTGTTGAATTCTATGGACAACTGTCCTATCGATTCTGCAAGTTATTGATTGCGATCCTTGTTTCTTGTTTGAAACTTTGTATAGTTGCATTTGTTTCTTGTTGGAACCGCAAATTATTAGTGGCCATTTGTTTTACTAGCTCCTCTAATGAAGGCTCGGTTGCTTAGGAGCTTGAACTTGCTTCTTTGCCTCTCGAGGGAAAGGTACTTGCCTTTGTTGGAAACCCGGAGGTCCATAAGTTTGGAGGTTGATTTTGAGGTTGCTTTGCATAGCTGAAATTTGGATGATCCCTCCAACCCGGATTATATGTGTTTGAGTAGGGGTTGTAATTTTTGAAAGTCTAGCATATCCCCCTACTTGCTCTTACCTCCTCATTTGTGTCTTCTTGGAGAGTGGGACACATATCGTGGGATGTCCAGGATGAACAACGGATCCCACAAGCATGAACTGGTGCTTTACCCGAATCCATTAACCGAACCATAGCAATCAATTGAGTCATTTGCTTTATATCTTGGTTGTCTCTACTTCTTTCACTTTCTTTACTCCAGGTGTCATTTCTAGAGTAGAATTATTGAGTATTGGCAGCCCATTCTTGAGATCAAGTTTCTAGCTTCTTGAGGAGTTTTATCAATCAATGCTCCTCCGCTAGCAAAGATCAATCATGTTGCGATCCATCACTTGTAAGCCTTCATAGAAATCTTGAATTAAAAGTCGCTCACTTATTTGATGATGAGGGCAGGTGAAACATAGCTTCTTAAATCTCTCCCGGTAGTCATGGAGTGATTCCCCATGCCTTTGTTGAATACCACAGATTTCTTTTCGATTGTTGCAGCAGCTTTTGAGGCGGGGAAGTATCTGTCTAGGAAAGTTCGGGCCATGTCCCGCCATGATTGGATGGATCCGGGTGGCAAGTAGTAAAGCCACTCCTTAGCCGAGTCTTTCAATGAGAATGGAAAAGCTCTCAACTTGACTTGCTCTACATGAATTCTGCAGGTTTCATGCTAGAACATACCACATGGATTTCCTTCAAGTGCTTGTTGGGGTCCTCTCCGGGTAATCCATTGAAAGATGGCAAGAGATGGATTAAACCGGATTTCAATTCAAATGCCTCTTCATTTTCAAGAATGTCTATGCAAAGAGGTCATGTTGATCTAGATCTGGAGCACCCAATGCCCTTAAAGTGTTTTCTCGCCATTGTCACTTCTTCGGATATTTCGGATGGCTCAAACGTCTCTCGAACTTGATAGATCAATGTAACGGCGACTTCAATGTCGGCGGGTGTGAGTTGGAAGTTAGCTAGGATGGAAGGGAAATTGAGGATGTGAAGTGAGTTGATCAATATAGTTCCTCAAATTTAGCAATCCTTCGTCTACTCCTTCAAAGGACATCAACACCTACAAAACACTCGAAAGAAAGATTAAAAATAAAATAAAATAAAATAAAATAAAATAAAAACAGAATAAAAATAGGAAATAAATTAATAGTGTAATTGAAAAAAATTGGTTCCCGAGAACGGCGCCAAAATTACAGTGCGTGCGGATGTAGTGATTAAAATTAAGATAAAAAATCAGTTGTCAGGCCCACCAGAAAATAAAAACCTTACAACTAGTTGTAGTTAGTAAGGGTCGATCCACGAGAACCAATTCAATTAACACTATTGAACAATTCTCAATTTAGACTCTGATTAACAATAAACAAGAAAATGGGGTTTTGGAGTTTTGATGAACAATGAACACTTCAAAGATAACAATAAACAAACTGAAATCAACAATATAAGAAAATTGGTTAAGAGATTGAATCCACCACTAGATTTATATGATAATGTAAATCCACATATCCTTTTATTCCAACATGCTCAATTATGTTTTTATGCAATTGTGAGATTAAATCTCTGTTTTCCTTACGTGTTGGCCAATTTAGCAACCGCTCAAATCAACTCCTAATCACCGATTAGTCATAAAGCAACCGCTCTTACAACTATCCAACAATTGCATTAAGATTTAGAAAACCAATTACACTAAGGTCTAATCACACACCGGGATTAAATTACTTAGAACATATATTTCTCTAGATCTAATACCGTAAATCACAAGATAATAAACCCAGATCTACCACTTTTATAACTGGCAAATAGCACAAAGATAATTATACCCACATGAACATCATACATCCCACTAGATCTACTACCGCAACCGCGCATAATAAACCTAGATCTACTACTTTGAAAGTAGGAACAAGTACAAAAACCTTCATACCAACAATAGATTCAGAAATATATGAATAAAAATATAACTGTGTTGAAATAATCAAATATGCAAAGTTTACAACATTAATACTAGCGGTTTCATCACCCCCTTAACCAAGGGAGGTTTAGTTACACATAGCTAGAAAGAAATCACAAGAAAAACTGAGAGAAAATGAAGGAGAGTTACACGTTGTTCATGATAAATGGTGCCTTTTATAGAAGTCTAAGGTAACAAAATAACAAAGGGAAGTGGGTGGATGAGTGGATGAGTGAGTGGAGTGTTTTAGTGGATGGATTAGTGGGTTGATTTAGAGGATTGGTTTAGTGGATGAGTGAGTGGAATGGTTGAGTGGTTGAATTAGTGAAAAATGCCAAAGGACTTTTGGTGAGTGGGAAATTATGGACATGAATGGGTGAGTGGATGGATTAGTGGATGAGTGGGTGGAGTGGTTAAGTGGTTGGATTAGTGTATGAGTGGATGAGTGGGTGAGTTAGTGGATGAGTGGGTGAGTGGGTGAGTGGATTAGTGGATGGATGAGTGGATTAGTGGATGGATGAGTGGATGGTTGAGGACGAAAATTTCGTGTCTGACTTGGAAGCCAAAAACGACCCACTATACTTCAGAACCACGAAAAGTGTTCTTCATGAAAGTTGTAGATCCTTGTCTTGGCTATAAAATGGATAGCTGGTTCGTCCAATTTGGCTTCCTTAAGCCCAAGATATGTCCCAAATACCGTAGGTTGCTCAAACCCAACTTCAGCACCTCTGTTCCGACTTGCAAGCTCAAAATGACCTACTAGACTTCTTTTTCTCAAAATGTGTTCTTCAAGAAAGTTGTTTATTTGGATCTTTACTATCCACTGTCCAAATTTCAGCCCATCTCCATTATTACATCTTGAGATATGATTTTTTGAGTGCACACTGTTCGGATTCTACTGACAGAACCCGTATTCTGACTTCCATGTAAACTTAGGTCCCTTAGACATCTGAATCAGACTTCGAGCTCTTCATCAAAGTTGTAGAGCTTCCTCTTAGCTTTCCTACAAGATAAAATTCATGATTGTCAGATATCAGGAACTCAAGTTATGACTAAAATACAGAAACAGTGTAAAATCTCAATAATGCTGAAAATATTCAATTAGGACCAATTTGAGCTCAAACTCACAAAATCATGTCAAACTCAATCAATTAAGAATATGGAGAGTGTAAATGACTAAATATAAGGGTTTCTTAATGAATAAAATATGTGTTTATCACTGCGCTATCTTACTGGGACTCGTTGACTAACACCTTTGCCTTTCGTTGTGGAATGATGAGTATTACTCTATTTGATTTGGCCGCATTTACTAGCTTGCGGCCGGGTGGCATACCCATCACCCCTAATACTCAAACACGAATTGCATCGTCTCAGCAAGAGTTGAGAAATACTCTTTTGAATCATTTTAGCTACTCTCGTTGGATAAATAGACACTGTAACACTGGTCTAGTGTCTGAAGTGGAACACTTGGCTTTTCTAGTGCTTTGGTTGTGTAAGTACGTATTTTGTTTTGTTGAGGTTAAGATATCGGTCACCTACATCCCACTAGTAGTTATTTTGATGGATGAGGGCCTATATGCATTAGGGCAACTCTTAATAACTGCCATTTTATGGGTCTATTAACCATGTTGTTCGCCAGCTGAGGGCCCAGAAAGATATCGTTAATTTAGGTGGTCCCTTATGGTTACTTCAATTACGACTTAATGCACTTCTTGAAGACAAGTTGACTTTACACTCCCCAGCAAGAGCCTTTAAAATAATGACTTATGGGGCTAAGTTTGAATTTTTGCGACCTCCATCTCCTTCTCTGACTCCTCGAGCTACTTTCGATAGCTATATGTAATTCTTCTACCACCTCAACCATAACCATCCCACCTGATTTCTACAACCATTTGCACAGGGTCATTATGGCCCTGAATGGTTCTAATGAGGTTTTGATTTATCGACTATTTGAACCAGGTCATTGTTGAAATCTATATGAGGAAACTTTTTATGCTGCCAAGAACTCATATAGGGGTGGCCTAACAATGTTGTATTCTATTTCATGTTATATTTTCCTAATTTATCATCTCGACAATTTAGGTTAATTCAAATCATTCCTGCCCCATTCGAGAATCCCTCTTTGTTCTTTAGTCATAGGGAAACTTTAACATCTCCTGAGGACATTACTAGGATATTGACCAAGAATAAGAGGATTGTGGATCGTTTTCAAGATCTTTACGTATTTCAACCTTGCTACTCCTACACCATTGATTTCATGAAGTGGTGATCAACCATCTATTCTTCGCTTTATACTTCTTTGTACCACGAACTCATGTCAAGATTTTACTTTTTTTTTTCACGGGACCAGTAACTGGGAAGAAATACCTTATGTATGATTTGCTTGATGTTTGATGTCTTTTAATCCAATTCAGATCGTGTTCTTAATATATTTCCTTTGTCTAGGTTCTTACAAGGTAAGTCCTATAATAGGACTAGTTTCTCCCAACCTTACTAGTAATAAAGTTGCTGTGACATCCTGAAAAAATATGTTAAGCTTGTATATGGTCTCAGAGGTACTATTATACTAACTTGTATAACATGTCAGTTAAGGTTTGTGACAAATAGAATTTATTTAAACACTTATTTGCAACCCAAAAGTTGACAAGTAGCTTAAAATGACTTAGATAGTAGTATAGATTGCTAGGTTGAGGAAAATAAACTTATAGAATTTGTTTCTAAGTCACAAATAGGGTGAGCAATGTGTAGTTAAAATTTGAGTACAATCAGAGTCGGTTTGATATTTTTAGGTATACTGGTTGTACTTTTAATGTCGGATTGACCCCCAGCAGATATAGAAAAATAAGATATTAGTGAAATAATAATTTTGATGAATTTTAGTATTTATTTCAAAGTTGTTGGAAGTTAGAAAACTTGATTTAGTATGATTCAAGTGTCCTTAGCAGATAAGGAAGTTACATCAAAATATCCTAAGGATATTTTGGTAAACTCTCATTTCCTCTCCCTCTCACGTATAAGCACCTGTTGTTGCAAAATGGGAAAGAAAAAAATAGAAAACCAAAGAGGAAAGAAAGAGGAAAACGTAAAGGAGAAGAGGGGAAATGGAGGAAGAAGCAAGAGGATCAAAGATCAAAGCTCTCAGAGCCAAGCTCAAGCTTGAGATCACCATCCATACAAGAGGTAGGGGTTATCTAACTCTCAATCTCATTCTTATTCATCGTTTCCATTGAATAAGGTTAGGTCACTTAGATGGAGAAATTGAGTTTGAGATACAAGAATCCACTTTCTTTGTTACTTATTGCTTCCTTTGATGAAACTGAGTTAGCTTCATTATATTGAATGCAAATTAGTTGGTGTTATGCATAAATCAAGAAGTTCCATAAGTTAGAGTATAGAACCTAGGTTGTGATTTTGAGCATTAATCCAAGTTTAAGTGAATTGATGAATAGATTTTAGTGTTTAATGATTCTAATATGATTAGAGATCATGATTAGGGTTGGAAAACACCTAGAATCCAAGATTGGAAGGCTTAAAATAGATTTGGAGCTAATAGAATAGTGGTTCGGTTCTGCAGAATTTTTTGCAGAATTGACCATGCCTAGGCCCAGCTTTATCACGCCTAGGCGTGGACTAATCAATTTTTGGTCCAGGCAAGGCAGAGAGCACCACGCCTAGGCATGGTAAAACTAAGCCTAGGCGTGAGTTCTAGGATTTTTCAAGAATGTTATTCTTGATGCTTTGAAGTTCCCTACTAGTTGGAATCATTCTTTCATGTTTTATTAAGTGTATTAAGATACTTTTAGAGATATTTCAAAGAGGAAACAACCTTTTAGTATAGATGAAAAAGTTTAGATCTTTGTGCATTCAATAGTTAAGGATTGCCATAGGTAGGTATCTAACACCCTAGGCACTTAATGTTGCATTAGATATCACACAAGATGTGATGAGTTGGTGTAATAGATACGAGTATACTAGAATAAATTAGTAGCATTCATTCTAGCTAGATGGTAAAGGTATGAGTCTTAGGATATCTAAGAGTAGTGGATTACTTTGGAAGTGTACCTAGAACCTTAAGCGACAAAATGTTGCAAGTACTAACTACTCATGAATTAGTTTCACTCAACTGGAGTTAAGTTTGTGTGTTTAGTTCCTAAGCGGGGATAGTGGTGTACTAGGTTCTCTAGTTAAGTGAGATCTCGTGCATTGTTTAATACACAATAGGATGAAATATGACTTAAAAGCTTGTCATATTCATTGAGTATAGCAGAAAAATGTTTAACTCTTCTAATAGTATAGTTGAGATGAAGATGCATGCAAGAAGAGAGTTACTTCTTTGAATACTAAGTTAAGTATGAAAGATCAAGTAGCTAGGTATTCCAAGAGTTAGGAGTTACCTAAAACAGGTATTTGGAGCCTTGACCACTTTAATATGACACAGGTCACTACAGGTAGTGCAATAGCAATAAATAAGATATGTACAATTTACTTATCTAGATGCACAAATTATTTACTTGCAGTAGAGTTAAGTGTGCAAAGATTAGAGAAGTGCTCATTTGATTCCATAAGATGGGTCAAAATGACGCATTAGTTAAGATAGACTCTTTCACTAGAATGAGTTGAGTCTATGAGTAAGTTTGCAGTTAGTAAGGAATACAATTTTTCTTATCTCAGGTAGGACCAGTATGTGATAAGTTCCTTCCCTATCTTAGCAAGTGTTCGTGGAACTAGAGTTTCCTAGAATGAACAAGTATAGGTAGAGTTAAATCGTCAGCTTTAGAGTTACAGTTCAATTGCATGGGCAATTGTTTGTGGCTGTTAACATAAGGGATTGTATAGGCGGTTGCTTATGTTAACGGTATGTAGGCTATTGGTTTGGCTATACTACGAGGCGTTATATAGTTGTCAATTATAGTGAAGGAAACTCTTATGATAGTTATTATAGATAACATTATACGGTTGTATGGGTGATCATATAATGTTGAGTTTATTTTAATTATGTATATAGTTTACATAGTTTTTATATCATGAAATATATGTTTATTATTAAGGATTTATATGTTCTCACTCCTTTTTGTGTTTTCATGGTAGAAGCAGGTCAAGGATCGTCATAGAGTAAAAAGTTCAAGAAACAGAAGAACTAGTGTAGTATAGTTTTACTTGTTTCTTATTTAGACAAAGCTTATTTATATTGTTTATATTTACTTTGTAGTTATATTCAGAGGCATGTATTACAATAAGCCCTTTGGTGGCTAAGGTTGTATATAAATATATGTATAAGTTTAAGTTTTTCCACATTCTATCAATGCTTGCTATAATAACTGGCATGGTTATTATAGATATATTAGTAGTTAGTTATATAATAAGTGATGTGATTAGTACTGTTTATCTTGATATATTCAAATATATCAAGATATTTATCCTAGGGTGTTACAGCTGCCATATTAACTCCCACTCTTCATGACACAGAAAACATAGGTTTGATTCAATCCTACCTCCTTTTCAGGTCAAGAGCTTCAAATTCAAGTATATTTTAATGACTTTTGTATATATTGTTACTATTGTGTCTAACCTTGCATGAGTCTTTTTACAAATTCACTTTCATGATGCTGCACAAAAAGGCGTTCAGGGTCGAGATGATGTTGGACCATCGACTGCTGCTAACGCCCTTTTGAATAATGAAGTAGATCTCTTTAGCTAGACTCTCTCCAAGCTTGAGGACATCCTTGCGATTTCAAATGGCCTTGATCCTGTCAACATCGCACAGGCTCAAAGGGCTATAGGGGCATTCTAAACTTTTTTGTCTAAAGGTCTGGAGGCCCTTTCAAAGGATCCAGTGACCTGTGAACGACAATTTCACTCAACGAATAGCTTATTTGATCATGTGGCAATTCCTGTTAAGAACTGTGTTGCTCCACTATTTGTCAATGTGTACTAGGGGTTTACTAAAGATCTCGCTGCTTTTGGTTTAATCCTCACAACTTTTGACACAGCCGAAACCACTTTGGAGCAACATCAGTGTCTCACTCGAACTCACTTGATAATACTCAAGGATGTCAGTATCGGCCAAGATAGGTAGAAAATAGTGCAAGTAATGACTACATCTACAAAGGTTCAAGCAACAGAGATAGAAAACCAGATTGCTGCTACTTCTCAAAGAATCTCAACTTTAGAAGCTCAACAACAAGAAGAATGTGCTAATCTAGTAAGGTTGGAACAAGAATGTGTTACATGCCAATGCAAGCTAAATTATTATGGAGATAAATTTGGTAACTTAAAACAATTAGCTAGTAAGTTATAAGAGTAGACTGATGTTGTGAGCTCTATGCGGACCAATTTGACCCCGAAGACAAAGGCAATGACAGAGAGTGATAAGGCACTATAAGCCTTTGTTGAACTTCTTGAAACGCTTCAAGGATTGAAGCGTATACTAAATTAGTTTTGTTTTTTTCCTTTTGCTCTTTCTATTTTTGGACAATTGACATTTTATATTCTGGATAAAATATCTTTAAGTACTTGTCATTTAAGATTTCACAATCACGTTTGGTTTTAAAATCTCTCAAGGCATATGCATTGTCTTCATATTTTTGTTCTATTTGGAAAGGTCCTTCCCAATGAGGGCTCAATTTTCCATATGCCTTGGATCTTTGGTGCATAGACAAATCACTTTCCAAACGAGATCTCCCACTTGGAATATTTTTATTTTACTTTTTTATTATAGATTAAGGAAACCTTGTCCTTATAGCATAGTAAATTATTTAGTGCCTTTAGCCTTTTTTCGATTAACTTGTCTAGCTCTTCTTATATCATTTTTTAATATTGCTTAAAAGGCAAATTAGCTTGATGTAGAATGCGAGTTGATTGGAGCCTGACTTTGACTGGAAGAACTGAATTACAACTGAAGGCTAATTTATATGGAGTGGAACCAGCTGCCTCATTTGGAGATGTTTGACTTGCCCATAGGATTTGGTTTAGCACATTATGCCAATTCTTTAGATAATGACCAATGTTTTTCTTAATCAAATTTATGACAATCTTATTCATAGCTTCAGCTTGGCCATTGGCTTATGCGTAATAGGTACTTGATGTCAACAATTTTATACCCCTAGAGGATGCATAATCCCTAAACTTAGCTCCAGTGAAGACTGTGCCTTGATATGTCATAATCGTCTTAGGGATACCAAACTTACAAAGGATGTTATTCTCGATGAAATCAATAACATCTTGTTGAGTTAAGTTTCTTAAGGGAACTACTTCCACCCACTTGCTAAAGTCATCGACAGCAACCAATATATACTAATGCTCATCCTCTAAATGGTTAAGGCTTGATGATTCCATACACGTCACTTGATGGAACATGCTGGAGAGGCTCGTGTTGTTGACATTCTTGGCAACTTCTGGCGTACTCCATGCAATCTCGATGCATAGAAGGCTAGTAATAGCCTTGGTGATGCAAAGTCTAGCTCATTCTATTTCTTACTTGATGAGCTCCACAAATGCCTTCGTGAACTTCGACCATCACTTATGCAGCCTCCTTATGGGTTAAATACTGCAACAATTGGCCATCGACACTTTTGAGGAACAACTCCCTATTGAGCAAAACATAATTAAAAGCTTTGAGCCTTATTTTTGCATTCGACGTTGCCATTTGGGTTAAATAAATAAGACTTTAACTCTTGCATCCAATTATCCACCCCTTCATAAAAAACCTTTGGTATGGAATATTTCCCTTTCTTTTACAAGTAAAATTTCATTTTTGATCTCCATCAAGCTTCCCAATTTGGAAGGTGGAAGCAAATAGCCAAAGGCTAATTGAGCCAAAGCATTTGATACATAGTTCAATGCCCTTGGGATATGTTGAATATCCACGTCATTGAACTCATATAATAGTTGCGCAACTATAGCTAAATATTGCATCAAACTTGTATTAATGCATTTATATGCTTGTGTAATCTATTTGATAACTAACATCGAGTCATTATATATTTCCACATTTCTACCTCCCATCCAAATAAAATGAAATCTAAACCAATTATCAAGGCCTCATATTCAATCTCATCATTAGAGAAAGTTCCATTTAGACGAAAATTGAGGTGCATAGGCTTTCCAGATAGGTCGACAATAAAATTACCTATACCTGTTCCAAATTGATTACTCGAACCATCAAAATATAGCTTCCATTTTATGAAGCCCATCTAACTTACTATGGCTTTTGGAAAATGGTCAACCACAAAATTAGCTAAAACTAGACCTTTCATGTCGTTTCATGGTATGAACTGCAAAGAAAATTTCGAAAGGGCAATAACCCATCGACTTATTCTATTATGGGTCACAAGCTTAGTCAATATATATTTAATTATATAGACTGTAGTCGGAATAATATAATATTTAAGTTTCATAGAAGCCAAATATAAAGCTAAGCATTGCTTCACTACTTTACTATAGTTTCCTCTGACTTCTATTAGCATGTGACTAAAATAAAACATAGACCTTTCAACCTCATTTTCATCATCTTAGGGCAAAAAACAATCTATAGTGTCGTCATTGGCAGACAAATACAACTTTAAAGGTCATTTATAATCAGGTGGAGTCATTACAGGTGGATTTACCAGATATTGCTTGATTTCATCAAAAGCTTTTTGGTGTTGCTAATTCCATTTAAACTCCTCCTCATTCTTTAACTACAGTAAAAAGGGAATAAATCTTTAGCGTTCCAGCCAAATTTGAAATGAAACGACACAAGAAATTGATTTTTTCATGTAAAGATTGTAACTCTTTCTTGTTTCTTGGTGGAGAAGCCTCCATTATAGCCTTAGTTTTGTTCTTGTCGACCTCTTATCCATTTGCGATGCACTAGTAATCCCAAGAAGTTACTATATACACACCAAAATTACATTTAAGTGGATTCATTTTTAAATTATACTTTCTCATTTGTTCAAAAGCATTCTTCAAATCTTTCAGATGATCATTAGTTGAGTCAGATTTCACTACAACATCATCTATATAAACCTCTATAACTTTGCCAATCATATTATGAAAAATAGCTTTCCTTGCCCTTTAGTAAGTCACTCCTGCACTTTTCAACTCAAAAGGCATAACCACCCATTCATAAGTCCCTAATGCCCCAAGACATCTAAATGCTATTTTTAAGATGTCATCTTTGGCTACAAAGATTTAATTCTAAATAGAGTGTCCTTCCATGAAACTCGTTATTTGATGGCTTGAGGTCAAATCTATCAACATATCAGCTATGGCCATTGGGTATTCATCTTTATATGTTACCAAATTTAAATTTCTAAAATCAACACAGATTCTTATCTTGCCATTTTTCGTAACTACAGGAACTATATTAGAAATCCATTTGGCATACCTAGCAGTTCTAATGAACTTGGCTTTCAACAGGCATTCAATTTCTTCCTTAACCTTCAAAGCTACCTCTAGGACGAAGCATCAAGGAGGCTGTATGAAAGGTATGGATCTTGGCTCTATTAGAAGGTGATGTTTGATTAGCTCTCCACTTAGACCAGGCATCTCATAGTAATTCCATGTGAAGCAATCTTGATACTGTTTTAATAACTCGACCATTCTTCCCCTCATTTGAGGTGTAAGCAACTTGCTTACATAAGTTGGTATTTTCTTTTCTTTAGTTCATAAATTTACTTCCTCCATAAGATCTTGCACCTCTACTTTCTTAATGTCTTCCCTTAGAGGCGACTAGTCAAAACCCATAGATCCATCATATTCTTCTTCATAAACAAAATCAGGGATTTTGTAATTAATTTCCCTGATAGCCTTGTCGGCCATATAAGCTAACAATCTCTATAATGTTTTTTCAATAATTGTCATCCCAACCAGATGGCCATGATTCAGCCTTGGGAATCATCTTGAAACATCCCCTATCAAGGAGGCAAACTTCAATTGTCTTAGGGCCAAAGCTATCATCATCTGGGGTTACCTGCTTCATTAAAGGACTACATTCCTTATAGTCTAAATTGCATTATTAGGTAAAGTAAGGGCTATTGTCTTTAGAGATGACCTCAATATTACCTTCCTTGTTCCATATGACTAACTTTTGGTGCACTATAGAAGGAATAACACCCACAACATGAATCCAATCTCTACCTAGTAACATGTTGAAAGTTGATTTTGATGGCACGATTATAAACAAAGTCTACCTTTCAGTAGTTCCCACTTTTATAGTTAGCATAACTGCCCCTTCTAAAGGGGCCTTTTACCCATCAAATTTTGTTACCATTATATTTGTAGGCACTAACTCTGATGGTTTCTTTCCTAGCATGTTAAACATCAACTTTGGGATCAGGTTCACTGCAACCCCTCCATCAATTAGTATTTTATTGATGGGCCTACCGTCGACGTGAGTTTTTATATGTAGTGGCTTCAAATGCTCCATCTCTTTATGTGAAGGCTTAGTAAAACTAGCTTCTTAAGAAAAGACCATCACCATTGATTGCTCCAATACCTAGGGCCCATCAGAAACACTATCGTAACTTCTTCTGGATTCCTAACAACTTCAAAATCTTCATAGTCATGGGGCAACACTGATACTATATTTACCTAGGCCTCAGGATCTTTTGGTTGCTCTGACGTTATTGTCTCCTTCAAGAACTCAGTCAATTCTTCCTTCAACAGGTCATCAATTTCTATATCAATCTCATCGCCAGATAAGTGAGCATACTCTCTCTCAAGGCTTTTATGCCTTTCTTTGTCAGACTTTTCACTTTTGTCAACTTGCTTGGTTTCTTCACCCTTGGAATCCTTTTTCCTGGGAAAATAGTTCTCTAACTACCTTTTTGACTTGTCTCTTAACCATTTTTTTACGTTCTAACTCCAAAAGATCCTCATCTATCATGACGATCTCTAAGGATTTCTCTGAGCAGTCACTGTTCTTAGCCTCAGTAGTTGTCTTTTTCTTTATTAGAGGCATCTTTTCCTTTTCTATTACATTTTTTTTCTTTTTTGTCAACTTCTTTCTTCTCTCCAGCTAACTTACGAGCTAAGGCCTTTTCACGTTGTCTGTGCCTCTTTTGAGATCTCGACAGTTGCTGGTAAAGTACTTGATATGTAGTTCTAGGGAACTGCAGTCACTTCCAAACTCACTCATTCCTACCTACTAGAGGGTACACGGTCTGCGAAGGTAGGGATTCAAACTGGATGCAATAACCTTTAACATTTTCCTTCCATTTGCTAGGGCATGAGACAAGATTCAAAACCCTAATTTTGGCATTAACAACATTCACAAATGGTGAAAAGGTCTAAAGTTCACCATTCTTTTGTTTCCAGCAACAAGGATTGTTTTATCTATTTTATTGTTTAGATAATATTCAACCCTAGAGTTAACAACTTGTTGACGGCCTCTGGTTTCCACCAACTAATGGGAAAGCCTAGCTGAAGCAAGCTTCAATTTCTTTTCAGCTTTTTCTTCAAATTTATAAAATAGTCGATAGGGAGGATACATTTTACCCTTATATCCTTCTTTATTTATTCTTTAAAGGAATTGAATCATCGTTTCTTCGGGTGTATAATACATATGAGCAACTTTGGACAAGTCCAGTGTATCGACAAGATCTTGATCCCTTTTGGCGTGAGGATCATAGTCAATATGGATCATATTGCATGACACCTCAAGCTCCACAAAGGTAACTGAAATGTTGAATGGGTTTGAGTCAACCTTCATAGTGGGCTTGTCTTTTTTATCAAACTTCAGGAGGCCTTCCTTTAGGTTGCGCTGAATTAAATCTCTAAAATAAATGCAATTATTAGTAGAATGCTTAAAATGATGGTGAAATTTATAATACTTTTTATTTCTAATTTAATGTGCATGAGGAATAACATGGTCTCCTTTTAATCTTAATCAGTTATCTTTTAATGACAAATCAAATATTTGATCAGCCTTTGTAATGTTAAATGAATATATTTTTCGACCAACAAAGCCTATTTTTTCTATACCATTTACTGGCTCTAAAGCCTAACAACTATAAAGTGGCCTATCTTGTAATTCTGTCACTATTATCCCTTCTTCACTCAAGGCTTTTTCAAGTTCTTTATCACATTGGACCAGGTGTATCATTTTTTTCTTATTTTGTTGCTTCAAACTTTCCTTCTCCTCTTGTAAACATTCAATTTTTCGTACCTTATTGGCTAGTTGTGCCATATCAATAAATTGTTGGTTCACTAATTTCTTTCTAATGGAGAAGTCTAAGTCTAAAGCCGCAATTTTGACTATCTTCGGCTTAAGAATTGGAGTGTAACATCAACTCTTTAATTGTCTAAATCTTGCCAAGTAATTATCGATGGATTTTTCTGGCATTCGTTTGACATTAAGTAATTTTGTCAAACCTACCTTCATTTTGGCTTTAAAAAACTATTCATGAAATATCATTTCAAGTTGAGCCCATGAATGGATCGATCTCGGGAGTAAGGTTGAATACCATGTAAAAGCATTATGAGTGAGTCAATTAGGAAACCCTTCATCTTGAGATATTCATTTGACGCTAAATCATCATATTTTGTAGTGACCTTGGCAACATGTTCAACAAATGACTTTCCACCTTTACTAGAAAACTTTGTGAACATGGGAACTTTGTAGCCCCTAGGAAATCCCAATTAACTTAAAAATTTGGGAAAGCCAAAACAAATTGTGGTTGAAACATAAGGTCGACATTAAACCTGAACTTAGTTAAGGCTTGCTCGATGGCCCGAATAACATTTTGATATAGAAGAACTAGTGGTCGACCTAGTCCAAATTGCCTACCTCTTGTTTGGGCATTAATTACTCGACCATTTCAGTCTATATAGCCTACATGGCCATACTGGAGCTAATTATTTACGTCTTGGTTTTATGCACTAAGAGTATTGTTAATTTCATAACCGTAAGTTTATTCATTTTCTGTGCCTCCTAGCATAGCATTAAATCGACCTACTTGTTGAACCAAGGCATTGCAAGTACTATTAGTTGCCTTTATCAATAGGTTAAGAATCATGTTCGTCTATTGAGTTAACATATAAACCATATCATGATTACTCCCATCAATCTATTGTCTATGGTAGCAAAGATTTGAATCGTTTGGCTTTGACCTAAGGATGGTGTCAGCATTTCTTCGACAACCCTTTGTAGGTCTGCCAGAAAATTCTAGCTACTGGAGCCAACACTATTCAGTCTAGCTAGGTTGTTCATAAAATTCATGGTTGAAAGACAACTGGAATCGAAACCCATGTTTCACCTAAACGTCAAGGTTCCACCAGCCATTGGAATTGCAGTTGGAGGAGTTTATGTGGTAGCAGTTACTGGCAATGTATTTAAGATTCTAGCAGTCATTGGCATTCCATACTTAGGTACGAAGCCAGGATAAAAACTATAATTTTGAAAATCCAAACTACCTATATGCCTTTTAGTGTTTATCCCACTCAACGGTGCAACAATTACAACTACCGCAATTGACGCTAGTGTTTCCCTGACTTTTGGTGCACTCGGGATTGTGTTTGTGATATATGAGTTTGTATTATTGTTTATGGACATATTGGAGGTTTTTATACTACTTGTTAGTTGTGGCATAAGAATTGACACCTATGATTTTAATAGGTCCCACAAGGTGTACCGATTTATTTCTGGTAGATTTTGACAATCTAATTAACAATGTGATTTTATAATCTCAGTTCAGGGAAGGGAATCACTTCCTCTTATGGGCTCTTTGTTTTCACATAGTGTCCAAACTCGTGCATGCAAATGTCTATACAAAGAAATGAAAAATGCCATTAATATGCATAAGAAATAGTTATTGGATTTAACTAAAAGTGAAGAGTAACTCCTTCAAATTTATAAGAGTTACAACAGCAACAAAACAACAAAGGATAAAAATGTACTAAAATATTAAACAAAAGAAAGAAAAATTCTGTTGTAAAGGCGTTTAAGGGACTCTTTTCTAGCTATGTGTGTGTAAGGAGTTGTGTGTGTCAAGCTTCTTGTCCTTCTTCAAATCTATTATTTATACTCTTTCGACTTTCATTATGGTTAGCTATGAGACATTGAAGACTGATTTTGATTATAACAAACATGAAGATGATGGGAAGACCAAGTCTAAGATCTTCAAGAATAGCTTTAGGACTTAGAGTCTTTTTGTACGAAGCTTTTTGGATATCTCTTTGGTTTTTTAAGAAAACTTTTTCAATAAATCCAAACCTTCAAAATGGATTTTGATGATAGCTAAAAGGTTTTTAGGAAGTTTGGAAATAATCTGGCAAGTTTTAAAATGTTTAAAAATGTTTTTAAAACAAGTCTATTCGAATAAAGCTCCCTTTATTCGAATAAACCAAGTCAAATGATCCTTGGACTATCAAGGTTTATTCGAATAACTTTAGAGTTAATAATGTTTTTAAATCTGCTGCGTGCCTGTTTTTCAAAAATATATTATTCGAATAGCACTTATACTATTCGAATAGAGGCTTTCCATAATGTTTTCTTTTAAGATAAGTTATTCTAATAACTCACTTGTTATTCGAATAAAGGTGTTTATCAGAAAACTCTTTCAAAAGGAGTTATTCGAATAACCCTTATGTTATTCAAATAACATATTTCAGAATCAATTTTCTCATGATTTTTCAAAAGGTGTTATTCGAATAACTCAAAGGTTATTCGAATAAACACGAGCCCCTGTTTTAGAAAGAAATGGCTATTTTCACATTTAATGCATATTTGTAATTGGCATTGGCTAAAGCCATTAAGCAATGGTTTTGATGGTAACAAGCAAGGACAAGTAATGAAGTGTAAAGATCAAGTCCCAAGGTTTTTCAAGATTAGCTAATAGGACTTAGATCTTATGTAAAGGAAAATGAGAATCACACTAAGGTCAAATATGTTTTTAAATCTTTACAAATGTTTTTCACATGCTAAAATGCTCAACAAACATGTTTTGTCTTAGTGGTAGTTCAAATCTATGAAAAATAGTCAAGTTTATGTTTTGCAAAACTGACCTTTGGTTACTCTTTTGATCATATCTTTCAAAATACTTTGAGTTTTGTTGTGAAAATTTTTCATTTAAAAATAGACTCAAATATCTTTTCAATTAGTGGTCATTTGCTTTAATCGAATAAGAAATGAAGAAGTTATGACCATTTAAAGTCAGTTTTCAAAATCAGAGTGCTATAACCGATTATGGAATATCCATAACTGATTATGCACCAAGTCAGAAGTGTTTTTCATGCATTAAAAGCTCATAACTGATTATGGAATATCCATAACCGATTATGCACCAAATCAGAAGCATTTTTCATGTTTTAAAAGCTCATAACCGATTATGGATTTCCCATAACAGATTATGGATTTCCCATAACAGGTTATTCTAAAAGTAAGTGACGAAGGCTTTGTTTTTAAAAAGGCTCATAACCGATTATGAAAATCTCATAACAGACTATGAAGTTAGACAGAAGCTCAGGAAATCATTTTAAGGAGTCATAATCGATTATGGCATTGCCATAACAGATTATGGTCAATCACAGAACATGCTCCCAACGGCTCTATTGAGCACTAAATGCCCTCAATAATCCTCCAACGGCTCTTAAATGTCATGGGCTATAAATGGAAGTGTTTGGGCATTGCTTACAAGTTGGAGAACAATCTAAAAATCATTCTTGAGCATTAATTTCGTATTTCATCATCTCTTTCTCCAAAACTCTGTTTTAAGCTTCAAAGTGTGAATCCTTGATACCTATAGTTCTTCAATTTGTATTATCTACTCTTTGAGAGAGTTTCGATCATTTAAACGCTTTGTCTATTCTGTAAAGAGGGTAAGGTATCCCTTTAGTGAAAAAGAGTGAGGTATCCCTTGTTGAAAAGAATGTGAGATATCCTTCAAAGGTGTAAAGAGGGTGAGGTATCCCTCAAAGGTTGTAAAGGGTGAGGCATCCTTTGTTGTAAAGAAGGTGAGGTATCCTTCAAAGGTTGTAAAGGGGGTGAGGTATCCCTCTAGTGAAAAAGGGTGAGGTATCCCTGTTTTGAGGCTCAAGCACAAAGGGTGAGGTATCCCAAGGAGTGGTGAGTGCTCTATTGTATAAAGGTTTTCAAGCACCCGTTCAAGCTTGAAGTTTAGTGGAAAATCTCGAGTGGGTTGCTTAAGGACTAAACGTAGGTCACAAGGGGTGGCTGAACCAGGATAAATCCTTGTATTTGCTTTTCTCAACTCTATCTCTTTACATTTGTGCCTTAATTATATATGCTTGAGTTGAATTTGATATATAACTTATTTGCTAGATTTATCCTATAGCCCAAGTGGTATTTGAGAAATCTCTATTATGTGTATCTTTATTTGCAAGTGTTGACTGAAAGTATTAAAATGCATAATTTCTCAAAGTTATTTTGAAAATTTGTAATCACCTAATTCATCCTCCTCTTGGGTGATGGTTGCCATGACTAACAATATTTAATTGCCCTCAACGGCTAGTTTCCCAAATAACTCTATAAATACATGCCTTTGGGTTATCTTTGAACACACCCAACTATCTTAAACAATTCTTTTTTACTTTAATTCGTGATTCATATTTTTACATATTTCCTATGCTCTTTTTCGTCAAAACTTTGAGATATCTTTAAAGAGCTTCATAGAGCTTTGAGTTGTATTATTCACTCTTTTGAGAGTTTCTCTTCTACTATATTCTGATTCATTGTAAAGAGGGTGAGGTATCTCTCAAAGAATTTGTAAGGCTGATGTATCCCTGACTATTGAGGCTCAAAACACAAATGGTGAGGTATCCACAAGTGTGAAAAGAGCTCTGTTGTGTAAAGATAGTAGACACTTGTTTAAGCCTCAGTTTATTATGAAAAATCTTGGATAGTTTTTCGAGGACTAGACGTAGGGCACAAATGATTGGTGGCTGAACCAGGATAAATATTGTGTTTATTCTTCTTATCTCATACTTCTTTATTTCCTGTAATTTATTTTATTTTTATACATGTTTATTTTGCGTTTAAAGCTCTCTATCCTCTCTATTTATTCATTTCATTTGAGAAATGTTTCAATAAAAAATGTTTTATAAGTGTTTGCGAAAGGTTTTTTATATACTCAATTCACCCCCTCTTGAGTACGGAAGCCACTTAGTAATAAGTGGTATCAAAGCTAGACTATTGTATAAAGAGCTTAGCAACTTCAAGAGAACATGGCTTCTTCAAATGGTTTTTCAGAATGATCTTCCGTAAACCGACCACCATTTTTCAATGGGGATGATTATGCCTATTGGAAGGAAAGAATGAAATTTTTTATTGAAGCTATTGATCTAGATGTATGGGATGCTGTTGAAAATGGTGCTTTTGTTCCCACATGTGTGGTCGATGGTGTAAAAGTTGAAACTCTAAGAAGTGAATGGACTGATGAGGATAAGAAAAACGTTCAATATAATTTAAAAGCTAAAAACATCATTACCACTGCTTTGGGGTATGATGAATTTTTCAGAATTTCAAACTGTAAAATTGCCAAAGAAATGTGGGACACTTTACAAATTACCCATGAGGGTACTAGTGAAGTAAAGAGGTTGGGAATCAATTCTCTAACTCGCGAGTATGAATTATTTATAATGAACTAAGGAGAATGCATTCAAGAAATGCAAAAATAGTTAACCTACATTGTAAATCATCTTACATCATTAGGAAAGAATTTTTCTAATAAAGATCTTATTAACAAAGTTTTGAGACGTCTGAGTAGGATTTGGCAACCTAAGGTCACAGCCATATCAGAATCAAGAGATCTATCAATAATGACACTAGTTATTCTCTTTGGAAAACTTCAAGAGCATGAATTAGAACTAAATAAGCTTGATCAAAGTGAAGAAAATGATAAGAAAAAGAAATGGATTGCTCTCAAGACTACCTCTTTTGCAACTGAAGATGATGACGAGAATGGAAAAGGCACAAAAAATCTTGAGCTAAATAAAGAAAATCTCAGCCTTCTGATAAAAAAGTTTAGAAAATTTCTTAGGAAAAAGGGAACTTAAAAAAAACTGTCATTCCCTCCAAAGAAAACTCATCACAGAGGAGAAGGAGCATCATCAACTCTAACTTGCTACAAGTGCGGGAAACCAGGACACATGAAGATGGAGTGCCTAATTTATCAAAAGAAAATGGAGAAATTTGAAAAGAAACCCTTCAAGGAAAGAAAAGGAAGAAGAGCCTATATAGCATGAGATAACAATAATATGGACTCCACTGATAGCTCAGGTAGCGAGGAAGCCCATCTATGTCTTATGGCCAAAGGAGAAGACAAATAACAAGAAAGTGACATTGAGGTAATTTCTAACTTTGATTTATCCCCTTCTTATAATGAACTACAAGATGTTTTTGAAGAATTACATGATGAATCAATAAGGATCACAAAATTAGTCTCTTCATCTAAGAAAACAATTTCTTCTTTGGAAAATCAAATTATTATTTTAAACAAAGAAATTGAAAAATTAAAAATTGAAAATGAGACATTAGGATTAATTGATGCTTGTTTAACTTCTTCTCCACATGCTTCTACATCTTCATCTTGTTTATCTTGCCAAGTTTTTGAAAAATAAATTGAAGACTTAAAGAACACAATTTCTAAATTTACTTTCGGAAGAGATAATTTAAATATTTTATTGGGGAAACAAAGAGTTTCTTTTCAAAAATTTGTTATAAGTATAATCCTCAAAATCAGCAAAAGTTTTATAAAAATCTCTCTGTTCATTCAAGTACTTTAAGTAGTCTTTTTATTAAATATTTTTATTGTGGGAAGAAAGGACACAGTGCCTCAACATCTAATGCAAGGAAAAACATCAACACGAAAATTGGTACTAAAATGGTTTGGGTTCCTATGGGTACTATATCCAAAACTAACACACAAGGATTCAAGAAAATTTAGGTACCAAATATGATTAACATTAGCAATAGCAATGGTTTTGATGATAATAAACAAGAAAGGAATAGAAGTGCAAAGATCAAGTCCTAAGATTCTTCAAGTTTAGCTTATAGGACTTAGATCTTGTGTAAAGGTAAATAGGAATTACACTAAGCTCAAATATGTTTTCAAATATTTACAAATGGTTTTTCACATGCCAAAATGCCCAACAAACAAGTTTTGAAAAGCTAATCATAGTGGTAGTTCAAATCTATTAAAAATAGCTAAGTTTATGTTTTGCAAGACTGACCTTTGTTTACTCTTTTTATCATATCTTTCAAAATATTTTGAGTCTTGATCTGAAACTTAGTTTATATGAAAATAGACTCAAAGATCTTTCCAATGAGTGGTCATGTGTTTTAAACGGATAAGAAATGAAGTAGTTATGACCATTTAAAGTCAGTTTTCAAAACTAGAGTGCAATAACTGATTATGGATTCCCTATAACCGATTCTAAGGCTTCTAACCAATTAGGACAACTCCCTAACTGATTATTTGATAAGTCAGAGGCGTGGCCTCTTTATATTTTAGAGGGCCTAACCGATTAGGCCACTTAGCTAATTGGTTAGTATGATTTCTGGAAGAAACGTGCTTTTGCTAATTGGTTAGTATCCTTTTCTAAACAAAGCCACGTGAACCACTTTTCTAAATGCCTAATCGATTAGGCAAGTCTGCTAATTTATTAGTAAGTGAAATAAGTTATGAATGATTCTTTTTAAATTGGTCCTAACCGATTAGCCATTTTCTTAATTGGTTAGTGTGTTTTTAAAGAGTCATGTGAAATGAAATTTAAGAGATCCTAATCGATTAGGTGTTTTGCCTAATTGATTAGTGTGTTTTTAAAAAGTCTCAGGAAATGAATTGTGAGAGGGCCTAACCGATTAGGCAAATATGCTAATTGGTTATTCCTTTTAAAAGAGGCCTGAAACTCATTTACTAAATGGCCTAACCGATTAGGACTTCTCTCTAATCGGTTATCTGGCAAAACAGAAATCATTTTCAACGGCTCTATTGGATTATTTATTGAACCCAACCACCTCCAACGGCTCTAAAATGTTTTGGGCTATAAATGAAAGTGTTTGGGTATCAAAGAAAAATTAGAAAACTATCTAAACAAGTCTCTTGATCATCAAATACGAGTTTTCTCTCTTATCTTCTATCATACTCTGTTTTGAGCTTCAAAGTGTGAATCCTTGATACCTATAGTACTTCAATTTGTATTATCCACTCTTTGAGAGAGTTTCTATCATCCAAACACTTTGATTATTCTGTAAAGAGGGAGAGGTATCCCTCTAGTGAAAAAAGGTGAGGTATCCCTCAAAGGTTGTAAAGGGTGAGATATCCCTATTTTGAGGCGCAAAGCATAAGGGTGAGGTATCCCAAGGTGTTGTTGAGTGCTCCAATCTGTAAAGGTTTTCAAGCACCCGTTCAAGCTTGAAGTTTAGTAGAAAATCTCAAGCGGTTTGCTTAAGGACTGGACGTAGGTCACAAGGGGTGGCTAAACCAGGATAAATCCTTGTGTTTAATTCTCTCAACTCTATCTCTTTACTTTTTGCTTTAATTATATATGCTTGAGTTGAGTTTGATATTTAGCTTTGCTTGAATACTTTCTATCTCGACTTATTTATTTGTGAGTGATTTATTCGATCTCATCTATCTATTCACTTTAATCAATCAATAGCTTCAATGAAAATTGATAATCAAACGTTTTGCGAAAGAATTACGAAATTATTTTATATACTCAATTCACCCCCCCTTCTTGAGTATTGAGGCCACTTGGTAATACCAAAAGTTAGAAATTAAATATGTGTTGTAGGTGTGCTTGAAGGACATGAGCTCAAATTGGTACCTCGATAATGGTTGCTCTAAGCACATGACTGGAGATGACTCCAAGTTCTCATTCCTTATTCCTAAGACTCATGAATATGTAACTTATGGAGATAATAACAAAGGAAAGATTCTTGGAATCGGCAAAGTCGGTAAAAATCCTAATTCTTCTATTGATAATGTATTGCTTGTTGAAGGACTTAAACATAACTTGCTTAGTATTATTCAATTATGTGATAAAGGAAATAAAGTAATATTTAATTCAAACTGTTGCATAATTGAAGGAAAAAATGATAAGCATGTTAAGTTTTGTTGGTCATAGAATTAATAATATTTATATGATTAGCCTTGATGATATATCATCAAGTGATGCGAAATGCCTTTTAAGTAAGGAAGATGATTCATGGTTATTGCATAGAAAAATTGCACATATTCACATGGATCACTTAAGAAAGTTGGTATTTGAAGAGCTAGTAATTAGACTACCTAAGCTCAAATTTGAAAAAAATAAATTATGTGATGCATATCAAAAGAGAAAACAAGTAAAGGTTTCTTTTAAAGCTAAAAAAATTGTTTCAACTTCTAGACCTTTACAACTTTTGCATATGAATTTTTTTGGACCATCTAAAACTATGAGCTTTGGTGGGAATTACTATGCTCTAGTGATTGTGGATGATTTTTTTAGATTCACATGGACACTATTTCTTTCTCACAAAAATAATGTATTTCAAGCTTTTAAGAAACTTGCCAAAGTTATCCAAAAATAAAAAAAAGGTTTTTGTATTACATCTATAAGAAGTGACCATGGTGGTGAGTTTGAAAATCATGATTTTGAAACTTTTTGTGATGAACATGGCATTGAGCATAATTTTTCTGTCCCTAGAACTCCACAACAAAATGGAATTGTAGAAAGGAAAAATGAAGAAATGACAAGAACTATGCTCAATGAAGCTACACTTCCTAAATATTTCTGGGCTAATGCGGTAAGTACCGCTTGTTATGTAATGAATATGGCCATTATAAGGCCAATTTTAAGGAAAATCTCATTTGAATTATACAGAGGAAGGAAACCAAATGTTTCACATTTTCATGTTTTTTGATGTAAATGTTTTGTTTCAAATAATGGAAAGGATAACTTAGAAAAGTTTGATGTTAAGTCTGATGAAGGTCTAATCATAGCAAAGCTTTTAGAATTTATAATAAAAGAACTATGACTATTGAAGAGTTTATTCATGTTGCTTTTGATGAAACTAATCCAAATTGACCGAAAAAGGATTTTGTTGATGATGTTGCAGAAATCTTGGCAGAAACACATTTGGACAAGAAAGAAAAAGAAGTCAAAGGGCAAAAGGAAAGTCAAGAAGACACTCCAAGACAAGAGGATTCACAAGTCATGGACCTTCTCAAGGAGTAGAGGACATCAAGACACCATCCTCTTGACTTTGCGATAGATGATATTTCAAAAGGGGTAATTACTAGAAATTCTCTTAGAAATACGTGTAACCACATGGCTTTCGTTTCACAAATTGAGCCTAAAGACCTAAATGAAGCCTTTGATGATGAACATTGGATCTTGGTTATGTAAGAGGCACTAAATCAATTTGAAAGGAATCAAGTTTGGGAATTAGTTCCAAGACCCAACGTAATTGGCACCAAATGAGTCTTTAAAAATAAACTTGATGAAACTGGCCTAATAATAAGAAATAAAGCCAGGTTGGTTACAAAAAGCTATAATCAAGAAGAAAGATTAGACTATGAAGAAACCTATGCGTTTGTAGCTAGATTAGAAGCTATTAGAATGTTATTTGTATATGCTTGCATCATGGATTTTAAATTATATCAAATGGATGTTAAAAGTACTTTTTTAAATGGCTTTATTCAAGAAGAGGTGTACGTTGAACAACCTTCGGGTTTTGAAAATTATGAACTACCCAACCATGTTTTTAAACTGAAAAGGCTTTATATGGCTTAAAATAAGCTCTTAGAGCTTGGTATGAAAAGTTGAGTAAGTTTCTTTTAGAAAACGGTTTTCTAAGAGGAAATGTTGATACAACCCTTTTTATTAAAAATAAAAAGCATGATATTCTCCTTGTATAAGTTTATGTTGATGATATTATTTTTGGTGCTACTAATGAATCCCTTTATAAGAAATTTGCTAAAACAATGCAAAATGAGTTTGAAATGTCAATGATAGGAGAATTTAATTTCTTCCTTGGGCTTCAAATCAAGCAAACTAAGGAAAGGACATTCATAAGCCAAACAAAATATTGCAAGGAATTGCTCAAAAATTTTAAAATGGACAATGCCAAGTACATGGCTACACCAATGGACACCTCTTGCTATTTGGACAAAGATGGAGGAGGTAAATCTGTGAAAATTACTAAATATAGAGGTATGATTGGATCTCTCCTTTATCTTACTGTTAATAGGCTAGATATAATGTTTAGTGTGTGCATATGTGCTAAATATCAAGTTAATCCTAAAGAATCACACCTATGTGCTGTAAAAAGAATCATGAAATACATAGCAGACACTTCACAAATGGGTCTGTGGTACCCCAAAGGTGCCTCATGTAGCCTAATTGGTTATTTCAATAATGATTTTGCTACATGCAAAATGGATAGGAAGAGTACTAGTGGGATATACCACTTGCTTGGAAGCTCCTTAGTTTCTTGGCATAACAAGAAGCAAAATAGTGTGACATTGTCTACAGCTGAAGCTGAATATGTTACAGCTGGAAGTTGTTGTGTACAAATTCTTTGGACGAAGCAATAACTTCTAGACTATGGACTCTAACTTCATCACATCCCCATAAGATATGACAACACTAGTGTAATCAATTTGTCTAAAAATTCTATTTTGCACTCTAGAACAAAGTACATAGAAATAAGGCACCACTTCATCAGAGACCATGTACAAAAAGGAGATTGCATGCTTGAATTCATTGAAACATCTAAACAACTTGTGGATATTTTATCTAAACCCTTAGCAAAAGAAGCATTCTTTTATATTAGAGGAGAATTATGTATAATTGATCAATCATATATATGAATGCATGCTTGTATTTATTGCTTTTTTATTTATTTATCACTTTTGAATTATTACTGACTTAAGCATCGGAGATATCCCACAATTTGTTTTGCAAGTATTTTATCTTTAGGTAAGGTTACTTCTCTCAAACTATATCTCTATGCGTGCTTACTGATGTTTTCCTAATAGGTTTATTTAAATAAACTTGTGGCTATTCGAATAACCAAAGTTAACAATTCAATACTTATGTTTCCTATTTGTTTTATTCGAATAAAGTCTGTCTTTTCTCTGTCTGTGGTGTCAGTCTTATTCGAATCAAGTCATATTTATTCGAATAACGTCATTCTTTTCTCTGTTTGTGGTATCTGATTTATTTGAATAAAGCACATACTTATTCGAATAATGTTTTTTTAACAGAGGCAAATTCTTTTGGTTTTGTTCGAATAACTAGATGGTTATTCGAATAAACCTTGGCAGAAACCCAAGTCAACAGGCTTGGTTATTTGAATAACTGCATAGTTATTCGAATAGTGTCTGGCAGTAGGCCACGACGTTTAGATTATCACGCATTTTATTCGAATAACATGGTAGTTATTTGAATAAAACACGGGCTCTATATATGCCCACAACGCATTTCTCTCTTCATTTCTTCACTTCTCCTCTTCTTATTTATTTCTCTCCATTCATGTTGCACAGACCAGAAACCCTTCTCCATCATTTCTGTCTTCACCTACTCTCCCCTGACCTCCACCTTTGTTCATCCCTACTCCACCCTACTCCATTGTTCACTTTTGGTACTTCACGGCTCACATTAAAGACCTTTTCTCTCACATCTCACAGTCTACTTCCTCCAAACATCATTACCATGGCCTTTTCCTCCAACATCAAATGTGCCCAAACCAAAACAGCCCCAGTCAACAACCCCTTGGACTTACGAAGGCTTTTCTTAAATGTGGCCGATTTGAATCGCTTTAGAACTTATTTTTGGGGACGAGACCGCGTTCAACCCAAGTACCTCGATTTAAATTTCTTCGAGAAAGAGAGTGGCTTTGACTTTCTGAATCTGCTAAATCATCAAGGAGTGCTATTGCAATACGGTCATCTACCTTGATTAGGTCAAGATATTCTATTGCAATTTAAGAATTGATGAGCAGTATCTTCACTCTGATGTCAGTGATCAACATTTGGTGATTACCCCTCAAGATTGGGTATAATTGTTTGGGTTGTAGGGCACTGGTCACAACATTAATGAAGACACCAATACTCTTGTCTAGGAGTACAAGAAGCTACAGGCCATTAAAGATATGTTGAAACATGGCCTGATGTTACCACGAGGTGGTGTCAAGGAAGGTATGCTGGAGAGCCAAGACAGGCTCTTACACTATGTATATGTCCATATCCTGGCACCTCGAGGAGGCAACTATGCCTACATGAGTGAGGATGACATCTTTATGATATGGCTCATGAAGAAAGGATACCAAATTAATTGGCCCATCTTCATCATAAAGCATATGATGAAGGCAAAGGGTAAAGAACGGTCTGACTTACCCTACGACTTGATCGTCACTGCCTTCCTTGGCAAATATCCTCAGATTTTGGAAACTAAGCGGACAACTTAGCTGACTCATCATAATGTTTTAGTTCACTCATTCTACACAAAATGAAGATGATCAAAACTGCAGATGACTAGGTCTATCTAAATGAGGTGGAAGATGATATAGAAGAGCAACAAGGCAAACCTGTTGCCCTCGCTGCTGATGCTGCTCCTATTGTTCCTGCTACTGGTCCAGTCACTCTGGATAAAATAATGGCCACCTTGCAAGACAACAAGGCATATATAGAGAACACCTTCTCTATTTCATTTGATAGGATATAAGGTGTAGAGCATGGACAAGTGACTTTGCGAGACCTTCTTACTGGGCGAGCGCCCAATTCCCTTCCTTTGCCACCAGATACATTCTTTTAGGCTTAGGATCACTCTTTTTATTTTTTGTATTGGTTGTTTATTTTTTATACAACTGTAAATGTACTTGACCATTTTGATGAATGATATGCAGTTGTTGAATTACGTCTTATTTTATGTTGTGCCTGACTATATGTGATGGTTTTCCCGCTTTTAATTAAAATTATATGATGAACTTAAATGCATTTTAATTGCTTCTGCTTTAAGCTTGCTCTTGCACTCTCTTTTTGATTATTTCAAAATTGGGAGAAAAAGCTTGAGCTCCATAATAAGTTCTTCTGTTTGAGAAAATACAAGTAAAAATAAAATTAAAATTGGATTCCAAAAGTAAGGGGGAGCTGATGCACATCTATGATATAAATCATCTCTTACAAAAAGGAGGGGGAGTAAGTCTCTTAAAATAGCTGTGTGAATTCTAATTTATTTGAACTAACTTCTTTTCTCAATATTAGTTTGTCATCATCAAACATGGGGAGAATGTGATTGACTATGAGACATTGAAGAATGATTTTGATGATAACAAGTATGAAGATGATGGGAAGACCAAGTCCAAGATATTCAAGAATAGCTTTAGGACTTAAAGTCTTTTTGTACGAAGCTTTCTGGATATCTCTTTGGTTTTGGAAGAACACTTTTTCAATAAATCCAAAACTTCAAAATGGATTTTGAAGATAACTAAAACGTTTTTGAGAAGTTTGGAAATAATCTAGAAAGTTTTAAAAATGTTTAAAAATATTTTTAGAACAGGTCTATTCGAATAAAGCTCCCTTTATTCGAATAAACCAAGCCAAATGATCCTTGGGCTATGCAAGTTTATTCGAATAACTTTAGAGTTATTTGAATAATGTTTTTAAATCTGTTGCGCACTTGTTTTTCAAAAATATACTATTCTAATAGCACTTATGCTATTCAAATAAAGGCTTTCCATAATGTTTTCTTTTAAGATGAGTTATTCGAGTAACTCACTTGTTATTCAAATAAAGATGTTTATCAGAAAACTCTTTTAAAAGGAGTTATTCGAATAACCCTTATATTATTCGAATAACATATTTCAGAATTAGTTTTCTCATAGCATTTCAAAAGGTGTAATTCGAATAACTCAAAGGTTATTCGAATAAACACGAGCCCCTGTTTTAGAAAGAAACAACTATTTTCACATTTAATGCATATTTAATTACCCCCAACGACTAGTTTCCCAAATAACTTTATAAATACATGCCTTTGGGTCATCTTTGAACACACTTGACTATTTGAAATAATTCTTTCTTGCTTTAATTCGTGATTCATATTTTTACATATTTCTTGTGCTCTTTTTCACCAAAACTTTGAGATATCCTTATAGAGCTTCATAGAGCTTGGAGTTGTATTATTCACTCTTTTGAGAGTTTCTCTTCTGCTATATTCTGATTCATTGTAAAGGGGTGAGGTATCCCTCAAAGAATTTGTAAGGGTGAGGTATCCCTGACTGTTGAGGCTCAAAACACAAAGGGTGAGGTCTCTTCATGTGTGAAGAGTGCTCTATTATGTAAAGGTAGCAGACACATGTTTAAGCCTGAGTTTATAGTGAAAAATCTCAAATAGTTTTTCGAGGACTGAATGTAAACCACAAGCGGTTAGTGGCTGAATATGGATAAATATTGTGCTTATTCTTTTTATCTCATACTCCTTATTTCCTGTAATTTATTTTATTTTTATACGTGTTTATTTTGCGTTTAAAGCTCTTTATCCTCTCTATTTATTCATTTCATTTGAGAAATAGTTTCAATAAAAATTGTTTTGTAAGTGTTTATGAATTTTTTTTTAAATACTCAATTCACCCTCCTTCTTGAATATGGAAGCCACTTGCTAACATTCATCACTCTTGCTTCCTTTTGAATTTGAAAACTCCACAATTTGGGTGCCTTCACAATAATTGATCTTCCCTTTCAAGATTAACTTTCATATTTTCTCTCTTACAACTTGTCTTGGGCAATTGCATGTAGTTTTAGGCAGTTTCTTGAAGTTCCTAGTGGTTGGTAACTTTTTCTCTGACTGACATAAAACCAATCCTACGTCAACTCCTTCCTTGATGTTGACTCTATTTTCCTACGTCGATCTCCTGATGTCGACCTCTTGTTTTCTTGTCTCTTTTGTCATGTGTTTCTTCTGCTTATTATTCCCTTTGCAAGTCTTTACTCACTTTTTCATACTGCTAATTTTATACATAAAAAATTTCAAAATACCCCTAACAATATGAAAAATAAAATAAAATATTAATAGACCATGCTAACGTGACAAAAACTACTCTAAACCAACAATAAATTTTAGAAGTATCCCAACTTGATAAATTGTTTCTAAATTGACACCAAATTAGTCCATTACCCTCCATATATGCAAATCTTGCAAATGTAATCATTGGATTAGAATTTCAAGCCATTGGAGTGAGCAGTGTTGTGGCAAAACAAAAACCAAAAAACAAAAGGGCAAAATTCACAATAAGTATTAATGGATTATCTAGTATGTTAATGAGTGTGGTAAGATTTTATCAAGGAATTTGAAAAAAATTTGTGATTCTTGTTCTTATTCTAGGAAGTAAATTACCACTTCTAGGACTTCCAAATTTTTGGTAATTGAATTTGCAAAATATTGACGTCGAAACACTTAAGCAATAGAAAAATGATATATGCAAAAAGGTAATTGATAACAATGAAATTGATAGAAAGATAAGTTTATTAGAATGTAAATTTACAGAAAGATAAACGCGGTCAGAAATAAAGGTGTGAGAAAGATAACTTGATAGAAGCATAAGGTGCGTAGAAGGTAGAAATGATAGAAAATGAAACCTTACTTCGAAGTAAATTGAAAAAAAGATAAAATGCAAAAATCAATATCAATTGATCAATATAATATAAAAAAAGAAGATATATGGTCTAAAAATATGTCATGTGTCTTCTTAGTCATCAATTTATTATTTTAATTTCTTGACATGTGACATCTATAGTAATTAATTTTCTATCATATGTCATATGATGTGATAATTTTGTTCACATGTGATCTAATGTGGCAACTGCCACATCTACAAAAAAAAAAATAAATTTTAAAAAAATCATTCATCAGAAAACAAAATAAAAAAATGAAAATGAAAAAAATACTTAAACAGCCAAATAAGTTAAAAAATAAATCAAAATGGTTTGAATCAACAAAAAATTACTTTTTCCATTCCCATTAATCTCTTTTTGGGTTTTCGAATATCTTCTCTTCTTTGTTATTGGTGGAAATTTCATATGTTCCTCTCATTTCACAAATTTCCTCTTATGGAAACAATAAAACACAATGGTGGTGGCCTCGTGATGCATAACAACTAGAGTTGTTGTGTTTAGAGTCATGATGGTTGGGTGTCACCATTAGTTCAATGCATCGTAGGTTTTCATGCGAAACACAATGGAGATAGAACCCACTATCGCTATGATTGCTCATGGTGATGACAAAGACAAAATAAGAAGAGTCGTTGCAGAGGGAGAACAAAGTAACCCATCTTGCATAGAACTCATCGGAAACATCACCTTTGTGTAGCAACACGGGTTCTCAATCTCTGACATAGGATGCTAGTATGGTCAATCATAAGTTTCCACAATTCAAAAACATTTGAATCCATTTGAATAAAAATATTTAAATAATTTTTTCAATACAATAAAATATGGAAAATGTATTAATGATACATTTATACCCAATCAATGACGCATTGTATTGCTAATAATAATAATAATAATAATAATAATTTTAGTGTAGTTTACGTGATTTGGATTTGAAGTTATTGTCTAATGAGTATTAAAGATAAAAAAGTATTAATCACTCATTTATACAATTTTGAAATATATAACACATTTTATTTTTGTTGTCATTCACTAACCTTACCTTAATTGATCAAATATTTGAAATTGATTTCTCCATAAATAATTGAAGCTCATGAGTGATTGGGTGCATTAATTTAGAAACTTTTGCATAATTAATGTATTTATTTGATGTGATTAGCTTTCAACTCATTTTACATGAGTCTAAAGAATTATGATGTGTTAATTTTGTTGTCAATCACAAATGTTTCCTTAATTGTAAAATTGGAGTCCAATGATTTGATTTGAAAGGAGTCATAAATTGATTATACAAACGACTAAACAAATGACTTAATTAATCCAACCTTTATTTCCATAATTTCCTCTCTTAATTTCAAAGCTTTCAACCCTTTAAATCTATATACATTTCCTTTCATTACATTTTTATATGGTTTACTATTTTGCAGGAGAATTCATCTATTATCACTCTAAAATCAACCCTTTAAGTTTGCTATAACTATAAAGAATTTGAATATGTTTGGGTCATGAATGTGGTTTCAATAGATTCTCTATGCATTCAATAGATCCTCCATGCAACTAATCTGTCTTGAAATCTTAATAAAAGGTCCTAATAACTATTTCATTTCTCATGTATATGTTTGTCACATTTTGCTAATGTTTATGTTATCATGCAATTGCAACTTTGAATTGGTCTAATATAGAAAAAGAAGGTACATGACCTAAAATTTCGCTATATGTCAATCCTAGCTAACAAACAAAGCTCTAATTTTTTATCATGTGTTAAATTGCTTGCCTATTTTAATGCCATATGTTTTTATAAATAAAGAAAAATTGTAATACAACGTTGACATGTCCACACATGGGGACGACATATATACAAACAGTAAAAACCAAATAAACAAATAAAAATCATTCAGCAAATAAAGAACAAAAAATGAATAACCATTCGGTGTCATGTTTTTAGGGGACTA
Source organism: Ormosia emarginata (assembly GCA_029884605.1). Lineage (NCBI taxonomy): Eukaryota > Viridiplantae > Streptophyta > Magnoliopsida > Fabales > Fabaceae > Ormosia > Ormosia emarginata. Next base: position 1,797,613 of record JAQQTP010000057.1, on the reverse strand, counting down.
ACGTGGAACATGTAACAGAAGATTATTTGGAACGAATTAATTGTCAGAATCACACACAGTCAGGTCAACTTTAATTGGGCATTACTTTTGGTTCGAGCGTCAGAATCATTACTATTATATATCAACGCAAAACTCAAGAAAAGAGCGTCATCGTGGCAAAGAGTTAAGTCGGTTGAGGTTGTTTCAAGCCCAAAAAATGTGTTTAGTTTGTATTTATTTGTACACCTTACTCAAATACTTGATTTCTTTAGTTGTACAAAAGTCATGGTTAATTTCTCTTATTCATAGGCATTTCCTTTTTAATTAAATTCCTTTGAACTCTTTTTACTTTTTCTTTTGGTATTATGTATGTGCATCACATGGGTAGAAGAACTAGTAATATTAAAAAGGAAGATACATGACCTAAAATTTTGTTATGTGTCATCCATGTCAATTAATAAATGCATTAATCTTTCGACATGTGACAAATATATTACTAAATTTTTTGTTACGTGTCATCTGATGTAGCAAATTAAAGGAGATATTGACATGTGTAAAAAAAATTGCCACATATACATTAATATAATCAATCAATCAATCAATCAATATAATTAATTAATATAATTAATAATAATTATAATTAATATAAAAAAATACATGACCTAAAACTATGTCATACTTCATCAAAGTCAATTAGTAAATGCATTAAGCTTTTAACATTTGGCAAATACATTATCTAATTTTTTATCATGTGTCATTTGATGTAGCAACTAAAAAAAATATTAACATGTGTAAAAAAAATTGCCACACATACATAAAAAGAAAAAAGCAATAAAAAATAAAACAGAAAATTACAAAAAGAAAGAAAGAACAGAAATTACAAAGAAAATGAATTAAAAAATGACAAAGAACATAAGAAGGCAAATGTCAAATGATTGATTTAATTAATGTGTTATTTTTATTTAGTCTACTTAAATTGTATAATCTAAATGTATAGGTTATAAAGTGTTAAAGAATTAGAATGTATTGAGTATTATTTGGCAATATTGTTATAGATTATTATAATTTTTTACAGATATATTTTTCTTAATTGTCACTACAATATCTATGAACCTAAGTATTTTTTTTTTTCTTTTGGGATAGAATTTGACATTAGTAGTTAGTTTGATATAACTTTGAGAACAGTGTGAAAAATTAAGGATTTAATTTGTAATATAATTTTATAAGAAAAAATGTCATTAATGAACTTTGCTCTGGATATTTAATATTTAATAGTATTCAATAATAATTATAAAAGAAGATAATTTTTTTGCGTTAAGACTTAGTTTGGTATAGGGATGAAGAGTTAAGAGAATAATTTCAATATAATTTCATTTGTATTCTATTTATGAATTTTTTCATTTGACGATATACTAAAATTACTATAAATGATAATATAATTTTTACATTATAGATCATTTTAGTATAACATTAAGAAATGAGTTCTGATTATACTATTTAGAAATATTGATTAAGTAGTAAGATTGTATTATGAGATAAATTAATTTTAGATAAACGGAGGACCAATGTGATAGGAGTAAGAATTGTAACATGGAAACATGTTGATAATAAGATTTATATTCCTAAATTGGATTTAATATTATCAAATCTTGAAAACTATAACAATCAATTTTTCATAGAAAATATGAACTGATACCTTAATGAAGAGAATCTATAACAATAAAAACTCAAAGGAATAAAAAATATAAGAATTGATACCTTAAAAGTATAGATTAAAATCTAAATGAGTGATAAAAAAATTCAAATGAGCAAAAAATATAGTGAATGATATAAAAAAATATTAAAAAATTATATAATCCAAAATTAAAATTATCTAAAATTATATAAATAAATTATTTATTTTAAATTTTTCTCTACTTATCTCATATGTTGCACGAATACAAAATACTAGTATAAAGTATAAGAAGGGTCACGTTTAATATGGACCTGTTGAGAAGAGGTCCATCAATGTACCTGTGTTTTGAAGCCATTGGATTGGAATTTTTGAAGATGAAAGGTGTAGATTCGTTACTAGCAACCAGTTGTGTAGGTTAAAAAAGTGAAAAGCCGACTTTGCAAAACAGTACATGAAAACTTGCATATTAATTGGATATATTACCAATTGACAGAATCTAATTGGTCCTCTGATTTGAAGCTCACCTATGTCTTTCTACTCGTGAAGGTCGTGAAGTCGTCATCGGAATCCAGAGCGTGGGGTTGTGTCCTGTCTTCATCGCATGTCGTGAAGTTCTAATGTCCGGACCTTCACGTTTGCGTTTAGCAGGGATGATTTGCTCATATGGAGAAATGATTTCCTCATATGCAATAATCAGGCTGCAATCCAACCGTGAAACCTGCTATGCTTTGCTCTGCTCTACGTGATGATTTACTCTTCAACTGAGATGAAGGATAGATGGTGTGGTTCCTATGATTGATGGAAAGAGCTTGTTATGCTCTTCAATTTCTTCAACTGATGCTACTCCAAAAAGTGAGGCCTCTAAGGCAACCATGCAAATCCCTTTAACTCTCGGTCCCTCCTACTTCAATTTCTTTCTGTTGTTTTCTGTGTTTTATTTACTGGGATTAAAGGATTTGTTATGTGCTTGCTTTCAAAATATCGAAGACGGAGATTGAGGAACCAGCTGAGAGCCCTAACCTCAAATTTGGGAATAATGACCTAGATGCAAAATTGCCTTTCCGTTGGACTACTTCGCAAATACATAGTTTGAGACATTTTTTAATTTCCAAAAATTTCTTATAACCGATTTTTTAAGGGAATCATGGATGGATTCAAAGTAAACTGGTCCACCCTACATGTCATGTATAAGAAGGGGGGAGCTTTCTACAATCCTCCCTTTACTTTTGGGAGTATGGATGCTTACTTTTAAATTACCTGCAATTACAGGTCATGTCCCTATAACTTTGCTTTTATATTTTAACCATTAATTCTTACTTATTTCAGTTCTGTCCTTTCTCTCTCCCTCATCTCTCTTGATCGCTCCCCTTCCTCTACTACCCACAGGCCTTGCGTCTCTAACTACCTCATGACCACCATCAAACGCTCCGAGGCCAATAAGCAATGTCACCCCAACCACTTCCACCTTCACAATACCATGACCACAACCAACCTTTTTTCGTTTCAATTGTGAAATTTTGCTTTCTAAAGGGCTTGATTTCACCGTTGTTTGAGGAGAAGAAAAGGGAAGAGATGAGGTTCAACACGACTAAGCTAGCAAGTAGCGTGATTATGAAGTTGAAGAAGGTGGCAAAGGTAGTGAAGTTTGATGAGAAGAAGAGTAAGAGTAGTATGATTCAGTGAATGTTGTTTTTGGATATTTCTATTTAGAACATTTATCGTTTTCTGGTACCTGTTCAGAACTGGGTTCTGAGGGTTACCTGAAAAGACAAGTGATGGTGAATTGCTCTGTGGCACAACAGTTGCTGCAATGGTGCGAGATGGTGAGTACCTGCAAAAGGCACTCCGAAGTTCAAGTTAGTTTATGTGCAAGGAGGTAGAGTATGATTGGAGATTAGATCCATACCGTTGAGACCTTACAGGGTATATGTATGAGTCTGTTAGGGCGTTGAGAATCTAAGCATTCAATGCAGATTGAATGCTGTTGAATAAGATCCAGATTACCGTTATTCCCTGTGTCCAAATCTCTATTTATGTGAGATATGATTAACATTCATATCTCTTAAGGGAGTTACACTTAGCAAATAGACAATTATGGATGCGCAGCAAAGTCTGGGTACTATTCTGGCAGGCTGGGTTGCTCCAGACTCATGGACTCATAATCCGATCCAAAATAGTTGCCCCCAGCTTGGTGCTTTGGTTGGACAACTAAGTGTCAAGATATAAGTTCAACTGGAGCACACAATGCGTAATGGACAAAGGGATCCGAGTCATAGTGTTAACGTCGGATCTCACGATGTTTTTTCCAAAGAGATGAGGTTCGTGATACATCATTATATGTCTTTTGGGGTTATTGAGCAAGGTCGGGTTTTGAGTTGATCGCTCTGCTCACGTCGTCATTCTGTAGTCTGAGGTATGTAATAGGTTGCCCTCATGTATAGTTTATAAGGTCTGTGGTGTAGTTTGGTTTTAGACTAAGATCTATGGTGTTGTTTTACCATGGTATCTTGTTGAATTTGTTTTTGCGAAGTCGAGATGGACTCAGTGCTCGATCTTGGTATTCATTTTGCACTTAGCAATTTGCTTGCATAACGTGTCGAGATAGGTCCAATGCTCAGTCTTGGTGGCTGTTAATGAACACTCATTTTGCCTAGCCAAGATAAGTCCAATGCTCAATCTCGGAGGTTAGGTTCATTAAAGCATAGTTGATCTTAGTCAAACTTTAGGTGTAGAGTGACTCAGGAGCCTCTTGGAGTAATGTTCATTATCTTGGGCAACGGTCAAGAGCGTGTAATCATGTTAAACCTTTGCTGGGCTTATGGGTTAGGCATGAAGTTGCAAAGGTGACGTGGTAGCCTCTTGGTGTGGAGTCCACTATCCCGGGCTACGACCGGATATGCTTAACCTCTGTAAACCTAGTTGGTTTATGAGTTAAGGTACACCATAAGGGTACAAGTGAAAACCCTTGAATGCGCTACTTGATCTCGATTAATAGTCAAGTGGGTTCCCCTATCTGGTCGTCATGTAAAAATACGTTTAATCTTTGTAAACCTAGTCAGTTTATAGGTTAAGGTTAAGCTAAAAAACGTATAGGTGAAAACCCTCGAATGTGCTCCTTGACTCTGGAGAGTGGTCCAGTGGATTCCTCTATTTGGTCGTCATGTATAGATGTCAGAATTGTTAATCCTCTTCGGACATTGTATTCCTTAGATCCCTTTCGAGGTGTGGTGACCTTGTGGGTTGTAGTAATTACATAATGAGTAGAGGGAACAGAGAGAGCAAATGTCAAGGAAGAATTGATCTATTCATATCATTCTAGAAGATGTTCTTTCTTTACATGATCTCAAAGTAATAAATACAGTTCTCAACTATAATACTTTCTCAACTTATCTGCGTTCCAGAAATTCTTGATTGTCTTGCCAAAAAGGGTTTCTAGGGTGTAGGCTCCCATATTGGTTTTGAATGTAATTCTGTACGGTCCTTCCTAGTTAAGAGCTAGTTTCCCGTCTCTTGCATTTCTCCCTTCGATGTTTGCCTTGCGTAGCACAAGATTGCCGATGTTGAACCGATGTGGAATCACTTTGCAATTGTATCGCGCAACGATCCTCTGTTTGAGGGCTACTTCTCGAATGTGGGCGATACGACTTTGTTCTTCTAACAAATTAAGTTCATGGCAGATGAGGTCCAGATTAGTTTCTTCAGAGAAGTTTTGCTTCCTCCAGCTCAGTTCTCCTATTTCCACTAGGATCATGGCCTCGCAACCGTATGTTAACTTAAAGAGAGTTTCTCCCGTAAAGGAATGTGGCGTGGTTCGATATGCCCATAGGACATGATCGAGTTCTTCCACCCAATTTCCCTTAGCGTCATTAAGTCTCTTTTTAATCCCCCTATGTATAACCAGGTTGGTGGCTTCAACCTATCCATTAGTTTTTGGGTACTCCACCGAGGTGAACTGCTACTTGATCTTTGGCCCGACCATGAGGGCCTTGAATTTCTTATCAGTGAACTGGGTTTTGTTGTCCTTGACAATTAACTCTGGAATTCTAAATCTGTTGATGATACTCTTGTAAGTGAACTTTTGGATTCACACAAAGATGATTGTGGCCAACGGTTCTGTCTCAATCCACTTGGTGAAATAATCAATGCCCCCCACCAAGTATTTGACTTGCCCAAATGCTTGGGGGAAGGGGCCTAAGATGTCTATTCCCCCACGTAGAAAGACCAGGGAACATACATCGTTGATAATTCCTCGGGTGGTGCTCCAAAAATATCTGAGTGACACTGGCACTAGTCACACATCTGCACGTGTTCTTTGTTATTAGCTTCCATAGTGGGTTAATAGTATCCAGCCCTCAGCGCCTTCCGTACTAGGGATTTGCCACCGAGATGATGCCCTAAGCTCTCTTCATGAATCTCGGCCGGGACATATTCGGCCTTCTTAAGACTGAGACACTTGAGGAGGGGAGAAGAATCTATGACGATACAACTAGTTGTCATAAATGGTGTAGCAGGTCATTGTTTGTATTATCTTCTGGGCTTTTTTTTTTTACCCTCAGGTAATGAGCCACTGCAGAGGTAAGTAAGTATCGGTGTCATCTTGATTTCGTCATGTTCTAGTATGAGGACTTCATTATTCGTGATATGGGGAGTGAGTAGGGTGTTTTGGATCACGAATTTGTTATTGCCTGGGCTCTTGGTACTGTCAAGTTTTGACAGGATGTTGGCCATAGAGTTTTGTTATCTTAGGATGTGCTCCACCTTAATGTTGTCAAAACCTTCCATCAGCTTTTAAACCTTGACTAAGTACTTTTGTAGTGTGGGCTCGTTAGCCTGATATTTCCCTCAGATCTGGGATGTCACCAGCTAGGAGTCACTGCATAGGATTATGTCTGTAGCCCCCATCTTCTTTGCTATGTTGATGCCCGCTATGCACACTTCGTATTCGGCTTAGTTGTTTGACGTAAGAAACTCGAACCTTAATGAATGTTCCAATGCGAGGCTAACTTCGTTTTCCAACATGATCTCGGTGCCGCTCCCTTTGGGATTCGAGGACCCATCAACATAGATGGTCTAGTAATGCGTTCTAGGGTGGCCAGAGTCTAGTGCGAGCTCAACCAAGAAGTCAGATATTACATGAGCCTTTATAGTTGGTCTTGGCTCGTAGGAGATCCAGCTTGTGTAGTATTTGTCTGATAGGCTGGTTTGGTCTCACTGTTATTGGTGGCATTGGAAATATTGTCTCAGCCTTCTTACACTGATTAACAGCGCCAGAGTTAACTTCTCAATTTTTTGGTAATGGAACTCAGGGCCTTGTAGGACTTTGCTGACAAAGTAAATTGGCCTCTGACCCTCGTATATATCTCTTATCAAAATTGAGCTAATTGCCTCGTTACTAACAGAGAGGTAGGTGTAGAATGTCTCACCAGGGTCTGGTCTCGTCAAAATTGGTGACATAGACAACATTCTCTGTAACTCTTGGAAGGCAGCCTCACATTTTGGAGTCCACTCAAAGTTCTTTCCCTTTTTTAGAGTTTTGAATAGGGGAAGAGACTTTTGAGCGGCCTTGGCCAAGAAACGTGTAAGGGTTGTAATTCGACCTATCAACTACTACACTTGTTTGATGGAATAGGGGTTGCGCATGTCGAGCACGACTTGACACTTTTCCGGGTTGGCCTCAATACCTCGGTTTGTCAATAGGAACCCTAGAAACTTGCCAGCCTGTACCTCGGAGGCACACTTCTCTGGATTCAGTCACATGTTGTGCTTCCTGACCTCAACGAATACTTCTTCCAAATCTTTGATGTGGTCACCAGTGTCTGCCGTCTTTGATGTGGGCATCAGTTTTGCATTCTTTATAATAGAAAGTCGATGGCAAATAAAGTTTGGGTCTAAGCCTGGCACGTTAGTCGAAGTCTAGGCAAATAGATCCTTGTTTTTTCTGCAGGAGGTCGGTCAGCCAGGTTCTCTCCTCCTGACAGAGTTGCCCTCCAATCTTGGTCACCTGATCTAGCTTGGCACCAAGTTAAAGAGGTTAGAGTTCTCCATTAGGTTGGGGGCGAGTCAAGGATCTCTTTGTGAACATCCAACTCAGTCAAGAGGACGTTGGCGATGTCTACAATGACCGAGGTCAGATCGTCGTGCTGGTCCACGGTCCAAGGATTTTTGGCGATTCTTAGTCTCTCGTTGTAACACTTCCTCACCGTAACTTGGTCTCCTTTAATAGTCATAATTCTACCCTGATGGTCCATAAATTTCATGGCCAATTGGGGTGTGGAGATCACAGCTCCAAAGGCGTTGAGCAAAAGATGACCCAATATAACATTATAGGCTAAAGAACAATTAACCATCAAAAACTTGACCTTGACAATTTTAAAAAGGGAGTCTTTCCCTAAAGTCAGGTAGGTTTCGATGTACCCAACTGGAGTGATCTTATCACCTGTGAACCCGATCAACTCGTAGGTGTATGGGATTAGTTCTTCTTTTGATAAATCTAGCTTGTTGAACAAGTTTAGGAACATATTTGTTACCAAGTGGCCTCAAACTCAAGAGAGGGTGAATTGAGTTTATGAAATATTTTCGTAAATCTTTCACAAGGCACTTGATAAACAAATTTTCGTTGAAGCTATTGTTTAATTGAAGTGAATAGATAAATATGATCAAATGAAACACTTACAAATAAACAACCCAAGATAGAAAGTATTCAAGCAAAGCTAAATAACAAACTTAACTCAAGCATATATAATTAAAGCACAAAGTAAAGAGATAGAGTTGAGAAGAACAAACACAAGGATTTATCCTGGTTCAGCCACCCCTTATGACCTACGTCCAGTCCTCAAGCAAACCACTTGAGATTTTCCACTAAACTTCAAGCTTGAACGGGTGCTTGAAAACCTTTACACAATAGAGCACTCACCACACCTTGGGATACCTCACCCTTTGTGCTTGAGCCTCAAAACAGGGATACCTCACCCTTTTCACTAGAGGGATACCTCACCCCCTTTATAACCTTTGAAGGATACTTCACCTTCAACAAGGAATACTTCACCCTTTACAATCTTTGAGAGATACCTCACTCTCTTTTCTCTAGAGGGATACCTCACCCCCTTTACAAAGAATCAAATTGTTTACAAGATGAAACTCTCACAAGAGTAGATTACACAAATTGAAGCCCTATGATGCTCTTTAAGAATATCTCAAATATATATACAAAAATAGAGCAAAAGAGATTTAATGATGATTCTCAGATTAAAGTGATTGAATGATGTTTCTCAATTATTAGTTAGCCACAAATGATGCCCCAAGAAGTGTATTTATAAGTTTTTAGATCAATAGAGTCGTCGGGGGCTTTCGTGGCAACATTAAATGCCAAGAAAATATAGCCGTTGGGCATGTCAGAATGCTGGTAATCGATTACAGGGTTTTGGTAATCGATTACATGTAAGATAGAACGTGTTCTTGGCTTTCTGGGCTTGTGGTAATCGACTACATGACTTGTGCAATTGATTACATGCCCTCTAACTTTATGGTAATCGATTACAATATTGATGTAATCGATTACATGGCCCTTTGAACGTATTCTTCCCTTTCTGGGCATATAGTAATCGATTACAATATTATGTGTAATCGATTACTCGTCCTCTGACTTGCTTATCGATTACCAATAGTGTGTAATCGATTACTTTCCACTTTGAACACATTTTTCAAGCCTAAATGAGGATCCATGCCATTTCTAACTTTAAGAAACTTAGATTGATTAATATTGGTATATGTTTAGCATGATCCAAGATTAAAAACAACATCGTTTTAGAATATGAACTTCGAAAAACAAGTTGATTGAAAACATATTTTAAAAAATCATTTGAGATATAATTGAGATACCTTGAGAGCATTTCACATTGATGTTCTAAGACCTATATCTAATATACCTCTTTTGATCTTGGTCTTCTTCTTTTGGTATTGGTCTTTTCTTTTGATCTTGGTCTTCATCTTTGACTTTGTTATCATCAAAAACTCATTTGATATGCTTCATGACATAAGCATTCATATTCTCCACCTTTTTGATGATGACAAAATAAACATTGAAAAGAGAGAAATATTTGCATTTTATTCATTAGAGATTTAAGCGCAACTCTCCCCCGTAATGTATGCATGAGATAGGATAAATGATTTTCATGTAAAAGCGCAATGCTCCCCCGTACACATGCAACATATTTCACTAATCTCTCTCCCGTTGGCATTATCAAAAACAACATAAGCATTCAACATTGTATAATCAGTTCAGCCCAGCAGGATCAATATCAAAGTATAAACAATTTAGCACATCAATATATGATACCAAAGCAAATGCATATGAAAAAGAAATCGTAGATAGTTTTTATCATTTATGCCAAAAGAATTTAGACTCATATACAAGAGCAAATGGGGTTAGATAAAAATTAAGCATAAGGAAAGCATCATGAAAGAATAGAACATCAAGATTAAGCATGATTATCAAAAAAAGAGCTTTGTAATCGATTACCCTTTTATTATAATCGATTACACGTGTTCTATTTTCCTTGTAATCGATTACAAAGTTTGTGTAATCGATTACATGCTCTCTGGGAATGTCGTAATCGATTACATTGGAGGTGTAATCGATTACATTGAAGGTGTAATCGATTACCTGCTTTATGAGATTGTTGTAATCGATTACATTGTAGGTGTAATTGATTACCTGCTTTCTGACTTGGCTTGAAACACTTGGCAGAACCTTTGTAATCGATTACAAATCTCTTGTAATTAATTATCAGATTACTAAAACTCAGTTTTGCATTTTAAACAGTAAATGACTAATTTTAAACCTTTCAATTTTGTTCCAAAGCATTCCAAATCAATTCTAAACATCATGCAAGCATAGAAACTGATCAGACTATGATCCAAAACCCATATTTATGCAAAAACATCACTTTTACCAAGAATTACACCCTTTTTGATGGATTGGTGAAGTTTTTCAGCTTTTTGAGGATCATTCGCATGATGAAGTACCTGCAAAATAGCTAAAGGGGAACCTCCGATGCTTAAGTCAGTATTGGATTCAAAATTGATTAAATTAAGGTAGTTGTGTAGCAAAAACACCATATTATGCAGCAAGTTTCAGATTATGCAGCAAGAAAACAGATTATGTAGTAAAATCATGCATTATGCAGAAAAGTTACATTTTATGCAGCAAATTAGTTCATTATGTAGCAGAATAGAGATTATGCAGAAAATTATGCATCAAAATTGTGCAGTAAGAGTTTAGATGTATGATTGATCTAATATGCCAAGTTCAATGATGTTTTATATCAAATATGCTATTTCAAACAAGAAATGAACTTATCTAGCATATTATTACATATAGAGATATTGTCAAGATATTAAGCTAGAAAAGTATATCTTTAAAGCAAGTTAAAGTATAGAATAAGTCTCCACTTATCCAAAGATTGAAAGTCCAAGCTTCTTGGAGACAAAGAAGAGAACTTGGAGTAATTTCTGATCTTGTGCTTGTAGCAGCCACTTTTGAGGTTCCAAATACAGTTCTTGGCCTTCAAGCACACCTACAACACATTTCAATTTTTGGCTTTTGGTACCCAAGTTTTCTTGAGTCCTTGTGTGTTAGTTTTTGGTAATGTGCCTTTGGGAACCCAAACCATTTTAGTTACATTCTTATTATTGATATTCTTCCTCACATTACAAGTTGATGCACTATGTCCTTTCTTGCCACAATGACAACACTTTATAAAAGGACTTGTTGATGTACTTGAGGGAACAAAGAAATTCTTGTAAAGTTTTTGTTAATTTTTGGGATTGTACCCTAAACCAGCCTTTTGAAACACACATTTTTGATTCCCAAGCAATATGTTCAAATTATCTCTTCCAAGAATAAATTTTGAAAGAGTATTTTTTAAGTCTTCAATTTCCTTTTCAAAAGTTTTGCATGATGAGCAAGAAAAGGATGTAGATGCATTATCAAGTGATGAACATGTTATGCATGAGGAATTTGCATCAATAAGTCCAAGAGTTTCATTTTCAATTTTAAGTTTCTCAATTTCCTTGTTTAAAATAGAGATTTTGTTTTCAAAAGAGGAAATTGTTTTTTTGGATGATGAAACAAGTTTTGCAAGTCTCATAGATTCATTATGCAACTCTTCAAATGCATCTTGCAATTCATCATAGGAAGGAGAGAATTAGATTCAAAATTTGAGGATGTTACCTCCATGTCATCTTCATCTTCCTTTTCTCCTCTAGCCATGAAACATAGATTGGCTTTCTCATTGTCTAAACTATCGGCTGAATCCATGTCATTATCATCCCAAGCTATGTAGGCTCTTCTTTCTTTCTTTTCCTTTGAGTACCTCTTCTCCACTTTCCTTTGATAGATTGGGCACTCCATCTTCATGTGTCCTAATTCTCCATATTCATAGCATTTAGGAGTGGTTGAGGTTCCTTCCTCTTTGTGATAGGCATTCTTTAAGGGAAAAGGAGGTCTTCTTTGAGCTCCATTCTTTTTGAAGAATCTTCCAAACTTCTTTACTAGAAGGCTAAGATTCTCCTCACTAATCTCCAAGTCATCTCCATCATCTTCATCATCATCATCATTAATCATGGAGGAGGTGGCCTTTAGAGCAATTCCTTTCTTTTCCTTCTTGTTATGCTTCTTATTTTGATTGAGCCTATTCATCTCTAACTCATGCTCTTGTAGCTTTCTAAAAAGTGTGACTAGGGTCATAGTTGCTAGATTTCTTAATTTCGAGACAGCCGTCACTTTAGGTTGTCAATCCCTGCTCAAACATCTTAACACTTTATTAATAAGATCTTCATTAGGAAAAGTCTTTCCCAATGAAGCAAGATGATTTGTAATATGTGTAAATTATTTTTGCATTTCTTGAATGCTTTCACCTTGGTTCATTCTAAAAAGTTCATACTCATGAGTGAGAGTATTTATCCTTAATCTTTTCACTTCACTAGTACCCTCATGAGTTACTTGTAAGGTGTCCCACATTTCTTGGGCAGATTTACAATTTGTGACTCTAAAGAACTCATCATACCCCAAAGCAGTGGTAATGATGTTTTTGGCTCTCAAATTATATTGGACCTTCTTTTTATCATCATCCGTCCATTCACTTCTTGGTGTATTAATTCTCACACCATTTACAACTTGTGTGGGGACAAAAGGACCATTTTCAATAGCATCCCACATATCTAAGTCAATAGCTTCAATAAAAAATTTTATTCTTTCTTTTCAATAAGCATACCCATCCCCATTGAAAAAGGGAGGTCTATAAAGAGAAGAGCTTTTATAAAAAATATTTGAAGAGGTCATCACTTTCTTTTGAAGCTGCTAAGCTCTTTAAACAAGAGCCTAACTCTGATACCACTTGTTATCAAGTGGCCTCAAACTCAAGAGGGGGGTGAATTGAGTTTAAGAAATATTTTCGCAAATCTTTCACAAGGCACTTAATAAACAAATTTTCGTTGAAGCTATTGTTTAATTGAAATGAACAGATAAATGCGATCAAATGAAACACTTATAAATAAACAACCCAAGATAGAAAGTATTCAAGCAAAGCTAAATAACAAACTCAACTCAAGCATATATAATTAAAGCACAAAGTAAAGAGATAGAGTTGAGAAGAACAAACACAAGGATTTATCTTGGTTCAGCCACCCCTTGTGACTTACGTCCAGTCCTCAAGCAAACCACTCGAGATTTTCCACTAAACTTCAAGCTTGAACGGGTGCTTGAAAACCTTTATACAATAAAGCACTCACCACACCTTGGGATACCTCACCCTTTTCACTAGAGGGATACCTCATCCCCTTTACAACCTTTGAAGGATACCTCACCTTCAACAAGGGATACCTCACCCTTTACAATCTTTGAGAGATACCACACTCTCTTTTCTCTAGAGAGATACCTCACCCCCTTTACAAAGCATCAAATTGTTTACAAGATGAAACTCTCACAAGAGTAGATTATACAAATTGAAGCCCTATGATGCTCTTCAAGAATATCTCAAATATATATACAAAAACAGAGCAAAAGAGATTTAGTGATGATTCTCGGATTAAAGTGATTAAATGATGTTTCTCAATTATTGGTTAGCCACAAATGATGCCCTAAGAAGTGTATTTATAAGTTTTTAGATCAATAGAACCGTTAGGGGTTTTTGTGGCAACATTAAATACCAAGAAAATATAGTTGTTGGGCATGTCAGAATGCTGGTAATCGATTACAGGGTTTTAGTAATCGATTACATGGAAGATAAAACGTGTTCTTGGCTTTCTGGGCTTGTGATAATCGATTACATGACTTGTGTAATCGATTACACGCCCTCTGACTTTATGGTAATCGATTACATAGCCCTTTGAACGTGTTCTTCCCTTTCTGGGCATATGGTAATCGATTATAATATTATGTGTAATCGATTACACGTCCTCTTACTTACTGGTAATTGATGACTAAGAGTGTGTAATCGATTACTTTCCACTTTGAACACATTTTTCAAGCCTAAATGAGGATCCATGCCATTTCTAACTTTAAGAAACTTGGATTGATTAATATTGGTATATGTTTAGCATGATCCAAGATTAAAAATAACATCTTTTTAGAATATGAACTTTGAAAAACAAGTTGATTGAAAACATCTTTTAAAAAATCATTTGAGATATAATTGAGATACCTTGAGAGCATTTCACATTGATGTTCTAAGATCTATATCTAATATACCTTTTTTGATCTTGGTCTTCTTTTTTTGGTCTTGGTCTTTTCTTTTGATCTTGGTCTTTATCTTTGACTTTGTTATCATCAAAAACTCATTTGATATGCTTCATGACATAAGCATTCACAATATTGTCGGCCGAACTCCCCTAATCCACAAATATTCACTGAACTTCAACATTTGTGATTATCTCAGTAATGACCATGGGGTCATCATGATATGGGATAATGATTTCATAATCTTCATTAGAGAATGAGGAGTTTTTCTTTATCCTCTGTCTGACTTAGTTTATGCGAGCGATGCTACGCTCAGTACAACCTGAAGAGATCTCTTTCTAGTGTTTCCAAAATCACCGCTACCCGCAAAGCCCCTCGAGATGATGTTTATTGTTTGGGTTACTTCATCATGGCAATGATTGTCTTCATGGTTATCATCCTAGAGTTATGATCTATCACGGTTTTGGGCATCTCGAGATATGTCTATGTCGAGATCAAAGTAACTTTCAAGAGCATCCTGATACTAAACTTGCTCATCTTGAAGGCTAATAAGAGAGAGTAGTTCTGCTATGGGTAGCTCCTGATGACCAGTTTCAGTGCAGTGAGATTGAGCTTCATTATCCCCATAATCTCCAATGCTTTGCAGTGCTAATACTCGTTGTCCAACATCCTCGGAAGGTGCCTGATAATCACATATTTTATTCATTAAGAAACCTTTATGTTTAGTCATTTACACTCTCCATATTCTTAATTGATTGAGTTTGGTATGATTTTGTGAGTTTGAGCTCAAATTGGTCCTAACTGAATATTTTCAGTATTATTGAGATTTGACATTGTTTCTGTATTTTGGGCATAACTTGAGTTCCTAATATCTGATGAACATGAATTTTACCTTGTATGAAAGCTAAGAGGAAGCTCTACAACTTTGATGAAGAGCTCGAAGTCCCAAAAAGATGTCTAAAGGACCTAAGTTTACATGGAAGTTAGAATACGGGTTCTGTCAGTAGAATCCAAACAGTGTGCACTCATAAAATCATATCTCAATATGTAATAATGAAGATGGGCTCAAATTTAGACAATGGATAGTCAAGATCCAAATAAACAACTTTCATGAAGAACACTTTTTGAAAAAAGGAAGTCTAGTAGGTCATTTTGAGCTTGCAAGTCGGAACAGAGGTGCTTAAGTTGGATTTGAGCAACCTACGGTATTTGAGACATATCTTAGGCTGAAGGAAGCCAAATTGGATGAACCAGCTATCCATTTTATAGCCAAGACAAGGATCTACAACTTTTATGAAGAGCACTTTTCGTGGATCTGAAGTATAGTTAGTCGTTTTTGGCTTCCAAGTCAGACACGAAATTTTTGTCCTCAACCACCCACTCATCCATCCACTAATCCACTCATCCATTCATCCACTAATCCACCCACTCATCCACTCATACACTAATCCAACCACTTAACCACTCCACCCACTCATCCACTAATCCACCCACTCATCCATCCACTCACCCATTCATGTCCATAATTTCCCACTCACCAAAAGTCCTTTGGCATTTTCCACTCAACCAACCCACTTAACCATTCCACTCACTCATCCACTAAACCAATCCACTAAACCAACCCAGTCAACCATTCCACTCAACCACTCCACTCATCCACTCACTTCCCTTTGTCATTTTGTTACCCTAGACTTCTATAAAAGGCACCATTGGTTATCATTTCTTTCATGTATTCTCCTTCATTTCTCTCTAAGTTTCTTCTTGCTTCTTCATAGTTTCTCATAGTTTTGTATATTTTGATGCTCCCCTTCATGGTAATGGAGGGCTAAGCTACTTTGGGTCAATTTAGAACTCTTGAAGAGATTGTGGTTTGGATTCTTGAGACCTTGGTTATGTATTGTATTTGATTTGTAATTGAATTCCTCCTTTCTTCTTCTTTTTCTTCTTCTTGATCTTGAATGCATGAATGGTGATTCTATTTATGTTGATCTGATTGATCTTGGTTTAAGATTGAGATTTGTGATGAAACTTAGAACTGATTGATCTAAACTAATCACATAAATGAAGATTGAAATTTGTGATGAAACTTAGAACTGATTGATCTAAATTAATCACAAAATTGAAAAGGTTAGGTTACTGATTTGTGCCTAAGTTAATTGAATTCGGTACTTGAAATTAACATAGATCTTCATGAATGGTGCGATTGCAGATTTGTGTTTATCACTTGTTAATTGAATTCTAGACGATCGCCTAGTATGAATTCTGGATTTGATGCAGAGATCTCGGTTAGATCCAAATTAACAATTCAATTGCGCTCAAGTGTTCTATGAAGGGTCAATGATTGAATCCACCCAATCTTGGATAGGTTTCTAAATTGACTCGCTTTTTAATTGTTATTTCTTCCTTTAATTTTGTTAAGTGCGATCTTAAACTGTCAAACCCCCTTTTTGCTAACTTTCACTTGATTTGATTAAATTGCATCTACAATCCTCGAGGAGACGATCCGGTGTTGTTCACTATACTACAAGTTTAGGTAATAACTTCGGTTATAATTTTGACTGAGTTCGGCGCTCGTCAAAATTTTGGCGCCGTTGCCGGGGATTAGTAAGTGTAATCTTTTCATTTGAAGTGTTTTTACTAACTTTTTCTTTTCATTAATTTTTCTAACATTTTTAACCATTGTCTAGTGTATTTTGCTTATTTATTTGTTTTTGTGTGATGCATGACTAGGTCTGAGCCTGATAACTTGGTTGACTTTGATCCTGAGATTGATAGAACCTTGCATAGGTTGATTAGAGCTCGTAGGCTAAGTGCAAGAATTGCTTCTAAATTTGATCTTAATATTGAGAGTGAACTTGAGATCTTGAATAATTCTGAAACCATGGCTGATAACATACAAAATAGAACTCTTAAAGAACTTGCTGCTCCTGATATAACTAACCAGTCTTTGTGTATTCAATACCCAGATCTTGATGCTGATTTTGAGTTAAAATCTGGATTGATACATTTGTTGCCCAAGTTTCACGGTTTTGCAGGTGAGGATCCCCATAAGCATCTAAAGGAGTTCCGTGTGGCTTGTTCAACCATGAAACCACATGGGATCTCAGAAGAGCACATCAAGCTGAGGGCATTTCCTTTCTCACTTGCTGATACAGCCAAGGATTGGTTATTTTATCTTTCACCAGGTTCAGTAACAAGTTGGACCGACATGAAGCGGTTGTTCTTAGAGAAATTTTTCCCCGCTCTCTGTAGAGTCCGCCGCCATTAGAAAAGATATATGTGGCATAAGACAAATGACAGAGAGACCTTGCATGAATATTGGGAAAGATTCAAGAAGCCGTGCTCGAGCTGTCCCCACCACCAAATCACCGATCAACTCTTAATTCAATATTTCTATGAAGGCTTGCGCCAAATGACAAGCACGGTGGATGCTTTGCCTCCGGAGGAGCCTTAGTAGACAAGACCCCAGCAAGCGAGAGAGATTTTGATAGCAAACATGGCAGCCAACTCCTAACAATTTGGCACACGAATTATTACCTCAACCAGATGAGTCAATGAAATTCAATCGTCTCATGTAGACCAACAGAGAATGGAACACAGACTTGATGAATTGACTTCTTTGGTGAGGCAGTTAACAGTGGGACAACAAACACCAATGCAGATGGTTGCAACTGTGTGTGGCATTTGCTCTTGTTCATCTCATCCTACTGATGCATGCCCTACACTTCAGGATGGTGGTTCTATTTTTCCAGAACAATCATGTTGCGGCGAAATGGTATTTTTCCTGGTAGACCCCAATATCGCAATCACAAAGAAGAAATTTCGTATATGATCCATTTTCTAATACCTATAACCCCGGGCGGAGGGACCATCCCAACCCGAGATATAGAAATTCGTCAACAACAACAACAAATTTCTACCAACAAAGAAGAACTACGCTTTAGATACCAAGCTACATGCCCTAGCAACAAGTACCAACCACCTACATTTAGGCAAGCACAACCTGCACCGCCACCCATGCAGCAACCCCTCCAGCTACCTGTTCCAGCAGCCACTTCAGCTGAGCCACCTTTCGAAGACTTGATGAAACAGTTTCAGCAGAATGTCAATGCCACCATCCGAATTTACAAACTCAAATTGGGCAGATGGCAACCACTCGAGTGAGTGAAAAGTCAAGGATCGAACCAATTGCCTTCACAAACAAATAACAACCCAAGAGGCAATGTAAGTGCCATTAGCTTGAGAAGTGGCAGAGAAGTTGACGGTCCTACTCCACCACAACCTGAACTACAGGGTGCAACAACCGAAGGTGACCGTAAACGTAAGAAAGTGGATAGCTCGGTCCAAAAATCTATGACACGAAGAAGTGTGCGAGAGAATTCAAATATGGTCATTCCACTACCTTTTCCAAACAGAGTCACACACCCAAGCATACTGCGCAAGAAACGTAAATAGAAAGAGAAGTCATGGACATACTCGGAAGGTGGAAATCAATATTCCCCTCCTTGATGCAATCAAGCGCATTCCCAAGTATGCCAAATTCCTCAAAGAGTTGTGTACTCACAAGAGAAGACTTAAGGGTACCGAGAAAATAAGCATGGGCGGGAATGTTTCGCAATGATTCTACCAAGCATGCCACAAAAATGCAAAGATCCTGGAACTTTCACAATTCCTTGCACGATAGGTAACTCCAAATTTGAACATGCAATGCTAGATTTGGGTGCTTCGATTAATGTCATGCCTATGTCAATTTATCGGTCCTTGAACATTGGCACTTTGCAACCCACTTGGTATAGTGATTCAATTGGCAAATAGGACCACCGCTTATCCTGCAGGAGTACTAGAAGATGTGTTAGTTCGGGTGAATGAGCTAATTTTTCCAGCGGACTTCTATGTCTTGGACATGGAAGATGAGTCTTCAAAGAAACCATGCTCCATTAATTCTAGGCACCGTTCCTCAAGACCGCCAAGACCAAGATAGATGTGCATGCTGACACCCTTTCTATGGAGTTTGGCGATGATTTGGTACAGTTTAACATTTTTGATGCCATGAGACATCCCCTAGAGGAGCATTCTGTTTTTCATATTGATGTGATTGAGATGCTGGTTGATGATGTTTATGCTGATTTATATGCTGAATTCCCTGATATTGCTGACTTTCTGGATTCTGTTTCTTGTGATACATGTGTTGCTTGTGATGTTGAGCCATGTGCTGCATGTGCTGAGATTTATGCTGGTATGAGTGATGATGCAACTGCTGACTTAAATGATACCGCATGTGAAAATAGAAGTCGAATCGTGTTGAATTTAATGTTGTCAATTAGTTGTTTCAAATAGCTTGCGCCTTCCATTGTACAAATTTCCCCCATCCTTAGAGTTAAAAACTTTGCCGCACCATCTTAAATATGCATATTTAGGAGATGGTGAGAAGTCACCAATGATTGTTGCTAAGAATCTCGCAACCCGAACAAGAAGAAAAATTGCCGCTGAGTGTTTTGAGGCGTAATAAGCAAGCCATCGGATGGACACTTGCGTATATTCCCGGTATTAGTCCCTCCACATGCATGCATAGGATTTATTGGAAGAAGATACGAAACCAAGAAGGCAACCCCAAAGGAGACCGAACCCCTTGATTCTAGATGTGGTGAAGAAGGAAGTGACCAAGCTACTTCAAGCCGGCATTATTTATCCCATATCGACAAGAATGGGTGAGCTCGTGCGGTTGTTCCCAAGAAATCTGGGGTCACAAAGCGTAGTTGAGAATGAGAATAATGAACTTCTATCCACAAGAGTTCGTAATGGTTGGCGGGTTTGCATTGATTATAGGCGCTTAACCAGGCTACCATAAAAGATCATTTTCCGCTACCTTTCATTGATCGATGTTGGAGAGGCTAGCTGGCAAGTCGCATTATTGTTTTCTGGATGGATATTCAGGTTATTTTCAAATTCATATAGCCCCAGAAGACCAAGAGAAGACTACTTTCACTTGTCCATTTGGCACATTTGCATATAGGAGGATGCCGTTTGGTCTATGCAATGCTCCGGGCACCTTTCAAAGGTGTATGGTAAGTATCTTTTCTGACTTTTTAGAGAATTGCATGGATGTGTTTATGGATGATTTTACTGTCTATGGTTCTTCCTTTGATGCATGCCTGGATAGTCTGGCTCAAGTTTTACATAGTTGCATTGAAACTAACCTTGTTCTGAATTTTGAGAAATGTCATTTCATGGTAGAACAAGGTATAGTTTTAGGACACGTAATATCTAGCAAGGGTATCGAGGTAGATCCTGCAAAAATAAATGTTATTTCATGCTTATCTTACCCCACATGCGTGCGGGAGGTTCGTTCTTTCCTTGGTCATGCAGGTTTCTATAGGCGGTTCATAAAGGATTTCAAAAAATTGCTCTTCCACTATCCAACTTGCTACAAAAAGAAGTGGAGTTCCATTTTGACCAGAAATGTAAGGATGCCTTCAATCACTTGAAGCAAGCATTGACCAGTACACCTATCATCCAGCCACCGATTGGACACTCCCATTTGAGCTCATGTGTGATGCCTCTAATTATGCTTCGGGAGCGTTTTGCACAAAGGGTCGGCAAAATATCTCATGTCATCTCCTATGCTTCAAGAACTTTAGATCCTCGCACAAGTCAACTACACCACCACCGAAAAGGAACTTTTAGCAATTGTTTTTGCTTTAGACAAATTTCGATCATATTTGCTTGGTTCTAGAGTGGTTGTGTTTTCGATCATACACTCAAGTTTCTCCTGAAGAAGCTTGATGCAAAGCCTAGGTTGATTAGGTGGATTTTGCTCCTCCAAGAGTTTGATATTGAAATCCGTGATAAAAGTGGAGCAGAGAATTTAGTGGCTGATCACCTAAGCCAAATTAAAAAGGAGGCAGATACTTTTCCTATCCATGATGTCTTCCCTAATGAGCAGCTTTTCAAGCTGCAAGGTAACACTCCTTGGTTTGCTGATTTGATAAATTTCTTAGTTGCTGGTGTTTTCCCTGCATATTTTATTAGGGCTCAGGTTGATAAATTGAAGAGTGAGTCAAAATACTATGTGTGGGATGACCCTTATCTGTGGAAATTTTGTAGTGACCAAGTCATTAGGAGATGTGTGCCTGATAATGAATTTCATTCTATTCTTAGCTTTTGTCATACACTTGCATGTGGCGGTCATTTTGGTCCCCAAAGGACTGCTAGGAAAGTTTTGGAATCTGGATTATATTGGCCCACTCTATTTCATGATGCATATGTGTTTTGTAAATCTTGTGATCAATGCCAAAAAATAGGAAACACTTCTCGAAGGAATGAGATGCCCCGTAAATCCTTATTATTCGTGAGATTTTTGATGTATGGGGTATTGATTTTATGGGACCCTTTCCTCGTTTCTTTTGGTTTTGTTTATATTTTGCTAGTGTTGATTATGTATCCAAGTGGGTGGAGGCGAAAGCTACTCGGACTGATGATTCCAAAGTTGTTGTGGATTTTGTTAGATCACAGATTTTCTGCAGGTTTGGAGTTCCGAAGGCCATCATCAGTGATCAGGGTTCACATTTTTGTAATCGAAGCATGGAAGCTTTGATGAAAAAGTATGGGGTCTTGCACAGAGTTTCTACACCTTACCATCCCTAAACTAATGGGCAAGCCGAGATTTTCAACAGGGAGATCAAGCAGATACTCCAGAAGACAGTTCAACCGAATAGAAAGGACTGGAGCAAGAAGCTTGAGGACGCTTTATGGGCTTACCGGACTGCTTATAAGACACCAATCGGGATGTCTCCGTATCAGATTGTTTTTGGAAAAGCCTGTCACCTTACGGTGGAAATTGAGCATCATGCATTCTGGGCAGTGAAAAGGTGCAACTTGGACCTAGATCAAGCAGGTATGGAGAGGAAGCTACAGCTGCAGCAATTGGAGGAGATCCGCTTGGAGGCTTATGAAAGTTCCAAACTCTATAAGGAGAAGACCAAAGCCTTCCATGATAAGTTGATTCTGAGGAAAACATTTGAGATTGGTCAAAAAGTTCTCCTCTATAACTCCCGCCTCCGACTAATGCATGGAAAATTAAGGTCTAGATGGGATGGACCATTTATTGTTACTAAAGTTTTTCCTTCTGGTGCTGTTCAGATTAAAAGTGAGGTCACTGCCAAAGCTTTCATCGTAAATGGACACCGCCTCAAACAGTATCATGAACTTCTAGAGAATGCAGAAGTTGAGGTGATGAACCTTCTCCATCCGCATTATAAATGAAAAAAAAAAAAAAAAAAAAAAAAAAAAAAAAAAAAAAAAATAAAAAAAAAAAAAAAAGAAAAAAAAATAGCTGTGTGCCCGACAATGAGGTAGGTAGTGCCATTAAATTTTGTCACTCGGAAGCAAGTGGAGGTCACTTTTTCTTCAACGACAACAACTGCGAAAATCTTGCAGTATGGATTTTATTGGCCCACTTTATTCAAGGTCTGTTACACCTTTTGCAAAAGTTGCGGAAATTGGTCAAAAAGGTTCTGCTTTGAGATTATCATCTGCACCTACTCCTTGAAAAATTGAGATCCAGGTGGCGCGGTTCTTTTGCTGTCAAACACGTGTATCCTCTGGGGCCGTAGATATTGAGGATCCTAGGAATGGTAATGCGCTTAAAGTTAATGGACAAAGACTCAACCATTCCTGGAAAACCAAGTTCTTGAGTTCTTTGTGTTGCCGGTTAAGTGGCGGATACGGTACTCGTGACTCTCAAGTCGGTTTATTTTTTTTCGCTTCCCAAAATAACCGAACCCTTCTTCTCCTTCAAAATGGATGTCATTCTTTCAAACCCGAGAAAACATTTTCCTTCTCTTCCTCAAAATGCTCGAGAAAAATCTACAAAGTTCGATGTGAAAGATTGAGACCGTTAATGCACAAAGGTATGCCGAAGATGTACGTTGGATAATTGAAGCAAAGGTCCGATTAGCGGTGAGTCCTCAATTTCATTTGACTCATATATGCTCGGTCTTGGAAGAAGTTCATATTCTAAAAGGAGAAGAGCAAAAAGGTTACAAGTCCGTCACAAATGTGGACGATGGAACCAGTAATGTTTGCGATGTCATACTTTGGGGATGGTTTCCGCAAATAGAGAAGATAAAATTTTCTTCATTAAGAATGGATCGAGTAAGGAGTCATTAGATGATATCTTATTGACTCTTGAGACGCATTCTTGTGGATTGGTGCATCGTGAAATTCTTAAATTGTGGAATCTCTTCAAAGATGAAGAAAAACGCTACAATCTTGGGAATATGACTCTAAAAGACCTGTTTGCCAATTTATAAGAAAATTGGATGGGAAGCTTATCCTCGACTCATAGAAGACGTTTAAGCCATTCATCGGACGTTAAACCAGAGGCAGATGTGAGCCATATCCACAAACAATCTGATATATCATCATCTTCTTCTTCTTCTTCTTCTTCTTCTTCATGTCATCTCTAAAAAAAAAAACAAAAAAAAAAAAAAAAAAAAAAAAAACAAAAAACAAAATTATGTATACGTCTTAGGGTTGGCTTTGGTAACACACACCGTGAATGGGGAAATGCATGCATCCTGATCCAGCCTTCTTAATTGAAAAACAAAGAAGGTAGATTGTATCCCACATGTGAGGCAGCCAGTCGTATTATGGCCACTTGTCCCTTTTGGGAGCCCTATGTTGCGCTGGTCTTGAATGGGTCGAATACTAGTCAACAATGCTTTGGCACAAAGCCAAAAGAACAGACTACCTCCATCCCAATCTTAAGTAAGTATACACTCATCTTTCATCAAGTTTTTCTAACAATTTCAAAAAAAAAAAAGGACGTGATGTTTACTGCACTCATGACGCGCAGTATAAAGATACGCCATGGAAACTGTACATACAGGTATGTCATCATTTTCTATTTCTTTTATCTTTGTATCATTTTGTTGTATTTTGATTTTTGTACAGACGATCCTTTGAGCAGGGTCCTTCAGGGGTTTCTAGACTTCTTTACCTTGATGGTTTTCTTGAAGTCAAAAAAAAAAAGAAAAAGAAAAAGAAAAAAAGATTCTGTGTTTCTTAATTTCAACCTTTTCTGACAACAGCCAACCTACCCTTATAGGTGCAATTATTCCCCTTTCCATTCTTTTTCTTATTTAAACACTCCATTTTC
Organism: Ormosia emarginata; assembly: GCA_029884605.1. NCBI lineage: Eukaryota > Viridiplantae > Streptophyta > Magnoliopsida > Fabales > Fabaceae > Ormosia > Ormosia emarginata. The sequence goes on along the minus strand of JAQQTP010000057.1, from coordinate 1,773,064 downwards.
CTTCAACTCAGAGACACTCAAAGAGAGGAAGAGTATAGAATGGGGGCTTCTATTCGTAACCTCAAAAATGTCTGTGTTTTTTGTGGGTCGAGTTATGGGAAGGGATTAGAGTTTGTAAACGCAGCTAACACTCTTGGTCGATCACTTGCTGCGAGGAATATTCATCTTGTATATGGGGGAGGTTGCCGTGGGTTAATGGGGGCTATATCACTTGCTGCATATGTAAGAGACAGTCAGGTTTTAGGTGTCATTCCTGAACCTTTAGCTCAACAGAACATCAATGGAAAGATAATTGGAGAGGAACTTAAAGTATCATCAATGCATGAACGAATGAAGATAATGCTTGAAAACTCTGATGCATTCATTGCCTTACCAGGTGGTTTTGGTACTTTGGAAGAGATTTTTTAAATTGTCTCTTGGGCTGAACTGAACATCCACCATAAACCCATTGGTTTGTTGAATGTTAATAATTTCTTTGATCTTTTGTTATTTTTTCTTGACAAAGTTGTGGAACAAAAATTTATCACTCTTTCGGCAAGACAACTTCTTATCTCTGCCTCCACTATTGATGAGCTCATTGATAAATTAGAAGCTTTTGAGTATGTACCTGATAAGGTATTAGCTCGATAGATTGGTCAACAGAAGCAAATGAAGAAGTAACAAGAAAAAAAAGCCAGATCTGACACTTTCTCTTTAATGGGTTTGATTTTATTAAAAAAAAAAATTTGTTGTTTTGTTTGGAAAGTATGATATGATTGTCATGGACTTATTAAACTAATTAGTGATGGCAGAGTAAGGAGAATTTTACTCTTGAGACGCATCTTAATTGGTGGTAGAGTAAGGAGTTGTTTAGGTAGTAATTAATTAGTATTAAATTGTGGAAGTACTAACGTTTTCTTGTTTGATTTCTTTTCAGGGTCTGATGCGTGAATCGACAAAGGTGTTTTTTTTCTACGCTTGGCGTTGATTCACTTCTTATCAGGTTGTGTTGCTCTTTTCTATATCTCTCTTTCACATTGAGGGCAATGTTATATTAAGTGTGGGGGAGAGATTTTAGCATGTTTCTTTTGGTTGTTAAAAACAAAAAAAAAAACACAAAAAAGGGATCATTGCATGATTGAATAACTTTTCTCCCTTCTTGAACTGATATGCTTGGAGATGGATGATTGAATTGATGAATTGAGTTTGATGGATGCATACCTTGTGAGATTTTGAGCCTAATGGATGGATTTAACATTTATGTCATTCTCTTCTTTCTTGTGTGATTTTCACTCATGTTAATGACCACTCTAGAACTTGCTTTGATTCTTTTTGAGGCTACATTTCACTTGCATACATGAACATGATTGAGGCCCTCTTTCTTAATTAGCTAGTTTAACCAAATAGCCAACCTTGTTTTCAATATGATATCAAGCACTCTTTTGACTTCTTGAAAATTCTCTGATTCCTGCCAACCTTGTATATTTTCCTTTGCTTAACCCCTTTGAGCTTATTTGACCATTCCTTGTTTCTAGCTCATTATGTGCCTTAAATGAGAAATCGTGTTCTTACTTTACCTTAGGGAATAAAAGAACATTAGCTTGGTTAATGGATGAGTTTTTGAACAAGTGTGGGGGTGTGTGTACAAAATGGTTGTTGAAAAAGAAAAGAGTGCCCAAAAAAAAAAAAAAAAATGTATGTATATAGTTATGTTCATATATATAAAAAAAAAAAAAAAAAAAAAACCAAGTGTATAAAAAAAGAAAAGGATTGGGAAATGAATATGTAAAGGGATATACACTAGAGTTGGGATGAACTTTTATGCTTGTTATTTGAACTCAGCTCTCATTTGCTTTTATTCTCTTTGGTATTTATCTTCTCATATCCATTTTATCCTCTCCTGTTACCTTGACCTCACTACAACCTTGAATAAAGTCCTCATGATTTGTGTGTGCATGTGTTTTGAGTAGTGGAGAAGTAGAATATAAGCAAGCTTATGGTAGTGCAATTTTCATGGGTTGAATTGAGTGAAATACCTACCTTTTAAACACTTGAGAGATTAAGAGGGGATCTTGTGAAGATCTATCATTCTCGATTCATGTTAAGATACCTTGCTTGTTGGTTTGAGATGTGGAAAATTGTTAACTCATGAATGTTTTGATCCCTTGAACCTTTGGTTGTTCTTCTTGATTGTAAAATTTTGGGTTCTTGAATGTCGTTGGAATTTAAATTTTTGTTAATCTCTTATGTCCTTGTTTTGGTCTTGAGTCTTGCCCAAGAGTGCAAAAAGCTAAGTGTGGGGGAATTGATAATCACATATTTTATTCATTAAGAAATCCTTATGTTTAGTCATTTACACTCTCCATATTCTTAATTGATTGAGTTTGGTATGATTTTGTGAGTTTGAGCTCAAATTGGTCCTAATTGAATATTTTCAGCATTATTAAGATTTGACACTGTTTCTGTATTTTGGCCATAACTTGAGTTCCTAATATCTGATGAACATGAATTTTACCTTGTAGGAAAGCTAAGAGGAAGCTCTACAACTTTGATGAAGAGCTCGAAGTCCCAAAAAGATGTCTAAAGGACCTAAGTTTACATGGAAGTCAGAATACAGGTTCTGTCAGTAGAATTCGAATAGTGTGCACTCATAAAATCATATCTCAAGATGTAATAATGAAGATGGGCTCAAATTTGGATAATGGATAGTCAAAATCCAAATAAACAACTTTCATGAAGAACACTTTTTGAAAAAAGGAAGTCTAGTAGGTCATTTTGAGCTTGCAAGTCGGAACAGGGGTGCTGAAGTTGGGTTTGAGCAACCTACGGTATTTGGGACATATCTTGGGCTGAAGGAAGCCAAATTGGATGAACCAGCTATCCATTTTATAGCCAAGACAAGGATCTACAACTTTCATGAAGAGCACTTTTCGTGGATCTGAAGTATAGTTAGTCGTTTTTGTCTTCCAAGTCAGACACGAAATTTTCGTCCTCAACCACCCACTCATCCATCCACTAATCCACTCATCCATCCACTAATCCACTCATCCACTCATCCACTCATCCACTCATCCACTCATCCACTCATCCACTAATCCACCCACTCATCCACTCATACACTAATCCAACCACTTAACCACTCCACCCATTCATCCACTAATCCACCCACTCATTCATCCACTAATCCACCCACTTATCCACCCACTCACCCATTCATGTCCATAATTTCCCACTCACCAAAAGTCCTTTGGCATTTTCCACTCAACCAACCCACTTAACCATTCCACTCACTCATCCACTAAACCAATCCACTAAACCAACCCAGTCAACCATCCCACTCAACCACTCCACTCACTCACCCACTCATCCACTCACTTCCCTTTGTCATTTTGTTACCCTAGACTTCTATAAAAGGCACCATTAGTTATCATTTCTTTCATGTATTCTCCTTCATTTCTCTCTAAGTTTCTTCTTGCTTCTTCATAGTTTCTCATAGTTTTGTATATTTTGATGCTCCCCTTCATGGTAATGGAGGGCTAAGCTACTTTAGGTCAATTTAGAACTCTTGAAGAGATTATGGTTTGGATTCTTGAGACCTTGGTTATGTATTGTATTTGATTTGTAATTGAATTCCTCCTTTCTTCTTCTTTTTCTTCTTCTTGATCTTGAATGCATGAATGGTGATTCTATTTATGTTGATCTGATTGATCTTGGTTTAAGATTGAGATTTGTGATGAAACTTAGAACTGATTGATCTAAACTAATCACATAAATGAAGATTGAAATTTGTGATGAAACTTAGAACTGATTGATCTAAATTAATCACAGAATTGAAAAGGTTAGGTTACTGATTTGTGCCTAAGTTAATTGAATTCGGTACTTGAAATTAACATAGATCTTCATGAATGGTGCGATTGCATGATTTGTGTTTATCACTTGTTAATTGAATTCTAGACGATCGTCTAGTATGAATTCTGGATTTGATGCAGAGATCTCGGTTAGATCCAAATTAACAATTCAATTGCGCTTCAAGTGTTCTATGAAGGGTCTATGATTGAATCCACCCAATCTTGGATAGGTTTCTAAATTGATCGCTTCTTTAATTGTTATTTCTTCCTTTAATTTTGTTAAGTGCGATCTTAAACTCATCAAACCCCCTTTTTGCTAACTTTCACTTGATTTGATTAAATTGCATTTACGATCCTTGAGGAGACGATCCGGTGTTGTTCACTATACTACAAGTTTAGGTAATAACTTCGGTTATAATTTTGACTGAGTTCGGCGCTCGTCAGTGCCCTTTGTGGACTGAGATGTTGCCACATTGGAACTCTTTGGGGAGGAAAGAGGAGATTCTTTCTAGTGAAAGAAGTCTTCTACCCATCCTCCTTGGGTTCTGGCTAAGCTACGACTGGTTCTAGGACCAATTCATGAGCAATAGGGACAAATGCTGGACGATGATTTGCAGACGGTGGGTTGCACATAGTAGAAGTGCAGTTCTTGAGGTATGCCTCCTCTTTATGTTAACCATGATAATCGTGGCAACGAGAGTGTTGATGGTGGTGATAGGAGTAAAAATTTATATTTTTTCCACATACGGCGTCAATGTTCAAAATTGGGTTCTGAAAGTTACTTGAAAAGATAAGTGATGGTGGATTCCTCCGTTACATAGTAACTGCAAGAATGGTGCGAGAGGGTAGTTACCTACAAAAGGTACTTCAACGCTCAAGTCAGTCTGTATGCAAGGAAGGTAGAGTATGATTGGAGATTAGATCTATACCTTTGAGACCTTGCAGGGTGTATGTTTGAGCCTGTTAGGGTGTTAAGAATCAGAGCATTCAATGCGGGTTGAACGATGTTGAATAAGATCCATAAGACCGTTATTCCCTGCGTCCAAATTCCTATTTATGTGGGATATGATTAGCATTCATATCCTTCGAAGAAGTTACGCCTAGCGAATAGGCAATTATGGACGCGCATCAAAGTCTAGGTTCTATTATAATGGGTCAGGTTGCTCCAGACTCGTAGACCCATAATCTCGTCTAGAACAATGCCTGATATATATTCTTGTTCAAATCTAAATATAGATTTAGTTGGCTATATTTATATTTCCATGGATATAGACAGAATTTTATTTCGCTATCAAATCATTTTCTAATTTAAATAGGAATTTAATAATTTAAATATGTGGCTAAATCCTGGTCAATTTATCTCATTCAAGAAGTGATCACTTGGTTGTTAGATCAGGAACCACATCATAAGAATGAAACCTCTCACCAAATGAAGATTATAGTGATGGACGACACTTGCCATTTTCCATTAGTGGTCTTCAATTATTAATCCTAGTTAACAAAGGCATATATTTCGATTTGATATCAAGACATACTCTACAAAATAGCATTGCATACACAAGATGTCGAGAGAAGGTCAAGCCACTAAACAAATTTTAATCAATATCAAGATTACACCAGAAAATCAGGATAAAGAGATATTAATTATTTATTTCTTGTTTCAGCTCTTTGTTTTGAGTAAACCAATCTCCTTTTCAGCTCTCTATTTTCAGCTCTATGTCATTGGGTCTCTTTATCTTATGAATTTTTTCTCCCGGGTGGTGGTGGTGGTGGCTGGTTTGAGTAGGTAGGTGTTGAGGGAAGCGTTGGGTTGATGGGGGGTGGGGAGATAGGTTGGCAGGGAAAACAAAAATGGTTGTGCTATTTGTCCATCCAAAAGACTCCAACTACTGTCTGTCGTATGTTACGTGACTGTATTTTCATAACTCATCTGAGAACGTGATGCACAACAGCGTTGTGACTTCGTATTCCCTCCTAATTTTGTCTCTCAAGGCTTTCGTCTCCCGCCCTCAATCTCGTCTCTTTGATTTCAGTTTCACCATCTTCCATATCACTGTCTTTCTCAGTGTCTTAAACGCAGCTGCTCTCGTCCTCTTCCTCTTCCCATTCGTATAAATTCTACTTCTTCCTCACAACTATCACTCTCAAAATAAAATTAAGTCCTGCTGTTGTATTATCCATGGTCGTTGTCTTCTCTGTGGCTGGTGTCTTCTTTGTGGCCATTGTCTTCTCCGTGGCCGTTGTCTTCTCCGTGACTCTTCCCTGCTAGTTCGTATGGTCAAAGTAATACGACAGGTAAAAATCCCTCTTTCTTCGTTGCTCAAATGTTTGTTCTGGTTCATATCATTATGTCTGTTGGTAATGTTAGATTCATACATTTATGTCACTCGGTAATGTTAGATTCATTCATTCATCAAATTACTGTGTAGTTAGTCGTGTTCTTGGTGTTAGGGTCATAGGTCTGTGAAATTAACTAAAACAATTAAGTTTTTGCACTTAAGCAATGTTTGTTGCTTCAAATGTGTACATTATGTCAGAGCAACTGAGAAGATATGTTCTTTGATCTTGGCAAGATGGTAAACACAATTATTTTTTATCCATTTTTGTATGGAAAAGAAGCACCATTAAGTATTTAAATTGAGTTGGTGACAGAGAAATGGTTAAATTGAGTTGGTGGCAAAGAAATGGTTCCTCATGAAGGGCTCTAACCTCTTAGAGTGTGTAAATGAAATAATTATAGATAGTTCTCTTTGCATCCTTAATTTGTTACCTAAGCTTTGTTATAGAGGTAAAACATATCCTGTTTTAGAAGAGAAAGAGTAATGGAATGTTTTGAATGATGTTTTTATACCCTTTAGGTTTCCAATGAGCCATTTGAGACTTGTATGAGCACACATGAAAAAAGATTAACATGACTACAATTATAAGTTGTTTTATTGGACTAGCTGGTTTCAGGCTTCCTTTTTAAGTTTCATTTTATCTTTATGTGTAAGTGTGGCTTTTATAGAATAGACCTATTCAACTGGGTCTCTATCCTCATTATCTATTGTCATTTATTTGTTTACTTTCCATTGCTCTTTCTTAATTTTTCATAATAAAATCTAGAGGTTGGTGAAATATGAAATATGCTTGTAACATGACAATATATAGTTGATAATTTGCAAGTGTGTGTAGCAACCTAAAACCAAAGTGATAGAGGGTTCAAATAATGTCAATACATCTGAGGCTATTGATAATATGGAAGAAGCATGTGAAGGTGACTTCATTATGAGTGATGCCTTTGACGGCAAATTTGAAAGTTATAAGCCAAAACGCGGGATGATGTTTCCATCAGAGGAGGATGTTAAGGAATTTTATAAGAAATATGCTTACAAAAATGGGTTTGGTATCGTAAATAGAACTTCAAAAGAAGGAGATAATGGTAAGGTAAATTACATTATGCTAGCATGTTCACGACAGGAAAAACATGTGTCAACAATACCAAACACTTTGAAGACATTTCTAATAGAAAGACAAATTGTGAAGCAAAAATTACAGTCAAGAATATGGGAGATGGAAGATGGTACATCAAGATGACTATACTTGATCACTCTCATGAAGTTAAGCCGATGAAGGCTAGAATGTTGAAAGTTAACAAGAACCTTAGCATGCACATGAAGAGAACAATCCAAGTGAATGATGACGTAGGGGTGAGAATACACAAGACAGTATGGTCTCTTGCTTATGAGGCGGGAGGGTACGAGAACTTATCGTTTAATGAGCAAGATGCTAGAAATTATGTCCACAAGAAAAGACATAGAATTGGCAAAGAAGGTGATGGGAAGGCTTTGAAGACTTATTTTGCGAGAATACAAGAGGAGAATAGCAATTTTTTCTACGATATAGATATTAATGATGATTTTCATGTGCAAAATGTATTTTGGGCAGATGCTAGAAGTAGAGCTACCTATGAGTCATTTTGACATGTTGTGACATTTGACAAATAAATATGACATGTTATTTGTTACTTTTATGGGTCTGAATCATCACGACTAATCAGTTTTGCTTGGATGTGGTCTAATTTCAACCGAAGACACAGAGTCATTTGTGTAGCTATTTGAATCTTGGTTTCGTTGCATGTTAGGAAAGCCACTTGTTGGTATTATCACGAACCAATGCAGGGCCATGCAAAATGCTATTGAGATAGTTTTTCCAACTACTCGACATAAGTGGTGCTTATGGCATATATTGAAAAAAATCCCTGAGAAGTTGAAAGGTTGCATTGAATATAACAATATCAAGAATGCGATGAAAGTAGCTGTTTATGATACCCTAATAGTGGATGATTTTGAAGAAAAGTGGTTTGCCTTCATCAAAAAAATTGAACTAGAAGATAACAATTAGTTGAGTGGTTTGTACATGGAGTAGCACAGATGGGTGCCAATTTTCTTAAAGAAATATTTCTAGGTAAGGATGTCAACAACATAATGCAGTGAGAGCATACATGCTTTCTTTGATGGATATATCAACTCAAAGACATGCTTGTAGCAATTTTGAAGCAATATGATAATGCCCTAAGCAGTAGGGCAAAAAAGGAATTTCAGGCAGATTTCAAATCAATGGACTCCACAATTCAGTATGGTTCAAACTCACCTATTGAAAGGCAGTTTCAATTGGAGTACACCCATGCAAAGTTTGTTGAGGTCTAAGTTAAATTTAGAGGAAGAATGGATTGTTTTGTGTCCCTTAAGTGTGTGGAGGGAATGCTATGTACTTACCATGTGAAGGCGGATATGGTAGTTGGAAGGTTAGCAAAAAAATGCTATTTTTGAGGTGGTATTTAATCATGACAATCACGATATTAGTTGCAACTACTTGTTGTTTGAGTTTAGAAGAATTATGTGTAGACATTCACTTTGTGTCCTTGGTAATGAAATGGTTCAAGAAGTGTCATCAAAGTATATTTTACGAAGATGGACCAAAAACATAAGATGGAGACATGCTTACATAAAGAGCAGTTATGATGTGACTTTGTTGAAGCCACAAATGCAAAGGTTTAATAAATTATGCAAGTATTTCTATGAGGTGGCTGAAGTTGCTGCAGAGTTTGAGGAGCTCACAGATGCTCTCCACCATGGACTATATGAATATAAAAGTAAGATGAATTCAATGGCTGCATCTAAGCAAGCTGGTAAAACAACATGCAATGGTGATGACTATCAAAGGAAGTTGAATGAGGGCATTGAAACTACTAACACTGGCATTCGTAGTCCATTACGTGTACCATGTAAAGGACAACCCTCAAGTAATAGAAAGTTATCTAAAGTTGATCAAGTAATCTGCAAATTGAGAAAGAAAAAGGATCAGTGTCATCAAACTTTGACAATTGAGGTACGTAGATATGAATTTGTTAATTATTATTGTATGGGATGTTTTGATTGTGGAGATGTTTTATTTAGACTGATTAACATCTATTTTTATTAGTGTATTAAGTTATTTTGCTCTGAATATGTAGGAGTGCATTGATGGAAGCTCGAGGCAGATGGATGGAAAGAAGTTACGCATAGAGTCGTCTATAGAAATGAATAGTTGTGGAGAATGTCATGATGATTGTACTATGGTGTGTGTATACACCAAAACTATGTATCATTTGTAATCATTGTTGAAATGCTTGTTAAGTTTTAAGCTACTTAAACTTAAATTGTTTGTTTTAATGAATAGATGTTTGGTATATTGTTGCTTAACAGTCCATAACTGTTAAGCTAAGTGCAAATGTTGCAGCACTAATGTGTGATGGTAGCTATTGGGTTTCGCAACTATCACATAACTTATCAGCTTATCATTATTAGAAGGAACTGATCATGATGTCAGTCAAAGGCCACATGCATGTCTGACATATGCTCATTAAGTTCATTCTAGTGATTGAAACTAACATGCTCATATGTTTTTATCCAGGGTTGTCCTAGTCAAATTTCATACACTAATTTGTTGGTTAGTGGTAATGCAAGGTAATTTGAAGATACACAGGCTGGGAATCAGTGACATAGTACACGTCTGAATGAGTATAAATTATATAGGGTAGCGATATGTACATGCTTCAAAAGTATAGTTTAGCACTAATCCAATCCACTATTATTTTTCAGGTTGATTTCCTTTTTTTGGTATATAGGATAATGTACATGGACAAAGTGTGCTGACAATGACTTAGGTTCAAATTGGTGAAAGTGTGCTCACACTGTGATTTGGTCTACAACATTTTTGTGGCAACCATGAAAATAGATGTTAATGTATCATTAGGAACCCATAAGTAGTTTTTTTATCCTTTTAAGTGGATTGTTTATGTGCTGTAGTTATTTATACTTCACATATAATGTGTATAGAATGCATGTAATTACACGTAGATGAAGAAGATGTATATATTTTTCGAGGGTCAATGATAGGAATGTATTATTACAATGCCACAATATTGGTGATGTAGATGGATATATACTATGATACATAAGTGATAAATGGCTTTTTTGTAATCCAGGTGTATTTTTGTGTATGTACTTTATTTATATATTTTTACCTGCAGCCTTAAGAATAATTGAAGTTGAAAGAAATATCAAATTTACCCCCACTATTGGGAACTAATTCTTTTGGATTCTCTAGAAATTGATATAGATTAATCACTTATTTATAATATATTAACCAAGTACTCATGGATTCACCAATTAATAAGAGTCACCACAAAACAATGAACATTCACTAGTGAATCCATGGTTTTGTGGTGAGACTCATTAATTAGTGAATCATGAGTAACTGGTTAATACATTAGAAATAAGTAGTTAATCTATATCAATTTCTGGTGAATCCAAGAATGAATTCCTAATAATGAGGGTGAAGTTATTACAAATCCATAACTAGTTAAAGTTAAGATGTGTAATGTTGTGGTTAACACGTTAGGAGTAAAGGGTCAGAATACTATGGTTTTGTGGTGAATCTCATTACTTGGAGAGTTCCAATATAACTGGTTAATACATTACGTAAAAGTTGTTAGTATGTAAAAGTTTCTAGTTAATCTAAAAATCAGTTCCCAGCAGTGGGGGCAAACTAGTTAGAAATGAAGTACTAGTTGGAGTTGACATGTGTAATGTTATTTTTAACACATTAGGAGTAAAATGTCAGAATACCAAGGTTTTGTGGTGAATCTCATTACTTGGTGAGTTCCAATATAACTGGTTAATATAGTAGGAAAAAGTGATTAATATGTACAAGTTTCTGGTTAATCTAAAAATCAGTTCTCAGTAGTGGGGGTAAACTAGTTAGAAATGAAGTACTAGTTAGAGTTAACATGTGTAATGTTATTTTTAACACGTTGGGAGTAAAAGGTCAAAATGCCATGATTTTGTCGTGAATCTCATTACTTGGTGAGTTTCAATATAACTTGTTAATGTAGTAGGAAAAAGTGGTTAATATATACAAGTTTCTGGTAAATCTAAAAATCAGTTCCCAGTAGTGGGGGCAAACTAGTTAGAAATAAAGTACTAGTTGGAGTTGACATGTGTAATGTTTTTAACGCGTTGGGAGTAAATGGTCTGAATATCATGATTTTGTGGTGAATCAGCTTACTTAGTGAGTTCTAATATAACTGGTTAAAACATTACGTAACAGTGGTTAATCAGTATAGATTTATGGTGAATCCAAAAAAGAGTTCCCAATGATGGGAGGAAACTTGTTACAAATCCATGACTAGTTGGAGTTGATATGTGTAATGTTATTTTTAACACGTTGGGAGTAAATGGTCTGAATACCATGGTTTTGTGGTTAATCAGCTTACTTGGTGAATTCAAATATAACTGGTAAATACATTACATAAAAGTGGTTTAAATATAGGTTTATGGTGAATCCAAAAAAGAGTTACCAATGATAGGGGGAAACATGTTACACATCCATGACTAGTTAGAGTTGACATATGTAATGTTGTTTTTAACCCATTGGGAGTAAATGGTCAGAATACCATGGTTTCGTGGTGAATCAGCTTACTTGGTGAGTGCCAATGTAAGTGGTTAATGGTTAATCAATATAGGTTTCTAGTGAATCTAGAAAAGAGTTACCAATGATAGGGGAAACTAATTACACATCCATGACTTTGGAGTTGACATGTGTAATGTTATTTTTAACCCGTTAAGAGTAAATGGTCAGAATACGATGGTTTTGTGGTGAATAAGCTTACATGGTGAGTTCTAATATAACTAGCTAATACATTAAGTAAAAGTGGTTAATCAGTATAGGTTTCTGGTGAATCCAAAAATGAGTTACTAGTGAATGGGAAAACTTGTTAAAAATCCATGACTAGTTACAATTGACATGTGTAATGTTATTTTTAATGCATTTGGAGTAAATGGTCTAAATACCATGGTTTCGTGGTGAATCTCATTACTTGGTGAGTTTCAATATAACTAGATAATACATTCGGAAAAAGTGGTCAGTATAGGTTTCTGGTGAATCCAAAAAAAAAATTACCAGCGATGGGGGGAAAATTGTTACACATCCACAACTAGTTGGAGTTGACATATATAATGTTATTTTTAACCTGTTGGGAGTAAATGGTTAGAATATCATGGTTTCCTTGTGGGCCTCATTACTTGGTGAGTTCCAAAATAACTGGTTAATATAGTACGAAAAAGTGGTTAATCAGTATAGGTTTTTGGTGAATCCAATAAAGGTTTACCAAAGATGGGGGGAAACTTGTTGCACATCCATGACTAGATGGAGTTAACGTGTGTAATGTTGTTTTTAACGTGTTGGGAGTAAATGGTGTGAATACCATGGTTTCGTGGTGAATCTCATTACATGGTGAGTTCCAATATAACTAGTTAATACATTAGAAAAAACGTGGTTAATCAGTATCGGTTTCTGTTGAATCCAAAAAAAGGTTACCAATGATAGAGGGAAACTTGTTACACATCCATGACTAGTTAGAGTTGACGTGTGTAATGTTGTTTTTAACGTGTTGGGAGTAAATGGTCCGAATACCATGGTTTCGTGGTGAATCTAATTACTTGGTGAGTTCCAATATAATTGGTTAATACATTAGGAAAAATGTGGTTAATCAGTATAGGTTTCTGGTGAATCCAAAAAAAGGTTACTAGTGACGGAGGGAAACTTGTTACACATCCATGACTAGTTGGAGTTGACATGTGTAATGCTGTTTTTAACCCGTTGGGAGTAAATGGCCAGAACACCATGGTTTCATGGTGAATCAACTTACTTGGTGAGTTCCTATATAATTAGTTAATACATTATATAGAAGTGGTTAATCAGTATAGGTTTCTGGTAAATCCAAAAAAGAGTTACCAATGATGGGGGGAAACTTGTTACATATCCATGACTAGTTGAAGTTGACATGTGTAATGTTGTTTTTAATCCGTTAGGAGTAAATGGTCAAAATTCCATGGTTTCATGGTTAATCAGTTTACTTGGTGAGTTCCAATATAACTAGTTAATACGTTACATAAAAGTGGTTAATCAGCATAAGTTTTTGGTGAATCTAAGAAAAAGTCACTAATGATGGGTGAAAACTTGTTACATATCCATGACTAGTTGGAGTTGATATGTGTAATATTGTTTTTAACATGGTGGGAGTCAATGGTTCAAATACCATGGTTTCGTGGTGAATCTTATTACTTGGTGAGTTCCAATGTAACTGGTTAATACATTAAGAAAAAGTGATTAATTAGTATAGGTTTCTGGTGAATCCAAAAAAAAGTTACCAATGATGGGGGAAAATTATTATACATCTATGACTAGTTGGAGTTGACATGTATAATGTTATTTTTAACCTGTTGGGAGTAAATGGTCAGAATATCATGGTTTCCTTATGGACCTCATTACTTGGTGAGGTCCAAAATAACTAGTTAATATAGTACAAAAAAGAGTTACCAATGAAGGGGGGAAACTTGTTACACATCCATGACTAGTTGAAGTTGATATGTGTAATGTTGTTTTTAACGTGTTGGGAGTAAATGGTCCGAATAACATGGTTTCGTGGGGAATCTCATTACTTGGTGAGTTCTGATATAATTGGTTAATACATTAGGAAAATGTGGTGAATTAGTATAGGATTCTGGTAAATTCAAAAAAGAGTTACCAATGATGGGGGGAAATTGTTACACATCCATGACTAGTTGGAGTTGACATGTGTAATGTTGTTTTTAACCTGTTGGGAGTAAATGGTCAGAATATCATGGTTTCGTGGTGAGTCAGCTTACTTGGTGAGTTCCAATATAACCGGTTAATACATTAAGTAAAATTGGTTTATCAGTACAGGTTACCAGTGAATCCAAAAAAAGGTTACCAATGATGGGGGAAACTTGTTACACATCCACGACTAGTTAGAGTTGACATGTGTAATGTTGTTTTTAACCCGTTAGGAGTAAATGGTCAGAATACCATGGTTTCATGGTGAATCTAATTTCTTGGTGAGTTCCAGTATAACTGATAATACATTACGTAAAAGTGGTTAGTCGGTATAAGTTTCTGGTAAATCCAAAAAAGGGTTACCAATGATGGGGGGAAACTTATTGCACATCCATGACTAGTTGGAGTTGACATGTGCAATGTTGGTTTTAACACGTTGGGAGTAAAAGGCCACAATACCATGGTTTTGTGGTGAATCAGCTTGGTGAGTTCAAATATAATTAGTTAATACATTATGTAAATGTGGTTAATTAATATAGGTTTCTGGTGAATCCAAAAAAGAGTTACCAATGATAGGGGAAACTTGTTACACATCCATGACTAATTGGAGTTGACATGTGTAATGTTGTTTTTAACCCGTTGAGAGTAAATGGTTAGAATACCATGGTTTTGTGGTGAATAAGCTTACTTAGTGTGTTCCAATATAACTGGTTAATACATTACGTAAAAGTGGTTAATCAGTATAGGTTTCTGGTGAATTCAAAAAAGAGTTACCAATGATGTCGGAAAACTTATTACACATTCATGACTAGTTAGAGTTGACATGTGTAATGTTGTTTTTAACCTATTGGGAATAAATGGTCAGAATACCATGGTTTCGTGATGAATCAACTTATTTGGTGAGTTCCAATATAACTGGCTAATATATTATGTAAAAGTAGTTAATCAATATAGGTTTTTGGTGAATCTAAAAAAGAGTTACCCATGATGGGGGAAAACTTGTTACACATCCATGACTAGTTATAGTTGACATGTGTAATGTTGTTTATAACGCGTTGGGAGTAAATGGTCTGAACACCATGGTTTTATGGTGAATCTCATTACTTGGTGAGTTCTAATATAACTGGTTAATACATTATGTAATAGTAGTTAATCAATATAGGTTTCTGGTGAATCCAAGAAAGAGTTACCAATGATGGTGGGAAACTTATTACACATCCATGACTAGTTGGAGTTGACATGTGCAATGTTGGTTTTAACATGTTGTGAGTAATGGGTCAGAATGCCATGGTTTTGTAGTGGACCTCATTACTTGGTGAATTCCAAAATAACTGGTTAATTTAGTACGAAAAGTGGTTAATATGTACAAGTTTATGGTTAATCTAAAAATCAGTTCCTAGTAGTGGGCGTAAACTAGTTAGAAATGAAGTATTGGTTGGATTTGACACGTGTAATGATGTTTTTAACACGTTAGGAGTAAATGGTCAGAATATCATGGTTTTGTGGTGGACCTCATTACTTAGTGAGGTCCAATATAAATGGTTAATATAGTTGGAAAAAGTGGTTAATTACTATAGGTTTTTGGTGAATCCAAAAAAGAGTTCCCAATGATGGTAGTAAATTTGATACTTCCTTCAACTTCAAATATTCTTAAGGCTGTAGGTAAAAATGCATAAAGTAAATACAAAACAATACACCTAGTTTTCAAAAAAAGCCATATGTCACCTATGTATCACAATTTGTATTGATATACATTATCAATAGTGAGACATTGCAATAATACATTTCTGTCATTCACCCTCAAACAATATATACCTCCTTCTCCTGTACATGGAATTACATGCGTTCTATACACATTACATGCATTCTATACACATTGGAAGGATGTTGGACTTATTGTTTAATTGTAAATATGTTAACTAACAAAATTACACTCGTACACACAAATATACATAGGGCTAAGCTAAAGAGTGCAGAACAAAATTTACAAATCAAGACAGCAACTCCATAGCATTTGCAACTCTCAAAACTTCTTCTCTGCACTCGTTGTTCAAATGCAAGACTCTGCCACATAATAAGTCACATCTAAATTGCATGACTTCTCCCTTTACTAGTGTAGTATGAATAAATAAAAATTCCAAGAGAATGTAATTGTTAAATCAGAAATCAAAACAACTCCCTCACCTCTTCCCAATTGGGCATAGTCTTCTCTCCAAATATTTTGTGTCCATCCTATATCTTCATGTACTTGATAACGTATATTCCATAATCATCCCTGTTTCAATAACATACAAGCAAGCATAAGGGGAAAAATTAAGCACATATGCCTCAATATAACAACTAATATTTTTTAAAAAGTGTAACCATATTCACGAGTTGCGCTGTTGGGGCAAGTCAATCTCCATTAACTCTAAACGATTGTGATTCTTCAAGGTTGGACTAATTAACTTCAAAACTTCTTTAAATTGTAGCTTCTACAAATTCAAAGTAAAGTTCAATGTCAAATTACACAGAACAACTAATACATTATCGTTACAATGACATTAGAGGATTGTGATACCGTCAAATCGTCCAGCCTAGCTTTTTCAGTGTCATTGTGACTGCTAAATGAATCTAACATATACAACTTCTTAATTCTCGGATCCAACGCATGATACCACCAATGGCCGTCGAACACGACTGGAGCAAATATCTCCATTAAGAAATGTATCCAAGTTCATTGAATGTGTTCCTTGTAATATCCATGCATAAATAGTATTACTATTCTTCAAATTCCTTTTTTTATTTTACAAAGTTATTTGATAATGTAGACATATGATAGTGATGTGCATTATAGTTAGAACATAATGTCTTATGCGATTTTAAGAAAATAAAACACTATACACAATCCAAATAGGTAAATGATGGGTTAAACCCCAAATCTGGCCCAATAAAGTGTATGCAGCCAAACACATGTGATTTTTTGATACATAATGCTTAAATGTTACCAAATTGCATTGGGTGATGTCGTATTTCACTTCAGGATAAGGCATGAAGTCATTAATGCTCCACCAGGGCTTGTGGTGAACTAATTTGAAATGTTGCAGTCCAATTTTCACCAAATCCTACATTTTTTAAATAACCAACAATCAGTTAAAGTCTCATTGTCAATGGACACATAGTTCTAAGTTAATTGAGCATGTTGTTGTTACCATAAATGCATGACTAAACATGTGATGGGTCACTTGCCGTATTCGCTTCATTTCAACTTCCACAAAAACCCTTGCAACTAGCATAATAACCTGAAAAGGTAAATTAAAAAAAATGTCCTTCTATGTGATAAGGCGCAATAAGTAGGTATGAAATACATCATGTAAATTATGAGTTGAACGTAATTCGATCTTACTAAATTATTGACACACCCTCTTGATTTCATGCAAGACGCATCTACAATGGGAAGGAATTGATCGTAGAGTCTGACCACCACCCTATACCACAACCGCAAAACAAATGCTTAAAGACAATCACAAAACAAACTAGTTAGATATCCACTGATATTCGTTCACAATATAGAAGGGAAGAGACAGAGGTAAAAATAAAAAGAAAAGAAATAATCGTAAATAGTTTTAACGACTTTATTTGTTATAACTATTATATATATTTCCTGTAAATATTTTAAAATTCAAGTAATAATTTCAAATAGACATGCTTTACTAATATTTGTAGTCAATGTTGTTTGTGAACATATGACATTATGATAACTTTTTGCTATAACTCTTATCTACATTACTTTTTTGCTACACTCCTAATTTGATATAAAAGCATGCAAAATAGAAAAATTATATGAGCATTTATATCTACCTAATGTTGAAATTGTACTAGATGCAAATAGTGAATGTTAGCCCAAGTAAAATCAATATTATACTTATTAAGCATGCCACGTTGGTAGTTCAGAAGCTTACTTGGAATCTTGGTCCTCTTTTTTTAGCACTCTAGTTTAGTAGGTAAAAAATTAGGTATGCAGAGGGTGCTGGTCACACACTGGACTGTCAGCAGGATAACTTTATGGTGGAGGCATTGTATTCTTATTCTTTTGTAGTTTGGTGTAAGGAGTTCGGGTGCATTTGTATTTCACACACTTCCTAGGTTGAGCCTTAACCCAAGTGCAAATGTTGGTGTTGGGGTTGTCTGTGACTGGGTTTGGGTGGGTATCAGAGTAGCCAACAGGTGCACCTGAAGGGATGCCACGCACAGGCGGTTGTTGACCGCTCGGCTCATCACCTTGACTGAATCCGTAGAAAGGAATGTTCACACGATTCAATGGTTAAGTACCCTGGTCATACACTGGACTGCCTACAGGACAACTTGAAGGTAGAAGCACTGAATGATGTAATAATAGTTGTTTTAATGTGCTCACTTGCATCTCTAGAAAAGAAATCCTTTTCTTCATTTGCACATTCTCAGTAACAACCCGAGAAATATCACTCACAAGGTCCTCCACATCAAATTGCCTCGGCCGCCGATGTCCAACACCATGTTGCTGCTCCTGTGCGATTACATCCCTGACTATGTCAATCTCATGCTCTTCCCTCGATGCAAGCAAATCTTCAGTTGCTTACATGTCAATAATCAACAGATACATAGTTAACGAGTATGGTGAAGGTGGATTACCACTGTTAAATACCATAAATTTTTGTTACACAACTAACCATTTTCATATGAATTTCGCATCAGTATACACACCATTTAAATACATATATTACCTTGTTTTTTTCAATTGCACTACGCACTTTCTCCTTTATCACCCTAAACACGTGCCAGTTCAAGTAACGTCAGAAGGAATGAGTACTTATAGTTGTTGATGTAGGGCAATGACAGGTGATCAAAAGCCCAAACCTTGGTGAAAAGCACATGTTCACTATCAAAATGTTGCAACATGAAAAGAAAAAAAAAGGCTGCAAGAGTATATGAAACAATTATAACAACTAGGAAGCATAGTAAATTACAGAACATCTACCTGCAGAAGTGCAGCACATCCTATTAAATGGATTTGGCGGATATTCTTACCCTCATTCACTGCATGTGCAACTCGGGTCAAGTCGTCCACCAGGAAATCATACACCGCTAAACCCCAGCTATAATTACCCATGGAGTCCAAGTCATCTAACAAGTGAATGAAGGCAGAATGCACATTCATAACGGGCAAATAGGACTCTCCAAAAGCAAGTAAGATATAAAGTCGACAAAAGTTATCCACATCGATGTTCCCTACATGCTAATAAAGTTCATGATAAATTGTGTCAATAGTTAGGTCTCTCCCTTTAAATAAGGCTAGAGTACAACCCACTCCATCATCACGTGCATTTATTATTTCCCCTATAATCGGCAATCCAAGTGCCAAGCACACATTTAATGGACTAAATGGGATAGCCTTACCTCTAACTTTAAATCCCCAAACTCTTTCAACCCATCTACATGCTAACTCCCACAACAAGACACAATTGATTTTTAAATTCTTGGGCATTATAACAGTGACTTGAATGGGGTGGACCCAAATCAGGACTTCTGCGCATCCGTCAATGTGTTATTCACGTCAATCAACAACCTTGGTGTGCAAACATGCCTCAATCGCAACTTCTGCATTATGATAACAAATTAGTCAACATATTTGCAAAGCCAAACACGTATAACAGTTTTTTTTTCTATATTAACCAAGTTGGTTACCTTATTGGTGTTGGACAAATTACACCTCCATCTTGCCCGTGAGCTGTCCATGGAAGTAATATGCATATACGCAAGACCAAGTTTTCGATTTTCATTATCAGTTATTAAACGTGGAATAGAATGTAGCCACTTAGTTATTACTGTTTCAACAGAGAATGTTCTAAAAACTTACATATTGTAAAAAGTAAATTTCACAAAATTTCTTTTCTGTTATTAGTAAAAGGGAATTAGGAAAAAGAAAACACATTTTAGAGGTGTTGTGAGATTCTTAACATTCTTAAATTTAGATTTTAGAAAACATTTGTAACACACCAAATTCTCCAAATCATCTTAGGCAAAATCTAATAAACCCCAGACAAGCTAAACAACTATCTATAGTATACACCTAGCTAACTAGATGGCAAGAGAAATTGTTCATTATCTCAATACCAATTTGACATTTAAAAGTGTTATGTTAATGCAATAAGAAATTAACATTAGAAAATATAATCAGTGGGTATCATATGGGTATCTTGAAAGATCATAATATGGATCGTACGACAACAAAAGATAAGTTTTGCCATTGAGTATATGATAAAACATATATCAAGTTTATGGGAAAAAAAAGGCATATGAAAGAAGAAACTTACAATCTAGCAAGGTTTGCTAAGGAACCAAATGACCTTGGTAGATCTCCTGAGAAATTATTGTATGAAAGGTCCCTAAAGAAAGGAAAGCATCCTTTATGAGGCTCTATACAATGAAATTTGAACAAAACAGTCACAACATCTGCTTTTTGTTGTCTAACTTTCTTACAACTCAATCGATCAAATTTTCAATATATAATCTGAACTTTTCTTCTAACTATGGTAAGATATATATATATATATATATATATATATATATATATATATATATATATATATATATATATATATGACAATGGAATACAACTAAACATTCTTCTAACTGTAGGATTCATCTGATAAGCAGGTTGCATGACCACTGTAGCACTAAGTGTAGGCTTATGAGATTTAATTGCATTGCTGCCAACCTTCACTAGTAATCATCAATTAAAACTTTCCATTCTGGCCAATTAAACCATACCATATTAGAGGACACCACAAATCATGATGTAAAGGAACCCCATAACCATTATCAAACATAAACCTAACATGAAGAAAAGGACTTAAAGACTACATAGATATCTTATAATTCACTCGATAGGAGCATCATATACAATGCAATCCAACCCCAATATCCCACCCACGACAACCATAACTTAATTAAACATATTAGAGCTATAATGCAAGCAAGCATAAGTTAAACTTCTGGCTATTAGAAAACTTGCATAACAATCTAAGAAAAAAATCTTAGTAATAACTTTTTGTTCCAGAATTAATCTTGATTGACCAAACAATACATTAGAAACACCTTTTTAAATCTGCATACTTGAAAAAGCCTAATAAAAAATTTGCTACTTTTTCTTCTGAGAAAATAAAGAAAATGAAAAGGAAGAATGTCTAATATCTATAAGTTCCATTAGTTAAACATAATTTTCTTTATGCATATTAGTTGAACTACAAGCAGAGACGGATCCAGAAAATATTCAATGAAGGAGCCGAAAATCATGAATCATATTATTAAATATAGAAAAAAAAAATTAAAGTTAACAAATAAAGATGTATTCACTTTTAAATTATTTAGTGGGTTAAAATCAAAATATATTATTTTAAATTAAGGGTAAATATATTCTTATTTGTTCACTTTAAATGAGTATTTTTCTTTCAATATATAAGAAGATTTATGAATAAAGTGAAAAAAGTAAAAAAAAATATTTATATTAGATATTAAATGCATTACAATAGTATTTGTCATTTACATCGTGATTTATAAGTAAAATTAAGTTTATATATATATATAGATTTTACAAAATGGAAGAGAGTGAAGCTAAGAGTGAGAGGAGCTAGTAGATTTATTATATAAAGATTAAAAATTAATAGAAAGATGAGTTGAAATTGTAATATCAATGTATATAAAATAATTATGAATCATATGTCAAATACATATCAAGTATAAACTTTTTTTTAATTTCATCATTTTTATATTTTGTATAATTATACTGACCTCTCTTGAAGTTAGTGCTTATCATATTGACACCCTTTTTATTTAAGAAAGTACTCATACTTTTCTTGTTTTGTATTTTCAATAGGATTTTGTATAATATTTGTACATAAAGTAGAAGAGGTATATATAATTTTGTAAACAAAGAAAGATATTAGAATGTAATAATAATATATAAAATCAGGAATGTATGTATAATTTTTAAATAAAAATATCAATATAATAAGTATTAAATTTATAAAAGATCAATATAATTATTTTTTTTTTTTTTTAATTAATTTAATTTAATTATTAATATTTAAAATAAATTAATGAGAAAAAGAGGGTTGAGGCCCATGCTCGTCCCCCTTGTATCCGTCCCTGACTACAAGAAACATAATAGCAAATGCCATGCTAGATTCCCTGTAAACATAAGAAAAATCAACCTTTCATTATTGCTAAAGCAATTTTTTGATTTGAGAAACAATGGCAAATGCGAGATGGTGCAGATCCACAAAAGAATGAGTGAGCAATATAGCACATTGGGAATCAAGGTTCACTTTTACTTGCTTCCAACCTATGTCCTAACTCCCAAACAAGGTTGAGACCATGAAGGATCCCCCAAATTTTAACAATCATGATCGAAGCTACTCCAAGATTTTTCGAGAAGCCTCCAAACACATAACCAGAATAATCTCGAACAAGCCCTCCACAAGCAGCTTTACTATTACTCAAAATTGAGCCATTAATGCTTAAGCAAACCCAACCTTGAGGAGGAAAATGCCAAGAGCATAACTCTACCCTGTTTTTTTTATTCATAGTGATTACATATTAAAACTCAGTGGCTATAGAAAGACTTAGCACTCTAAGGCAAAACTGAGTTGGGAGATCTTTAGAGTCAAGACCCTTGGGCTCAAAGATTATTTTATTTTGCAAGTTCTAGAGACTCACATAATCCCGAAGAGCATGAATAACTGTCTCCACTGTATGACAATTACAACAAGTACATTATGGGTCCATAGACCATATTACTTTGTTTAAAGTTTAGAAGTGCAAAATATTTACAACATAGGAGGTCTTCAACCATTTTGGAGATCAATCACAATGCACATACTTAATTCATAGACATCTACTCACCAAAGCTGAATTAACCCTCATTCTTTATCATATATGTATTATATAATTATATATTAATATAACATCAATAAACTAATTATTAACAGAAAAGCTCCACTAACACAATCCTAACTTCAAGTAACCCTGCTTTCCACAATTAATAAGGTTACTCAAACAAATTGGGCCATAACATCAATTAAGCAAAAATACAAACATGAATTGACCGAACAACCAACAAATTCAGGAGTAACACCCTGATTAATAAGAGACTTCACATATCCCACAAGAGTATGGGTCAAATCAGGAATTGCCTCATCATCTACTACTTGCTCTCTAGGCTTTTGAACTGAAAATCCTAAATCCTAGTGGGTATACTACACCTCTTAACCCCTCCAAATCATATAATGAAGTAAAATGTCTGATGCAAAGAACCAGAAAAAAAAAAGAAATGAACTTTACATACCAGTTGATTGAATACCTTACTCGTGTAGCTTTTCAAACTCGTTCAAGATAGTATCAAACTTGTCTGAATGCATGTTCATCAAATTGTCCTTTTTCTCTGTTACATTTATCGAAAAACAAAGTTTGGGGAATGGGTAAAGGGTTTGGGAGAATGGGTAAAGGGAGAAAAAATTGAAATTTTGGGAAAAGGAAGAGAAGAAGGAGACGAGGGAGATGAGGGAGACTATGGGACTGAGAGTGAGAGAAGTTTAAAATTTGATAAAGGAAAAAAGAAATGAGACGAGGGAGACAGGAGACGACGGAGACGACGGAGACGGGAGATGGGGGAGACGAGATTGAGAGGGATTGAGAGTGATTTCAGTTTCCAAATTTGATAAAGAAAAAAGCAAATGAGAAGCGGCAAATGAAAATGTTGGCATACAGACAAGTCAACAAACATATGTATGGAAGTATATAGTAGACGAAAGTTGGAGTATTTAACTGGACGAGAAACATTTTCCAAACAAAAGGGGAGGTGGCGATGGGGTTGGGACTTGGGACTTAAGACTTGGGTTAGAAGGTGGAGAATGGGGTGTAAATGACTCTGGCTTTCTTTAAATAGTTCTAGGCATGTTTTGTAATATGATAGCTTAAGTTTGACTTCTTATTTATTATAGATTTTTTTTTTTTAGATTTAGCCTTATTTATTTATAAAAATTTATAAGTCTGATCTAATTTAAAAGTCTAATTAAATACTTACATTATACATGAAGTCTTTTATATAGTCAAGAAAATTAAATTTTTTAATTTTTAAATAAATATTACTATTGAAAAGTTTATTATATTTTATATAAAATAGATATATTATACTAATATATAATTAGTAAATTATGTGGGTATTATAAATTTTTAAAAAGAAATAAGTCAACCTGATAGGTCAAATAGACTTTTTCAAAATTTCAAGTGTTAGCTTATGTAGTTAAATATGCTTTTAAAAATTCTAAACGTGACTTGTTTGCTAAATAAGTTAGGTCTATGAAGGCAAAAAATATGTTAGGTAATAGGCCCCTAATGACCCAACTGGCTTATTCTCACCCCCAGTGGGAATTTTTTTATTAATAAATGATTTTATTCTAAATCTTATAATTTAAATTTATTTATTTACATATTATAATTCATAAAAAATATATTATAACCATATAAAAAATACTTTTAAATGTATTTATTTACAAATTAAAATATGTTTGAATCACGGCTAACTTAATTGATGTGGTTCGCCCTTACCAGTTGTGCCAATGGTTATTAGCACCACATTTTAAAAATAAAATTATGTATTTCATAAAAACCATAATACATCAAAATGGGTGTCAAATTATATTTTATTATTTGTCATTTTTTTAATCACATATTCTTTTCACTTTTTCCTTTGGAAAACGTTTTTCGTCCAACGAAAATACTCCAACTTTCTTCCACCGTATGTTTCCGTACGTATGTTTGTTGACTTTTTTGTATGTCAATATTTTAATTTCTCGCTTCTTATTTCTCGCTTTTTGGATTCTCCAGAAACTGATACTGATTAACCACTTATTCCTAACGTATTAACCACTTACTCATTATTGGGAACTCTTTCTTGGATTCACCAGAAACTTATACTGATTAACCACTTATTCTTAACGTATTAACCACTTACTCATTATTGGGAACTCTTTCTTGGATTCACCAGAAACCTATACTGATTAACCACTTATTACTAACGTATTAACCACTTATTCATTATTGGGAACTCTTTCTCAGATTCACAAGAAACTGATATAGATTAACCACTTATTTCGAATGTATTAACCAGAAACTTATACTGATTAACCACTTATTCCTAACGTATTAACCACTTACTGATTATTGAGAACTCTTTCTTGGATTCACCAGAAACTTATACTGATTAACCACTTATTCATAATGTATTAACCAGTTATTTGTGCCGCGGCATTCACAAGTTTTGTGCCGCGTGAACAGTGAACCAGAAACTTATACTGATTAACCACTTATTCTTAATGTATTAACCAGTTATTTGTGCCGCGGCATTCACAAGTTTTGTGCCGCGTGAACAGTTCACCAGAAACTTATACTGATTAACCACTTAAAATCTTGTGCCGCGGCATTCACAAGTTTTATGCCGCATGAACAGTTTCAGTTTCAAATTTCAAATTTTAAATTCTCTCGGGTGAATCAACAAAATACGAAGGTGGACAATAGTTGGAGTATTTTCGTTGGACATATAGCGCGACCGTTTTCCTTTTTTCGTATATAATTGAAAGTTGATAAAAAAATCTCACAGTGATCCATTAATTTTAATATTATTCAATAAATTATTTTTTAATGACTAGGGACGTCTTTGTAAATATTATTGAAATAAAAATGGAAAGTGATATGATACCTTTATAAGTTTGATATTCAAGTTGAGTTGTCAAACATTATATTATATTGAATTATGATTTTATAATAAATATTTAAATATAAGTAGTTGTCAATGAAATGTTTGACAACTCAATTTAGATATTAAACTCAAGAAAAAAAAGATGGTATCATATAAATTCCTTTGAAATAATATATTTTTTATGAGTTTAATCAAGGTATGCATTGTCGGTGTAAAGAATATTTATACTTGACATCTACTAATATCTTGATAAATTAATATTTATTGTTATTTCTTTCTTTTAATAATTAAATAAAAACACATGTATCAAAATATTAATAAATATTTGGATAAAACTCTTTATACTAATGATAAACACCACTTTAATTTACTTTTCATTATAATAAAAAATTTGTCATTTGCAAATCTTTATTCAAACACATTCAACAGGTTACAAGCAAGGTAACACATCCCTGCCTTTCAAATTTTTAATGTATTAATCAATGACTTAAATTTTGTTAGCATCCATACATCCATCATGATTGGGAGCATTGAAGATGTTACCAAAGAGGGGAAATAGTGCAAGAATGTAAAGGTGTATTGAAATGAAAGTACAAGTTGAAAGTAAATAGCACGAAAAGCAAATGTGTGAAAATTTAAAGATGCATCAAAATAAACTTACAAAATGGAAATGACAAGAAAAATAAATTACATTGCATTGAAATTAAAGATATATGAAACTTAAGGAGACCGTCATACTCTTCTACCCATAAGCGTCGCAAAAACTTAGAATATATACGGTGCGTTTGGCACAATAGATTAGGCCTGATAGTATAAGCTTATATAATACATTATAACTATGTTTGATGCGTAAGGAGGATATGATAGTATAAGTTAATACTATTAGACTTTCTCAGTTGTTTGGTATGTCCACCTGATAGGATAGTCAAATCCAATTAAAGCTTTTTATCCCACTCTAATAGTATAATAATATCCTCCACATGATCCCCTGATATAACCTGATAGGATTTTCCTTCCACCACTACCCTCCACTTTCATATCCAGAAATCAAACAATCCAAAACTGAAACCCCTCAAGATCTGAAAACCCTCCCCCACCACCACGTTCCTCACCACCACCACTCTGCCTTACCACCCCAGCCGTCGTTCATCACCACCACTTTGCCTTACTACACCCTCACCTAAGCCACCGTTAATAGCCAACCTTGGCTCGCGATGTCGGCGACAAGGAAGGGAGGTTCCTGGTTTGCGTCCATAGCAAGGTATGGTCACTGTGAGTCAGATTTGGTGGGTTCATCACCAGTATGGTGGGGGAGTTTGAAGCGATTCTGATCTTAGTGAGGTCGTTGCTGCGCGTGGCCATAGACAGCGACAGTGTAGGTCTCTGTTTATGGTGGTTGTCGGTTGGGGCTCGAAGACGGTAGCTTTGGAGGCGCTGCCGGCAGTGGTGGCTTGTTGCGGTGGAGCAACGATTATACGTGGGTGGTGATGCAGTTGACTTATTAGCAGATGATGGAGGTGTGGCTGGTTTTATGTGGGTGATGCATATGAGCCATCATGGTGGCAGTTCGGCCAAAGCAGGGATCGTCGACAACGATTCGCGCCGCTGGGGTGGATCCAATTTCAGGCTTGGTAGCTGCCATGGGATCTGGGAAATTTGGTAATAGTTTTGGTTAGGGGTGTTTTGAGGTTAAATATCGATTCTACTAGGTTTTGGTGGTTTTTTTCTTTGTTCTTGATTTGAATTCATGGCTTGCACCCTCTATTTTATGTTTGTTTGTATATTTTTTATGGTTTAATAATAGGACTGCGTGTGTCGCTTGAGTTTGTATTCATATTTTATATTTTATGGGTCCTTGATTTTTGGATTGAACTTGGCTTCCATTTGTTCATACTTCTTGTATCTATTGTGTGATATGTGATGATGAAGAAAATTAACAATCATGTGTGTGGGAAAAAAAGTAAGTGCAGTGCAATGAAGTGTATGAGTGTGATAGTGATGGTGAAACAAAGTTTAAAAGGTATTATAGACATATTAAATAATTATTATATTATCATAATTTTTATACTATTGAATATTAAATATATGATTGAATAAAAATTAATCAGATCATTTATACTATTAATCTTTATCTTATTATTTTATACTATCAAATCTTATATTATTATGTGAATCAAATGCAACCTATAACTTTATGAAAGAACCATAGTATTGTATTAGTGAATGACTAATCTTGATTATGTTGTGCTAACTAGTATTTATAGGCACAAGGTTAATTTCTAAATTTGAAATCAAGTCCTAAACTACTGCCACTTGTCTGATGTAACATACGCATTTTGACATATGTAACATATACATTTTAGCACCTTTTTATTATTTACAACCTAAAATTAAGTCCTAAAAAATTTTGACTGAATTTTTCTGTGTAACATTATTACTTAATTTATTACGGTGATCAAAAGTCAAAACCTGAATAAAAGTTCTTAATGTCAAAATATTAAATTAATTAAATAAAAAAGATAATGATCCATCTATCTTTCTAATCAGTAATCGGCTATTCATACAATTTTGAGTCCGTTTGGTTAATTTTTTTAATTAAAAAGTACTTTTTTTAAAAAAAGGTACTTTAATATATTTTTAAATATATTTAGATGTTATTTTAAAAAAAATAAAAAAAAAGATAAAAACACATTAAAATTATTTAATTCTAAAATTAACAATCTCTTTCTTCTAAAAAAGTAAAAAGAAATGTGGTTTTAAAATATTTTATAGAAACATTATTAAAATAAGAACTTCTTAAATATTTAAATTTAAATATAAAATAATTTATTTTTAAAAAATAATATTATTAAAATAAGAGATATAAAAAAATTATTTTTTATAAAAAATATATCCAAACGAACCTATTATCACTTAAATTTACAGGACATAACGGGAAGAGAAGGTGATTCTTTCGATTTCAAGTTCAACCTTCGGGATTCTTTAATTATCCACTTAAAATTAATGCAACTCGCTAGTCCTGGAACCTTATTTTGAATGCAGCGACCCAACATAGATCCTTGTACACCTCATCTTATATCTGTAAAAATTTTATCATTTAATTATAATTAAATCTATTTTATTTCTGTACACTTATATTATAATTAAATCTATCATTAGTATGTGGATTTTATTTTTATTATTATTATTAATTTTTGTTTTGGATTAGGTTTTGAACTAACGATTCAAGAGTAATCGACTCACTATAATTGAATCTTAAATATTTATGAGTATTATTATATAAGTAAATATATTTATTTATGAGGAGTAAATCTCTCTCAAAATCTCTCATAGATAAAGAAATCAATTATATCCATCATAATTAATAGAATTAATTATAAGAAATGACAATTTAATTAAATTCTTATCTTAATTAATAGCATTTAATGAGGAATTAACAATAATTTTTATCAACCAAGACACTCTTATAAATAACATACAAGATAACAAAGGTATGCATATAATTTCAAATACTACTCACCTTGTACATGGTCTAACTTGAGAGTCAGAATCTCTTTTGTAGGTACACACCCTTTGCATCATCGTCGTAACCACCGTGCATCGGAGGAAATCATCTACATCAACCTTATTCAGGTAATTTTCTAAAACTTATTCAGAACATTGGTGCTATTTGTGGGAACGATAAATTTCAATTCTCATCACCACCATCATGGTTACTACAAGGCGAAATCACGTTTCTGCCACTCAGAATCAACCTTCTTCTGGCCATTGTCCGGCATCCGCTCCCTTTCATGAGACAATCCAGGAGCTGGTCACTACCCAATTGGAATCCAGGCAAGATGGGGTAAAGACTTCCAATACAGGCAAAAATATCTCTCTTCTGTCGCGACGAGTTCCAATGAGACAATGACTCGGTCCACATGGAGCACCTTATGGAAAAACTAGACAGCAAGTGTCGACGTTGAAACGCTTAGGAGCACAGGTGGACAATGATGAAGTTCGGTTGCGCCAGGGCGAATCCAGTCTCCTGGAGCTTTTAAGAAAAGAGTTCATCTCTCTTATTAGACTCCAGGACGAACATATTCATAGTTTGGAGAGAGCTGTCAATTAGGAAAAAGAAGGCAAAAATTGAATTCCTAATAGGAATCAAGAAAATCAAAGGGACCTAGTCCATGATGGGGTACGTCATCTGGAGTATTCCAGGATCACGGAACCCAGTCAGAGAGTTAAAATCTCAGTTCAGGGAATTAATTAGCAGGATCAAGGATTAAGGAATTTAGTTACACAAAATCAACATTTCTCCAACAAACTGATAACCTATCAGATCCTGAGGCGTATCAAATATCCAACAAATATTGATGCCTATGATGGGACCATAGATCCCTAAGAACACTTAGATGCTTATGTTTCTACTCTCTTATTTGCTAGAGGAGATGATCTGCTCATGTGCCACACTTTTTCTCTTTCTTTGAAAAAGCCATCCTGAAATGATTCACCACTATGACTCCTAAATTTGTTGTTAATTGGGAAGACTTGTCCTCGAGATTTTTGCTGTACTTCACCACTAGTAAGGCGTAGCCGAAATTCATTTAATGTCTCTCCCATATTAAATAAAGAATGGAGGAATCTCTCTGATACTTTATTTCCCGATTCAATAAAGAAATAGTAAATATATGTGACTGGGATGAAAGACTCGAACTGCATTATATGAGGGAAGGACTCCACTCTAGTTTGTTATCTTTTTCTCCTACCAAAAAGGAACCCAAGACTATGGACGAGCTCTATGCTAGAGCTGAAAAATACATTAATTCGGAAGACTATTTTCGGGCTAGGAAGCATCTGGAGAAAGGTGGAGATGTCAAACCTAAGCCTGAACAACCTACCCAACAAGGTTGGAATTCGAGACCACCTTTGAAGGTAAAGTATAAGAGTGACACCCTCCTAAACACACCTCGGACCCAAATTTTCCAATAGGTGATGGATACGGAATTCAAGGACGTTCCAAGACCTCCCCCCTTAAGAAAACATACACTGAAGGATAAATTTAAACAATGTGCATTTCATGAAGGTCATGGGCATAATATTGAAGGCTGCATCAATCTCCAAGACATTATTGAATCTCTGATCCAGGATAGCCTCCTAGGTCCTTATGTGCGTCAATCTTAGAATAATAATCAGAAGGGAGACCAAAATTACAGAAAACAAAGCTAGAGTCCTCAGAGAAGCTCATCTCCACCATACCAAAGAAGATACTCACCCACGAGGATAGACAAATAGTGAAATAGGCCCATCCCGGGATAATGCTCAGAATCTAGAAACAGCACAATCCTAGGATAACACCAATCCGAATAATGATTGTCGTCACGCCGAAGTAACTCGGACAAGTAACATTATTTCGTGAGGCTTCATTGTTACCAAGTGGCTTCAATACTCAAGAGGGGGGGTGAATTGAGTTTGTAAAACAAGTTCGCAATTCTTTCGCAAAACACTTGACTATTGATTTTCGTTGAAGCTATTGACTAATTGAAATGAATGAATTGATAAGAATAATGTATATTGCTTAATAACCAACCAAGAGAGAAGTAATCAAGCAAGAGTATAAGCAATGCAGAAATATAAAGAGAAGGGTTTAGAGAATCAAACA
This sequence comes from Ormosia emarginata, assembly GCA_029884605.1. Lineage (NCBI taxonomy): Eukaryota > Viridiplantae > Streptophyta > Magnoliopsida > Fabales > Fabaceae > Ormosia > Ormosia emarginata. The sequence continues at coordinate 1,741,656 of JAQQTP010000057.1, read as the reverse complement.
CAGTGATTTATCCTGGTTCGGCCACCAATCCACTTGTGACCTACGTCCAAATCCTCAAGCAACCACTTGAGATTTTCCACTATATCTTCAAGCTTCAATAGGTGCTTGACTACCTTTACAAACTTGAGCCCTCAACTCCTTGGGATGCCTCACCCTTGAGCTTGAGTCTCTTTAAACAAAGGGATGCCTCACCCTTTACAAATTGAGGGATGCCTCACCCTCTATCTTATACAACAATTAAGATTGAATTTGAGAAGCTCTCACTAGAATAGATGATACAAATTGAAGCTCTAATAATGCTCACAAAGATATCTCAAAGATTGGACAAAAACAGAGCAAGAAAGATTTCAGAGTTTGATTCTCGTATGATGTGTTGCTATGATGTTTTTAGGTTCAAGAACAACCCTTAATGATGCCCCAACAATTGTATTTAAAGCTCATTCATTAAAAGAGCCGTTGGGGGTGGTTAAAGCCAAGCATTAAATACATTCAATATAGCCGTTGGGCATGTCAGAACCTTGGTAATCGATTACAAGGTTTTGGTAATCGATTACATGGAAAATAGAACGTGTTCTTGGCTTTCTGGGCTTGTGGTAATCGATTACATGGCTTGTGTAATCAATTACACGCCCTCTGACTTTATGGTAATCGATTACAATATTGATGTAATCGATTACATGGCCCTTTTGGTCGTGTTCTTGGCTTTTTGGGAACATGGTAATTGATTACATGACTTGGTGTAATCGATTACACGTTCTCTGACTTTCTGGTAATCGATTACAATATTGATGTAATCGATTACATGGTTTCTGTTTGGCTTGTAATCGATTACTAAACCTTGGTAATCGATTATACTATACTTTAAACTCATTTTTCAAGCCTTAAAACAAATTTATATCATTCCTAACTTTAGAAAACATGGATTAAACAAATATAAAACATTATTTGGCATGATCCAAGGTAAAAGAAGTTCTCTTTTAGGAATTGATCTTTGAAAACCATATTGATTCAAATCATTTTTGAAAAACCATTTGAGATATCTTGGGAGCATTTAACATTGATGTACTATAATGCCTATATCTAAACCTCTTGATTTCTTCCTTTGATCTTGGTTTACTCTTTCGCTCTTTGATCTTCATCTTTGTCTTTGTTATCATCAAAAACCATTTGACATGCTTCAAGACACATGCATTCACATTCTCCCCCTTTTTGATGATGACAATCTGAACATTGAAAGGAAGAGAAACAATTGCATATATATATATGTTTATCAGAGATTTAAGCGTAACTCTCCCCCGTAATGTATGCACAATATAGGGTTAGTGAAGTATTTATGTAAGAGCGTTAAATCAAACTCCCCCGTACTAATGCAAGTCACTAATCTCTCCCCCGTTGGCATTATCAAAAACACATTATCATTAAGCGGAAATTTGGACAGCATTTCCTCTGTTTTTCATGATTTCCCAACAACAATTGACAAAGAACAATGTGGCTCAAACAAGCAGATCATAATCAATCATTCATATGCATATAAACAATAATATATCAAGATGATTCAGAAAGGCAATACATCAAAAGAACCAACTGATTTTTATATATAAAGAATTTCCAAAAAATCCATATACAATCAAATATCAAAGAAACTATCATGGCAGAGGTCCATGATCACTATCAGTGGCCTCGCTATCGCTCTCAACATCAGCAGCAACATCTCCAAGGTCCACGTCATCGTCTCCAGTATCAAGGTCGTCTTCAGAACCAAGGAGCTCCTCATTCTCAGCAGGAACTCCAGCTGGAGTGGCAGAGGGATCAACAAATGATAGTGGAGCAGCAGGAGGAGCAGAGGAGGTGGATGGTGCAACGTGTCTGGGGCCCTCCAGATGCGAACGAATGGCAGCAAGCTCCTCGATCGGAGTAGTCCATCCTAAGCTCGAGGTGATCCACCTTCTGCTCAATGCGGTCCATCCGGGCATCCACGGTGGTAGCCAAACTCCGCATCTCTTGCAGTAGAAGCTCCAATGTGGCTGAAGCTGGTGGAGCTGGTGCAGGCTGCACGTCCTCATCCTCATCATCACTCTCCGGACCATGAGGAATGTGCCCATAGCTACCATGGGCCAAATAGTACCAGCGTCCATCGACCTTGCTTAGCTGAAGCTTCTTCAAGGTGTGCAGGCCAATGGATTGGGGTCCCTTGGAGCTGGTATCCTTGGATTCTTCACCAAGGAGATGCGACAAAGTGCTCCGGGATAGCATCACTAACATGGCATAGGGCGGGCGTAGTTTTTCTTCTTCTTCACATCCAAAGCATGTGCTGAATGATGTAATTGGCCCAGTTGATTGGCCTACCGGTGTGGTCATGGCCCACAAGACCACAACATCATCCCGCAAAAATCTGAGAATAATTCCCACCTCTGGGAATCAAGCCTCTAACCACCAAATAATGGAGTACCCTGTTCTCCATTGTTAGGCCAGTCGCCATAACTCTCTTGTTGTTCCTGGGAAGCACGTAGCCGGAGCGAATCAGGGACATCAGAGCACTCTTATACTCAAACTCGTCACCCCAAGCATTTTCGTTACCATAGAAGCTGGTCCCAGCATAGGTTAGCTTGGTCAACCTACACCATTCTTCCCGAGTGATCTTAATTTGAGTTTTCTTCACTTCAGAGATCAAGCAATGATCTTCATACCTGAGGTTGGCATAGAACACACGAACCAGGTTGGGATAAATGGCTTTCTGAATGCTGAAGAACCCAAGCAAGCCCAGCCTCTCAATCAGTTGGAAACACTCCAGGGGTTCACTGGTGCAGAAGGATTGTGTGAGATACCTCGGGGAGATGAGCTTCCTCAGCTGGAAGTTCTTCCTGAAGAGTTCAGCCTTCTTGGTGGTGGAGAAGTGCCTCGTGAGGTCCAAGCCAGAAATGTTCCGTGGAGGAGCATTGGAGGACTCACCAACAGTGATCCCTGTCCTTGCACGTTTGGCACGTAGGGATGGGTCAGCCATGGATGAGTGTTTGGGTAATGTGAAGTTCGTGGGGGATGAAGAGGAGAAGAACGAAGGTGGAGGGTGAGAGAAAGGAGTGGATTGTGATGGGATTTGATGATGGGGATGTATGAGGAGAGGGATTTCGAGTGAGATGAAGGTGATTTTGGAGGATTTGGTGGAGGTTTGAGTGAAAAGGAGAGAGTTGAGAGAGGAGAGCTTCGTGAGAGGAGAGCTTCGTGAGAGTTGAAAAGTTTAGAATAAGTGACCTTTCGCGCGACAGAAGCCTTTTTAAACCCCTCTGTAATCGATTACAGTATCAGTGTAATCGATTACCAACTTTCTGTGAGCCCATGTAATCGATTACAATTTAAATGTAATCGATTACCACCTTTCTGGAAACCAATGTAATCGATTACAGTATATGTGTAATCGATTACTTGAGTTCTGGATTCAATGTAATCGATTACCAGTTTGGTGTAATCGATTACTTGCTTGACAGAACCTTTGTAATCGATTACAAAGGTCTTGTAATCGATTACCAGCTTACAAAAACGCATAATTTGCATTTCAAACAGTTAGAGATCAATTTTAAACCATTCAAGTTGATTGCAAAGCATCTTAAATCAATTTCAAACATCATTTAGGCATGTAATTCACACAGATTTTGATCCAAAACACTTAATCATACAAGATTGCTACTTTTACCAAGAATTACCCCATTTGGATGGATTTGTGATGCTTTGAGTTTCTTGGAGATAATTGACATGAAGGAGCACCTGCAAAATAACTTTGGGGAAATCTCCGACGCTCAAGTCAGTATGGAATTGAAAATCAATATTTATGCAACAAAGAACCATGATTATGCAGAAAAGGGCTTGATTATGCAGAGAAAGTTTCTTTATGCAGCAAAATGATGGATTATGCAGCAATTTAGCTTATACATGATTGATCTAATATGCCAAGTTCATTTCTTATATAATAGAAGGCTTCTTTTGCTAAAGGTTTAGTGAAAATGTCTGCTAGTTGCTTAGTGGTTTCCACAAATTCAAGCATGCAATCACCCTTTTGAACATGATCTCTTATGAAATGATGTCTTATTTCAATGTGCTTTGTTCTTGAGTGTAAAATGGGATTCTTAGATAGATTGATTGCACTAGTGTTATCACATCTTATGGGGATGTGATCCAGCTCAAGACCATAGTCTAGAAGTTGTTGCTTCATCCAAAGGATTTGAGCACAACAACTTCCAGCTGCAACATATTCAGCTTCTGCTGTTGACAATGCCACACTATTTTGCTTCTTGCTATGCCAAGAAACTAATGAGCTTCCAAGCAAGTGGCATATCCCACTAGTACTCTTCCTATCCATTTTGCACCTAGCAAAATCAGAATCGGAATAACCAACCAAACAACATGAAGCACCCTTAGGGTACCACAATCCCATTTGTGAAGTGCCTATTAGATATTTCATAATACGTTTTACAGCACTTAGGTGTGATTCTTTAGGATTTGCTTGAAATCTAGCACACATGCATACACTAAACATGATATCCGGTCTACTTACGGTAAGATAAAGGAGTGAGCCAATTATACCTCTATACTTAGTGATTTCTACCGATTTACCTCCTTCATCCTTGTCCAAGTAACAGGAAGTTCCCATTGGTGTAGTCATTTGCTTTGCTCCTTCCATTCCAAACTTCTTGAGCAACTCCTTGCAATATTTTGATTGACTTATGAAAGTCTCATTTCTTGTTTGCTTGATTTGAAGTCCAAGGAAGAAGTTGAGCTCACCCATCATGGACATCTCAAACTCACTTTGCATGATATTGGCAAATTCTTTACAAAGAGAGTCATTAGTAGCACCAAATATAATATCATCAACATATATTTGAACAAGTAAAATGTCATGCTTTTTATGTTTGATGAAAAGAGTTGTGTCAACCTTTCCCCTAGAGAAATCATTTTCCAAAAGAAACTTGCTCAACCTTTCATACCAAGCTCTAGGAGCTTGTTTTAAGCCATACAAGGCCTTTTTAAGTTTAAAAACATGGTTGGGCAACTCAAAATTTTCAAAACCGGGAGGTTGATCAACATATACTTCTTCTTGTATGAAACCATTTAAAAAGGCACTTTTGACATCCATTTGAAAGAGTTTGAAATCCATGATGCAAGCATATGCAAGTAACATTCTAATGGCTTCTAGTCTAGCTACGGGAGCATACGTTTCTTCATAATCTATACCTTCTTCTTGATTATAACCCTTAGCTACAAGCCTAGCCTTGTTTCTTATTATTAAGCCCGTTTCATCAAGTTTGTTCCTAAAAACCCATTTGGTGCCAATTATTGGATGATCATTGGGCCTTGGAACTAATTCCCAAACCTGTTTCCTCTTAAATTGATTTAATTCATCTTGCATGGCCAAGATCCAATGTTCATCACTAATGGCCTCATTTATGTTTTTAGGTTCAACTTGGGAAACAAAAGCCATATGATTACATGCATCTCTAAGAGAGTTACGAGTGATTACCCTTTTGATACATCACCTATCACTTTGTCAAGAGGATGATATCTTGATGTTTTCCATTCCTTGGGAAGATCCATGATTTGAGAGTCCTCTTGTCTTGGGGAATCATATGGGCTTTCTTCTTGCTTCTTGACTTCTTCTTCTCGATTACCAAGGTGAGTTCTTGCAAGGATTTCTGCAACATCATCAACAAGCTCCTTTCTTGGCTCGTTTGGGTTAGTCTCATCAAATGCAACATGTATGGACTCTTCTATGGTCATAGATCGTTTGTTATAAACCCTAAAGGCCTTACTATGTATAGAATAACCAAGAAAGATTCCCTCATCAGATTTTGCATCAAACTTCCCCAAGTTATCCTTTCCATTATTTAGAACAAAACATTTACATCCAAAAACATGAAAATGTGAAACATTTGGTTTCCTTCCTTTGTATAATTCATAGGGGGTTTTCTTTAAAATTGGCCTTATTAGAGCCCTATTCATAACATAACAAGCGGTGTTAACCGCATCCGCCCAAAAATACTTAGGAAGGTTGGCCTCATTGAGCATAGTTCTTGTCATTTCTTCTAAAGATCGATTTTTTCTTTCTACAACACCATTTTGTTGTGGTGTTCTAGGGGCTGAAAAATTATGCTCAATGCCATGTTCATCACAAAACGTTTCAAATTCATGGTTTTCAAATTCACCACCATGATCACTTCTTATGGATGCAATACAAAAACCTTTTTCGTTTTGGATAACTTTAGCAAGCTTTTTGAATGATTGAAAAGCATCATTTTTATGAGATAAAAATAATGTCCATGTAAACTTAGAAAAATCGTCCACAATCACTAAGGCATAGTAATTCCCACCAAAGCTCATAGTTCTAGAGGGACCAAAAAGATCCATGTGCAAAAGGTGTAGAGGTCTAGAAGTTGAAACCACATTTTTAGCTTTAAAAGAGACCTTTACTTGTTTTCCCTTTTGACATGCATCACAAAGTTTGTCTTTTTCAAATTTGAGCTTTGGAAGACCAATTACTAGTTCTTTAGAAACTAATTTGTTTAAGTGATCCACGTGAATGTGAGCAATTCTTCTATGCCATAACCATGAATCATTTTCTCTAGTCATAAAGCAATTAGCATCATTTGAGGAAATGTCATCAAGGCTAATCATATATATGTTATTGACCCTATGACCAACAAACCTAACATGTTTATCATCCTTACTTTCAATTATGCAACAATTTGAATCAAATATAACTCTATTGCCTTTATCACATAATTGACTAATACTAAGCAAATTATGTTTAAGTCCTTCAACAAGCAAAACATTATCAATAGATGATGAAGGAATCTTACCAACTTTGCCAATTCCAAGAATCTTCCCTTTGTTGTTATCACCATATGTGACATGACCATGTTTCTTGAGAGTAAGGGAGGAGAACATGGACCCATCACTGGTCATGTGCTTAGAGCAACCACTATCAAGATACCAATTTGAGCTCTTGGTCTTCAAGCACACCTACAACACACATTCAAGTTTTAACTTTTGGTACCCAAATTGTCTTGGGTCCTTGTGTGTTAGAGTTAGGCATGGTGCCTTTAGGAACCCAAACCCTTTTTATTCCAACTTTAGTGTTTATATTCTTTCTAACATTGCAAGTGGATGCACTATGCCCTTTCCTACCACAATGAAAACATTTGAGAAAGGGGCTACTTGAAGTTTTTGAGGAAACAAAGAAGTTCTTATAAGATTTTTGATGGTTGTTTGGATTAAATCCTAAACCGGCTTTTTGAAAAACACATTTTTGTCTCCCTAACAACACATTCAAGTTGTCTCTTCCAAGGGTGAATTTTGCAAGAGTGTTGTTCAAGTCTTCAATTTCTTTTTCAAAAGCTTTACATGATAAACAAGGTAATGATATGGATGCATTATCATGTGAGGAACAAGTCATGCATGATGAATTAGCATCTATGAGTCCTAAGGTCTCATTTTCAATTTTAAGTTCATTTATCTCCTTAGTTAAAGTAGAAACCTTGTTTGTCAATAGGGAGATTGTTTTATTTGAAGACAAAATCATTTTAGTGAGTCTCAAAGATTCATCATGCAATTCTTGAAAGGCATCTTGCAATTCATCATAAGTAGGTGGAGGTTCTAGGTTAGAAGAGGTTACCTCGGTGTCGCTTTCTCCATTTTCTTCTCCTTGAGCCATGAGGCAAAGATGGGCTTCTTCATTTTCCGAGTCGTCGGAAGAACTTAAGTCATTATCCTCCCAAGCTATGTATGCTCTTCTTCCTTTCTTTTCCTTGGAGGGTCTTTTCTCAAACTTCTCCGTCTTCTTGAGATATATAGGACACTCCATTTTCATATGCCCCGGTTTTCCGCATTCGTAGCATTTTGGAGGAGTAGAGGATCCTTCTCCTTTGTGATATGCTTTCTTTTGAGGAAAGGGTGGTCTTCTTTGAAGTCCCTTTTTCTTTAGGAATCTTCCGAATTTTCTCACAAGGAGACTAAGATTCTCCTCACTTAGTTCAATATTTTCAGCATCCTCTTCACCATCTTCATCATCATCTTCAAGTATGGAAGAGGTGGCTTTGAGTGCAATTCCTTTTTTCTTCTTATCTTGCTCCTCATTTTGACTTAATCGGTTTAGTTCTAACTCATGCTCTTGAAGCTTTCCAAAGAGAGTGGCCAAAGTCATTGCTGCAAGATTTCTTGATTCCGATATTGCCGTCACCTTGGGTTGCCAATTTCTGCTCAAACATCTCAAAACTTTGTTAATAAGATCTTCATTGGCAAAAGTTTTTCCCAATGAAGCAAGATGATTAATTATATGAGTAAAACGTTTTTGCATTTCTTGAATGCTTTCCCTTTGGTTCATTCTAAACAATTCATATTCGTGAGTGAGTGTGTTAATTCTAGATCTTTTTACCTCACTTGTACCTTCATGAGTTACTTGCAATGTATCTCACATTTCTTGAGCGGTCTTACAATTTGACACCCTAAAGAACTCATCATATCCTAAAGAGGTAGTAATGATATTCTTGGCTCTCAAGTTGTATTGAACCTTTTTCTTGTCATCATCGGTCCATTCATTTCATAGTGTATTTGTTCTAACACCATCAACTAGACGTGTGGGGATAAAAGGACCATTTTCAACAGCATCCCACACATCAATATCAATAGCTTCAATAAAAATCTTCATTCTTTCTTTCCAATATGCATAACCGTCCCCATTGAAAAAGGGAGGCCTATTTATAGAAGAACTTTCATTAGAAAAACCATTTGGAGCCATCTTTACTCTTGAAGCGGCTAAGCTCTTTATACAAGAGTCTAGCTCTGATACCACTTGTTACCAAGTGGCTTCAATACTCAAGAGGGGGTGAATTGAGTTTGTAAAACAAGTTCGTAATTCTTTCGCAAAACACTTGACTATTGATTTTCGTTGAAGCTATTTACTAATTGAAATGAATGAATTCATAAGAACAATGTATACTGCTTAATAACCAACCAAGAGAGAAGTAATCAAGCAAGAGTATAAGCAATGCATAAATATAAAGAGAAGGGTTTAGAGAATCAAACACAGTGATTTATCCTGGTTCGGCCACCAATCCACTTATGACCTACGTCCAGTCCTCAAGCAACCACTTGAGATTTTTCACTATATCTTCAAGCTTCAATAGGTGCTTGACTACCTTTACAAACTTGAGCCCTCAACTCCTTGGGATGCCTCACCCTTGAGCTTGAGTCTCTTTAAACAAAGGGATGCCTCACCCTTTACAAATTGAGGGATGCCTCACCCTCTATCTTATATAGCAATTAAGATTGAATTTGAGAAGCTTTCACTAGAGTAGATGATACAAATTGAAGCTCTAATAATGCTCACAAAGATATCTCAAAGATTGGACAATAACAGAGCAAGAAAGATTTCAGAGTTTGATTCTCGTATGATGTGTTGCTATGATGTTTTTAGGTTCAAGAACAACCCTTAATGATGCCCCAGCAATTGTATTTAAAGCCCATTCATTAAAAGAGCCATTGGGGGTGGTTAAAGCCAAGCATTAAATGCATTCAATATAGCCGTTGGGCATGTCAGAACCTTAGTAATCGATTACAAGGTTTTGGTAATCGATTACATGGAAAATAGAACGTGTTCTTGGCTTTCTGGGCTTGTGGTAATCGATTACATGGCTTGTGTAATCGATTACACGCCCTCTGACTTTATGGTAATCGATTACAATATTGATGTAATCGATTACATGGCCCTTTTGGTCGTGTTCTTGGCTTTCTGGGAACATGGTAATCGATTACATGACTTGGTGTAATCGATTACACGTTCTCTGACTTTCTGGTAATCGATTACAATATTGATGTAATCGATTACATGGTTTCTGTTTGGCTTGTAATCGATTACTAAACCTTGGTAATCGATTACACTATACTTTAAACTCATTTTTCAAGCCTTAAAACAGATTTATATCATTCCTAACTTTAGAAAACATGGATTAAACAAATATAGAACATTATTTGGCATGATCCAAGGTAAAAGAAGCTCTCTTTTAGGAATTGATCTTTGAAAACCATATTGATTCAAATCATTTTTGAAAAACCATTTGAGATATCTTGGGAGCATTTAACATTGATGTACTATAATGCCTATATCTAAACCTCTTGATTTCTTCCTTTGATCTTGGTTTACTCTTTCGCTCTTTGATCTTCATCTTTGTCTTTGTTATCATCAAAAACCATTTGACATGCTTCAAGACACATGCATTCACATTCATGGGTAGGCATGAATTTGGGAACACAAGGAAAAAAGCACTCCGGGATATTGTGAGTGTAGCATCATATTTGGGATATAAGTCGGACAATGGAGTAAGGAAGGCCTCGTCGATTTCATTTACTGATGAAGATTATGGTTGCACTATCTCAAACCACGATGACCCTATGGTGATCTCGGGAATAATAACTAATGCTGAAGTCCATTGCATATTTGTTGACCAATAGAGCTCGACTGACATTATGTTCCTATATCTATTTGAAATGTTAGGGACTATCAAAGAAGGAATTAGTCATGTATACTAAAGAGTTGATCAGATTCACTAAAGATAAGATCACCCTGGTAGGATACATTGAGACTTATTTGACTTTAGGGAATGATTCTCTTTTCAAGACAATTAAGGTCAAATTTCTTGTGGTTGATTATCTTTCAGCTTATAATGTCATATTGGGCCACCCCTTGCTCAATGCTTTTGTGGCGGTCATCTCTACACCTGACTTGGCCATGAAGTTTCTCGACCAGCATAATAGGGTTATTATAGTTAAAAGAGATTAGGCTACAACAAGGAAGTGCTATAATGAAAGCCTAAAGATTACTGAGAAGCCTCAAACCATAGACCAATGCAACAATTCAACTTTAGTAATTATCGACCCCGTCAACGTCCTCTTGACTGAACTAGATGTTCATGAGGAGATCTGTGCTACGCGCCATCAACCTGATGGAGAGCTTCAATCCCTTCAACTCGATGCCAACCCAGATCAGGTAACCAAAATTGGGGGACACTTAAGCCAAAAAGAACGATCCCAACTAGTTGAGTTTCTATTAAAAAAACAAAGATCTTTTTGTGTGGACATCCGCGGATATGTCGAGATTTGACCCAAAGTCAAATTGCCATCGACTTTCTATCTTGAAGAATGCAAAGCCAGTGGCCTAACGAAAAAGGAAAGTCATACTTGAGAGACAAGAGGTAATTCAAAAGCAGGTAAAAGAATTCCTAGATGTTGGATTCATAAAAAAAGTCTCTTTAATGTGGTCTTGGTAAACAAGGCTTATGAGAAGTGGTGTATGTGTGTCAATTACACTGACCTAAATAAGGCATACCCAAAAGACCTTATCTACTTCCCAACATTGATAAACTAGTTAGTAATTCATCTAGATTATGCCTATTATCATTCATGGGTGCCTATTTCGGATATAATTGAATTCCCATGAATCTGGAAGATGAAGACAAAATTGTATTCATAATTGTGATAAGAAGTTATTATTACCATGTCATGCCATTTAGACTAAAGAATGAAGGTGCAACTTACCAACAGATGATGAATAAGGTCTTTAAAAAAACAAATTGGCAAAATGCTAGAAGTCTATATAGATGACATGATAGTTAAGACAACGAAGATCGACAATCATGTGAAGGACCTAGAAGAGGTGTTTTCTGAAATACAGAAGCATAACATGAGGTTGAACAAAAAAATATGCTTTTTATGTACAGATTTGTAAATTTATAGGATTTTTGTTGACAAATCGAGGTATTAAAGCCAACCCATAGAAATGTTAGCTCGTCTTCGACATGCGCAACCCGCAGTCCGTGAAAGAAGTACAACAACTGACAAGATAGATAGCAGCCCTCGCTCGCTTTCTAGCCAAGGCTACTAAAAAATCTTTTCCCTTCTTCAAAACTTTAAAAAAAGGATGGAGTTTTGAGTGGGCCCTGAAGTGTGAGACTTCCTTTCAAGAATTAAAGAATATGTTATCCACACCTCCAATTCTAACGAGACCGAATCCTAGAGAAACACTTTAAGCCAACCTCTCTATCAGCAATGAGATGATCAATTCAGTCTTAATAAGAGAAACCAATGAAGGTTAGAAGTTGGTTTATTTTGTCTATAAAGTCCTACCAGGCCCTGAAATTCGCTGTCAGAAGATTGAGAAATTGGCTATAGCATTACTAATTACTGCAAGAAGGTTACGATAATATTTTCAGTGTCACCCTATGATAGTGAGGACAGATCAACCGATCTAGTAAGTGCTGCATAAGCTGGATCTCACTAGGAGAATAATTGCTTAGTCGGTGGAGCTCTCTAAATCCGATATCACTTATAAGACAAGACAAGTCATAAAGGCTCAAGTCTTATCCAATTTTTTAGTTGAGCTTACACGAAATTTCGATTATCCTAAAGATAATTCCTGCACCATCTACATTGATGGATCTTCGAATCCCAAAGGGAGTGGTGCTAGAGTAATGTTAGAAAATGAAGCCAGACTTGTATTAGAACATTCTCAGAGGTTTGAGTTTCTGACTTCAAATAACCAAACTGAATATGAAGCATGCATTGTGGGTATTAACATGGAAAAAGAGATGGGGGCTACATATATAATTCTATGCAGCAACTTGCAGTTGGCGACATCCCAAATTCGGGGTGAATACCATACTAAGGAGCCCATGTTGTAGAAATACTTAGCCAAGTTGAAGAAGTTAATGGAAAGTTTTGATAATGTGAAGGTAAAACATATTCCACGAGAGTAGAACTCCAAAGTAGACATCCTGTCAAAGCATGCCAGCACCAAGAACCCTGGCAACAACAGGTCTGTAATCCAAGATACCATACTCACTCTCAATATTACGGATAATTAAGTCCTTCTACTGGAAGATGACAAAACCTAGATGACGCCCTTAGTTTCCTACCTCTACAATGGCTTATTACTTGAAGACCAGAAAAAAGCTCAGAAAATAGTAAGGTTAGAGGCTTGGTATACCATCCTTGATAATCAATTGTACCATCATGGGTTTCCTTCTCCCCTCGTTAAATGCCTCGGCCCTAAAGAAGAGGAATACGTCTTGGCCGAAATCCACAAAGGGAGCTTTAGCCATCACCTCGACGGAAAGTTCTTAGAATGAAAAGTGCTAAGGGGTGGATACTACCTAATATGGAAGCTGATAACATGAAATATTTCTAAAAATATGATCAATGTTAACGGTTCTCGGATATCTACGCCACTCCACCGAAAGAACTATCTACAATGTCCGTCCCTTGGCCTTTTTATTAATAAGGGATGGATATCTTAGGTCATTTTCCCTAAGCACCAGGGTAGATTAAGTACTTAGTGATGGTTGTTGTTTATTTTACTAAATGGATTGTGGCTGAACCGTTATCCACCATCACCTCAGTCAAGATCTAGAAATTTACCTATAAGAATATTATCAATAGGTTTGGTATCTAAAGTCTATTATCACAGATAATGGAACCCAATTCACTGATCAAAAGTTTAAGGATCTTTTAGCCGGTCTCAAGATCAAATAGTATTTCACCTCGGTGGATCACCCAAAGGCCAACAGGCAAGCTGAAGCCGTCAACTAGGTTATATTTCGAGGAATCAAAAGAAGGCTCAATGACGCTAAGGAGAATTAGGTGGAGTAGCTCGATCATGCCTTATGGGCATATTGGACCACACCACAATTGTGAGGCTATAATCCGGGTGGAAATAGGAGAATTGAGTTGGAGGAGACAAAACTTTTCAAAGGAGGCCAACCCAGACCTCATCCGTCTTAGCTTAGACTTACTGGAAGAACAACGCTGCATTGCTCATATTCATGAAGCCGCTCTTAAACAGAGGATTGTGATACCATGAAGATTTATTCCTGGTGGCCTTGTACTGTGTAGGGTGGATATCAGAGGTAAAAATATGAAAGATGTAAAGTTAACTCCTAATTGGGAAGGACCATACATGATTATGTCCAAAACAATCACAAGAGCTTATACTCTAGAAACTCTCTCTTGCAAAACTATCAAGAATTTCTGGAATACATACCTAAGGAAATATTATAGTTAGATACCTTTAATTATTATTTTTATCATGTAAGTGACAAGTTCTGACATGACTAAACTAATTATTATTTCTCTAACACATGATTATTTTATTCATCTATGACTATTGCAACCCACAAGGTTATCACACCTTGGAGAGGTATGAGGAATAAAAGGTCTAATTAAGATCAGATATTCTGATGCTAAATGAAAGTCAAAAAGGGGAATCCACTTGACCAGTATCCGAGTTCACGAAGAAAAATCAAGGGGTTTAACCAATACCCAAATGAGTCTGACCTTAACCCATAAACATTAAAGTTTAAAGAGGTTAAGAGTATTCAACCGTAGCTCGGGATAAGGCAATAACAATTGCCATGGATGCCATTCCAAGAGGCTTTTGTGTCAAAATCATACTTCATAGTTTTACACTTAAAAATTTGACTAAGTGTCAACAAAGCAGAGAAACATAGTTGATAAACAAATCGAGCGGACCCAGGAAAAAGAACCACCGAGATCGAGCATTGGACCCATCTTGATTGAGAAAAACATGTGTTCACTAACTGTATAAGGGCAATACCGAGATCAAGCGTTGGACTTATTTCGATCGAATAAAAGCAAAAATATGCACTGAGTATAAATGAAATCACTGAGATCGAGCGTTAGCCCTATCTCGGTGAGGAAAAAGAAAGAAACAGGAATATATGACAAAATATTGTAAGTGCTAAAATTCAAAAAAATCTCGAAACCTGAGACTTGTTATAACACCCTAATTCTAGATACTATAGTATATTATCAATATACTCAAGTAAATAGAATTAAGCATGTCACTTCTAAACTTAAGCGTAAACACAACCTGTATATCAACTATCAAAAAATAGATATATAGAGACTTTAACATAAAAGTAAAGAGAACAAGAAATTTTACACAATCTGGAAACTTGTTATTTACTACGAATTTACAACATATATGTATAAGATATACATTATACACAACGGGACCATATTAGGCCTTACCATTTTGGAAAAACAAGACAATTACTCATACAATTATCATTTTATGCAATGCATTATAATTTATATTTATACCGAAGGAATGCCCTAACATATGCTTATGCAATATTTTTAAAAGATTTTTTGTTTTGAAAAACACATGTTACTTGCACATTTCTAAGAAAATCTTTGTTCCGTGTATTTTCCTCTGAGTAGTAGGGCAACAACCTGTTAACACCACTTGGGTATCCTTTCTAAGTAGTAGGGAAACGACCCATTAACACTACTTAGTACAAGTGGGGTAACTTGCCTCACAACCCTTAATACCCATTGGTATTAGGAGCTCATTTCGCTCAAGCTATAGGTTCAATCATACATGGAAATAGAAAATAACAAGTTTGAAAACAAAATATGCAAGGTTATTTTGAAAACCATTCATTTACTTTTCTCATAAATCATCACAAGGTTTAGCTTTAACTAAGTGAAAGAGAAAAATCTAGCAAACATAGGACTTTCAGTTCAACTTTCATACAAGGAAATAATTCTATGTTTCTGGCATTTGCTCATAACTCAACCTTGTCAAACAAGGGAGCAAACATGATATACATACCATCCAAGCTCAACTTTACTCAATAAAGGAACATCTAGTTCAACTTTAACCCATAAAGGAGCTGACATATTTTTACTACACGTTCATAACTCAACTTTAACTATTAATGGAGCTACTAGTGTTCCTAAGGTTCAAACCATCACAAAAATACCTCAATTTTTGACTAAAAATGCTGATTTTCATGAATGCACCAAATGTGCATCATAACTTCTAAAATTCTGTAATTTTATAGGCAAATAGCCTCCTCTCATATCTTTCAAATGCAATAAACCTCACTTCATTTGGTTAAGTGTAGCCAAAGTTATGTAACAAAATGCAAAAGCTGAAACAGGGCACTAATTATTTTACCTAATTCTGACTTGACTTTAAATTGAAACTAGGAATAAAATAAGAGTGCAAAAATTCTTAAATTCTTACCTCTTATAGCCTTACACGTTAGCTTCAAAATGCCACTAGTTTCATATAAATACGACTTTAGAGCAGGAAGTTATTGGTTTACTTTATGTCAGTTTGCCTGTTCCTGCAGAATATGATGCAACTTTAAACCAAAACTGGTGCCAATTGGTTGTTTTGAAACTATGAAATTTTAACTACATGAAACCTTATGTATTAGCTTTCAAATGCAATAAGAATCAGGACATTCTGATGTTTGTGGCTCAAGATATGCGATTAACACCACAGGCTATCAGAGAATCTTACAGACATGTGTTCTGCATTGTTGGTTCTCCAACCAATTTCTAACACTTCCAAATGCATTCCTAGATGTTTTCCAACATCAACCATGATCTTTAATCTTGTCATAAACATCATACATCTACTTTAGCTCATGTAGGCATAGATTAAAGCCTCATCCTTCAATCTAAAACTCATTTCTGAAACTCATCCTCAAAGGTTCCTGTGGACTTTTCTAGGTTCATAACTCATAAACTTACATAGAATAAGTCATAAACCACCATTTCAACCATTGAAGATAGATTTTATACTGATGAAACATCATGGTCCTCTCAAACTATCAAAGGAGGTTTGTAGGTTCATACACTACATCCAAGCATAGGTTAGGTCGTGAACCAACCAAACTTAGTAATTGGAAACCATAACTAACCAAGAAAACATCATTTACCTCTTAAACCCTTTTTTTCTCTACCCTCACATAACCTACATCAATGAAATACCCATTTTCTAGTTTATAACACATGAAGACTTAAAGAGGTTTAAGGGATAAAAAACAACAACCATACACTAGTCAAGCTAAAAACAATCAATTTTCAACCATTGAAGTCCAACATCAACCACGAAAATCACATCTCAACTCAAAACCCATTTTCGGTTTATCAAGCATAAATTATACAGTAAAAACAAAGAAAGGGAAAAGGTTGAAGAATGAAAGAAAAATACCTCTACCTCACTTGTCTTCAACCTTGGAGTTCTCTTTGATCTTCCTCTTTGGTCTTCCCTTCTTCCCTTCCTCTTCTTCCCCTCTGTTTCCCCTCTTCTTTTCCTCCCTTTATTTTCTCTGTTTTTTGTTTCGTCTGCCATACAAAGGGGAGAGAATATAAAGAGAGAAAAGTCAAGATAGAAGATAGGAACAAGACACTTAAATTGTTGTGCTGAAACTTATATTTCTTAGGAATACTTTGATATTGCTAAATCAAGTTTCCTAACCTCCAAAACCATTAAAATAAATCACAAGATTCATATTAATCCTTATTTCACATTTTCCTTAATTTTTCATATCTGCAACTTATCAATCCGATATTTAAATACTCACTCAGTGTCCTTAAAAATACTGAACTGACTCTGTTTATCCTCAAAATTTAAATACACTATCTTCTACACATTTGTGACTTAGAAATAAATTTTTTATATTTATTTCCTTTAACTATTCATTTTATGTCATTTTTCTGAGTTAAAATAGTCATTTTGCACATTCTGTATTGCAACAAAGTGCCTAAATTAACTCAAAATGTCATAAATTTTAGCAGACATGTTAAACATGCATTAAGCTATCTCTGTAACCTTATACAATTCTAACATGTTAAAAAAATGTTACATTTCTCTCCCTTTTAAAAAAATTTGTTCCCAAAATATATTCTCCCATACTAAAAATTTGGAAACCTCTAACAGCTACCTATAATTGTATCCAACTTATCCATTCTAATCTCTAACCAAAACTTAAAACATTCTTTTATCCTAATGAGTTTCTATTTATTGGTACGTACAAAAGGTTACCTTGTAAAGGGTCAGAAAATTGAGCCTCATCTTGTCTTTTTAGAGTGTATATACCCTTCCTGTAGCTCGCGGCTTATGGTTGGGCATAACTTCATGTCTCTGTGGACACCTTCTGGCATAGTGCCCTAGTTGACCATATTCATAACAAACCAAACAAGGTTTGTCACCATGTCGCCTTCCACAATCAAGGCATTTAGGATCCACGATTTCTCTCTGAACTTGCTCATCTTCATTTTATGAATCGCTAGGTGTAGAATCACTTTCCTTATTACCATCGTCCACCCTTTTTCTCTTTTGAAGATTCGTGATTACCTGCTCCATTTGAAACTTGGATTCATTAGACACTACAATCTTACACTTCTTGACTAAGGTAGAAAAATCCCTTATCTCTAGGGGGCTAACAAATAATTTAATCTCATCCCTTAATCCAGACTCAAAGTTAAGACACTTCCAGTTTTCGTCTGGGTTCAGCCGAAAGTAAGAGAAAAACTTAGAGAGTTCCTCAAACTTTGCTTCGTATTGTGCAATAGACATATTACCTTGCTTCAACTAAAGGAAATCCACTTCTTTGTCACCTTGTACATTCATCGGGAAATATTTATCTAGAAATGTCACCCTAAATACTTCCCTCGTCACATGGATGCCTGCTGCTTCCAACAACCTCCTTGAACTCCTCCACTAATCTTCGCTTCCCCCTTTAACATAAAGGAAGCGAATGACACTTTTTGTTCGTCTGAATAATTCATTACTTTGAAGATCTTTTCTATTTCGCTTAGCCACTCCTTTGCTTTTGCTAGATCAGGATCTCCTTAGAACGACAAAGGGTTCAACTTTCTAAATTCTGAAAGGTCATGGAATTGCTAATTCCTTACTACCGCTACATCTTCAACTGGTGGATTAGGCCTTGTTATTTCCATCATTCTGTTAGTAGTCTCAGTCTGCTCTATTATAATCTTATTAGTAGCTTCTGTCTATTCTCTAGTGGTGGCACTCTACTCCTTGATTGCCTCCACCATCATTTTAACCATCTCAGACATATCGTTATTACCCTATTTCCCTGTGTTGTTCGCCTAGGAGGTGTCATAATTCCCTGTTTACACGAAACAATACATACTGAGTTGATCAATCTCAATATCATGTAACAGTATGTGAGTAACTATTAACAACCAATCCTAAGGAAAGTCATGTAATACTATTCAGATATCTCACATAAGAGACAAAAGAATGCACAACTCAAACAAAAATATTCAGATATGCCTAAAGCATAGTTAGTCTATTCCCCGGCTCAACAGAATGAACTGCTCTGATACTAAAATGTAACACCCTAATTCGAGATACTGTAGTATATTATCAATATACTTAAGTAAATAGAATTAAGCATGTCACTTCTAAACTTAAACGTAAACACAAATTGTATATCAACTATCAACAAATAGATATATAGTCTTTAACATAAAAGTAAAGAGAACAAGACATTTTACATAATCTGGAAACTTACTCTTTACTACGAATTTACAACATACATGTCTGAGATATACATTATACACAACAGGACCATATTGGCCCTTACCATTTTGGAAAAACAAAACAATTGCCTATACAATTGTCATTTTATGCAATGCATTATGATTTATGTTTATACCTAAGAAATGCCCTAACGTATGCTTATGCAATATTTTTAAAAGAATTTTTTTTTGTTTTAGAAAACACATGTTACTTGCACATTTCCAAGAAAACGTTTGTTCCTTGTATTTTCTTCTGAGTGATAGGGCAACAACCTGTTAACACTACTTGGGTATCCTTTCTAAGTAATAGGGAAACGACCCGTTAACACTACTTAGTACAAGTGGACTAACCTGCCTCACAACCCTTAATACCCATTGACACTATAAGCTCCTTTTGCTCAAGCCATAGGATCAATTATACATGGAAATAACAAATAACAAGTTTAAAAACAAAACATGTAAGGTTATTTTGAAAACCATTCATTTACTTTTCTCATAAAGCATCACAAGGTTTAGCTTTAACCAAGTGAAAGAGCAAAATCTAGAAAACATAGGACTTTCAGTTCAACTTTCATACAAGGAAACAATTCTATGTTTCTAGCATTTGCTCATAACTCAACCTTGTCAAACAAGGGAGCAAACATGATATACACACCATCCAAGCTCAACTTTACTCAATAAAGGAGCATCTAGTTCAAGTTTAACCCTTAAAGGAGCAAACACATTTTTACTACACTTTTATAACTCAACTTTAACTATTAAAGGATCTACTAGTGTTCATAGGGTTCAAACCATCACAAAAATACCTCAATTTTTGCCTAAAAAGGTTAATTTTTATGAATACACCAAATGTGCATCATAACTTTCAAAATTCTAAAATTCTATAGGCAAATAGCCTTCTCTCGTATCTTTCAAATGCAACAAACCTCACTTCATTTGGCTAAATGTAACTAAAGTTATGCAACAAAATGCAGAAGGTGAAACAGGAAACTAACTGTTTTACCCGATTCTGACTTAACTTTAAATTGAAACTAGGAACAAACTAAGAGTGCAAAAATTCTTAAATTTTTACCACTTATAGCCTTACATGTTAGCTTCAAAATTTCATTGGTCTCATGTAAATAATACTTCAGAGCATGAAGTTATGCAAATACTATATGTTAGTCTGCCTATTTCTGCAGAATCTGACTCAACTTTAAACCAAAACTAGTGCTAATTGGGATGTTATAAAAATCTAAAATTTTTACTGCATGAAGCCTTATGTCTTAGCTTTCAAATGCAACAAGAATCAGGTCATTCCAATGTCTATAGCTCAAGATATGCGATTAACACCATAAGCTTTCATAGAATCTTGCCGAAACGTGTTCTACATAATTGGTTCTCCAACTAATTTCTAACACTTCCAAATGCATTACTAGATGTTTTTCAACATCAACCATGATCTTTAATCATGTCATAAATCTCATGCATCTACTTTAACTCATGTAGGCATAGATTAAAGCCTCATCCTTCAACCTAAAACCTATTTCTCAAACTCATTCTAAAAGGTTCCTATGGACTTTTCTAGGTTCATAACTCATGAACTTACATAGAATAAGTCATAAACCACCATTTCAACCATTGAAGACAAATTTCACACTTAAGAAACATCATGCCCCTCTCAAATTATCAAAGGAGATTCCTAGGTTCGTACACTATATCCAAGCATAGGTTAGGTCCAGAACCAACCAAACTTAGTAATTGAAAATCATAACTAACCAAGAAAACATCATTTACCTCTTAAATCCATTTTTTCTCTACCCTCACATAACCAACATCAATGAAATTCCCATTTTCTAACTTATAGCACATGAAAACTTAAAAAGGTTTAAGGGATAAAAAACAACAACCATACACTAGTCAAGCTAGAAACAATCCATTTTCAACCATTGAAGTCTAACATCAACCATGAAAATCACATCTCAACTCAAAACCCATTTTCGGTAAATCAAGCATAAATTATGTAACAAAAACAAAGAAAGGGAAAATGTTGAAGAATGAAGGAAAAATCCCCCTACCTCACTTATCTTCAACCTTGGAGTTCTCTTTGATCTTCCTCTTTGGTCTTCCCTTCGTCTTCTTCCCTCTGTTTCCCCTATTCTTTTCCTCCCTTTATTTCCTCTATTTTTTGTTTCTTCTGCCATGCAAAAGAGATAGAATATAAAGAGAGAAAAGTCAAGATATAAGATAGAAACAAAACACTTAAATTGTTGTGTTGAAACTTATATCTCTTAGGAATACTTTGATCTTGCTAAATCAAGTTTCCTAACCTTCAAAAGCATTAAAATAAATCCTAAGATTCATATTAATCCTTATTTCACTTTTTCCTTAATTTTCTATATCTATGACTCGTCAATCCAGTATTTAAATACTCAGTCAATGTCCTTAAAAATACCGAACTAATTCCGTTTATCCTCAAAATTTAACTACATCATTTTCTACACATTTATGACCTAGAAATAAATTTTTCATATTTATTTCCTTTAACTATGCATTTTATGCCATTTTTCTGAGTTAAAATAGTCATTTTGCACATTTTGTATTGCAGTAAAGTGCATAAATTAACTCAAAACATCACAAAATTTAGCAAACATGTTAAGCATGTATTACACTACCTATGTAACTTTATACATGTCTAACATGCTAAAAAGATAATGTTATATTTGTCCATTCATAAATAAAATGAACCCCACGCAAGGGATTAAATAAAAAGAGATAGAATGAAGATCAGGCATCTGAGGCAGGCTCCTCTTGGTCAATGACTTCCACCTTGGCCTCCTCTACTGGGCAACCCTCAGAGTTTTCCTCCCCTTCTTCTTCACCACCATCCGTTGCAGGAACTTGAATCACCGGAGTAGCTTCGGGGGTGGCATCCATAATGCAACCATCATGGACCACCTTCTTGGAACCGGTTCCTTTCACGACAAGGTTCAGATTCATCAGGAACAGTTGATTGAGAGCATTGGAGAAGGATTCATCTATCGAGTTGGCCCATTTATCTTCAAGATTTAGAATATCACCTTTTAGCTTGGCCTCGGATTGCCTGAGCATCTCATTCTTAGCTCGGAGTGCAGTTAAGTTGGACTCGATAGAAGGCATCTAATCTTTTAAATTGTTTTTCGGAGCAACCACTTCAACAACTTTGGCCTGGAGCCTGGTTACCTCAGAGACCCCTTCAGCAATTCTGGCCTGGAGCCCAGTTATTTCAGCTCTGCGTAAACTGAGTTATTAATTGACTTGAGCAAGTTGCTCGTCATTTTGAGTCACAACAAACTTAAGCTCCTTCTTTTCACCCTCGAAGGCATCCAGCTCCTTTTCCAACTCTCAAGTCTAATGAACAGATTCAAAAGCAGACTCTAGAAAGCGAAGAATGAAGCATTGCACAAAGCCCGCACTTGGGCATCCCAGAGGAGCTCAATTAAGACATCTTGGTCAGCTTGGGACAGAAGGGTGTTGTTAATGATCTGCACAAGATCAACCCCTACCCCAAATTGACCTTCCAGTAAATTGTAGAGGGCCACCATTCGGGATTTCAGTCGCCTGGCCAATAGTAAGATCGAGAAGAGCAGGCTCGGTCATTGGTTTTTTCCTTCGTTACTCTTGTCGAGAAGAGCAGGCTGAAGAGGTTGAGCATGTGATCTGGGATCCGCCTCCTGTATAGTAGGTTGAGGAGGAGGAACAATGACCATTGGTTGGGATTTGTACCCCGAGGCCCCAGCTTTTCGTTGGGCCAAACGTAAGGCGAGAGCTTCAATTCCATCGGGAGGCACCATGCTTTTTGCAAAAAAGAAACAAACATGTTACAACACTTTGAAGAAATTATGAAATATAAGTCAATCAAGTATTTTTTTTTTCAAATGAGATACCGAAGAGTGGTCTTATTGAATTAGAAGGCTCATCTAGGACATCTTTATAGTATATGACCTTACCTTTATCTGCCCACTCAACTAGAAAGTTGAGGACACAGCCTCATCTTCTGACAAGGCAGACATTGGAGTCTCTATTTCTTCTAAGCTCCGATACCACACTACCTATGTCCAATATAGAAATATTCTTGGTTCACCTTCTGGGGTAACAAAAAAGAAACATAAACCCTAGAGCTCTTTCTATTATGAAGAAATCCCTGTTGAGGTTTTTGAAGGATTCCTTGTATGATTTGAATACCTTACACCCTACTTGTGCGCACGCAAGGTAACCCACCTTTTCTGGGAACTGTTCCCAAAGCGTGAAAATTGGGTGAAGAGGAAAAAGAACGACCCCACGGAGTATGACCATCTGAAAGTTTTGCAAATAAGTTCAAAAGTCCTGATGAAACCCCATACGTTTGGGTGTAGCTGAGTTGGAGCTACACGCAAGTGGTTGAGGACTCTGATCTCGAACTCGAAAAATAGAAGTCGGACTCTCATGCAGGTAAACAGTGCATTGTACATTATAAAGTGGTCTCCTTTTGTTCTTATTGAGCAAACCCGTTCTTGGTCAGATGGAGCTCGAATTATATATTCACTATCACGAAGTCGGTCCTCAGTTAGGTGTGAATACTCTTATTTGGCATGGGCATCCTACGAGCTCTCCATGCTTGAAGGAGTACCCAAGACTTCTCGGTCAACCTATTGGTATAGATTGATGTTTTTTGGGAAAATGTACTCTCTTACTTCTAAAGTAGTTGCTCTTCGACATGCCATATCTGAATTGGTAGCGTTACCTACTGAGGTCGTACTTACATTAGAATCAAAAGAAGATTCACTATGACTCTCTAACTCTATCATGAGTGCAAAGAGCAAATGTGTTAGTTTTTGCCTTGTAAGTTCTCTTACACGATCCGCCCTTCGTAATGCCTCCAAGATATTCATCCCGGTTATTGGCCTCAAACCTCTATCAAAATCTCCACCAAGAGAAGAACATCTCCGCTGCGCATAAGGCGATAGAGACGATGGAGTACTAAGAAGTTCAAAGAAAATACTCTCTCTATCACTGTTTTGTAGCATTCTCACCCTCACCACGATATTTTTAGAAAGAAAAAAGAAGGGAGAAGGAGAATACCTTGAGAATAAATTAAGAAAATGCTTGAAAGGAGTCAAAAAACACAAAGAACCATTGCTTATACTCGCCAAAAATCGCCTGTGTTCACCAGAGAAGAAGGCAAAAATGAGGAAAGAGGGAGAAAAATGAGGGTTTTACCCCCCTCATTCCTATTTATAGGCGCAAGTAACCTCTCCCAACCATTGCCATGAGGAGGGGTAAAATTGAAAGTTCACATTTAATTTGAAATAGTAATCATGGTTGTACGAAACCGAAATGACAGCTTCTAATACCTTTTAGCTGTGTGGCAGAGCTACCTAACAAATTAGTTGAAAGGACACACTCAGAGTTGAAGCGATGTATGACATTGCAAGAAGATATTCAAACCAGATCACAGACCTGTGTCATGATTTAATGATATGCTTGAAATACAGATCTCAGTTCGAGATCAAATTACTTTCAGAATTAAATGAGCCCCACAAACAAAATCTGTATAGGGGCAACCTATTATGAATCTCGAATGATGTTGTATTGACTTTATGCAGTGTGATCCATTCCAAATCCCAGCCTTATTTATTAACACTGAGGGCATTCTACCATATATCACTAACATTGGTTCTTTAGTAAAAATATCATGAGATCCAGCATTTATATTATGACTTGGATCTCTTTGTCCCATGTGTGTCGTTTGCTCCTGTTGAACTCAGATATCTTGACACTCAGTTGTCACATCTAAGTGTCAAGCTAGGGACAACTATTATGGAATGGGTTCTGGGATAGCGATTCAGGAGTAATTGGATCTCATATATTTATGAGCACTATTAGATAAGTAAATCTACCTATTTATGATGAGTAAATCTCTCACAGAATCCCTCATAGATAAGGAAATCAATTATATCCTTCATAAATAGATAAATCAGTTATAAGAGATAACAATCTCATTGGATTCTTATCCTAATTAACAACATTTACTACGGATTTAACTATGATTCTTATCAACTAAAACACTCTTATAAATACCACACAAGATAGCAAATGTATGCATCTAATTCCAAACATTACCTATCTTGTGCACGGTCTAACTTGAGCGTCAGAGTGCCTTTTGCAAGTATCCATCCCTCTCACTACTGTCGCAACCACAGTACATCAGAGGAAACCATATACATCAATCTTATTCAAGTGATTCTTTGAAACTCATTTATAACACTTTTTTTTAAATGGACTTTTCCGTTCATTTTGGTATAGTTTTCATATTTGTCGATTACTTTGCAGCTAATAGTGCAGGCAATTGACACAATTTTAGAAGAAATTCTCTTTTTAACTAAATTAAATTAATTCAAATAAAAATCTAGTAGTACTTATAATTTTAATAAAAAATAATAAATCTGTGAAGTTAAAGAAATAGATATAATATTTACCTAAAACTATCTTATGACCTATAACTTATTTATTGATCCATAGACTATCGATGAAAATGTATCATTTACTATAGAGATCAAAACATAATGTGCTGCCATTTGAAGAAAGTATTAAATTTAGATTTAAAGGTCTTATTGTTCTGTAATGCTAAGATATACAATTGATTTGAAATAAACTAAGTTAATAATTTGAGATCTATAACAAGAGGCAAATATGAGAAAATCAAAATTAAACTCATCATATTTACTCAAAATATCATAGATCTAAAAAATATGAATAAATTTATTATAAAAAAAATGTAAAAGACTACAATCAAATGATACGAGTGGCAATCTCTCATTAAAGAAACATCTATAAGAAGAGAAGAAAAAACAACACATGGAGAAAAAATTAGGGCCCACCTAAGATTATTAGAGTTTTTTTCTATTATAATAGTCACTAACATCTGATTTTGTGACCAACAGAAACAACATAACTCACAACATTAAACAATTTTAGATCCGAACTCTTGGTCATAGTTTGGGTCTTTGATGAGGAAGGAAAAGGACGTAGAAACTTATATTTCAAAGAGGGAGTTGCAAGAAGAATTCATATATACCAGTACCACACTCAACATAGAGAAGCCAATCTTAATATTCACGGACGTGCTCACAATAAGAGAAGCCAAAGCCAAAGTTTGTCTAGCCAAAGCCAATCATATAAAATCACTGCAGATCAATCCAGCTGATATCTGATGCCCACTGTGCTACGAAACCAGCTACAGTAATACCATTTACAGAAATGTATCTTGTTGCACCTAGCAAGTATTGTGAGAGAAAATGGACACAAGCTTCAAAATACATTTTTAAGTTCTTACAGATGTCCTATCATCAACCTCTAAGTAATTCTCAAATTTTTATTTCTTGTTTTCTTTCGATTACGCGGAAATCATCTTGTGTTAGTATATATTTACATGATTGATTGCATGTCTTCAGGCGTGCGCTAAGAGCAAAATGACTAAGGAATTATGGCTACTGCTAACAACAATAGAGGTGGAAACATGTTAGACTAGGTCAAGTTTTGCCTTAAACAGATCTGACTTATATCTTAATTATAAAGTTTAAGTCTGACTTGTGAACTTGAAATAAGTCGATTTTTAAGACTTGACTTAACTTTTTTAAAAATCTAACCTGACCTTAAAACTTATTTAAATGTCTATTTTGTAATAAAACCTTTAAATAAGCTAACAAACTAACCTACTTTTAAATAGGTCAACAAATCTTTAAATATGCTAACTAGCCTATCTTTAAATGGGCTAACAAACATTTACACAGGCTAGTAGGCCTAAACCTTACAATAGGCTAACAGACCTAGACCTTTATATACTTTTGTTATAACTTAACATTCATCCCTTATTTTTATAGATGCTCACCACTTTTTTGTTCTAATCTTTGATCGATGTAGGATTTAAAAATACACTATGTTACTAAAGGCTTGTGTGGTAATGTATCTGGTTGGCTTGTGTTCTAATCTTTGAATCCTCTTATGTTAGTTTGTAAGGAACAACATGAACTAGAAAAACAAGAATTCAATTATAGTAAGACTCATTGTTATTTATATAGGGTCTATTAATTCTACTATCTTTCTCTCTCATAACTTAATAATAGCATCCTAATCCAAAAGGAACAAAGTATGTTCATATTCCTCATCGGCTAATCAAAGTTTTATAATATTCTAATTCCTTGATTGTAAACCTTTAATTCGATTACAAGGAAATGAAAGTGCTAGTTTTAAAAGATTTTTTTTATATAGCTCTATTTAGAGCTTTTACTAAAGGGCAGTGTTCTTGATTGTTGAAAGAAATGAAGGTTCTCCAATCTGCAACTACTACAGCTTCTTTGTTGTCATGCATGGTATAGCATAAATTGAATTTATAATGATGTTTTATGGTGCTTTTGACATTGTTGCTGGAACTTAGCAGAATGTGCTAGTTCTATTTGTGGTTGGAGTTTCATTATGTGTTCATTGTCATAAAGCAAGAAAAACCAAAAAATAGGCTACAGACGAACAAATTCACCATCTTTTACAGCTTGGATAAAGTGCTAAACAATGACACACATGTAATAATGTTTGATTAGAATAAAAGGGGGTGAATGTTATTAAAGGTGTGGCAAATGCTCTATACTATATCTCTCTAATAATTTTGCAACGTGATATATCTCTAAGTCTCACATCGACTAAAAGTTAGAATAAGAAAGTAGTGAACATTTATAAAAGTAAGAGGTGAGTGTTAAGTTATAACATAATTCTAATATATTATTTTCATTCTAACTTACTAACTTAGGTTTTAGTTATTGACTTTTACTAAAATTTAATTAAAAATTTTATTAAAATATTATAATAAATTAATAATTATCATTATTACAATATATATATATATATATATATATATATATATATATATATATAGGGGCATATCTATTGAGAGGGGTTTTTATTGTGAGAGGGTGAGAGGAGTAAATCTTGACCATACAACCATACATGGATAGTCAAGATTAAAAGTTACTTAAAGGTCATGTGACCACTTAAAAAAGTCACATGCATTTATATTCTAATCTTGACCATTCATGTAAGTTCTAATAGTCAATATTTACTCCTCTCATCTCTTACAATAAATACTCCTCTCACCAAAGTAAGATCCTATATATATATATATATATATATATATATATAAAATCATACATGGATGGTCAAGATTAAAAGTTACTTAAAGGTTATGTGATCACCTAAAAAATCACATGCATTTATATTCTAATATTGACCATTCATGTAAGATCTAATGGTCAACATTTACTCATCTCATCTCTTACAATAAATACTCCTCTCACCAGAGTAAGATCCTATATATATATATATATATATATATATATATATATATATATATATATATATATATATATATATAAATAGGTCATGACAGTTGGCTTGACAGGCCTAAAAGGCCTATTAGATGACTTGAGACCTGATCTTTTTAGTTAAATAGACTTTTAAAAAAAATCTTGACTCAACTTGTTACATAAACAGGTTAAATTAGGTCAGACCTCAAACATGCCAAGTTATAGACCCCTGACGGGTGGTCTGATATATTTTCACCTCTAACAACAATTGATAATTGAAGACTATGACTAAATTGTAGGCAATTTGCATTCTTTATTTTAATTCCTAATATGACACTGGCAATAAACATAATAATGATTATATTATGCAAAAATGTACGATTTTGTATAAGATATCTTTTAAAATAATAAAATTAGGTTAAAATAATGTCTGTAGGGACACTTTAATCAAAGACCAAGAGATTGAAAATGATAAAATTTTAAGTGAGAGGGGTATCTTATTACCAGAGTGAGAGAAATAAATCTTGATCATTAGATCATCTATGTATGGGCAAGATGAGAAGTTAAAATTATTTGACTTTTTTAATTGAGCATGTGATTTTTAATTTTTTAATCTTGATCATTCATGTATAATATAATGACGAAAATTTATTCCTCTCATCTCTCACAATAAAGTTAACTCAAATCTAGTTTTCTAAAATTTAATAAATAAGAAAAAATAAAAATATAATGTTATATCCTACGAAAATTATACACGAATCCCATTCACAAGGGACTTATAAGGACCAATAAGGTGTCAGTTTCAAAACAAATCACAACAAATTCATATTGGTTGCGTTTTGAATGAATAAAAATGAAAAATGAATTGATTTAATTTGATTTGAATTAATTTAATTTTAAAAAAATAAGATTTGAATTGATTTAGAAATTAAATTTTGTATTTGAAATTTATTCAAATGAGAATTAATTTGATTTAATTTTATTATTTTACATTTTAACCTTTATGGGAGGTAGTTAGATGTAGTTACTAAGGGTAAAATAACTTATTTATTTCAAATTAAATCAAATCCTAACAAATTCTATCAAATTTGATAGAATTTCTAAAACAAAAAAAAATAAAATTTATGAGATTTTCGCAATCAAATCATTTCTTATTTTTTAACATTTCAAACGCAAAATTTAATTAGATTTAATTTAAAAATCAAATCATTTTCTATTTTTTCACATTCCAAACATACTCATTAAAAAGTAAACAAGAATTCATAAGTTGCAAGCCACTGCATATTCGTAATCCTTTTCACGAAAATTGCTTCGTGGTAACCATCATTTTCCTAAAAGGAATCAGATATTTACAACATAAATCAATTTTCACAATTAATACTCCATTAATAACGGTAGTTTGGGTAGATAAATTTAAAAAGTTATAATCTAATTATGATAATTTTGAATAAAATTAACGGAGATTGTTCTTGATTAATTAAATAATAATTAATTTATATGCATGTGATATAAGTTATAAAAATAGAAAATGAGAAAGAATTATCATTTTTGAGATATGTGATAGCAACTGAGTAAGAGAGGAAAAGTGCCAACCTCAATGGGATATCCTTTATTTTGACTAAGAGAGGAAGAATACCAAGATTGTTATTTGAAGAGAAAAGATTTTATCGTCTAAAATAAATTTTTAAAGCCTAAATTAATTCTTTTTCTGTCGAGACTCATAATTTACTAATCTAATAGGAGTTTTTAGATTCATTGTACCATATTTTTTAAATATGTATTTCTTTTTTTTTAATCAAAGTATCTCATTACTTGATAGATGAGAGATTAATTTTTTAAAAAATAGTCAAATGCTTAAGTGGTAACTCCTTTTAACAGTGTTATTTTTATACCCATAAATTTCAACATCAAATACAAGTATAGATATTTAAGAGATTCAAGTCCACTCGGACCAACATAACGTTAGTAATATGTAATCCTTTTTAGTTAAAGAAGAATGACATAATTAGTGAAGCCTTAAATGAAAATTTAGAGAATGAGTGAAAGATTATTTGATTGATTCTATGGCATTAAATGAAAAAATATAGTTTAATTCTATAAAACCAAAAGGAGAATTTTTATTTTGATTTGTGCTTATTTTGGAGATATTTAATAAAATTTATTAGGATTTGGGGATATTAATATTAATATTAATATTAATATTAATATTAATATTAATTAAATTAATAGAGAAACGAATTCTCATCTCTTTGACTATAAATAGTTATGAAGTACAGACACGTCTTTTTTGAGTTGCGTCTCTGTTTTGGATACGTGTTCATATTAGACACATGGAGATACTCATATGACACACGTATTTTGTATGTCTGAATGTGTCCGATTAAAAAGATTATTTTTTTTAGTTTAGACATGTGTCAGACACACTTTGACACGTCTTAGACACACTTGAACACATCTAAGACACAACTTGGACACGACCCATTAATATTTTTTTAAAAAAAATTAGTTTTCATGACTAACGTTCAATTAATAAGCTCGTAATCCACTCAAGCGCAATCACATGTAGACTTTTATCTTTTCACATACTAGTATTAAACTTTTAAGTTTTATCTTTTCACACACTATTATTTTCATTTGTTCTTTCTACCTCTGCTTTTACCAAGCGGTATACTTTATCGTCACTGAAATTTGCTTCACATCAATATTCCCTCTAGTTAATTTTTTTTAATGCATATGTACTTGTACATGGTTAATTCTATTAAGTGAAGTTGGTTTAAAAAAATTTTTAGAATATGACAATCAAAATTATGTTCTATATTTTTTAAGAAGGACTGACTAGATAATAAATATTGATACATATAACATATATTAAAATATTATAAATTTTTAAACTTATAAAAATAATATTAATAAATTATAAATCTTTATTTATTAAATTTTACAATTATATATATATATATATATATATATATATATATATATATATATATTGATGTACCTATATCTTATAATTTTTTAAATTTAATGTCTTTATATCCATGTCTATATCTTGTTCGTGTCTATGCTTCTTAAATAAATAGACCTGACAAACACAAAAACATACAAGATCATAGCACATAGAAAATAAAGAATGACGGGCCGAAAGAAAAACATACACAAAGTAAAAGAGAGCGTATCAGCACAAGATGCAATCATCCTCTTCGCCAAGGTTCTCAGCACAAAAAGAAAGGATAAGGTTTTTCTATATTATTTTGGTGTTTTTTTAGACTGAGGTCACAATTTTATCTATTGTTTCTTTTATTTATGTTAGAAAGTTCTCATCATAACTTCACATATAATGGGAGTACAGGCACAATGAAAATGCTATGTTTCGGTTTTCTTAAAGTTTTAACCTTTTTTTTTTCTTTCATTCATCAAATTTTTTATTGTTATAATTATTTTCCTTTATGCATAAATGTTTTTGGGTGTACACTTCTTCCTTTTTTTTATATGGTTTATTATTTTATTTTTAGATCATTTTTAAATTTAATTTTGATGTTACTTATTCATCAAATCACTTATATATTTATTTTTTCCTCTTTTTATTATTTGTTGTCTCACTTTATTTATACGTTTTGTTTTTGTATCGCCTTTTAATTATAGATTAGATTTTAACGATGCAATGCCTAAAACTTAGCCAAAGTCAAGTTTTTGGCTTTATAGAAATGGGGGACATGTCTTTAGTTTTGCCAATCACAAGGCCTT
Organism: Ormosia emarginata; assembly: GCA_029884605.1. Lineage (NCBI taxonomy): Eukaryota > Viridiplantae > Streptophyta > Magnoliopsida > Fabales > Fabaceae > Ormosia > Ormosia emarginata. Next base: position 1,709,152 of record JAQQTP010000057.1, on the reverse strand, counting down.
TAGATGATTTTTGACAAAAAAAAATTATTTCAAACGTCAATTTAATCATTTTAATATGTGTTTCACTATGCTTTTTATGCCATAAACATTTTTTTTTTAAATTTAACCGACGAGTACTAACTAAGTACTTATGAAGCACGGACACATCGATTATAAGGCGTGTCTGCATATTGGATATGTATCTATGTCAGACACATGAAGACACTAATACGACACACGTGTCCTGTGTGTCCGATTAAAAATATTATTTTTTTCAATTTGGACACGTCTTGGACACGTACGAACATTTCTCGAACGCACTCAGACACTTCTCGGATATACTTGGACACGACTAATACACGACTTGAACACGACCCATTAATATTTTTTTAAAAAAAATTAATTTCCATGACTAACGTTCAATTAGTAAATCCGTAACTCTCTCAAACCTAATCACATGACTGATGTCCTAAGCCACTATTTTCACCTACTAGTATTTTAAGTTTTATCTTTTCACACGTCACTATTAGACTTTTAAGTTTTATCTTTTCACACACCACTATTTTTATCTGCTCTTTCTACCTCTGCTCGTATCAAGTCGTCCACTTCGTTGTTATCGAAGCTTGCCTCACACTAATATTCTCTTTAGTTATTTTTTTTATGCACATGTATTTATACATGATTAATTCTATTAAAAAAATTATTTTAGGATATTTTTTAGAATATTTCATTGAAAATTATGTTTTATATTTTTTAAAAAAACCTTAATAAATAATAAATATTGACACATATAATATATATTAAAATATTATAAATCTTCAAACTTATAAAAATAATATTAATAAATTATAATTTTTTTAAAAAATTTTAAAATTATATATATATATATATATCATGTCCATATCCTATAATTTTAAAATTTAATATATTCTCGTGTCTGTATCTATTTTTATGCTTCATAGCTAAGTACTAAGCACTGGGAGGGCTAAGTCCTTAACTATGTAACTAACAACAAGACTCCTACAAATAGAGTACTCGAAGAATTTCTCCTCGTCAAGGTTACGAAAGGAGCGAAAGTGGGGGAAAACGACGATAAAGATACCAACCTAAGGACAGTTGTGCTCGGTAGACGCTTCTCTAGCTCCCTTCTTCTACTCTCTTTCTGTCTTGTCATCTCAAGCAACCGACAATCTCTTTCTCTTTTTCTCTTGATCAGATCGAAAGCAACAAAAGAATCTCTTCTTTTCTTTACAGGTGAAAACCTTTATCAACTTGTTACAAAATCACCATTGTAAAAATAAAAATAAAAAAATAGAAATGAGAACCTTTAGTTAACTTGGCCATTACTCACCCTGTTTTTGCACATTACACAAAGCTCATCATTATCCTAAGTTAGCTGTCATATTTAGTCATATTTAGAGTTTAATAATCCAATAAAAAATTGAAAAGAAATATCCAGGTAACCTATCATTGAAGCTATTCCCCTTGGTGGGCCATCTGGACCATTCCCAAATTTGTCATCTTCAAAATAGATAAGCACTCAAGCTATGTAATGGCCAATAAATTCATTCTTCACTACAAAAGTAACAGGACACCACAATGGTGGCCTGCACTTACAAGTCATAATGAAATTCCTCAAAACACCACCTTTGATTTAATAAATCAATACATAATATTTAAAACCCCTTCTTGTTTTTATTTAACTAAATTTTGTATTCGTGTGATGTATGAAGTAAATTAAGAATTATATGATGTTATAGACCAAATATAGGGTTCAGGATCCACGAATTTGGAACAACCTAACTTGCCAGGCTAGCACCCTAACATTATTGTACACGTGAAGTAGCCTATGTGCAAGGCATAACCCCCTCAACAGAAATTAACCCTCATCATGCCCTGCATAAGAGGGGAATCATGACAAGAAATAATAGTTTTCACAATTAAGGGGGACAACATTCAATATGCATTGAATGCTTAGATATTTTACACCCAAAAAATGCTCATATATAAAGGTACTCAGCAAGAGGATAAATGTACGACCTAATTCCCAATACACACTACCCTCCTTGCGCAGTTACTGACTTGAGTGTCAAAGTGCCTTTTGTAGGTACCTATCCCCTCACTCCATTGCTGTTATTGTTATGCCATGGAAGAATCCACCATCTCTTACATTCTCAAGTAATCCTCAAAACCCAGTTCTAAACATTGTCGCCGACTATGGAAACGATAAATTTCTACTCCTAACACTACCATCAACGCTTCCATCTCAACCATTAACACTTCCATCACAGCCGTCAACATGGTTAGCACAAGGAGGATGCAAAACTCAACCAATCAAAATCGCACTTCTGCTACGCGTAACTCATTGTCCACAAATCACGTCTCGGTCCACAAAGGGCGCCTTCCGAAGATGCTGGACAACGAGAGTCGGCGTTGCAATGCCTTGGTGACCGTGTTGAGAACAAAAGAATTCACAACTTGGTGCGAGTTGCCAACCATGACCATGATGGTGAAAATCAATTCTTGAGAAGGGATCGTGAAAATAAAAGAGACAGACTTCATGAAGACGACCTCCTCCCAGAGAATTATAGGATCACAAATCTCAGTCGTAATGTTGAGCTCGCCCACAAAAGAGAGCAGGAACCCAGAGTCAGGAGCTGGATTTCTCAAAACCAGCCATTTTCTGATGAACTGATGGTGTACGAGATCCCTAGGCATTTACAGTATCCCACTAATATCGAAGCCTATGATGGGACCATGGACCCTCAGGAACATTAGGACGCTTAAGTCTTTGCGCTCTTATTCGTTAGGGGTGATGACTCTCTTATATGTCGAGTTTTCCCCCTATCACTCAAGACAGTCGCCTTGAGATGGTTCACTACTTTAGCCCTAAAGTCCGTCACTAATTGGGAGGGTCTATCTTCAAGATTTTTGCTACACTTTACCACCAATAAAGTACAGCCTAAATTCATTTCATGCCTCGCACAGATCAAGCAAGGAAAGGAGGAGTCTCTTTGAGACTTTATATCCTTGTTTAACAAGGAGATCATGACCATACGAGACTGGGATGAAAGACTCAGATTGTTTTACATCAGAGAAGGGCTCTGCCTAGAACACTTCTCCTTTTCGCTTGTGAAGATATAACCCAAGACTATGGACGAGTTTTGATCCCATGCTGACAAATATATCAATGCTGAAGGTGTTCTTTGGGATAGAAAGCATCTCGAGAAAGAGGATGCTAAGTCCAAGTCCAGGGAGCAGTTAAATCAATAGGATCATAATTTGAGGCCACCTCTCAAGGAGAAATACGAAAATTACACTCCCCTCAATACACCCCAGGCTTCGATTTACCAGGAGCTCATGAACACCGAGCTTCAAGATGTGCAAAGACCTCCCCCTATAAAGAAGTTGAGAGATAAGTCCAAGCACTGTGCTTGACATAACATCCATGGTCATGACACAGAGGACTATACCAACCTCTATGATGCCATCGAGTCCCTCATTCAGGATGGTCACTTGGGCCGATATGTGCGCCAAACCCGAAATAAAGATCTGAGGGAAGCCCATTACAATAAGCGAAATTATAGCCCCCAGAGTTCCTTTCCTCCCTACCGAAGATGTTCTTTGACTAAGAATGACAATCTTAGTCCACGTTCACCTCGGGCTAACGCCTAAAATCAAGACAGGGCGCAACCTCAGAATGACAACCAAGAGGATAATCGTCGTCACGTTGAAGTAATTTGGACAATCATGTAATGCTTTATAATTGTTACTTTTACCATGTAAAAAAAAATCTTTAGATATTAATAAATTAACTATTTTTTCAACTGTTGTCTTATCTGAAGCCAATACCTCAACCGAGACCTTGGGTCCACGGGTATTTCGACTCAGTGTATTTTGAAGCTAGTACTTTGGCCGTGACTTTAAGTTCACGAGTACTCTGGTTCGCCACAGTCCCAAAGGTCACCACGCCTTAGGGAGGTTCGAGGAATTCAATGTTCGAAAAGGATCAATTATTCCGATATTTTTCCAAGATGACCAAATAGGGGAATCCCCTTGAACACCTTACGGGGTCAAGTAGCGCATTCAAGGGTTTTTACTCGTACCATTTTGAGTCACACCTTAACGTATAAGCTGACCAAGTTTATAGAGATTAAGCACAACTAACCGTAACCCATGAAAGTGGACCCCACATCACGAAGCTATCGCGTAACCTTTTCCAAATTGACCCATAGACCTAAAGGGTTTAGCGCGATCAAGTATTCCTAAATGAACCTAACCACTGAGTTCGGGTTTCAGACTCATCTCGATCGGGTACACTAGTGTTCGTCAAAATAAACGAACTCAACCACCAAGATCGGGTTTCAAACTCATCTCGGTCGGGCACACGAGTATTTGTCAAAATAAACGAACCCAACTACTGAGATCGGGTTTCGAACTCATCTTGGTCGGGCACACGAGTGTTCATTAAATTAAACAAACCTAACTACCCAGATCAGGTTCTGAACTCATCTTGGTCGGCCACACAAGTGTTTGTTAAAGAAACAAAGACTGAGATCAAATGTTGGACTCGTCTCGAGACAATCGCTCATAATCGAATACTGAGATCTAGCATTAGACCCATCTCAGAATTACAGAAACAACTACGCAACATAAAGAACTATCAGCATTAAGCAAGACATGGAGTGAATATTCAAGAAACAAAATTTATTATTATTCACATTTTAAACATCATCAACTTTACAAGAAGTGCGCGCAAGTTACCCCTGTGCAAGACTGTCCTTTTGAAGGAAGTAAAGAAGGTAGCTTGGTCAAGCATTGACCATGACCACCTCAACGGTTTCTCAAGATGCAAGTAACCACCTCTTCCTTGATCAACATTGTAACGCCCCTTTTTGGGAGGGAACGTCACATTGTCAAATAAAATAAAATGCGAAAATTAAATAAACAAACGATTAAGACCCGGTTCATTTTATATAATTGATGTTTAACCATGTGAGCAAAATTAGCAATATTATTTTTTTTTATAATGATAATAATGATAATACGGAATGTGGATAAAAGTGACGAATAAAACAATATACAGAATTTGCACCTGAATAGCATACATATATATATATATAAAATTTGATACAACTGTTTTGTAGATACAAGCCTGGCCATCACCAAAAAGCAAAACTATACCCAACCCAAGGGAAACATGCATATATACCATCATGCATATACAAAATATACAGCCCCACCAAAAACAAAATACATCAGGCCCCCAAAAATAAAAACACTGGCAGCCATCAGTAGCCACCAATGATCATCGACCCCTCAGATAAAAAGGGACCGATTCAGGATCCTCAGGAGGACCCTCATCAGGATCTTCCTCATCCGAGGACACTTCCATAGGAACCACAGAAGCACGGGACGGGGCCCGAGCGGTGGAATCAAAAGAATCCTCCTGCGGGGTGTAATAACGGGCACCCCACATCTCCCTAATAGGCAGGTAAAACTCCAGACGCAAGCTGAGGTAGCAGGTGAGGACAGGTGCCTCATGACGTCTCCAGGCAAGTGCTATCGACACGTCTCCCAAGTACACGCAGCGGTCGGAGTTCAGGTTGATGTGCCAGCACTCTGGCCCCCCAAGGAAGGTCAGACGCACATCTCCCAGGAATCCGCGCATACGTGCAGACATCGTCGCAGTAGAAGTCAATCCTGTGCAGGCCAGAAGCCGGGGAAGGCAGGATCTTCTGTCTCCTCACCGTCGTCTTCGATCAGTACATGGTACACATAAACAGCAAATAATAGAAGCACAGGGAAAGAGGTAAGACATCCTACATCATTACCAGTTATAGCATGCTAGAAACAAAACGGCGCCACGCGCCCAAATAGCAATCCAACACATCATATTCGATTAATGAGCAGTAGACATAACAATAAGTAATTAAACAGTTACAAGCATATAATTATTATAATGACAGTTAAATCAAGTATAGTTATAGAAATAAGAACTAATGATGACAGTGTATATCATGACTCGTATGCATGCTTTCCCCAAATTCCTACTCCATGGAGCTAGACTCAATCACGGAGAGAAAGATCAGGAGACATGTACGTGACTCGGTACTGCCGAGGCCGTCTTATCAATAAATTTTCTCGTGCACAATCATGGCATTGCACGGACATTCTACACTAGATCACGATATAGGACAGGTGTCAAGTCCGGATCGTCGGTGCGTTTGCATCGGTTTACCCCACGTACGCAGGAGCTACCAACGCCCATTGTGAAGGACCCGCACCCCGACGCCCCCGAGGTCATAACACGACCCACACTTGTCTACTCGCACCCGCACTAAGGTGTGTTCAATCTCCTAGGCAACTTGGCCTACAACAGTCCACAAGGACATCACAATGCATAAGATACTATGCATGCTCATGTATGATCCACAATCTCATACAAATTCATAATATGCCACATTAGGCCAACATAAGCATCATTATATAAATGGTCACTCACATGGACCCATAATCACATAATATAAGTATCAAGCCCATTAATGCATCATTAGGTTCATTATGAATCCTAAATTTAACTTTGTTCCCTTTCTAAGGTTCATGTTCAAAAATCAATCCTTATAGCCAACTTAATATTCCAAGACAACTCACTTCCCATAACTTACATTTTATTTGAGCTCTTAGGCCTCACATTCTCATGTTCTTCACTCACTTAGAATCTCCTTAATTCTTGTGACACTTTCACTCTTGGTTCTTTGAAAATTTATGAAGTCTTAGCTTTAATAAATTCTTTTAATTTCTTAATCATCCATTTCATTACTTAGGTTTACAATTACCTAATTAATTATGCTTCCAATTCATTAAAATCACATTTTCCACCTAAAATTACCCTAGAGGCCGTGGCCTCCCCATTAATCCAATTTCAAATCTTTTCAAGTCCTAATCATGTACATCATTCCCTTAATTATTTAAATTGTTCACTTGTCCAATTAACTCACCAAAAACCCTAGGTTCTTGGCTCCCAAAACCGTAGCCCCCATGGTGGTTTTTATTTCAAATTTTCCTTCCATTGAATTCCATCTAATACATTGATTAATTTAAGTCTTATACCAATTACAACTTCAACACAAATTCCCCTAATTTTTAACCCAAAACCGTGGCACTCCTTGGTGGGTGTTCAATCATTTTTCTTCCATTTTAAATCACTCAATCCATTCCAACATTCCATTATATACCACAAATCAATCCAAAGTCACAATTAACACAAAATCAACACATAACACATTTAATCATTAAAATCAAGAACAACCCTCATTAGGGTTCTTCACAAACCAACACAACCAAGGTTCCTAGATGCTAAAAATGGTTGAAGAGGAGTGTCTTCCTCTTACCTAAGTGAAGAAATCAAGAAGAACTCCAAGAATCCTCCTTGTATTTTCGGATTTGGCCTCCAAAAATCCCTAAAATTGGAGACTTGTTAGAATCAACATCAAGGCTTGAAAAATAAGCCATGGATGGCCATTAAAGAAACCATAATCACGAAAATGAGAGAGGAGAAAGAGTGGTCTTGAAACTTACCCAAAATGCTCAAAGTTGGAGCTTGGAGAAAATGGTGAAGATGATGGAATCTCAAGAAACTCCAAGAAGAAAAAGTGTTTAGAATGGTGAAAGGATTTAGGAAATGTAGTTAGAAGAAATTTTTGTGAAGATTAGGGTGGTGAAGGGTGGCTGGCCGTGGAGCTTGGTAGAGAGAAGGAGGAGAGAAAAATGGAAGAAGAAAGAAGAAGAAATGGTAGAGAGAGAAAGTGTTTTGGAAATTAATGAATTAAGTGATAATTGTATAATTGAAATGTGATAATTTCCTCCCCCCTTGGCTGCCTTCCAGCCGTGCAAAGAGAGAGAAGTGGGTGGGGAATGGCTTCCAAGAGAAGCTAACACATGTGGTCAAAGCTTGGGGTCAAAGCTTCTTAAGGAAGCTTTGATTATTTAATCAATAAATTTGAATTAAAGTAGATAGATTTGACATAAAGTAGATTACATTAGGATAATGTGATAGGATTTTTATTACACACTATTATCCAATAGATAATACTTGATTACGATGATTGAAGTCGGTATTTAATTAATCTGACAGATGAATTTTTCGCTGTATTGATTTAATTGTATCTGTTAAGATTTCTTGAAAATTGTGAAACCTCGTAAACTGTGTCAAGTCTCGGGTTTAGTAAGATCCCCCGTCGACATGTCCATAGTCCAAGGTTCTCAAAGGAAACATCGCGTTTCTCTGGTTCTGCTCTGCGCGCACACAAAACGAGGAATATATTAAAATATTCGACGGTTCCGGAAAATTCCCAGAAAATTCCCAAAAATTATAAAACGACCATTCGTCATATAATTTTCCAATTTTTGAAGCGCTACAGTCATTTTCCCGACTCCGCTCGAGTTTCACGCAAAACGAGGAATATATTAAAATATTCGTCGTTTCCGAAAAATTCCAGAAAAATTCACATAAATCACAAATATTGGAAAATGACTATTCATGATGAAATAATCAATTTCCGGAGTGTTACACTGGTCTCAGCAATTCTCAGCCCAGTGTGCACGCAAAACGAAGAATATATTAAAATATTCGTCGTTTAGAAAAATTCGAGAAAAATTCCTAAAAATCAAGAATATTATAAAATGACGATTTATGATCAAATATGTATTTTTCGGGATGTTACAACACTCCCCTACTAAAAGGAATTTCGTCCTCGAAATTTACATACCTTAAAATAATTCTGGATGTTGCTCCTTCATCTTATCTTCCAATTCCCAAGTCGCATCACCAGTTGCTTCATTCCAAATCACCTTTACCAATGGAATCTCCTTGCCTCGTAGTTGCTTTATCCGTCGATCCTCGATTCTCGCAGGAGACGTTTCATAGGTCAGGTTCTCTTTTAACTGCGTACGTGTCCTGCTATAACATGACTTGGATCGGGTAAATATTTACGAAGTTGTGACACATGGAATACATTATGTATGTTTGAAAGAATAGGGGTAAGGCTATACGGTAAGCTACTTGGACCTATCCGTGCGAAGAATTTGGTAAGGTCCAAGGAATTTCGGAGTGAGTTTTCTAGATTTCAAGGCCGGCCGACCCCGGTCGTGGGTGTGACTTTCGAGAACACATGCTCACCTTCTTCAAACTCAAGAGGCTTTCTTCTCTTATCCGCATAGCTCTTCGTCGTCGGCTCGAGCAGCGGTTCTCATCTTCTCTTGAATCATCTTAACCTTCTCGGTCGTCTGTGGATAATGTCTGGTCCAATCGTAAGACGCTCGCCGTCTTGGTACCAACATAATGGTGTTCAACACCGCCTTCCATACAGAGCTTCATAGGGTGCCATCCCTATACTCGAATGATAACTGTTATTGTAGGTGAACTCCACCAGTGGTAGAACTTCATCCCAACTTCCAGTCTGTTCCATAGAACAAGCTCTAAGTAGGTCCTCTAGAGATTGGATCGTCCTTTCCGATTGACCATCGGTTTGCGGATGATACGCCGAACTCAGGCGCAATCTCGTCCCCAACGAAGCTTGTAAACTTTGCCAAAACTTTGAGGTAAACCTCAGATCTCTATCCGAGACTATACTCGTAGGCACACCATATAATCTGACAACTTCCCCAATATACAGTCGGGTCAGCTTTTCCAAACTGTACCTTATGTTAATCGGGAGGAAATGAGCCGATTTTGTAAGTCGATCCACTATTACCCAAATCGAGTCATGCCCCATCCTTGTCTTTGGCAATCCCACAACAAAGTCCATTGCGATGTTGTCCCACTTCTATTCAGGAATAGACAATGGTTGCAGTAACCCAGCAGGTCGCTGATGTTCCACTTTGGCTTTTTGACAGACTAGACAAGTCGATGCACATCTAGTGACATCACTCTTTAGTCCATGCCACCAGAACAACTTCTTCAAGTCTTGGTACATCTTCGTTATACCAGGGTGCATACTTAGCTTGCTAGTGTGGGCATGATCCACAATATATCGTCTAAGGTCTTGGTCACGAGGAATACAAACTCTACCTCGGAATCTCAGAATTCCATCTGTTCCTTCTTTGAACTCTGTTTTCTCGCCTTGTTTCATTTGTTCTCTTATTCCTTGCAAGAATTCATCGGTCTTCTATTTTTCCCGTATGTCTTCCATCAACTCACTTGAGATGGTAACCATATTCATGCAAATTCTTCCGGGTTCCAACTTAACAAATGACCATACGTCTCTAAATTGTTCGATGAGATCTCTTTCCCTAATCATCAAGGCAGAAACACTGATAGTCTTTCTACTTAAGGCGTCAGCCACAACGTTCGCCTTGCCAGGGTGGTACAACAACTGGAAATCATAATCCTTTAAAAACTCCAGCCATCTCCGATGTCTCATATTCAGCTCTTTCTGATCGTATAAGTACTTCAAGCTCTTGTGGTCACTGAAGATGTTGAATGTCGCTCCATAAAGGAAATGTCTCCATATCTTCGAGCAAAAACCACACCGCCAACTCCAAATCATGAGTCGGGTAATTCTTTTCATGCACTCGCAACCTGTCGCGAAGCATAGGCTACCACCTTTCGGTGTTGCATAAGAACAGATCCCAATCCTTGATACGAAGCGTCAAGACACCTCGAACGGTTCATTCGGATCAGGTAACACCAATACGGTGAGGTAGTCAGCCGTTTCTTCAACTCTTGAAAACTCTGCTCACATCTATCAGTCCATTCGAAAGCTTGATTCTTCTTCGTCAATTGAGTGAGCGGTCCGGCAATCTTGGAAAACCCTTCTATGAACCTCCGGTAATATCCGGCTAAACCCACAAAACTACGAACTTCCGTTACCGACTTCGGTTGTTCCCACTGTAACACTGCCTCTACTTTTGACGGATCCACAGCAATTCCTTCTTTTGAGATCACATGACCCAAAAACTTCACCTCTTCTAGCCAAAACTCGCACTTCGACAGCTTGGCATACAGTTCCTTTTCCTTCAAAATCTGAAGAACTATGCTGAGGTGCTCAGCATGATCCTCCTGATTCTGGGAATATATCAGGATGTCATCAATGAAGACGACAACAAACTTATCCAAGTACGGACGAAAGATGCGGTTCATATAGTCCATGAAAATAGCAGGCGCATTCGTCACACCAAACGGCATCACAAGATACTCGTAATGACCGTATCGCGTACGGCAAAGCGTCTTGGGTATATCCTCCGTCTTCACTCTTATCTGATGATACCCAGATCTCAAGTCAATCTTCGAAAATACCGCTGCCCCCTTCAGTTGGTCCATCAAGTCGTCAATTCTCGGGAGAGGATACTTGTTCTTGATTGTCAACTTGTTCAATTGCCTGTAGTCCACACACAATCTCGAGGTACCGTCCTTCTTTCGAACTAGTAACACAGGTGCTCCCCACGGGGACACACTCGGTCTAACTAACTGCTTCTCCAAAAGCTCTTCTAGCTGCTTCTTAAGTTCGGCTAATTCTGTCGGTGACATTCGGTAAGGTGCTATAGACACGGGACCAGCTCCCGGTACTAGATCAATAGCAAACTCGACCTCACGTGCCGGTGGTAAACCAGGTACTTCTTCAGGGAAGATCTCAGAAAATTCCTTCACCACCGGAATAGTACTCAAATCAGCCTCACTCTCAACTTTCAGAGAAGATAATAGCATGTACCCCTGAGCTCCTTCTTTCAAGAAAGCTCGTGCTTGGTTGACCGTCAAGTATCTAGAATTCTCATTCACAGGAAAGACTATGGTCTTACTAGAACAATCTAACAGAACATGGTTGGAAGATAACCAGTCTATCCCTAGGATTATATCTAACTGTGAAAGGGGTAAACAGATCAAATCAACAGAAAAGATTCGACCTCCAACAATCAAAGGACACTCCAAACAGACTTTGGTAGTAACTACCGGTTTATCAGTGGGGGTTGAAACAGTCAATTCAAAAGGTAGTTCAGACATAGGTAAACCAAGTCGTAGCACACAGTCATATGATATGAAAGAATGGGTTGCCCCAGAGTCATACAGTACTTTTAAAAGATTACCTTCTATGGCGCCTTCTCCTTGAATCAAGTCTTCGGATTCAGAAGCTTCAGCTCCACTCATAGTATAAACTCGACCTCCGGCTTGCGGTTTCTTGGCTCGGGTTGCATTGACTGAAGGTTCAGCCTTTGCTTGGTTGCAATCTCTGGACATATGGCCCGGTTTGCCACATCTGAAGCAAATGATTCCTTTTATCGTGCAGTCTCTTGTGAGATGATCTTTCCCACACTTCAGGCATTTGGACGGGTAGGTCGTATTCTGACCAGTTCGGTTCCCAGAAGAACCTCCACCTGAACTTCCACCGGTTGGTTGATGACTCCCCGTTGGTCGGGAATAGGGCTTCTTCTGAAAGCGGTTTGAACCACTGCCTCCACCTCTTTGGGACCGTACAGGCCCAAAGTTCCTGTTTCTCGCGTCTCTAGCCTGCTCCAAGGCTTCAACTTCACAGCAAGTGTCTAACAGTTCTGAGAATACCTTCATTTTCAAGGTAATCACAGCTTTCTTCACCTCGTACCTCAGTCCTTCGGTGAATTTCCAGCATTTCCAGGCTTCATCAGTTTGATGCTTTGTAATGGGTCGAGAACTTCTCCAAATTCTCAAACTTAGCGGCGTACTCGCTGACGGTCATGTTCCCCTGTCTCAGGTTGAGGAACTCCATCTCCTTTGCGTGTCTCGCATTCGCAGGAAAGTATTTGCCCAAGAATTTCTCCTTGAACAATTCCCAAGTAACATCAGCTCCTTCGGCTTCTAATGCTCTCTGCACTCCGTTCCACCAATCTTCGGCATTGCCGACAAGCATAAAAGTCGCATAATTCACCTTCTTGTTTTCCGCACAATTCATGCCACGAAAGACTTTTTCTAGCTCCTTGATCCATAGATTAGCCTTGTCAGGATCAAATTCTCCCTTAAACTGAGGAGGGTTATGACGACGAAACTCTGCTAAGTTTTGCGCATCGGCAGTCGCCTCAAGCATTGAGCAGCTCTTTCCCTGTTGTTGAGCAGCGCGTTCATTTTGTTGGGCGATGACTTCACCATTCTCTGCATCGTTTCAATAGCGGTGCCATTTCTCCACCTCTTGCCATCTTGCTTTTCTCTCAAATTAGATTACTGAAAACATAAGAAAAGTCAGAGGAATCCACTCAAGACACCCATCACGAGAGATTCACACAGCACAAACAAGACAGACTCACCCTCAAGACCCAAAGAAAACATAAACCGGGGCTCTGATACTAACTTAATGTAACGCCCCTTTTTGGGAGGGAACGTCACATTGTCAAATAAAATAAAATGCAGAAATTAAATAAACAAACGATTAAGACCCGGTTCATTTTATATAATTGATGTTTAACCATGTGAGCAAAATTAGCAATATTATTTTTTTTTTATAATGATAATAATGATAATACGGAATGTGGATAAAAGTGACGAATAAAACAATATACAGAATTTGCACCTGAATAGCATACATATATATATATATATATATATATATAAAAATTTGATACAACTGTTTTGTAGATACAAGCATGGCCATCACCAAAAAGCAAAACTATACCCAACCCAAGGGAAACATGCATATATACCATCATGCATATACAAAATATACAGCCCCACCAAAAACAAAATACATCAGGCCCCCAAAAATAAAAACACTGGCAGCCATCAGTAGCCACCAATGATCATCGACCCCTCAGATAAAAGGGACCGATTCGGGATCCTCAGGAGGACCCTCATCAGGATCTTCCTCATCCGAGGACACTTCCATAGGAACCACGAAGCACGGGACCGGGGCCGAGCGGTGGAATCAAAAGAATCCTCCTGCGGGGTGTAATAACGGGCACCCCACATCTCCCTAATAGGTAGGTAAAACTCCAGACGCAAGCTGAGGTAGCAGGTGAGGACAGGTGCCTCATGACGTCTCCAGGCAAGTGTTATCGTGGCCCCCCAAGGAAGGTCAGACGCACATCTCCCAGGAATCCGCGCATACGTGCAGACATCGTCGCAGTAGAAGTCAATCTTGTGCAGGCCAGAAGCCGGGGAAGGCAGGATCTTCTGTCTCCTCACCGTCGTCTTCGATCAGTACATGGTACACATAAACAGCAAATAATAGAAGCACAGGGAAAGAGGTAAGACATCCTACATCATTACCAGTTATAGCATGCTAGAAACAAAACGGCGCCACACGCCCAAATAGCAATCCAACACATCATATTCGATTAATGAGCAGTAGACATAACAATAAGTAATTAAACAGTTACAGGCATATAATTATTATAATGACAGTTAAATCAAGTATAGTTATAGAAATAAGAACTAATGATGACAGTGTATATCATGACTCGTATGCATGCTTTCCCCAAATTCCTACTCCATGGAGCTAGACTCAATCAGTCTGAGAGAAAGATCAGGAGACATGTCTGTGACTCGACTGCCGAGGCCAGTGCTATCAATAAATTTTCTCGTGCACAATCATGGCATTGCACAGACATTCTACACTAGATCACGATATAGGACAGTGTCAAGTCCGGATCGTCGGTGCGTTTGCATCGGTTTGCCCCACAGACAGAGGAGCTACCAACTGCCCATTGTGAAGGACCCGCACCCCGACGCCCCCAAGGTCATAACACGACCCACACTTGTCTACTCGCACCCGCACTAAGGTGTGTTCAATCTCCTAGGCAACTTGGCCTTACAACAGTCCACAAGGACATCACAATGCATAAGACACTATGCATGCTCATGTATGATCCACAATCTCATACAAATTCATAATATGCCACATTAGGCCAACATAAGCATCATTATATAAATGGTCACTCACATGGACCCATAATCACATAATATAAGTATCAAGCCCATTAATGCATCATTAGGTTCATTATGAATCCTAAATTTAACTTTGTTCCCCTTTCTAAGGTTCATGTTCAAAAATCAATCCTTATAGCCAACTTAATATTCCAAGACAACTCACTTCCCATAACTTACATTTTATTTGAGCTCTTAGGCCTCACATTCTCATGTTCTTCACTCACTTAGAATCTCCTTAATTCTTGTGACACTTTCACTCTTGGTTCTTTGAAAATTTATGAAGTCTTAGCTTTAATAAATTCTTTTAATTTCTTAATCATCCATTTCATTACTTAGGTTTACAATTACCTAATTAATTATGCTTCCAATTCATTAAAATCACATTTTCCACCTAAAATTACCCTAGAGGCCGTGGCCTCCCATTAATCCAATTTCAAATCTTTTCAAGTCCTAATCATGTACATCATTCCCTTAATTATTTAAATTGTTCACTTGTCCAATTAACTCACCAAAAACCCTAGGTTCTTGGCTCCCAAAACCGTAGCCCCCATGGTGGTTTTTATTTCAAATTTTCCTTCCATTGAATTCCATCTAATACATTGATTAATTTAAGTCTTATACCAATTACAACTTCAACACAAATTCCCCTAATTTTTAACCCAAAACCGTGGCACTCCTTGGTGGGTGTTCAATCATTTTTCTTCCATTTTAAATCACTCAATCCATTCCAACATTCCATTATATACCACAAATCAATCCAAAGTCACAATTAACACAAAATCAACACATAACACATTTAATCATTACAATCAAGAACAACCCTCATTAGGGTTCTTCACAAACCAACACAACCAAGGTTCCTAGATGCTAAAAATGGTTGAAGAGGAGTGTCTTCCTCTTACCCAAGTGAAGAAATCAAGAAGAACTCCAAGAATCCTCCTTGTATTTTCGGATTTGGCCTCCAAAAATCCCTAAAATTGGAGACTTGTTAGAATCAACATCAAGGCTTGAAAAATAAGCCATGGATGGCCATTAAAGAAACCATAATCACGAAAATGAGAGAGGAGAAAGAGTGGTCTTGAAACTTACCCAAAATGCTCAAAGTTGGAGCTTGGAGAAAATGGTGAAGATGATGGAATCTCAAGAAACTCCAAGAAGAAAAAGTGTTTAGAATGGTGAAAGGATTTAGGAAATGTAGTTAGAAGAAATTTTTGTGAAGATTAGGGTGGTGAAGGGTGGCTGGCCGTGGAGCTTGGTAGAGAGAAGGAGGAGAGAAAAATGGAAGAAGAAAGAAGAAGAAATGGTAGAGAGAGAAAGTGTTTTGGAAATTAATGAATTAAGTGATAATTGTATAATTGAAATGTGATAATTTCCTCCCCCCTTGGCTGCCTTCCAGCCGTGCAAAGAGAGAGAGAAGTGGGTGGGGAATGGCTTCCAAGAGAAGCTAACACATGTGGTCAAAGCTTGGGGTCAAAGCTTCTTAAGGAAGCTTTGATTATTTAATCAATAAATTTGAATTAAAGTAGATAGATTTGACATAAAGTAGATTACATTAGGATAATGTGATAGGATTTTTATTACACACTATTATCCAATAGATAACAGTTATAGTTGACAGAAGTCAGTATTTAATTAATCTGACAGATGAATTTTTCGCTGTATTGATTTAATTGTATCTGTTAAGATTTCTCGAAAATTGTGAAACCTCGTAAACTGTGTCAAGTCTCGGGTTTAGTAAGATCCCCCGTCGACATGTCCATAGTCCAAGGTTCTCAGAGGAAACATCGCGTTTCTCTGGTTCTGCTCTGCGCGTACGCAAAACGAGGAATATATTAAAATATTCGACGGTTCCGGAAAATTCCCAGAAAATTCCCAAAAATTATAAAACGACCATTCGTCATATAATTTTCCAATTTTTGAAGCGCTACAGTCATTTTCCCGACTCCGCTCGAGTTTCACGCAAAACGAGAAATATATTAAAATATTCGTCGTTTCCGAAAAATTCCAGAAAAATTCACATAAATCACAAATATTGGAAAATGACTATTCATGGTGAAATAATCAATTTTCGGAGTGTTACACTGGTCTCAGCAATTCTCAGCCCAGTGTGCACGCAAAACGAAGAATATATTAAAATATTCGTCGTTTCTGAAAAATTCCAGAAAAATTCCTAAAAATCAAGAATATTATAAAATGACGATTTATGATCAAATATGTATTTTTCGGGATGTTACAAACATGAGGAGAAGGCTTCACAACGCTACACTTCCTAAACACCCATGTACACATATGGTATGGCAACAATCAAGGGAGCAGAGAAGAAAAGGTGGTGAAATCCTTCCACACTTCATAAAAATTACAGACAGAAGCATTAAGCCTTTCCAGTAGAAGCAAGACCTTGCTCCATTGCTGCATACACTTGGAAAAAAAAAGCTTCTGCTACTCAAAGACATGTTAACCAAGCTGCACAAAGCAGTTACTTGGCCTTCACTGAGCCTTTTCACCTGGAAAGAAAGGCCTCCGCCGGTAAAATATGCAGGGAAAAAGGGAATGCCTTTAAGGATTTAGGAAAAAAGTAGAAGATGGTCTTAGAAGGGGACGTGACCCTCCACACGCTAATAAGAAGCAGAAAAAGGGCTATTCACTAGAAAAGACTCATTTTTAAGCACAACCAGAAAATGAAAGAAATAAGTGATAACCTTACTGCAAACATTCTCTATTTATAAAGGGAGTAATTCGTTCTGATTGGCTCCCAAAGGGTGAACTGGCTATAAGTTTGAAGTTATGTTTAATTATTCCTCCTTTGTGATTGGCCACCAAGGCAGCGGGCAGTTGGAAAACAGAGTAGAAAACGGCTATCATCATTAAAGTAGTTTTAATTCACAATAAGTTCAAAGCAGTGGTTCCCAAGCAAGTAGAGACTGCTACAAATCACAGAGTAAAGGTAGCTAAAAGGACATCAGATCCAAACTCTTGCTATCGAGATCGAGCGTTGGACCCGTCTCGGTAAATTACGCGAGCAAAATTGCTTAAGTGAAAGAGCCACCGAGGTTGAACGTTGAACTCATCTTGGCAAAAGAAAGAATACAAAGAGTGCTAAGTATTCAAATTAAATAGAAAATACCCGAGGTCAGGACTTATCCAAGTACATGAATAAAGCCCCATGCAGGGGGTAGGGAAAGAAAAAACCTGGGCATTAGAAGGTAGGGCCTTGATCTTCTGGAGTCTCCACCACCACCTCAGAATGCACTGCCTCAGTCTATACTAATCCGATCTTGACCACCTCAGCCACAACCACCCCAGTGTCTTCTCGTCCAGCCTCTGGTGCCACTTTTGTCCCTCCTTCACCTTCCACCCTACGACCCGCTTCTTGAGGGAGCCACAAAAATAACCATGTCCACAATTTTGCCATCTCGAACCTCCCTTAGTGTGCCGATCTCCTCTTCATTAAGACTGGGATTAAGAAGACGGAGTTGACTAAGGGCATTCTCAAAGGTTTTCTCCACGGACTTCGACCAGTCATATATTGTCTGGTTGAGTTCCCCCTTCAGAAGTTCACACTAAACCCGGGCACCGGTGAGGAGAGACTCGGTCGAGGCTAGATCCTTCTTCAATGTATCCTCCCAAGTCGTTGCTTCACTAAGTTGGACTCGAAGCTTGTTGGCCTCAGCAGCCTTGGCTTAGAGTGACTTCACTTCAGCAACTTGAGCCCGGAGGGAGGGGACCTTGGCAGCATCTGTAGTAAGGCGAGCAACCTCATCTTTGAGCTTGTCTAACTCAAAGGCGCGTAACTTAAGTTGTTTGACAGCTTGGGCTAGTTGCCCGTCCTTCTGGGTTACCTCCATGGTAGCCTGGGTCAGCTGCCTACCCTTCTCGACAATTTCGCCCCGAAGGGTCCTGATCTCACCCTTCAAACTGGCAACCTCCTGGACAGACTCCAAAGCCCCTCCATAAATGGAAGAGCAGAGACGATGTGCAAACCTTGGACTTGAGCCTCACGGAACATCTTCGTCATGTCATGCTCGACCAGCACATCGGTCTCGGTGAGACTCAATAAATGACCATCAATAAAGTTGATAGGGTCAACCCCCAGAGTCCACACCGATCCTGATGGAAATAGCGTGGAGTCACCCCAGACCTTGGAGCACCCTTAGACCTCGAACCAACAGGAACCTTGTCTATTTCAGGCTCCTCTAGAATGCCCTCAATTGCTGGCCTCTTCCCCATGTTATCCCTGCTGCCCTCAACCTGCCTTTTCTGGGGTCGCAGTGGTGATATAGGAGAGCTCGTTACAGCATCACAAACCTTGGTGTTCAGGGGAGGTGGGGAGATCACCACGACCACAAGAGTAGGGACTACACTGCTCGAAGGTGTAGGAAGGACAATAGTCACCTTTTAAGCAGCCACTGAGGCCTGAGATCCTGACGCCTCACCGCCTATGGTTTAAGCGCTGAAGTCCAGATGATGGAGCAATGCTTTTTACAAACAAACAAAAAACAAAAAGAGAGAAAAGTGTTATAACACTTGGATAAAGTAAGAAGATAAGTGCAAAAAAGGAAAATATGCAGGCGAAACATCTAGTAGGGCCTTTACAGAATAAGCGGGCTCATCTAAGATATCTTTACAAGAGACGAGCGCTTTTCCTTGGCCCATTTAATCAAGAAGTGTAGGACCCATGTCTCAGGAGGAGAGATCTCAGAGACTGGAGTCTTTAACTCTTTGTTACTCGGCTCCCAATAAACTTTGATCTAGTATAAGTAGAAGCGTGGCTGACCTTCCGAGGTGACGAAGAAAGGTGTCATCCCCAGAGCCTCTTATACCCTAAAGAAGTCCTTTTTAAAATTCTTGAAGGAATCTTGGTAGGGTTCAACAACTTCACGCCCAGTGTGACCCATCCTTTAGTTTGGTTGCTCCCTGAGGTTGTCAACTGAGAAAAAAGGAAAAAGAAAGACTTAACCAAGTACAACTAATCAAAGACTTGGCAGATAAGCTCGAATGCCCGAACGAATCCCCAAGCATTCAAATGAAGCTGAGTAGGTACCACCTTCAAGTGATTAAGAACACCCATCTTAAACTCAGTAAAGGGAAATCATATCCCAATCGAGGTAAAGAGAGTCTCATACATGTATATGAAGTGCTCACTCACCATACGGGTCGAGCACACTATTTTCTCCTCCAATAGATGCTAGATTATAAACTCCTGGTCTCTAAGCCCTTCTGTAGTGAGTTGTATGTATTGTTGCTTGTTGAAGGCATCCTTGGTCGTCTGTATTCGGGAAGGGGTGCCTAGAACTTCATGGTCCACCCACTGGTATATGCTTGTATCCTGCGAAAAGACAAGTTCCTTTTGCTCTGCAGGAGTAACCCTCCTCCGCTCAACAAGTGCAGCCCTCCGGGTTCGCATCATACCTATAGAGGACACATCCGAGTTAGACTCTGAGGGATCACTTAAGTCTCCTAACACCTTCATGAGCTTGGAAAACGGGGGCTAGCTCACGCCTTGCTAATTCCTTGGCTTGGTCTGCCCTCTAGAGCGCCTCTAAGATCCTCATCCTAGTCAAGGAACTTGGACCATCATCAAAGTCCACCACCATGGCCTCTAAACCCCCATCGTGGCTGAGGTGGTGGAGACTATGGAGGACATAGGACTTGCACTGACCGACCATTATTCTGTATCGTCTGCTCACTCACAAACATTTTCCCCAGTAAATGTTCTAAGAAAATGGTGAAAATGAAAAGGGTGAAAATGAGGTGTACATTTAGTTTTGGAGGAATAAAGAGGCTTTGAAAGGTGAAAAGGGTGCTGATAGCTTGAATCACCAACAACCGCTGCAAAGAATGCCAAAAATCACCTAAGTCACATGAGAAGGAAATCTAGAGTGCGGGAATAAGCAAAGAATAGGAAGGGTTAAACCCCATTCCTATTTATAAGCGTGAAAAGTCTCCTCGAATAGTTGCCATTAATGGGGACAAATATGTCATTTCGATTAAAGTACCTCATCATAACGCCTCCTTATTAAAATTTGAAAATGGCTCATCATGATACTACAAACCCCAAACGGCGACTTCCACTATCCTCCAACCACGTGGCATACTATTTCTGAACAAAAGCAACTCAAAGGGCAATGTGCAAAACGTTTGAAATTGAAATGACGCGTGACGTTTGAGAACATCCTAACTCAGATCACAGAGCCTCGGCAAGATACCACTATATAACAATACCATGGATCGAGGTACATTCAAAGACCCCATAAGATATACATAGGGGCAACTTACTACCTACCCTAGACAATAGTATAATGACTTAAATAGAGTGATCCATCACGGATCCCAACTTCACTCATTGACCTCAGGAGCTTACCATGATACATCATAGACCTCGACCCTCTAGAGAAAACACTGTGAGATCCAACGTTGACATTACAACTCAGATCCCTTTTGTTCATTGCACACCATACTTAGTTGTCTTATCAAAGCACCAAGCTGAGGGCAACTGTTCTAGACCGAGTGTAGGGTCCATGAATCTAGAGCAACCTGACTTGTAATGCTAGCACCCTAATGTTATTGTGCACGTGAAGCAGCCTATGTGCAAGGCATAACCCCTTCAACAGAAATCAACCCTGATCATGCCATGCATAAGAGGGAAATCATGACAAGGAATACAATTTCCACAATTGAGGGGGACAACATTCAATATGTACTGAATGTTCAGACAATTCACACCCTAAAAATGCTCATATATAAAGGTACTCAGCAAGAGGATAAAGGTACGAACTAATTCCCAATACACACTACCCTCCTTGCACAGTTACTAACTTGAATGTCAGCGTGTCTTTTGTAGGTACCCACCCCGTCACTCTATTGCTGCTGTTGTTGGGCCACGTAGGAATCCACTATCTCTTATCTTCTCAAGTAATCCTCGAACCCGCCCGAACACAAGATAAAATTAAATATAATTATATAAAAATAATTTTATTAAATAAAATATATATACATAAAATATAATTCTTATTATATTTTCATGAAAAATTTTCACTCCAATATAAACGCTAAAATATTTAAATATAAATTGTTATAAAATAACCTATAATCCTGAAAAAATATTCATAATATAAAAAAAATTCTTTGTCTTCTAAATGAATAATTTAATCTAATAATTTTATAAAAAAATATTTTAATAAATTAATTTGACTAAAAATTACATATAAATTAATTTAATCTGTGTAAGTCAAGTGATAAACAATTTTGAGATGACAAAATCTCTTTAGATTTGGGGATCTTCCTGGGAATTGTCCCAATATTTGGGGACCCGAATTTAGGAAATTTTCCTCATGAGAATGGGAACGGGATAAAAATCCTTTTGATACAGGTGTGGGGACATGGACTGGGATCGTATTCCCTGCCCCACGAGGTTCCCGTCCCCGAGAAATTACTAAATCATCTATATTGATTGTATTATGTGTGTGTGTGTGTGTTAATGCTTTATTCATTTTACTATTTTTCATCAGTATTTTTATATTAATTCAAAAATAAAAAAATATTTCTACGAAATAATTTGTAATAATTTTATTTGTACCCATACAAAGCATTGGATATGATTTAATAAATTAAACAACTAATAAAAATATTTAATAATTTTAGAAAATAATATTCAAAATGTAATATAATAAACAAGATTTGAATTTTTTTTTTATAGAATTCGAGTATAAGTTATGTTATTTTTAACCACATACTAATGGTATATTAAAATCATCTTAAAAAAAAATTATAAATAAAATATGAAAATATATTCTTTAACATTGACAATTTGTAACATTACTTTTATATAAGTATAATGAACAACAACGTTATTTATATCCATGTACTATGCATAGGATTAATTAAGAATTGAGTTATAAAGATAAATATAATAAAATAATTTTATTAAATGAAATATATAGACATATGTACAAAAAACAAAGAAATATATAGATAAAATTATTTAATATTAAAAATTCAATGCTCAATTGTTTTACTAATTATTATTGTATATTACATGTTTATTCTTGATATAATAACTTTTATTATTAGATACACATATGATTAAATAAAAATTAAGTTATACTTTGTCGAGTAGGGTTTCATTAACTTTATTTACATCTTAGTTAGATATCTATAAAAAAAAATTATATTTTTAGTGTAATTGATAACTTTAAGTTATTCTAAGTACTTTTAACACTTAGTGTAATATTTATATCAAGTATTGAGTAAGTACCTTGTTTATGAAGTTTCTAAAATCAACAGTTAAAAAGAGAGTAAGGACAGTAAAGAATAAATGATTTAAATGTGTTATTTACATAAGAGACGCATGGAAGTGAAATATGAGGTAACTAAATTAATATATTGATTTAACTAAAAATAATTAACGCAAATTATTGAACAATTCAAGAATTTCCTTATTTTCTTAAGATTTATTATTATTATTATTATTATTATTATTAAGATTTGTTATCATATTTTAGACTTAAATAAAAATGTTTTTTAATATATTTAGTACATTACAAACTTATTTATGCAAAATTTGTGGATTAACGAATTTGTTTAATAATTTTTTAATGTTATTAGCTATGGCTAAAACACTTTACTTATTTTAATCAAATTAAATAAAAATTACTTTTTATTTTAATAATCAACAATACTATTGAAAGAAATAATCTGAAAGATATATAATGAAATATATACATTATATATTTATGTAAAATGATCAAGTTAATTTACACAACTAAAATAAGAAGAAAATATTTGGGTTAATTATCCCAAATATTTGTACAATAATTACATAATGTTACTATATTAGTAAAAATTCCAATTGATAATTAAACTATAAAGCAAATGAAGCAAATAAAAAATTGCTTCATGCAACAATGAATTAAAATTAGCAAATCAAGAATTAAACTACACAGAAAATAAAACACAAGAAAAGAAGGGACAATTACTCAGAAGTTCTCACTTGAATCATTATCATATTCTAAATCCTATGAAAGTGAAATAGGAGGTAACTAACTTAATATATTAATTTAATTAAAAATAATTAATACAAATTGTTAAACAATTCTAGAATTTTCATATTTTCTTTAAATTTGTTATTATATTATTATTATTCAAATTTGTTATCATATTTTAGACTTAAATAAAAATATTTTTTAATATATTTATGACATTATAAACTTATTTATGCAAAATTTATGGACTCACGAATTTAATTAATAATTTTTTAATGTTATTAGTTATACCTAAAGCATTTTATTTGTTTTAATCGAATTAAATAAAAGTTACTTTTTATTTTAATAATTATCAATACAGTAAAAACAAAATAATTTGAAAAATATATAATTAAAGATATACATTATATATTTATGTAAAATGATCAAATATTTGTACAAAAATTGCCAAATGTTACTATATTAGTAAAGATTCCAATTGATGCTTAAACTATAAAGCAAATGAAACAAATAAAAAATTACTTCATGCAACAATGTATTAAATTTAGCAAATAAAAAATTAAACTACACAGAAAATAAAAAAAAGGACAATTACTCAAAGGATCTTACGTGAATCATCATCATCTTCTAAATCCTTACATCAAACCTTTTCTGACGAAGATCAAAGAAGCTGAAGAGCAAGTGACTCTTCTCCTTTTGATTATTATTATCGCCCTTCTTAGTGAGATTTTCTTGTGGATTGATGTCCCCAAAGGTTGAACCTTCTGCTCGATAAAGTAAAGTTGTGCTCCGCTTCAATTCCTCATTCGAAGTCTCATTGGCAGCGTACACTATTTCTAATTTCTCATACTTTGCAAGGCGTTACCGAGTGTTCATGAATCTATTAATGGCTGGATCAAGTTGTGTGATTGACAGCAAATTCTTTTTCCAATCTCTCATACTTTGAAAAGCTTCTCTGAGTGCTCGTAGATCTAAACATGGTTAGATCAAGTTGTGTAAAAGATAAGATTTTGATTGGTTGATTAGTAATGTATAGATATGAAAGAAAAAGAGTTGGTGGGGAATGCAAGAATGACATAACTTGTAACATTTACTGTAACTTGTTGTGCGTCATTGAGTGTAGGGGAAAGGAGGAGCGGTGGTTTGCCGTTGAAGATTGTATCGAGCTAAAAAAGAATTTTGGGCTGCAATATAAAACTCAAAAATAGATGAACCCAGAGTCATTTAAAAGAGTATGAATCGAATTAGTAGTAAAAAGGTAGAATTGTAGTCTTTATATAGAAAAGTAATTGTTTTTGACTACTTGCAATTTGAAATCAAATCTAAAATTAATTATAGATTTTGATTGATTTACTAATGAGTTAAAATAGGAAGGAAATTTTGATTTTTATTGAAAAAAATTTCCTTTCTAATCGAATATTACATGATATGCTACATGACAATTATTGAAAGCACATATTTGTTACATGACAATTATTCAAAGTGACACATGTCATGATTTGAAGGCATGTACTTTCTTTATATATGATGATTATATGATTATACAAATCAACCTATTGCTTCTGATCACTCTTCCACATCCAGAATCCTCCTGGAGATGGATATTGATGAGTGGGAATTCCTCTCTGATGATGGCTTCCTTGATTTCAGTGAAGATAGAGAGAAGCAGATTTTCCTTGGGAAAAGAAACTTGGAGTCAACAAGTGTTTTTGACATGGATTATTTCTGCCCTTCACCTCCAAGTTCCAGAAAAATCACTGAACCAACGAGGAATCCAAGGGTGCATAATCAACTTGTCCCTGTGCCAATTCTATTGGAACCCAGAATTGGTAAGGTCCCAGGTGATGGATTAGTGAAAGACATCACCAAGAATCATCCTATGGAAGTCAATGTTACCCCATCAGCTATCACTGAGAAAATCAAAGACTTCCAGGTAGGACATGCTGTGGAAGCTGATCAAGACACTGTGTCACAGGTTTTCTTCAAGATCAAGGAAAATGAATTCGTCGACATGAAAATGGACTCACCAAAGTCCAGCAGCAGGGGCTTGTTGCCTCCAATGGATACAGGTGCCTTGAAATTTGAGGACAAAGGTGAGAACATGGAGATCATGACCACTCCCAGAATGAAGATTGACAAAGAAATGTTTAGCATAGAGTGTGACAAAGAAGAGGACTCTTGGGAAGAAGAGAACACCAGTGGTTTCAACATATGGAAGTGGAGCTTGACAGGTGTTGGAGCTATATGTTCTTTTGGTGTCGCTGCTGCTACAATCTGTTTTCTGTTCTTTGGAAGCCAGCAAAGGAAAAAACACCAGCAGGACCAGAAGATTCGGTTCCAGATCTATACTGATGACAAGGTCAGCAAATTTCTAAGAATATTTTTATTAGGTAGTTATCTACAAAAAGTTAAAAAATTATACAATTTTATGCGTGATGCATGATTCACTATAGGTTAGACCGTTAGTGTTATTTGTTCAAGTAATGTCTTGGGAAAAAAGAAATGGAGAAGAAAAAGTTTATTTTGCACCAAGGATGGAATTTTACTATTCTCAATAGAATGCTTGGAATGCTGAATAGCTAACTAGATTAGGTCCAAAAATTCTATAGAAGGTTATGGATTCTTGGATATTGAGCTGATCTTGGATTGTGATTGCAGAGCATTAAGCAAGTGGTACAGCATGCAACCAAATTGAATGAAGCAATTTCTGTAGTGAGAGGTGTTCCTGTGAGCAGAGCTCACATAACCATTGGTGGTTACTATGATGGTCTTTGAAGCACTGATTAAGTGCCTTCATGACACTATTGGAGTCTACAATGGATTAACAATGCGATAAGATCTACTATTCTTGCTCTATCATATAATTCTGTAAATAACATGATGCGGGATGCTGTTTCCTTATTGCTCATGTTTGTTCTGTATATTCTTTATGGCCTTGAAAGTTATGTTACAGATTAGGAGCTCTTCTATTATTATTTGATCAATCAATTTAAATTTTAAGTATCATGATGTTTGTAGATTTAGTTATGGTGTTTGGTAATTGCTTAGTTAGGAGCAACTGTAGAAGGCAAGGTTTTGAAAAATGAACGAGTCAATGAGTTGTGATGGTAAGTATTGAAACTTGAAGATGTCAAATGATTGATTATTACTGACATAATCTAGGTAGAACATTCGGTGTGACAACAATTACTAAAAGGGTTTTAACAGTTTTAAGTGTAAAACTTTTTAAGATTATCATTGACATATCTTAAAAGAATGTTCTGTTAATACGATAATAATTGAAAGGTCAAATTATTTTACTAATATGCTAGCAAAATAGCAAACGATAAATGACAAAGTATCCATGTCAAGAAATTATGCTCCAGAATTATTTTTTACCTATTATAAATTCTTATAAGCTTTAAAATGATGACACGCGTACATGCAGCTGGCTTTCATATTCGTTGCACAAAAAGATGCCTAGAAGAAAACTACACATCCTTTTAGGGATGGAGATCACCTTCCCGATGTCCTGTTTCTTTCCCTGTCTTTTCACTTAAATTTTAACAAATGTAAAAAAAATTAAAATATAAAGAGATATATAATTAAGTTTAGAATATTTGACAAAATTTAAATAAAAAAACATAAAAAAAAGATAAAAAATAAAGACAGGTAATCTTCGTTCTCCTCTTAGTTGCTTCCCTCGAAATCCCATACTTGATTAGCCCCCAAAATTTTATTTTTTGAGGGAGCCTAGTTTCATTTCCTACCTCTTATAGGCTTATAGCCCAATTATTTTATTCAATTTATTATTATTATTATTATTATTATTATTATTATTATTATTATTATTATTATTATTATTATTATTATTATTATTATTATTATTATTATTATTATTATTATTATTATTATTATTATTATTATTATTATTATTATTATTATTATATTATTATTATATTATATTATTATATTTATTATTATTATTATTATTATTATTATTATTATTATTATTATTATATTATTATGTGTTATTATTATTATTATTATTATGTATGTTATTATTATGTATGTGTGTGTGTTATTATTATTATTATGTGTTATTATTATTATTATTATTATTATATGTATATATTATTATGTATGTGTGTGTATTATTATTATTATTATTATTATTATTATTATTATATTATATATATTATATATATTATATATATTATATTATATATATTATTATTATTATTATTATTATTATATATTATTATTATTATTATTATTATTATTATTATTATTATTATTGTGTTATTATGTATTATTATATTATTATTATGTATTATTATTATTATTATTATTATTATTATATATTATATATATATTATTATATATATTATTATATTATTATATTATATTATTATTATTATTATTATTATTATTATATATATATATATATATATATATATATATATATATATTATTATTATTATATTATTATTATTATTATTATTATATTATTATTATTATTATTATTATTATTATTATATTATTATTATTATTATTATTATATTATTATTATTATTATTATTATTATTATTATTATTATTATTATTATTATTATTATTATTATTATTATTATTATTATTATTATTATATTATTATATATTATTATTATTATTATTATTATTATTATTATTATTATTATTATTATTATTATTATTATTATTATTATTATTATTATTATTATTATTATTATTATTATTATTATTATTATTATTATTATTATTATTATTATTATTATTATTATTATTATTATTATTATTATTATTATTATTATTATTATTATTATTATTATTATTATTATTATTATTATTATTATTATTATTATTATTATTATTATTATTATTATTATTATTATTATTATTATTATTATTATTATTATTATTATTATTATTATTATTATTATTATTATTATTATTATTATTATTATGAGGAGGAGGAAATCAAAGACATGATGTGGACATGAAGAAAGTAAAGCCCAAGTGAAGGCAAAGTGACTTCAGTAACTAAAATTTGAACTCAGAATCAAATAGTCTTCAAAGGATTTTAATTCACTTGAGCCAAGATTTCAGTCATAAGAGGCATGAGTATTTATATGAGGTTATAAATTTAAATTTTATTGTTATTATTATTATTATTATTGTAAAAAAAAAAATTATAAAGCCCAATTAGGTGAGACATGTTTTTTATTGGTAATCGATTCATATACCTATCATCTATGAAACACAAACACATTGATTTTGAGGCGTGTCCATCTGTCAGACACGTGTCTGTATCAGACACATAGAGACACTTGTACGACATACGTGTCCTGTGTATCTGAATGTGTCCGATTAAAAAGATTATATTTTTTAGTTTGGATACGTCTCGAACACATTCAGACACGTCTCAGATACGTTTAGGACAAGACTTGAACACAACCCATTAATATTTTTTTTTAAAATTAATTTTCATGACTAACGTTCAATTAATAAGCCCGTAACCCACTCAAGCCTAATCACATGACCGATGTCCTAAGTTATTATTTTTACATACCAGTATTTTAAGTTTTATCTTTTTACACGTCACTATTAGACTTTTAAGTTTTATCTTTTCACACACTATTATTTTCATTTGCCCCTTCTACTTCTACTCGTATACCAAGCCGTCCACTTCATCGTCACCGAAGCTTGCCTCACACAAATATTCCCTCTAATTGACATTTTTTTTTATGCACATGTACTTGTACATAATTAGTTCTATTAGAAGAAGTTGATTTAAGAGATTTTTTAGAATATGTCAATAGAAATTATATTCCATATTTTTTAAGAGGGACTTACTAGGTAGTAAATATAGACATATATGACATATATTAAAATATTATAAATATGCAAACTTATAAAAATGATATTAATGAATTATGAATTTTTTTTCTTTAAATTTTGTAATTTTATATATATATATATATATATATATATATATATATATATATATATATATATATATTGATATCTGTGTCTTACAATTTTTAAATTTAGTGTATTTCTATATCCGTGTCCGTATCCATATCGTGTCCCATGTCCATGTTCATATTTGTACTTCATAGCCTATCATTATTCTTTCAACTAATATTTGTGAGATTCGCTAACTAATTGGTTATCCAAGTTTATCAACGAATTGTTTATTGCTGTCTCCTAGCGATTAGAACTTAGAAGGATACTGTAAATATTTGGATGGACGGGTTTTGTAGAGAAAGAGAAATGAGAATTTATTCTTTATTTTGAGTTAATATTTTCTTTATTTGAGGATTTTTTAAAATAAAAGAATAAAATGAGATAATATTATATATTTTAATTATTTTTTATTTATTTTTATAAATATTTTATAATTTTTTTAATTTAAAAATAAAAATAATTTTTTTCTTACCTTTCTCTCGAAAACCTTCCATCAGTACTTCAATCTTCTGTTCTATTTCCATATATGTTTGCCCTTTTCAGTTACATCAACCACTAAAGTAGCCAAGGGAGGGGTTACTGTCAAGTAGTTTCTTTTCCCTTCAGCTTACGTCTCTACGAGAAAGGGACTTAGCCCATATACATCCAAACAGGAAACTGATGAGATTTCTCCACCTATATGAAGATATTAGTGATATGCACAAAGTCACCAAACTGTGAAGAAGAGAGACAATGAGTGATTGAACAATCAATCCATCCAAACAAAATGAGATTTATTGAGACTTGACCCACTTGGACAATGTCTCTCTCCAATTGCCTTCATGGACGAACACAAATGGCACACGGTATGTTCATTGTTGCATTGTCAAAATATAAGTGACCTGGTAGGGTGTGGTGGTGAGGTGTTCATTGGAATTAGAGAAATTGGCTGGGATGTGATGGCCCCAATCGGAATTATCTGTTGAATACCCCGTACTTGGAAGCAACCACTGCAACTGTTTTAACGTAACTTGTTTGACATGTGGGGCTGTCAAGGATTCCAATAATTCCAGATTCAGAACTTGGGCATCAGGAAAAGGTCAGGGACACAGGATACCAGGGAATCTTAGTTGAGTATTGCTTCATACAGCACTTACATATATCATCTCATATTCACCATTTCATCACTACGTTTTTAGTACGTGTACATTTTGATTATGCTACATACTTTGATATGAGAAATGTGAGTCATGAGTAATGTGCATTAAGCATTTTTTATCTTAATTAATTATATGGTGTTATGCTTGGAAAACCTTATACTATTAGTAAGAGTAAAAATAAGTTAGGTTAAGCTCGACTTTACTTAAATATGTCTAGTCTTGTTTTATAAAACTGTTCAGTAGTATATACTGAAGCGTAACTGAGATAGACACGTACACGGTAGTTTTTTCCTTGCGCAACAAGAGAACGCATTAAAACGAGGGGGTTTGCTACCTGCAAAGAGATTTTAATGCTCAAGTCAGATTATATGCACAAGTAGGGTTTATGCTAAAGAGCGATAAATTACCTGTAGAAGATGAATAAGCCTGATATTTATAGAGGTTGGATTGGGAGATACACTACCATAATAGTTATAAAGGGTTCCTATAATATCGGAATGTTAATACTACAGTTATGAATAGTCAAAGGTAGCTATTGACACTATTATTACGCAAGATCATGACTGACAATTATGGATACTCGTAGGATTTATCCACTAAGCAAATCTTGCGATAATGTTGCTGCTACCCAATGTCGTGGTCTGAGGTTTGTTGTGGTGGGATCTCAGCAGTGTACCATAAATGTCTTCTAAGGTGTCAACGACAGATTCAGGCTAGACGTGTGCTAGGTTGACCTATGGGACAGGATCCCAGATCATGGTCCAGAATAGTTGCCATCAGCTTGGCGCTTAGACGAGACAACTAAGTGTCAATGTATTCAAGTTTACTAGGGGCACACGACACTCAATGGACAAATAGATCCAAGTCAGAGTTAACGTCGAATCTCACAATGTTTTTTTCCAAAGGGTCAAGGTTTGTGATACGTCATAATTTGCCTTCGGAGATAACATGTAAGGCCGGGATCCAAATAGGATCGCTTTGCTCACGTCATCATTCCGCTGTCTGAGGTATGCCATGTGTTGCCCCCATGTGTAGTTCACAGGGTCTGTCTTGTCTTTTCTTGCAGCTTGTGGTAGTCTAAACTTGCTTGGGGAACCGACGCTTTGACTTCGTTGTGTAGTTCACAAGGTTTGTCTTGTCTTTTCCCAACTGCTTGCTACTCTTGTGGCCAATTACTTATAGCAGTATATTTTATTCATTTAATGATCCTCTCATTAGGTGTCTTAAGGTTCAATTTGGCTTAATTAATTTGATTTTGTCACATTTTATAATATTAGGCCTAATTGGATCATTGTGAGAATTATTGCATGAATTCATGTTAATTTGTTTATTGGGTAGTGTTCAGTATTTTAGCTATTATATGAGTTTCAAGTATATTATTTGTATGATTTTGGTCTTATAGGAAAGCTAAGACAAATATCTACAAGTTTCATGAGATCTCAAGAGCTAAATCGCACGTTTGGATAATTTAAATTAAAGTTGAAGCAAGAGCCAGAATACAGATCCTGACAACTTAACCTCTGCACACTCATCAGCCCATATCTTGAGTTATAAGGGCGCAATGAACGTCAACCTAAGTCCAAATGAAAGCTAAGATCCAAAGCTACAACTCTTATGAGACTCCTAAGCTAAACTACATTGTTTTGGGCATCTAATTGAAGTTGGAAGTTAGAGACGAGTTGTTGACGAGTTTGGCCACTTAATTGAGCATAACTTGAGTTGTAGACCTCTAATTGACATGGAACTTAGGCCTAATGATTCCTAATGGACCTAGCTTTGTAACTAATAAGTTTCTAATCATGTGAGACCAAATTAGGGGGTAGTTATAGGGGATAGAAATAGAAAATCGAGAATCATCTTTCATTCTACTCTTCTCACCAACTCTTTAGAACTCTCATCCTCTCCCTTCTCTCTAGGTTTTCATTTTTCTCTTATTTTTTAGAGTTCTTCCCTCCTATTCATGGAGGGTAGAGTCTTTAATCAATCCAAGGGATTGACACTCTTGATGATTAATCTTAAGATCATGTTTTAATTGTTATACATTCATCTATTAATCAAATTTCTTTTCTTCTTCTTCTTCTCTTGTTTAAATTCTGATTTAATGCTTAATTTGATTGGGATTTGTATATGTTAATTGCATAATTACCATGTGCCAAGAGATGAATTCAGAGGTTAAACAATGCATCAAAGGTGTTTGATGAATTGTTTAGCTTGGTTGGATCTTGGTTTTTAAGTTAATTTGAGATTTGGATGGATGTATATTTGTCTAACCTCAATTAATTGAATTCTGGAAGCGTTTCTAGTAGAAGATTCGTGAATCATTGAGAGGTGTCTTGATGAAATCTAAGACCAAAGGTTTGGTTGATAGTTGATTGGATATTAAGTAATCAATGATAGATTGAAATCAAGTTTGGACAATTCTAATGGATTGGTTGATTCTTAATTTTGTTTTTTCAATTTATTTGAATTTTGTTTCTGCGTTTTTAATCTTGCAAACCCCCCCTTTTGTTTATGTTTTTGTTTCTAATTTGTAATTCTATTTTTGTGATTCTTTTTCTAACTTTGTCACTAGTTTATGTTTTCTTCAAGTTTGATTTTGTTTGTTTTTAATTTCATATATCTTTTCCCCCTTGTTCATTAACATCCTAATTTGAATCTGTGATCTTAATCAAAGTGATTCATGGGCTCGACTTGATTTTACTGTATGCTGCAAGTTATTTTGGTAAACTGGTTATAAATTGTTAAATCTGGTAGCCTCTACAGCTATTAATCACAAAAAGGGAACATTAAAACGTGATCTCAAACATGCAGTCGGTTTGCCTTCTCAAGGGCCAATCAGAATGCTTCATTCCTTCTATAAATAGAGAATGTTTGCATTGAGGCTGACCTTCCTTCTGTTCTCTAATCGTGTTTGAGAGGGATCTTTTTGCAATCTTTTCGTAGAAAATGATCTCCCTCTTATTTCTTACCAACATGTTGAGGGTTATGTTCTCATCTGGAACCATCTTCTTGCTCTTTCCAAAATCTTTAAAGGTACTTCCTTTATTGCTACTAGTTTTTCCAGTGGAGGCATTTGTTTCTTGGTATAATGGCTTGGTAAGGACCAAGTAATTGCCCTACGCGGCTGGGTCAACATGCATCTGGGGGGCAGAAGCCTTTCTTTCCTAGCATATGCTGGAGTATGCGTCATTCTTGCTCTTGTTGGGAGGGTTTGTCGTTTCTGTTGTAATTCTTGTCAGGCATAAAGATACTCCGCTTTTCGTCCTCCTCCTTTCCTGACTATTTTGGAGGCACTTGGTTACTCCAAAGTATAGTTGGATATGCAGGAGGGTAGAACAATCTCTTGGAGCAACCTAGGGTAAAGCATTCTCATGTTGGCTAACCAGGGGAAAGATGGGTGCTGGTTTCTAGAACAACCATGGAGGTGGTCGTGGTCAGTGGTCATTGTCATCGTCATCGTCACTGTGTTTTTCTGGCTTCTTTTCTAGCTTTTTTTAGTGGGCATTCTCAACTTAGAGCAGTTTATGTACTTCTTTTTGTTAGAGCTGATGATGTATGGAATGTGAATGAATAAAAGTCCTTTTTTGAATCTTGTATCTTCTATTTTCTATTTTCTGCTTTCTTTTCCTTTTCTTCTAGGATGAGTCTAACGCTCATCAAATAGAAATATAGTTAGCCTTGTTGTGTTGCCCCCAGTTTGGTGCTTGACTAATATAACAAAGTAGCAAGATAAGTCTCAATATCTCGGGTGATGGGATTTGTGCTTTACTGGAAGTCATGGTCCTGACTGCGAATAGGGTTAAGAGCTTTAATCTGGAGGTGTTTACGACTAAGTCATTTGACATTTGTGGATGCGACATAGTCCAAATAGGGTCCACGTGTCAATCGACTATAAGTAGACATTTCGGCATTAAACTGGGGTCCGTAGAAAAAATATGTCCTCAAAACACCTAGGCTTGCGTGACGTTTGATTTTATGATCAACCGTTGCTTCAACTACTGTGACAGTTGTTTAGTCCATGTGGCGCACTCTGATCGGATAGTCGTGGTTTGGGTTCTGCATGCCATGAAGAGCAACTTTTGAAATTTGAAGTGTTAGGATGGAATTAAACCCTAACTGTCTCGCCTTTATAAATAGGGGTTGGGGATGCCTCCTTCATACTTTGCTGTTCCTATTCACTTTCTGGTGGCCTGAAACAATTTTTGGAGACTATTTACTGCATAAGGTGTGGTTCAAGCTGTTGACAGTAGTTTCTATCAGTTCTCTACAATTCTACTTCTTTCTCTTGTCAACTTTCTCCCATTTCTTAAAGGTACATCGTTTTCTATCTTATGTTTTGACTATTGTTTTAGCGTTACCCTGAGGCAGAGGGTCTCCATCCTCTGTATGTTGGGCCTTTTTTCTTCTTCGTCCAAAATGAGTTGGGGTTTAGTGATTCTAGGTCTAACTCTGGTGTTACTCTTTGGAGCATCTCCTCTATCATGCTGAGAGCGGCGAAGATGCCCTTATTGGCTTGTGAAGCTTTTATGGTGTGGAGGCCGGTAGTTGCAGTAAGTATAACTCCCTTGGATTTAAGGCAAATTCCATCATTTAGACCATTTTTTTAAATTTCTTTTAATATTTTTATTGCATTTTTAGTTTCATTTTTGTGTAGTTTTCATGCTATGGTGGTCCCATGATTTTTAAAAATCATTAGATAGATCAATTAGATTTATTTTGGTAGATTTTTAGTGTTGCCTAGTGTATTTTGCTTGTTTACTGATTTTGTGCTTTGGATTATGCATGACTAGGTCTTCTGTTAGCCAATTGCTTGATATTGATCTGAGATTGTGTTTAGACCTTTTGTGTATCGCAAGTGCACGGGTCATTCAAGTAATAAAAATGATGAGTAAGATCATCTCCACATGGATAAGTTTATTTCCAATGCAAAGTATTAACCGATAGTTTAAGTAAATCTATTCAAGAACATAAAAATAGAGAAAATGGATATAAACTAAAGACTAAAAAATAATAAAGATAATGGTTAGAGTTTAGGGAAATCCTTCTTCACCCCTTACTTCAACTAACAACGTGCAGTCCTCTTCGTAAATGTAAATACAATGATTAGGTTAGCTTGAGAATCCACTTTAGTTGAAAGCCTATGTCTAGTGGTCAATCAACCATGGCTTTATTTGCCCAACTCATTGTGTTTCCATGAGAGCTAACACAAAATCTACTTTTTAAGATCTATTCTTAAACACGCGCTATGCATGACTAAGGGGTATATTTCTATCCCATTAGTGAATCAACTTATCCCCGCCATGAGAATGAAGCCAAACATGCATCAACCATATATATGATCTTAAATCCAAATCCCTATATCTAGGCTCATCAAATTTTCTCAAATCAGCTTAAATGATGATCAGACATTCAAGAGCATTAAGCATAATATGATTGAACAAAACCATACATCCATACAAATTCAAAGGGGAGCAAAATCATTAATATTCATAAAAAAGATTCAAAGTATTCCCTAAAATAGCTACTACATCATTGAACACGAAAATACAATACAAAAATCATGTTCAAGATAATGGGAAAGAGGAAAAAAAAGGGAAAAGGGGGGAAAAACTTATGGATGTTGTCATTGATGCTTGAATCTCCCTTCATGAGGAAGATAACCTCCAACTTTGACTCCATTGGCCTCAAATCTGCCCAGAAATGAAGGACAAAGCCGCAGCTTCTCTAACCCTAAACGACCATCCTTAGAAAATCTAATAAAAATCTATCTATAGGCTCAGTTTTGTGCGTCACGCCATAGCGTGCATTACCCAACGTCGCGACGCGCATGCCTCGGGTGTAAGTACTGACAGCAGGTGAGGCGCATCACGCCACGACGTGCAATACCCAACACCGCGACGCCCATGACTCAGGGACAACATGTAAGGTGCTCACGCCGCAGCGTGCATTTCCTTGCACCGCGGCGTGCTCTACTGGAATGCTTCCTTGGTTTTATCCTCCAATGTTGGGCCTTGGCTTGCATCAATTCATCTCTTTTGAGCCCATCCTACATTAGAGAAATTACCAAGTCAAATATAAGTTGTAAATCCACTTAATCATTTAAGAATATGGATAATTTGCTTAAGAACATATAGGAAGGTGTCCAAATTGCATTTGACAAATATAAACCTAAAACCTTCCAAATATACATAAATACAAGGACTAAGCAATCTATGTAGTACAAATATAGGGCACAAATAACTACATTTTTTGAAGTTATCACACCCCCCAAACTTGAGTTTTTGTTAATCCTCGCGCAAAACAAAGTACGATTAAGTCAACTTGACAATCATATTCAACAGGCATTCAACAATTATGATAACTTCAATTTTCTTTTAACCACAACTAGTGAACAATAATTGTATCTGCCCTCAAATAATGCTCATACCTCACAATTAAGTTCAACACATACACAATCCTTATTATGCCAATAATCAAGCTTCTTACCATGCAAATCACATCTCCCACAAACATGCAAGCTAAACTTATCTTTTTCAAATCATACTCATCTGGATAAGTTTATGAGCATACACATGGATGCAAATCAAAGAATCCACAAAATTGTAATCCAATTCTCTATTCACTAATGTAAATTACACACAATTGAGGATCAAAAGGGTCTTCAATAGCTTCTAATGTAAGGCCAAGGTTATGGGGTGAAGAACAAAGGGGAAATGATACAACATAAATATTGAGAAACATAACATGACATTTCAAGACTTGAGTCACTACAACAAGGGTATGCAAAATAAAATAAATAACAGTCTCCATAACCATTCAATGCTTTTTCACATTTGCTTTCTTTATTTCTTTTGCTTTTCTTCTTTTTGTTTTCTTTTTTTTTCTTTTCTTTTCATTTGAACAAAACAATTTCTTGTAAATACTCATTGGACTCAAGTGAAGAAATAACATATCATGCACTCAACAAACATAGAGGGAAGGAAGGGAATGCAATGCTTTCGCATGCATAAGAAAGGTTACATGGGGTTAGGACAATGAAGGTGATGAAAAACACATAAGGCCAAACATTTAAAAAGCTTCAAAAGGGGACCTATGGATATAATCATGTAAAGGTAAGCTTTTTAGGCTAAATCAGTCCAAATAATGCCCTAATCATTTCTTCAATCATGCACAATCTAAGATTTCACTTCAAGAGAGTTGCAAAACAATTTCAGAGATAAAAGACATCTCCACATGTACTAACTGTAAACATTCTCTAGAAAAGCACTCAAATCCTTTCAAAGTTACACGAGCATGTAAGTGGAAAACACATCATGCATAAAAACAAACTAGATTGCTTCAGCATGCTTCAAAGATCACATATGGATTCACAAAAGAATTGAGGTTAAATCGCATCCATATTTATCATTGGACAACCATCACACATTAGCAAGTGACAATAATATGCATTCAAAAGATTATTGTGTGTAGAATATTCATCATTTTCAATTCAAGCATGCATAACATCATGTGCAGAATATTGAAAATTGAAAATTTGTATCAACAGTGCATTAGTGATAGCCAAAACAAGATATAATCATATTAGTATGGTGACTTTTACCACTGCATACTTAAACCATCAAAACATGTTATACATTAAGCATTAAAGTAGAAAAAAACATGTAATGATACTCTCCTAAACCAAAGTGAAGTTGTGTCCTTATTATACATGGTCTATAAGGTACTTGAGCCATTCAAAATAACAGCCATATTAAAACTGAGCATTAATAAATAAAGAAAAACATGAAAAATAGATAGAAAATACAAAAATAGGAGCCACGCCGCAGCGTGCACTTCCTTGCACCGCGGTGTTGAGTCCTCAGGTGCAAAACCCTGATATGGTAGAGACAAGGGTGCCGCGGCGTGAGATGTGGGCGTCGCGGCGTGAGTGATCAGACTGTAAAATTTTGCAACGAAATGCCTTTTTCTGCCAATTCTGCTTCCTAGTGGTCTCTAGCACCTGCAAAAATATGTCTAAAGACTTAAATTGCATAATGTACAACTAAAATACAACAAAACACAAAATCAACATATTGACACATTTACAAAATAACAACATAAACTAAAGACTAAAGGATCAAAACATATCCAAATGGATTTATTGAATTGAACTAAAAACAAAACTTGAATTAGAACTATCTAAACTCATTGTTAATATTAGTAATACAGAAATAAAGTCTTATCCCCAATAACGACGCCAAAAACTTGTTTAGACCTTTTGTGTACCGCAAATGCAAGAGTCGTTTAAGTAATAAAAATGATGAGTAAGATCGTCTCCACAGGGATAAGTTTATTTCCAATGCTAAGTATTAACCGATAATTTAAGTAATTCTATTCAAGAACATACAAATAGAGAAAAAAGGATATAAAATAATGACTAGAAAGTAATAAAGATAATAATTAGAGTTTAGGAAAATTCTTCTTCACCCCTTACTTCAACCAACAACATGCAATCATCTTCGTAAATATAAATGCAATGATTAGGTTAACTTGAGAATCTACTTTAGTTGAAAGCCTATGTCAAGGGGCCAATCAACCATGACTTCATTTGCCCAACTCACTATGTTTCCATAAGAGCTAACACAAAATCCACTCTTTAAGATCTATTCTCAAACACACGCTATGCATGGCTAAGAGGTATATTTCTTTCCCATTAGCGAATCAACTTATCTCCGCCATGAGAATGAAGCCGAACATGCATCAACTATACATATAATCTCAAATCCAAATCTCTATGTCTAGGCTCATTAGATTTTACTAAATCAACTTAAATGATGATAAGGCATTCAAGAGCATTAAGCACAACATGATTGAACAAAACCATACATCCATACAAACTCAAAGGAGAACAAAATCATTGATATTTATAAAAAGGATTCAAAGTATTCCCTAAAATAGCTACTACATCATTGAACACAAAAATACAATACAAAAATCATGTTCAAGATAATAGGAGAGAGGAAAGAAAAAGGAAAAATGAGGAAAAACTTATGAATGTTGTCATTGATGCTTGAATCTCCCTCTATGAGGAAGATAGCCTCCAACCTTGGCTCTCTTAGCCTCCAATCTGCCCAGAAATGAAAGACAAAGCCTTAACTTCTCTAACCCTAAACGACCATCCTTAGAAAATCTAATAAAAATCTATTTATATGCTCAGTTTTGTGCGTCAAGCCGCGACGTGCATTACTCAACATCGCGAAGTGCATGCCTCGGGTGTAAGAACTAACAGCAGGTGAGGTGCATCACACCACAATGTGCATTACCCAGCTCTGCGGTGCCTATGACTTAGGGACAACATGTGAGGTGCTCACGCCGCGACGTGCACTTCCTTGCGCTGTGGCGTGCTTTGCTGGAATGCTTCCTTGGTTTTACCCTCCAATGTTAGGCCTTGGCTTGCATCAATTTATCTCTTTTGAGCCCATCCTACATTAGAGAAATCACCAAGTCAAATATAAGTTGTAAATCCACTTAATCATTTAAGAATATGCACAATTTGCTGAAGAACATATAGGAAGGTGTCCAAATTGTATTTGACAAATATAAACCTAAAACCTTCTAAATATGCATAAATACAAGGACTAAGCAATTTATGAAGCACAAATATAAGACACAAATAACTACATTTTGTAAAGTTATCAGATTGATAGGACCTTGCATAGGCTGATTAGAGCACGTAGGCTAAGTACAAAAATTGCTTCTGAACTAAATTTTGACCTTAATTTGAAAGTGAACACGAGATCTTAAGTAATTTTGCAACTATAAGTGATAACATGCATAATATGACTTTGAAGGAATTAGTTGCTCCTGATGTAACATACCAGTCTTTGTGCATTTAATAACCTAATCTTAATGTTAATTTTGAATTAAATCTGGATTGATACACTTGTTGCCCAAGTTTCATGGTCTTGCAAGTGAAGACTCCCATAAGCACCTAAAGGAGTTCCATGTGGTTTGTTCAACCATGAAGCCGTATGGGATTCCTAAGGAGTACATCAAGTTGAGGGCATTCCCTTTCTCACTTGATGATGCAGCCAAGGATTGGTTGTTCTATCTTTCACCAGGTTCTGTCATGAGTTAGGATGACATGAAGCGGCTATTCTTAAAGGGATTCTTCCCTGCATCTAGAGTTGCTGCCAATAGAAAAGACATATGTGGCATAAGGTAGATGGCATGAGAGACTTTGCATGAATATTATGAGAGATTCAAGTTGTGCTCAAGCTGTCCCCACCACCAAATTAGTGACCAGCTGATAATCAAGTACTTCTATAAAGGCTTGCTGCTAATGGACAGAAACATTGTGGATACTGCGAGTGGAGGTGCCTTAGTTGACAAAACCCCTATTGCAGCAAGAGATTTAATAACAAATATGGTAGTAAATGCACAACAATTTGGCATAAGAGTCCTTGCCTCTACCAGAGGAGTTAATGAGGTTCAATTGTCTCATGTAGACTAACAGAGAATGAAACACAGACTTGATGAATTGACTTCTTTGGTGAGACAGTTAGCAGTGAGACAACAACCACCTATGCAGATGGCTACAACTGTGCGTGACATTTGCTCTTATTCGTCTCATCCCATTGATGCATGCCATACACTTTAGGATGGTGGTTCTATTTTTTCAGATCAATCCGTTGCAGTAGCCGGTATTTTTCCTAGTAAACCATAGGTCCAACAACAACAATAGAGATATGATCCATTCTCTAACACATACAACCCTGGATGGAGAGACCATCTGAATCTGAGCTATGGTAATGCAGCATCACAACAGCAGCAACCATTGCAATATAAGCAACCAATCCAGCAGTTAATCCAGCAGCTAATGAGACAACAGTAGTTTCAACCTCAAGCTGGACCAAGTAGGCAATTCTAGCAGCCTATGCAGCAGCAACCAAGTCCAGCAGCCACAAAACTTAAGCCTTCATTTGAGGATTTGGTGAAATAGATGGCCACCAACAATATTTAGTTCAAAAAGAGGACAAAGGCCACTATACAGAATTTAGAAACCTAGATTGGTCAATTGGCTTCGGCATTGAGTCAGCTGCAGGCCCAAGGTTCTAGCCAACTTTCTTCACAAATAATTCCTAATCTAAAGAAGAATGTGAGTGCCATTATGATGAGGTCTGAAAAATCTGTACAAGCACAAACTAAATCTCAACTTGCAAGCAAACAACAACCAGTAAAAAAATCAATTTTTGATGAACCAGTCCAAAAATCTACGGGTAAAAAAAAATTTGTGGTTGTTGATGAGCAGTAGAAGCCTGCAGTAGCCCTTCCCTTTCTACAAAGAGCCATTTAGTCTTGAAAGATAGATAAGGCTGAGAAAATTAGCGATCTTCTTGACACTTTTCGGAAAGTAGAAGTAAATATTCCATTGTTGGATGTCATTAACCAAATTCCAAAATATGCCAGGTTTCTTAAGGAATTATGCACCCAGAGGAGGAGACTGAAAGGTAATAAGAGAATCAGTATGGGCCAAAATCTTTCAGCCCTCATTCAGCCTATGCCTTAGAAATGCAACGATTCATGGACTTTTACAATTCCATGTGTTATAGGCAATTACATATTTGAGCATGTCATGCTAGATTTAGATGCTTCTATTAATGT
Source organism: Ormosia emarginata (assembly GCA_029884605.1). Taxonomy (NCBI): domain Eukaryota; kingdom Viridiplantae; phylum Streptophyta; class Magnoliopsida; order Fabales; family Fabaceae; genus Ormosia; species Ormosia emarginata. Next base: position 1,666,554 of record JAQQTP010000057.1, on the reverse strand, counting down.
AATACCTATATTTATTTTTAATTCTCTTAAACTCAGTCTTTTGCATGCTACAGGTGTTGTGATTTAATTGGCCAATAGAAGCAATATGTACCTAGCTAGGTTGATTGAAGATGTGTTGGTAAAGGTTAATGAGCTAATTTTTCCTGCAAATTTTTATGTTCTGGAGATGGAAGGGGAATCACCACCCAACAAGGCTCTATACATTCTAGGGAGGCCATCCCTCAAAACAGCGAGGACCAAGATAGATGTGCATGCAGGAACTCAATCCATGGAGTTTGGAGACTCTATTATTCAGTTTAACATTTTTTATGCTATAATGAATCCTATGGAACATTCTATTTTTAATATTGATTTACTTGCTGATTTAGTTGAGGAAACTTATGATGAGTTATGTGATGAATTTCTTGATTTTATTAATTTTAATGATTCTATCCATTGCCACTCATGTCCTGGTTATGATAATGATATGATATGTGCGATTTGTGCTGAGATTTCTGCATTTTTAAGAGATAATGATTCTGTTTCTATAGCTTATGCAATAGTTAATGGTAGTGAAGGATTTATCAATAATGTTCTTGATGCAGTTGCAGAATATGAAATACGCCGGGAGGTGGAGTTGAAGATCATTGAAGCATTTTTAGAGAATGGAGAAGAGCATCGGATGACGATCACTACTGTGTGAATTTTGTTTTTGGACCATGGTCCAACATAACCAATGAAAATGGAGTTGATAAAGTAAACATACTACATTCCAGTGTTGAAGCCAAAGGAATTAAGGAAGGCCAATGGGACCCCGATGGAAGCTCTCATGCTGCTTTAAGCATAAGTTGGTCATTATGTTTCAAACAATGGGATCCTGATTAATTGATAAGGATGTTTCTTCTCTCTTTCTTTTATTTTACTTGTCCTAGATTAATTAATGATTATTTGTTTTTTAGCTTTACATTGAGGACAATGTAAAATTTAACTGTGGGAGCGGAATTTTCATTTTGTTTTCTATTTTATTTCTGTTTTCTGTGTTTAATTTCATTGCTATTTTTAATTTGATGTTTTTTGCTATTTCTAGTTTTTCTGTTTATAATTATGTTGTTTTGATTTTTTGCTATTGCTTGTATACTATTTCTATTTTCTATTTTGCTAATTTTTTTCTATTTTGTTGTTATCTTTGTTTTTGCTATTTTGTTGTTTACCTTAAATTCTGTTTTTGCTATTTTTGAAAAAAATGTGTGTTTTTAATTTCTTTTCCAATGATATTTTAGGACTTGTGAAGTTTTTGAGTTTGAAGTAATTGAAATTTAGGGTTCATAAACATGATTGAATAAAGTTTCTTCCTTCTTGAATTTGACAATGCTTGGTTATGGATGTTGAATTAGTGGATTAAGTTTGATAGATGCATACCTTGTGAGATTTTGAGCCTATTGGTGGATTTAACATTTGCAGCATTCTCTTCTTTCTTATGTGATTTTCACTCATGCCAATTGATCACTCTAGAACTTACTTTGATTCTTTTTTAGACTACAGTTTTCACTTGCATGCATGAACATGATTGAGGCCTTTTTTCTTGATTAACATCTTTGGCCAAATAGCCAACCTTGCATCATTTCCCTTTGATTAACCCCCTTGAACCTATATGCCTATCCTTTGTGTTAGCTCATTATATGCCTTATGTGAAAGACATGTGTTTACCTTACCTTAGGGAATGAGAGAGCATTGGTTCATTTTCATTGGAAGAACTCTTTTGCTTGAGGGTAATTAATAGTACAAGTATAAGAGTTGTGCAAATTGATATGCAATATACAATAGTGGAAAAAGAAGGAAAGAAAAAGAGCCAATTGGAAAAAAAATAAAAAGAAAAAGAATAAATATAAGAAGGTTGTGAAAGAAAAGAAATCAAATAAATAAGAAAAAAAATATAAGAGAAGGAATATGTAAAGAGAATGCATATTATATAGAATTGGGGGAATTGAAATTTCATGCTTGTCAATTGAGTTCCTTCCCAATGCTCTTTTATTCTTTTAGGTACTTAGCTTGTCATATACATATTGTTTCATTCCTTTACCTCGACCTAATTACAACCTTGAATAAAGTCCTCTTGATTTTTGTGTGTTTGTGTTTAAATAGCGAAGTACAAGATAAGCAAGCTTATGGTAGTATAATTTTCATGGGTTGAATTGAGCGAAATACTTACCTTGTAAATACTTGAGGGATTGAGAGTGTATCTTGTGAGGATCTATCATTCTTGATTCGTGATTTTCAAATTGAAGCTACCTTACTTGTTGGTTTGAGATGTGAAGGAATGTTACCTCATGAATGTTTTGACCCCTTGAATCTTTGGTTACTCTTCTTACTTACAAACTTTTGTCATTCTTGAATATCATTGAAAATTTTGGAAATTGAGTCTTTTAGAGTTTTTTTAGCTTTTGAGTTTGTATTGTTTTTCATTGTTCCTTAGTTTTTGTCTTATGTGTTTTGCTCAGGAGTGCAAAAAGTTAAGTGTGGGAGAATTTAAGAGTAATATATTTTATTCATTTAATGATCCTCTCACTAAGTGTCTTAAGGTTCAATTTGGCTTAATTGATTTGATTTTGTCACATTTTATGATACTGGGCCTAATTGGATCATTGTCGGAATTATTGCATGAATTGATGCTAATTTGTCTATTAGGTAGTTTTCAGTATTTTAGCTATAATTTGAGTTTTGAGTATTGGTGTGATTCTAGTCTTATACGAAAGTTAAGACAAATATCTACAAGTTTCATGAAGACCTCAGGAGCTGAATCACATGTTTAGATAATTTAAATTGAAGTTGAAGTAAGAGCAAGAATGCTGATCCTGACAGCTTGACATCTGCACACTCATCAGCCCATATATTGAGTTATAGGCGTGCAATGGATGTCAACCTAAGCCCAAATAAAATCTAAGATCCAAAGCTACAACTCTTATGAGACTCCTAAGCTAAACTACGTCGTTTTGGGCATGTAATTGAAGCTAGAAATCAGAGACAAATTGTTAACGAGTTTGGCCACTTAATTGAGCATAACTCGAGTTATAGGCCTTTAATTGACTTGGGACTTGGGCCCAGTGATTCCTAATGGACCCAGCTTTGTAATTAATAGGTTTTTAATCATGTCAGGCCAAATTAGGGGGTAGTTATAGGAGATAGAAGCAGAAAATCGAGAATCATCTTTGATTCTACACTTCTCACCATCTATTTAGAACTCTTTTCTTCTCCCTTCTCTCTAGGTTTCCATTTTTCTCTAATTTTTCTGAGTTCTTCCCTCCTATTCATGGAGGGCTAGAGTCTTTAATCAATCCAAGGGATTAACACTCTTGATGATTAATCTTAAGATCCTGTTTTAATTGTTATAGATTCATCTATTAATCAAATTTTTCTCCTTATTCTTCTCTTGTTTAAATTATGATTTAATGCTTAATTTGATTGGGATTTGGATATATTAATTGCATAATTACAAAGTGCCAAAAGATAAATTCAGAGGTTAAACAATGCATCAAAGGTGTTTGATGAATTGCTTAGCTTGGTTGGATCTTGGTTTTTAAATTAATTTAGGTTTTGGATGGATGCTTAATTTGTCTATGGGTTTTGGATGGAGGCTTAATTTGTCTAACCTCAATTAATTGAATTCTGGAAGCATTTCTAGTAGAAGATCTGTGGATCATTGGGATGCATCTTGATATGATCTAAGACTAAAGGTTTGGTTGATAGTTAATTGGATCTTTAGTAATCAAGGATGGATTGAAGTCAAATTTGGACAATTCTATTGAATTGGTTGATTCTTAATTCTATTTTTTTCCATTTAATTGAATTCTGTTTTTGAGCTTTTATTCTTGCAAAGCCCCCTTTTTGTTTATGTTTTTTGTTTCTAAATCGTAATTCGATTTTTGTGATTCTTTTTTTAACTTTGTCACTATTATATCTTTTCTTCAAGTTTGATTTTGTCTATTTTTAATTTCGTATATCTTTTCCCCCTTGTTCATTAACATCCTAATTTGAATATGTGCTCATAATCAGAGTGATCCGTGGGCTCGACCCGGTGTTACCATGTGCTACAAGTTACTTTGGTAAACTGGTTATAAATTGTTAAATCTGGTAGCCTCAGCAACAATCAATTATAGAAAAGGAACATTAAAACATGACCTTAAACATGCAGTTGGTTTGCCTTCTCAGGGGCTAATCAGAATGTTTCATTCCTTCTATAAATAGAGAATGTTTGCATTGGTTCTCTAATCATGTTTGAGAGTGATCTTTTTGCAATCTTTTTGTAGAAAATGATCTCCCTCTTATTTCTTGCCAACATGTTGAGGGTTATGTTCTCATCTGAAACCATCTTCTTGCTCTTTCCAAAATCTTTAAAAGTATTTCTGTTATTACTGTTGGTTTTTCTGGTGGAGGCATTTCTTTATTGGCATAATGGCTTGGTGAGGACCAACTAACTGCCCTACGCGGCTGGGTCAACATGCATTTGGGCGGTAGAATCCTTACTCTCCTAGCATATGCTGGAGTATGTGTCTTCTTGCTCTTGTTGGGAGGGTTCGTCGTTTTTGATGTAATTCCTATGAGGCATAAAGATACTCCCATTTTCGTCCTCCTCCTTTCTTGACTATTCTGGAGGCACTTGGTTACTCCGACATACAGTTGGATATGCATGAGGATAGAACAATCTCTTGGAGCAACCTATGGTGAAACATTCTCATGTTGGCTAACTAGGGGAAAGATGAGTGCTGGTTTCTAGAACAACCTTGGAGGTGGTCGTGGTTAGTGGTCATCGTCATTATCACTATGTTTGTCTGGCTTCCTTTCTAGCTTTTTTTAGTGGGCATTCTCGACTTAGAGCAGTTTATGTACTTCTTTTTGTTAGAGCTGACGATGTATAGAATGTGAATGAATAAAAGTCTTTTTTTGAATCTTGTATATTTTATTTTCCATTTTCTGCTTTCTTTTCCTTTTCTTCTAGGATGAGTCTAATGCTCATCGAATAGAAATATAGTTAGCCTTGTTGTGTTGCCCCCAGCTTGGTGCTTGGCTAATATAACAAGTATCAAGATAAGTCTCAATACCTCGGGTGACGGGATTCGTGCTTTACTGCAAATCATGGTCCTGACTGCCAATATGGTTAAGAGCTTTAATCTATAGGTGTTTACGACTAAGTCATTTGACATTCGTGGATGCGTCGTAGTCCAGACAGGGTCCACGCGTCAATCGTCTATAAGTAGACATTTCAGCGTTAAACTGAGGTCTGTAGCAAAAATATGTCCTCAAAACACCTGGGCTTGCGTGACATTTGATTTTATGATCAACTATCGCTTCAACTACTGTGACAACTGTTTAGTCCATGTGGCGCGCTCTGATCGAATAGTTGTGGTTTGGGTTCTACGCATCATGATTAGCAACTTTTGAAATATGTAGTGTTATGATGGGATTAAACCCTAACTGTCTTGTCTTTATAAATAGGGGTTGGGGACACTGATAATCACATATTTTATACCTTAATAAGTCCTCATTTTTAGTTATTTACGCTCTCTATGTACTTAATTGATTGAGCTTGGTCATGTTTTGTAAGTTTGGGCTTAAATTGGGCCTAATTAATTTTTTTAGCATTAATGAGTTTTGACGGTATTTTTGTATTTCGGCCATAACTTGAGTTCTAGATATCTGAAAATTATGCATTTTATCTTGTAGAAAAGATAAGGAAAAGCTCTATAACTTTAATGAAGAGCTCGAAGTCTTAATTGGATGTCTAGTGGACCTAATTGGGCCTGGAAGTCAGAACACAAGTTTAGAGACCCTTTGATATTGTTTTGTCTATAACTTGAGTTGTAGACCTCCAAATTGCATGGGGTTTAGGCCCAATTGCTCATAATGGACCCAACTTTGTAATTAATGGGTCTTTAATTATGTGAAGCCAAAATAGGGAGTAGTTTTGGGGGTTAGAGGGTAGCAATCCGAGACACACCTCTTCACATACTTTTCTCACCTTCTCTTTAGAACTTTCTTCCTCTCCTTTCTCTCTAGATTTTTGTTTTCTTTCTTTTCTTTTTTGAAGTTTTCCCATTCTCATGGAGGGCTAAACTTATGTAATCAATTCGGAATTCTTGAAGAAATTGTGGTTTGGATTCTTGAGATCTTGGTTCTATTTTGTGTTTGAATTGCTTTTGGATTCTTCTTTTTGATCTTGAATGCATGAATGGTGATTCTGTCTATGTTTGATATGATTGGGTCTTAATTTAAAATTGAAAATTGTGATGGATTTATGATTGATTAATCTAAATTAATCACGAATTTGCAGAGGTTATGTTATGATTTGTGCCTAGGTTAATTGAATTCGATTATCAAATTAACATAGATCTAACATGAGTTATGTGATTGCAAATTTGTGTGTCAATTGTTAATTGAACTCTAGACGATTATCTAGTATGAATTCTAAATTTAATATAGATACAACAACCAAGCCTTTTCCCACTAGGTGGGGTCGGCTACATGGATCAAGCGACGCCATTGTGTCCTATCATGAACTAAGTCTTCAGAAAAGCCATTCAAATCTAGATCTTTTTTAACCGTTTCACCTATAGTCTTCATTTAATGTAGATATTTCAGTTAAATCTAAATTAACCATTCAAATGCACTCCAACTATTCGATGAAAGATCTATGATAGAATCAACTCAATTTCGGATAAGTTTCTGAATTGATTATTTTTTTAATTGAATTTCTCACTTTAATTCTGATATTTGCATGCTTTGAGTTCTTGAATTCCTTTCCCTAATTTTAGGTTGATCTGATCAAATCACATTTAACAATCCTTGAGAGACTATTCGATGTTGTTTCCTATACTACAAGCTATAGGTATAACTCTATTACAATTTTGATTGAATTCGGCGCTTAGTCAAAATTATGGCACCGTTGCTGGGGATTGTTAATGGCAATCTAATCATATTAAGTAACCATACTAACTGTTGTTCTTACTAATATTTAACTCTTGTTGATCATTCTGTTGCATTGTATTACATTCTACTACTGGTTAATGTTACATTAGTTATTACTGCTGTTGAACATTCTTTTGCTGCCTTTATTGATAATTACATTACAAGATCTCCTTATAAGTGTCATCCAATCATTTTAGACGTGTTCTTAACTACCTAACACTGGTTTATACCTTGCTAGCACTTTTTCACCATTTTTTGATTTCTTCAGGTGCATGCGCAAACTAGCGTTGATCTGATTGTGGAGTTTGGAGCTGAGACTTGGTCCCTAAGGTTAAAAACTCATTTTGAGCAAGGATATCTTTTAAGGATCATCCACCCAGATTTTAGCCAAATTCCATCATCTGATAGAGTTTTTGAAAAAATTAAGGATATAGAGGTAATTTCAATAATTATTTTGGTAACTCAGAATGACTTGAATTTTGGTAAGTTGATAGGAAAAAATTCACTGATCAAGACCAAGAAATCCTTTTTGGCAACCCTGGCTATGCATTTTTTGCCCAAATTCCATCGTTTAGACCACTTTTGTAATTTTTGAAATATTTTCTTTGCACGATAATTTTCTAAATCAGTGTAGTTTTCATTCTGTGATGGTCCCATAAATTTTAAAATTCATTTGATGTGTTTTTTTTAGCTATTTCTGGAGTGTAGATTTGCATGTTTTGTCTTTTTGGTATTCTGATGCCTCTATAGCCCTAGTTGGTACATGACTAGGTCTAATTCTGATCTCTTGTTTGATTTTGATCCTGAGATTGATAGAACATTGCATAGGTTGATTAGAGCTCGTAGATTAAGAGTAAGAATTGCTTCTGAACTTGATTTTGATCTTGAATTTGAGAGTGAACCTGATATCTTAAGTAATTCTGAAACCATGGCTGATAACATGCAGAATATGACTCTTAAGGAATTACCTGCTCCTGATGTAACATATAGTCTTTGTGCATTTAATATCCTGATCTTAATGTTAATTTTGAATTAAAATCTGGATTGATATACTTGTTGCCCAAGTTTCATGGTCTTGCAGGTGAAGACCCCTATAAGCACCTAAAGGAGTTCCATGTGGTTTGTTCAACCAAGAAGCCGCATAGGATCACTGAGGAGCACATCAAGTTGAGGGCTTTCCCTTTCTCACTTGCTGATGCAGCCAAGGATTGGCTGTTCTACCTTTCACCAGGTTCTATCATGAGTTAGGATAACATGAAGCGACTATTCTTAAAGAGATTCTTCCCTGCATCTAGAGTTGCTACCATTAGAAAAGACATATGTGGCATAAGGCAGATGACAGGAGAGACTTTGCTTGAATATTAGGAGAGATTCAAGAAGTTGTGTTCAAGCTGTCTCTACTACCAAATTAGTGACCAGCTACTGATCCAATACTTCTATGAAGGCTTACAGCCAATGAACAGAAGCATTATGGATGTTGCGAGTGGAGGTGCCTTAGTTGACAAAACCCCTGCTGCAGCAAGAGATTTAATAGCAAATATGGCAGAAAATGCACAACAATTTGGCACAAGAGTCCTTGCCTCAACTAGAGGAGTTAATGAGATTCAATTGTCTCATGTAGACCAACAAAGATTGGAACATAGACTTGATGAATTGATTTCTTTGGTGAGGCAATTAGCAGTGAGATAGTAACCACCTATGCAGATGGCTACAAATATGTATGGCATTTATTCTTATTCATCTCATCTCATAGATGCATGCCCCACACTTCAGGGTGGTAGTTCTGTATTTTTATTTCAATCTATTACAGCAGCTGGTGTTTTTCTTGGTAAACCATAGTTCCAGTAGAAGCAATAAAGATATGATCCATTCTCCAACACATACAACCCAGGCCAGAGAAACTATCTGAATCTAAGATATGGCAATACAGCATCACAATAGCAGCAACCATTGTAATATAAGCAGCCATTCCAATAACTAATGAGACAACAGTAGTTTCAGCCTCAAGTTAGACCAAGTAGGCAATTCCAGCAGCCTATGCAGCAGCAACCAAGTCTAGCAGCCACAAAACTTGAGCTTTCATTTGAGGATTTGATGAAATAGATGGCCACCAATAATATTTAGTTTTAGCAGAGAATAGAGGCCACTATACATAATTTAGAAACCTAGATTGGTCAATTGGCTTCGGCATTAAGTCAGCTGTTGGCCCAAGGTTCTGGCCAACATCCTTCACAAACAATTCCCAATCCAAAAGGGAATGTGAGTGCCATTATGCTGAGGTCTGAAAAATCTGTACAAGCACAAACTGAATCTCAACCTGCAAGCAAACAACAATCAGCAAATAAATCAATTTTTGATGAACCAACCCAAAAATCCGAGGGTAAAAAGAAATATGTGGTTGTTGATGAGTAGCAGAAGTCTGCAGTAGCCCTTCCCTTTCCACAGGAAGACATTCTGTCCAAAAAGATAGATGAGGTTGAGATGGATAACGATCTTCTTGACACTTTCTGGAAAGTATAAGTAAATATTCCATTGCTGGATGCCATTAAGCAAATTCCAAAATATGCCAAGTTTCTTAAGGAATTATGAACGTAGTGGAGGAGGGTGAAGGGTAATGAGAGAATCAGTATGAGTCAAAATGTTTTAACCCTCATTCAGTCTATGCCTCAGAAATGCAAGGATCCATGGACTTTTACAATTCCATGTATTATTAGCAATTACATATTTGAGCATGCCATGTTAGATTTAGGTGCTTCTATTAATGTAATGCCTATGTTTGTTTTTAATTCTCTTGAACTTGGTCCTTTGCATGCTATAGGTATGGTGATTCAATTGGCCAATAGAAGCAATGTGTACCCAACTAGGTTGATTGAAGATGTGTTAGTAAAGGTTAATAAGCTAATTTTTCTTGCCGATTTTTATATTTTGGAGATGGAAGGAGAATCACCACCCAGCAAGGCTCCACTCATTCTAGGGACTCCATTCCTCAAAACAGCAAGGATCAAGATTGATGTGTATGTAGGAACTCTATCCATAGAGTTTGGTGACTTTATTGTCCAGTTTAACATTTTTTATGCTATGAAGCATCCTATGGAACATTCTGTTTTTAATATTGATTTACTAGCTGATTTAGTTGAGAAAACTTATGATGAGTTGTGTGATGAATTTCTTGATTTTATTAATATTAATAATTCTATTTATTACCACTCATGTCCTGATTATGACAATGATATGATATGTGCAGTTTGTGCTGAGATTTCTTCATGCTTAAGAGATGATGATTCTATTTCTATAGCTTACGTAGCTATTGATGGTAGTGAAGGGTCTATCAGCAATGTTCTTAATGCAGTTGCAAAATATGAAATACATCGGGAGGTGGAGTTGAAGATCATTGAAGAATTTTTAGAGAATGGAGAAGAGCATCGGATGGCGGTCACTACTATGGTAGATTTTGTTTTTGGACCATAGTCCAACATAACCAAAGAAAATGGAGTTGATAAAGTAAACATACTGCATTCTAGTGTTGAAGCCAAAGGAATTAAGGAAGGCCAATGGGACCCTGTTGGAAGCTCTTATGCTACTTCAAGCATAAGTTGGTCATTATGTTTTAAACAATGGGACCCTAGTTAATTGATAAGGATGTTTCTTCTCTCTTTCTTTTATTTTACTTGTCCTAGATTAATTGATGATTATTTGTTTTGTAGCTTTACATTGAGGATAATGTAGAATTTAAGTGTGGGAAAAGAATTTACATTCTATTTTTTGTTTTATTTCTGTTTAATTTCATTGCTATTTTTAATTTGATGTTTTTTTCTATTTCTAGTTTTTCTATTTATAATTATGTTGTTCAGATTTTCATTATTACTATATCTTGTTTTTATTTTCTGTTTTGCTAATTTTTTTCTGTTTTGCTGTTATGTTATTTTTGCTATTTTGCTGTTTACCTTAAATTTTGTTTTTGCTATTTTTTTAAAAAAATGTGTTTTTAATTTCCTTTCCAATGATATTTTAGGATTTGTGAAGTTTTTGAGTTTGAAGCAATTGAAATTCAAGGTTCATAAACATGATTGAATAAAGTTTCTTCTTTCTTGAATTTGACAATGCTTGGTTGTAGATGTTGAATTGGTGGATTGAGTTTGATAGATGCATACCTTGTGAGATTTTGAGCCTATTGGTGGATTTAACATTTGCAGCATTCTCTTCTTTCTTATGTAATTTTCACTCATGTCAATTGATCATTCTAGAACTTGCTGTAATTCTTTTTAAGGCTACAGTTTTCACTTGCATGCATGAACGTGATTGAGGCCTTCTTTCTTGATTAACTACTTTGGCCAAATAGCCAATCTTGCATCATTTCCCTTTGATTAACCCCCTTGAGTCTATTTACCTATCCTTTGTCTTAGCTCATTATATACCTTATGTGAAAAACATGTTTTTACCTTACTTTAGGGAATAGGAGAGCATTGGTTCATTTTCATTAGAGGAGCTCTTTTGCTTGAGGGTAATTAATAGTACAAGTACGAGGGTTATGCAAATTGATGTGCAATATGCAAAGTGCTTGGTAGAAAAAAAATGAAAGAAAAAGAGCCAATTGAAAAAAAAAGAAAAAGAATAAATATAAGAAGGTTGTGAAAGAAAAGAAATCAAATAAATAAGAAAAAAAATATAAGAGAAGGAATATGTAAAGAGAATGCATACTATATGAAATTGGGGGAGGTAAAATTTCATGCTTGTCAATTGAGTTCCTTCCCGATGCTCTTTTATTCTCTTGAATACTTAGCTTGTCATATCTATATTATTTCCTTCCCTTACCTTAACCCAATTACAACCTTGAATAAAGTCATCTTGATTTTTGTGTGCTTGTGTTTGAATAGTGGAGAAGTATAAGATAAGCAAGCTTATGGTAGTGCAATTTTCATGGGTTGAATTGAGCGAAATACTTACCTTGTAAACACTTGAGGGATTGATAGTGTATCTTATGAGGATCTATCATTCTTGATTCATGATTTTCAAATTGAAGATACCTTGCTTGTTGGTTTGAGATGTGAAGAAATGTTACCTCATGAATGTTTTGATCCCTTGAATATTTGGTTGCTCTTCTTACTTACAAACTTTTGTTATTCTTGAATATCAATGGAAATTTTGGAAATTGAGTCTTTTAGAGTTTTATTTTAGCTTTTGAGTTTGTGTTGTTTTTTCTTATTCCTTAGTTTTTGTCTTATGTGTTTTGCGCAGGAGTGCAAAAAGCTAAGTGTGGAGAAATTTGATAGCAATATATTTAATTCATTTAATGATCCTCTCACTAAGTGTCTTAAGGTTCAATTTGGCTTAATTGATTTAATTTTGTCATATTTTATGATATTGAGCCTAATTGGATCAATATGGGAATTATTGCATGAATTAATGTTAATTTATCTATTTGGCAGTGTTTAATATTTTAGCTATAATCTGAGTTTCGAATATCTGATTTGTGTGATTCTGGTCTTGTAGGAAAGCTAAGACAAATATCTACAAGTTTCATGAGACCTCAGGAGCTGAATCACATGTTTAGATAACTTAAATTGAAGTTGAAGCAAGAGCTAGAATGCTGATCTTGATAGCTTGACCTCTGCACACTCATCAACCCATATATTGAGTTATAGGGCTGCAATGGATATCAACCTAAGCCCAAATGAAATCTAAGATCCAAAGTTACAACTCTTATGCAGACTCCTAAGCTAAACTACGTCATTTTGGGCATGTAATTGAAATTGGAAATCAGAGACGAGTTGTTGATGAGTTTTTCCACTTAATTGAGCATAACTTGAGATGTAGGCCTCTAATTGACTTGGAACTTGGACCCATTGATTCCTAATGGACCCAACTTTATAACTAATAGGTTTCTAACCATTTGAGGCCAAATTAGGGCACAATTATAGGGGATAGAAGCTGAAAATTGAAAAACATCTTTCATTCTACACTTTTCTCCTTCTCTTTAGAACTCTATTCTTCTCCCTTCTTTCTAGGTTTTCATTTTTCTCTTATTTTTCTAAGTTCTCCCCTTCTATTCATAGAGGGTTAGAGTATTTAATCAATCCAAGGGATTGACACTCTTAATGATTAATCTTGAGATCTTGTTTTAATTACTATACATTCATCTATTAATTAAATTTCTCTTCTTCTTATTCTCTTGTTTAAATTATGATTTAATGCTTAATGTGATTGGGATTTGCATATGTTATTTACATAATTACCATGTGCCAAGAGATGAATTCAGAGGTTAAACAATGCATCAAAGGTGTTTGATGAATTGTTTAGCTTGGTTGGATCTTGGTTTTTAAGTTAATTTAGGTTTTGGATGGATACTTAATTTGTTTAATCTCAATTACTTGAATTCTGGAAGCGTTTCTAGTAGAAGATCCGTGGATCATTGAGGTACATCTTGATGTGATATAAGACCAAAGGTTTGATTGATAGTTGATTGGCTCTTTAGTAATTAAAGATGGATTGAAATCAAGTTTGGACAATTCTATTAGATTGGTTTATTCTTAATTCTGTTTTTTCCATTTATTTGAATTCTGTTTTTGCGTTTTAATCTTGCAAACCCCCCTTTGTTTATGTTTTTGTTTCTAATTCGTAATTCAATTTTTGTGATTCTGTTTCTAACTTTGTCACTAGTTTCTGTTTTCTTCAAGTTTGATTTTGTCTGTTTTAAATTTCATATATCTTTTCCCCTTTGTTCATTAACATCCTAATTTGAATTTGTGATCCTAATCAGAGTGATCCGTGGGCTCGACCCGGTGTTACCATATGCTATAAGTTATTTTGGTAAACTAGTTATAAATTGTTAAATCCGGTAACCTCGATAGTTATCAATCACAGAAAGGGAACATTAAAATGTAACCTCAAACATGCAGTCAGTTTGCCTTCTCAGGGGCCAATCAGAATGCTTCATTCCTCTATAAATAAAGAACGTTCGCATTGAGGCTGATATTCTTTCTGTTCTCTAATCATGTTTGAGAGTGATCTTTTTGCAATCATTTTGTTGAAAATGATCTCCTTCTTATTTCTTGCCAACATGTTGAGGGTTATGTTCTCATCTGAAACAATCTTCATGCTCTTTCCAAAATCTTCAAAGGTATTTCCTTTATTGCTGCTAGTTTTTCCAGTGGAGGCATTTCTTTCTTGGCGTAATGGCTTGGTGTGGTCCAAGTACCTGCCCTACGCGGCTGGGTCAACATGCATCTGGGCGGCAGAAGCCTTTCTCTCCTGGCGTATGCTGGAGTATGCATCCTTCCTGCTCTTGTTGGGAGGGTTCCTCATTTCTGTTGTAATTCCTGTGAGGCATAGAGATACTCCGCTTTCCGTCCTCCTCCTTTCCCAACTATTCTGGAGGCACTTGGTTACTCTGAAGTACAATTGGATATGCAATAGGGTGGAACAATCTCTGGGAGCAACCTAGGGTGAAACATTCTCATGTTGGCTAACCAGGGGAAAGATGGGTGTTGGATTCTAGAACAACCTTGGAGGTGGTCGTGGTCGTGGTCATCATTATTAGCACTGTGTTTGTCCGGCTTCCTTTCTAGCTTTTTCTAGTGGGCATTCTCGACTTAGAGCAGTTTATGTACTTCTTTTTGTTAGAGCTGACGATGTATGAAATGTGAATGAATAAAAGTCCTTTTTTGAATCTTGCATCTTCTATTTTCCATTTCCATTTTCTGCTTTCTATTCCTTTTCTTTTAGAAAGAGTCCAACGCTCAAATATAGTTAGCCTTGTCGTGTTACTCCCAACTTGGTTCTTGGCTAATATAACGAAGTATCAAGATAAGTCTCAATACCTCAGGTGACGGGATCCGTGCTTTACTAGAAGTCATGATCCTGACTGCCCGTAGGGTTAAGAGCTTTAATCTGGAGGTGTTTACAACCAAATCATTTAACATTCATGGATGCTTCGTAGTCTAGACAGGGTCCACACGTCAATTGACTATAAGTGGACATTTTGGCGTTAAACCGGGGTCCATAGAAAAAAATGTCCTCAAAACTCCTGGACTTGCGTGACATTTGATTTTCTAATCAACCATCACTTCAACTACTATGACAATTGTTTAGTTCGTGTGGTGTGCTCTAAACGGATAGTCATGGTTTGGGTTTCGTGCGCCATGATAAGCAACTTTTGAGATCTAAAGTGTTATGATGGAATTACCCTCTAACTGTCTTGTCTTTATAAATAGGGGTTGTGGATGCCTCCTCCATACTTTACTTTTCCTATTCATTTTCTGGTGGCCTGAAGCAATTTTCGACGACTATTTACTATGGAAGGTATGGTTCGAGTGGTTGACAATAGTTTCTAGCAGTTCTCTACAGTTCTACTTATTTCTCTTGTCAACTTTCCCCCATTTCTTCAAGGTACGTCCCTTTCTATCTTCTATTTTTTACTATTGTTTTAGTGTTACCACGAGGTAGAGGGTCTTCATCCTCTATATGTTGGGCCTTCTTTCTTCTTCGTCTAAAATGAGTTAGGGTTTAGTGATTCTAAGTCCAACTCTGGTGTTACTCTTTGGAGCACCTCCTCTGTCGTGCTGTGAGTGGTGTAGACGCCCTTACTAGCTTATGAAGCTTTTAGGGTGTGGAGGCCTGTAGTTGCAGTAGTTATAACTCACTCGGTATGGAGGGTGGCATCCACTGCCCCATGTCGTTAGTGATTTTTGTGTCTTACCGGCCTCTGTGGGTGTTCTAGGAATTCAATAGCATGGAGACGAGCAGCTAGGACCTGGAGAGTGGCTGAGGAAAACCCCATAGTGATTATTCGAGGGAGGCAAGTGTATTTGTGGGTCGGGGATGATGCCTCTAATCAAGTGTCTATCTTCCATATTTGGGAGGAGTTTGAAGAACTTATTGGCTACTTATAGTTGACAGAAGACGGTGCGAGGGATCACGAGTACCAAGTCCTATCTTTGATGGATAATGAGATGGTGTGTTCATCCTAGGAGTCGAGTGCACACTATATGTTCTTGTACGAAGACCTTTTCATTCGATTGGGACTCTAGCTCCCATTTACCAATTTTCAGATCGTGGTTCTCCGTACTCTTAACATGGCTTCATCCTAGCTTCACCCAAACAACTGGGGAAATATACTTGCCTTCAAACGGTTCTGTCGGGTGGTCAGACTCTGGTATTCAGAGAAAGTATTCTTCTATCACTTTACTAGGTGGAGTCGCCAAGGGGAGTGGGTCGCACAAAAGAACTGGCTCACGCTCCGGTCAAGGCACAGTCGAAAAGTCTTCAAGGTTTTCAAAGACAACTTCAAGAACTTCAAAACGAAGTTCTTTAAGTTGATGGTGGCACCAAGGACTCGTCCGTTCTACCTGGACGTTGGAAGGGAGCCGGTGTTTGACCTGTTTGGACTTGAAGGGAATGGAACACTCCTCTTACCATGATTGAATATGAGAAGCTCGATCTAGATCAGAATGACACTAAGTGTGTCAACTTTATGAATACGTGGGCTCAAGAGATCAACCTCATCTCATCCAAGGACATCCTGGACGTTACTAACGATGAAACTCTATTGGCCATTTTAGGTAGTGTGTAGGTCACAGTCCGTATTTATTTCTTGAAGGTAGCAATTTAAATATTTTCCCTGCTGACTTTTGCTATCAGTTTTGTAGAGAGCATGACATCTAGAAAGGCTCTTGCCACCATCTTGGCCCTAAAAGCTAGGAATGAAAAAGTTGGTCCTTCCAACATTCCAGTGGACGTTGCTCCAACCTCTCCTATCTATCCCGTTAAAGATCTGAGGATCGAGGTGGGTTCGGTCACAACGAAAGAGTCCCCTGCTCAGCTTCTTCAGAGGCAGAAAATGAGAGTTGTTGAAGGTAGTAGGGCGAAGCACTGAGGAAAAAGGGCAATTGTTGAGGTGGATGACGAGGGCCTAATTACCTTGTACGGGAACCACTCCGAGCCCAGGTCGTTCATCGACTTCTAACTTTCGGATGACAAAGTTGTGGATCATGTCACTCAGAACAGTCCATCGAAGCTCCTATCGATTATCTAGACTTATGGTCTCTGCCTTGTTATTGAGGCCCGTTGTATTGAAAGGTGCATGGGAGAGTATAACAAACAAATGACAGAGAAGTTAAGGACGACTGAGGAGGAAGGAATCTGGTGACTTAACTTAGCCCTTAAGGCCCAAGAGGAAGCTGAGAAAACTAAGGAAAATGCTGAAACAAGAGCCAAAGAGCTGAAGGGGAAACTAGTGGACTCGGAGGACAGCCTGAAAAAAAAGAAGGCTAGATCTAAAGAGGCTAACAAAGAAGTCACTGACATCTGTGCTGAGAACGAAGGCCTTTGAGCTGAAAATCAGAGCCTCTGGTCCTAAGTGGTGTGATTGCAAGAGAACACCTGACAGCTAATGACAGTCGATTCACAGATCAACACGGAGCAATTCCAAAATACGACCAAGCCTAGCACTTCAACCCCGGGGTGGCTCTGGTATTGGACGCATTGGACTCTAGGAAGGTGATCCGAGATGGCCGTCTCGTGCTTCCGGATCTTGCTCAGGACAACCAAGGTGCCACTGAGGTCCCAGTCGTCGTTATCCAAGATCCGACCATTGCCGAGGGTGGTGGTGATATAGCTTAGGTTGCTCTTTTTCTTGCTTTTGTCCCTTGTGTGGAGCATTTACTTTGTAAAGAATTTCCTTGGTCACCGGGCTCCTTTGAATGCATTTCTTTTGCCTTGATTTTTCGCATGTTTTTTTTATTTCCATGGCCTGTATTGGGTCCAACACCCATTATAAATGTGCATTTGGTAACCGTTTAAGGATTTGCGAGGATTTTAATTGTATTAAAACCTTCGTTAGAGGTCTAACACCCAAAACATTGAGCACTCTCCACTCAGGATTTAGGCAAAATTTATGTTGATTCATAACCAAGGTCTTTAATGTTTACGGTCTAGTGTGGAAAATCGCCCAGTACTTAGGAATGTTTAACTTCAGAACTAGTTGAACATAAGACATTCAGAATATGTACCTGATAGCGGATAGCAGATGTCGTAATCCGTGTTGTCAATTAATTTCACAATCACAATGGTTATGGCTAAGTGTCGAGGATTTGGGTATGGACCCCTAACTCGCAACCAAAACGCACATGGATTTTGTGGGTTATTCCTCTTAACTTGGAATCTAAGAGACTGCGAGTCCTACAAGGAATGAGCTCCAGACATTCTCAAGGCATTTTCTAGCTTGAGGGTCTTTGAACTGTTATAAATTCTGGATCTCATAACGAACGAGCTCTGTAGACATTCCCAAGCTGGAATTCGGCTTGAGGGTCTATTGAGACTTTAGATAATGCATGATGTATGAAAATAACTTCATTTTTAGTGACTAAATGAAGGACCAAAGTCTGTACAATATATGCCCACAAAAACTAGGGCAGATTAAACAAAGTAAATTAGGAGACTAGGCCTTAAAGGACACTTAGCTATAGTACTTTCTAAGTTTATCCGTATTCTAATAGTTTTTATTGGCTTGCCTGTTAACATCTCCAAGGTGTAGGCTCCCTTGCCAATGCTGATCATAACGCGATAGGGGCCTTCCCAATTAGGGGCTAACTTCCCTTGAAAAGCATTCCTACCACCGATGTTTGCTCTCTAGAGCACTGAGTCTCCTGCCTAGAATTTCCTAGAGATAACCTTCAACTTATAATAAGTTGTCATCTTCTATTTGATGGTAGCATCGCATATATGAGTGACGTGCCTTCTTTTTTCCAGGAGATCTAAGTCTTCTCTAATTAATTTGGGGTTACTATCAGTTGAAGACTATTGATGATGCTAACTTAATTCTCCTATCTCCAAAGGGCGTTTCACCTATTGTAGAGTGAGGCGTAGTCTGATAGGCCTAGAGGATATGTTCTAGTTGTTCAGCCCAGTTTCCTTTAGCTTCGTCCATCCTTCTTTTAATTCCTCAGACAATAACCCGGTTGGTGGCCTTTGCTTGTCCATTAGTCTTAGGATTTTTATCTGAACTACAATGGTGCTTGATTCTTAACTCGGCAAGCAATTCCTCAAAATCGTTATCCTTGAACTAGGTCTTGTTGTTTGTCACAATGGACTCCAGGACTCCAAACCTAGTGATGATGTGATGCCAAGTGAACTTTTGGATCCAAACAGATGTGATTGTGACCAGGGGTTCTGCCTCAATCCATTTAGTGAAGTAGTCCACGGCCACCACCAAGTATTTTAACTATCCAGGTGCTTAAGAAAATGGACCCAAGATGTCTATACCCCACCTGTAGAATGGCCAGGGTATAGACATCGTGGATAGTTCCTCCAGGGGAGCCTAATAATTGTCCGAGTGGCATTGACATTTATCACAGACTTGAACGTGTGCAAGAGAATCAACTTCCATGATAGGCCAATAGTTTCCGGCCCTGAGTGCTTTTAATGCTAAGGCTTTGCCTCCTAAGTGGTGTCCGTAACTCCCCTCGTGGACCTCGACGAATACATATTTTGTTTCCTTTAGCGTGAGACATTTAAGGAGAGGTGAGGAGAACCCACGTCGGTATAGTTGCACGTCATAGATGGCGTACCCGAATACAGTTCTGATCAATTTAGAGACTTCTTTTGGATCATCGAGCCTGGCTTCGAACTAAAAATACTCCATGTTTGGAGTGATTTAAGAGCGCTCTTTTCCTTCCACTTCAAAAATGGCTATGTCCGTGATGGAAGGTTGAGAAAGGGTCTCTTGGACCACAAAGTCGTTATTACTCAGGCTCTTAGTGTTGGTCAACTTGGATAAGAGGTCTACCTTAGAATTTTACTCCCTGGGGATGTGCTCTATCTTAGTAGCATGGAAATGTTTGAGGAGCCCTTAAGTATCTCTGAAGAAGGGGCTACTTAGCTTGATAGTCACCTCGGATCTGGGAGGTCGCAAGTTGGGAGTCGCTGCAAAGTGTGATCTTAGTTGCTCCCATGTCTTTGGCTATTACTAGTCCGGTGATGCATGCTTCGTACTCCGCCTGGTTGTTTGACATGGGGAACTCAAACTTAAGGGAATTCTCAACTATTACTCCTTCAAAGTTCTCTAAAATCACCCCGGCACCACTTCCCTTGGGGTTCGAAGATCTATCAACAAATATAGTCCAAGAAATTCTCTCGGGGTTGTAAGGGTTCGATGAAAGTCCTGGTAGAAAGTTAGAGTGCCCTGAGCCTTTATTGCTAGCCGAGGCTCATATGCGATTTTGAACTCAGAAAGCTCAATAAACCAGGTAATCATTTTTCTTGTTAAATCTAGCTTGTGCAATATCTAGCAGATAGGTTGGTTTGTCCTCACCACTACAGGATGACACTCAAAGTATTATCTGAGTCTTCTAGTCGTGGTGATAAGTACAAAGGCAACCTTTTCAATCTTCTGGTAGCGGAGCTCTGAGCCTTGCAAAACCTTGCTCACGAAATAAACAGGCTTCAGTCCATTCGCCGTTTCTCGGATTAGAACTGAGCTTATACCCTTTTCGTGAATGAAAAGGTACAAGTATAGTATCTCACTGTCTTCTAGTTGTGTCAATATGGGGGGAAGGACAGAAGATTCTTCTGGGAGGTAAATGCATCCTCACACTCCTTAGTTCACTCAAAATCCTTCCTCTTTCTGAGCAATCTGAAGAAGGAAAGGGATTTATGAGTAACTTTGGCAAGGAAATGTGTGAGGGCTGTAATCCGACTAGCCAGCTGCTGCACTTCTTTGACTCTCTGTGGGCTATGTATGTTGAGCACCACTTGGCATTTATCTGGATTTCCCTCGATTCTGTGATGAGTAAACATGAAGCCCAAGAACTTGCCTGCTTGGACCCTGAAGGCGTACTTTTCTGAATTAAGTCTCATGTGCCTCCGGAGTTGTGTAAATACCTCTTTGAGATCTACAATGTGTGATCCGTCATGTGGAGTATTCATTATTATGTCATCAATGTAGACTTCAAGCATTTTCCCCACTTGGGTCTTCGAAGACCTTGTTCATCATTCTCTAGTAGGTAACTCATACATTTTTTAGACCAAATGGCATAACCTTATAATAGTAGCTTGCCCTGTCAGTGATGAAGGCAGTCTTGTCTTCATCTCCGGAGTGTATTAAGATCTGATTATACCTGGAGTACGCATCCATCAAAGACAACAAATGGAATCCAGTGGAGCTGTCAACCAATTTATCCACAATGGAAAGCAAATACATATCTTTTGGGCAGGCCTTGTTCAAGTACGTGTAGTCCACACATATTCTCCACTTCCTGTTTGACTTATTCACTAGGACCACGTTAAACAACCATGTGGTGTAAGAAATTTCCTTGATGAAGCTGGCATTGAGCAGCTCTTTAACCTGCTCTTCAATAAGATGTTATCTTTCTGGGCCAATTTTTCTTTTCTTTTAGGAGACCGACCTTGCATTCTCCCTAATAGATAGATGATGGAAGATGAAGGCGGGGTTAAGCCCAAGCATATCGGAGAACGTTCAGGTGAAAAGATCTTTGTTTTTATATAATAGCTCAATCAATTAGTATCTTTCTTCTTCTTCCAAATTCGCTCTAATCTTAGTGACTTGATCTGGTTTAGTACTAAGCTAGAGTGGTAATAATTCTCCTTTCGGCTAGGGTTTGGTACCCCGAATTTCCTCTCGCACATCCAACTCAGTTGTAAGAATGTTAACTTGATCCAGAACTAGTTTAGATGTGCCAACTTTTGCTTTCTTGGTTGTCCGACTAATCTTGAGGCTCTCATTATAACATTTATGTGCTATGACTTGATTCCCTTGACCATGCGACCTCATTATTCTTACTGACGAACTTCATGGCCAAGTGGGTAGTGGATACCACAACGCCAAAAGCATTCAAAGCAAGACGACCCAAGATGATATTGTATGTTGAGGGACAATCCATAACCAGAAACATGACCTTAACTGTCCTGAAGAGTTTAGTGCTCCCCAAGGTCAGGTGGGTCACAAAATATCCTGTCGGGGTGATCTTTTCTCTAATGAAACTGGTAATCTCACCATCGTAAGGAGTCAGCTCCGAGCGTGGAACTTGAATTTTTTAGTATAAGTCCATAAACATAATATCTATGGAACTCCCCTGATCAACAAAGATCTGCTAGAACTCGGCATTGGAAATTACTGCCAAGATTATTAGCAGGTCATCATGATCTGGGATAATTCTGTCGTAGTCCTCATCTGAAATGGTGATGGAGGTCATCTTCCATTCTCCGATCTTCAATTTGGGTCTAGAATGGGAAATGCTCAACACTGCCATCCTGAGTGTTTTTTTTCATGCACCATTGGATGACTCGCCACCGGTGAACCCACTAGCAAAAGTGTTGATGGTTCAGTTAGGATGAGATCGACAGTTGTCGTCATCATCGGGGGAAGCGTACTAGTTCTGATCTTGTCAGTTATCAGTATCGTGGCAAGGTAGACTCTGGGATCTTCTCTTAGGACTCTAGGTTCTTCCTCTTTGGCGCGGAGATGGGCTTCGATGAGGACTGCGTCTTTTTTCTTTCTGTCCTCCTCGGCATCCATCACTTTGGACATAACTGATGTACTAATCAAATCGTCCTACCCTAATTAAGGACTCGATAGTGTCGTGGAGTTGGATGTGTGATTGATAATATGACAACGAAGACTGGTTTTTATGATTATAAACATGAAGATGATAAGAAGACCAAGTTCAAGATTAGCTCTAGGACTTAGGATCTCTTGTACGAAGACTTTTCGGATATCTCTTTAATTTTGCACGAAAAGATAATAATGTTTTTAAATTAATATTCCAAATTCAAAGAATGATCTTAAACAATTTTGAAAAATATTTCTGGAAATTTTAAGTGTTCAAAACTATTTTGGAACAAAGCTATTCAAATAGCCCCTAATGTATTCTAATAAACCTTGTTTAAAAATTCATATATTTTTTTGTTTTCAAAGTACTATTCGAATAGTACATTTGGTATTCGAATAATAAAGCTCTCCAAAATCTATTTTTCTAAATGATCTATTCGAATAACCCTCAAGGTATTCGAATAGACCTATTTTCACAGAAAGCTTCTTTTAATAGAGGTATTTGAATAACTCAAAAGGTATTCGAATAACCTTCTTTAAAATTGATTTTCACAAGCTTTTTGAAATAATGGTATTCGAATAACCCAAAAGGTATTCGAATAAACCATGGGATCCTGATTTAGAAGAAAACAACCATATTTCAAAATCAGTACGTATATTAATGACTTAAACAACTATTTTCTTCAAAAAGCTCTATAAATAGAGACCTTGGGTCACCTTTGCAAGCTGCCTAACAATCTGAATCATTATTTGCTTGTGTTAAAACATGATTTACAATTTTTTTCTTATTTTTGTGCTCTTTTTGCCAAAACTCTGAGATATCCTTAAAGACTTACATAGTGCTTCAATTTGTGACATTTACTCTTTGTGAGAGTTTATCTTCATCTATATTATATTTCTTTATAACGAGGGTGATGTATCCCTCAAAAGTTTGTAAAGAAGGTGAGGTATCCCTCTAAGGTTTGTGTAAGGGTGAGGTATCCCTGATAAGTGAGGCTTTAGCACAAGGGTAGAGTTTCCCTGTGTGTGAAAAGTGCTCTTATTTGTAATGATTGCACACACCTGTTTTAAGCTTGTATTAATAATGAAATATCTCGAATTGTGTTTCGAGGACTGGACGTAGGCCACAAGTGATTTGGTGGCTGAACCAGGATAAATATCGTGCATTCTCTTCTAATTTTTATCTCTTTATTTACTGCAATTTTATTATTATTGCTTATCTGTTATTTTGTTGTGCTTAAAGCTTTCAATTATTTTCTTTATTTTCATATCCTTCTTAATATTTAACTTCGACAAAATTTGTTTTATAAGTATTTACAGAAAGTTTTATAACTCAATTCACCCCCTCTTGAGTACTGGAGCTACTTGGTAATAAGATGCAGTCTTCTGTTCATGGTCGTAGCTTTTGTGCCATGAGCAGTGCTTTGTGCGATCCTTCTGTACATGTTTCTTCAATGGAGCTAGCCTCTTTATATCACGAAATTCGGTCTGAAACATTTCTATCAGAATCATTTCTCGTGGAGTTTTCAAGGGAGTGTAATTTGAGTACCTAGGCTGAGGCGGATTATTTTTAGAAGAGTTCTGAGGTTGAGAGATATTCTGGTACCTTTTTAGTAGGAAGACTCACCTTTTTCCCAGTTGATCTTAGCCTTAGTAGCCTTCTCCAAGTTATTATATTTCAAGGACCGAGCTTGAAATTCTTCCATATTCTTTGGCTTCTTTTTTCCTAGAGATTAAAAAAATTGAGAGTCAGTCCACAGGCCACTCCTGATGTAGTGGAGAATAATCTTCTCGTCAAAGTTCTCCACATTAATGCACGTCGTGTTGAATCTCTTAAGGTATTCTCGAAGGGCCTTGTCATACCCTTGACGAATCTCGAAAAGAGACTCCATAGACCTGGGTTGCTCTTTGCTAGTAGTGTAATGTAGCAAGAAACGATGTTTGAGGTCTGACCAATTGACTACAGATCTCCGTGGTAGGGTCACGAACCATCTGAGGACACCCTTCTTCAAGGAAAGGGGAAAGACTTGACATAGCAGCGGAGAGGATCCTCCACGAAAAAACATAAATTAGACATAGACGTCTATATGTTCTTGAGGGTCCGTAGTCCCGTCATAGAGCTCCGCGTTGGTGGGAAACTTAAAGTTTCTTGGGACTCTATACTCTATGAGTTGGGCAAAGAAAGGTTGTTCCTGATCACCATGGTTTGAGTTGTTATTAACAACGTTGGACATTTTGACGTCCACATGTGGTATTCCCCTCTGATCGTTACCCACACTCTACCTTTCGTCATTAAGGTGAGGTCCAGACTGGTCGTCATGCTTGGAGTGCTTTAGATCTTCCAATCTACAATGTTGCTCTTCAAGTTTCCATCGCACTGAGTCTAGAAGATGATTTCTAGACATATCGAGGATCGTGCCCTCCGGACGGGATATCCGATCTTCTGTATCGTCGTTCGTGGGTCCCAAGTACTGATGAACTAGGATTTTGGGCCCTTGAACGTCATGGTTGGCTCCATGCACTTGGGGACCAACTCTATCCCTTATAGAGACCCTGCACGATAGGTGTGGGCTTTCATCTAAAAGTGAAGTTTCATGCCCATCGTATAGAGGTTTAGCATTGGGTGCCTGGTTCCTCGCGACGAAGGATTCAACAACTTGTAACACCCCAAAATTTCCTATCTCTTAAACAGTAATTTTGACAGTTAACAGAATTTCACTATTTAGTGATTTCTGTGTGCTGTAAAATTATTTTGAATATTCCGTCAGTATATTTGATCGTTTTGAGTGATTTACTCCGTGTCAGGAAAATAAAAATTTTCGAGCCGGGGAAAACTTTACGTAATTTAATTTTTACTGTTAGGTCTTAATTATTTTACGTAACCTGATTTGATATTTATGAATTTTCTAATTTTGTGGATGATTATGAATTTTTTTTCTGTTTGTGGGCCCAGGGGGTGTATGTGGGCCCAAGTGGCCATACGTGGGCCTAGGTAAGTCACGCAAAGTGAAAATTTTTTTACGCATAGAAAAATTTGTACTGTTTAGACAGAGACAGGGGATCTTACTAAACCTGAATCCAGAAACAGTTTTAGAAAATTTCTTGTACTGTGTTTTGTATTGTATTTAATTTATCGGACGATAAAAAATACAGTAAATATAATTTTGTGGGGTTTTAGCATATAAAAATAAATATTATACTGCTTAAGTCAACATTGGTGGTTTGGATATCCACCATTAATTTAATCAATGGTGGAGATTTAATCTAAACAAGCTTAATAAGGAAGACTTTGATATCAATCGTCGATTTAATCAAAGGTGTAGAATTGGTCATATAAAGTGGCTATGACCATTTGTAACCATTGGATATGGATTTAATCAATGGTAGAGATTTGGTCTCAAAAAGTGACAAAGACCATTTATGACCATTGGATGAAAATTTAATCAATGGTGGAGATTTGGTCTTAAAAAGTAGCAAAGACTAATTATGAGCCTTGGATTAAAAGTAAGAAGGAGTAATCTTGACCCTTCATTTTGGAGACACATCTAATGGATAGAATTTAAAGGAGAAAGATCCAATGGCCTAGATTAAGTCTTCTAATCAAAAGTCTACCTTAATCCTAACTATTGATCTAATCAATAGTCTAGAATGCTCTAGATGGTGGCTAATTATAATGACAAATAATTGAATGCATTATGAAGAGGGGGGACGGTTTTTGGTGGCTTAAGAGAGTAGCAAAGTGGAAGACCACCATTATTACTCATTCTTGGTCTTTCTTTGTCAATTTCAAGAAGCTAACACTTCAAAAATTTCTCTCCATTTCTCTTCTCCTCCATGTTTCGGCCAAGCACACAAGAATACCTTCCATCACTCTTTAATTTCATACCACCTTATTTCTTGAATCCTTACCTTATTCTAAACAACTTTCATGTTGGAGATTTCCTCTAAATCATTCATCTTCATGGACTTTCTTTAAGATCAAAGTTATGGGGTATTTATGGTGAAGTGTAAGGAAACTTCATTTCTTCTCTTCTTTTTCATGATCTAAACCATGTTTGATCCATGGTTCCTCTTAATCAAGTTTAGTATACTAATTTTTATGTATTTTGTTTTGTATTTGAGAAGCCCTTGGTGGTGAAGGACTTGGAAAAAGAAGCAAAACAAAGAGCTTTTGAGGATCTTCAAGAGGTAAGAGGGAGATCCATCTCACCAACCAAGTATGGTGGTGAGAGATGGTATTATATTTGGTGGATGGTGAATCCATGTGAGGATTCATATCCATGGTCTTGTAATTTATTTGTTGGTGTTTATGTGTTTTAATTATTTGCCTATGCTTGATATGCTATGCATGATTTTATGGCTTTGATGGTATGCTTATATTATGCATGATGAGTATATGACATGCTTATAGTATTTATGATGAAGTATGTATGTGTATGCCATGATGTGTTAATGGAAAGGAAATCAATTTTTGGCTCCAATAGCTAAGGAAGGGCTACGGTTTTGATGCCCATAATTAGAGTTTCATGTTGAAATTTTTCAAGAACAAGGAAATTGATTTGTTTAATGAAATTATGAAGTGGAGAAAAATAAATTTTCTTGGTTCTAAAGGCTATGGAATTTTCGGCCAAGACACCTCAACATAGGTGTTTATAACTTAATATTTTCATGGAAGAATAAAATTGGAGTGATTTGAAAAGCATGGAAAATGAACAAAGGATATGTTTTTCAAGAGAACAAGAACACGTTTTTTTTAAAGGGATTTTATTGATTTATTTTGTGTAAAAAGTTTCTAAGTGTTTATTAAACTTGATTTCGAAAAACGAAACGGGTAACGTGGATTTTAAGGATGTGCAAAGAAAGTGAAAAAGGATTTGCAAAGAAAGTGAAAAAGGATTTGTAAAGAAAGTAAAAATGAATTTGAATAAATGGGTTTGGTTTTTATGACCATCGCTATTACGATTTTTGTAAAGGATTTTTAATGATTTTGTTTGTGTAAAACCATATCAATTTAGAAGGAAAAATATTTGATGGTTTCAATAGTCATGTCTACGTTTTTGAAGGCTTGTAATGCCTTGATTTTTATGGAACAAAGTGATATTTTACAAAACGAAGTGTTTTGTCACTCAAAAGATTTGACAGTTTTAAATGAACACATTCACGGTTTTTGAAGACTTGCGGATACCTTGAGAAATCAAGTTTTTGTAAACAAAAATGTTTTCGAACTTCAATTTATTTTGAAGAAGGTTGTGTTTGAAAATGATTTGGGAAAAATAAAGAATATAATGATGTTTTGAAAATTTACTAACGTATAACTGATTTTCGAATTTTGAAGTACGTTAGGGAATTTTAAGATTTGAAACATTGATTTATATCAATGGAAAAATGGTTTTTGTGGATTATATTTTGGAAAAGGATTTCTTGAGTAAAGAAATGTTGAAAAAGATTTTCTTGAGTAAGAAAATGTGTTAAATAAAATATAAAGTCATATTATTTTGAGAAAAGTGGAAATAGAATTTTTGAAGGTTAAGAAATATTTTCTGTAATGAAATGGTGATGAAAAATATTTTACGTATCTTAAAAACGTGATTTTTAAGCTACGCAATTTGAAAAACGTGTTGAAAATGATATTGATTTATTTAAGTCCAAAATAATGTTTGGAATATTGATGAATATTTTACGTGATTGTAAAATGTTAAAAAATATTTTACGTATCTTAAAAATGATTTGAAATACAGTAAATATTTCTACGCGATTTGAAAAATGTTTAAATATTTCTACCCGATTTGGAAAGCGTTTAAATATTTTAAGCGACTGAAATATTGTTAAAAAATCACTACGTGATTTGAATAATGAAAGAATATTTTTACTTGATTTCAAAAATGGCATTTAGAAAGTGTTTTAAATATTTTGAGAATGATAGAAAATGATTTACGCGACTTAAAAGAATGATTTTTAAGTTACGCGATTTTGAAAACGGTGGAAAATCGTTACGCGATTTGAGAAACGTATATTTTTATGCGATTGAGAAAACATTGAAAAATTAAATACGTGATTTAAAAGTGCAACAGAAGAGTTGCAGCATTTTGAAAACGTAACAGAAATGTTATGAAATTTTGTAAACGTAACAGTAGTATAACGGTATTGTAAAAACGTAATAAAAATGTTTTGGAATTTTAAAAACGTAACAAAAGTGTTACGGTATTGTGAAAATGCAAAAGAAGTGTTATGGTATTGTGAAAATATAACAGAAACGTTTTTGAATTGTGAAAATGTAACAGAAATGTTACACGATTGTGAAAATAGGGCAAAAGTGTTTTATGACTATAAAAACATGATAATATGATGATTACTACCAAAATAGTGTATGAACACTGTGTGAGAAAATGACGAGTTTTGCCTACGATTGGCTTTTGATGCATTTTATATGCATTGGAAAGAGATGCCTGTATTTGGTATTTGGGGCACTTTACGTATTGAAAAAATATGCGTTGAAGCATATGATTTAAATAGAACAAATGAAATTGAAAAGTATGGCCTTTGTGGTTGGACTTGCACTGAGATATTAGTGCATTGTATAAAATATATTTTGAAAAATTATGAGTTAAACCTGTGATTGGTATCCTATCTATGATTTGGTATTTGGTGCATTATACATGCATTGGAATGGTCCGATGGACTGGATAAGGCTAATTGCCTAGGAGAAACGTACACCTCTTGAGTGGGTGCGATATGCGTAGTGTAGGTCACTCGTTGACCTTGGGGACATCGGGGTGCAGGTTGCCTATAGTGGGCAGTGAGTCGCACTACTGTAACCGTGGGTTAGACCGACGCGACACACCGATGATCCAGACCGAAACACTATTCTTATTCAAGATCTGATAAAGACTGTCGTGTATATGCTAGATGTGCAAAATCAAAATGAGGATTATAGCACGTGGTCTGAGGCATGTGGTACCGACAGATCTTTTCGATCATTTCTCCGACCTGAGTTTAGCTCTATGGAGTAGGAAATCGAGTCTTGTGCACATGCATAATCTGAACATTTATATCTGTGTGATATATTAATTGAGGAATATTGACTATGACAATTGTTTTGAATACTTGGATAATGATGATGATAATACTGAGGGCATTATCGTAATTGTTGTTTATGATAATTGAACTGATAAATGATTGGATGATGATAGTTAATTAATGTTGATGGCATGATCATAATTGTGGTATGATCTATCTGTATGATATGCTGCTTGTGTTATCTCTGTGCTGCCATGTTGGTATTGGTGTAGGTGATCTCACCTCTTTGTTTTATGTTTTGGTTGGGTTTGTATTGTGAAATAAATACGTAATAGATAGAACGAGTTTTCCGAGAAGAAACTGATGGTAGATACTCAGAGATTGATGAAAACATTGAAAAGTGGCTGTCTCAAGTTCGAAGATGTGCCGGATAGACAAGGAGTAGAGTTCTGATGCATCAAGTTGGATACAAGAGAAGAAACGAGTATGTTAAGATTTAACGTTAGTGTTATACCGTGCTATTAAGTAGAACCTGTCATAGGGTTACTACTGTTAGAAAAAAAAGAGTCTGTAAGTTTTATATTTCTTGAATAATTGTTAAATATTAAGTGGTATTTGTTATATGAGTTTAAATCAGTTTAAATATATTTTTCAGTATTACTTATAAATTTCAGTAAGTTTATGTTTTAGTAAGAAAGAAATTTTAAAACCCATCTTTTATAACTCAAACTTTGTGCAAACTTCTTTTTGATTATGAGTCGGGAGTCAGACATGTGATACCCTAGGGAGGGTGTTACACAACTGGTGGTGGAACATGGTGAGTATAAGGGTGCGCCGTTGGTCCTCGCCTTCCACTCGTGGAGGTTTATGCCTCATCTCATCTTCTTGAGTTTTGTCACGTGTTTACCATGATTGAGTGGGGATAGAAGTTTATCTTTCCCACAGACAATACCAATGCTTAGTAGTGGATACTGAGGCGTACCTAAGATAGGCATGTACATGGTGGTTTCCTCCTTGTACAACAACAGAGCATATTCAAACGAGGGGGGTTGGTACCTGCAAAGGGATTCCAATGCTCAAGTCATGTTGTGAACAAGTAGGGTTTGTGTTAAAGAGTGATAAGTTACCTGTAGAAGGTGAATAAGTTTGGTATTTATAGAGGTTGGATTGGGAGATACACTCCCATAATAGTTGTAGAGGATTCATATAATATTGGAATGTTGTAGTTATGAATAGTCAAAGGCGGTAATAAGAGCTATTATTACGCAAGATCATGACTGACAATTATGGATAATCGTAGGATTTATCCACTGCGCAAATCTAGTGGTAATGTTGTTGCTACCCAATGTCATGGTCTGATGTGGTGGGATCGCAGTAGTGTATCATAAATGCCTGTTGGGGTGTCAACGACGGATTCAGGCTAGACGCGTGTCGGGTTGACCTATGAGACAAGATCCCGGATCATGGTCTAGAACAAAAATGTTGGCCTAAGCCTATCTTATTACTTATCATAGACTTTTTTTTTTTGCTCAACTTGGTCTGTTTGTATAAACATAAAAGTTTAGTCTAATTCAGTGACGGAGCCAATCTTCGGAGGGTAGGGGGAGAGTGTTTTCTTCGAATGTTGTTTTTTTATCATTTTAATAATAAGATCAAATTTTAGGATGTAAAATAAGATTTGTTAGAAGATTTTTTAAGTTTGTTTCAATTCTTTGTTACTTTAATTGAGAGGAATTTTGGTATTCATACAGAGAAATTAATTTTCTTTTAAGGAATTTATCCATACTGGCATATCTTATTTAAAAAAAAAATACAAATGGCATTATATGGCTCCAACAAATTTATCTAAATAATCATAACTATAACACTTGAAATTTTCAATAAAATTACAATACACAAACTTAAATTATAAATATTACTAAACTCAAACTATGAAAACAAGAATTAGAAGCATTAAAGGCATACATAGAGAACAAAAATTAAAAGTTCCTATTATCAATGACCATGGAAGGAAAAGGAAGGGACTAAAAAAATGAAATATGCAACCTAAAATAGAGAAAATCAAAAGAGAAAGAACATTAACTGCACAACAAATCAAAAAGTTCCACTACTTTCTTATAGAAAAAATAGAAGCTTCATGCTTAAAAAATTTCAAACTAAGAGTAAAAACTAATAAGTGCCTACGAAGCATGGATACAAATACAAGACACAGATACGACACAACACGAATATGTTGATACGACAAAACTTTAAAAAATAATTGAAAGATATATAAATGAAAAATATTTAAAAGTATCAGAGTATCTGATACGATATGTATCAGATACCTATACGATGACTATTTTGAAGAATCGGTATTACATAGATAACTACCTATAAATAAGGAGAAGGAAGACTTTGGTCAATTAGAAAAGAGAAGAAGGGGATAATAATTTATCTTTAAGGGCACTAAAGTTTTTAAATTTTTATAATACCTATCTATTTATTTTTTAATTTTAGGGAAGCATGTGCTCCCCCTCAAATCAACGTAGTTCTAACACTGGTCTAATCGAATAGTCTATTTAATGACCTACATTACATGAAAGTAAAGGCCAATAAACTTAAATTTTTTAATTTTTAAATAAGTATAATATTTAACAAAATTATTATATTATGTATAAAATAAATATTATTATACTAAAATATAAATAATAAATTACATAAATATTATAAATTTTCAATTATATATAAATAATAAATAAATAGGTTAGCTTGATAATTTGAATAATTTTTTTAAAAAAGTCCAAAGTCTTAACCTACATAATTAAATATGCATTTCTAAAAGTTTAAGTTTGACTTCTTCGCTAAATATGTTAAGCCTAAGTAAGCCAAAAATAAATTAAACCATAGACTTCTGACAAGTCACATGACCTATTCCCACCCCTAACTAGTGGCCAGGGTTATTCAACTTTTAAACAAAACTAAAAAATAAATAACATCAACCAAAATTAATGGACTTATTTGTTTTATTTAGGTTAGGTTGGTTTAAGGATTTTTTTAATATTAATATAGGTTGAATTTAAATATTTAAATTAAAACTAAACTGATCAAACTAAACTCCATTATTTTTTGAGTTTACATGGGTAATTGTTATTAATTGTTAGCCCATGATCATACTTATATTAAAAAAATGGTTTTAATATAGACTTGAGTTTATGGTGAACTTTATACATGCTAACATATCCATAATTTTAAATATAATTTTAAATTAAAAATATATACATATTATAAAATTCAATACATGTTGTCGCATAACCCAAGTAACATAACTCATACTAAAATGTATTAATAGAAGTTAAACCGTGTAATTAAAAGTGTCAACTAACTCCATTAGTAGGGGTGTAAATGAGTTAAATTATTTGTGAACTATTCGAGTTTGACTTATTAAATACTCTATAAAGTTCATTTGTTTAACTAAACAAACAAGTTAAAGCTTTATAGACTTAACATTAAAAGCTCGCGAATAATTCAAGTAAGTGTTTGGGTATTCAATCACACAAAAATTATAATTTTATATAAGAAAGGGTATAAAAATAATAATTTATATGTTGCTATTATTACTTATTAAATTATAATTTTATATAGAGAACTGCAATTTTTTTTGTTTGCTATCTATCACTTACCTATCTTCAATTTTCAAAGAGCCTTTTACCCTATTCCTTTTGTTATTTCATCTTCTAACATAAAGATATCTATTAAATACTAAATTAATAAACTTAAAAATTACTTCAAGGACAAATTTAATAAATAGAGAGAAAATAATCAAGCTTTAAATGAGCTAAACAAGACAAGTTCAAATTTAATATTTTTAAATGAGTCAAATTTAAGTTTTAAATTTGACTCGTTTAAATAAATGAATAAAACTTGAATAATATTATTTTTTCATGAGTTAAGTCTAAGTTTCAAGTGCTTGATTTAACTTGATTTGTTGCATCCCTAGCAATTAGTAAAATCCTTTGCAAGTAAAATGTGTGTGCATTGGTGCATGTATGTTCCTGAGTAAATGTACTGTATTAACTTAAGTAAGTCAATTATCAGTTGAAATAAGTAAGGTTTTCCAAATATACTACTTATGATTTTTAAAAAAAGAAAGCTGAACCGTGTAAGTCCTTATAATGTATGAGTTGTTGAACGTTGAAGCGTTCAATTAGTTTTCTCGTGTTATTAAATCTATATCGTTCACAACTATTAGCCTCAGTAGTCAAACACTTTTTTTTTTCTTTTTTTGTTGTCAGTTGGAAGTTACACAGGGTAACTTATCCCCTTTCCATGAATTTCACCACGCCCTCAGTACTCCTTAGTATTTGATGTTTTGCTAAAGAAACACGAGATTTTCCTTTTAAACATGCAATAAGTTAGAGGTATTAAATTTCATACAATTGACTAATGTACTAATATTATAAATGGTAAGTGAAAATGTTTTGCCTGATAAACCAACTTAACCCAACCCTATTTTTCAAGTTTTGGGATGGTTTGGGTTAAAGTATGTTAAAAATAATTGATTTGTTTCAGTTGGGTTCAAGACATCAATTTTGGCTTGAATCCAAACCAACACAACCCATATACATCCCTGGTAAACAAGAAGTAATAATAAATTTAATTTCTTCTAGTTTTTATTTTATTTTATTTTTCTACTTCTCCATTACCTTGATTTGTTGGTGATTATTCTTGTTTCTTTCAATTCCTCATTCTCAAAGTAAGTTTGTACAAATTTATTAAAACAAATTAATTAGCCAACATATAACAAAATGTGTATACATTTGTGAACAAATATCTAATTTAAATTAAAAATATTAATAATTGATATCATTCACGATAATTGATGACTTGTTATTTATGTAAACAAACTTCTTGCACATTTCTTACAACATTCTTTAAAAAATTTAACAACGTATCAAATTATTGACACAACATGGTAAGGAATGAGATTTAAGCTTTAAACAGAAAATTATAAACCGGATTTAGAGCCATAAAGAGGCTCTGGTAGTTAAGTTAGTGCATGTTTAGCAACCGCTTTTTCTTTTTCTTCTCTTGAAACAACTTATTTTGGAAAAAAAAAGCTTTTTTTTACTGTTTAATTATGTTTAGAAAAATCAACTTCAACTTTTACACGAAATTCAATGAATTATAAAAGCTTTTCTTTCATAATGCTGAAGATTGAAGCTTATGATTCTATATTATAGATTATTTCTTACACTATGAGATATAAATATTATTTTGTCCTCAATCAAATAACTTTTTTAATCATTCTATACTTATTTTGGTAATTTAATGTATAAAAATAATTTTTTTATGTTATCCAAATGAAATAAATTAGCTTAAAATCATTTTTCAGTTAACATATCCAAACATAAAACTGATTCTATTATAATCGATTATAACAATAATCGATTATACAATAATCAATTATTGAAATAATCAAATTTTTACAACTGTTCCCAAACATCCCCTTAGATGATTAAGAGAAAAGCTCTTCTAAGTTCAAATAGAGGAATAGTATGTTAGAGCATAGAAGAAAGACAAAAAAAGAAACGTTTAGAATAAGAAAGGTGAGGTTGAGATATTTAGTAGACATTTTATATCGACGTTGATCTTAAGTTGAGCTTTGGGGTTAACATCTAACATGCTCCCTATTTTTGAGGGAGCATGGATGTACCTTTGATGCAAGTCATTGGATTGTCTCAGTTTTATATCACCCACTAATGGGTTATTCAATTAAAGGGGAGAAATTTAATCATGGTCTTCAGCCCAGTGACCAATGCACCATGGTTAAGGGATGGAAGTTCACATTGACATAGCTTTAGGTTTGTCCAGGCAAGAATAAAGAATGAAAAAAGCCAACAAAAGTATTCAACTGGATTTCAATATGCTTATATGGGGTAATCCCTCTTCTAAACTTGCCCTCTTGATGCATGTTAATTTTACAGGGGTCTCTTTGCCCTAAAAGGTCTCAGTTGTTGTTTAGTCTTTCCTTAGGCTTTAGTTACCTTTTTTTGTAAAAAAAAAAAACAAAAAGATGAAGATGAAGAAGGAAATGCCAATCATCATGGTGAAACCTTTTCATATGTTTTGTTCTAAAGTGGATTCAGAGGTATACTTGAGATAGGCATGTCACGATAGTTTCCTCCTTGCACAACTACAACAGAGTGTGTTGGACTAGGGGGTAGGTACTTGCAAAGGGACTCTAACGCTCAAGTCAGACAGTGCACAAGTAGGATTTATGCAATAAATATTGATACATGTTTAAGGTGACTTAGCCTAATATTTATAGAGTATGAATGGAATCGTAATGCAATCAGTATTAAGTGCATGTATTTAGGATTCATATCCTATTAGAGATTATCTTCCTTTAATTGTTGGAAAAGATCCTTATAATGTAGGAATGTTGATATTGTAGTCATTGACAGTTATGGGTCTTATAACCTCGTAAAATTGTGATTGACTGTTATAGATATTTTAAGGTATATTTACTGTGCAGGTCTAATGATCTTGATATTATGGCCCAATGTCGTGGTCCGTCGCTCTTAGTTCCAAAGTCTTGACCATGTGTCACCAAGGCTTGGCTAGGATATTCACAGCATATCTCGATGGTATGCGTGTCAGGTTGATCTATAGGACACCGTCCCGGATCACGGTCCAGAATAGTTGTCCCTATCTTAGCGCTTAGATGAAACAGTTAAGTCTGAAGGTGGCAATTTTAATAGGATCTTGTGGCTAATAGCCGACAAAGGGATCTGAGGTAGATCTCGCAGTGTTTTCCACGTGAATGAGGCCTGTTGTACTTGATGATAAGCCCCCGGGGTTAATGTGTAAGGTCGGGATTCGAGTCAAATGGCTCTACTTACGTTGTCATTCTGCCTTCTGAGGCATGCCACTTGTTGCCCCCATGTGTAATTCACAAGGTCTCTATTTGTGGTTGCAACTTTACTCTGAATTTATGGCAGTCTGATCCTACTTGGAGAAGCATTACTTTTGACTTTATTGGGAATTAAATATCCTTATCAAGGAGGATATCAGTTTTATGTTGTTTCCCAACTTCCCGCTGCACTCGTAACCAATCAGAAAGTGGGAGCATTATATGTGCGCAATCAGTTCACCTATTCAGGGGCCAATCAGAAGGCCTCGTTCTCTTTATAAATAGGAAATGTTTTTATTGTGGTTGACATTTCTTCTGTTTTTTGAGACAACCCTTTTTCCAGAGGATGAGTTCTCTTTCCTTTCGCATATGAAGAGCTTTGTCCCCTTCTGAAATTATCCATTTATCCCTTCCTAAGTCTTTGAAGGTGTTTTCTCTATTCTTGCCAATCTCTCCGGTAGGGGCCTTCTTTCTTGTTGTAATGGGCGGTAGGAGCCTTTCTATGCCGGCGTACATGGGAGTGTTTGATCTACCCGCTCTTGCCGGGAAGATCTTCGGTTCTTGCCATGTTGCATAAAGACCCTCTGGGATGCTCTGCCTTGCCCTTCCTCCTTCCTGAGTGCTTTGGAGGCACTTAGTTTGATCTTTTGGAGTAGCTCAACGTGATTATGAAGCAAGTTGTAGTTTCGATGGAACAATCTTTTGATGAAAGGCTAATTCCTGTTCAACAGGGAAGAGACCAGTGCTGGTTTTAGAGGAACTATGGAGGTGGCAGTGACTCGGGGAGCCATCATTGTCAACGACTGTGATGTCAACTTCCTCCATGGGTTCTCAAAAGGGCATTCTTGACAATACACTTTTTGATGTATTTTTCCTCCTCTTTTGTCTTGGAGAAAACTATGCATTCTTTTTTTCTTTCTTCTTTTTGTTAGAGTCGACGATGTATGGAGTGAGGGTAATCAATAAAATTTTTCTTTGAATTCTCTGTCTTCTTTGTTTTTGAATTCTCTGTCTTCTTCTTTTCTTTGTTATCCGTACTAAGTCCAACACTCAGCTTGTAATGATGTCCTCGAACTTGTCATGTTGCCCCTAACTTGGTACTTGGCTGATATAGTAAAGTAGCAAGATAAAAAAGCCTGTGTGCCCCAATTAATGGTATCCACGCTTTACTTGAAGTCATAGTTTGTGTTACCGTGCGGGGTTAAGTTTTATCCTATGGACGTTTAAGCCATTTGACCTTTTTGGAAGCATTGTGGTCCAGATTGATTTCATACTTTGATCACATGGACACTCCCGGGGTCTGTAGAAAAGGGATACTGGGGTCTGTGGAAAAAATGGTTGGCTTGTGTGACGTTTCGTTCTGTGCACGTTCGTCGCTTCAACTGCTATGACGATTAGAAGGGCCCCGTGGCACGCTTTGATCGAACAGACATGCCTAATGTTTTGCATGCCATGATGAGAGTTTCTTTTGAAACCGAAGGGGTCTTGACAGAAATGTCCTTTAACCGTCTTATCCCTATATGTAAGGGCTATGGTCATCTTAATCACACTTTATTGTTTCTGAACATTTGTGGTGATCTGAGAGAAATTTCAGCGAGCTTACATGGCTAAGAGGTGTGATTTCGAGCAGTTTGCTACGGTTGTCAGTGGCTTTTGCTTTAAACCATCAACTTCAAGTCACATTTTTCTTCCATTTTTAAAGATATATCTCTCCCGAACTCCTATTTTGTCCTTTCTACTCCTATTTTTGGATCACCCTTTGTGTGGAGCACCCTTTCTACTGCATCATGAGTGGCAGAGAAGTCCTACTGAGGTTTCAACCTTCGTGGGCTTCGAGGCCATAACCCTAGGGTTTGAGGACGAACGTGGATCCTTTGGGGTCTGCCCTTTCTTTGTCTAAATCAGTAAGAATTCTTGATTTTGACATTAGCTTAATGGCCTCAATGGGTGTTTTCCAGGTGTTCTATGGCGAGGAGAAGAACAACGAGGCAAAGGAGAGTGGCTGTGGAGGAGCCTCTGATACTTGCTCCTATGAGACCCACAAATGCTTGGGTTACTAACAACACTTGGAAACATACATCTATATATTCCTCAGAGAAGATGCTTA
The DNA here is from genome assembly GCA_029884605.1 of Ormosia emarginata. Classification (NCBI taxonomy): domain Eukaryota; kingdom Viridiplantae; phylum Streptophyta; class Magnoliopsida; order Fabales; family Fabaceae; genus Ormosia; species Ormosia emarginata. The sequence goes on along the minus strand of JAQQTP010000057.1, from coordinate 1,628,034 downwards.
GAGACCTCCTTGGGTATTTGGTACTGACGGAAGGGGGTCGTAGGGATCGAGAGTTTTAGGTTTTATGTCCGGAGTGAGATGACAGGGTCCACATGGAACGAGAAGAAGCTCAAGACTTTGTGTTTCTATATAAAGGCCTTTTTATTAACTTCGGTCTCCGGCTTCCATTCACCAACTTTCATATTGCAGTTCTTCAGATTCTTCGCGCTACTCCAACCCAAATTCACCCTAATGGCTAGGGTAACATCCTAGCCTTTGAAAGGTTTTATCAGGTAGTCAGACTTCGGTACTTGGAGAGGGCATTTTTTTATTTTTTTACGCAATGGAGTCTCCAAGGGGAATGCACTGCAGTAGTATTAGATGTCGGTTAAGGCGAGATCTGGACAAAAAGTTTTTGAAGTTTTCCAAGACAGGTATAAAGATTTTAAGGCCAGATTTTTTAAACTGACGGTAGCGCCAAATACTCTGCCATTTTATTTGAAGGTTGGAGGGGAACCAACATTGTGCTTATACTGGTCTTAGCAGGGGTGGAGTACCCCTATCGAATTTATTGAAAAAGAAGGGGAACATTTTGACGAGGGCGATATTGAGTGCTTCGAATTTTTACTCAAATAGGGAGTAGAAATCGACCCAATCAAATACAAAGATATCTTAAGCATTTCCGGTGATGATTACCTCTGGGCCATTCTTGGTAGGGGATTTAGCCACTATACGGTGTTCGCTTGTTTTCTTCTCCCTCTTAATATTTGATTTTGCATGTTTTCTGACCTATTTCCTTTTCTTGTTGCATTGTAGCTAACATGGCTACTAACAAGGGTGTCACGTCTTCTACTAAGGCGCTCCAAGCTTTGAAGACGAGGAAGAAGAAAGTTGGACCTTCTCGTCCCTGATCCGTTGTTGCTCCGACTCTCGTTATCCAGGAACCAGATTTGGACCTCCTTACACAACCCCTCCAGGGGAGGAAGAGGAAACCCATGGAGAGTACCAAGGCAGAAGACCGCAGTAAGATGGTTGTTATGGAGGGAAATGTTGGCTAAAGGATAGATCCTTTGCCTCTAATTACCGGGGACAGGTTGCCCGGGGAGTTTATTGATAATGTCTTTCTGAGTGAGGATGTTGTTAAACTCATCACTCGGAATAAGGTGCCCGAGGCTCTATCACTGTTCTAGATTTTCTCCCTCCATACTACTATTGAAGTTCGGCTTCTCGAGATGACTGTGGTGGCATTCAAAAAGAGGGCAGAGGACCAACTGAAAGCAGTGGAGGCCGAGGGAAAACAGCAATTGGATAAGGCCCTTAAAGGCAAAAAGGAGGCGGAAGCCAAGGCTGCAGGGTCAAAAAAGGAACTTGCTGACTTCAAGCTTTTGCTTGCCAATGACAAAGCCCGATCTGATAAATCCAATGCTACCAACGTTGCCCTTCAAGCTAAGGCAGTAGAACTGGAGAAGGAGAGCATTGAACTGTTGACTATCAACACCAATATTGGTGTTGAACAGTTCCACAATGCAATCGTCCAAGTTCAGTACTTCAACCCCAAGGTTGAGCTAGCCTTACATGATTTTAGTCCTGACAAAATATTTCGGGACGGATGTCTAGTTATGGCGGGGTTAGTTAATGAGCCGACAATCGAGACCTATATGAACGAGGCTTCCGCTACCATGCTAAATTTGACTGAAAGGGGTTTGGATGAAGATCGATGAAGCACGAATTAAGAAGAAGCCAAGGAGTAGCCCTTTCCCATTTCTTCCTTTTTTTTGCACATTTTGTTGCCCCCTGCATGGGGGTTTTTTAACTTTATTAAGACAATTACCCTAGTTGCTATGGCATTTTTAAATGCTTCTTCCCGCCACATACTTAGAGTTGTATGCTTGCTTGTTTTCTATGGTCCATTTTGGGTCTAATGCCCATTATGGTGCTTTTTACAACCGTTTAATGAACTTAGGAATATTTTCGATCAAAGGGAAACCATGGTTTGGGGTCCAGCGCCCATTATGTTTGAGCATTCATAATTCCACTTAGGACTTGGGCATGATTTAAAAGTGAGGCCTTGTTCGGGGTTCTACACCAAAATATTTTGGCACCTAGAATCCCATTTGACTTAGGCATAATTTAAAAATAAGGCCTAGTCCGGGGTCCTACACCAAAATATTTTGGCACTTAGAATCTCACTTGACTTAGGCATAATTTAAGGTGATCTATGGTGTTTGAAATCCGCAAGTATACGGTTTCATTGTCAAGTAATAAAAAGATTGAATCCACAGGGACTGTGTCTATGAATACCAATTAATTAATTAATTCAATTAAATTAAACAAAGGGGATATAACTGTTGATTAACAAGAACGTAGTAACAAAGCAATTAAATAAATAAATATCAAAGTGCAAAATTGAGAACAAAAATAGCAAGTTGTTAAGAAAGGTTTTCAAATTCAAGAAAGCTTCCAAGATTGGGGATAACCACAATGATACAAGACAATTCCTAATTCACAACCCTTTTATTAAAATTAAAATTCAATTGAAGGTGAATTACCCTAAATTAGTTAATGTTCTTTCTCAAGAGACAAGAACCATACCCAATTAAACTAATTCATACTCTCGTGGTAATTGAATTTAAATTAAACTCATTACGCTTTATGGTAATTCAATAAATCCTCGAAAGGCTAAACCTACTCTCGTGATTTAGACCTTAAGTTCAATTCTTATGGTTCCAACACTTAGGTTCACCTCTCAGTACGTCCCTAAATGTCTATAAGATGCAAATATGTGGTCAGCAGATTCACATGAATAAACGCAATAAGGATTGAATCAAATAACATTTAAGATTAATAAAAGGGGTAAACAAAGTCAATTAATTATCATCAATGTATCAAAGGGCATTGCCCAATCCTAGAAACAAAAGAAACTACTCAGACATGGAGAAGAAGAAACAAGAAATTAAATGCAAGAACATCCAAACTCGTAATCAAAGAGAGAAGAGAGGAGAAAGATGAAGATCAAGAGCCTCCCAATGTGCCTCCTTCAAAACCAAATTGGAACCCTAATATTGTATTCAGAGCATCTATAAATACCCTCAGGGTTTTCTTTGGTCTTACTCCCCAAAAAGAAATAAAAACAAAACTTAAAAATCTGTCTCGTACTGTGTTCCACGGCCGTGGATCATTCCACGGGCTGGCCGTGGATCTTGTTGATTGAGTTCCACGGTCGTGGATCATTCCACGTCTAGGTCGTGGAACTCTCTGAAAATTTTCTTTTACTTCTTCACGCAGCTGCTCGATCCATGGCCGTGAGAAATTCCACAAGCAGGTCGTGGAACTCTCTAGAGTGAGCTTTTTGCCCCAATTTGCTATCCGTAAAGCTCCAACTTCAATCGTGCAAGCTTTCCATCCATTTCAAGACCAATTCAGCATCAATCCTGCATAATAACACCAAAAACACCGTAGTTATCCGAACTAAGGGGAAAAACAAATAAAAAAGAAAACTAAAATACCTAAAATACCTAAAAATACATGCAAAACAAGAACAAAATATGATATTGTTTCACACACATCAAATTTCCCCAAGCTTAAGATTTTGCTTGTCCCCAAGCAATAACTAATGTCATGCTAAGAAGTGGGATCAAAAGACAATAATGAATGAAGAACCCGAGAAAACATCCAACCAAGCAATAGGCAAAGGCAAACTAAAAATTAGAGAGGTAACCAAAATCAAGTCCAATTAGAGGCTAAAGTTCTCAGACATCATGCTCCTCACCAGATTAGGTTCACTCTACAAACCACACTCAAAGTGTTTAAAGGTGAAGATAAAGCGCTCAAGATTCCTCAAAGAAACAGCACATCCATAAGCTTGATATGAAACCAAATTTTCACTAATAATCAGCATGCAAGCAAGAATCAAAAGGTCTTTCAAGGGTTATAATGGGGCCATAGGAATGATGTTAGGTAGGGTAAAGAAAGAAAGGTATGCATAAAGAGTTAACAAAATTTTAAATAAGCACAAGAAATCCAATAGAACATAAATGGAGCAAAGGCATTTTCATCAAGAGCATAACTCCGCATTTTCTTCCTTTCTTTTTCTTCTTTTCAAGCTTTCATCTCATAATTTTCTTTTATTTTCTTTTCCCTTTCCCCTTAATTTAATTTTTTTTATTTAACATAGGGGAGAGACTTCATTTTCAAAAACATATGATTCCCAATACAATATTCAAACCCAATTTACTCCATTCAATATTCTAAATGATCACCGATAATGTATCATCATAGGCATCAAGAAAAACAATTATGCAATAGGCTCAAAATGGGCAACTAGTGGATGAAAGTGTAATAATTACTTCAGAAGGCCAGAAAAATACCTAAGATGCCTTAATCACATTCAAGCATGCAAACAAAAATTTTGCCTCAAAATGGTTTCAAATCAAGTTCTAGAGCACAAAATCAATGAGGAAATTATTACTCAACACAAAGAATGGAAACAAAAGTCATATAGTGCATAAATCTCATACAGGCTCAAAACTCACATTTAGAGGTTCAAAAATTAATGAGAAGCACAAATTCAGAGAACATATGCTAATTATCAATTATCAATAAATCACCTCCACTATCAATTAAAACAATGCCTATTTCATACTGCAAGAATCAACAAATTGGGTTCTAAATCAATATCATCTCAAAATCCTCAAAAGAGAGGGGCACAAAGTTCAACCAAAAAGCTGAGAGATATGATGGTGTGAAAATGCAATAAGGAAATGCAATGCAATATGAGACGTGAGAATGCATGAGAGCAATGGTCTACAATAAAAAATAAAAATTGAAAAAAAATGAAAATACCCCCTAAGCTTAGAACTTACATTGTCCCCAATGTAAAAATCTACAACTAAAGAAAGAATAAAAGAAAAGAACTCACTACAGTGGTGGGAAAGGGTGCTTACTTCCTTTTTCTTTTTTGGGCCCTTTGAATTCCACGACCATGGTTGGATCCACTGCCTGGCCGTGGATCTCTCTGACTTTTAAATTTTTCTTCTGATCTTCAATCCATGGCCATGGAATTTTCCATGGCCTGAGTGTGGAACTTTCTGACTTCATTCTCCTACTAATTTGAGCTTCAAAAAGGATCAAACCTAGACAAGATCCATGAGATAAAGATCAAACCAGCAATCCGACACACAAAAATAAAAAGGAAAAGAAAAAAAATAAAAAGGAAAAACAAAGAAACTTGGGTTGCCTCCTAAGAAACGTTTGTTTAAAGTCATTGGCTCGACTTTGGTCTGGTTTCTGTGCTCAGGTGATGTCCATGGAGTAGTCGTCAGTCCCCACTCCTTCTTCAAGGTGTTTCACTCTTTGGCCATTGATCATGAATGGCTCATTGCCTTCTTTCTTTACCTCAAGCACACCATAGGATAAGACTCGAACAATCTCATATGGTCCTGACCATTTTGACCATAACTTACTAGGACTGAAACGTAGAAGTAAGTTATCAACAAGAACTTTATCCCTTGGTTTAAACGCACGCTGCATGATACACTTGTCATTCTACTTCTTTGGTACCTTTTTGCAGGGCTTGGCCTTCTCGAACTTGGTAGCAGCCTTGGGCAAGGTCTCCTCTAACATAGCATTAGTCACAGATTTCTGCATATCTGAAAGCACAACATTGTCCACAACATCAGTAGCATCTATGCGATTACATGAATTATTGGAATTAGGATTTTTTTCAGAATTGAAAACATTAAAAACTACTTCCTCATTGTTCAATCGCAAAGTTAATTTCCCTTCGTGGACATCAATAATTGCCCTTCCAGTGGCGAGGAATGGACGCCCAAGTATGATCGGCATTTTAGCATCTGCTTCCATGTGTCAAACACAACAAAATCAACAAGTATGAAAAACTTACCCACTCTAATAAGAATATCCTCCAAGATGCCTACGGGGTATTTGACAGATCGATAAGCCAATAAAAGGGAGATAGTTGTGGGTTTTAGTTCACCCACCTCCAATTTCTTGCACACAAAAAAGGAGCATAAGACTAACACTAGCCCCCAAATCACATAAAGCTTTATCAAAACTAGTGTTACCAATCAAATAAGGAATAGAGAAGCTACCTGGATCTTTAAGCTTATGAGGCAATTTATTTTGAATTAAAGCACTACACTCCTCAGTTACAGCTACTGTCTCATATTCCTCAATCTTTCTCTTATTAGACAAAATGTCCTTAAGAAATTTTGCATAGGTAAGCATTTGTTGCAACACCTCAGTAAATGGTACATTAATGTACAATTTCTTAAGGACCTCTAGGAACTTCCCAAATTGTCTATCTAGCTTGGCCTTAGCCAATCTTTAAGGGAAGGGCACTGGGGGTTGGTATGTTTCGGGGGGTACATACTTAAACACCTTCTCAGTAGTTTCCTCTTCCTCCAAGGGTTGTGTCTTAGTGTCTTTTTCTTCATTCCCCTTATCTTTGGCACACTCCCTCTTACCCTTGGGATCCTCTAATTTCTTACCACTACTCAAACTCACAGCATGACAATGTTCATTACCTGGATTTATTTCAGGTTGACTAGGGAACTTACCCTGTTGCCTATGTGAAGTGGCTGCTTGTTGGGCAATCTGAGTTTCCAACATCATATTATGAATAGCTAAATTGTAAACCTTAGCTGACAACTCTCTAATGGCCTCAGTCACAACTTGCCCATGTTACCTAAACTCCTCATTTTGCTTAGATTGACTCTCAACAAAATTCTCAAGAAGAGACTCAAGTCTAGATTTTTGTACCTGTTGGAATCCAGAAGAGGGTTTAGCATTACCTTGCCCAGTGTGGTATTGACTATTCCGGTAGGAGAAGTTAGGATGTGACTTCTAACCGGGGTTGTAAGTTTGAGAATATGGATCATTCCTCCCCTTTTGGTTGAAGTCATGAAAGTTGTGGCATGATTCCACTTGCTCCACTGGTGCACCTTGTGAGGAGCCAATTCCAACTTGGCAATCGGCACCCACGTGTTCCTGTCCACCTATGACTTAACATGAGCTTTTTCAAGCATGTCAAAAAGTTTATTCAAAGAATCAAATTTTGACATAATCAAATCAACATCGTCTACCTCAAACTTACCTCCCGATAGTTTTCTCGGGTTATGCCCTCTTTCACTTGCCCATTGGTGATGATTTGCAGCAACGTTCTCAATGATCTCATAAGCTTCTGTTAGCCTTCTGTTCATCAAAGCTCCACCAGCTGCGGAGTCAAGAGACACCTTTGAAGAATATTCTAGACCATTATAGAAGTTGTGGACAATCAACCATTTTTCTAACCCATGATGGGGGCAGGCTTCCAGCAAAGCCTTATATCTATCCCAAGCTTCCGACAATGACTCTCCATCTTTCTGAACGAAGCTTGTGATTTGGGTCCTAAGATGAGCAATCTTGGAAGGTAGGAAGAATTTTCAGCTGGAATAGACTTCAACCAAGCTCTAGCTCTATCTTTTAGTGATAATGGAAATAGGCGAAGGTGAATAGCATCAACAAAGGCACCTTCAATCTTGAGGGTCTCACAGAACTCTAAGAACATATCCACATGATCATTCGGGTCTTCTGATGACAATCCTCCAAACTGGTTCTGCCTTATCATAGAGAGTAGGGCAGTTGGTATGGTGAACTGTCTAGCTTCAATGGATGGCCGCGTAATTCCAGATCGCAAACCCCGAGCATTTGGGACTGCATACTCTTTTAGTGGTTTATTGTCCACAAGTTCAGCTATGATAGGTGTTGGTTCAAGTACTTCTCTCACTTTTTGCCTTTGTTGTCTTCTCCTTCTACGAAAAGTTCTTTCAATTTCAGGATCTGCTTCTTCAAGAGTCCCAGAACGTCTAGTACTTCGCATAAACAAAAGAAATTCCCTGTAGAGAGTCAAAGAGAAAACAATAAAGTAGTAAAAAGGTTTAAAATAATCAAATTAAAAATTAAACTGATATTCAAGAAAAACACAGTCCGCGGTAATGGCGCTAAAAACTTGGTGTTTGAAATCCGTAAGTGTATAGTTTCGTTGTCAAGTAATAAAAAGATCGAATCCATAGGGATTGTGTCTATGAATACCAATTAATTAATTAATTCAATTAAATTAAATAAAGGAGATATAATTGTTGATTAACAAGAATGTAGTAACAAAGCAATTAAATAAATAAATATCAAAGTGTAAAATTGAGAACAAAGATAACAAGTTATTAAGAAAGGTTTTCAAATTCAAGAAAACTTCTAAGATTGAGGATAACCACAATGATACAAGACAATTTCTAATTGACAACCCTTTTATTAAAATTAAAATTCAATTGAAGGTGAATTACCCTAAATTAGTTAATGTTCTTTCTCAAGAGATAAGAACCGTGCCCAATTAAACTAATTCCTACTCTCATGGTAATTGAATTTAAATTAAACTCATTACGCTTTATGATAATTCATTAAATCCTCGAAAGGAAAAACCTCCTCTCAAGATTTAGACCTTAAGTTCAATTCTTATGGTTCCAACACTTAGGTTCACCTCTCAGTACGTCCCTAAATGTTTGTAAAATGCAAATATGTGGCCAGCAAATTCACATGAATAAGCACAATAAGGATTGAATCAAAGAATATTCAAGATTAATAAAAAAGGAAAACAAAGTCAATTAATCATCATCAATGTATCAAAGGGCATTGCCCAACCCTAGAAACAAACGAAACTACTCAGACATGGAGAAGAAGAAACAAGAAATCAAATTCAAGAACATCCAAACCCGTAATCAAAGAGAGAAGAGAGGAGAAAGATGAAGATCAAGAGCCTCCCAATATACCTCATTTAAAACCAAATTGGAACCCTAATATTGTATTCAGAACATCTATAAATACCCTCGGGGTTTTCTTTGGTCTCACTCCCCAAAAAGAAATAAAAACAAAACTTAAAAATCTATCTAGTACTGCGATCCACGGCCACGGATCATTCTATGGGCTAGCTGTGGATCATTCCACGGCCAAGTTGTGGAACTCTCTGGAAATTTTCTTTTGCTTCTTCACGCAGTTGCTTGATCTATGGCCGTGGGGAATTCCACAGGCAGGCCATAGAACTCTCTAGAGTGAGCTTTTTGCTCCAATTTGCTATCCATAAAGCTCCAACTTCAATCGTGCAAGCTTTCCATCCATTTCAAGACCAATTCAGCACCAATCCTACACAACAACACTAAAAACACCGCAGTTATCCAAACTAAGGGCAAAAACAAATAAAAAGGGAAACTGAAATGCCTAAAATACCTAAAAATGCATGCAAAATAAGAACAAAATATGATGTTGTTTCACACACATCAATCTATAACTGGGGTCTTTAATGTTTACAGTTTACAATGAAAAATTGCTTGACACTTAGGAATTTTCGATTTTAGAACTTGTTTAACATAAGACTTTTTTGGTGGATACCTGATGGTGGACCACGAATGTTGTAATCCGCACTGTCATTTTATTTCTTAACCACATAATGGTTATAGCCAAGTGTCGAAGATTGGATGTGGATCCACAACGCGCGATGAAAACACTCAAACCGGTCTTGAGTCATTGTTCCTCTTAACCTGGACTGTCAAGTCCTATAGGGGAGGGCTCAAGGCGTTCTCAAGGCGTTTTCCAGCTTGAAGACCCTGTGACCAGTAAATATGCGTGATGATATCCGAATAACTCTGTTTTATTAATGAATTTAGGGACAAAAGTCCGTATAGAGTGTATGTTTGCCAAAATTAGGGCAGATCAAATAGAATGAGCTAAGAGACTAGGCCTTAAGGGGTACTTAGTTATAGTATTTTCTAAGTTTGTCCTCATTTCAAAAGTTCTTGATCGGCTTGCCTATTAATGTTTCCAAGGTATAAACATCTTTGCCAGTGCTGGTTACAATGCAGTAAGGGCCTTCCTAATTAGGGGGTAACTTTACCTGGGAGGAATTTCTACCCCAGATGTCTGCTCATTGGAGTACTAAATCTCTTGGTTAGAACTTCCTTGGAACAACCTTCTGATTATACCTAGTTGTCGTCCTTTGTTTGACGGTGGCGTCGCGTATATGAGTAACACACCTTTTTTCTTTAAGAAGATCCAAGTCTTCCCTGATTAGTCTGGGGTTGTTGTCAGATGAAAAGTGTTAGTGATGCCAGCTTGGTTCCCCTATTTCTACTGGGATCATAGCTTCAGACCTATAGGTGAGTTTAAAAAGGATCTCACCTGTCATAGAGTGGGGTGTAGTCCAGTAGGCCCAGAGGACATGGTCTAATTACTCAACCCAGTTTCCTTTTGCTTCATCTAGCCTTCTTTTGATTCCTCGGACAATAACTCAGTTGGTGGCTTCGGCTTGTCCATTTATTTTAGGGTTTTCTATAGAACTGCAATGGTGTTTGATTTTTAACTCTGTAAGCAGCTCCTCGAAACCCTTGTCTTTGAACTGAGTTTCATTGTTTGTTACAATGGACTCTAATACTCCGAACCTAGTGATAATGTGACGTTAAGTGAACTTTTGAATCTGGGCAGAGGTGATCGTGACTAAGGGCTCTGCCTCAATCTATTTTGTGAAGTAATCTACAACTACTACCAGGTACTTTAATTGACCAAGTGCTTGGGGGAACAGTCCTAGGATATCTATACCCCATCTGTAAAAAGGTCTGGGTACCGACATCGTGGATAGTTCCTCTGAGGGAGCCTAATAATAGTCCAAGTGGCCCTGACATTTATCACAAATTCAGACATACGTATGGGAATCTGCTTCCATCATTGCCTAGTAGTATCCCACCCTTAGTTCCTTTAAAGTTAGGGCTTTGCCTCCCAAGTGGTGTCCATAGCTTCCTTCATGAACCTTATCCAATATATATTCTACTTTTTTGGGCGTGAGGCATTTAAAGAGAGGTGAGGAGAACCCATGCCGATATAATTGCTATTATAGATGGTGTACCTGATTGCGATTTTAACTATTTTGGAGGCTTCTTTTGGCTCAGCGGGTTTTGTTCTGAATTGTAAATATTCCATAATCGGGGTAATCCAAGTACGCTATCTTTTTTCCACCTGGAAGACGGATGCACCTGTGATAGAGGGTTATGAGAAGGTCTCTTGGATCACAGAACGGTTGTTACCCAGGCTTTTGGTGCTAGCCAATTTAGATAAAAGATCAGCTCTGGAGTTCTGCTCCCTAGGTATATGCTCTATTTTGACATCCTAGAAGCTTTTCAGGACTTCTTGTACCTTGGCTAAATATCGGTGAAGGAGGGGTTCCTTGGTCTGGTAGTCACCTCAGACCTGGGAAGTCACAAGTTAAGAGTCATTACAAAGTGTGATTTTATCTGCTCCCAAATCCTTAGCTATTACCAGTCTGACAAAACATGCTTCATATTAAGCTTGATTGTTTGATGTTGTAAATTCAAACTTTAGGGAGCTTTCCACACTCACTCCTTTAGAATTTTCAAGGATCACCCCAACACCACTTCCATTGGGGTTCGAAGAATCATCAATGTATATGGTCTAAGAAAGTCCTTCAGGTGCACCAGAATCCGATGTGAGTTCGGCTAGTCGAGGCTCATATGTGATTCCGAACTCAGAAAAGCTCAATAGACTAAGTTATCATTCTCCCTGTCAAGTCTGGTTTGAGCAGTACTTGATGTATGGGTTGGTCCATTCTTACCACCATATAATGGCACTAAAAATACTACCAGAGTCTCCTGGCCATGGTGATAAGTTCAAAAGCCACTTTTTTAATCTTTTGGTACTGCAGTTCTGGTCCTTGCAAAACCTTACTTACAAAGTAGATCGGCTTCTGTCCCTCTTCCATCTCCCGGATTAACACTGAGCTTACAACCTCTCTATGAACCGAAAGGTATAAATAAAATGTTTCACCAGGTTTCGGTCTTGTCAGTATGGGGGAAGAGGAGAGAAGGTTTTTTAATGAGGGAAAGACATCTTCACACTTCTGGGTTCACTCAAAATTTTTCCTTTTTTTAAGCAGTCTAAATAAGGGGAAGGATTTGTGACCAGCTTTAGAAAGGAAACGTGAGAGAGTGATAATCCAGCCAGTTAGTTAGTGCACTTCTTTGATACTTTGGGGGCTACATATGTTGAGCATCACTTGATATTTATCTGGATTAGCCTTAATTCTACGGTAAGTTAACATGAAGCTCAAAAACTTGCCTGCTCGGACTCCGAAGGCGCACTTCTCCAGGTTTAGCCTCATATTATACTTTTGGGAGTTGTGCGAATACTTCTTTGAGGTCCGTGGTATAAGATCCTCCTTGTGGGGTCTTAACTATCATGTCATCAATATAAACTTCTAGTATTTTTCCCACTTGGTCTTCAAAGACCCTATTCATCATTCTTTGATAAGTGGCTCTTGTATTTCTCAAACTAAAGGGCATAACCCTATAGTAGTAGCTCGCTTTGTCAGTGATGAAGGTAGTCTTATCTTTGTCTCCGGGATACATCAGAATTTGGTTATACCTGGAATATGTGTCCATGAATGACAACAACCAGAAACATGAGGAGATGTATACTAGCTTGTTCACGTTAGGAAGTGGGTATGGATCTTTTGGGCAAGCTTTGTTTAAGTCTATATAGTCCACACACATCTTTTATTTTTCATTTGACTTTTTCACCAGGACCACGTTGGATAACCATGTGGTATATGGTACTTCCTAATAAAGCCGGTGCAGAGCAACTCTTTCACCTATTCCTCAATAACTTGTTGCCTTTCGGATCTAACTTTTCTTTTCTTCTAGGAGACCAGCCTTGCATCATCCTTGGTAGACAAGTGATGGCAGATGAAGAAAGGGTCAATCCCTAGAATATCTGAGGACGTTCAGGCGAAGATGTCTTTGTTTTTAAGTAAAAGCTCAATCAACTAATGTCTTTCCTCATCTTCTAAGTTAATTCCAATCTTGGTAACTTGGTCCGACTTGGTACCAAGTTGGATGGGTTGTAACTCGCCCTCCGGCTGGGGTCTGGTACCTTGAATTTCTTCTTAAACATCTAGCTCAGAAATAAGGATATTGACCTAATCCAAGACCGGGCTAGATGCAGTGGCTTTTGCTTTCTTGGGAACCCTGCAAATTCTAAGACTCTTGCTATAACATTTCTGTGCTGCAATTTGGTCTCCCTTTACTGTGACAATTTCATCATTCTTACTAGGAAACTTTATGACTAGGTGGGTAGCGGACACTACGGCACCTAGTGCATTCAGGGCAGGACGGCCCAAGATGATGTTGAAAGCTGTAGGGCAATCCACAACCAAAATTTTACCTTGACTGTCCTGAAGAGTTTAGGGGACCCTAGGGTTAGGAAGGTTTCATAATATCCTACCAGGGTGATCTTCTCACCAGTGAAACCCATAAATTCCCCGTCATACGGAGTTAGATTGGTATGCGGAAGCTCTAACTTCTGATAAAGGTCCATGAACATGATATTTGTCGAACTTCCTTGATCCACAAAAATACGTCAGACTTCAGTATTGGGAATTATTCATGAGATGGCTAGTGGGTCATCATGATCCAAGATGATTCTGCCATAGTCCTCATCAGAAAAAGTAATGGTGGGCATCTTTTGTTCTCTATTCTGTGACTTACGCTTAGAGTGGAAGACACTCAACATTGCCACCTTGAGGGCTTTTTTCTGGAAACCATTAGATGAACCACCACTTACAAATCCACCAGCAATTGTGTTTATGGTTCTATTCGGCTGGGCACGGCGATCATTATTATCATCAGGTGGAGCATCCTGTTCATATCATGTCAATCATTTGTATCACGACGAGATGGACTCTAGATCTTCTCTGGGGCTTTAAGTTCTTCTCCTTTGGTGTGGAGATGAGATTTTTTGAAGGCTGCATTCTTTCCTCTCTTTGCCTTCTATAGTGTTCATTATTTTAATTTGACTGACATATTGTTGTAGCCTTCTTGCTCTAATCAAGAACTTAATTACGTCACGAAGTTAGTACTAATCCTCAGTTTCATGGCCACAAGTTTTATGCCATGTATAGTGTTTGTAATGATCCTTCTACTTGCTTTTATTTAAAGGGGTGGCCTCTCAATGTTCTGAAACTCTGTTTACAGCACTTCACTCAAGATTGTCTCGCGTGGGGTGTTCAAAGCAGTGTAATTGGAGTACTTCCCCTGGGGTAGATTATCCTTAGAGTTTCGTGACCGAGAGGAATCATGGTTGGATTTATGGTGAGAGGGCTCACCTTTCTCCAATATCTTCTAGTCCTTAATCGCTTCTTCGAGGCATATATATTTTTGAGACCGCTGCCAAAAGTCTTGCATGTTCTCTAGTTTTATCTTTGCCAAAGACACAAAGAATTCGAAAATGACTCAGAGGCCACTAGTAGCATAATGAAGGGCGATTCTATCATCAAAGTTTTTCATGTTAATGCAAGCCTTGCTGAATCTTTTAACATATTCACGAAGGGGCTCTTCACGCACCTGGTGAATCTTAGATAAAGATTCAATTGACTTGGGTTGTTCATTGCAAGTAGTGTATTGGAGCAAGAAATGTTATCTAAGGTTTGGCCAATCGATGACAGATCCTTGTGCCAAAGTAACGAACCATCTGAGAGCCCCCTTCTTCAGGGAGAGAGGAAAGGCACAACACAATAATTGGGAGGATCCTCCATGGAAGCACATAGATTGGACATAAGTGTCTATATGTTCCTGGAGGCTCGTAGTCCCGTCATAGAATTCCACATTGGCTAGGAACTTGAAGTTTCTCAGAATTTTGTACTCCATGAGTTGTGCAGAAAAGGGTTGCTCCTGGTCGTCGGGGCTCGAGTTGTTGTTTCCAACAACCTCGACATCGTCATGTAGGGCTCTTCTCTGGTTGTCATTCGTATTCCGGCTTCCACCATTGTTTTCTTCATGTACAGACCTCTCAAGATTTTCTAGCTGACGGCACTGTTCATCTAATTGACGTTGTTAGTCGTTGATCACCATTGTTTGTTAACGCACTAATTCTTAGAGGTGGTTTCTCATCATCTCAGACTAAACAATGTCCTCATGGTGGGACACGTGATCTACATCATTATTCAGGGGCCCTAGGCGAGTATGTAGGGGAATCCTAGGCCATTGGATAACATTGTTAGCTAATTCCCCGAGAAAACAAGTCAATCTCTAACGGAAACCTTTCATGATGGGTGAGGGCTCTTGGCAGAAAGCGAAGTCTTATGCCTCTTGCAAAGAGTCTCGATGATAGGTGCTCGGGTTCTCGTGGCGAAGGTTTCAACATGGGGCAGTGGTGCGACAGGAAAAGGATTGCGTTGCGCTGCTGGACCTTGTCCTTGTACTGGAGTAGCTCATGCTCATTATGGTTAAATGAGAATAGAAATTTATCATATTCTCACAAATGGCGCCAATGTTCTAAAGTAGATTCAGGGGTATATCTGAAATAGGCACGTCACGGTGGTTTCCTCCTTGTGCAGCTGTAGCAGAGCATGTTGGATTAGGGGGTGGGTACCTGCAAAGGGACTCCAATACTCAAGTCAGGCAGTATAGAAGTAGGGTTTATGCAATGAGATATTGATACCTGTTTAAGGTGACTTAGCCTAGTATTTATAGAGCATGAATGGAATCATAATACAATCAATATTAAGTAAAGATATTTAGGATTCATATCCTATTAGAGATCGTCTTCCTTTTATTATTGGAAAGAACCCTATAATATAGAAATGTTGATATTGTAGTAATCAGCAGTTATGGGTCCTATAATCTTGTAAGTTCGCGATTGGCAGTTATAGATATTTTAGGGTATATTTAATACACAGGTCTAGTGATCTAAATATTATGGCCTAATGTCATGGTCTGTCGCTCTTAGTTTCGGGGTCTTGACCATGTGTCACCAAGGCTTGACTAGGGTATTCACGGCAGATCTTGATGGTATATGTGCTGGGTTGATCCATCGGACACGGTCCCAAATCATGGTCCAAAACATATTTCCTCCACTGAAGCTCATGCAAATATCAATAAACCAGAAATCGAAGAGGTTCATCACAACTTGAAGAACTAGACGGAGGAAGAAAACGACAAAAGCTCATAACTTTCTTCCACCACAACAACGTTTACAACTAGGACCACAAAATAATGAAAGCTCTGGTTTGTGATGATTTATGAGGAGTTAAGGATGTATTGATAGGGTTTGATGTGTGTGAGTTTTATCATTCAACGATGTTGGAGACGTCTTCAGCGAGGGACAGGAGACTGACAGCAATGTAATCATAGAAGCCCAGAATCTCATCCCATTTTTTTTATCTTTTAAACTTATTTATTTTAAAATCTTCAATTAAAAATAAGAAACCTCTCGTAGCAAGTCACTTAAAAGGTGCACCCATGCTCCATAACGTAGACTTAGCCGAGCTTTGGGTCCCATAGTGAAATGAAACATACATAATGAAGGCACAAGTTAAGGAGAAATCTTTATTTGGTGTTGCCTTACATGCACCTTTCACTTATGGAGTGCATAAATGCACCTTTAAAACTAGCTATTGATATTGGAGAAAACAATGCAAAAATAGATCAATGGCCTAAAACAAACACATGGAACTTGTTAAATGGGTAACAACAGTTGGTCCCCTAAAACCAAAGAATTTGTTTGTTAGTCACTAAGGAATTTGCACATCTGAGACTGAATCGTCTACAATGTGTGTCCTTCTACCATTATCTTCAAGCAACTGCTGAAAATTGTTTCCAATTTGTAGCAAAACCACAAACCACAAACAACAGCACCATCTGGCCAGAACAAATCCAACACCCTTACATATCAACCTTTGACAAACACTCAGAGCCTCCACCCAACATCACCACCAACAAGAACCACGCCACCCATCCCTTGTAGTCACCATGAACCTTCCTGAAACTGACCAAAATTCCATGAGTTCAATCATTCTATGTCATGCCAACCACCTATCACTACCCAAAACTAAGCCATCAACAAAACCCCATAACAAAACACCCTGCAATCCAAAAACATCAACAAATTGCACTCCTCCTTATGATTAGTTATTTATAATCGTATAATATTTTTATATAAATTAATAAAAAACATTGTAATATAAAAAAAAAATTAAAAGCCACTTACTTTCACTCCTACTTGTTTCTTTGTTCTTTACTTTTTTCTCTCTTGTCACACTATGCATCTCTTGTCCCCACCTCTGTGGCCCGCCACCACACTAACTCCCTATTTGTAATTTACCCCTTCCCATCCCTCATTCTCTCCTTATCCCTAATGCCCCTCCCCAATGTCACAAATTAAATTTCCTTAATCCTAATATGATAATATGATTTGCTCCTTACTCTCTCTTCTTGGATTGGAGTGAGTGACTGTGTGTAACTGTAAATGTAGCTACCATTTTTGGTGGACGAGAAACCCATTTTTGTTGAAATGTATTTTTTGTTTGAAGGGCTAAAATGCAAAAAAAAACACTTAATAGGTCATAACATAAATAACAAAAGGGCTTCTAATTAAATAAGTGTTAACCGGTTAAAATGCCCAAAACTTGTAATCTCAAGTAAATTTAGGGTGCACTACAACACAAGGTGCATAGCATAATCCTCCCCTTTATTTACGCTTCATAGTAGGGCTAAATCTATCATTCACCTTACAAGATATGGTGCATGATGCACCAGATGTTTTAAGCCCTTGATTTATTAATTAAAAAAATCAAAGGTTGAGATTGAAGACAAGGAACCTTCTCAATAGGTAATTCTAAACTCAAATCCTTCTCTCTTTTCCAACAATCTTCCAACCTCTCCACCACTGACGCATAACCACGTACGCAGCCACAGCCGCCCTACGTAGTCGTGAACCACCCTGCGACCGTACCTCGTCTTCGGCACCACCATGCAAATCCACCATCGACGCGTTAAACCCTCAATCCAAGTCACACCTTACTTCATGTTACTCCACTGCGACCCTCAACCCTAGCCACCGGCCATCGTGAACCCTGTTGTGAGCTCCGACATGAGTCTGTCATCCCCATATTTTCGAGTAATCACGCAACCTATGTCGGCCACTGTTTAACCCTGCGAACCAAAACCCAAATACCACCTCCCATCACTAACCAGCACCAAGAGCCCACTTAGTTGTTGTGCCGACGTCCATCACCCACTACTCAGAATCCCCCCTAGTTCGATTTGAGTGGTTGGGGTGTTTAGCCATGGTAGGTGGTGGGTCTTGGTTTGGCTTGAGGCGGAGGTCGTTTGAGTGGTTGGGATGGTGTCGTTGGAAGAGGGTCTAGGCGAGGAGGCTATGGCAATTCAAAGTGGTTGGGATTTGAGTTGTTGATTTGGTGGATGTTTATAGGTTGCGGGTGAAGGATGCGCTGACCACCACACTGCCAGCCAAGCTTGAGCCACTACACGTTGCCAACCCTCAATGGTAGTTGTGCGGCAGCTCCAGCACCATACATTTGGGAGTTTTTTTTTTTACAAAAATATCAAATGAGGTGACATGCAATAGTATATATTTTTGGGTAGTGAATGATGCATTTAGTAGGGTGCATAGAAGAATTGACCCTTTATAGTAGTACCTTTTACCAAGAAGAGAGTAACATGTTATGCATTACTCGGTGAATTGTACATGTTTTTCTTTAATTTAATTATAACTTAAAAAGTATAAATAAAATAGAAAAATATTTAAAATTAAAAAGGATAATACATGGTGAGATTAAAAGGGAATTTAGATTTAATATTAAAAATTTTAAAAATAACACGTGTCATTAGGTAAAATATAAAGTTAAAAATGACACATCAGTTTTAAAAGATTACAATAACAAATTAAGCCACTAAAATACTCTAATTTAATAGATAAAAGTAAACATAGATAATTTATAACAAAATTTAATCACATCAAAAACAAAACAAACAATTGTGTTGGTTCTAGAAACTCCTTAGCTCCCTCTCCAGATCGCAAGGCTGCTAAATGGGCTCCGGTTGATATGGCTGACTTAGCAGAAGCCATAAGTAGGGCTGGCAAAAAAATCCATTAATTTTTAATCCATCCAATCCATCCATATTAAAACTTCCATCCAATTAGAATAATGTATTTTATTGGATTGGATCTAATGGATTAAATTTAATGATAGTTAGTAATCTATCCATTGGTCCATTATCCGTTGGATATCAATTAAAAACCAATCCAATGGATATCCAACCTTTTAATTATTTCAACACTTTCACTTTTACTAAAGTATTTTTTAAAGATAAATTTTAGAGATAATTTTTTTTTAAATGAGTGGATTGGATATCCAATCCAATCCATTAAAATTGATTAATGGATGGATTGAATATCCATCCATTAAATTATGTTATGGATGGATTGGATAATATTAAGCATTTTGTAATGGATCTTAAATGGATTAATGGTTTATTTTGGATCCATCCATTATGATCCAATCCAAAATCAAACCAATCCATCCATTTGACACCCCTAGCCATAAGACTTGGTTTGTTCACTACTAAACTAAACACGGCCCAATCAACTTTTTGAACAATTGTTTAAAAAAAATTCAATTTTCTCTAAACAAAAGAAAAGTTCTATTTTGTTCAATCGAATTATGAATTCAACAGACAAAAAGAAAAACATTAAAATATCGTTATCCTTTCGATCCATCATTATGTCATTATGGTAGCTTACCGACTGGAATATAGGTACATTAAATCTTATCAGAGTCCTCCTAGTATCATGTTTGACATAGTTTTCTACTTTTTATTCTTATCTTTGCCCTTATAAAAAAAAAAAAACAAATCATTCAATTATATAATGTTACACCGTAATTTATCTCAAAATTAAACTTATTCTGTCCAAAATTCAGGCAAGGGCAGCTAACCTAAAGTAGAAGGTATAGAAGTTGGTGGAGCTCGCATTCGTTAATGGTAGCACTAGGGGGTTACGGTGTATTAAAAAAAATAGAAAAAAGTATAAAGACTTTATAAATTTTGACTCTTTTACAAATTATTATCATGAATTTTAAAATATTTTTAATTAATTTTTTAATTTTAATAATATCTTAATAGATCTTTATGTTTAATTTGGATCCATTAATTCATTAACGATAATACTGCAAGATATCATTTTATTTGTATTAATATTAATTAAGAACTATTTATTTATTTGTTTATTAAAATTTAATTTTAAATATATTTTCTTTCTTACAAAATAAATAAGATGCTATTATATAATATCATCATTAATGAATTAACATATTCAAATTAAACAAAATGATCTATTAGAACATTAATTAAAGTTTAAGGACTAATTAAAAAGATTTTAAAGTTCATAGTGATAATTTGCAAAACGATCAAAGTTCAGGAGGACTGCATATTATTTTACCAAAAAAGATATATAAGTGTAGGTTTGGTTTCCTTTACATGATAGATAAATACTTGTCTCTAAGAAGTAACCCTAAAACCGTATTTAGTGTTACTTCTTGAGCAAATACTTGTCCGCCAAAGGCTCAATCATATATCTTCTCATATATACTTTAGCTTTCTAGTGTTAGATCTAACTTAAGCGTGCACTAGAATGTCTTTTAAAAGTACACCTTTCACTTTGCCGTCCCATTAAGAGCCTTCTATACAACATGACATGAATTTTTAGATTAAACAAAACTCATTAACAAAATTGTTTGGCACATCTTTTTTTTTTTATTAGTAAATTATGTGCAACTTAAGTTCTCTATAATTATCTCATATTATTCTAAAGATGGAAACATTTCACATACTCCATGCACTTTATGGAGTATGGATACTCCACATTATGATAGTCATTAATTAAATATTAAAAACAAAGAAAAGTTCAGATTTCTCAAAGGCTACTTCTTCAATAGGTCACCATCAACCACTGGAAACCATCATAAAATCGGAAACCTCCATGGCAGAACCAACCATCATTTTCCACCTTCACTGCCCAGCCCTTGCCACTCTCCAACCAAGACCCAGCATTTGGTTAGACCTGGATAACGCGGTGGAGCTTGCAAGGATACTGATTTGGGCATATAGATGACAAGGGGGTAAGAAGCGGTGGCTTAGGTAAGTTTAGGATGGGTTTAACCTAGACGACATGGTGGAGCTCGTAGGTAGAATCATTGAGCCTAAGTGGTGGTGATTTAGTCTTGCAGGGGGTTGATGGCATGCTTGTGAGCGGCGTGTTGAGAGGTGATGGTGATGTGGCTAGTTCAATGGAGGTTGTTAGCATGATTAATTGTGATGTGTGATTAATTGTGATTGATCACGATTGATTTTAAGGATGATTGTAATTGATGTAGTACATAATTAGTTTGATTTAGTACATAATTATAATTTATTATTTTTTTTACAGTTGCCTTCTTGTATAAATAAATGCTAGTTCTCCTGTATTCATTAATTCAAAAATATACATAAATTATCAATTTTTGTCTCCTTGTTTTTATTTCTAACATGGTATCAAAGGGTCTAAACTCTCTGTCCAACCCTGTATTTCAGATTTTATACTTCAGATTTCGTCTTAATTTCCAGACGATTTTTTCATATCTCACATAGGCGTATTTATGTCTTATGCACATTTTGGTGTGTCTCGAAAATTATGCAGTTATCTTGGTCAACAACCTTTATTGCCACCTTTGTATTGTGCACTTGCCTCATTTCTTGTTCCTCGGCACGTGTTTGCACTGTTGTTGCCTTTGAATTGTGCACCTGCCTTGTTCCTCATTCCTCAATCACGTGTTTGCTTTAGCGTGCCCTGTGTATTGTGCACCTGCCTTTATGTTTGCAATTGCTCGTGTTTGGTGCGTTTGAAATTGTGCAATTGTCAACCTCGTTCCTGCAACCGTCATTTGCTGTCTTGTTTTTCGCGTGTTGTCTGCTACACATTCATGTAACCATATTGTTCCTTCTGTTGATATTTTTTGGTTCTGTTGCTTGGGTTTGCTGACGTGGGACCAAACTTTTCTTAAGATTTTTTGGTGAGATCTTTTCATGTTTTGAGGTTTTTTTATGTCAATTCTTATATATATATTGTTGTTATTCTTCTCTACTACTATGGAAGAGTTTAATGTTGTTTAGCTCATTCCAGTTTTACTCAATAGTTCAACCTACACCCACTGGGTTGAGGCTATATGTGACTTTCTAAAAGGCCGAAAACTTTGGCGATATGTCATAGGTGATATTACTTGTCCTATCAAAGCTGAAGATGACACTGATGAAAGATATGTTAAAAAATTAGAAGATTAAGATAACAAAAGTCATCAGATTATCACTTGGTTCTAAAACACCTCCACTCTAAGCATTCGTTTGCAGTTTATACACTTTGACACTGCCAAAGAGGTATGGGATCATCTTAAAATAGATATATAATTTCTGATTTATCTCATTAATATCAGTTGCTGAAGGAACTCAATAGTCCGAAACAAGAACCCAACCAAGTTGTATATGAGTTCCTCACTCGAATGGAAGCTATTTGGGATCAACTGATTATGTATAAGCTAACCTTGAAACACAAAAAATGGTGCTAAACTATATGAGGAGTACCATGATCGCACTAGACTCATCCAGTTTCTGATGGCGTCTCTCACTGATGACTATGAGCCTATTTGAGTTTCCCTATTACATATCCCCTACCCACACTTGTGGATGCACTTCCTTGTATAAAATTAGAAGAAACTAGATTGGGTATTCTTCAATCTAAAGCAGATTTAGCTTTTGCAGTTACTCATCAGAAAGGCACATTTTGTAGTCGTTGCCACAAACCTGGTCATATTTTTGTTGAATATCCCACCAAAGAGTGTCGTATTTTTATGAAGAAAGGTCATATTGCTCCTGAATGTCCCATCATAGAGTGCTATATTGGTAAGAAGAAAGGTCATATTACTCCTAACTGCCCTAGTCGTTCACATGACTCTATTCGTCCATAAAGATCTAATCAAAGAAAGTTTTAACCACGTATTAGTTCCTCCTCCAAGCATGTCACTGCAGCTTTATATATCGACAATGCCTCAGATTCCCAGATTTCTCTTTCCACTACTGATCTTGAGTCTCTTCTTAAACAAGTCAGTTCTCATTCTAGTAATACTGTTACTGTCTTAGTCACTACCCCAGGTAATAATCATTGGTATTTTGATTCTACAAGTTGTAATCACATGACTTCCTCATCACATGACCATCATAAGGTATTCGAATACCATATATCAGTACAGCAACATTATGGTTTTATAAGCTGGTGTATTCGAATAACTTCCAAAGTATTCGAATACTTGCTCTTGCCTTGTTCATATTTGTGTGGTGGGTATTCGAATAACTGGGCAGGTATTCGAATACCTTCTATCAGAAGGGTGCGCATCTTAGTTTTTTTTCCAGCAGAATCTTTCGAATAGTTTTTCTTGAGCCTGATTTTATGCCTTAAATGAAAACTACATGATGTTCTTAAATGCATATTTCTTAACTTGTTCTTGCTCCTTCTTTTTCTCAAGAATATGTTGTGCATTTAAATTCTTTGGAAGGTAAATGCTTAATGTAATTGGCTACTATTTTAATAAATATATGAACAAGTACAACAAGTGGTATCAAACAAAGTGGTATGAACGTAATAACAAGTAGTAACAAGTGGTAACAAACAAGTGGTTAATTGGCCAAATTAATCAATGAAATATCTTTTGCCCTTGTGAACTCATTTGTTATTTTGCCTTATTATTTTGAATGATTATTTGCCTATAAGTTTGGCTAACCTCTATGGATCCAAAAGTTAATGGATACCAAGGAAAATTCTTTATATTGTTTTGTAGGGTTATAACTACCTCAAGCTCTTAAATGAAAAAGATTATTCAACTTGAGGGAAAATGGATGAAGAGGAAATGAAGAGACTTTCGTCAAGCACATTGAAATGAAATACTCAATGGAAGAAAGCTTCAGACTATCTTAAATGATTAAATATTTTTTGAGTAGTATGCTTAGCATTGACAAAAGTGCCAAATTGGATATATTTTTTTGTCATTGCATATAGGGTAAACAATGCTAGTTTTATACAATACTTTGATCCCTATAGCATATTTCATCAAGTAAAATGTTTAATATCTATGATTCTCTTGATATATGACAGATTTATAAGATTTTAATAACAAGTGGTAAATGTTTTACATTTTGATAACAAGTGGTATCAAATATAAGTAATTCTTTTGGTAAATGTAATGACTGTTTTGATGATAATACAATGCAATTAGTTGATCTATGAATGAATATATCTTTGCTTATGTGCTGAATATTGTGCTTATATTGCTAAATTTATAAAATTAAACTCTATTGATATTCTTGTATGCTATGAATGAACATATCTTGTTGGACTGGCATATACTCTGTTTAGCCTTATGCTTTATCTTGCCCCATCTTTTTGATCATGACAAAAGGGGGAGAAAAAGCTTGAATTATTTGTTTGAGAAAAGTCAGGGGGAGAAAAAGTAAAAGTTTGGTAAGACAAAAATGGAAATTGGATTCCAAAAGTAAGGGGGAGCTGTTGTGCATATCTCTGATGTAAATCACCTCTTATGAAAAAGAGGGGGAGTAAGTATCTCTAAACAATCTTTGTGAATTCCAATTTCTATGAACTAATGCTTTTCTCAAATGTTAGTTTGTCATCATCAAAAAGGGGGAGAATGTAATTGACTAGCTGACATGGAAAATAGTTTTGATGATAACAAACATGATGAAGATGATGTATAGTTCAAGTACCAAGAGTGAGCATTGCAACAAGAAAGCAAAGATCTCATTTATGCTCAACTCAAGGAGAAGAAGGTTTTGATAACAACAAAATCATGTCAAAGACCAAGTCCAAAGGAAGATTAAATGGTATAGCTTATAGGACTTAGGGTCTTTTTGTAAGAAGCCTTTCTAGATATCTCAAATATGTTTTCAAATATTTAAAAATGGTTTTCACATATTAAAATACCCAACAAACAAGTTTTGAAGGTTTAGTTATGATGGTAGTTCAAATTTATGAAAAATAGCCAAGTTTGAGTTTTGAAAATATGACCTTTGGTTACTCTTTTGATCATAACTTTCAAAATAATTTGAGTTTTGTTTTGAAACTTATTTCATTTGAAAATAGACTCAAATATCTTTCCAATGACTGGTCATTTGCTTTAAACGGATAAGAAATGAAGAAGTTATGACCATTTAAAGTTAGATTTCAAAATCAGAGTAGTGTATTCGAATACACCACATAGGTATTCGAATACCACACCTCAGAAAAGTTTCCAGAACGTGTTTTTAAGGATCTATTCGAATACCTAAAGGGGTATTCGAATACCTCAACATAGAAAACGTTCCAGAACACGTTTTTGAAGGATCTATTCGAATACCAAATATGGTATTCGAATACCACGACCCAAAAATCATGTAACGGCTATTTTCTTGAGCTTTTAATGAATGAAATTAATACCCAACGGCTCTTTTTCTTGGAACACTATAAATACATGGTTTTTGGTCATCTTTTAAACATGCCCAATGATCTGAATCATTCTTTACTTGTGCTAAAACGTGGTTTTCAATTTTACATATTTTCTGTGCCTTTTTTGCCAAAAACCTTGAGATATCATAAGAGAGCTTCCTAGTGCTTCAATTTGTAACATTTGCTCTAAGTGAGAGATTCTCTTCATCTATTTTCTGCTTCTGTAAAAAGGGTGAGGTATCCCTTAGTGAAATTGTGAGGGTGAGGTATCCCTCTAGTAAAAGGGTGAGGTATCCCTTGTTGTAAAGAAGGTGAGGTATCCTTCAAAGGGGGTGAGGTATCCCTCTAAGGTTTGTGTAAGGGTGAGGTATCCCTGCAGGCTGAGGCTTTAGCACAAGGGTAGAGTTTCTCTGTGTGTGAAAAGTGCTCTATTGTGTAAAGGTTACAAGCACCTGTTTTAAGCTTGTATTGAATAGTGAAAAATCTCGAACTGTGTTTCGGGGACTGGAGACAAGTGGTTGGTGGTCGAACCAGGATAAATATTGTGCCTGCTCTTCTATCTTTCATCTCTTTATTTTCAGCAATTTATTTATTATTGCTTAATTATTTATTTACTGTTCTTAAGGCATTTTATCATCTTTACACATATTCATTATATTGCTTCAAGAAATTTGTATTAAAAAGGGTTTGCGAAAAAGTTTTTAATTACTCAATTCACCCCCCCTCTTGAGTACTGAAGCCACTTGGGTAACAATCAATAGATTCTTGACTTTGTTCGAGCTATGCTCATTTCCTCTTATTGTCCTGAACGTATGTGGGGTGAAGCTGCTCTTACTATTGTTTATGTTATCAATAGTCTCTCTTCCTCTGTTCTTGGTAATGTATCTCCTTATGAACGTCTTCACTTGAGACCTCCAAACTATATTTCTCTCAAAGTTTTTGGTTGTGCTTGCTTTGTTCTTCTTCAACCCTATGAACACACCAAGCTTGAACCCTATGCCCGCCTTTCTTATTTCTTTGGTTATACTACTGAACACAAAGGCTATCACTGCTAGGATCCAGTCTCTCAGCGCATTCGTAGTTCTCATCATGTTATCTTTTGGGAAGATACTTTATTTTCACATTGTCTCAGTTTAAGTCTATTCCTTCCATTTCTACCCCCTTGTTCACCACATTATTTATTAATTTTTTTCCACATGATTCTGATACATAATCTTCAAATGTGTCTAAGACAGGTTCTCCACCTCCAAGTTCCTCTTCCGATTTGCCCAGTGAGCTCTCATCATCGTCTGAAGTTTTGACTCATTCTGCTGACAATATCCCGACTATTGATTCTACATCTGACACTGTTATTTGTCCTTCTTGGGTAAGAAACCTTCCCACCTACCTTTGTGATTATCATTGTTTTTCTACCATGCTTCACCTTCATGAACTGCAGATATATTTAGAGGCATCTAGTGATGCTCGTTGCCAACAAACTATTGATGAAAAATTACAGGCTTAATGGCACTTGAAAAGTGGTTTATCTTCCATTTGATAAGGTTCTTGTTAGATGTAAATAGGTTTACAAGATTAAAATTTAATCTGATGGGACTGTCGATCGTTACAAGGCCCGCTTAGTGGCCAAAGGTTTTACTATGGAATATGGGATTAATTATGACCTTTGCTCTAACTACTCGTCTTACTTCAGTTCGCACTCTTTTTGCTATAGTTACCACTCGCAACTAGACTCTTAATCAGATGGATGTGAAGAATGCCTTTCTTAATGGTGACTTAGAAGAAGAAGTATATATACAACCACCACTAGGTTACTCTTGTCCACCAAACAAGGTATGTCTTCTTCGCAAAGCCTTGTATGGTCTTAAACAAGCTCCTCGAGCATGGTTTGCTAAGTTCAGTTCCACCATCAGTTAGCTTAGATACTCCTCTAGTTCTCATGATTCAGCACTCTTCATCCATCAGTATAATAATGGCATTGTGTTACTACTTCTTTATGTTGATGACATGATTAGTACAGGTGATGATACTTTTGGTATTATTGATCTTAAATCATCTTTGAGCCGTAATTTTGATATGAAGGATCTTGGTCATCTTAGTTATTTTTTGGGTCTTGAGGTTCTTTCCTTTATTGATGGTATTTATTTATCCCAAGTTAAATATGTTTCAGATCTTATTTCTCAAGTCGGTCTCTCAGACAGTCGCACAAAGTCTACTCATTTACAACCTAATGTTAGGTTTACACCTCTGGATGGTACTACACTTACTGATCCTACTATCTATTGGTAGTTGGTTGGCATCTTGATTTATCTTACTGTTACTCATCCAAACATTTCATATGTTGTTCATCTAGTCAGTCAGTTTATGTAAGCTCCGCGCACTACTCATTATGCTATTGTTCTACGTATTATTCGGTATATAAAAAGAACTCTATTTCATGGGCTTTATTTCTCAGCTAACTCTTCCTTGGTTCTCTAGGCTTATTCTAATGTTGATTGGGCTAGAGACCCCACTGATCATCGATCCACCACTGGCTATCGTATCTATCTTGGTGATACACTTATTTCAAGGCAAAGCAAGAAACAAACTTTAACTATATGTTCAAGTATTGAAGCAGAATATCGGGCACTAGCTGACACTATATCTAAGATACTCTGGTTACGTTGGTTTCTTGACAACTTGGGTATTTCTCAGTCCTCTGTCGCTGCTCTTTACTGTGATAATAGGAGTGCTATTCAAATAGAGATTGACTACTATTTCATTCATCAATAAATTCTTCGTGGTACTCTTCGTCTCTTTTTCATTAGCACTCTTGACCATCTAGTCAATTTGTTCACCAAAGCTCATCATCCTGGGAGATTTCGCGCTCTGGTTTCTAAACTCAAGTTGGTTTCTTCTACACCCACTTGAGTTTGATGGGGGATGTTAGCATGATTAATTGTGATGCGTGATTAATTGTAATTGATCACGATTGATTTTAGGTATGATTGCAATTGATGTAGTACATAATTAGTTTAATTTAGTACATACTTATAATTTATTATTTTTCTTCTTTGTACAGTTACCTTCTTGTATAAATAAAAACTAACTCTCTTGTATTCATTAATTTAGAAATATACACAAATTATTAATATTTGTCTCCCTGTTTCTTTTTCTAACAGAGGTAAGGGACGTTGTTGGGAAGCGGTGACAACACAGTGGTTACGAGGTGTAAAATGGGATTCGCGCGGCAGGGTTCAATCATGACATTGCTGTGGAAGTCAAGCTCCAAGATGGCAACTGTTATGGCTTTTACAACAGGGATTCGTGCAACAAAACTCGATTTGGATGCAGATCCAGCCATGAGGGGCACGGTGGAGCTTGTAGTTTAGGATTTGAGTTTGGCTGACAATGGTGGTTGAGAGATTCTGGACATCATTTGTAGCGGGTCCTAGTTCGAGTGGACAACACGATGGAGAGCTAGTTGTCTCAGGTGGTGATGCTCCAGGGCTGGATTAGTTTTCTGGAGAGGAAGAGAGGGAGATGAGGGATTCCATGAAGAGGATGGGAAAGATAGATGAGTAGTTTTTTGAGGTGGGTGGTTTTCCAGGAAAGAGAGAAGAAAGACATTTTTTGAGAAAAAGAGAAGAAACGACTTTTTGATTGAAAAAAAAAATTGGAGCCAGATATCACCTGTAAAAAGTGTGGAGTACCCATACTCCACACATTTTATGGAGTGTGGGAAACGCTTTCTCTAAAGATAAGTAGCAATCTTACAATTAATAAGGGTACATTTACCATACTCACTCTTGTCAACGGAGTCCTCATACTCACCGTTGTTATATCCATTGATTTTTAAGAAAAATAGATTGACGGCTAACATGTGTTAACTGCAACTTGGTGATATGATGAGTTATGAACAAAATATTTTCATATTCCCGAGGAAGCCTTCCCTATTCTTTCATCTTGCCCCCATTGCATTGAACAATTGTGCATTAGTAAGAAATCCATTATCTCTTATCACCATAAACGAAAAATCCATGAACATTAACAAATCAACCCAAAGAAAATAAACCAAAAAATAAATCAAGATAACATACATATGAATTTTAACCGGAATAGGAAAGAAAAGCTGGAGCTTATGAAGCTTTATTTCTGCAACCATAAAAGGAAGCTAAAATGAAACTTCCTTCAAACTCCTTGCTCTATTGCCTCTAAACTAGGTGTTGTGCTACCACTGGGCTTGCTTACTCAAGTGAATCTAGCAGTGGTACTGGGGATTCAATGGGAATTTGTGGCTTATTGTTGTGGTGTGGCTTGCGGTGGTATAATGGCTTAGGATGCGACTTTTTTTTGGGTTGAGGACTACGGGTTATGATAGAGGTTGTTGGAAATTCTGACAAAGAACTATGGTGTTGATTTGTTCTGTCATGGTGTGGGAATAGTGGTTCTGATCTAGAGGGATTCTTGGTGCGTCAGTCTAGGTTTGTTGAATTGCTATCTTGGAGGTGAGGTAGCTCCTTGGGAATAGATTCCCATAAGATGGAACATATCAGCACTGCTATATTATCAAATTTGTGACTATCACCACCATTTGCTATCAGAGCTTGGCCCGCACCTCGTATTGCCACATTTGCGACTGTGTTATTGCTAACATTTGGTCGTAGGAATAGTGAAACTAATACTATGAAACTTAGTTTGGTTTTGGTTTTAGTTTTTGAATGAAAACAAAGTGGGTGCTATAATACTCCTTCGCAAGTTTTGGTGTTTCATACATCATTGACTTTTACTTATTATACCTAGTTGTCCGGTTTTATTTTAGTTATTTTTTAGACATCCATCTTCTCCCCTCTCCACCACCTCCTCCCCATCCGCCTCTCCCACTGTTCGCTCTTTTGCTTATCGCAAGTGCACGGGTCGCACCTGTGGTATAGCTAGGAGTCTGATATCATTCCCACGAGGACTATTGCTAATTCAGAACTAATTATTAACCAATAGTTTAATAACTTCTATCTAAGAACATTCAAATTAAAAGAAGTTGTGCTTAGACTAATGGGAAGATTTAAATGCTAACTAATCAGAATTACAGTTGTTGATTAAAGAATAGGGAATCCTTCTTCACCTTCTACTTCAATTGATAATTTGCAAACCTCTTTATTAACATACATGATACGGAAATTGTTGGCTTGAGAATCCTGTCTAATTAAAAGCCTATGTCTAGGTCATTTAATTATGCTTCGTTTACCTAGTCTCTATGTGTCCATGAGATCTGGATTAAATTCCACTCATTAAGAGCAAGTCTCAATAATAGCCATGCATGACTAATAGATATATTTCTATTCTATTAGCTAATCAATTTCTTCAAACCAATTGAATGAAATCAAACATACATCAACCATATTTAGGATCTTAAATCCAATCTTCTATGTCTAGAATCATTAGATTTAATCAAAACATGTTAAACATTGGCCAGATATTCAAAAGCATTAGGAGAAATATGATTGAACAACTTCTAACCATATATATTAACTTAAAGGTCTACAAATCATCAATATTCATAGAAGGTTCAAAGGAAATCCCTATACACAAATAGCCACTCATGACTAACGAAAATAAAGCATAAATACACTTAGCCATGATCTGAATAGAGAGAAAGTGGAAGGAAAGGAAGTTGCAAGCTCAACAATGGTGATCCCTAGTGCTTGAATCCTCCTTGTGGAAGGATTGGACTTCCAACTTTGATCCTTTTAGTTTCTCTTTCGTCTCAGAAATGAACCCTAGCAGCTGTGTTTTTAGAAAATAATATCTCCTTCTCAAAAATCTGATAAAACAGTATATATAATGCTTCAGAAAAACGTATCACGCCGCGGCGCAACACATTTCACGCCGCTTCTGCCTGAACAGTGGAATGCATAGCGCCGCAGCGCTAACTTGACAATGCCGCGGCGCTGGATGCTGGACAGCTTCTGGTGCTTTCTCTTCATTTTCAGCTCCAAATTCTTGATCATTTGTCTTCTTTTGAGCCCTTCCTGTAATTAAGAAATCACCAGATTAATGACAATAGTGAGTTCACATAATTTTAAGGAAGAATTATATCAATTTGCTCAGAAAACCTATAGGAAGATATCACAATTGAAATCAATGAATTTAGATTGAAATCTTCCTATTATGCCTGATAACAAAGACTAAGCAATCAATACAGCATATGTATAGGGTCATAATAACACCATTTTATGGAGTTATCACCCACCACTGCCATCCACCACCCACGAGCCACTGCGATTTCCAAAGCATGGACAGTGGACAAGGTGGGTTTGGTTTTGGATCTGGGCAGTTCTGTGTTGTTGGTCACGGTGGATGACGGCAAGGGCTGGTGGCCGGTTCGCGGTAGCCAAATATGGGCTCTGTTCGGCCAGATCAGGGGTGGAGTGGCTAGGCGTGGTGGCGCGAGTAAGTCAACGGTGGTTCGTGGTAGATCGTTGGTTGGATTTGGCTTCTATTTAGCCATTGATCTAGATATGGCCCTCCGCCTCCCCCACCACTGCCATCCATCCACCCCAGATCTGGCTTTTCACTCCAAAGCACTATCTTTTCTCGACTAGGCAGAGCAAAGGCTGAGGTGAGGTAGTTCATGGTGGTGGTGCGTCGATGGTGGGGTTTGAGCTCAGTGGGTGAAGTTCGATAGAAGTTGGGTTCGTGGAGGAGATCTAGTAGGTCATGGAGGCTTGCTGGGTTGTTGTTTCAGGTTGGTGATGGGCAGGCGGTGAGGTATGGGAGCTAGTGGTTGTTTGTTTGAGGTGGTAGTGGTGGTGGTTCGGTGGCCATGGAGTTGGACGACAGAGATGGGTGGTGATGTAGGGAGGTTCATATGGCATAAGAAAGGGGTGTGGCTGTTTGGATCTGAGAAGTTGTGGGTGGGTCGTGAGGCTAGACTGCCGACAACGGAGCAAGTGAGGGAACGGTGGGTATGTGTGGTTGTTTGTGGTGGTTGATGGTGAAGTTGCCACCGATGACTATGTTAGCCATGACAACCATCACCCAAGAGAGAGGTGAATTGAGTGATTACAAATTTTAATGCAATTTTGAGAAATTAAGTATTTTGAATCACTCAAGTAATAAACGCAGTGGAACATGCACAACAAAGGTACAACTATTATAGATTACTCAAATACAACTTGGGATATATGATGAATTAAACAAATAAGCTAGATATCAAGTTCATAGAATCAAATTACCAAGATGACAAGATATGCAATAGATAATCAAACTCAATAATTTATCCTGGTTTAGCCACCAACCACTTGTGGCCTACATCCAGTCCCCAAGCTTAACTTGAGATTTTCTTTACTATCTCCTAGACTTCACGGGTGCTAGGAAAACCTTTGTATAAACAAGAGCACTCCTCACACCTTAGGATACCTCACCCCTTGGGATACCTCACCCTTGTGCTAGAGCCTCCAATTCTTCAAGCTTCACAAGTGCTTGATGACCTTTATAATCAAGAGCACTCACAATACCTTTGGGATACCTCACCCGTGTTTGAGTCTCAGTACAAGGGATACCTCACCCTTTACAATCTTGAGGGATACCTCACCCTCTTACAATGATTTCAAGGTGAATAGAAAGAATAGAAAGAGTAGATATACAACTTGAAGAACAAAGTTTGGATGATAGAAAACTCTCTCAAGAGTGGATAATACAAATTGAAGAACAAAGGAATAGAAGAATTTTGCAATAAAGAGCTCATAATATGATTTTGGTGATTCAAGGATCAAATCAAGTGTTCAAGAGGTGTATAAGCTTCATACAAGACTTATATATAGAGCCCAAGTGATAAAATAGCCGTTGGTAGTGTTTAGAAATGATTTTTTATGAAAACTAGCCATTTATAGCTGTTGGGAATGTTTCTAGGCACTTGGTAATCGATTACACACTTCTGGTAATTAATTAAATGGCTCCTGTCAACATTGTAATCGATTACAGGACTTGTGTATTCAATTACAACATTTCTAGTTTTGAAAGCTGACTTTAAAAGGTCTTAACTTCTTCATTTCTTATCCTATTAAAGCGAATGACCACTCATTGGAAATATCATTGAGTCTATTTTCAAATGAAATAAGTTTCAGAACAAAACTCAAAGTATTTTGAAAGATATGATCAAAAGAGTAATCAAAGGTCAACTTTTCAAAACTTAAACTTGACTGTTTTTGAAAACTGACTTTAAATGGTCATAACTTCTTCATTTCTTATCTGTTTAAAGCAAATGACCATTCATTGGAAAGATATTTGAGTATATTTTCATATGCAACAAGTTTCACAATAAATCTCAAAGTAGTTTGAAAGTTATGATCAAAATAGTAACTAAATGTCAGTTTTGCAAAACATAAACTTGGCTATTTTTCAAAGGTGTGAACTACCACCAAGATTAACTTTCCAAAAATAGTTTGTTGGACATTTAAGCATGTAAGAACCATTTTTAAATACTTAAAAACATATTTGAGCTCTTTTCTTGTAAAACCTCTATCTTTACATAGGAGAGAACCTAAAAGAAAAATATATCAATTCTAGTCCTTAGGCTTCTTGATGTAATCCAAGCTTCCACAAATTTCTTCTCTTCAAATCTTGTAAATTGCTTGGAACATCTTTATCATTCTTATTCTTCTTGAGTTGAGCATAGTTGTGATCTTTTGTTTTCTAGTTGCAATGCTCACTCTTGATACTAGGACTATCTTATAAAGTATTGCTCACTTAAAACAAGTATAGTTAGTCCAAATTCATAACTTAATATCTTAATATGCATGATTCATAAATGTATAACTCTAGTTAGTTTAACATGCATATAAGAATGTTGCATATATCTCATTGCATGATTATTAAGTGAAGTGTAACTAAATAAAGTACATAATCATGCATGATCTAATATATCTCTTTTAAGCACATATATGTAACATGATCAATATTCTTTTGTGATGCATTTGTCATCTATAAAGCACATCTATCAAGCATAAGCATTATTCTTTTTGTCTTGTGTTTGTCATCATCAAAACTTAACATATTGAACTATTAGAACAAACCTATTTCCACAGACTGGAGTAGAGATGGCTGCCTAGGGTGTAGGGGGATTGGCAACAAAGGTGTTAGGTTCAGTGGTTGGAGTGGTGGCTCTAACGACAGTTGGAGTGGTGGCTCCGGTGACTAGGGCTAGTGGAGGAAGGAAGGGAGATGAGAATGATGAATGTAACCAATTGTATTAGTTACAAGTCATCAAATCTAACACTTCATGTATTTTAAGCTTAAATCTATGATTCTACTTGAAAGGTGTATCATACACCATACTATGTAGAGTGTATATTAGACAGAGCCTGAAAACAGATGACATTGTTAATTGCTCATCGCTAAGCAACCCTGTAGAAGGTCTGTTCTTCAATTTAAGATCAGCAAATTAATTTGCTTTAATCAATTGTGAAATTTTGCACACCCACTTAATTTGATTAAAACCATATTTTATCTACATCAATTTAGAGTTAAGCACCATCTCTCTCACTCGCTTGAAAATGAAATAAATAGAGCAAAATTGATGAGGTGATAAAAATTGCCATAAAATTTTTCAGCGCGGGGGAAGCTAGTGGCATTGCCGGTACTAGCCAGGGTGAGCTTTCGGTTTTAGATTAGGATGACTAAAAATATGTATGGGGGACTATAATGATAATAACAATACATGAGGGGTTAAAATTTTAAAACAACAAAGTACTTTAACAACTTGTGATATCAGGTAAGATCAAGAGAGTATGAATCTTCCTGTTGTAAAAGAGTTTTGTTATATTTTTATAAATTTTTTTAATAATTTTTTAATATTAAATAAAAAAATAAATATATTTAATATATTAAAAATATAAAAAATTATTTAATTTTTTCTTTATTTAATGATTAAAAAAATTAATAAAATAATTAAATAAAAAGATTTAGAATTATTTATTGTAAAAGTACCCCAATTAATAATGAGTACATTTTTTCAAAAACAAATTACGTGGCGGCAATAATAAAAGTGCACAACACAGGTAGTTTTGAGATGCGATACGATCAACAGTCAAATCCTTTAATAATGGATGTTTTGAAAAATGCTTTAGTACCATTCAACATTATTGGAAAAAAAAATGAATTTATAAAAACTTCAATAAAAAGATGCATAGGTAAACTTCATTGTAGCACAAAAACGAACTTTCTCAAATATATCTCACTTTTTTTTCTTCTAATAGGATTTCTTATATAATAAATATTTCAAATCAACAAATATTAAATAATTTTTTTTGTAATTGAATTAAAATTTTAAATTTATATCATTTTTCAGATAAATTTTGCACAAATCTATACAATTTATAATCTAGAGGTCATTAAAAAAAGTTTTCTAAAGTTTGAGACAAGTGTCACTTTCTCATTAAAAATTTTTCTGCCAAAATTTTAAGAATACTAAGAACTATTGTTAGGTCTTGTGAAAGTGAGACTATTCCCTTGTATGGACTTAACTTGATACCATTTGATAACAGTTTCCAATCAGATGTAGATTTTCCTTTCTTAGTTGGTAATATGGAATTCGAATTCTTTCATTTGTCTATGATCTTCATATTTTGTCGTTGCTAGCTTTTTAATGTTATTTGAATTGATGTCTTATTTTCTTTGTTGTTTTGTTTGTTTTAGATGTAATGGATCTGCTGATAGCCGTTAGGACTGAAAAAGAATGAGAAAGATGGGAAAAAAATTGAGATGATAGTCATTGAGCTGGATGTTGATAGGTATTGAATTTGTCTATGTTATGTTGTTGGTGATATATCGGTTCGAACAGTAGTATCTATCTAACTCCCTTTTGTGAATGCAGTGTGAAAATGGAGGTTGCCCTTTTGGGAACCTATGTAGATGAGCTTACTTCTTTTATTGGTGCTAGTGATATCAATCAACTTGTCTTAGTTGTTGAGTTTGCGAAAGCCAATACTTTTAAGGGTTTTTAAATTTAATCATGTTCTTATTATTTATTCTTTATATGTCGAATTTGAATTTGTTTATGTGAATTATTAAAGATTGATCTTTAATTGTATTTAGGTAAGAGAGTGCTAGAGAATGTAATGTGGGTAACTAGGCTATTGTTAAATCCTAATATACCTGAAGTTGTTGAGTTCAGGAATAGGTCAGTAATGTGTGAATTCATATTCTGTTTAATATAATCAAATTTGTCATTTTTATTAATTAACACTAAACTTTGTATTTACTCCCTTGGTTATTTGTTTTGTAGGCTCCCTAATCCAAATGACGACAATTCTCAAGGTTCTACCATTTTGTCTGATGCTCCATATTATTGCTTGAGGATTGTTAACGTAATTAATTGTGATTGGTTATGATTAATTTTAAAAATAATTATAATTAATATAATATAAAATTAGTTTGATTTAATATATAATTATAATTTATTATTTTTTTATACAATTATTTTTTTACATAAATAAAAATTAATCTTTTTATATTTATTTATTCATAAATATATATAAATTATTAATATTTATTTTTTATTTTTATTTTTAATTTAATATCAAAGAAGTATTATTCTCTATGGCTTCTTTCTGTTTGGCTTTACAATCCGTACAACTTTTTTTTGGGCACAATGCTCTCTTGCCCACGTTGTTCTCTTTGTTGTCATACAATCTTTGTCTCTTTCTTTTGTCGTGGTGCAGCCCACATTGTTGACTAATGTTTTTTTGTTCTTCTCCATTTTGCTTCTAGCGTGCGGTGCTAAATAGAAGATTGAGATTTTGGTGCATTTTGCTGCACTGTTTTGTGCACCGTTTTGTACAGCGCACTGCTGTCTCATCCACCACATTTTTCATATTGCTGTCTACTGAACATCCCAATTGTGACGTGACCGTACTGCTCCTTCTGTTGGAATTTTTGATTCTGGGATTTGCTGATGTGGTACCAAACTCTTCTTAAGATTATTTTGATGAGATTTTTTTTATTTTTTGAGATTTTTTTTTGTCAATTTAGCTCTGAAAATATATTTTTTTGCTATTATTCATCTTTACTACTATAAAAAAGTTTAATGTTGCTCTATCTATTCCAATTTTACTCAATGGTTCAAACTACATCCACTGGATTAAGGCTATGCGTGACTTTCTCAATAGTCAAAAACTTTGGTAATATGTCACAGGAGATATTCTTGTCCTATCAAAACTGAAGATGACTTTGATGAGAAATATGTTGAAAAAATAGAAGATTGACATAACAAAAATCATCAGATTTTCACTTAGTTTCGAAACACCTCGACTCCCAATATTCACCTATAGTTTAGACGTTTTGACACTGCCAAAGAGGTATGAGATCTTCTTAAAATAGATATACAATTTCTTATTTATCTCATCGATATCAATTGCTGAAGGAACTTAATAGTCTAAAATAACAACCCGACCAAGCTGTATATGAGTTTCTTATTCAAATGGAAGCTATTTGGGATCAACTGATTCTGTGTGAGCCAACCTTGAAACACAAAAGTGATGCTAATTTATATGAGGAGTGCCGTGAACGCAGCAGACTCATCAAGTTTCTGATGACTCTCATTGATGACTACGAGCCTATTCGAGCTTCCCTGTTACATCAGGATCCCCTGCCCACACTTGAGGATGCACTTCTTCGCTTGAAATAAGAAAAAATTAGATTGGGTTTTCTTCGATTTAAAGTAGATTTAGCTTTTGCAATTACTCATAAAAAAGGCACATTTTGTGGTCGTTGCCACAAACTAGGTCATATTATTGTTGAATGTCCCACCAGAAAGTGTCATATTTGTAAGAAGAAGGGTCATATTGTTCCTGAATGTCACACCATAGAGTGCTATATTTGCAAGAAGAAGGGTCATATTGCTCCTAACTGTCCTAGTCGCTCACAGAACTCTACTCGCCCACAAAGGTCTGATCAAAGAAAGTTTCAACCATGTACTAGTTCCTCCTCTAAGCCTGTAATTACAACTTCAATTGCCGATGATGCCTCAAATTCCTAGATTTTTCTTTCCACTACTGATCATGAGTCTCTTCTTAAGCTAGTCATTTCTCATTCTAGTAATACTTCTACTGCCTTAGCCATTACCCCAAGTAATAATCATTGGTATTTTGATTATGCATGTTGTAATCACATAACCTCCTCATCCCATGCATTTTCATCCCTTTCTTCTAGACATAACATTCATTCTATTCATATTGCTGATGAGTCTCTTATGGAAGTAAGTCATAAGGGTCCTATCTGTCGACCTACCCTTACCCTATTAAACACTTACCTTATTCCAAAATTAAACTTTAATCTTATCTCTGTTGGCCAATTGTGTGACCTTGATTATATACTTACTTTTTCTTTTGCTGGTTGTTCTGTGCAGGATCCACGGACGAGGCAGATCATTGGGAATGCTCGTAAAGTTAGAAGATTGTTTGAGCTCACTAACCTCTATGTTCCTCTGCCTCCTGTGTCAACTATTTATGCTACTTCTACTACTTCTTCTCTTCAGTTGTGGCATAAACGTCTTAGTCACACTTCTCTTAGTAAATTACTTCATCTTATTTCTTAGGGTGTAAATTACTTCATCTTATTTCTCAAGGTGTCTTAAGATTTGTTAAAGAAGAGTCTTTGCAATGTACGTCTTGTCAAATAGCTAAACAACCTACTTTATCTTTTAATAAAAGTAATTCTATTTTTGTTTTCTCCTTTGATCTTGTTCATTTTGATGTTTTGGATCCAGCTCTTACACCCACTGTGGGGGTTATCGATATTTTGTGATTTTTATTGATGACTATTCACATTTCACCTGGAATATTTAAAGAAAAATCATTCTGAACTTCTTCAAATCTACATTACCTTTTCCACTATGATTAAAACTCATTTTTCAAAGACAATTAAAGTTTTTATACATGATAATGTCTCAGAATATCGTGATTAAAAACTTCTCACTTTTCTTATTGAACATGGAATCCTTTCTGAGTTTTCATGTCCTAGTACATTTCAGCAAAATGGTCATGCTGAAAGAAGTATTGACATATTCTTGACTCTGTTCGAGTTATGTTTATTTCCTCTTCTTGTCCTGAATGTATGTGAGGTGAAGCTGCTCTTACTACTGTTGATGAACCTGCAAAAATTTATATTTTTACAGTTCATTATTTTGGATTTTTCATTCTCTTTAATCTTTTTAATTGAGTTTGTTCTTGAGTTTTGTTATATTTTTGTTATTTTAAATTGTGTTTTAATTATGTATTTTTATGTGTTTTTATAGGTAATTGCATATGGAGAAGATTGGACGCTTGAACGAGGAAGAAAAGTTGAAAAAAACACCCTGATGGTCCAGCGCAGCGCCCAAGCGCCCAAAAGCCAGCGCTTGAGCGCTGACATGACAGAAACAAGGAAATTTTTTTGGCACCCCAGCGCTTAAGCGCTTGAGCGCCTGCAATGCAGCGCTTGAGCACTTAACACGTAACAGAACCTATTAATTTGCTATATATTCATGAGTTACGCAAGATTCAAAGGGGGACCCGTCAGGTTTGGCTGCTGGGCTGCTGAGGAGGAGGCTCCAGGCACTCCTTCCCTAATTTATCAATGGAGTTTGTCATTTTCTTCCTTTTATTTTGTTCTTTCTCTATGTATAACTAATTTTCCTTTGTTAGGAGATGATGGATCTTGATACTTGGATGATGTAATTTCTTTTATGAGTTTAATTCATGTTCCTATTCTATGATTTATGTGTTTATCTCTATTCTTAATGCTTTTCTAAACTTGATCAATTTGGAAATGAATTGTTGGGCTGATGTATGATTTGGAAAAATTTGCATGAGCCTGGATCTGTGATAAACACCATAATTTATGCAATCGCTAGGTATAGACGTTGTGAATTAATTCCCTTGTTCTTGATAATGCCTTTCTATTTTGGAATTAGACTAAGGGATTAGTTAATTCTAAAATAACGTAAGAGAATTAGTAATCCAAGGGATTGGATATTAACTAATTTTGAGAATTGACCATAAATCATTTATTTAGAACATGATTAAATCATTATTTGAATTTGCATCTAAAGAGTTCAAGTGAAGTCTGAACCTTAACATTTTCCTATTATTGTTTTTCAACTCCTGTCAAATTTTATTAGATTTACTTTGTTAAATTTTAATTACTTTCTTTAATTGTGTTTTTATTTTGGTTTTATCCACTCTCATCAATTGGATAGCTTAGATAGTGTTAATTTAATGGACTTAGTAATTGGCAATATAATCCTCGTGAGACGATACTCTATTCACTATTTTACTACTTGATGCGATTCGGTGCACTTGACGATTTCATACACGTTAGCTGTTTATGTTATGAATCGTCTCCCTTCATCTGTTCTTGGAAATGTATCTCCTTATGAACGTCTTCACTTGAGACCTCGAAACTACAGTTCTCTCAAAATTTTTGCTTGTGCTTGTTTTGTTCTCCTTCAACGCTATGAACACACCAAGCTTGAACCCCGTGCCCGTCTATGTTGTTTTTGGCTATGCTATTGAACACAAAGGCTATCGCTGCTGAGATTCAATCTCTCAGTGTATTCGTATTTTTTGACATATTGTCTTTTGGGAAGATACTTTTTCTCCACATTGTGTCAGTTTAGTTATTTTTTAGGTCTTCAGGTTTTTTCATCTATTGATGGTATTTATTTATCCCTCAAAAACTTGATGTGTAAAATCGATAAGTGCACTAAATCACAACAAGTAATAAAGTAGTGAAAAGAGTATCGTCACACGAGGATTATATTGCTAATTACCAATTTCGTTGAACTAACATTATCTAGGCTACTTCAAAAGGCAAGAGTTGACAAAAATGAGATTAAAAAGAAAACAATTAAAAAAAAGAAATTAGATTTAAACAAAACAAATTCAAGAAATCAAACACGAGATGAAAACAATAATAAGAAAGTGTTAGGGTTTGGATTTCACTTGAACTTTTTAAATGCACATCTAAATATTGGTTCAAACATGTTCTAATTCAATGATTTATGGTCAATTCCCAAAATTAATCAATATTCAATCCCTTGGTATATTAATCCTCTTAAACTGTTTGAAATTAACTAATCTCTTAGTCTAACCCCGAATAGAAAGACATTATCAAGAACAAGGGAATTAAAAGAAAGACCACATAACCCACAACGTTTATTCCTAGCGATTGCAGAAATTATGGTGTTTATCACAAGATCTAAGTTCATGCAAATTTTTCCAAATCATACATCAACCCAAAAGATCATTCCTAAATTGGCCCGATTCAGAAAAACATTAAGAATAGAGATAAACACATAAATCATGAAATAGAAACATGCATTAAACCTATAAAAGAAGTTACATTATACAAGTATCAAGATCTATCGTCCCCCTAATAAAGGGAAGTTAGTTACACATACGAAAAGAATAAAACAAAGGAAGAAAGATGACAAACTCCATTGCTAATTAGTGGAAAGGTTGAAAAAAAATCCCTAATCTTTAAGCCTTGATGCGCCCACACCAAATTAGGATTGAGTTGTCTTGACAGCTGCTGCAGTGCGTGTTGCAATTTGGCGTAACTTCCTCTTTATAATTTTAAAATCTTGTACAGTTACGCATCCAGCGCTTGGGAGTTAAGTTACCAGAAGCCAAAATTTGCCTTGATGCCAGCGCCTGAGCACTAGCTCCCTAGTGCCTAAGCACTAAACTCCCAGAAATAAGCCTCTAATCTGCCAATTGCGCACTTGAGCGCTGAAGTCCCAGCGCTTGAGCGCTGGGATAGAATAGAAATTCCTCATTCTGCCTAGCCAGCGCTTGAGCATTGAGTGTCCAAAGAGCATTTTCAGCCTTTCTTCCATGCAAAACTTCCAGTCTTCATCTTGTGCAAATACCTATCAAAATACAAGAAAATAATAAATAAGAAAAATAATTTAAAACATTAAAATTATGATAAACTTAAGGACAAAACTGAATTAAACAAATTAAAAGAGAATGAAAAACCTAGAAATTGAATCGTAAAAACATGGTTTTTTAAAGGTTCATCACTCCCCCAAACTTAGGATTTTTGCTTGTCCTCAAGTAAAAAGAAAAATAAAAAGAAGGAAAATCTTTTTGGTGACCGACAACTATACATCCCCCTACAAAGACTCCGAACTCAGGGAAACACTTAAGCTGACTCAACAAACAAATC
This sequence comes from Ormosia emarginata, assembly GCA_029884605.1. Taxonomy (NCBI): domain Eukaryota; kingdom Viridiplantae; phylum Streptophyta; class Magnoliopsida; order Fabales; family Fabaceae; genus Ormosia; species Ormosia emarginata. Next base: position 1,585,440 of record JAQQTP010000057.1, on the reverse strand, counting down.
AAAACAAGACATTTCCAGGAAATGAATATCATATATATATCCTCAGAAATTGTTCTAAAATCTCAATTCAAGGAATCACATATGAAAAATCCAATCATCATAATGCTCTCACATGCAACATCTCATACATAACTGACTTCCCCAAAAGCATGCATGAAAGACCAATTCACAAAGAAGTTCAAACCTGGATAGGTTTATAGAAATGCAAATGTATATCAAACTTGCACCCATAGGATTGTTTTTCATCTCTCTCTCCACTAATATAAACAACACAAAACTAGGGATTAATAGGGACTTTATGAGCTTGTAATAACAGGCCAGGGGTATGGTTTAAGAAAGAAAAGGATAAAGGAAATAAAACAAAAATTGAAATACAAGTCATGCATAATCCACAATTCAAGTCTCAAAATATTAAATAAGTGCACAATGAATCACCCTAATTCAAAACTTTGACTTGTAAATTTTTTTTCTTTTTTTTTTCATGTATCCACCCCCAAATTTACTTCTTTGCAATACTTTGGGTAGACTATTTCTTTTCTCTTTCTTTTCTTCTTTTTTTCTTTTTTTTTTTTAAATAACATACTTCTCAAATAACTTGTGCACAAAATGATTAAGGCTTAAAAAGTGAAACAATACATAACATGCATTCAATAAAAGGGTGAGAAAAAGGAAAAAGATTCTTAAATGGGATTGGAAAAGGAATTTATGGGTAAAAGAAAAGAAACGAAGGCTAAATATATATACAAGGCTGCAAAAAGGGACCTATGGATACACTGTATTAACAGGTTGGCTTGAAAGGCTCAAACGGTACAAAGAAGGCTCTTATCATTTCCCTGATCATGCATCATCTATGATTTCGCCTCAAGAGAAATTCAAACAACTTCTAGAAACAAGTCATCTATAAAAATGCAATCCTATAAACTTTCTCTAAGTTTGACATGCACTCAAATTTCCAAGGTCTTTGCAATCATACAAATAGGAAGCACAATCATGCATAATCAGAGTAATAAAGATCAAAATCATTCTTGAATTCTCATGTGATATCTTAGAAAAGAAATCAATTCACAACTTAAATAATCATAGGATATTCAATTCAAAAACACTGGCAAGCCATTGACTCAAAACTAAAAGACCTACATAAATAATCAAAGAAAAAATAAAACAAAGAAAAGCAAAATAAAACAAAAATAAACAAAAATCAGAGTTACCCTCCCCCAAACTTAGAAATCAGGACAGTGCCCTCACTGTTCATATCAGAAGCAAATGCAATAATCAATCAAGATCATAAGGGCACAATAATAAAAGAGAGGGTAAAGAAAGCTCATTGATATGGTAGAAGGTAAATCAAGCTCTTCATCATCATCATCATTCTCCTCTTCATCTTCCTCACTGAAGTTAATGTTAGGCATGATCTCCTGATCAGTCATAGGGCCCAAAGGTGCAGTGTCTAAGTTCAGGTGCTTTGCTATGCCGCGCAATAGCTAGATAGTGTAGTTGAATTTCCTCTGGTTCTGACACTGCACATGCTCTAACTTATCCATTCTTTGCGATAAAGTGAGCACTCGGCGAGGTGCCCTCACTGTTGGGGCTGGTGGAGCAGGAGCTTGAGGTATTGGGGCTGGTTGTGCTGCTTGATCTTCCTCAAAATACCTCGCAATAACTGATTCTGTGAGATGAGGTGTAGGTTGAATGACTTGATCACTAGTGAGCTTAATGCTTTTCACCGCGCACCACCGGGAAATGAGCAATAGGTACGACGGGCTTCCAGAGGTTTCTTGAGCCATCATATGCATGTTGAAATCAATAACTCTCCCTATATTCACAGGATCACCAATCATAATCGCATAAACCAGCAATGCCCTCTTGATAGGAACCTCAGATGCGTTGGAGCAAGGTAAAATGTTGGATTGGACAAACGTGCACCATACCCTTGGAATTGGTTTGAAGTCAGCTTTCTTCAAGAATTTGAGTTAGTTGTTCATATCCAATTCCTATTGTGCACCTTCCTTACATAATGTGCACAGTACAAGATCTGCTTCCAGGTTCCTACTCAGCAAGTAGTGATAGCTACACTCACCGGGTAGATCATACTTCAGGCCAAAATACTCATTCAACACATCCTTGCCAAACTCTATTTGGGTCCCCCACACCACACTTTGAAATCTGGTTCCTTTATTGGGGATAGTGAAAGCATTGGCGTAAAATTTCCGGACCAACGGTTGTGACCCTGGATCTGTGATCTGGCATAATTTATGATAGCCTCGCTGCATAAGCTGAGAGTGCATTTCTAGATACTCACCCTCTTCTAAGACAAATCCCCACTCACGAACAAAGTTTCTTTTCAGCAAGGCATTGGTGAACTGCTTTTTGTGCATCTCTGAGCTGAACCGGCTTGCATCAAATGAAACATAACTAGAACCTTCTCCAAAAGGAACTCTGCTCCTCTTCTTTGGTGGCATTATTACTGTCCTGAAAAACACAAACAAAAAGAAATATATGAGTATCCTTTAACAAAGATTAATAGATCAAGTAAACAGCCAGAATCAATGGAAACTATATTTACCAATAATTCACTTGCATTTCAGAACATGCAATCAGATAAAATCATGTAGCATGTGAACGTGTAAGTAAATCAACAAAATGAATCCAAACAAAACTGACAATAATCCAATACCAGCCAATTTCACAATTAGATTCTTTAATGTTGTAATATCATCATCAATATGCCAAATCAGAATTTCAGATTCACTGAACAATGTAATCCACAAAATATTTGTAGCAATCCAGTTACCACATCAGCATATTGCTAAAAGTACTCAAAATATGAACATAATCAATTATGCGCAATAATGAGTTCAATTAGACTATCGAAAACCAATAATTTCAGCATCTGGATTTACTAATCACTTCTAATCAATCAAATTGCAGGAATCAAATTAAGTGCATGTTTGGTTGGACTTAAATTAGCTTAAATTAGCTTTTTTTGAAAAAAAAATTTGTTTCAACAGTGTTTAATCATGTTTGGCAAAACTAACTTAAGCTTTTACACGAAATTCAATATAAAATAAAAGCTTTTTTAAGCTAATTTTTATAATGCTGAAGATTGAAGCTTATGATTCTAGCTTATAGATTATTCCTTACATTTTGATATGTAAATACCATTTTGTCCTCAATCAAACAACTTTTTTAATCATTCTATACCTATTTTAGTAATTTAATCCATAAAAGAGACTCTTTTTTATATCAACCAAATGACATAGATTAATTTAAAATCACTTTTCAACTAATATATCCAAACATAAAAATAAATCGATTATAACAAAAAACTTTTATACAATAATCGATTATTGAAATAATCAAAGTTTTCACAGCTGAACCAAACACACACTAAATAGCTGCAGTAAATCAACCCAATTGATGCCCAATTTCACATAAATTCAAAAATTCCCAATCAAGAACCCTAAAACCCCAATCTGCTCAATTCATGAATTTTGACAAAATAAAACAATAAATTGGGATTAAGGATAACTGACATACCTAAATATTGAAAGAAATTAAAGCAAAAAGATGAGAAAAAGGGATGGGTCACGGAGAAACTACACCACGCAACGTACAAACATACGTCAGATAGAAAATCCCCCTTTTTGATGCAATAAAACAACCAAAATTGAAAGAAATGAAGAAAGATAAAACATAAATTGGAAGATAAAAGCCTTAGGAGTGATATTTTTTAGAGGAAATGAGAGAAATCTGAGAAATTTGGGAGGATAAGAGCGTTCAACGCTTGAGCTTTGAGAACGCTATGGTTAAATGGCTCTCTGCCATCCGCACGCTTGAGCGCTGAGGTTCCAACGCCTGAGCGCTTCCAGCGCCTGAGCGCTTCCAGCGCCTGAGCGCTTAATGACCAGCGCTTGAGCGCTGGTTCCAAATTCCTTGCTACTCGCGTGCTTGAGCGCTGATTTTCCAACGCCTAAGCGTTTGCACACTTGAACCCTAAGAGTTCCAATGCTTAAGCGCTGGATCAGGTTTTTTTTTATTCATGAAATAAACAGAAACTTAAATAAAAATTAACAGAAATTAAATAGCCAAAATAAATTAAAAAAAAAGAAAATAAATTTGGGTTGCCTCCCAAAAAGCGCTTGTTTAACATCATTAGCTTGATGTTGTCTATTCTCAATCAGGTTGGTTGAGTGCCTAAGAAGACTTCTGCCTATCAAACTCACCTCCCCAGTAGTGCTTAAGCCTGTGACCATTGACTTTGAAACTTCTTCCTGAACGAGGTTCCACAATTTCAATTGCTCCAAAACGAGAAGCTTCTTTGACTTGGAATAGGCCATTTGGACTTCAACTTATCTGAAAACAATTTCAACCTTGAGTTAAATAATAGTACTTGTTGACCTGGTTCAAAGTGTCTCCAAGTAATCTTTCGATCGTGCCATATCTTTGTCCTTTCCTTATATAGACGAGCATTCTCATAAGCTTCATTTTGAAACTTGTCCATCTTATTTATCAGTAACAACCTTTTCTCTCCTATAAACTTCACATCAAAATTCAAAAACTTAATTGCCCAAAATGCCTTATGTTCAAGTTCCACAGGGAGATGACATGATTTTCCAAAGACCAGTTTATATGGGGACATACCAATGGGGGTCTTATATGCAGTCCTGTATGCCCATAATGCATCATCTAACCTTAGTGACCAATCTTTTCTAGAAGTGTTAATAGTTTTTTCTAAAATACTTTTCAATTCCCTGCTAGACACCTCTACTTGACCACTTGACTGGGGATGATAGGGAGTGGCTATCTTATGTTTAACACCAAACTTACTCAAAATAGCCTCAAACTTCCTGTTACAAAAGTGTTTCACCCTATCACTAATTATTGCCCTAGGGATGCCAAATCTAGTAAAAATATTCCTCTTAATAAACCTGACAACCACCTTGGCATCATTAGTTTGTGTGGCAATGGCCTCCACCCATTTAGAAACATAATCAACAGCCACCAAAATAAACTGATTAAAGAATGAAGAAGGGAAAGGGCCCATAAAATCAATGCCCCATACATCAAACAACTTTATCTCCAAAATATTATTGAGAGGCATCTCATGTTTTCTAGAAATACCACCAAATCTTTGGCACTTGTCACAGCTTTCAACAAACTTGTGAGCATCTTTAAACAAAGTAGGCCAATAGAAACCAGATTGTAATACCTTTGTTGTAGTTCTATTGCCTCCAAGATGACCTCTATAATTAGAACTATGACAGTGCCACAGAATGTTTGGCACTTCTTCCTCAGGTACACATCTTCTCAACATACTATTAGCACAGATTTTAAAAAGGAAAGGTTCATTCCAAACATAATACCTGACATCACGAAAGAACTTTTTCTACTGTTGCCATTTGAAATCTGATGGAACAAGCCCATTTGCTTTGTAATTTGCAAAATCTGTAAGCCAAGGCAACAATTGTACAACAAAAAGTTGTTCATCTAGGAACTCTTCCTTAATAGGCACCTGTTCTTCTTTTGAATCTCCTCCATGAGTGATCCTCGACAAGTGGTTAGCTACCAAATCCTCTGTTCCTTTCTTGTCTCTAATTTCCAAGTCAAACTCTTGTAATAGTAGAATCTATCTGATGAGCCTAAGCTTTGCATCTTGTTTAGTCAAGAGATATTTTAAAGTAGCATGGTCAGTATAAACAATAACTCTTGACCCAACTAAGTAAGAATGAAATTTATAAAATGCAAAGACTACAATAAGTAATTCTTTTTCTGTGGTGGCATAGTTAAGTTGTGCTTCATTCAAAACTCTACTAGCATAATAGATCACGTGCAAAACTTTATCTTTTCTCTGTCCTAAGACAGCACCTACAACAAAATCACTTGCATCACACATTAATTCAAATGGCAAATTCCAATCAGGAGTAGCAATTATAAGGGCATAAATAAGCTTGCTTTTCAAAAGATCAAATGCATGCAAACAATCATCATTAAAATCAAATGGTGCATCTTTGACTAGCAGTTCACAAAGAAGCTTAGAATCTTGGAGAAATCCTTTATGAATCTCCTGTAAAAACTAGCATGCCCAAGGAAACTTCTTACTCCCTTAACATTGATGGGAGAGGGTAGTTTCTCAATAACCTCAACCTTTGCTTGATTAATCTCAATATCCCTCAAAGAGATGCGATGTCCTAGAACAATGCCCTCATGCACCATGAAATGACACTTCTCCTAATTCAAAACCAAGTTAGTTTCCTGGCATCTTCTCAAAACTAAAGAAAGGTTAGACAGACAAGTATCAAAAGAAGAGCTAAATACAGAAAAATCATCCATAAAAATCTCAACAAACTTTTCAATCATATTAGAGAAAATGGAAAATATACACTGTTGAAAAGTTGCGGGAGCGTTGCATAAGCCAAAAGGCATCCTTCGGTATGCAAAGACTCTATATGGACAAGTAAAAGTTGTCTTCTCCTTATCTTCGGGTGCCACCAAGATCTGATTATAACCAGAGTAACCATCTAGAAAGCAATAATAGGTGTGACCCGCTAGTCTCTAAACCATCTGATCAATAAATAGGAGAGGAAAATGATCCTTCTTTGTTGCACTGTTGAGCCTCCTGTAATCAATGCACATTCTCCAGCCAGTTACTGTCCTTGTGGGGATGAGTTCATTCTTTTCATTGACTATCATTGTCATCCCTCCTTTCTTTGGGACAACTTGAACTGGACTGACGTATGAGCTATCTGAAATAGGATAGATAATGCTTGCATCATAGAGCTTCATCACTTCTTTCATTACAACTTCCTTCATGGTGGGATTCAGTCTTCTTTGTGGTTGCACCACTAGCTTGTAGTTGTCCTCCATTAAGATCTTATGCATGCAAATAGTGGAACTGATGCCCTTAAGATCGTCAATGGTCCACCCAAAAGCTAACTTATGCTCCCTCAGAACTCTCAAGAGCTTCTCTTCTTCTTTAGAACTGAGTTCTACGTTCACGATCATTGGAAAAGTATTGTTCTCACCAAGAAATGCATATTTGCGATTAGAAGGAAGCTGTTTCAGTTCTAGCTTAGGGGGCTCCTGTATAATCTCAACTTCCTTCTTCAATTCTTCTTTCTGGAAATGAGCGACAATTGACTGAACTTCTAATTTTGCTATGCACTTTGATATCTCTAGTGTTGTCTCTGTATCATCTTCCACTGAGAATTTAGAATTCACCAATACTGATTTAGATAGAGATGTACGAGTACTCTGATCAAATACTTTCTCAACGAGGGAGTCAACTATATCCACTCTAAGGCACTGTTCTTCCTCTGTCGAATGTTTCATTGCATCAAGAATACTGAATGTGACCTTCTCGTCTTGCACTCTCAATACAAGCTCCCCTTGTTGCACATCAATCAATGCTCTCCCAGTTGCTAAAAAAAGTCTGTCCAAGATGAGAGGAATGTCTGCATCCTCCTCTATATCAAGAACCACAAAATTAGCTGGAAAGATGAATTTATCCACTTTAACTAGCACATCATCAACTATACCATAAGTATGCTTGATAGATCGATCCACTAGTTGAAGAGATATCATTGTTGGCTTCATTGATTCAATTCCTAACTTGTGCATAATAGATATAGGCATGAGATCGATACTAGTCCCAAGATCACAAAGAGCTTTTCCAATAGTAAGCTTACCTATGGTGCAAGGAATAGTAAAACTACCTAGATCTTTTAGTTTCAGAGGTAATTTCCTTTGAATTGTTGCACTGCATTCTTCAGTAAGCATCACTGTCTCATCCTCTTTCAGTTTCCTTTTCTTTGAGAGCAAGTCTTTCATGAATTTAGTATATGAGGTCATCTGCTTGAGCGCTTCATCAAAAGGGATATTAATCTGTAGTTTCTAAGAACTTGGAAAATTGCTTCTCTTGAATCTTCTTCTTGAATGTTTGAGGATATGGAAGTCTAGCATAAAGTGAAGAATCAATAGTTTTCTTTAGCTTTGAGTCTTTCTTTCTCCTCTGCACTCTTGGTTGTTCCTCTTTAGCTTCAACCTCTTTAGTAGCATCCTGAGATAAATCCTCTTCAAATGGAACATCATTATTTCCACTCTAATTTTCTGAAGAATCAGATGCTTCCTTCTTGTCATCCTCCAAAGTCTTACCACTTCTTAAAGTGATAGCCTTACACTGCTCCTTAGGATTCACTAAAGTATCACTGGGCAAACTACCTAGAGGTCTCTCTTAAAGCTGTTTTGCTATTTGCCCCACTTGATTCTCAAGACTTTTGATAGCAGCCTCATGATTCTTGAAATTGGTTCTCAACTCCTCCATGAAAGCTGAAGTCTGTTGCATAAACACAGAGGTCTGTAGAGAAAGTTTCTCCATTGCAATCTCAAGAGGAGACTTCTGTTCTGGTTGAGCATTCAGTGGAACAGCTTGATTCTTCCAATATAAATTGGGGTGATTCCTCCATCTTGGATTATAAGTATTCGAGTATAGATTACCCTGTGGCCTTGAAGGATTTCCCGAGTAGTTCATCTGTTCTGGAGCAACAAAACCTGAATTCCCCACTTCATATTAACCATTGACATAGCTGCCTCCACAGAAATCGTAAGTCAGGCCTTGGTGATTAACTGAATTTACTTGCAAAGTGCCAACTTGCTTAGTGAGGTTGACAACGTGTTGCAGTAAAGTTTGATTCTGTGCAAAGATGGCATCAACAGCGCCTAGCTCTAATACTCCCTGTTTGACTGTCGATATTCTACTAGGAATCTAATATTCATTAGTAGCCATGGTCTCAAATAATTCTTCAGCCTCTTTTGGAGTCTTTGTGTTTAGATGCATTGACCATTGCTCTAGTAGGATGACTTAACCCATTGTAGAATATCTGTACCTGCTGCCAAACCTTGAAAGCATGATGAGAACATTTTCTAAGCAACTCCTTGAATCTTTCTCATGCTTCATAAAGAGATTCACCCTAGTTTTGAGTGAAACAAGCAATCTCACTCCTTATCTCATGAACATAGCTAGAGGGAAATACTGAGTGAGAAATTTACTGACCAGATCATCCCAAGTGGATATACTTTCTTGAGGCTGGGCTTGTAGCCAGCTCTTGGCCTTATCCTTCAAAGAAAATGGGAAAAGTCGTAACTGGATGGCATCGTCACTGGCTCCATTATACTTAATAGTATCACAGAGCTGCAAGAAATTGGTAATATGCAAATTAGGATCTTTTGCTTGACCTCCCCCAAACTGATTCTACTGCACCAGTTGTAGAAGTGCTGGTTTAATCTCAAAGTTGTTCACTTGGATGGCAAGTCGCACAATGCTGTTTGTGACACTTTCAGAAGATGGAGTAGCATAGCTAGTTATAGTGCGTCTTCTCTCTGCATTATTAATCTCAGTCATCTTTGATTATTCAATTTTCTTCACTTCCCTGATTGCTTTTCTGATTACTCTTTCTGTCCTTGTTATCTCTGGATCAAAAAGTAATATTTCTGACTCCAAAGAACCTTGCATAAACAAGAAAACAAGCAAATCAGAGTGAAGTAAAGAAGAGAATAAAAATAAATTAAAAAGAAACTAACTAAAATAAAATAAAATAAAACAAATTAAAATTAAAACTAAATAACTAAAAATAAACAAATTAATGTTCTTTTAACTACTACTTAATATTGACAAAAAATAATACCCAGTAACGGCGCCAAAAACTTGATGTGTAAAATCGGCAAGTGCACTGAATCGTAACAAGTAATAAAGTAGTGAAAAGAGTATTGTCCCACAAGAATTATATTGCCAATTACTAATTTTATTAAACTAACACTATCTAGGCTACTTCAAAAGGCAAGAGTTGGCAAAAACGAAATTAAAAAGAAAACAATTAAAAGAAAGAAATCATATTTAAACAAAGCAAATTCAAGAAATCAAACACGAGATGAAAACAATAATAAGAAAGTGTTAGGGTTTGGATTTCACTTGAACTTTTTAAATGCACATCCAAATATAGGTTCAAACATATTCTAATTCAATGATTTATGGTTAATTCTCAAAATTAATCAATATCTAATCCCTTGGTATATTAATCCTCTTAAACTATTTGGAATTAACTAATCTCATAGTCGAACCCCTGAATAGAAAGGTATTATCAAGAACAAGGGAATTAAAAGAAAGACCACATAACTCACAACGTCTATTCTTAGCGATTGCAGAAATTATGGTGTTTATCACAAGATCTAAGTTCATACAAATTTTTCCAAATCATACATCAACCTAAAAGATCATTCCCAAATTGGCCAGATTCAGAAAAACATTAAGAATAGAGATAAACACATAAATCATGAAATGAAAATATGTATTAAACCCATAAAAGAAGTTACATTATTTAAGTATCAAGATCCATCATCCCCCTAACGAGGGGAAGTTAGTTACACATAGGAAAAGAATAAAACAAAGGAAGAAAGATGACAAACTCCATTGCTAATTAGTGGAAAGGTTGAAGAAAATCCCTAATCTTTAAGCTTTGATGCGCCCACACCAAATTAGGATTGAGTTGTCTTGACGGTTGCTGCAGTATGTGTTGCAATTTGGCGTAACTTCCTATTTATAATTTTAAAATCCTGTACAGTTACGTACCAATGCCTGAGTGCTGCCTCCCCAGCAACTAAGCGCTGAACTCCCAAAAATAAGCCTCTAATATGCCAATTGCATGCTTGGGCGCTGAAGTCCTAGTGCTTGAGCGTTGGGATAGAATAGAAATTCCTCATTCAAGCGCTGGCTCTTAAGTGCTTGAGCGCTGAGTGTCCAAAGAGCATTTTTAGCCTTTCTTCCATATAAAACTTCCAGTCTTCATCTTGTGCAAATACCTATCAAAATACAAGAAAATAATAAATAAGAAAAATAATTTAAAACATTAAAATTATGATAAACTTAAGGACAAAACTGGATTAAACAGATTAAAAAAGAATGAAAAACCTAGAAATTGAACCGTAAAAACATGGTTTTTTAAAGGTTCATCATTTAGCAAAATCTATTTCGGATCTTATTTCTGGAGTTGATTTCTCAAATAGTCGCATCAAGTCTACTCCTTTAGAACCTAATGTCATGTTTACACCTTTGAATGGTACTATACTTGATAATCCCACTCTCTATTGGCAGTTGATTGGCAGCTTGATTTATCTTACTGTTACTCGTCCAGACATTTCATATGTTATTCATCTAGTCAGTAAGTTTATGTCAGCTTTGCGCACTATTCATTATGCTATTGGTCTACATATTATTCGGTATATTATAGGAACTTTGTTTCATTGGCTTCATTTCTCAGCTAACTCTTCCTTGGTTCTTCAGACTTATTCTGATGATGACTAGGGTAGAGACCTCAATGATCGCCGATCCACCACTGACTACTATATTTATCTTAGTGATGCACTTATTTCATGGTGAAGCTGATGTGTGGATAAAATACACACATCTTGTGCTTGATTTAAGATAGATTTAGGTGTGCTTTGATTGATTTATATTGGAATTTATGTCACATTTAATCTATTTATCCTTGGTATCTTATGATTGGTCTTTCTATATGTTTTTAGGTCCAAAAAAGGTGTTTTGACATGATTCTATGAAGTTTTGGATGGATTCATTGCAATGGAGTTGAGCTCAAAATTCATATAGCCAAGATTGACAGAGTTTTTGACTTTTGTACGATAAAATGAGCATAACTTGAGATACAAAAGTCGAAATGAGGTGATTTTGGTGTCATTGAAAAGCTAAGAAAAAGATCTACAACTTTCATACCGACCACTTTTCAAAAAAAAAATAACATTTTAAGTGATTTAAGAGTTAGACACGGCCGTGTCTAACTTGGAAAATGTTTCTGTCAAGCTCACACAACCCTGTCTAACTTCAATGAAGCTTCTGACTGAGACACGGCCGTGTCTCTTGGACACATGACCGTGTCTCCCCCAAATGTACAAAGTATGCTATTTTTAAGCACACGCGGTCGTGTCGAGCTTAGACACAGCCGTGTGAGACTCCTTGACGCGAAAAAAAAGAAGTTGTTTTTACCCCCAAAACATTATAAATAAGGGCAAACCCTCAAACCTGATATACTTTTTCAACGATAGACTTTGAGAAGCAATTTGGAAGGGAGAATTGCTACGAATTCTTGGAGGACGACTACGAAGAGAGGACGACATTCTTGAAGGCTTGAAGATCATAATCACCGTAAAAGGAGTTTTGATTTCTCTTCCCTTATAGTTTTCTCCTTTCTTTGGGTTAGTTTCCATGGATTTGTATCTTGATATGGGTATGTTTATATTGAACATGAGTAGCTAAACCCATAGCTAGGGCTATGGGGGATCTTGTTTCCTTAATTATTTGGGTTTAATTTCTAATTTGATTAAGGTAATTTCTTTTAAGGTCTATCATATTGATTACATTCTTGTTATAACTTGATCACTTTTGGCATGTGTTAATTCATTGTTTGACCAGTGACTATCTACATTCAATGAGTGGATCTATATGGCACGCCTAGGATTAGATTGGTGAATGACCAAACATTAATTTATTTTACCAATAGAATTGACGGTATGGTAGTTCATCTCTTGAATTGGGGCTTAATGCATTCTTGATTAATTCAACTAAATGACCAAATAGGTGAATTAAATTAGGAATAAAATATTGTTTCATCCATGACCATTGGGATTCAATAGCAAATAAGAGAATATTGGCAAAAGAATTACCTTACATCATAATTGAAAGAAAATTTAAATAATTAGATTCAAGTGAACCTTGCGCCCTAGTTTCTCTCTTATTGATTTCTCTCTATTTTGCTTGATTGTTCATTGTTTTTCTTCTTTATTTATTTTCCAATTTTATTTTGAATTTCATACCCCTTTCGATTGCCTAAATAACAAAAGAGTTTTACGAAACTATTAATTACCATTTTTTTCTCGTGGGATTGATAACTGAGACTCAAGTCGTATATTACTTGGCGATAGAGTGCACTTGTTCTTAATGTATTTTATGTGTATCAAAAGTAAAAAATAGACTTTCACTGCATGTTCTAGTGCTAAAGCAGAATATCGGGCACTAGATGACATCACATCCGATATACTTTGGTTACGGTGACTACTTGACGACTTGGGCATTTCTCAGTCCTCTCCCACTACTCTATACTGTGATAATATGAGTGTTATTCAGATTGCTCACAACGATATTTTTTATAAGCACACCAAGTATGTTGAGATCGACTGTCACTTCATCTGTCAACACATTCTTCGTGGTGTTTTTCGTTTATTTTCCATTAGCACTATTGATCAGTTAGCCGATCTGTTCGCAAAAACTCATCATTTTGGGAGATTTCGCACTTTGGTTTCCAAACTCAAGTTAGTTTCTTCTACACCCACTTGAGTTTGAGGGGGGATGTTAGCGTGATTAATTGGGATTGATCACGATTGATTTTAGGAATGATTGTAATTGATGTAGTACAATATTAGTTTGATTTAGTACATAATTATAATTTATTATTTTTCTTTTCTACATAATTGCCTTCTTGTATAAATAGAGGTTAGCATTCTTGTATTCATTTATTCAGAAATATACACAGATTATTAATATTTATTTTCCTTTTTCAATTTCTAACTAGAATGTTTTTTTTTTTTTTTAATTTGACTCCTAAGAAGTCTATTGAGTGGCTCAAAGACTGCAAAGATATGAGTTTCATACATAATTAATTTTGTATTCTTTACTATTGTTTTAAGTTATACATATATATATATATATATATATATATATATATATATATATATATATATATATATATATATATATATATAAGAATTCTTATATCAAGACTTTTTTATTTCAATTACAGGATGGGTTATACATAGCATATGCTACTGTCAAGAGTGTGAACAATGGTTCGAGCTGGTGGTACCCTTGTTGGGAATTGCGGATACATCACGCAGCAGAATAATAAAAATTTCCTCGCTGAATCCATGCGAAAAAGCCATAATCTGAGTTTTAAAACATTTACCTCTTGAAGCGTGATAAACTCGAGTGATGTGAATCACCAACACCGTAATAGTGACGATGTCTCTGTTGTATCCACACGAACAGACTTGCAAAATGTCCAACGTTCGCAGTCTTAGAGTCTGACCTCTCTACAACAGTGCTAGCTGCGAAGAGAAGAAAAGAAAACCTATCACTCTCTGACTCACTTTCTGTAGGTGCGGCTAGGGTTCTGTAATATCTTACTAGCAGCCCCCTTAGCAGTACTATTTATAATAGTGACTGCCTTAAGTGAGTGTGAGCAGTAGCAAGGTAAGTTGTACAACCCTAGACTCATCTGTTATGAGTTAGGCCCACAATTGAATCCGAGTCCGACTTGGATCCTTATTACTCCAATTTAGTCTACTCTAAGTGTGTGACCTTGCAGGTTCTCATGAAGTTGGTAGTAATATTAAAATCTTATTTTAATATTACAAACAATGAGTTGTATCTAGCAACACATCGCTGCTACCCAAGTAATGAGAATGTTAGTGATTTGATATAACCTATTCGTGACCAATGTTACATGTAGTTTAGTCCCTTTGTCCAGATATCTGGATTGAACACAAGACATGGAATGTGTCACCCTTGTTTAGTTCAATCTTCAGTTTCCTAATTCTCGAGTAGACATAGTAATAACAAATGAGATCAATATCTCATATTGACTCATTTGAGTATGACCATGCATTTCGTAGTCTCACTCAATTAGGGGGCCAAAAGATATCACTCCTATTATGTAGGATGGATAAATCTCATCTAGGTCACTCACATCCCTCCACATGAATCACGGTATGTCTAATAACTAACTTTATAATCATCTTGTTACAGATGATGTTTGATGGCATTAAAACACACAACTCCTCATATAGGAATCGTAGTGATTTCAGGTCAAAGGACCACATACACCATTAGCACTACGAGAATCGCTTATGATACTCACGTAACGATCCACGTAGCATTCTCATGGGGGGTCTGTCCAATACATCATTACTCTAATATGTATCTATGTGAAGACTTGATATCTCATATCCATGACCCGTGAGATGTGGTCATCAGTTTACATACATACTAGTCTCAATGCATTATTATTATCCTAATTAACAATAATATTTGACTAGGGACATTTAAGAATAGTGTTTTATCCAATAGGATCTCACGATCAAGTCATCAACTTGATGTCCTATGGTATCAAACTTACTATTCTAAGGACTTTATTATGTTTATAAAAAAAGAACACAATAAATGACATGTCTTATATATTAAAATCAGCATAAAAAGAACACAATAAATGACATGCCTCATATATTAAAATTCGCATAATACAATGTATATAAATATAGACAAAAGTATTGGTCTCTAGGGCATACACCAACAATCTCCCACTTGCACTAGAACCAATCAGGCATATATCTAATGCATAAAGACCTAGTGTGACCTTCATGCTTTTGTTGTGCAAGAGGCTTCGTCAGTGGATCAACAATGTTATCATCTGTTGGTACTCTGCTTATCTTCACATCTCATCTATTGATGATCTCTCGAATGAGATGGAAGCACCTAAGTATATGTTTGGATTGCTGGTGAGATCTAGGCTCCTTAGCTTGTGCAATGGCTCCATTATTATCACAATAGAGTTCCACTGGGTCCACAGTGGTAGGAGCTACACCAAGCTCAATAATGAACTTCCTAATCCAAACGGCCTCCTTTGCTGCATTGGAGGCAACAATATACTCAGCCTCTGTGGTAGAATCGGCAACTGTCTCTTGCTTTGAACTCTTCCAGCTCACAGCCCCACTATTCAGGCAATAAACAAAACCCGATTGCGATCTGGAGTCATCCTTATCGGTTTGGAAGCTAGCATTAATGTAACCCTTTACAACTAGTTTCTCCTCGGCTCCATATACCAAGAACAAATCCTTAGTCCTTCTCAAGTACTTAAGGATGTTCTTGACAACACTCCAGTGACTCTCACCGGGATCAGACTGCTCTCTACTCGTCATGCTCAAAGCATACGAGATGTCTGGTCAAGTACATAATATGGCATACATGATAGATTCAATTACAGATGCATATGAAATCTTACTCATGTGATCCCTCTCATCATTGGTGGAAGGGGATTGAGCCTTAGATAGGCTTACACCATGCAACATAAGCAAGAGTCTTTTCTTGGATTCATGTATGTTAAACAGTCTTAACACTTTGTCTATATATGTACTCTAACTTAGGCCAAGCAATCTCTGCGATCTATCTCTATAGATCCTAATACCTAATACATAGGTGGCTTCGCCCAAGTCTTTTATAGAAAAGCACTTCTCTAACCAAGTCTTTATAGACTGTAGGGTAGGAATGTCATTTCTGATGAGTAGAATGTCATCTACATACAACACCAAAAAAATAATTGTGCTCCCACTAACCTTCTTGTAGACACAAGATACTTCTTCATTCTTGATGAAACTAAGTTATTTGATTGTATCATCAAAACAAAGATTCCAGCTTCTGGAAGCTTGCTTCAATCCATAAATAGATCGCTGCAACTTGCACACCTTTCTAGTATCCTATGGAGTAGCAAAACCCTCAGGTTGTGTCATGTACACATCCTCGAGAATATTTCCATTAAGGAAAGCAGTTTTGACATCTATTTGCCAGATTTCATAATCATGGTATGGTGCAATAGCAAGCAAGATTTGAACGGATTTAAGCATTGCAACTGGGGAAAAAGTCTCATCATAGTCTACACCATGAATTTGCTTGAAACCTTTAGCCACCAATCGGGCCTTGAAAGTATGCACATTACCATCCATGTCGATTTTCTTCTTGAAAACCCACTTGCACCCAATAGGTTTTACCCTTTCAGGTGGGTCAACTAAGGTCCATACTTGGTTAGCATACATGGATTCCATTTCAGATCTCATGGCCTCAAGTCATTTTTCATATTCTAGGCTAATAATGGCTTCTTGGTAAGTCATAGGCTTATCTTGATCCATGAGCAATACGTCACCTTGTTGGGTCATGAGAAATCCATATCTCTCTCGTTAATGACATATCCTGTTAGACCTATGCGGGTCTTGTGTTGCTAGAGCAGATTGTGGTTCCACAATGACTTGTGGAGGCTGCTCTATTTCCACCATCAGTTCGCTGCTACTCTGTGAACTTTGAATTTCTTCAAGTTCTACTTTCCTCCCACTGGTTCCTTTGGAGATAAACTCCTTTTTTCTAGGAATACAGTAGTTCATGCGACAAACACTTTACCCTTGGTAGGATTATAGAAATAGTATCCCTTGGTTTCCTTGGGATACCCCACAAAGAAGCATTTATCTGATTTAGGGCCAAGCTTATCAGAAACTTGACGTTTCACATAAGCTTCGCAACCCCAAATCTTCATAAAAGACATACTGGGCCGTCTCCCAGTCCACATCTCATATGGTGTCTGTTGAACCGTCTTAGATGGAACACGGTTACGTGTGAAAGCTGTTGTTAACAGAGCATGTCCCCAGAAGGAGCCTGGAAGGTCTACATGACTCATCATGGATCAGATCATGTCCAACAAGGTCCGGTTCCTCCTTTTAGAAACATCATTCCATTGTGGCGTTCCAAGAGGAGTGAGTTGAGATATTGTCCCACACTCTTTCAGATGATCATCAAATTGTTGGCTTAAGTTTCACCTCCTCGATCTGATCGAAGGATTTTAATACTCTTGCCAAGTTGGTTTTGTACTTCATTCTTGAACTCTTTGAACTTTTCAAAGGATTCTGATTTGTACTTCATAAGATATATAAATCCATATCTACTGAAATTATCAGTAAATGTAATGAAATATTGAAAATCGCCTCTAGCTAGTGTGTTTAATGGCCCACATACATCACTATGTATGAGGCCCAAAAGATCACTAGCCCTTTCACCTTTTCCAGTGAATAGGGCCTTAGTCATCTTCCCCAATAAACAAGATTCATATGTCTCATATGATTCGAAATCAAACGAGCCCAAGAATCTATCTTTGTGGAGTTTGGAGATGTGTTTCTCATTTATGTGGCCCAAACGACAACGCAGAGATAAGTCGGGTTCATATCATTTGACTTGAACCTCTTTGTATTTACGTTATAGATGGGCGTTTCGAGATCAAGGACATAAAGTCCATTACTCAAATGTGCACTACCATAGAAAATATCATTCAAATAAATAGAACAACTTTTATTATTTATTATAAAAGTAAAACCTTTCTTGTCCAAACAAGAAACAGAAATGATATTCCTACTAATAGCAGACACAAAATAATAATTATCCAATTCAATTACAAGCCTAGTGGGCAAAGCTAATAAATAAGTCCCTACGGCTAGTGTAGCAACCTTTGCTCCATTTCCCACTTGTAGGTCGACTTTGCCCTTAGTCAAGGGTCTACTGCTCTTTAGATCTTGCACATTTACACAAATGTGTGATCCATATCCAGTATCTAATACTTATGATGCAGAAATAGATAAATTGACTTCTATAACAAAAATACTTGAAGTGGAAGTCTCACTTCCTTTCTTCTTCTTGAGCTCCTCTAGGTACTTGGCATAGTTCCTCTTCCAATGTCCAGTCTGACCACAGTGGAAGCATGTACCTTCCTTAGCCACTCCACCCACTGGTTTCAAGCTAGAAGTGTTGGCCTTGGACTTATCCTTGTCCTTGCCCTTCCACTTGCCCTTGGGCTTGTTCTGCTATCTCTTGCCCTTATTCTTTTAGACCATCATTATGGCCTTTCCTTTGCCTTTGTTTATGTTCTGCTTAGCTGTTCTCAATATGCTTAGTAGCTCTGGTAGTGATTTATCAATTTCATTCATGTTGTAGTTCATGACAAATTGACTAAAACTTTCTGGCAACAATTGCAGAACTAAGTCAGTGGCCAATTCTTGGCCCAAAGGAAAACCAAGTCTCTCTAGGTTTTCAATGTACCAAATCATCTTAAGTATATGAGCACCAACAAGGTTTTCTTTTACCAGCTTGCACTGAAACAGTGCTTTAGAGACCTCGTATCTCTCATGTCTAGCCTGCTCTTGATAGAGCTTTTTGAGGTGTACGATCATATCGTAGGCATCCATGTTCTCATGTTGCTTTTGGAGCTTAGAGTTCATGGTGGCTAACATTAGACATCCGACGTCCAAGGCTTCATCTTGATGCTTCTTATAAGCATCTCTTTTAACTCTAGGGGCATTAGTAGCAGATGACTCAAGAATAGGTTGTTCTAAAACATACAACTTTTTCTCTTGCTTAAGGACAATCCTCAAGTTCATGTACTAGTCTAGGAAATTTATCCCAGACAACTTGTCCTTCTCAAGGACTGATCAAAATGATAAGTTACTTGAAGTGTTTGTTGCCATGGTAATCTATCAACAGAAATATGCAAAATATAAGTGTCATGTCATAAACATATTTAACAAGGTCTTTAATTAAATATGCCTCCCACTATTTTATTCAAATCAATGACCCTAAGCATTGACTCGGAAAATCCATCAAAAGATTTCCTAGTGGGCCAAGATCCACATTTCACCTAGCTTTGAGTCAGTTTTGGCTGATCGCCCAAAATTTGGTTATTTAGTTAAGAAAGTCTTTCCAATTACATCACATGTAACTCTTAGGTAGTTGTGTGAATAACACTTATTCTAATCCATTTAATGGACTAAAGCCTAACTCCATGCCTCTAAGCCTTCAATCCTATTGAAATGGCCTAGTTAAGTCAGACCCAAATGGTTGGCAATTGCATATTACTCTTATCCCATCGCATCTTACTAATATAGATAAAGGCATCCTGCTTTGGCAGACCTACACTTGATCGATACTAGTCTTGACGAGTGCCACGCAATGGAAGGCATCACATAATGACTTAATATTTACTTTAAGGGAATTTATTATTATTATTATTGTTAGATCTCACCATGTATTGTTATGCCCATATTTTATAACCTTAAATTGGATAAATTATGATGCATTAATTGATTTATGTTAGAATTTATGCCACATTTAATCTATTTCTCCTTGTTATGTCACAATTAGTCTTTCTCTATATTTTTAGGTCCAAAAAAGGTGTTTTGACATGGCTCTATGAAGCTTTGGATGGATTTATTGCAATGGAGTTGAGATCGAAATTTATATGGCCAAAATTCATAGAGTTTTTGACCTTTGTGTGATAAAATGAGCATAACTTGAGGTACAGAGGTTGAAACGAGGTGAATTAGGTGTCCCTGGAAAGCTAAGAAAAAGATCTACAACTTTCATAAGGACACTTATCCAAAAAATGACGTTTTGAGCTATTAAATAGTTAGACACGACCATGCCTAACTCATGTAAAGCTTCTGTCAACTCACACGGCCATGTCTAACTGATCTGAAGCATTTGACTTGGAAACACGACCATGTCTCATTTAGGCACGGTCGTGTGAGTACTGTTCACTCATAGATCTACTATTTTTATGCATTTTTGGAGGACTTTTGACGCTTTTCTCAGAGACACGACCATGTCTCATTTAGGAATGGCCGTAAGAGTACTATTTACTCACGGATTTATACTATTTGGACGCATTTTCTGACGAATTTCGATGCGTTTTCTCAGAGACATAGCCATGTCTCCCAAAGGCATGGTCATGTCTCCCTCCAGACTTGCAAAAGAAGCTAAAATTATTTATAAAAAGAATGGGAAAGACTACAGAAAGGGGGAGAGACGTAGAGGGACGTAAGGGGAGAGGCTGCTGAAACACCAAAGGAGGTCCCCTAGAAGGGAAAAACCGAAGAGGGGAGTGAAAGACCTCTAAGGTAGATCCTGGAAAGGGGAGAAAAGTCCTAAGGGGAGAGGTCCCCAAGAGAGGAAGCCCAAAGGAGGAAACTTTAGGGCAGAAATAGTGGATTAGCTGCAGAGGAGTTTGAGAGGCACAAGAATTTGAGGCAAATGCTTGGGAGGCAAGATCAAGAGCCATTGAAGATCAACTATTGATGTTCTTTTTCTCTATCTTTTCTTTTATTTTGGAATCATGGTTGTCTCTTTAATCTTTATTCTTGTTTGTGCTTTAATTGTCATAAGTGGTTAAATCCCTTTATCTAGGAGTGAGATGAAACTCTTTATTTCTTTATGTTGAATTGATTATTGTTGGTCTTGATTCATTCTTAGTGTTTTTAATGCTTGTGGTATATTACGCGCCATATTTACATGGTCTTAGTGTTGGTGTATGCCCTAGTGGCCAATACGTTTTGTTTGTATTTACATACATTATATTATGCTATTTTATATGAGGCATTTCATTTATTATGTTCTTTTTTTGGTAAACATGATAAAGTCCTTAGAATAGTAAATTTGATACCATAGGACATCAAGTGGATGACTTGATCGTGAGATCTTATTGGATAAAACACTATTCTTAAATGTCCCTAGTCAAGTATTATTGTTAATTAGGACAACAATAATGCTTTGAGACTAGTATGTGCGTGGATCGATGACCACATCTCACGGGTCATGGATATGAGATATCAAGTCTACACATAGATACATATTAGAGTAATGATGTATTGGACAGACCCGCCATGAGAACGCTACGTGGATCGTTACGTGAGTGTCATAAGCAATTCTCATAGTGATAATGGTGTATGTGGTCCTTTGACCCGAAATCACTACGATTCCTACATGAGGAGTTGTGTGTTTTAATGCCATCAAACGTCATCTGTAACAAGATGATTATAAAGTTGGTTATTAGACATACCGCGATACATGTGGAGGGATGTGAGTGACCTAGATGAGATTTGTCCCTCCTACATAACAGGAGTGATATCTTCGGGCCCCCTGATTGAGTGAGACTATGAAATGCATGGCCATGCTCAAATGAGTCAATATGAGATATTGATCTCATTTGTCATTACTATGTCTACTCGGGAATCAGGAAACTGAAGATTGAACTAAACAAGGGTGACACGTTCCATGCCTTGTGTTCAATTTGGATATCTGGACAAAGGGACTAAACTACACGGAAACATTAGTCACAGATAGGTTATGCCAAATCACTGACATTCTCATTACTTGGGTAGCAGTGATGTGTTGCTAGATACCGCTCACTGTTTGTAATATTAAAATGAGATTTTAATATTACTACCAACGTCATGAGAACCTGCAGGGTCGCACACTTAGAACAGATTAAATTGGAGTAATCGAATCCAAGTTGGACTCGGATTCAATTGTGGGCCTAACTCATGACGGATGGGTTTAGGGTTGCACCACTTACCTTGCTACTTGCTCACACTCACTTAAGGCAGCCACTATTATAAATAGTACTTGCTAAGGGGGGCTGCTACTAGGTTACATCACAACCCTAGCCGCACCTACGAAAAGTGAGTGAGAGATAGTGAGGTCTTCTTCTCCTCTCTTCGCGCTAGCACTACGAAACAGAGGCGTGACTCCTTTTGCAAGTCTGTTCGTGTGGATACCGCAGAAACATCGTCGCTATTACGGTGTTGGTGATTCACCTCGCTTGTGTCTGTCACGCTTCAAGAGGTAAAATTTTAAAACCTCGGATTATGGATTTTTCGCATGGATCCCGTGAGGGAATTCATTATTCCGCTGCGAGACTTTGATCCGCAAATTCCCAACAGTGGTATCAGAGCCACTTGCGAAACCATGATTCGGTTTTCTGCTTTTCTTGTTATATGCGATAACATGATTCGTTACTTCTTTTTTTTTTTTTTATAAAAGATATGATCTTTATATGTTATTTCTGAAACCGTGAAGATGTTCATATGTTTTTGCGAAAACTGTTTTGAAAGCTTTCTGTTTCTGCATTTTTTTGGTATATATATATGTGATATGTATGAATGAAAATCGTTTTGAATGCTTTCTGTTTTGCGTTTTTCTACGGTATATACATATGTGATATGTATGTTTCTCGAAAACTGTTTTGAATGCTTTCTATTTCGCATATTTTATGTATGAATGCGATATACACAGCAGCGCGACACAAGGTTTTGGAAACCTTGTTTCCGTTTTGCGACGGCCATGAAGCTTCCTCATGACATGAAGTGTTCATGTCTTCACGCATTCTGGAAACCTTGTTTCTGGATAGGCGATGACGGCTGTGAGGAACCCCTGCGGCACATGAAGCGTTCATGTGTTTGCGGGATCCCCGTCGGGGCGCTGCCCCGAACCCCGTTTCGTGGTGTGTGATATTCGAAAGTGCAATATTCAAAACTATTTTTTATAATTCACAAAATAATAATGTGTTATTGCTTTGTGTTTATGTATTATTAGAGATGCATGGTGCATGGTTATGGCCTTAGTCTTTATTTTATGTTATTTTGGTTATTTTAAATACGACCTGCGTGTCGTGCCTTTCTCTCTACATTCTGATTGTACATTCTCTTCTCATCTAACTCCCCTCGAATGTAAAAGAGGTTTCTATAATGTAATCTTCATGTGGAGACAAGGAGACGACATCAAGTGAGAACGTTGGTGGGAGACGCTTGGTGAAGTTGACATTTATTAATGTTACTCTCTTAGAGGCCATAACCATGTCACATTTATTATATGCTTTATATGTATGAGATGCATGGATAATGTTTATGGTATGATTAACAAGTTTAATAAATGGTGAGATCTAACAATAAAATTCCCTCAAAGAAAATATTAAGTCATTATGTGATGCCTTCCAATGCGTGGCACTCGTCAAGACTAATATCGATCAAGTGTAGGTCCGCCAAAGCGGGGTGCCTTTATCTATATTAGTAAGATGCGATAGGATAATAGTAATATCCAATTGTCAACCATTGGGTTTGACTTAACTAGGCCATTTCAATAGGATTGAAGGCTTAGAGGCATGAAGTTGGGCTTTAGTCCATTAGATGGATTAGAATAAGTGTTATTCACCCAACTATCCAAGAGTTGCATGTGATGTAATTGGAAAGAGTTTCCTACCTAAATAATCGAATTTTGGGCGATCGGCCAAAGCTGACTCAAAACTAGGTGAAATATAGATCTTGGCCCACTAGGAAATCTTCCAATGGGATTTTCCAAGTCAATGCTTTGAGGGTCATTGATTTGAATAAAATAGTGGGAGACGTATTTAATTAAAAGACCTTGTTAAATATGTTTATAGCATAATACTTATATTTTGCATATTTACGTTGATAGATTACCATGGCAACAAACACATCAAGTAACTTATCATTGCGATCGGTCCTTGAGAAGGACAAGTTGTGCAGGGACAAATTTCCTAGACTCAGTACAGAACTTGAGGATTGTCCTCAAGCAATAGAAAAAGTTTGTATGTTTTAGAACAACCTATTCCCGAACCACTGCTTTGCTAATGCCCCTAGAGCCGAAAGAGATGCTTATAAGAAGCATCAAGATGATGCCTTGGACATTGGATGTCTAATGCTAGCCACCATGAACTCTGAGCTCCAAAAGCAACACGAGAACATGGAAGCCTACGATATGATCGTACACCTCAAAAAGCTCTATCAAGAGCAGGCTAGACATGAGAGATATGAGGTCTCCAAAGCACTCTTTCAGTGCAAGCTGGTAGAAGGAAGCCCTGTTGGTGCTCATGTACTCAAGATGATTGGGTACATTGAAAACCTTGAGAGACTCGGTTTTCCTATGGGCCAAGAGTTGGCCACTGACTTAGTCCTGCAATCGTTGCTGGAGAGTTTTAGTCAATTTGTCATGAACTACAACATGAATGAAATTGACAAATCACTACCAGAGCTGCTAAGCATGTTGAGAACTGCTGAGCAGAACATAAACAAAGGCAAAGGAAAGGCCATAATGATGGTCCATAAGAATAAGGGCAAGAAACAGCAGAAAAAGCCCCAGGACAAGTGGAAGGGTAAGGGCAAGGAAAAGTCCAAGCCTAGTACTTCTGGCTTGAAACCAGTGGGTGGAGTGGCTAAGGAAGGTACATGCTTCCACTGCGGTCAGACCGGACATTGGAAGAGGAACTGTGCCAAGTACCTAGAGGAGCTCAAGAAGAAGAAGGGAAGTGAGACTTCCACTTTAGGTATTTTTGTTATAGAAGTCAATTTATCTACTTCTGCATCATGGGTATTAGATACTGGATGTGGATCTCACATTTGTGTAAATGTGCGGGATCTAAAGAGCGAGAGACCATTGACTAAGGGCGAAGTCGACCTACGAGTGGGAAATGGAGCAAAGGTTGCTTTGCACTAGCCGTAGGGACTTATTTATTAGCTTTGCCAACCGGGGCTTGTAATTGAATTGGATAATTGTTATTTTGTGCCTGCTATTAGCAGGAATATCATTTCTGTTTCTTGTTTGGACAAGAAGGGTTTTACTTTTATAATTAAGAACAAAAGTTGTTCTCTTTATTTGAATGATATTTTCTATGGTAGTGCATATTTGAGTAATGGACTTTATGTCCTTGATCTCGAAACGCCCATTTATAACGTAAATACAAAGAGGTTCAAGTCAAATGATATGAACCCGACTTATCTCTGGCATTGTCGTTTGGGCCATATAAATGAGAAACGCATTTCCAAACTCCATAAAGATGGATTCTTGGACTCGTTTGATTACGAATCATATGAGACATGTGAATCTTGTTTATTGGGAAAGATGACTAAGGCCCCATTCACTTGGACAAGGTGAAAGGGCTAGTGATCTTTTGGGCCTCATACATAGTGATGTATGTGGGCCACTAAACACACTAGCTAGAGGCGGTTTTCGGTACTTCATTACATTTACGATGATTTCGGTAGATATGGATTTGTATATCTTATGAAGCACAAATCGAATCCTTTGAAAAGTTCAAAGAGTTCAAGAATGAAGTACAAAACCAACTTGGCAAGAGTATTAAAATCCTTCGATCGGATCGAGGAGGTGAATACTTAAGCCAACGGTTTGATGATCATCCGAAATAGTGTGGGATAATATCTCAACTCACTCCTCCCGGAACACCACAATGGAATGGTGTTTCGAAAGGAGGAACCGGACCTTGTTGGACATGGTCCGATCTATGATGAGTCATGCGGACCTTCCAGGCTCCTTCGGGGACATGCTCATTAACGCAGCTTTCACACTTAACCGTGTTCCATCTAAGACGGTTCAACGTACACCATATGAGATGTGGACCGGGAGACGACCCAAGATGTCTTTTATGAAGATTTGGGGTTGCGAAGCTTATGTGAAACGTCAAGTTTCGATAAGCTTGGCCCAAAATCGATAAATGCTTCTTTGTGGGGTATCCTAAGGAAACCAAGGGATACTATTTCTATAATCCTACCGAGGGCAAAGTGTTTGTCGCACGGACCGCGGTATTCCTAGAAAAGGAGTTTATCTCCAAAGGAATCAGTGGGAGGAAAGTAGAACTTGAAGAAATTCAAAGTTCACAAAGTAGCAAACGAACCAATGGTGGAAATAGAGCGGCCTCCACAAGTCGTTGTGGAACCACAATCTGCTCTAGTAGCACAAGACCCGCGTAGGTCTAACAGATACGTCGTCAACCGAGAGATATGGATTTCTCATGACTCAACAAGGTGACGTATTACTCATGGATCAAGATGAGCCTGTGACTTACCGGAAGCCATTATTGGCCCGAGAATCGAAAAATGGCTTGAGGCCATGAGATCTGAAATGGAATCCATGTATACCAACCAGGTATGGACCTTGGTTGACCCACCTGAAGGGATAAAACCCATTGGGTGCAAGTGGGTTTTTAAGAAGAAAACCGACATGGATGGTATTGTGCATACCTTTAAGGCGCGATTGGTGGCTAAAGGTTTCAAGCAAATTCATGGTGTAGACTATGATGAGACTTTTTCCCCAGTTGCGATGCTTAAATCTGTTCGGATCTTGCTTGCTATTGCAGCATACCATGATTATGAAATCGGCAAATGGATGTCAAAACCGCTTTCCTTAATGGAAATCTTCTCGAGGATGTGTACATGACACAACCCGAGGGTTTTGCCACTCCACAGGATGCTACAAAGGTATGCAAGTTGCAACGATCTATTTATGGATTGAAGCAAGCTTCCGTAAGTTTGGAATCTTCGTTTTGATGATACAATCAAACAGTTTGGTTTCATCAAAAATGAAGAAGAATCTTGTGTCTACAAGAAGGTTAGTGGGAGCACGTTGTCTTTCTAGTATTGTATGTAGATGACATACTACTAATTGGAAATGACATCCCTACCCTACAAATCCAGTAAAGACTTGGTTAGGGAAGTGCTTTTCTATGAAGGACTTAGGCGAAGCCACCTATGTATTAGGTATCAGGATCTATAGAGATAGGTCGCAGAGATTGCTTGGCCTAAGTCAGAGTACATACATAGACAAAGTGTTAAGACGATTTAACATGCATGAATCCAAGAAAGAACTCTTGCCTATGTCTCATGGTATAAGCCTATCTAAGGCTCAATCCCCTTCCACCCAGGATGAGAGGGATCGCATGAGTAAGATTCCATATGCATCTGCAATTGGATCTATCATGTATGCCATGTTATGTACTCGACCAGATATCTCGTATGCTTTGAGCATGACGAGCAGGTACCAGTCTGATCCCGGTGAGAGTCACTAGAGTGCTGTCAAAAACATCCTTAAGTACTTGAGAAGAACTAAGGATTCGTTTTTGGTATATGGAGCCGAAGAGGAACTAGTAGTAAAGGGTTACACTGATGCTAGCTTCCAAACCGATAAGGACGACTCCAGATCGCAATCGGGTTTTGTTTATTGCCTGAATGGTGGGGCTGTGAGCTGGAAGAGTTCAAAGCAGGAGACAGATCGTGATTCTACCACATAGGCTGAGTATATTGCTTGCCTCCAATGAGAAAGGAGGCCGTTTGGATTAGAAAGTTCATTATTGAGCTTGGTGTAGTTCCTAGCATTGTGGACCCAGTGGACCTCTATTGTGATAATAATGGAGCCATTGCACAAGCTAAGGAGCCCAGTCACACCAGCGATCCAAACATATACTTAGGCGCTTCCATCTCATTCGAGAAATCATTGATAGAGGAGATGTGAAGATATGCAGAGTACCAACAGATGATAACATTGCTGATCCACTGACGAAGCCTCTTGCACAACGAAGCATGAGGGTCACACTAGGTCTTTAGGCATTAGAAATATGCCTGATTGGCTCTAGTGCAAGTGGGAGATTGTTGGTGTATGCCCTAGTGGCCAATACGTTTTGTTTGTATTTACATACATTATATTATGCTATTTTATATGAGGCATTTCATTTATTATGTTCTTTTTTTGGTAAACATGATAAAGTCCATAGAATAGTAAATTTGATACCATAGGACATCAAGTGGATGACTTGATCGTGAGATCCTATTAGATAAAACACTATTCTTAAATGTCCCTAGTCAAGTATTATTGTTAATTAGGACAACAATAATGCTTTGAGACTAGTATGTGCGTAGACTGATGACCACATCTCACGGGTCATGGATATGAGATATCAAGTCTACACATAGATACATATTAGAGTAATGATGTATTGGACAGACCCGCCATGAGAACGCTACGTGGATCGTTACGTGAGTGTCATAAGCAATTCTCATAGTGATAATGGTGTATGTGGTCCTTTGACCTGAAATCACTACGATTCCTACATGAGGAGTTGTGTGTTTTAATGCCATCAAACGTCATCCGTAACAAGATGATTATAAAGTTGGTTATTAGACATACCGCGATACATGTGGAGGGATGTGAGTGACCTAGATGGGATTTGTCCCTCCTACATAACAGAGTGATATCTTCGGGCCCCCGATTGAGTGAGACTATGAAATGCATGGCCATGCTCAAATGAGTCAATATGAGATATTGATCTCATTTGTCATTACTATGTCTACTCGGGAATCAGGAAACTGAAGATTGAACTAAACAAGGGTGACACGTTCCATGCCTTGTGTTCAATTTGGATATCTGGACAAAGGGACTAAACTACACGGAAACATTGGTCACAGATAGGTTATGTCAAATCACTGACATTCTCATTACTTGGGTAGCAGTGATGTGTTGCTAGATACCGCTCACTGTTTGTAATATTAAAATGAGATTTTAATATTACTACCAACGTCATGAGAACCTGCAGGGTCGCACACTTAGAACAGATTAAATTGGAGTAATCAGAATCCAAGTTGGACTCGGATTCAATTGTGGGCCTAACTCATGACAGATGGGTTTAGGGTTGCACCACTTACCTTGCTACTGCTCACACTCACTTAAGGCAGCCACTATTATAAATAGTACTGCTAAGGGGCTGCTACTAGGTTACATCACAACCCTAGCCGCACCTACAGAAAGTGAGTGAGAGATAGTGAGGTCTTCTTCTCCTCTCTTCGCAGCTAGCACTACGAAACGTAGGCGTGACTCCTTTTGCAAGTCTGTTCGTGTGGATACCGCAGAAACATCGTCGCTATTACGGTGTTGGTGATTCACTTCGCTTGTGTCTGTCACGCTTCAAGAGGTAAAATTTTAAAACCTCGGATTATGGATTTTTCGCATGGATCCTGTGAGGGAATTCTGTTATTCCGCTGCGAGACTTTGATCCGCAAATTCCCAACACTTAGATTTTAGATGAAGGATCGAAAGAAGAAGTCTAATTGCTTGATAATATAAGAATTGAACTTAGGAATTAATGCCTAGACATAGGGTTAAATCCTTCGAGGGTCAAACGATTGTCATGAATCTTAATGGGTTAGAACTTGGATTAATTGCCATGAGAATAGAATTAATAAAGTTTTAGCACGTTTTTAGTGCCAAGACATCGTGCTTTAAATAATTTAGGACAAATCGCCTTCAAGAACATGAGCAATTTAGCATAGAGAATATTATAGTAGATTCTCAGTCCTAGGCCTTTATCCATGGTTGAATCTCAACTCTTCTTAGTTTAATTGCTTTTATTTTATTTTGATTTTAATTTAGCTTTCACCATTGTGTTTGTTCGCTTAAATAATTGAAACCACCATAAGAGTTAGTAATCAAACGATTCTCATGGGAAGGATATTTATTTTACTAGTGTATGCCCCATGCGCTTGCGGAAAATGTCACAACAAGTTTTGGTGCCGTTGCCGGGGATTGTTTTGATATTAACACTAGTGGTGATTTGATTAATTTAAGCATTTTTAATTTGATATTAACATTTTCCTATTTTTATTTTGCAGTTAGCCAATGTTGAGTCGGCTTAAGTTCCTCCCTGAGTTCAGAGCCTTTGTAGGGGGATGTATATAGCTCTCGGCTGCCCAAAAAGATTTTTCTTTTCTTTCATTTAGTTTCCTTATTTTTGCATTTAATTCTTGCATTTTGTTTTTCTTGGTTTGTTTTTCAGTTTTTAGTTTGATTGTTTTTCAATTTTTGGTTTGTTTTTCAGGTTTTGGTTTGTTTTTCATGTGCAGTTTGAGACCCTATTTCGCCATTCATGTAGACCAGATGTTCGAACTCACCTCTTTCTCCCACCCTTCCTCACCACCTTCACGATCTTGAGTTTCTACTTTTAGGGAAGTCTCGTTGTCCTCTATACTATTATTTTTCTTATTTAAAATTAAGGGCAATGTTTATTTCAAGTGTAGGGGGATCGTTTTTCACTTGTTATTGCTTTGAATCTTGAAGGAATTGTGTTTTAATTTCTTGATTTTTTCTGAGCTGATAGGAATTTGTTTGATAAGGGAATCCACTACTATTTTTGAACTATTTTTATGTAAAGCAATCTTTTTCAATTGAATGACGCCTAGAATAATTCAGCATTTTATTGGGCAATTAGTCATGTCTGCTTGCATTTATTTTCTTTGCTAACTAAAGCTAAAAAGTGAGTTTTGAGCTTTTATTGATTTGATTTATCATAAACTGAATCCTATTTTCCTTCTGGTGTGAGTTTTCTCTTGATTTTTGTATGCTAGAACTTGCTTTGATATCTTGTTGAGGCTTTAATGTTTCACATACATTCTTGGACATGATGAAGGCAAATTAGGCTTAATTCTTTCTTGACTTCCAAAGTTGCATTGTTAAAAAAATCTATTAGTTGCCTCTTTTGAGCCTGAAATTGATTTCTTTGAATACCCAGTTGATTAATCAGGTTGGATTCTTTAGAGCTTCTAATGTGTTAATTGAAAAGTCTTGAAAGGTTACTTTTATCTTTAAGGGTTGAAAGAAATAAAAAAAATGTATATAAATGAAAAAAAAAGAGAGATTATTGGTGATTGAATGATGAGAATATTGGGTTGAAAGTGAGAATTAGGTATATCCTTGTGCAATATACTCTATTAATTATCCTCTCAACCTAAATCTGTTTTGTATAGCTTCAACCATAAATATTCTTTACATTCATTTATTTTTCCTTTCATTTATTTTACCCTTAGCCCCATTACAACTAGATGAAGTCCTTCTGATTCTTGTTTTGTATGTGATCTTGAAAGTGGAGGTGAGATTGATAATCAAGCCTATGGTCATGCATTTGTTGAGTGAAATTTGAGTGATCTCTTTGCCCTTAAACACTTGAGAGATGGAAACATGAGTGACCTTAATTGTTTGGTAGAGATAAAATGTGCAGGCTAGACCCAAGCTTTTAATTGTATTAAATGCTGAATTTTCTTGCTTGATTGGATTTGATTGCAGAGCTTAATTGGATTTTATTTTTAAACTGTGGATTGTCTCTTGATTCTTATTTCTTGATGTTTAGTTTGATCTTAACTTTAATTCATATTCTTTGCTTGAGGACAAGCAAAGTTCTAGCATGAGAGAATTTGTTATGCCCGTATTTTATAGCCTTAAATTAGATAAATTGTGATGCTTTAATTGATTTATGTTAGAATTTATATAACATTTAATCATTTATCCTTGTTATCTCATAATTGGTCTTTCTCTATGTTTTTAGGTCCAAAAGAGGTGTTTTGACGTGGCTCTATGAAGCTTTGGATGGATTTATTGCAATGGAGTTGAGATTGAAATTTATATGGCCAAGATTCGTAGAGTTTTCGACATTTGTGCGATAAAATGAGCATAACTTAAGGTACAGAGGTCAAAACGAGATGAATTAGGTGTCCCTGGAAAGTTAAGAAAAAGATATACAACTTTCATGGAGGACACTTATCTAAAAAATGACGTTTTGAGCTAGTAAAGATTTAGACACGGTCGTGTCTAACAAATGTAAAGCTTCTGTCAACTAACACGGCCATGTCTAACTAATATGAAGCTTCTGACTTAGAGACACGGCCATGTCTCATTTAGGCACGGCCGTGTGAATATTGTTCACTCACGGATCTACTATTTTTATGCATTTTCGGATGACTTTTGACGCTTTTCTCAGAGACACGACCATGTCTCATTTAGGCACGGCCGTGTGAGTACTGTTCACTCAGTATTTGGACATGTTTTCTGACAAATTTCGACTCGTTTTCTCAAAGACACGGCCATGTCTTTGGCCGTGTCTCCTTCCAGACTTGCAAAAGAAGCTAAAATTATTTATAATAAAATGGAAAAGACTACAGAAAGGGTGAGAGACGTAGAGGGACATAAGGGGAGAGGCTGTTGAAACACCAAAGGAGGTCCCCTAGAAGGGAGAAACCAAAGAGAGGAGTGAAAGACCTCTAAGGTAGATCCTGGAAAGGGGAGAAAAGTCCTAAGGGGAGAAGTCCCTAAGAGAGGAAGCCTAAAGGAGGAAACTCTGAGGCAGAAATGGTGGATGATTAGCTGTAGAGGAGTTTGAGAGGCACAAGGATTTGAGGCAAGGGCTTGGGAGGCAAGATCAAGAGCCATTGAAGATCAACCATTGATGTTCTTTTTCTATATCTTTTGTTTTATTTTGGAATCATGGTTGTCTCTTTAATCTCTATTCTTGTTTGTGCTTAATTGCCATGAGTGGTTAAATTCCTTTATCTAGGAATGGGATGAAACTCTTTATTTCTTTATGTTGAATTGATTATTGTTGTTCTTTATTCATTCTTAGTATTCTTAATGCTTGTGGTATGTTGCGCGCCATATTTAGATGATCTTAGGCTTTAGAAGAAGGATCGAAAGAAGAAGTCTAAATGTTTGATAATATAAGAATTGAACTTAGGAATTAATGCCTAGACATAGGGTTAAATCCTTCGAGGGTCAAATGATTGTCATGAATCTTAATGGGTTAGAACTTGGATTAATTGCCATGAGAGTAGGATTGATGAAGTTTTAGCACGTTTTTAGTGTAAAGACATTGGGCTTTAAATAATTTAGGACAAATCGCCTTTAAGAACATGAACAATTTAGCATAGAGAATATTATGGTAGATTCCCAGTCCTAGGCCTTTATCCATGGTTGAATCTCAACTCTTCTTAGTTTAATTGCTTTTATTTTATTTTGATTTTAATTTAGCTTTCACCATTGTGTTTGTTCGCTTCAATAATCGAAACTACCGTAAGAGTTAGTAATCAAACGATCCTCATGGGAACGATATTTATTTTACTACTTGTACGACACGTGCGCTTGCGAAAAATGTCACAACATTTATTAAACTTGTTTAACATACCACAAACATCATCCATGCATCTCATACATATAAAGCTTATAATAAATGTGACATGGTTATGGCCTCTAAGAGAGTAGCATTAACTAAGCCAGCTTCACCAATTGTCTCCCACCAACATCCTCATTTGATGTCATCTTCTTGCCTCTACATCAAGATTACATTATATAGAAGCCTCTTTTACATTCGAAGGGAGTTAGGTGAGAAGAGAATGTACAATTAGAATGTAGAGAGAAAGGCACGACACGCAGGTCGTATTTAAAATAACCAAAATAGCATAAAAAAAGGACTAAGGTCATAACCATGCACCATGCATCACTAGGAACACATAAACACAAAGCAATAACACATTATTATTTTGTGAGTTATAAAAATAGTTTTGAATATCGCGCTTTCGAATATCACACACCACACAACAAGGTTCGGGGCAGCGCCCCGATGGGTGGGGGGTCAAGGGGAGGCCGCCCCTTGCTGGGTGCAGGGGCAATGCCCCGGTCCAAAAATTTTCATTCATATACCACTACTGGTTTCTTGAACAAAAAATCGAGTTGGACTTTTTTTGCCTTTGTGGGCTAGGGCAACAACACTTGAACCCTAAGGCCCGCAAACACATGAACATTTCATGTGCTGCAAGGGTTCCTCACAGCTGCCATCACCTATCCAGAAACAGGGTTTCCAAAATGCGTGAAGACATGAACACTTCATGTCATGAGGTAGCCTCATAGTCGTCGCAAACCAAGAACAAGGTTTCCAAAACCTTGCATCATGCCTCTGTGCAGAAACAAGGATTCGAGAACCCTTGCGTCTCTGTTGTTCTGTGAAGGTAGCCAAGGCTTGCTTTGATGTCGCTGCAAACCAGAAAAAAAGGTTTCCAAAACCTTGCGCCACGCTGCTATGTATATATCGCATATATACCAGAAAAATGCAGAAACAGAAAGCATTCAAAATGGTTTTCACAGAATCATACATATCACATATATACATATACCAGAAAAAACGCAGAAATAGAAAGCTTTCAAAACAGTTTTTCACAGAATCATATGAACATCTTCATGGTTTCAAAAACATCAACATGTTTTGTAAACAACAAATCAAACAGAACATGGTTTTATAAAGTATTATTTCGATTTCAGAAATAACATATAAAGATCATATCTTTTATGAAAAGAAAGCAACGAATCATGTTATTTCATATAACAAGAAGAGTAGAAAAATCGAATTATGGTTTTGCAAGTATCTCTGATACTACTGTTGGGAATTGCGGATACATCACGCAGCAGAATAATAAAAATTCACTCACAGAATCTATGCAAAAAAGCCATAATCCGAGTTTTAAAACATTTACCTCTTGAAGCTTGTTAAACTCGAGCAACGTTAATCACCAACACCATAATAGCGACGATGTCTCTGCGGTATCCACACAAATAGACTTGTAAAACATCTAACGTTCACAGTCTTGGAGTCTGACCTCTCTACAATAGTGCTAGTTGCGAAGAGAAGAAAAGGAAACCTGTCACTCTCTGACTCACTTTCTGTAGGTGCGGCTAGGGTTCTATAATATCTTACTAGCAGCCCCCTTAGCAGTACTATTTATAATAGTGACTGCCTTATGTAAGTGTGAGCAGTAGCAAGGTAAGTTGTGCAACCATAGACTCATCTGTTATGAGTTAGGCCCACAATTGAATCTGAGTCCAACTTGGATCCTTATTGCTCCAATTTAGTCTGCTCTAAGTATGCGACCCTACAGGTTCTTATGACATTGGTAGTAATGTTAAAATCTCATTTTAATATTACAAACAATGAGTAGTAACTAGCAACACATTGCTGCTACCCAAGTAATGAGAATGTCAGTGATTTGACATAACTTATCTGTGACCAATGTTACGTGTAGTTTAGTCCCTTTGTCCAGATATCTGGATTGAACACAAGGCATGGAATGTGTCACCCTTGTTTAGTTCAATCTTCAGTTTCCTGATTCTCGAGTAGACATAGTAATAACAAATGAGATCAATATCTCATATTGACTCATTTGAGCATGGCCATGCATTTCATAGTCTCACTCAATCAGGGAGCCCGAAGATATCACTCCTATTATGTAGGAGGGACAAATCCCATCTAGGTCATTCATATCCCTCCACATGAATTGCGATATGTCTAATAACTAACTTTATAATCATCTTGTTATAGATGATGTTTGATGGCATTAAAACACACAACTCCTCATGTAGGAATCGTAGTGATTTCAGGTCAAAGGACCACATACACCATTATCATTATGAGAATCACTTATGACGCTCACATAACGATCCATGTAGCGTTCTCATGGCAGGTCTGTCCAATACATCATTACTCTAATATGTATCCACGTGAAACTTGATATCTCATATCCATGACCCGTGAGATGTGGTTATCAGTTTACGCACATACTAATCTCAATGCATTATTATTGTTCTAATTAACAATAATACTTGGCTAGGAACATTTAAGAATAGTGTTAATAGGATCTCACAATCAAGTCATCCACTTAATGCCCTATGGTATCAAACTTACTATTCTAAGGACTTTATTATGTTTATTAAAAAAGAACACAATAAATGAAATGCCTCATATATTAAAATTAGCATAATACAATGTATATAAATATAGACAAAAGTATTGGCCTCTAGGGCATACACCAACAACCCTACATGTAGATGCAACAAAGGTGTGATTCCTGACACTAGCATGTATTATTGTGATCGTTGTTTCTGTCATGTTGTGAATGTGGTTCTAAGGTAAGTGTATTATTATTCCATCTCGGAATTAGTTGGTTGCTATTTTTCAAAAAGTGTTACCTAAATTGTTTCTTGCTACTTGTTCTCTATGCTTATTCAGATATAAGATAAAACTTAGCATGATGGATGAAACTGATAGTGCTACCTTTGTGCTGTGGGATCGAGATGCATCTGTTTTCCTGAAAAAGGCCTATTCTAATATGGTTGAGTTGGTTCAAAAGGTATACAGTATTCGAGTGAGGGATAATTATAAATTTCTATATTTTGAATGCTGAACTTATTTTTTAATATTATTATTTTGTCACAGAGTGGAGGACGGGATCATTATCCTGCTGAATTTGATTTTTTCATTGAGAAACGCTTCCTCTTTAAGGTTGAGGTTAATACTGCTGTCAGCACTCATTTTGAACCTTCTTTCAAGGTTACCAAGTTGTGCAGTGATGCTTCCATTATTTCTAAGTTTAAAGAGTCTGATCATACCTTTTATGGCATTGAGGTATGCAATTATTCCATGGTTTTGAAATATGTTTATGTTCTAAAGTGGATTCAGAGGGTACCTGAGATAGGCACGTGTATGGTAGTTTCTTCCTTGTGCAGCTATTGCCAAGCGTATCGAACCTGGGGGTGGGTACCTGAAAAGGGACTCCAACGCTCAAGTCAGACAGTGCACAAGTAGGGTTTTATGCAATGAGATAACAGCTACCTTATTAAGTTAACTTGGCCTTGTATATATAGAGTATGACTAGAATCCTCATGCAATTCGTGCTGGATGCAGGCATTTTGGGATCGTGTCTTGACAGAGGTATCAGCTCACGATTGTTGAGGTCCGTCTCTAACCTGTCAGGGTTGTCTCCTTAGTGGCCAATCCTTATGGCAGACAGTTATGGTCCCCACATTTAGATTTGTGATCGGCAGTTATAAGACTCTACGTGGATCCAGCGACCGTTATGGTCCGATGTCGTAAGGCCTTGGCCGGGGTGTTTATGGTGGGTCTGATGGGACTCGTGATGGGTTGATCCTGTAGGACAGGATCCTTGATCATGGTCCAGAATAGTTGCCCCCAACTTGGCGCTTAGACAGGACCTAAGTGTTAAGGTATAGGATCGTTTGGCTCGCAGCAGACTACGCCTTAGATTTAAAGCAAGGTTTCGCAGTGTCTCGTATTGAGGCCGAAGTCCAACGTCGAGTACAGGGTACCTTCAAGGTTGGGATGTGGTTGGAGACAACGATGACTCCTTGCCTATATCACCATTCTTTATTCCGAGGCTTGCCTCCTATTGCCTCCAAGTGTGATTCACGTGGTCTTTTAACTTGCAGTAGCATCCTTTGTTAGTCTTGGATTCTTTAAAAATTGTTGCTTTGATTTCCTCGAGAATTAAGGAGCTTTTAATGGGGAACGTTAGCTTTGCGTAGTTTCCCTACCATCCGCTGCTCTCGTAACCAATAGGAAAGAGAGAGCATTAAACACAGATTTTATGGTTTGGTAGGTTCTCCTTCCTAGGAGCCAATCAGGACGTTCTGTTCCCTAAATAAATAGGGAATGTTTGCACTCGATTTTGGCATTCTCTTCTGCGTTTCTATCTGGAAGTGACCTTCCCTTAAAGAAATGGTTCCTTCTTCTATCCCTGTGCGTTCCTGGAGAATTTTTCCTCTTACGGGTTTTGAAAATTTATCATGGTCTTCATAAACAGTTCTTCTATTAGATATCTCACTTTCCCAGCGTATTAACGACAGATGTCTCACTCTCCTAGCGCACGAGGGTGTATTTGATCTACGCTCTGTCGTTGGGGAGACTTGTGATATCTGTCGTGTTGGACAGAGGCAATTGGAGAAAAAGAGCCCAAAGTCGTTCTCCTTCTCGGTAAATCCTCTACGAGCATTTGGATATGCAGGAAGACTATTAGGACTACTCTGTGATTTGAAGTGACTTAGGGTGATCATGGTTCCGGTGGAATAATCTTCCCTATGAAAAATTGTGCCCTGTCCAATGAAGAAGATTGGACCCTGGTCTTTATTACCCTGGTGAAGGAGGCAGTAAAGAAGAATGTGGCAGTGTCCGGGAATTCAGCAGCAATGTTCTGTTCCGGGTTGTAAAGCCAATCCACTTTTTCAAGAGGCAGCTTCATGAGGAGGAGATCGATGCTAGTTTCGGAAGAAATATGGATGTGACATGGTCGAGGATGCCGGTGGCGGTGGTGTTCTCATCTTTCTCCAAGCTGCTCTTTCTTTACAAAATCTATGTCTCAAATGTTTTCACTTCCCTCTTTTTGATGTATGACGATGTATAGAATGAGAATGAAAAGTTTTCCTTTTACTTTGAATCTTATCTTTTGTTTTCCTTTCTTCTGCATGTCGTAGTATTTATATTAAACCGAAGTAAGTCCAATGCTCACCTTGATGACGTGACATGTCAAGTTGTCCCCATCTTGGTACTTAGTCGAGATCGGCAAAGTGCCAAGTTTAAATGCTTGGATCTGGGGTCTTTGTACCTTGGGGAACTTTTTCGGGGTAGTCAATATTCTGAGGTTCGAATAAGTTTTTCGAACTCTTGCACACTAAGATGGCGTGTCTCTTGATCTGCTGGGTAACCGCCCTCTCAACTGTCGTGGCAACTACGTGGGCCATGTGGTTCGAGCGCCATAATGAATATATTTTCAAATCTGAATTGCTCGAACAAAATTACCCCTTAACTATATAGCCCTTATAAATAGGGTTTTATTCTTTTCTTTTTTCGTTTCGTTATTCCTTCATTGAAAGTTGGTGGTCTGAGGAGATTTTCGACAAGTTTTACGGCAGCAAAAGGTGGTTTAAGCACTTTTGGAGATTCGAAGACCTGAAATCTTCATTTTCTTCAAGGTATTCCCTTCCCCCTTGTTCCATTTTTAGTTTATTCTTGTTGCTTAAGAGATTATGCATTCTATCAAAGGAGTGCATTTCTCTTTCTTCTATGCAAACGAGGGGGGGAATATTGTTTTCCCTCCTTCCGATGGAGTTGCCCTTCATAGAGCACCTCCTCCATCGCACTATGTATGGCGAAGGTTTCCTTCTGAGGCCTTTTGCCTTGGTGGGTGCGGAGGCCAGTTCGTGGGTGCGATTAGTCTTTTCTGTTCGTCTATTGTTGTGTTTGGATCTTTGAACTTGAACTGGTTTTGACCCTGGGCCTCTGTGCATCTTCTAGGAATTCAGATGGCTAGAAGGAAAGTGCCAAGAGTTGAAGGGCCTGCCTCGGTTCCAGAGGTTCAGGAGTCGGAGAATCAGTAGGTCGAGGAGGAGGCGATTTGTATTCGCCGGGTCCAGGGTTACCTTACACATGGGTTACCGATGATACCTTTGACAAGATATCGCATTATGAGTCTGGGGCAGAGTTGGACAAGCTAAAAATTATTTGGAGCTCGCCGAGGGAGATGCCAGGGATGACAAGTTCCTTATCATATCCCCAGGGAGGGAGCAGGTGTGTTCGACCCAAGAAGCGGGGGAACACTTCATGTTTTTCTACGAGGACTTCTTTACGAGGTTCAGACTTCGGCTCCCCCTTAATGACTTTCATATTTCCATCCTCTAGACTCTTCATGCTGCCCCCAGTCAGATCCACCCTAATAGTTGGGCAAATATCCTGGCCTTTGAAAGGATATGCCAATTGGTGGGGTTGCGATGCTCGGAAGGGGCATTTTTTTATTGTCATATGCAGTACTCCATTCATGGCGCCCACACTTGTCAGCGATCCTAGCCATCAGTCTAATCCCGGCAAGGAAGGATTGTCTTTCTTCTATACTTATAAAGTTACAAGGACTTTAAAGAAAAGTTCTTCAAGTTGATGGTGGTCAGCGGTAGTCATTCTTTCTGGTTGGGGAGCGACAGGGAGCCGACATTTAGCCTATACTGGTACCTGACTGCGTGGAGCATTCCCACTTAGTTGTTTGAATAGAAATAGGTCAACTAGACGACGAAGAGCTTGAGTGTGTCAACTTCTTCGAAATGTGGGTTGATGAGGTCGGCAAGATCCGGCATAAAGATATATTAGACGCCCTGGATGATAATGAGCTTTGGGTCACGCTAGGTAGTGTTGGCCACTGGCCATGCATAGCCATGCTTGTTTATGTTTTCATTTCCTTGTGCCTTATCATGTTTATTTCTAACTTCTTTTGTTTATTGTGCAGAAAGCTTGGCCGACATAGAGGATGGAGACTCTTTGGCGATCTTGGAGGCCTTGAGGGTTAGGAACGCCGATGTCTAGATGGATCCCCCGATGAAGGTCGCTCTTACTCTCGTGATCCCGACATCCAAGGTTCCTCCTGCGGAAGCGGAGCCTGTTAATATGGAGGATTCTCCCCCACCGCTTCGGAGACACAAGAGAAAGGCGATGAAAAGAGGTCGGTCGGGGGACCAAGGTAAGAGGGTAACGACTGGAGAGTCTTCTAGGCCAATAGAGTTGTTCCGTGAGGAGACGGATCCCATGGAGTTCATTGACATCCATATTTTGGATGAAGAGGTCGGGGATTACTTTTTCCGACGTAGCACAAGGGAGGCTTTGTTATCCTTTCAAAATATGGGAATCCGCATTTCTGCCGAGGCTTATTTTTTGGAGCAAGCCCTTGAGGAACATAGTCAAGAAATTGCGGATAAGCTGACGGCGGTCGAGCGGGGTGAAAATAAAGCTCTCAAGGCCATGGAAGAAGCTGTCAAGGCCAAGAATGGCGCTGCATGTCAAATCTGAGATCTAGAGATTGAGGTGGCATCTTTGAAGGATTCTGAGAAGATAAAAGATACCAGCCTGGCGGTGTACCAGAGGCAACTGACTGCACTCCGGGTTGAGAGTGACAGTTTTCGTGCTAAGTCCCAGCAGTTTGAGAATATGGCTACCTCTTTGAAGGTCGACGTCGATCAGCTCATCACTATTTGCACCAAGATTAAGGAAGACCAATTTCGTAATGCCATTAACCAGGTTCAGCTCTTCAATCCCAGGGTTGCTTTGGCCTTAGACGCTCTTGACTCCAGGAAAGTGGTCCAGGAAGGGTGCCTTATGGCTCCCTGCATCGCTTCTTCAAGTTCAAATGTTGGGGATTCACTTGTCGAGGTCCGTGGTCAAGATCCCCCTGCGGCGTAAGCAGCTTCTCTTTTCCTTGCCCCCTGCATGGGGTTAGTAACTTGTCTTTTTCTTGCCCCCTATGCGGGGTTATTGCTTTTGTATGGACATTACCTCAGTTTTTGGGGTCTTAATCAATTTCATTTTTCTTTCTTTTCCTATTTTGGGATCCAATGCCCTTTGTGTTGTTTAGACTTGTGAACTCTAATTTGATGAGAACAACTACGGTCCGGGTCCAACACCCATTACTGTTGAGCGCTTAGGGTTCCCTTTAGAACTTTGCGTGATAAGAATTTAGAAACCTTGGCTTAGGATCTGATGTCCAAAGTAGATTGGTGTTCGAGAATTGTGCTTAAGGTAAGAAACCTCATCCGGGTGTCTAAGTTAAAAAAACTGGTCCTTGTCGGGCTCTTTCGTGCTTATAGTTTGGTGCGAGAATTTTTCTAAGTCGGAATTTTTCTACTGCATGACCTATCTAGCACAAGACAACTCACGGTTGGTACCATGACATCTTAGGATGTTGTAGTAGCTTTCGGGGGCGTTTGAAACTTTCAGTAGGAAATGCACTAAATTTGTAATACTTGTTTCATTGAGTATTTTGAAGGACTAGGGTCCATACAACAATTGGGGCAAATTAAACATAAAGTAAACTCGGAGACTAGGCCTTAAAAGGCACTTAGTTGTAGTACTTTCTAAGTTTATCTGCGTTCCAAAAATTCTTCACTGGCTTGCCCGTCAATGTCTTCAGAGTATAAGCTCATTTGCCGGTACTGATCAAGATACGGTAGGGGCCTTCTTAGTTAGGGGCTAGTTTCCCTTGGGAGGCATTCCTTCCAGTATTGTCAGCCCTGCGGAGTACTAGGTCGCCTGGCTGGAACCTCCTAGGAATGACCTTCAGGTTGTACTGGGCTGTCGTTCTTTGCTTGATTACAGCATCGTATATGTATGTAATGCGCTTTCATTCTTCCAATAGATCCAAGTCTTCCCTGATCAGTCTGGGGTTGTTATCAAGTGAGAAGTTCTGGAGACGCCAGCTCAGTTCTCTTATCTCCATCGGGATCATTGCTTCATATCCATAGGTTAGCTTAAACGGAGTTTCACCCGTTGTGGAGTGAGGACTGGTTCGGTAGGCCCACAGGACGTGGTCCAACTGCTCGGCTCAGTTTCCTTTGGCTTCATCCAGTCTTCTCTTTAACCCCCTGATGATAACACGGTTTGCTGCTTCAGCTTGCCCATTTGTACGGGGGTTTTCCACGGCACTACAGTAATGCTTTATCTTCAACCCGACGAGTAGTTCTTTAAACTCCTTGTCTTTGAACTGCGTTCCATTATCTGTTATAATTGATTTCGGGACCCTGAATCTGGTAATAATGTGATGTCAAATGAATTTTTGAATTCGGGCTGAGGTGATTGTGACCAAGGGCTTTACTTCTATCCACTTGGTAAAGTAATCTATGGCTACAACCAAAAACTTTAGCTGCCTGGGCGCTTGAGGGAATGGACCCAAGATATCCATGCCCTATTGATAAAATGGTCGGGGTATGGATGTCGTGGATAGTTCCTCTAGCAGAGCGTGGTAGTGGTCAGAATGTTGTTAGCATTTGTCGCATACTTGGACATGCGCAAGGGAATCTACCTTTATTGTGGGCTAGTAGTAACCTGCCCTAAGTGCCTTCAATGCTAGAGCCTTACCCCCTAGATGGTACCCATAACTTCCTTCGTGGACTTCGGCCAGGATGTATTCGGCTTCTTTTGGCGTAAGGCATTTGAGGAGGGGTGAAGAAAATCTGTGCTGGTATAACTGTCCATCGAAGATAGTGTATCTGACCACGACTTTCTTTAACTTGGAAGCTTCCTTTGTACCTTGGGGAGGCTACTGGACTGTAAGTATTCTATTAGTGGCATGATCCATATATGCTCTTGTTCGTCGACCTGGAAGACAGCTATGTCGGCGACTGCAGGATGCAAGAGGGTCTCCTGGACCACCAAACAGTTGTTGCCCGGACTCTTGGTGCTGGCCAACTTCGATAAGAGGTTGGCCCTAGAGTTTTTCTCATGAGGTATATGCTCCACTTTTACTAGGTGAAAGCACATGAGGAGTTCTTGTACCCTCGCTAGGTATTTCTGCAGGAGAGGCTCTTTGACTTGATATTCACCTCGGATCTGGGAGGTCACGAGTTGGGAGTCACTATAAAGTCAAATTTTTATGGCCCCCAAGTCTTTGGCCATTACCAGTTCAACAATGCATGCTTCACACTCTGCCTGGTTGTTTGAGGTGGGAAATTCAAACCTAAGGGAGTTCTCAATAGTCACCTCTTCGGAATTCTCCACAATTACCACGGTACCATTTCCCTTTGGGTTTGAGGACCCATCAACGAACACAGTCCAGGATATCTCCTCGGTATCACCAGAGTCTGAAGTGAGCTTGGCCAAGAAGTCTGAGAGTGCCTGTGCCTTGATGGCTACTCTAGGCTTGTAGATGATTTCGAACTCAGAAAGCTCGATGGACCAGCCAATCATCCTTCCTGCTAAGTCCCGCTTGTGCAATATCTGTTAGATGGGTTGATTCACTCTTACCACCACAGGATGGCACTGGAAGTATTGCCTTAGTCTTCTAGTCGTGATGATGAGTGTGAATGTGACCTTCTCGATCTTTTGATATC
The DNA here is from genome assembly GCA_029884605.1 of Ormosia emarginata. Taxonomy (NCBI): domain Eukaryota; kingdom Viridiplantae; phylum Streptophyta; class Magnoliopsida; order Fabales; family Fabaceae; genus Ormosia; species Ormosia emarginata. Next base: position 1,541,423 of record JAQQTP010000057.1, on the reverse strand, counting down.
GGAGTTCGGGGCCTTGTAAGACCTTACTCATAAAATATACCAGTTTCTGACCTTCTAATGTTTCTCTGATGAGTACCAAACTCACTGCCTCTTCATGGATAGAGAGGTACACATAAAGTGTTTCACCCTACTCTGGTCTCGTAAGAAAGGGAGAGGATGCCAAAATACTCTTTAAAGATGTGAAAGTGTCTTAACATTCTGGCGTCCACTCGAATCCTGCCCATTTTTTCAGTAACTTGAAGAGTGGGAGGGATTTGTGAGCGGCTTTGGGTAGGAATCATGTGAGAGTCGTGATTTGTTTGGTTAGCTGTTGTACTTCTTTCACGCTTTGGAGACTATGCATGTCGAGCACCACTTTGCATTTGTCGGGGCTAGCCTCAATGCCACGGTGAGTTAGCATAAATCCCAGAAATTTGCCAGCTTGGACCCCAAATGTGTATTTTTCTGGATTAATTCTCATGTCATGCTTTCTTAACTGTGCAAATACTTCTTCGAGGTCTGAGGTGTGGGACCCTGACGACAGGGTCTTGACTATTATATCGTCAATAAAGGACAGTAGGTGGCTCCGACATTTTTCAACCCAAAAGGCATTAACCTGTAACAGTAACTTGCCCTTTTGGTGATGAAGGTTATTTTATATTGGTCTTCGGGATACATTAGAATCTAATTGTACCTAGAGTAAGCGTCCATGAAGGACAGTAGCCAGAAATCAGAGGAGCTATCAACTAGCTTGTCAATGTTTGCGAGAGGGTACGGATCTTTGGGACATGCCTTGTTTAGGTCGGTGTAGTCCACACACATCCTCCATTTCTCATTTGACTTTTTTACTAAAACAACATTCGAGAGCTAAGTGGTATATGAGATCTCCCTGATGAAGCCAGCATTTAGTAATTCCTTGACTTGCTCCTCGATAACCTATTGCCTCTTGGGGCCAATTTTCTTTTTCATCTGGGAGACCGACTTCGTATCCCGTTTAAATGGATAAACGATGGCAGATGAAAGCGGGGTCGAGCTCAAGCATGTCAGCGGATGTCCAAGCGAAAATATCCTTATTTTTCTGCAGGAGCTCTCTTAACTGGATCTTCTCTTGCTCTTTAAGATTCGCACCTATCTTGGTGATTTGGTCGGGCTTATCACCAATCCGGAGCAGGATCAATTCTCCTTCGGGCTGGGGTCTTGTACCTCGAATTTTTTCACGTACATCTAATTCGGTCATCAAAATGTTGACTTGATCATGGGTCGGGCTGGATGTTTGTGTCTTTATTTTCCTGGAAGCCCTACTAATTTTCAAGCTCTCATTATAGCACTTGCGGGTTGCAATCTAGTCGCCTTTGACTGTGACTACTTCATTATTCCTATTGAGGAATTTCATGGCCTGGTGGAAGGTAGAGACTACAACGACAATGTCATTCAGCGTAGGATGACCCATAATGATGTTGTAAGCCGAGGGACAGTCCACAACTAAAAATCTCACTTTAATGATTATATATATGCTGCCGTTACCCAGGGTCAAGAAAGTTTCAAAATACCCGACCGGGGTAACCTTTTCTTTAGAGAAATCGGTCAGTTCACCTTCATATGGTGTGAGCGCAGATAAGGAGAACTCTAACCTTTCGAAGGCATCCATGAACGTGATATCTACTGAACTCCCCTGATCCATAAAGATATGACAAACTTCGGTGTTAGATATTATTCCGGATATGACTAGTGGGTCGTCATGATCTCGAATAATATCACCATAGTCTTTATCAGAGAAAGAAATGGATGATGTGTCCTTGTTTTCAGCCTGGGGTCTTCGCGAAGAACCAGATAGGCTTAAGACCGCTCTCTGAAGTGTCTTTTTCTGGGAATTGTTTTACAAACCGCCCCCTGCAAACCCTCTTGAGATGGTACTGATAAGTCTGTCTTTCCTGTTACCCCCACCTTGAGTATCTCGATCCTGATCATGCCTATTTTCAATATCACAGTGTAGTGGGTTCTCGATCTTCTAGCAAGACTCCAAGTTCTTCTTTGGCGTTGGTTTGCACTTCGCCGGGGGCTACGACTTCGTCTTCGATCCCTGCGTCTACCGCGATTCTCATTTCCTTGGAAACTGTTGATGTACTTTTGCAGCCGCCCCTCTTTAATTAGGGACTCAATGACATCTCAGAACTGGTAACAATCTTCTATCTCATGGCTATAGCTCTTATGCCACCTGCAATGTTTCGAATGGTCCCTCTGGAATTGCTTCTTGACGGGTGGTGCCCTCTTGATATCTTGGAACTCAGTTTGAAGGACCTCCTTTAAGATTGTCTCTCGAGGGGTGTTCAAAGGAGTATATTCAGAATACTTGGGCCAGTACCGTTCACTCTTGGAGGAGTCGCGGGGTTGGTTGGAATTCTGGTTCTTTTTCTGGTGAATGAGTTCACCCTTTTTCCAGACTTTCTTTGGCTCTGGTAATTTCCTCTAGCTCGACATACTTATCCACCCTTAGGTGAAATTCATCTAGACTTGTCGACTTTTTTTTTGCCAACGACATGAAGAAGCTTGAGTCAATTCGGAGTCTGTTTCTGGAGTAATGGAAGGCTATCATGTCATCCAGATTTTTAATGCCCACATAGGCCTGATTGAACCTTGTAACATATTCACGCAAGGATTCAGAATTTTCCTGGCGAATCCTGGAAAGGGAGTCAATCGACTTCGGTCGCTCATTTACTGTGGTATAGTGCTGCAAGAAATGTTGCATGAGGTCTTCCCATCCGGTAACCTTCGTTCATAAGGTGACGAACCAACGAAGGGTGTCCTTCTTCAAAAATAGAGGGAAGGCTCAGCATAGCAGTTCTTGGGTGTATCCGTAGAGCTGCATGGACTAAGTGTAAGCGTCCAAGTGCTCCTGGGGATCTGTCGTCCCATCGTAAGGCTCTAAATTGATTGGAGGCTTGAAGTTCCTCGGAACCCTGTATGCCATCAAAGCGTCTGAGAACTGTTGTTGACGGCCTGGGGCCGGGTTATTGTTTAAAACAACCCCAGCGCCAGCACGCTGGGCTGCTTGCTCGTTACGAACTACCTCTCGTTCTCCGTTGTCATTGTCCGTCCTCACAGATCTTTCAAGATCCTCTAGCCGGTGACGTTGTTCTTCCAGTTGACGCCGCTGACCTTCGATCAGTGCTGTTTGTTGGCGCAATAACTCTCGAAAGCCATTCCTCGTTGTCTCGGATTGGATATTGTCTTCATAGTGAGATGCATGGTCTACATCGTTATGGGAGGTCCCCAAGCGAGCATGCACGGGAATCCTTGCTCCATGATTTGTGTTGTTGGCTCCACCTTAAGGAAAAATAAGCCTATTTCGGATAGAGGCCCTTTGAGATGGAGCTGGGCTTACAGCAGAAGCTGAAGCCTCGTGCCCCTCATTGAGAGTTTCCACGACAACAGGTCTGCTCCTTGCAGTGGAGGTTTGTGGTGGTGCAACTGAAGGAAGGTCGCGCTATGCTGTTGTGCCCTGTGTTTGGCCAGGGGTAGCGTGTGCAGTGCTCCCTTTCTGGTGGTTGTGTCTTGTGCTCACCATGGTTAACGTTGAAATGGAAGTTTATCAGATTCCCACAGACAGTGCTAATGTTCTGAAGTGGATTCAGTGGGTACCTGAGATAGGCACGTGTATGGTGGTTTCCTCCTTGCGTAGCTGCTGCTAAGCGTATTGAGCCAGAGGGGGTGGGTACCTGCAAAGGGACTCCAATGCTCAAGTCAGATAGTGCACAAGTAGGGTTTTATGCAATGAGATAGCAGATACCTTATTAGGTTAATTTGGCCTAGTATATATAGAGCATGATTGGAATCCTCATGCAATTCGTACTGGTTACAGGTATTTTGGGATCATGTCTTGACAGAGGTATCAACCCACGATCATTGAGGTTCGTCTCTAACCTGTCAGGCCTGTCCCCTTAGTGGCCAATCCTTATGGCAGGCAGTTATGGTCCCCACATTTAAATTTGTGATCGGCAGTTATGAGACTCTGCGTGGATCCAGCGACCGTTATGGTCTGATGCCGTGGTCCGAGGTCGTAAGGCCTTAGCCAGGGTGTTTATGATGGGTTCGATGGGACTCATGACGGGTTGACCCTATAAGACAGGATCCCGGATCACGATCCAGAACAGTTTATATTGCATTATTGGATTATTTAATTATTCAATACAATTTCATGGATTCTAATTAATTTGTTTTTTGTCTTTTTGTTTTATAGCCTGACATGACTATTGGGTTATCTCTTAGTGACACTTCTCTCAATGCTGATTTTCAAGATGTTCAGTCTTCCGTTGCTTCAGTTCTGTGATGAGGATTTTTGTCTCGGATCACAAGCAAAAAATAATCTTCCTCATTTGACTTCTGCCAAAAGAGCTTCTATGAAGGTGCTTCTATTGTTGTTGGGGATATGTCTACTACTAGGCCCAAAGAGGTCAAGATAGAAAAGGAGGATTGAGAAGCTATTCTTTCTCTACATGAAACCTTTCTTTTGGGGGATTGAAGCATTGTTGTCCCCGAGTACAAACTATACATTTATTCTTCAATCTATCACAATGGTGTTTTATGTTTACCAACTAAGAAATAAGAAATTTGAAGATGTAGGAAGTAAATTTTTAAAATAAGCTATTGAATTTTATCTTGCTTTAATTTTATAACAATTATGACGTAACAAATGTTTCCTGTGATTTATTGTTGTTAAAAAATCTGTGTACTAATTAATAGAAATTTGTAGTTGTAATCTTTCATATTCTCTTATATTCTAAGAGAACTTGAACTTTGAAAAAGCTTGCAATAAAAAATCAAGGTTTGGTGTTAGAATTTATTTTTCTTTGTATCAAGGTTTTGTTTTGGAATTTATCTTACAATGATTTGATTTTTTGGTTTATGTAGAGTGCACTGGTTATATGATTTTGAGTGGTGAAGGTAATTTTATGGTCAGTTAAATGATGACATGATATTTTGTAAAATTGCAAAATTTAGAAGTTGACTTGCATTCAAAGTGCATATTTTTTTTATATACTGCTCCATCATCTTGAAGAGTTGATAACAGTGTTACCTTCACCATTAAAGAGACAGTTAAAGGATCAAAGGCTCCATACATGTATATGTTCTTTTTATTATGGTGCTTTGTCTGAGTCTCTTTTCATTGCAAGAGCACCATGTTATGCTTGACCTGCAAGGATAAAATCAAATTTATCAATCACAATGATCTAATTGGTTGTTCTGGGGTAAGATTGCTAGAATGGGTAATTTCAACCTCTTCCTTTAGCTTCCGTTCAACTTCTCTTGATATTATTTTAAGGCCATGTTAGAGTATATTTATATTGTATAGAAACTGTGATAAGATTGCTTTCTAAACTTTTTCCTTTTTTTAAAGTAAGAATTTCATGTAATGAAAACTTGAGGGTTTAGATTATCCAGATGGATGCTATCTTGAAATATTAATTTTTTTATGGAAATAAATCACATTGAAGACAAGCTTTTGGGCTTTCGTTTGATCCTAGTTTTACAAGTTGTTGGCAAAGGAAAGGAGACAGAAAGACTACAACTTTTTTGCCACTGATCTTTTCCTTTCCCCTGGAACTATCCAATTAACATTGTCTTTAGAGAAGACATCTTTGACAATACATAGAGGGCTACTATAGTTTCTGAGTACTTCAGTCTTCAAGTTGGCTACTTATGGTTCTACTTTACGGTCCAACTTTCCAACTCAAGAAGGCTATTATCATTACTTTTAATTTGGTGTATCTAGAGGCTGAGCAATCTATTATGTAACAGGAAATATCGGACATGCATATGAGGAGCATATAACAGTTTATTGAGTCATTGGCAAAAATGAAGCTCCCAATGGACATTGACATACTTGAAAGAGAAGATTATATATGGTGATGTGATTCAAAATCATGATAGCAGCAATTTAGATGTTAAGAGTCCCAGATCGCCTACCTCAATCTTTTGAGTGCGATTTATATATCTGTTAGGTCACTCTACTTAATGTCAATTAGTTTTAAGTTGAAATATTATATGGTATCAGAGTCAAGATCTCATATTTGTCGCCTATTTCGCTAGGCTTCTCCCACTTGTTCTATCCAGGCATAAAACCTGAAATAAAACATGAATTATGTTGATCAGCGAATAAAAAATTAGACCGAAAAAATCGATGAACTGATCACGTGTCTGGTCCATTCAAAATCGAAAATCAGTGTTGAAGGAAACCGGAGAAAGAGAGAAAAGGTAAAGGGTCTACTTCAAAGTTGAAACTTAAATTTCTTTTTGAATCATAATTCATTAAAATTTTTCTTGGTGGGAAATATGTCTCATTGCTTAAGACTTTTAGCAATAGTTTTGTCAGCTTTTTGACCAAAATTTCTTTAGTGGCAAAATTATTTACCAAATTACCATATTTTTGAAACTATATATCAAAGTACCATACTTTTAGCCATTATTGGATTTTTTATTTTTTTCAAGTGTCGCATAGATAGGGCCCTTCACAATTACGCCAAAATGATTGGTGTTACTTATATGGAAACACTATACTAATAGATTTATCTATGTAATAGCACTAGCCTAGTTGGCATCATTCACATAATAACTCCATTTGCATTGACGTTATCTATGTAATAACGCCAACCATGTTGGTGTTACTAGTGTACGACACTATAAATAGACCTGTATTTTCCTTCTCACTCACAAACTCCTCATTTCTTAAATTTTTACCTTCTCTGTAGACTTTTTCTCTCTCTAAACTTTCTCCCAAACCCTCCTTTGGATGTAGCTTGTGAGAAAGACATTTGGATCATCATATATCTAAGTATTTTTGTTCATGGTTAAACCATGTTCCATCCAGGCATAAAACCTGAAGTAAAACATGAATGTTGAATCATATATCTTAATCTTATGTTGATCAGCGATTAAAAAATTAGACCGAAACAATTAATGATCTGATCACGTGTCTGGTCCATTCAAAACCGAAGGTGTTGAAGGAAACCGGAGAAAGAGAGAGAAGGTAAAGCGTCTACTTCAAAGTTGAAACTTAAATTGCTTTTTGAATCATAATTCATTAATTTTTTTCTTAGTGGGAAACATGTCTCATTGCTTAAGACTTTTAGCAACGGTTTTGTTAGCTTTTTGACCAAAATGTCATTATTGGCAAAATTATTTACTAAATTACAATACTTTTGAAACTATATACCAAACTACCATACTTTTAGCCATTATTGGATATTTTTATTTTTTCAAGTGCCACATAGATAGCGCCAATGTGTTTGGTGCTTTCTTCCTAATTACGCCAAAACAATTGGCGTTACTTATGTGGAAACACTACACTAATAGGCATTATCTACGTAGTAGCACTAGTCCAGTTGGCGTTATTCACGTAATAACGCCAATCACGTTGGCGTTATCTATGTAATAACGCACAACCACGTTGGTGTTATCTATGTAATAATGCCAACCACGTTGGCGTTATCTATGTAATAATGCCAACCATGTTGGTGTTACTAGTGTACGACACTATAAATAGACCTCCATTTTCCTTCTCACTCACAAACTCCTCATTTCTCAAATTTTCACCTTCTCTATAGACTTTTTCTCTCTCTAAACTTTCTCCCAAACCCTCCTTTGGCTGTAGCTTGTGAGAAAGACATTTGGATCATCATATATGTAAGTATTTTTGTTCATGGTTAGATTATTTTTATTGTTATTAGTTTTGCTGATTTTTTTTATTGTTAAAATTATTGCTTATTTTTTATTATAATTATATGTTAATTGTGTATTGTATATTTTGTATGGTTGACTAATTTTGTTGATTAGGAGGTTTTAGCAATTTGTTCGTACAAAAATTAATAGCTTGAATATTATTAGGGTAGCAAATTTTTTTAGTTGACACATGTACTAATTATGTATTTTTTGTTGTTGTTTTCAATTGATTAAATTTGTGGGTTTATTGAAATTAAAATTATTAGGGTTTAGAAAATTTTTCTTACAAAAAAAATAGTATGAATTTATTGTTATAGGTAGCAATTTTGTTTCAGTTGACACATGTGTTGATTAATTTCATACTTGTTGTGTTGTTATTATTCACAAATTTGAGAAGTGAAATTAAGATGGCAGAATGCCTTCTTGTTGTCATTTACTATAATAGAAGAATGTATGAAGGTGAGGAGGATCTAATATATGAAGATCCTCGTCCTAAGTCTATCATGATTAAACGTGATACGACTTGTGAGCTTCTGAAAAGTAGAATTCATTTAAAATTAATACTCCAAGAAAATCAATGTGTCCAGTTTTGTGTATCGATTTCCACAATAGAGCAATGTACTGAGATGGATACCTCTTTCATTAAAAGATAATGAAGATGTTACTTGCATGATAGATTGCTTTGATCAACATCCGAACTTAACTTCAATGGAGTTGTATGTTGAGATAGAAACGAGTGAACACAATGAGCATGTTGAAACTCCTTCTGAAACAACAATCCAAGATGGTCCTTCTAATATTCCTAAATCATTGTACACTATCAACACTCAATTGTCTATAATACATATTGCTCCCTTGCTCTAACCTCAAGAAGTTGTTACATTTGTAATGCCTGAAAGGAGATCATCTGGGTTGAACATTGAAACTGATAACACACTTATCAAATATATATTATTTGACACAAGTGAAGATGAAGAAGAGCTGCCAGAGGGTAAGGACCCAGATACTGACTTAGAAGAAGAACACTTTGATGTTGAAGTAAATTTATAGGAACAAGTCCTTCCATTGTTAGTTGCTTCTAAATTTGTGTTTATGCCTCCATGCCCTCAATTCTCTAAGATCAATTAGGATGCATTGAGTACACCTGATAATTTTCCTGAATTAGATCGTCATGATATTTGGAGGTTAGAGGAAGAATTATATGTTGGGTTGCAATTTCCATCTAAAGATGTTGTAAAGTTGGCGCTAAAACATTATTTGATTAGCAAACATCAAAACTACAAGGTTGAGATTTTGATATACAGAGGCTAACTACTAAGTGCCCTAGATATGCTGATGGTTGTAATTGGAGATTCAAGGCCATTCAAAGTAAGAAATCAAACATGTGGAAAATTACAAAATATAATGGACTTTTCAACTATGTCAACCCATCTATGTCACAAGATCATAAAAGATTAGACTATCTTATGATCTATTCTTGCATTTTGGATATGGTTAAGCAAAAACCTGATGTGCCTATATGCTTGATTATTGAAAGGATTCGAAGTCAATTCGGATATGAAGTGTCATATCGAAAAGCTTGGAAAGCAAAACAAATTGCCATTGTGAAGGTTTTTGGGGATTAGGATAAATCTTATGAGGTGTTGCCTAGATGGTTAGTTGCCATGCAAAGAGACATGTCAGGCATAGTGGTGGAGTTGCAAGCTATTGAATTTGTTGAGCTCAACAGAATTGACTGCTTAAGATAAGTGTTTTTTCACTTATTCTGGATATTCAAACCAAGTTTTGCTGGATTCAGATATTGTAAGCCCATTATTCAAATTGACAGTACTCATTTGTATGGTAAATATTATCATAAATTGTTGATTCCAACAACACAAGATGTAGATAGAAAACCTCGGCCAATTGCTTTGCCATTATGGAATGAGAAATAAAGGATGATTGGAGTTGATTCTTAGCCTTAATTCGAACACATGTCACATGATGAACTTGTAAAAACTCATTTTTTTTCATTACAAAATCTTGGTTTTCATCATCTTCCTACCCTTTTGATTAAGCTTTATTCTCTAATTTTATCATGCTTTTGATGTTTTAAACTTTGTTTTAATTACGTGTTTAATTTGTTTTCTTAGGTGGTTACATAAGGAGGAAGACGGGTTGCTTGAACAAGGAGCAAAAAATGAATGCTTGATTCCAATCTTGATTCATTGTAGACAAGTAGTTGACATAATGAATGCTTAAACCCATTTACAAGGAGGGTTTCTAAATTGATTGGAAACAAAGTACAATACATATAATGACCACTTGATAATATATCATTTAAGCTTAAGAAAAAAATTAATCTAACCTGAATTTATTACTAAAAGCTTCACCCTTTCACCCAAGCAAAATGAAAATTAGTTATTCATGAACAAGAAGAAAGAAAGAAAGAAGAAAAAAAATATGAACATAACTTCAATTTAGAACAAAATAAAACTACAACAAGAGAAACAAATAACACAATAGCATGATCTTGATCTCTAAGCCAAGATGCCCAAGATGATCAGTCAATGTTCCCTTTTATAAAGCTTAAGGAGTACAAAATAACAATGAAGTTATTTAATGAGTGGGTAGATGATGGGTGGATGAGTGAAAAATGACAATGGAGTTATTTAATGAGTGGATAGATGATGGGTGGATGAGTGAAAAATAACAATGGAGTTATTTAATGAGTAGGTGGATGATTAATGAGCGGGTGGATGATTATTTAGTGGGTAGATGATTAATGAGTGGGTGAATGATTATCATATTTGTCTCTCCACTTGTACCAACTAATTTAACTATCTTCGCACGATTATAACTCTGTCAAAATGTCATTTTCTAGAAAAGTGGTCTTTATGAGAGTTGAAGGGTTTTATCTTAGCTTTCCAATGCCATTGATTTTAGACCAAAGTGAATTCTACAGCTCAAATTCCAGTTCAATCACTGCACACTACTCAGGCCTAGCTACAACTCCTCGATTCTGACTTCCAAGCCCAATATGACCTCCAAGCCATCCGAACTGGCCCTTGTGTTCTACATGAAAGTTGTAGATTTGGGTCTTAACTTTCAAATAACACTAGTTCAGCTCATTGGTTTTAGCTCAATGAAACTCCTACAACCCAAAATATGCCCTGATTATTACACACTGCTTGGGTTCTAGTGACAGAACCCGTTTTCTGACTCCCAGGCCTATTTAGCTCTACTAGATGTCTGATTGAGACTTTGAACTCTTCATCAAAATTGTATAGCTTTCTCTCATCTTTCCTACAAGGTAAAATTCAAAATTTTTAGATATTTAAAACTCAAGATATGACTGAAATATAGAAATAATATAAGTCACTATGATGGCTAGTGGGAATTTATTACCATGTTTATGCTTATTTTCTAGGTGATAATATCCTTTGGTCTTTCCCAAGTCATTTTCTGCCTTATGATAATGGCAATTTAATTCTTGTATTTCAAGGGTTGCAAATAGCTTCTAGCTTAGCCTATAAATAGGGAACTCATGTATTTCAATGGGGGATTTTTGAACATTAATGAAATTTGAGTGTTTCTCCATTGTGAGAGCTTCCCTTTTGTTCTAGGGCTAAGAACTAAGCCTTATAGTGTTAGTTCTACCGACAGGTCGTGGTTAGGGTCAAGTTCCATTTATTTTTTGCCTATTTCAAGACGATCCTTAGCGTTCTCTTATCATTTGGTATCAAAGAGCTTTGGCTCTTGAAATCAGGTGATATATATCCTTTGTGTGTTCATCTTCTTCAAATTCATATATATATATATATATTGTGTCATCTTCCTTTGCTCAAGTCAATTCCTCTAGTTCTTTTCACATATACGTATTTTATTTCCAAATTGTGTCTAGTATCAATATCCTTTTATATAATTATGTCCAAGTTCTATTATTCAAAAAAAAAATTAGTATAAAAAAAATCTGGAATATATATATAAGTTGTGAATTGAGAGGACTTAATACTCCTTGTTGGATTTCAAAACCCTTTCATTGATCTTGTTTGTTCAAATCTCTTGTTGAATTCTTTGTTGTTTCCATTTCAATTACTTCTTGCTGGTTTACTTTCCACTAAAGTTATCATCAATCCCTTGCTACTTCTTATTGTGTGGAATCATAAAAAGGTTCTTTACCTAAGAACTCATGAGGAGAAGTAGAGTGGTAAAAGGCAAAGAGTGGTGAGACTATCCCAGGGAAAGAGCCAACTAGAGTGAACCACTGGTGAAAATTCATACATATATATATAAAATTGAGTGTAAACACGTAAGAGAGTGTTTGTATGAGGATTCTTGAAGGCATGGTTGTTCTATATTATTGTCCATTTGTAATCATTTCAAACGCAAATTCTTGCAGCATTTTAATCATGAGTGGAGGAGACGAAGAAGTAGATCTCAAATTGTTTGTGAAGGCTATTCAAGAACAATTCCAAGCCCTAAATACAAGATTGGATAATCTACAAACCCCATCGAGATCTAGAACCCAAGGCGATGCACTTTTGAAGAGAAGGAAGATGAGTATTCAGATAGAAGAAGTCCTGAAAGGAGAAGTAGAGATGAATCAAAAGGATACAATCATTTGGGTAGTATTAAGATGACAATCCCTACATTCCAAGGAAGAAATGATCCTAATTTGTACTTGGAGTAGGAGAGAAAAGTTGAACATGTGTTTGACTATCATAATTACTCAGAGGAGAAGAAGGTTAAACTAGCAGATGTTGAATTAATTGATTATACTAGTATTTAGTGGGATCAATTTGTGAGTAGTAGGTGTAGGAATGGAGAGAGGTCTATTCGTACACGGGAAGAGATGAAAGTTATCATAAGAATGAGATTTGTACCTAGCCACTGCCATAGGGACTTGCACCAAAAATTGCAAAGTCAAACTCAAGGTTCCATGAGTGTGGAGGATTACTATAAGGAGATGGAAATAGCCATGATTAGAGCCAATGTAGAAGAAGATTGTGAAGCAACTATGGCTAGATTTATTAGGGGCTGAAAGAGAGAGATAATTGATGTTGTAGAATTGCAATATTATGTGGAGATGGAGGATTTGCTGCACAAAGCTAATCAGGTGGAAAGGTAATTGAAAGCTAAGGGTACTTCCAGATTTGCTTCTAGTTCTTCATGAAAATCAAATTGGCATAATAACAAAACTATGTCAAAGCCTAAAGAAGATGCAAAGGCCAAACATTCAGTTACTGCTCCTAAAGATAAAATCAAAACTAATACATTTTCTAGATCACGTGATATCAAATGTTTCAGGTGTCAAGGAGTTGGACATATTGCTTCTCAATGTCCAAATAAAAGGGCAATGATTTTGCTGGATAATGGAGATATAGAGAGTTTGAGCTTAAGCGATGATGAAATGCCACCATTGGAGGATTGTAGTGATGTTGAAGTTGCTGAACGTATGAATGGAGATGTGCTTATTATTAGGCATGCTCTTAACATACAGCCTAAGGTAGATGGTGATAAGGAGTAATGTAAGCATATCTTTCAAACAAGATGTCATATAAATGACAAGGCATGTGATTTGATCAATGATAGAGGAAGTTATACTAATGTTGCTAGCACCTTATTGGTTGAGAAATTGAATTTACCCACTTTAAAGCATCCTAATTCGTATAGACTACTGATAGTCGAACTCAATCAAAATTGTAACTGAGTTATACCTATAGCTTGTAGTATAGGAAACAACATTGGATCGTCTCTCAAGGATTGTTAAATGTGATTTGATCAGATCAAGCTAAAATTAGGGAGAGGAATTCGAGAACTCAAAGCATGTAAATAACAGAATTGAAACGAGAAATTTAATTAAAAGAACGATCAATTCAGAAACCTATTCGAAATTGGGTGGATTCCATCATAGACCTTTCATCAAACAGTTGGAGTGCATTTGAATGGTTAATTCGGATTTAACCGAAATCTCTACATTAAATCCAGAATTGATGCTAGATAATCATCTAGAATTCAATTAATAATTGACACATAAATTTGCAATCGCACAACTCATGTTAGATCTATGTTAATTTAATAACTGAATTCAATTAACCTAGGCACAAATTAGTAACCTAACCTCTGCAAATTCGTGATTAATTCTAATTCATCAATCATAAATCCATCGCAATTCTCAATCTTAAATTAAGACCCAATCAGATCAAACATAAACAGAATTACCATTCATGGATTTAAGAAGAAGAAGAAGAAGAAGAAGAAGAAGAAGAAGAAGAAGAAGAAGAAGAAGAAGAAGAAGAAGAAGAAGAAGAAGAAGAAGAAGAAGAAGAAGAATCCAAATGCAATTCAACACAAAAACAAAACCAAGGTCTCAAGAATCCAAAGCACAATTTCTTCAAGAATCTCGAATTGATTATAGAGGTTTAGCCCTCCATGAGAATGGCAGAACTCCAAAGAAAAGAAAGAAAACAAAAATCTAGAGAGAAGGGAGAGGAAGAGAGTTCTAGAGAAAATATGAGAAAAGTGTGTAATGAAAAGTGTGAACGAAACCAAGTTTGGGAACTAGTTCCTAGACCTAATAATCATCCTATTATCGGTACTAAATGGGTGTTTAGAAACAAACTTGATGAAGCTGGAATAATAACAAGAAATAAAGCTAGACTTGTAGCAAAAGGTTACAATCAAGAAGAATGTATAGACTATGAAGAAACCTATGCACCTGTAGCTAGATTAGAAGCTATTAGGATGTTACTTGCTTTTGCTTGCATCATGGATTTTAAATTATATCAAATGGATGTTAAAAGTGCTTTTTTAAATGGCTTTATTCAAGAGGAAGTATATGTTGACCAACCTCCAGGTTTTGAAAATTATGATCTACCTAATCATGTTTTCAAATTGAAAAAGGCTTTGTATGGCTTAAAACAAGCTCCACGAGCTTGGTATGAAAGGTTAAGTAAGTTTCTTTTAGAACACGATTTTACAAGAGGTAAGGTTGACACGACTCTTTTTATTAAAAATAAAAACCATGATATACTCCTTGTACAAGTATATGTAGACGATATCATATTTGGTGCTACTAACGAAAATCTGTGCAAGGAATTTGTCAAAATCATGCAAAGCGAATTCGAAATGTCCATGATGGGAGAACTCAATTTCTTCCTTGGACTTCAAATCAAACAAACAAGGAATGGAACGTTCATTAGCCAAACAAAGTATTGCAAAGAACTTCTCAAGAGGTTTGGAATGGACAACTCAAAACATATGGCTACACCAATGAGTACTTCGTGTTACTTGGATAAAGACGAAGCAGGTAATTCTATAGAAATTACTAAATATCGAGGTATGATTGGATCTCTTCTCTATCTCACTTGCTAGTAGACCGATATAATGTTTAGCGTATGCATGTGTGCTCGATATCAAGCTAATCCTAAAGAGTCGCACTTAAGTCTTTGTAAAACGTATTATGAAATATCTAGGTGGCACTACACAAGTGGGCTTGTGGTACCCCAAAGGTGCCACTTGTAGTCTTATTGGTTATTCGACTTCGATTTTGCTTGATGCAAATTGGATCGGAAAAGCACTAGTGGAACATGTCACCTGCTTGGCAATTCCCTAGTTTCTTGGCATAGCAAGAAACAAAATAGCGTGGCCTTATCCACCGCTGAGGCTGAATATGTGGCAGCCGGAAGTTGTTGTGCTCAAATTCTATGGATGAAGCAACAACTTCTAGACTTTGGTCTTCAGCTTAATCACATCCCTATAAGATGTGATAACACTAGTGCAATCAATCTGACAAAGAATCCCATTATGCACTCTAGGACTAAGCACATTGAGATAAGGCACCATTTTATACGAGATCATGTTCAAAAAGGTGATTGTGTGTTAGAATTTGTTGAAACCAAAAATCAACTTGCTGATATTTTCACAAAACCTTTATCTAAAGACTCTTTCTTTCATTTAAGAAGAGAACTTGACATTTTGGATTAATCGTGTGTTTAATCTGTTAAATTTACTGCTTATTTATTGATTTATTAATCTTAAATTGTTACTGACTTGAGCGTTGGAGATATCCTTAATTTTGTTTTGCAGGTACTCGTTCAAACTGGGTAACTTTAATCTTCGAAAATGCATTTTTGGACTTAATTTTCATGCTTTTCTGTCTAAGTTATTCGAATACCATGAGAAAGTATTCGAATACCATCCTTGCTCGTATGTTTTTATGGTTTATAAGCAGGTGTATTCGAATACCTTAATGGTTATTCGAATAACCTGAAGCCTCTTGTTATCAGGCTTTAGTTTCTGTCTCTGAAGTATTCGAATACCCTAAGCAGTATTCGAATACCTGCTTAACTAGGCCAATCCATTTTGGACAGTCTATTCGAATACCTACAGCAGTATTCGAATACCTTCTTTTAAGATAGCCCTGTCCTTTGCGCTTCCAAACAGCTGTATTCGAATACCAATTACGGTATTCGAATACCTTGCGTCTGAGTTATATAACCCCCCTTCGTACACCCGTTCCCTCACTCATCTCATCTCTGCATTTCTTCTCTCCCGTTTTCACCTCTTCCTATTCGAATACGTCTGACCCAACCGTTACATTTCTCCTACTTTCTTCAAACCCATCCCTCTCATCTTCAACCTCCATCCAAGGCATCCTCCTCCAAGCGTGCTCGCACAAAAACCGTGCCATGCAACAACCCGTTGGATCTGCGAAGGCTCTCCTCCCACCAAGAAACCCTTGGACGTTTCATCTCTCATTTCAGAGAACGCAACCTTGTGCAGCCCAAGTATCTAGATTTGGCATTCTTTGAAAAAGAAGGTGGCTTTGATTTCCTACACCAGCTGGACATCTAGGGCGTGCTTCATTTTTGCTCCTATAAGGCGGTCCTATATCCTGATCTTGTCAAAATGTTCTACTGCAACTTGAGGATTGAAGGTCTGGAACTCCATTCTGACGTCAGTGATCAGCACATTGTGATCACTCCTCAGGACTGGGTTCGCTTCTTCGGATTAGAATCTGCTGGCCATAACAACGAAGACTGTGAAAAGTTTGTCCAGCGGTTCGACAAAATTCGAGCCATTGAAGATGTTCTTAGACCTGGGTTGGCATTACCTCCGACTCAAAAGGGAGTCAAAGGGGGCATGATGAAGAGCCAGGACAGGCTCTTACATTATGCTTATGCCCACATCCTAGCTCCTAGAGGTGGGAACTACGCCTACCTGAGTGAAGATGATGTGTTTATGCTGTGGATCCTGAAGAAAGGATACCAGATAAACTGGCCCGTCTTCATTATGAAGCACATGATGAGAGCTAAGGGAAAAGAACGCTCAGAGCTACCTTATGGGGTGATCATCACTGCCTTTCTAGGCAAGTATCCGCAGATTGTGTGAGACCGAGCGAAAAACTCACCGACCCATCATAATGTGTTTGGCTCTTATACGTTGAACCGAATGAAAATGATAAAGACTGATGAAGGCTGGGTATTTCCAGTTGAAGTTGACGATGATGAGGACGACCCGGTGATCCCGTCAGCGCCCCCCTGCTGCCTCCGACACTACCGGCCCCGCCGCCCCCCGCTCCCGCCTTTGGTTCGGTCACTCACTGGATCAAGTCATGGCCACCTTACAGGCCAACCGTGCTTATATGGAGGATAACCAAGCTTATCTGGAGCACACCTTCTCTGTTCTGTTTGACAGACTTGATGGTGTTGAGCGTGAGCAAGCTGTCTTGCGTGCCTTGCTATCTTCACGGAGTTCTGATTCCCCTCCTCCTCCGCCAGACGCCTATTTCTAGGCTTTATGTTTTCTTTGGTTCTTGCTTGTAATGGCTGGTTATTTTTTGTTTATTGTATATCTGTTGGCAAATTTATCAATAAAAACAGTCTCTTTGTTTCTCCTTGTGTATCCTTTTATGCATTATATATTATCTTTTTGATTATGCCAAAGGGGGAGAAAATTATAACTATGAGAAAAGACAGGTTTAAAATAACTATTATTGGATTCCAACATTAAGGGGGAGCTACGCCACGCACATATTAGATATGAATGTAAGCCTCTTACTTTGTGAATTCCAATTATTTCTGTACTGATGCTTTTCTCTATGATAGTTTGTCATCATCAAAAAGGGGGAGAATGTGTTTACTACGCAACAATGAAGATGTATTTTGATGATAACAAACATGAAGATGATAAGAAGATCAAGTTCATGTGTTTCAAGATTAGTCTTAGGACTTAGGATCTATCATGTATGGAGTCATGTCAATTAAATATCTCAAATGATTAAGGATAACCTAAACTGAAGTTTTAAAGTTGCTTTTAAAAGATCAAATGTTTTAGAGGTTAAAAACAAGCATTTCAAGCTTTTTAGAAAGGTTTTATAATCTGTTTTTAAGCGAGGTATTCGAATACCTCAATATGGTATTCGAATAACTGTTTCAAATCGATATTTTCTCGTGCCAAAGCAGAGGCATTCGAATACCCCATATGGTATTCGAATACCCTAGTTTCAGAATGAACCTTTTTAAATGAGACATTCGAATACCCCATATGGTATTCAAATACGCTGTTTTCGAAACATGCCTTCTTTTAATGAGGTATTCGAATACCCTTGACTGGTATTCGAATAACCCCAACTTAATCAGTTTTCTAAAAGAGTTTTTTGACAGAGGTATTCGAATACTTCCTTCAGGCATTCGAATACCCCACGAGAATCAGAGTTAAGTTTTCAAATTCCATACGAGAATTAGAAAGTTTTAAACGTAATTAAATGCTCCCAACGACCATTTTCTTCTACGAGCTCTATAAATAGAGGCCTAGGACTTCTCTGAAATCTCTCTGAACATTGAGATCAATTTTTGCTTGCTTGAAAACGTGCTCTGCCTTATTCTCTCTTTTTCTGAACTTATAATTGTTTAACTCTTGAGATATTTGAGAAACAGCTCTTTAGTACTTCAATTTGTATTTATCTACTCTTAGTGAGAGTTTCATTTCATCTCTTTATCTAATTCTGTATAACGAGGGTGAGGTATCCCTCAAGATTGTATAAGGGTGAGGTATCCCTTTTGTTTGATTGAGGCTTGAGCACAAGGTTAGAGTTTCCCTGTGTGTAAAAAGTGCTCTGTATTGTAAAGGTTGCAAGCACCTGTTGTTTAAGCTTGTCTTGAATAGTGAAAAATCTCGAACTGTGTTTCGGGGGGACGGACGTAGGCTAGCCACAAGTGGTTGGTGGTCGAACAAGGATAAATACTGTGCCTGTTTTCCTTCGCTTATTCTCTTTATTTTATGCACTTTATTTATTGATTCCTGCAATTTAATTATTAATTATTCTTTCTTTTCTCATCTCTTCCACGTTCTTTAATATTTACATTCAGCAAAGTTTATCTGTTTAAGGTTTTTGCAAAAGTTTTTGTTACTCAATTCACCCCCTCTTGAGTCTTGGAAGCCACTTGGTAACAAGTGGTATCGAGCTAGACTCTTGTATAAAGAGCTTAGCCGCTTCAAGAGAACATGGCTTCCTTAAATGGTTTTTCGGAGGATCTTCCATAAACCGACCACCCTTTTTCAATGGGGATGGTTACGCATATTGGAAGGAAAGAATGAAAATCTTCATCGAAGCTATTGATCTAGATGTGTGGGATGTCTTTGTCGAAAACGGCGCATTTATACCTACACGCGTTGTCGATGGTGTAAAAACGAGACACCTACAAGTGATTGGTCTGATGAGGATAAAAGAAAAGTTCAATATAATTTAAAAGCCAAAAACATCATTACCACTGCTTTGGGGTATGATGAGTTTTTTAGAATTTCTAATTGCAAAACCGCTAAAGAAATGTGGGACACTTTACAAGTTACCCATGAGGGTACTAGTGAAGTTAAGAGGTCGAGAATCAATTCTCTAACTCGCGAATATGAACTGTTTAGAATGAACCAAGGAGAAAGCATTCAAGAAATGCAAAAGAGGTTCACCCACATTGTTAATCATCTTGCATCATTAGGAAAGAATTTTACTAACGAAGATTTGATTAACAAAGTGTTGAGATGCCTTAGCAGGATTTGGCAACCCAAAGTAACAGCCATATCAGAATCGAGGGACTTGTCAACAATATCTCTGGCTACCCTCTTTGGAAAACTTCATGAGCATGAACTAGAACTGAGCAGATTAAGTCAAAGCGAAGAAAACGATAAAAAGAAAAAGGGGATAGCGCTCAAAGCCACTTCCTCAACAATTGACAATGATGATGAAGAAGATGAAGAAAGCTCAGAAAACATTGAGGTAAACGAAGAAAATCTTAGTCTGTTAGTTAAAGGGAATGCAAAGAAGACCTCCCTTCCCTCCGAAGAAGACTTATTACAAAGGCGAAGGAGCTTTATCAACTCCTACTTGCTATGAATGCGGCAAGCCTAGCCACATGAAAATGGAATGCCCAGTTTACCAAAAGAAGAAAGAGAGACTTGAAAAGAAGCCCTTCAAAGAAAGAAAAGGAAGAAAAGCCTATATAGCATAGGATGAAAATGACATGGATTCAACTGACAGCTCAGATAGCGAAGAAGCTCAACTTTGTCTCATGGCCAAAGGAGAAGAAGAAGAAAGCGAAAATGAGGTAAGTTCTAACTCTACTTTACTGCCTTCTTATGATGAGTTACAAGATGCCTTTGAAGAACTGCAAGACGAATCTTTAAAACTCACAAAACAAATTTCTTCTTCTAAGAAAAAAATCTCTTCTTTAGAAAATAAAATTCTTATTTTAAATAAAGAGATTGAAGAATTAAAAATTGAAAATGAAACTTTGGGAATTATTGATGCATGCTCATCTCATCCTCACATGCTTCTACTTCGTATTCTTGTTCTTCATGTCATACACTTGAAAAAGAAATTGAAGATTTAAAGAACACTCTTGCCAAATTCACTCTCGGAAGAGACAATTTAAACATCATATTAAGAAAACAAAGTGTTGTTTTTGAAAAAGCTGGAATTGGTTATAATCCGAAAAATCAGCATAAATCTTATAAAAATTTCTTTGTTTATTCAAGCACTTCCAGTAGCCCATTTATTAAATGTTTTTATTGTGGAAAGAAGGGTCACAGTGCTTCAACATGCAATGCAAGAAAGAATGTTAACACAAAAATTGGGACAAAAATGGTTTGGGTTCCAAAGGGTACATTGCCTAAAACTGACACTCAAGGACCCAAGAAAATTTGGGTACCAAAGGTTAAAAATTAAAATTGTGTTGTAGGTGTGCTTGAAAGCCAGGAGCTCAAATTGGTATCTCGACAGCGGCTGTTCCAAGCACATGACTGGAGACGACTCAAAATTCACCACGTTTATTCCCAAGAATCATGGTCACGTCACTTATGGAGATAACAACAAGGGAAAAATTCTTGGAATCGGAAAAGTTGGCAAGAATCCAAATTCCTCTATTGAAAATGTGTTGCTTGTTGAAGGCTTAAAACATAACCTTCTTAGTATTAGTCAATTATGTGACAAAGGAAATAAGGCAATTTTTGATTCAAATTGTTGCATAATTGAAGATAAAAATGATAAGCATGTTAAATTCATTGGTCATAGAATAAATAACATTTATATGATTAGTCTTGATGATATATCTTTAAATGATGCGAAATGCCTTTTAAGTAAGAATGATGATTCATGGTTATGGCATAGGAGAATTGCACACATTCACATGGATCACCTAAGGAAGTTGGTCTCTAAAGAGCTAGTAATTGGACTACCAAAGCTTAATTTTGTTAAAGATAAATTATGTGATGCATGTCAAAAGGGTAAACAAATAAAGGTCTCTTTTAAATCAAAAAATATAGTTTCAACTACTAGACCTTTACAACTTTTGCACATGGATTTATTTGGACCCTCTAGAACTATGAGCTTTGGTGGGAATTACTATGCTTTAGTGATTGTGGATGATTTTTCTAGGTTTACATGGACTTTATTTCTTGCAAATAAAAATGATGCATTTCTAGCATTTAAAAGACTTGCCAAAGTTATTCAAAACGAAAAAGGTTTTCAAATTTCTTCTATAAGAAGTGATCATGGTGGCGAATTTGAAAACAATGTTTTTGAAAATTATTGTGATGAACATGGCATTAATCATAATTTCTCTGCCCCTAGAACTCCGCAACAAAATGGAGTTGTAGAAAGAAAAAATCGTTCTTTAGAAGAAATGGCGAGAACTATGCTTAATGAGGCTGCTTCTTCCTAAGTATTTTTGGGCGGATGCTGTAAGTACAGCTTGTTATGTAATGAACAGGGCCCTTATAAGGCCTATTTTAAAGAAAACCCCATATGAGTTATACAAGGGAAGAAAGCCAAATGTCGCACATTTTCATGTTTTTGGATGCAAATGTTTTGTTTTAAATAATGGAAAAGATAACTTAGGCAAGTTTGATGCTAAGTCTGATGAAGGTATATTTCTTGGTTATTCAAATCATAGTAAGCCTTTTCGTATATATAACAAAAGAACTATGACTATTGAAGAATCTATACATGTTGCATTTGATGAAACTGACCCAAATGGATCGAGAAAGGATGTTGTTATTGATGATGTTGCAGAAGCCTTAGCGGAAACACATTTGGATAGCAAGGAAAAAGAAATCAAGAAGCAAGAAGATAAGCAAAGACAAGAGGATTCACAAGCTTTGGAACTTCCCAAAGAATGGCGTACCTCAAAATATCATCCGCTTGATCAAGTAATAGGTGATGTATCCAAAGGTATAAGTACTCGAAACTCCATTAGAAATGCATATAACCACTTAGCCTTTGTTTCTCAAATCGAACCTAAAGACATCAATGAAGCCTTTAATGATGAACATTGGTTTCTAGCTATGCAAGAAGAATTAAATGAATTTGAACGAAACCAAGTTTGGGAACTAGTTCCTAGACCTAATAATCATCCTATTATCGGTACTAAATGGGTGTTTAGAAACAAACTTGATGAAGCTGGAATAATAACAAGAAATAAAGCTAGACTTGTAGCAAAAGGTTACAATCAAGAAGAATGTATAGACTATGAAGAAACCTATGCACCTGTAGCTAGATTAGAAGCTATTAGGATGTTACTTGCTTTTGCTTGCATCATGGATTTTAAATTATATCAAATGGATGTTAAAAGTGCTTTTTTAAATGGCTTTATTCAAGAGGAAGTATATGTTGACCAACCTCCAGGTTTTGAAAATTATGATCTACCTAATCATGTTTTCAAATTGAAAAAGGCTTTGTATGGCTTAAAACAAGCTCCACGAGCTTGGTATGAAAGGTTAAGTAAGTTTCTTTTAGAACACGATTTTACAAGAGGTAAGGTTGACACGACTCTTTTTATTAAAAATAAAAATCATGATATACTCCTTGTACAAGTATATGTAGACGATATCATATTTGGTGCTACTAACGAAAATCTGTGCAAGGAATTTGCCAAAATCATGCAAAGCAAATTCGAAATGTCCATGATGGGAGAACTCAATTTCTTCCTTGGACTTCAAATCAAACAAACAAGGAATGGAACGTTCATTAGCCAAACAAAGTATTGCAAAGAACTTCTCAAGAGGTTTAGAATGGACAACTCAAAACATATGGCTACACCAATGAGTACTTCGTGTTACTTGGATAAAGACGAAGCAGGTAATTCTGTAGAAATTACTAAATATCGAGGTATGATTGGATCTCTTCTCTATCTCACTGCTAGTAGACCTGATATAATGTTTAGCGTATGCATGTGTGCTCGATATCAAGCTAATCCTAAAGAGTCGCACTTAAGTGCTGTAAAACGTATTATGAAATATCTAGGTGGCACTACACAAGTGGGCTTGTGGTACCCCAAAGGTGCCACTTGTAGTCTTATTGGTTATTCTGACTCCGATTTTGCTGGATGCAAATTGGATCGGAAAAACACTAGTGGAACATGTCACCTGCTTGGTAATTCCCTAGTTTCTTGGCATAGCAAGAAACAAAATAGCGTGGCCTTATCCACCGCTGAGGCTGAATATGTGGCAGCCGGAAGTTGTTGTGCTCAAATTCTATGGATGAAGCAACAACTTCTAGACTTTGGTCTTCAGCTTAATCACATCCCTATAAGATGTGATAACACTAGTGCAATCAATCTGACAAAGAATCCCATTATGCACTCTAGGACTAAGCACATTGAGATAAGGCACCATTTTATACGAGATCATGTTCAAAAAGGTGATTGTGTGTTAGAATTTGTTGAAACCAAAAATCAACTTGCTGATATTTTCACAAAACCTTTATCTAAAGACTCTTTCTTTCATTTAAGAAGAGAACTTGGAATTTTGGATTAATCGTGTGTTTAATCTGTTAAATTTACTGCTTATTTATTGATTTATTAATCTTAAATTGTTACTGACTTGAGCGTTGGAGATATCCTTAATTTTGTTTTGCAGGTACTCGTTCAAACTGGGTAAGCTTTAATCTTCGAAAATGTATTTTTGGACTTAATTTTCATGCTTTTCTGTCTAAGTTATTCGAATACCATGAGAAAGTATTCGAATACCATCCTTGCTCGTATGTTTTTATGGTTTATAAGCAGGTGTATT
The DNA here is from genome assembly GCA_029884605.1 of Ormosia emarginata. Taxonomy (NCBI): domain Eukaryota; kingdom Viridiplantae; phylum Streptophyta; class Magnoliopsida; order Fabales; family Fabaceae; genus Ormosia; species Ormosia emarginata. The sequence continues at coordinate 1,517,183 of JAQQTP010000057.1, read as the reverse complement.
CGAATACCTTAATGGTTATTCGAATAACCTGAAGCCTCTTACTATCAGGCTTTAGTTTCTGTCTCTGAAGTATTCGAATACCCTAAGCAGTATTCGAATACCTGCTTAACTGGGCCAATCCATTTTGGACAGTCTATTCGAATACCTACAGCAGTATTCGAATACCTTCTTTTAAGATAGCCCTATCCTTTGCGCTTCCAAATAGCTGTATTCGAATACCAATTACGGCATTCGAATACCTTGGGTCTGAGTTATATAACCCCCCTTCGTACACCCGTTCCTCACTCATCTCATCTCTGCATTTCTTCTCTCCCGTTTTCACCTCTTCCTATTCGAATACGTCTGACCCAACCGTTACATTTCTCCTACTTTCTTCAAACCCATCCCTCTCATCTTCAACCTCCATCCATGGCATCCTCCTCCAAGCGTGCTCGCACAAAAACCGCGCCATGCAACAACCCGTTGGATCTGCGAAGGCTCTCCTCCCACCAAGAAACCCTTGGACGTTTCATCTCTCATTTCAGAGAACGCAACCTTGTGCAGCCCAAGTATCTAGATTTGGCATTCTTTGAAAAAGAAGGTGGCTTTGATTTCCTACACCAACTGAACATCTAGGGCGTGCTTCGTTTTTGCTCCTATAAGGCGGTCCTATATCCTGATCTTGTCAAAATGTTCTACTGCAACTTGAGGATTGAAGGTCTGGAACTCTATTCTGACGTCAGTGATCAGCACATTGTGATCACTCCTCAGGACTGGGTTCGCTTCTTCGGATTAGAATCTGCTGGCCATAACAACGAAGACTGTGAAAAGTTTGTCCAGCGGTTCGACAAAATTCGAGCCATTGAAGATGTTCTTAGACCTGGGTTGGCATTACCTCCGACTCAAAAGGGAGTCAAAGGGGGCATGATGAAGAGCCAGGACAGGCTCTTACATTATGCTTATGCCCACATCCTAGCTCCTAGAGGTGGGAACTACGCCTACCTGAGTGAAGATGATGTGTTTATGCTCTGGATCCTGAAGAAAGGATATCGGATAAACTGGCCCGTCTTCATTATGAAGCACATGATGAGAGCTAAGGGAAAAGAACGCTCAGAGCTACCTTATGAGGTGATCATCACTGCCTTTCTAGGCAAGTATCCGCAGATTGTGGAGACCGAGCGAAAAACTCAGCTGACCCATCATAATGTGTTTGGCTCTTATACGCTGAACCGAATGAAAATGATAAAGACTGATGAAGGCTGGGTATTTCCAGTTGAAGTTGACGATGATGAGGACGACCCAGCTGATCCTGTCGCTGCCCCTGCTGCCTCGACACCGCCGGCCCCGCTTTGCCCCCCGCTCCCGCCGGGTTCGGTCACTGGATCAAGTCATGGCCACCTTACAGGCCAACCGTGCTTATATGGAGGATAACCGAGCTTATCTGGAGCACACCTTCTCTGTTCTGTTTGACAGACTTGATGGTGTTGAGCGTGAGCAAGCTGTCTTGCGTGCCTTGCTATCTTCACGGAGTTCTGATTCCCCTCCTCCTCCGCCAGACGCCTATTTCTAGGCTTTATGTTTTCTTTGGTTCTTGCTTGTAATGGCTGGTTATTTTTTGTTTATTGTATATCTGTTGGCAAATTTATTAATAAAAACAGTCTCTTTGTTTCTCCTTGTGTATCCTTTTATGCATTATATATTATCTTTTTGATTATGCCAAAGGGGGAGAAAATTATAACTATGAGAAAAGACAGGTTTAAAATAACTATTATTGGATTCCAACATTAAGGGGGAGCTACGCCACGCACATATTAGATATGAATGTAAGCCTCTTACTTTGTGAATTCCAATTATTTCTGTACTGATGCTTTTCTCTATGATAGTTTGTCATCATCAAAAAGGGGAGAATGTGTTTACTACGCAACAATGAAGATGTATTTTGATGATAACAAACATGAAGATGATAAGAAGATCAAGTTCATGTGTTTCAAGATTAGTCTTAGGACTTAGGATCTATCATGTATGGAGCTGTCAATTAAATATCTCAAATGATTAAGGATAACCTAAACTGAAGTTTTAAAGTTGCTTTTAAAAGATCAAATGTTTTAGAGGTTAAAAACAAGCATTTCGAAGCTTTTTAGAAAGGTTTTATAATTGTTTTTAACTGAGGTATTCGAATACCTCAATATGGTATTCGAATAACTGTTTCAGAATCGATATTTTCTCTTTGTGCCAAAACAGAGGCATTCGAATACCCCATATGGTATTCGAATACCCTAGTTTCAGAATGAACCTTTTTAAATGAGACATTCGAATACCCCATATGGTATTCGAATACCCTGTTTTCGAAACATGCCTTTTTTTAATGAGGTATTCGAATACCCTTGACTGGTATTCGAATAACCCCAACTTAATCGCTTTTCTAAAAGAGTTTTTGACAGAGGTATTCGAATACTTCCTTCGTGCATTCGAATACCCCACGAGAATCAGAGTTAAGTTTTCAAATTCCATACGAGAATCAGAAAGTTTTAAACGTAATTAAATGCTCCCAACGGCCATTTTCTTCTACGAGCTCTATAAATAGAGGCCTAGGACTTCTCTGAAATCTCTCTGAACATTGAGATCAATTTTTGCTTGCTTGAAAACGTGCTCTGCCTTATTCTCTCTTTTTCTGAACTTATAATTGTTTAACTCTTGAGATATTTGAGAAACAAATTCTTTAGTACTTCAATTTGTATTTATCTACTCTTAGTGAGAGTTTCATTTCATCTCTTTATCTAATTACGTATAACGAGGGTGAGGTATCCTCAAGATTGTATAAGGGTGAGGTATCCCTTTTGTTTGATTGAGGCTTGAGCACAAGGGTAGAGTTTCCCTGTGTGAAAAGTGCTCCGTATTGTAAAGGTTGCAAGCACCGTTGTTTAAGCTTGTCTTGAATAGTGAAAAATCTCGAACCGTGTTTCGGGACTGGACGTAGGCCACAAGTGGTTGGTGGTCGAACAAGGATAAATACTGTGCCTGTTTTCCTTCCCTTATTCTCTTTATTTTATGCACTTTATTTATTGATTCCTGCAATTTAATTATTAATTGTTCTTTCTTTTCTCATCTCTTCCACGTTCTTTAATATTTACATTCAGCAAAGTTTATCTGTTTAAGGTTTTTGCAAAAGTTTTTGTTACTCAATTCACCCCCCCTCTTGAGTACTGGAAGCCACTTGGTAACATTAAGTACATAGAGAGTGTAAACGAGTACAAATGAGGGTTTATTAATATATAAAATATGTGATTATCAACTACAGTGGCTGAATGATTGTGGAGACATAAAGGTGACTAAGCAAGTGTTGGTTTCATTTTCCATTGGCAAATATAAGGATGAGGCTCTTTGTGATGTGGTACCTATGCATGCTAGACATCTACTTCTTGGGCGTCCATGGCAATTTGACAGAAAGGTTACTCATGATGGGTACAAAAATAGGTACTTGCCTTCTATGAGTAATCGCATCATTGTATTAACACCTCTCAAACCTGCTGAGGCTTATGCTGACCAAATCAAGATTGCAAGAGATTGTAAGTTGAGAGAAGATTAACTGAGCATTCAAGAGAAGGAAATAAAAGATCAGAAAAGTGAGAATAAGAAAAAGAAAGAGAATAATAAAATTGAGTGCTATGAAGAGAAAAATTCAAAGATTGGTGTGCAAAATAAAGAGGAAAAAAGAGAGTGAGTGCATTTGCAAGAAAAAGAGAGGTTGAGAGCGCTTTGATAGCTAGAGAGCAACTACTAGTACTTATGTACAAGGATGTTTATTTCACTAATGATCTTAACTCTTCTTTGCCAAGTGAGGTTATTTCCTTATTACAGGAATTTGTTGAAGTTTTTCAAGAAGAAGTGCCACATGGATTACCTTTTTTAAGAGGTATTGAGCATCAAATTGACTTGATTCCTGGTTCTTCACTTCCAAATAGACCAGCCTATAGAACAAGTCCTGAGGAAGCAAAGAAAATTCAAAGGCAAATAGATGAATTGTTGCAAAAAGATTTGTGAGGGAGAGTTTTAGTCCATGTTCTGTTCCTGTGATCTTGGTTCCGAAGAAAAATGGGACATGGCGTATGTGTACTGACTGCCAAGCCATACATAAAATCACTGTAAAGTATAGATATCTTATCCCTGGATTGGATGATATGCTTGATGAATTGCATGGTTTATGTGTGTTTTCTAAAATTGATTTGAAGAATGGATACTATCAAATTCGCATAAAAGAAGGAGATGAATGGAAAACAGCTTTCAAAACAAAATCTGGTTTGTATGAGTGGTTAGTAATGTCATTTGGCTTAACTAATGCACCCAGCACTTTTATGAGATTAATGAACCATGTTTTGCGTCCTTTAATTGGGAAATTTGTTGTAGTCTATTTTGATGATATTTTGATTTATAGCAAAATCTTGGTTGAACATGTTGAACATCCACATAATGTTTTTGATGTTTTAAGAGAAAATAAGTTGTATGCAAATTTTAAAAAGTGTTCATTTTGCCTTGAATCTGTTGTGTTTCTGGGTTTTGTTATAAGCTCTAAGGGAATAAGTGTGGATGAAGAGAAGGTAAAGACAATTAGGGAATTGCTTACACCTAAGAATGCAAATGAGGTACGAAGTTTTCATGATTTAGCAAGTTTTTATAGAAGGTTTGTAAAGAACTTTAGTTCTATTATTGCACCATTGAATGAACTTACTTGAATATCAAAAGAACTTAGAGAGGATTTCTGAATTGCTTGAGTGAGTAATCCACTCAGCAGAAAATCTATTTATATACATGATCAATATAATTTACAAGAAGGGGAATTAATTCTAGCATTAATTCCCAAGATACAATGAATCCTAAGGATACAATGAATTCTAAGATAGAATGAACTCTAATTAGTGGAATAATAATTATATCCTACTTCCAACATAATTATCTATTTCCAACACTCCCCCTCAAGCTGGTGCGTAGATTTCAAAAGCATCCAGCTTGTTGCAGTTATAAGCTATCCTTGGTCCCCGAAGAGCTTTGGTAAGCAAATAGGTCAATTGGTCATTTGAGTTGACAAAGGATGTGGTAATCTCCCTGAAAATAATCTTCTCATGAATAAAATGGCAATCAACCTCTATATGCTTTGTTCGTTCATGGAAGACTATGTTAGAAGCAATATGGAGAGCTGCCTAATTATCACAAATTAATCTCATAGTTCTAAATTCACAAAACTTTAACTCTTTAATGAGCTGTTTTAGCCATATTAGTTCACATATAGTGAGAGTCATAGCTCGATATTCTGCTTCAAGGCTTGATCTTCCGACTACATTTTGTTTCTTACTTTTCCATGAAATGAGATTTCCTCTAAAGAAAACACAATATCCTGAGGTGGATCTCCTAACACATGGAGATCCAGCCCAATCTACATCAGTGTAGGCAATAATTTCTTATGCCCTCTATTTTCATATACCATCCCTTTTCCTGGTGATCCTTTAATGAATCTCAAAATTCTGATGACTGTATTCCAATGACTAATACGGGGAGAATTTAGGAATTGACTCACCACATTAACAACAAAAGAGATGTCTGGTCTAGTAACAGTAAAATAATTAAGCTTTCATACTAATCTTCGATATCTGCTTGGATCTGAAAATAATTTACCTTTATCAAGAAGGAGCTTAATATTCAGATCCATGGGAGTTTCAACTGGTTTACAATTCAGCATTCTAGTTTCTTTAAGAATATCAAGAGCGTACTTTCTTTAGGAGATAATAATTCCCGATTTTGACTGAGCAACTTTAATCCCCAGAAAATATCTTAATTTGCCCAAGTTCTTTATTTCAAAGTAACGAAATAGATGCTCCTTCAATTGTTGAATTCCAGCATGATCATTTCCTATTATGACAATGTCATCCACATAAACCACCAGATTGATACACAAATGAAATGAATACTTATAAAATACCGAGTGATCCACTACACTTCTGATCATTCCAAATTTTTGTAAAACCAAGCTGAATCGTCCAAACCAACATTGGAGAGATTGTTTAAGACCATATAGTGATTTGTGAAGTTTACAAACTAAACCTAACTCCCCCTGAGCAACAAACCCAGGAGGTTGCTCCATATAGATCTCCTCAGTCAAGTTGTCGTGCAAGAAAGCATTTTTGACATCTAGTTGGTGTAGAGGCCATTGATTCATGGCTGCCATGGATAGAAACTGTTGGTGTATGCCCTAGACGCCAATATATTTTGTCTGTATTTACATACATTGTATTATGTTATTTTTAATATATGAGGCATTTCATTTATTATGTTCTTTTTTTATAAACATAATAAAGTCCTTAGAATAATAAGTTTGATACCATAGGACATCAAGTGGATGACTTGATCGTGAGATCCTATTGGATAAAATACTATTCTTAAATGTCCCTAGTCAAATATTATTATTAATTAGGACAACAATAATGCATTGAGACTAGTATGTGTATGGACTGATGACCACATCTCACGGGTCATAGATATGATATATCAAGTTTTCACATGGATATATATTAGAGTAATAATGTATTGGACAGACCTGCCATGAGAACATACGTGGATCGTTATATGAGTGTCATAAGTGATTCTCATAGTGATAATGGTGTGTGTGGTCCTTTGACCTGAAATCACTACGATTCCTATATGAGGAGTTGCGTGTTTTAATGCCATCAAATGTCATCTGTAACAAGATGATTATAAAGTTAGTTATTAGACATACTGCAATTCATGTGAAGGGATGTGAATGACCTAGATAGGATTTGTCCCTTCTACATAACAAGAGTGATGTCTTCGAGCCCCCTGATTGAGTGAGACTATGAAATGCATGGCCATGCTTAAATGAGTCAATATGAGATATTGATCTCATTTGTTATTACCACGTCTACTCGAGAATCAAGAAACTGAAGATTGAACTAAACAAGGGTGACACGTTCCATGCCTTGTGTTCAATCTAGATATCTGGACAAAGGGACTAAACTATATGAAAACATTGGTCACAGATAGGTTACGTCAAATCACTGACATTCTCATTACTTAGGTAGCAGCGATGTGTTGCTAGATACCGCTTACTATTTGTAATATTAAAATCCACTGTTTGTAATATTAAAATGAGATTTTAATATTACTACCAACTTCATGAGAACCTGCAGGGTCACACACTTAGAGCAGACTAAATTGGAGCAATAAAGATCCAAGTTGGACTCGGATTCAATTGTGGGCCTACTCATAACATATGAGTCTAGGGTTGCACAGCTTACTTTGCTACCGCTCACACTCACTTAAGGTAGCCACTATTATAAATAGTACTGCTAAGGGGCTGTAAGTATGTATTATCACAACCCTAGCCGCACCTGCAGAAAGTGAGTGAGAGACAGTGAAAGGTCTTCTTCTCTTCTCTTTGCAGCTAGCATTGCGTAAAAGAGGTGTGACTCCTTTTTGTAATCGTTAGACATTCGTGAGTCTGTTCATGTGGATACCGTAGAGATAACATCGTTGTTACGGTGTTGGTGATTCACGTCGCTTGTGCTTTTTCACGCTTCAAGAGATAAATATTTTAAAACTCGGATTATGGCTTTTGCATGGATCCTTGGTGGGAATTTTTCCGTTGCGTGATGTATCCGCAATTCCCAACAAAAAGACCCTGATCGAGGCCATTTTCACAACAGGAGAAAAGGTATCACCATAATCTTGCCCCAAAATCTGAGTAAAACCTTTGGCTACAATACGAGCCTTAAGACGATCCACAGTACCATTAGGACTAACTTTTACAGTGAAGACCTAGCGACATCCCACAAGATTTTTACCCGATGGTAAAGGAAACAAAGACCAAGTACGGTTGGATTCCAAAGCTTGCATTTCCTCAATCATTACCTACCGCCATCCTGGATGGGAAAAAGCTTCCTGAACATTTTTAGGAATAGAAATAGAAAACAAAGAAGAGGTGAAAGCATGTTGAACAGGAAAAAGACGATGATAACTAACAAAATTATAAATAGGGTGAGGATTACGAGTGGAATGAATACCTTTACAAATAGCAATTGGGAAGTCAGAAATGAGTGAAGGCGGATCTGGAGACAGTTGAGAAGATGGTTCAGGCATTGAAACACTGGGCTTGGGATCTGGTGGAGATATGGAAGGTTCATGATGACAACGATGGTAAGTGACCAATGGACGAGAATTATCTTCTTGAGTGGTGGTCAATGGACTGAGAAAAGGAACAGGTAAAATTGTAGAAGGAGTGACTGTTTCTTCCTTTGAAGTGAAAAATGGAGAATCTTCAAAGAAAGTCATATCTGCAGAAACAAAGAAACGATGTAATGAAGGGAGTAACACATGTAACCTTTTTGTACTCTGGAATATGTAACATCCCGAAAATTAATAATTTCAGGATAAATGATCATTTTACAATATTTGAGATTTTCTGAAATTTTTCTGGATTTTTCTGAGAACGCGGAATATTTTAATATATTCCTCGTTTTGCGTGCGCACCGAGCTAAGAATTGCTGAGGTCAGTGTAACGCTCCGGAAAGTAATTATTTCACCGCCAATAGTCATTTTCTAATATTTGTGATTTATGTGAATTTTTCTGGAATTTTTCGGAAATGACGAATATTTTAATATATTTCTCGTTTTGCGTGAAACTGGAGCAGAGTCGTGAAAACGACTGTAGTGCTTCAAAAATTGGAAAAATTATATGACGAATAGTCGTTTTATAATATTTGCATTTTTTGGGAATTTTCTGGGAATTTTCCGAAACCGTCGAATATTTTAATATATTCCTCGTTTTGCGTCTTGAATTTGAAACCGAGAAACGCGATGTTTTCTCTGAGAACCTTGGACTATGGACATGTCGACGGGGGATCTTACTAAACCCGAGATTTGACACAGTTTACGAGGTTTCATAATTTTCGAGAAATTCTAACAGATAAAATAAATCAATACAAAAAAATTCATCATCCGTCAGTTTAATTAAATACTTGACTTCATTAATCGTAACTATTATCCATTGGATAATAATGTGTAATAAAAATCCTATCACATTATCCTAATGTAATCTACTTTATGTCAAATCTATCTACTTTAATTCAAATATAATGGTTAAATAATCAAAGCTTCCTTAAGAAGCTTTGACCAAAATATGACCCAAATGCCCTTAGCTTCCCTTGGAAGCCAATTCTCACTCTCTCTTCTCTCTCCACTCACGGCTGAATGCAGCCCAAAACAAATGAAAATTTGCTTTGATTCATTAATTCAATTACACACTTTAATTCATTTAATTTCCAAAACACTTTCTCTCTCATCATTTCTTCTTCCTTCTTCTTCTTCAACATTTTCTCCTCCTTCTCTCTAGCAACTCCACGGCCAAGCTCCCTCTCCCCCACTCATCCATCACAAAAATTTAAACAAAATACATTTTCTCAATCCTCTCATTATTCTAAACACTTTTTCTTCTTGGAATTTCTTGAAATTCCTCCATTTTCATCATCTTCTTCAAGCTCCAACTTGGACCATTTTTGGGTAAGTTTCAAGACCACTCTCCCTTCTCTCTCATTTTCGTGATTATGATTTCTTTAATGGCCATCCATGGCTTATTCTTCAAGCCTTGATATTGATTCTAACAAAGTCACCATTTTTAGGGTCCTTGGAGCTCAAATCCGAAATTTCAAGAAGCTTCTTGGTGTTCTTCTTGATTCCCTTCACTTAGGTAAGAGGGAGACTACTCACTTCAACCACTTATGGTGGTGAGAAGACTTTGTATATGTGTTGATGGAGAAATCCATCCTTGTATGCTCTTTGTATGCTTGCTTGAATTATAAATTTTGTATGATTTAATATTCTTGAATTTGATTGATGCTTGATTATGCTCTTGAATATGTTTGATATACAAATTGTGCTTGATCATGTTGGGGTTGCTAAATGAAAAATTTGGAGTTTCCTACCTCAACATGGTGCCACGGTTTTGGCATTGAATCTTGGGTACTTGGATTGATTTTAATGAACTAAAAACCTAAGTGAACTAATGACAAGAAGTTAATACCTAAAAGAGAAGGAAGGAATGGATTTGAAGACTTGATATGGAAGAAGGTGATTTGGGATTCACTATTGGGAGGCTCACGGTTTTAGGCTAGGAAGTGTAGGTAAATTGTGATTTAATTAAGACTAGGGAAGACTTAAGTTGATCAATGGATGGATGGAATTAAATGGAAGAAAATTTTGGAATGGAAACCACCATGAGGGCTACGGTTTTGGGGCCAAGAAATTAGGACTTTAGGTGAGCTAATTTAATAAGTAAACACCTTGAATGAATTAAAGGAATAACATGCAAGATGTTGGCTTAAAAGGATTTGAAATTGGAACCATTGTGAGGCCACGGCCTCTAAGGTATTTTTGAGTGTAAGTATGTGATTTTGGTAAATTGGAAGCATAATGAATTAGGTAATTAAGAACCTATGTAATGGAATGGGAAATTGATAAGTTAGAAGAATTTGATAAAATCAAGACTTCATAAATCTTCAAGGACTAAGATTGAAAGTATCATGAGATTTAAGGTAATTCTAATTGAGTGAAGAACATGAGAGTGTGAGGCCCTAGAACTTAAATAAATTGCAAGTTATGGGAAATTGAATTGCCATGTAATGTTAAATTAATTTTATAAATTGATTTTGAACATGAACCTTGAAATAGGGAACAAATCCTAAGTTAGGGTCCATAATGAACCTAATGACGCATCAATTGACTTGATCCTCGTATTATGATATTATAGGTCCATGTGAGTGGCCATTTGTATATTGATGTTTATATTGGCCTAATGTGGCATATTATGGAATCGTATGAGATTGTGGATCATACATGTTCATGCATAGTATCTTCTGCATTGTGATTGTCCTTGTGGACTGTTGTAAGGCCAAGTTTCCTAGGAGATTGAACACACCTTAGTGCGGGTGCGAATAGACAAGTGTGGGTCGTGTTATGACCTCGGGGGCGTCGGGGTGCGGGTCCCTCACATGGACAGTTTAGAGCTCCTCTGTGCCGTGGGGCAAACCGATGCAAACACACCGACGATCCGGACTTGACACTGTCCTATATCGTGATCTAGTGTAGAATGTCTATACAATGCCATGATTTGCGCATGAGAAAATTTATTGATAGCACTGGCCTCGGCAGCCGAGTTACAGACATGTCTCCTGATCTTTCTCTCCGCTTGATTGAGTCTAGCTCCATGGAGTAGGAATTGGGAAAGCATGCATTGTGCGTCATTCATTACTGGTCTTATAAGCTGTTGAGCATGAATACCTGTAAATGATTATCTGATTGTTGTGCTGATTTCTGGAAATACTATTGTGATCCTGCTATTGCTTACTGTCGTTCTACCTTTACTATAAATATCACTGTGATTATTGACTTTGATTATTGCTTAGAATTGAATTGCTTTTATTATAAATTCCTTTGTTGTTATTGATGAATATATATAATCTGTATTGCTTGGTGGGCGCTCTGCGCCGTGCTGTTTTCTTACTGCCAATAGTGGTAATGAAGGACGGGTGTCTCACCTCTTTCCTATATTTTTGTATTTCTGTTTTATATTTATATTGATAAAAGAACGTAAGGAAGATAAAGAGGGACCACACCTTGGTTGATTGGATCGGGCGTTTGGACAAGATGTCTTCGGCTACGTACGAGTGCAGTTGCGTGGCGGCATTGATGCCTGTCGTGTCAACTGGGACGCCGAGCGTCATGTACACATGGGGTTGCGGCTTTGTCTGGCGCGTAGTACCCATCCCTGGGTTACTACTTTTCCCCCTTCTTTTGTGTTTTATTCCCGCTGTATTTTATTGGACTCTGTAATTGTTATATTCTATGTCATCAGTGATTTGTGTAAATTGGCTATATATATATATGTATAAGAGATATGATTTTGTTTCAGTGGTTGTATCATGGCTTGAATATATTTATATTTCCTTCGAGGCTCATATTTTCTACCTATGCAAATTGTCAAAAAAAAAATATATAGACTCTTGAGAATTTAAGTCACTGTTATCATGACTGTGACACACTTGGATTTAGTAACTGTGGTATAATGACGATTATGCTCCGGTGCTACATCAAGGGGTGTTACAGAATATCCAAGGAAAATACATTTAATTGCATGAGCAGTGAGTTTATCTTTTCCTGGAGATAGATCATGAACAAAACAAGTACAACCAAAAATGCGCAGAGGAAGTTTATATGCAGATTCATCAAGAAATAAAATAGAATAAGGAATCTAGTTATCCAAAACAGAAGATGGCATCCTATTGATCAAGTAACCTGCAATAAGAACCACATCTGCCCAAAATTTTAAAAGAACATTTACTTGAAGTAACAAGGTACAGGAGGTATCAAACAAATGTTGATGTTTTCTTTCTGTAGCCCCATTCTGTTGTGGTGTGTGTGGACAACTAGATTGATGAATCATACTTTTGAGGACATAAAAGACTTGAATGAGGTAGAAAAATATTCTACAGCATTATCATTTCTTAAAATGTGAATTGTACGACCAAATTGAGTAGAAATCTCAGAACAAAATTTCTGAAAGTTTTCAAACAATTCAGACCGATCTTTCATTAAGTAGATCCAAGTACATCTTGAGTAGTCATCAATGAAAGTTACAAAATAACGAAAGCCTAGAATTGAACTCGTGCGACTAGGCCCCCAGATATCTGAGTGAACTAACTCAAAAGGAGACTAGGATCGACTTGTTTCTTTATTATGAAAGGAAGAACGAACATGTTTGCCAAGTTAACAAGATTCACATTGAAGGGACTGTAAATGAGAAAGACTAGGAGCCATTTTCTTCAATTTATTTAAACTTGGATGACCTGAACGATTATGAAGGATACTTGGAGAATCAGCCATAGGACAGATGGTTGAGGAAGAAGGTTGAAGATAATAGAGCCCCCATGATTCAGAGTCGTTGCCAATCATCTGTCTCGTACTCCGGTCCTGAATATAGAAAGAATCAGAAAGAAAAGTTACTGAGCAATCAAGAGTGTGAGTCAATTTACTAACTAAGAGTAGATTAAAAGGACTGCTAGGAATGAGAAGAACAGAATCTAAATTTAAAGAGGGAAGAGGAGAAATTTTGTCAATGCTAATGGCCTAAACTTTGGAACCATCTGCAAGGGTTATTGAATGAGGAATTTTTGTAGGAGATAAATTTGAAAATAATGAAGGATTACCAGCAATATGATCTGATGCACCAGAGCCTAAAATCCAGGATCCATAAGGCAAAGATTGAGAAAAACAAACTGCGGAATTACCATATTGAGGTACTGAGGATAAGACAATATTAGAAGTCGCCTTTAACTTGAGGTACTCCTTATACTCATTATCAGATAAGAAAATCTTATTTTCTTGTGGAGGATCGTTCGTCTTTGTAGTATCTAGTGCCTGCATTTGTGACATATTGACTTTTTTTCCCAGAAAGCCATTTAGGGAGTAGCATCGATCTTGAGTATGCCTCATTCGTTTACAATAAGAGCATTGTGGTCGATTACCATGACCACCTTTTCCATGGCCACGACCATGTCCTCCACGACCAAAATTTGTCAAGAAGGCAGCAGAGTCTACTTGAGGATCAGGTTTGAAAGATTCATCAAGTTAATAGAACACGAAATAATCGATCAATCAGTTCATCAACAGTAGGAATGTTTGGATTTGTCAGGACTTGATTTCTAACATTTTCAAATTCCTTATGCAAGCCATGAAGAACAAAAACCATATACATCTGATATAACTTGTCTACTACCTTTTTAGGATCATTATCAGTTAGATGCATCTTGACTTGCTGAATTGTGGACTAAGCTTTGTTCAAATAGGAAATTAAGTCATGATCCTGCATGGAAGAGTTGCCAAATTGTGGACAGAGTCATAGAGTTGCTGAATGTCATTAGCATAAACACTTTTAGCCTTCTTCCAAATATCATAACAAGACTTATAGGAACGGTAGTGAACTAGTAGTGATGGATCAATGGACTGCCAAAGAAGAGACATTAACTGATAGTCAACCTTTTGCCATTCATCCTTTAATGCAGCATCAATTTTCTCTACTTGAGTTGTTAGATGATCAGAAAGTCCTTGACCAAGGAATCAAATTTTGACGGCTGAACACCAATCCATATAGTTTTTGCCATTAAGTTTCACAGAAGTAATTGAAGGAGTTCCTGAAAAGGCAAATGAGATGGGACTTTTCTAGCCCTTGTCAAAACTTACTGCTGATGCCATTTGGTAGAAAAGAAATCAGAAACAAAAATACTTAAAGAACTGAATCACAGAGACTCAGATAGCACTTAGACCCAGTAACAAAACAGTGACATGAATAGTAGCATAAACAGTAACAAAACAGTCACATACACAGTATGGGAACAGTCATGAATAGTGCAGGAACAATACAGGTTGAGAGACCAAAAGCGAGATCAACCCGCTTTGATACCAACTTGAATATCAAAGGAACTTAGAGAGGATTTCTGAATTGCTTGAGTGAGTAATCCACTCAGCAGAAAATCTATTTATAGACATGATCAATACAATTTACAAGAAGGGGAATTAATTCTAGCATTAATTCCCAAGATACAATGAATCCTAAGGATACAATGAATTCTAAGATACAATGAACTCTAATTAGTGGAATAATAATTATATCTTACTTCCAATATAATTATCTATTTCCAGCAAACTTATTGAAAAGAATGTTGTTTTCAAATGGAATAATGTGCATGAAAAAGCTTTGAATTCATTGAAGGATAAGTTGACCACCTTTGCTTTGTTTACCTAATTTTGATCAAGCTTTTGAAGTTGAATGTGATGCTTCTGGTGTTGGAATAGGGGCTGTATTGATGCAGGACTCTAAACTAATTGCATATTTTAGTGAAAAGCTTAGTGGGGTAACATTGAATTATCCCATATATGATAAGGAGTTGTACACTTTGTTGAGAGCTTTACGAACTTCGCAACACTACTTGTGGCCTAGGGAATTCATAATTCATTCTAACCATCAAAGTTTGAAGTTTTTGAAATCTCAAGGTAAACTTCAACGGAGACATGCCAAGTGGCTGGAATACATTGAGATGTTTCCTTATGTGATCAAGTACAAGAATGGTAAGAAAAATGTTGTAGCTGATGCTTTGTCTAGAAGGTTCGCATTGCTCACATCTTTGCAAACTAAATTACTTGGTTTTGAGTCTATAAAGGAATTGTATAACAATGATTTTGATTTTGGCCAAGTATGGGATTCTTGTTCTAAGCATGCTTTTAGGGACTATTATAGGCATGATGGTTTCTTGTTTAAGAAAAATAAAATATGTGTGCCTGTTTGTTCCTTGCGTGAAATGCTAGTTAGAGAAACTCATGGTGGAGGATTGATGGGACATTTTGGTGTGAAAAAGACCTTAGAAATTCTACATGAGCATTTTTATTAGCCTAACATGAAGCATGATGTACAATCTGTTTCTGATAAGTGCATTACATGCAAACAAGCTAAATCTAAAGTCATGCCCCATGGTTTATACACACCTTTGTCTGTGCCTAATCAACCTTGGATTGATGTTTCAATGGATTTTGTGTAACACCCTAAAAAGTGTTTGTTTAATCATCAATGATCATTTTATAATATTCTTGATTTTTAGGAATTTTTCTAGAATTTCTCGAGAATGATGAATATTTTAATACATTCTTCGTTTTACGTGCACACTGAGCAGAAACCTGTTGGCGTCAGTGTAACACTCCAGAAATCATTTATTTTATCATAAATAGTCATTTTCTAATATTTATGAATTATGTGAATTTTTCTGCAATTTTTCGGAAATGACGACTATTTTAATATATTCCTCATTTTACGTGCGCACTGAGCGAAGCCGGGAACATGCGATATTTTCCTATAACTGGTAAACTCTAAATTGTGGACATGTCGACTGGGGATCTTACTAAATCCGAGGCCGAGCACAATTTACGAGGTTTACGTTTTTTGAGATTTTTACTCGATAAATTAAATCGCAGTACCGTAAAATCATCTGATAAATAATAAAATATTATTTTCATCATCTGTAACTATTCTACACTAGGGGAAAAAATAATACTAACAGTGTAAATATTCATCTGAGTTAGTGTGCTTAATTAGGAGATAACCTTACTTTTACTTTATCGTGAAACGTGCGAAACTTCTCATGCAAGCTTGGAGGAAGTTTCCTTCCCTCTTTCCCCATGCAAAGGACACTCTCCCTCCTCTCTCTCCACACCCTACGGCTGCAGCCCACTTTTGGGGGGAAATGAAGTGCTTTCATTAATTAATTTTTACTTCACATTATTTCAAATTAACCTAAAGCACTTTCTCTCTCTACTTCCACTCATCTTCTTCATTTTGCATTTTCTCCTCCTTCTCTCTAGGAGAGCTACGGCCAACAGCTCCTTCTCCCCCTCAACCATCACAAAATTTTCAACCAACACCATTTTCTTAATCTTCTCCACTTCCTAAACACTTGTCTTGCTTGTGGCATCTTGAAAATCCACCATTTTCACCATCTTTTTCAAGCTTCAAGCTTAGGGTTTTTGGGTAAGTTTCTTGACTCTTCACTCCTTCTCTTCATTTTCGTTTTCAAGGTCCTCCTTGTGACCATCTACACTTCATTTCTCAAGCCTTTGTGCTATTTTAACTAAGTTAAAAATTCTAGGGTTTTGGTGGCACCCAATCCAAAATTTGCAAGGATTTCTTGGAGGCTTCTCTTGATTTCTTCACTTTTGTAAGAGGAAGACACTCCTCCTCAACCTCTATTAGTATCTAGGAACCTTGTTTGTGGTTGATGGTGAGAAAACCCTAATGAGGGTTATTCTTTGATTGTATGATTAGTATGTTTACATGTTGTTTGAAATTAGTTTATGTTGTTGGATTGATTGTTGATGTGTATTTGTATATTGGAATGGATTGGATGACATGAAATGGAAGGAATTGATGTGGGATTTTCTCTTGGGAGGCCACGGTTTTGGGGTTTAGAAGATGGGATCTTTGTGAACAAATTATAACAAGTGAATGTATTAATTAATCAAGTGTGTAATATAAAAATCAATGGAATGGAAAAATTGGGAATTGAATCCTCTAGGGAGGCCACGATCTCTAGGGCCATTTTGGGGCTTAATTAGGCAATTTTAGTAATCTTGGAACTTAAATAATTAAATGATTAAATCATAGGCGATAGGTTGGAAGAGTAGCAAATTGGAAGAATTAAATATATACTTTGGGATTCATAAATTTTGAGGAACTAAGAATGAAACTTGTCATAAAACTTAAGGTAAATACAATTAGGGTAAGAACAAGAGAATGTGAGACTTGGAGACCTTAGAATGACATTCTAAGTGTATGAGAATAAGTAACATTAGAGAATTTAACTAATTTATGAGAATTCAAGTAGAGACAAACTTTGTAAGAAAGATTAATTTTAAGTAAGAATTCATAATACACCTTGAAAATGTATTATTCTGTTTAATTTCAATGCTATGATAGTGTGAGTCCATGTGAGTGACCAAGGATGTATTGATGCTCTCTTTGGCCAATTGTGGCATATTATGGAATAATATGTAATTATGATCATACATGTTCATGCATAGAGTCTTTATGCATTGTGAATGTCTTGTGGACTGTTATTAAGGCCAAGTTGCCTAGGAGATTGAACACACCTTAGTGCGGGTGCGAGTAGACTAGTGTAGGTCATGTTACGACCTTGGGGGCATCGGGGTGCGGGTACCTCGCAATGGGCAGTTGGTAGCTCTCCTATCCGTGGGGCAAACCGATGCAAACACATCGACGATCCGGACCGAGACACTGTCCTATATCGTGATCTAGCGTAGACTGTCTGTATAATGCCTGAATGTGCACATGGAAAAACTGTTGAGTTATAGCACTTTGGCCGTGGCAGCCGAGTTACAGACGTGTCTCCTGATCTTTCTCTGGGACTGTTTGTGTCTAGCTCCATGGAGTAGGAAATTGAGTACTGTGTGCATACGCATCATGAGATGTCATACTATTTGATAATTACTGCTTTACGTGAATTTGAACTGTTTATTCCTTAATATGATGAAAGACTGTCTGGAACTGTTTACCTGCTTACTACTGTATTTACTGTCTATGATTATTATTATTGTCTTCGAGATGCTGTCTGGGCACGTTGTGCCGTATTAGTTTCTGGCTGCTATAATTGGTAATAATGGTAGGATGTCTTACCTCTTTTCTGTATTTCTGTTATCTGCTGCCTGGACGTGTATTGTGTCTATCTAAGACGATGGCAAGGAGGTTGAAGCCTCTGATTTCCCTAGCTTCTGGCCTGATCAAGATTAACATTTACTGTGGAGCATGGAGGCACGCATGCATGGATTTCTGGGAGATGTGTGTCTGACCTTCCTTGGAGGGCCGGAGTGCTGGCACATTAACCTGAGTTCCGACCGCTGTGTCTACCTGGGAGACATATCGATCTCGCTAGCCTAGAGACGTCATGAGACGCCGATCTTTACCTGCTACATCAGCCTGTGTTTGGAGTTTTATCTGCCATCCGGGAGATGTGGGGTGACCATTATTACACCCCGCAGGAGGACACTTTTGATTCCACTGCTCGTGCTCCTGCCCGTGGCTCTGTGGTTCCTATAGAGGTTTCCTCGGATGAGGAGGACCCCACTGAGGATCCTGACACGATCCCTCCTCATCTGAGGGACTGACATTACTGGTGGCTGTTGTGGGCTGCCAGTGTTTTATTTTGGGAGCCTGATGTTTTATTTTTTGTGGGCTGTATATTCTGATATCTTGGGATGCATATGTGTGATCCTTTGGCAGGTATAGTTTTGCTTTTTGGAAATTCCAGGCTTGTATCTGAAGCACATTGATATCTATATATATATATATATATATATATATATATATATATATATATATATATATATATATATATATATATATATATATACTGCCATTTTACTCACGTACTAATGAATCGAACAATTTAATCTTAACTAAAATGAACCGGGTCTTAATTGAAAAAAAAAAGTTTTATTTTTCGCATTTTTATTTGACAATGTGACGTCCCTTCCCAAAAAAGGACGTTACATTTTATGTTAGGATTGCCTAGATCTCAAAGTAGAAAAGATAGCATATTTGTTGTTGTTGAAAGGTTTAGTAAAGTGGCACATTTCATTGCATGTTCTAAAACCAATGATGTAACACATATTGTTGATTTGTTTTTTAAATAAGTGGTGCACTTGCATGGATTGCCATGAACCATAGTAAATGATAGAGATGTGAAGTTCCTAAGTCATTTTTTGGAGAACTTTGTGGAATAAGTTAGGGACTAAACTCGTGTTTTCTATTGTTGCACATCCTCAAATGGATGGATAAACTGAAGTAGTAAACTGAACACTTATTACTTTGTTGCGTGCTATCATTCAAAAAAATTTGAAATAAGAGGAGAAATGTTTGCCACATGTTGAGTTTGCTTATAATAGAACTGTTCATTCTTCTACATCTTATTCTCCTTTTGAAGTTGTATATGGCTTTAATGCTTTGACTCCTTTGGATATCTTACCTTTGCCTACTAATGAGCATGCTAATTTGGATGGTCAGCATAAGGCAGACTTTATTAGGGAGTTGCACGCAAGAGTTCGCACCAACTTTGAGAGGAAGAATGAGCAATATGCAAAGCAAGCAAATAAGGGGCGCATCAAAGTGGTTTTTGAACCTGGAGAATGGGTTTGGGTTCACATGCGGAAGGAGAGGTTTCCTACTTAAAAAAAAATCTAAGCTGCAACCAAGAGGAGATGGACCATTTCAATTTCTAGGAAGGATCAATGACAATGCCTACCAGCTACATTTGCCAAGTCAATATGGCAATGTACGTGCTACCTTTAATGTGGTTGATCTATCTTTGTTTGATGTAGGTAATGGATTTGATTCAAGGACGATTCCTTTCAAAGAGGGAGGGAATGATAGAGATGCAACCAGCTAACCTAAAGATCCTTTGTATAGAATTAGAGGTCCAACGACTAGGGCTAAGACTAAGACGATGAAGCAAGCTTTGCAAGGCCTAATTATGGTGATCAATGAAAAAGAAGATCGACATGGAATAGAGGCTGCACCAAAATGGGTCTCTTTTCTACAACTTGAAGATGACTTAAACCCAACTTGAAGACAATAACTTGGAGAGCCAAATAAGCCCAAATTCACATTGCTTAAGAAGCATTCATGGGCTGCAATCTCTTTAGTTATTGGGCCAATTAGTAGGGGTCTGATTAGCTAATAATAATTAGGCTACTTTGCTTAATTTTTTTTAATATTTTCGTATTTAATTTTGATGAAATAAGTTCAGATGTCCTTTGGTCTTTCCCAAGTCAGTTTCTAAGTCACTATGATGGCTAGTGGGAATTTATTACCATGTTTATGTTTCTTTTCTAGGTGATAATGTCCTTTGGTCTTTCCCAAGTCTTTTTCTGCCTTATGATAATGGGAACTTACATTTTGTATTTCAAGGATTGCAAATAGCTTCTAGCTTAGCCTATAAATAGGGAACTCATGTACTTCAATAGGGGATTTTTGAACATTAATGAAATTTTAGTGTTTCTCCATTGTGAGAGCTTCCCTTTTGTTCTTGGGCTAAGAACTAAGTCTTATAATGTTGGTTCTACCAGCAGGTCATGACTAGGGTCACGCTTCACTTGATAACTCTAGTTCTATCGGTAGGTCGCCGTTAAGGCCAAGCTCCATTTATTTTCTGCCTATTTTAAGATGATCCTTAGTGTTCTCTTATCATTTAGTTTCTCAAGCTAACAAATTCTTTTTCATGTATGTTGCTTAAGAGGATTGCATATTACCAATTGAAGTAGAGGGTGAAGAAAAGATTCCCTATTCTCTAATCATTATCTTTTATTCTCGATTTACAGCATTTAAGTCTTTTAGTCCATAGTTACTTACACAAACTTTGTCTAATTTGAATGTTCTTGAATAACATTATGTAAGTTATTGGTTGATAGTTAGCATTACAAATTAATTGTATCATTGTGGGAACAATATCCTACTAATCATTATACTACTCACTCGACCCGTGCACTTGTGGTACACAAAAGGACAAACAACCACACGTGTTGTCCAACGTCCTTACGCGTAGCTCCACTGGCGCCGGGTGACGCGTGGGCCACCTCCTCCAGCCACCATTTGTTACGTCGTGATCGCCTTTCTCTCCTTTTTCTGAATTTGCCCTAGCCTTTTGTGTTTGTGACCATTTGTCGAGGCCTCTTTTGAATCGATCAATTCAGGTATTGTTTGGTTATGCTTTTTGGCCTATTGCTTATTGATCCATGACTGGTTCTCCTTCCTTAGCTAGCTCTAACGACCTATCGAAGGTTAAGTATCCTGTTTTCACTAGTTACGTTAGTGCCCCTCTCTCCGCTAACAAATTAGATGGCAGTAACTATGATACTTAAGCTTTATACATCAAATTATGGCTCAACAACCAAGGCTACGAAGGGCACCTCATCACAAAGCTTAAGTATGTGCCCAAGGCTGACTAACCAAGGTGGAAAAAAATTGATGCCCAATTATACAGTGTCATCAAATCTACTATTCATTCATCTCTCAAGCAGATCTTTCACGCATATATTACTTGTGAATATGTTTGGGAGCATGCCAATGTTCTTTACACCAATGACACTCAACGGCTATATAGGGTGTGTCATAACCTTATGAGTGTTGTTGCTTCTCAAAAGTTTGATGGTCCAATGTCGGCCTATTTAGGGAAAGTCTATGGTGTTCTCTATGATTTCAATGAGCTTCTACCCCCTGCTGATACCCCGATGAAGGAACTTGAGCAATACAGTACCTTCTTCATTCTAACGTCCTTGTATGGTTTGTCTCTGAAATATTCTGCCAACCATGATCAGATTTTGGGTTCTCCCACTATCCTTACTCTGAGCATGACTTGGTCCACTTTGCTTCGGGTCTTGGCCAAGCAGCCTTATAATTTTGTCGTTGCTCTAACTCTAGTTGATACCTCTATCCTAGTCTCACTGAGCAATAATCGTGGTCATTCTTGTTCTAGCAACTTGGGTAGACCTTGTCCAAAATATGATCATTGCAACAAGCTGGGTCATGTCATTGATAAGTGTTAGATTTTACATGGTCATCCTCCTCGGGCTGCTAATGTTGCCCATAGTCCACCTGAGCCCTCTGCCCAACCAACTGTATCTCTTGTTGCCTATGCTGATTTTCTAAAGTGAGTTGAGCAACACCAGGCCTCTAGTTCTACTACATCTGTTAAGCACACTGATAATGCATTTGCTTGTCTCCCTCAATCACCATCCTTGGGTCCTTAGGTCATTGATTCTGGTGCCTCTGATCACGTCTTTAGTAATACATACCTTTTTCTCCAAAATTTTCAATTCTTGTTATTTACCTATAATCACTTTAGCAAATGGTTTCCAAACATGGTCACAAGGGATTGGCACTGTCCATCCCTCTATTCCCTATCTGTTGGTTTTGTGCTTTATGTTCATGAGAGTCCTTTTAATTTATTTTCCATTAGTCGTTTGACACGTTCTTTAGATTGTAACATCATATTCACTAAAGACTCTGTTATTTTGCAAGATTAGAGTTTGGGACGGATGATTGGCATTGGATGTGAGTCCAATGACCTCTACCAACTCTCTGCCACCTCTCATGTTTGCTTTGTCACAGATTCTCCTTTCACCATCCATGCCCAGTTTGATCATTCGAGCCTTTCCAAATTACATAAAACAGTGCCGACTCTCTACCACCTCTCAAGTTATCTAGTTTATCTTGTGAGTCGTGTTAACTTGGGAAACACACTCGTAGTTCGTTTCTCGATAGAGTTTGTTATCGAGTCACATCTCCCCTTACTTTAGTTCATTCTGATGTTTGGGGTCCTAGTCATATAGAGTCTACTTTGGGTTTCAAATATTTTGTTACTTTTATTGATGACTACTCTCAATGTACTTAGTTATTTTTAATGCAAAATAAGTCTGAGTTATTTTCTATTTTTCAAAAATTTTATAATGAAATAAAAACTCAATTTAGTGTTCTAATTCGTACTTTGCGTAGTGACAATATCTGTGAATTTTTATCTCAGTCTTTTCAACATTTTATGGCATCTAATGGCATTATTCACTAAACATCTTGTACTTATGCTTCTCAACAAAATGGGGTTGTTAAGCGCAAAAATGGACACGTCAATGAAACAACTCAAACAATCGTGCTTCATGGTCATATCTCTTTCCATTTTTGGGGTGATGTAGTTCTTATCGTATGTTATTTGATTAATCGCATGTCATCTTCTGTGCTTGATTACTAGGTACCTCACTCTGTGTTATTTCCTCATCAATCCTTTCATTATATTTTGCCTCGTGTTTTCAGGTCGACATGTTTTGTCTATAATCTCACTCTTGGTCTTGACAAACTTTCTGCCTACTCCATCAAATGTGTTTTTTTTCGGCTATAATTAGTCGCAAAAGGGTTATCGTTGTTGTTACAAAGTGGCCTCAAACTCAGGAGGGGGTGAATTAAGTTTATGAAATATTTTCGCAAATCTTTCTCAAAGCACTTATTTATCAAATTTTCATTGAAGCTATTGTTTAATTGAAGTGAATAGATAAATGAGATCAAATGAATCACTCACAAATAAACAACCCAAGATATAAAGTATTCAAGCAAATCTAGATATCAAACTTAACTCAAGCATATATAATTAAAGCACAAAGTAAAGAGATAGAGTTGAGAAGAATAAACACAAGGATTTATGCTGGTTCAGCCACCCCTTGTGACCTACGTCCAGTCCTCAAGCAAACCACTTGAGATTTTCTACTAAACTTCAAGCTTGAACGGGTGCTTGAAAACCTTTACACAATAGAGTACTCACCACACCTTGGGATACCTCACCCTTTCTGCTTGAGCCTTAAAACCGGGATACCTCACCCCCTTTTACAACCTTTGAGAGAAACCTCACTCTCTTTACAAACAAGGGATACCTCACCCTTTTTCTCAAAGAATCAAAGTGTTTATAAGATGAAACTCTCACAAGAGTAGATTACACAAATTGAAGCCCTATGATGCTCTTCAAGAATATCTTAAATATGTACAAAAACAGAGCACAAGTGATTTAATGATGATTCACGGATTAAAGTGATTGAAAGATGTTTCTCAATCATTGGTTAGCCACAAATGATGCCCCAAGGTGTATATTTATAAGTTTCTAGATCAATAGAGTTGTTGGGTGGCTTTTATAACAACATTAAATGCCAAGAAAATAGTCGTTGGGCACTGTCAGAATGCTGGTAATCGATTACACACTCTTGGTAATCGATTACATGGCTGTATGAACGTGTTCTTGGCTTTCTGGGCAGGATGTAATCGATTACCAGCCTTGTGTAATCAATTACATGGCCTCTGCCAGACTTGTAATCAATTACCGCACTTGGTGTAATCGATTACGAGACTTTTGTCATGCTTGTAATCAATTACAACATAAGTTTCCAGGCCATTTTTAACATTGGGGAACTTGGACTAAACAAGATTTACAAATGTTTAACATAATCCAAGATTGAAATCAATATTTCTTTAAAATATGAACTTTAAAAAACAAGTTGATTTAAGAGATCTTTGAAAAATCATTTGAATATAATTGAGATACCTTGAGAGCATTTCACATTGATGTTCTAAGACCTATATCTAATATACCTCTTTTGATCTTAGTCTTCTTCTTTTGGTCTTGGTCTTTTCTTTGGATCTTGGTCTTCATCTTGACTTTGTTATCATCAAAAACTCATTTGATATGCTTCAAGACATAAGCATTCACATTCTCCCCCTTTTTGATGATGACAAAATAAACATTGAAATGAAAGAAATATTTGCATTTATTTATCTATCAGAGATTAAGCGCAACTCTCTCCCAAAATGTATGCATAAGATAGGATAAATGATTTTCATGTAAAAGCACAAAGCTCCCCCGTACGCATGCAACATATTTCACTAATCTCTCCCCCGTTGGCATTACCAAAAACAACATAAGCATTCAGCATTGTATAATCATTTCAACCCAACAAGATCAATCATATAGTATAAACAGTTTAGCACATCAATATGTGATACCAATAGCAAATGGATATGAAAAAAATCTTAGATATTATTTATCATTTATGCTAATAGAATTCAGAGTCATATACAAGAGCAAATGGGGTTAGATAAAGATTAAGCATAAGGAAAGCATTATGAAAGAACAAAACATCAAGATTAAGCAAAATTATGAAAAATAAGGCTTTGTAATCGATTACCTTTTTATTGTAATCGATTACAAGCGTTTTATTTTCCTTGTAATCGATTACAAAGTTGGTGTAATTGATTACATGCTTTCTGACTTGGCTTGGAATGCTTGGCAGAGCCTTTGTAATCGATTACAAAGGTCTTGTAATCGATTACCAGATTACTAAAACTCAGTTTTTGCACTTTAAACAGTAAATGACCAATTTTAAACCTTTCAATTTTGTTCCAAAGCATTCGAAATCAATTCCAAACATCATGCAAGCATAGAAACTAATCAGATTTTGATTCATGACTTATGTTAATGCAAAATTACCACTTTTGCCTAGAATTACACCATTTTGATGGATTAGTGAAGTTTTGAGTTTCTTGGACATCTTTGGCATGATGAAGTACCTGTAAAATAGCTAAAGGAGAACCTCCGATGCTCAAGTCAGTACTAGATTCAAAATTGAATAAATCAAGGTAGTTGTGCAGCAAAAACACCATATTATGCAGTAAATTTTAGATTATGTAGCAAGAAAACAGATTATGTAGAAGATTGTGACTTTATACTGCAAGAGAGACAAGTTATGCATCATTTTGCATAAAATCACAGATTATGCAGTAAAATCATGCATTGTATAGACAAATGCATATAATGGAGCAAATTAGTGAATTATGCAGCAAAATTATGCAATATGAGTTTAGATACATGATTGATCCAATATGCCAAGTTCAAGGATGTTTTATATCAAATATGTTATTTCAAACAAGAAGTGAACTTATCTAGCATATTATTATATATAGAGATAATTTTAAGATATAAGGCTAGAAAAAGTACGACTTCAAAGCAAGTTAAAGCATAAAACACATCTCCACTTATCAAAAGGTTGCAAGTCCAAGCTTCTTGGAGACAAGAAAGAGAACTTGGAGTATTTTAAGATCTTGTGCTTGCAGCCGCCACTTTTGAGATTCCAAAGTCCATTCTTGGCCTTCAAGCACACCTACAACATACTTTAATTTTTTATCTTTGGTCCACAAATTGTCTTGGGTCCTTGTGTGTTAGAGTTAGGCAATGTGCATTTAGGAATCCAAACTATTTTAGTTCCAATCTTGTTATTGATATTCTTCCTCACATTACAAGTTGATGCACTATGTCCTTTCTTGCCACAATGAAAACACTTTATAAAAGGACTTGTTGATGTACTTGAGGGAACAAAGAAATTCTTGTAAAGTTTTGTTGATTTTTGGGATAGTACCCTAAACCAACCTTTTGAAACACACATCTTTGTTTCTTAAGCAATATGTTCAAATTATCTCTTCTAAAGATAAATTTTGAAAGAGTATTTTTCAAGTCTTCAATTTCCTTTTCAAAAGTTTTGCATGATGAGCAAGAAAAGGATGTAGATGCATTATCAAGTAAAGAACATGTCATGCATGAGGAATTTGCATCAATGAGTCCAAGAGTTTCATTTTGTATTTTTAGTTCCTCAATTTCCTTGTTTAAAATAGAGATTTTGTTTTCAAAAAAAGAAATTGTTTTCTTAGATGATGAGATAAGTTTTGCAAGCCTTATAGATTCATTATATAATTCTTCAAATGCATCTTGCAATTCATCATAGGAAGGGGAAGAATTTGATTCAAAATTAGAGGATGTTACCTCTATGTCATCTTCATCTTCCTCTTCCCCTCTAGCCATGAAACATAGATTAGCTTTCTCATTGTCCGAGCTATCGGTTGAATCCATGTCATTTTCATCCCAAGCTATGTAGGCTCTTCTTTCTTTCTTCTCCTTTGAGGACTTCATCTCATACTTTTCCACTTTCCTTTGATAAATTGGGCACTCCATCTTCATGTGTCCCAATTCTCCACTTTCATAGCATTTGGGAGTGGATGAGGTTCCTTCCTATTTGTGATAGACATTCTTTTAGGGAAAGAGAGGTTTTCTTTGAACTTCATTCTTCTTGAAGAATCTTCCAAATTTATTTACTAGTAGGCCAAGATTCTCTTCATTAATTTTCAATTCATCTCCATCATCTTCATCATCATCATTGATCAAAGAGGAGGTGGTCTTGAGAGTAATTCCCTTCTTCTTCTTGTCAAGCTCCTCATTTTGGTTGAGTTTATTCAATTCCAATTCATGTTCTTGAAGCTTGCCAAAAAGTGTGGCTAGGGTCATGGTTGAGAAATTTCTTGACTCCGTAATAGCTGTCACTTTAGGTTGCCAATGCCTACTCAAACATCTCAACACTTTGCTAATAAGATCTTTATTAGGAAAAGTCTTTCCCAATGAAGCAAGATGATTTGTAATATGTGTGAATCATTTTTGCATTTTTTGAATGCTTTCACCTTGGTTCATTCTAAAAAGCTCATACTCATGAGTAAGAGTATTTATCTTTGATCTTTTCAGTTCACTAGTACCCTCATGGGTAACTGGTAAAGTGTCCCACATTTCTTGGGCATATTTATAATTTGAGACCCTAAAGAACTCATCATACCCCAAAGTTGTGGTAATGATATTTTTGGCTCTTAAGTTGTATTGGACCTTCTTTTTATCATCATCGGTTCATTCACTTCTTGGTGTATTAACTCTTACACCATTTATAACTTATGTGGAAACAAAAGGACCATTTTCAACAACATCCCACATATCTAAGTCAATAGCTTCAATAAAAAATTTTATTTTTTCTTTCCAATAAGCATACTTATCCCTATTGAAAAGGGAAGGTCTATAAAGAGAAGAACTTTTAGAAGAAAAATCGTTTGAAGTCATCACTCTCTTGAAGCTGCTAAGTTTTTTATACAAGAGTCTAGCTTCGATACCACTTATTACCAAGTGGCCTCAAACTCAAGAGGGAGTGAATTGAGTTTGTGAAATATTTTTGCAAATCTTTCGCAAAGCACTTGTTTATCAAATTTTCATTAAAACTATTGTTTAATTGAAGTGAATAGATAAATGAGATTAAGTGAATCACTCACAAATAAACAACCCAAGATAGAAAGTATTCAAGCAAAGCTAGATATCAAACTCAATTCAAGCATGTATAATTAAAGCACAAAGTAAAGAGATAGAGTTGAGACGAACAAACACAAGGATTTATCCTAGTTCAGCCACCCCTTGTGACCTACGTCTAGTCCTCAAGTAAACCACTCAAGATTTTCTAAACTTCAAGCTTGAACGGGTGCTTGAAAACCTTTACACAATAGAGCACTCACCATACCTTAGGATACCTCACCCTTTGTGCTTGAGCCTTAAAATCGGGATACCTCACCCCCATTTACAACATTTGAGAGATACCACACTTTCTTTACAAACAAGGGATACCTCACCCTTTTCTATAGAGAGATACCTCACCCCCTTTTACAACCTTTGAGAGATACCTCCATCTCTTTACAAATAAGGGATACCTCACCCTTTTCTCAAAGAATCAAAGTGTTTATAAGATGAAACTCTCACAAGAGTAGATTACACAAATTGAAACCTTATGATGCTCTTCAAGAATATCTAAAATATGTACAAAAATAGAACACAAGTGATTTAATGATGATTCACGAATTAGAGTGACTGAAAGATGTTTCTCAATTATTGGTTAGCCACAAATGATGCCCCAAGATGTGTATTTATAAGTTTCTAGATCAATAGAGTCGTTGGGTGGCTTTTATAGCAACATTAAATACCAAGAAAATAGTCGTTGGACACTGTCAAAATGCTAGTAATTGATTATACACTCTTGGTAATCGATTATATGGCTGTATGAATGTGTTCTTGGCTTTCTGGGCAGGATGTAATCGATTACCAGCCTTGTGTAATCGATTACATGGCCTCTGCCAGACTTGTAATCGACTATCGCACTTGGTGTAATCAATTACAAGGCTTCTGCCATGCTTGTAATCAATTACATGCTCAATGTAATCATCTACCATCTCTCTGTTTAGCTTGTAATCGATTGCAACATATGTGTAATGGATTACCTTGTCCTTTGAACACATTTTTCAAGCCCAATTAAGTCTCTAGGCCATTTTTAACATTGGAAACCTTGGACTAAACAAGATTTACAAATGTTTAATATAATCCAAGATTAAAATCAACATTTCTTTAAAATATGAACTTTGAAAAACAAGTTGATTTAAGAGATCTTTGAAAAACCATTTGAATATAATTGAGATAGCTTGAGAACATTTCACATTGATGTTCTAAGACCTATATCTAATATACCTCTTTTGATCTTGGTCTTCTTTTTTTGGTCTTGGTTTTTTCTTTTGATCTTGGTCTTCATCTTGACTTTGTTATCATTGAAAACTCATTTGATATGCTTCAAGACATAAGCATTCACAGTTGTTTTTCACTTACTCTCCACCGTTACCTGGTCTCTTCCGATGTCATATTTTTTGAGTTGGTTATTTTTTTAACTCTTCTAGTTTGACTCCTAAACCTATTACTAAGGTCTTCCTTATTCCTCTTCTCCTTATTTTAGCTGAATACGATACCCTTCAGCCACCTCCTATTTAAGGACCCCTATCGATCATATGTCTCTTTCAAGTCTATCATCATTGGCCCTAGCCACCTCCGCTATCACTACCTCCACCAAAAGTTGCAGAGGTCACTACAGACTTTCCTCAAGCACCAACTCTTGGACTTACTTCGGCACCACCTCCTGAGCCTGAACTTCCTATTGCTCTCCAAAAAAGTATACAGTCTACTCGTAACTCTTCTCCTCATTATGTTACTTTGAGTTATCATTGCCTATCTTCTTCGCATTTTGCATGCCTTTCTTCTTTGTCTTCTGTGTCTATTCCTAAATCTCCAGCTGACGCCTTATCCCATCCTAGGTGGAGACAAACTATGATTGAGGAAATATATGCCCTTTAGAACAGTGGTACTTGGGAACTTGTTCCTTATCCTCTAGAGAAATCTATTGTAGGCTACTGTTTATCCCTTTATTAGGCTGCAAGTGCACAGGTCATACAAGTAATACAGATACAGAGTATAAGTTCATTTCCACGAGGATATATGGCTTCCATTACTAAATAACAACCAATAACTTAGCTAAATTCTATTCAAGAACATATAAAATAAGAGAAATGTATAGAAACTAAATCTAAAGTCTACAAAGCAATAAAGATAATGGTTTAGAGATTTAGGAAATCCTTTTTCACCTTCTACTTCAACTAATGATATGCAATCTTTCCAAGCAACATTAATGATTAGTTAGGTTAGCTTGAGAATCTGATTTAATCAAAAGCCTATATCTAGGTCAATTAACCCTGGTGTCATTTACCTAATCCACTATGTTTCCATGAGAACTAGTGTAAACTCCACTAATGAACGATCTATTATCAAACACTCGATATGCATGGCTAAAAGGTATATTTCTATCCAGTTAGCAAATCAATTCATCCAAGCCAATTAAACTCATCGAACATGCATCAATCATACCATGTTCATATCCACAAATCTCTATGTCTAGTTCATTTACATCAACCAAGATCATGCAATTGATGGCCAATCAGAAGCAAGCATTAAGCATAGGCATGGTAGAACAAAACCAAACATCTATATAAACTCGAAATAACACATAAACATTAATATCCATATAAAGATCCAAAGTAATTCTTAAATACAGCTCAGCTGATGCATGAACAAAAAAATAATATCAAAAACAGTGCTTATAAGATAAGGGAAAGAAGAAAACTAAGGGAGAAGGAAGTAGATATCATCTTTGAAGCTTAAATCATCTTCTTTAAGGAAGATGACCTCCATCCTTGACTCCTCTAACCTCCAATCTGCCCAGAAATGAAGAACATGCCGCAGCCTCTCTAAAACTTATAAACTATCGTGGAACTCCTTTATAAAATTTGTTAAAAATCTATTTATAGGCTCAGGAAACAGAGTCACGCCGCGACATTAATATACCTACGCCGCGGTGCATTTACATTTAGGTCAGGGATGTCGCGGCATTCATATGCTTGCGTCGCGACGTTCAATTTGTGTAGCTCTCTGACTTGAAACAGGGGATGCACATGTCGCGGCATTGATATGCGACGTCACGACGTGATATGTGAAGTTGCACACTTGGCTTTCTCTCCCAGTTTCAGCTCAATTGCTCTATATATCATCTTGTTTGGAGCCCTTCCTACGATCCAAATAAATAAGAGTTGCAAATCTACTTAATCAATCAAATAATATGCACAGTTTGCTCAGAATCATATAGGAAGGCATCAAAAATGGAATATAGCAAATATAAGCACAAAACCTTCCAAATATGCATAACAGCAAGGACTTAAGCAATCAATAAAATACAGATATAAGGCACAAATAAATACACAATATGGATTTATCACACTCCCAAACTTAACCTTTTGCTTGTCCTCAAGCAAAATAATGTATGACTAAGTAAACTTACTTTAACAATTTATACTCAACATGCATTCAACAACTTTTAATTTTAATTTTCATTTAAATATTTACTAGTAATGAATGATTGCATCGGTCTTCAATGAATACAAAAATCTCACAATCAACTCCACACATACACAATCCTAAACATGTAACAATCCAGCATCCTTTCATGCAAATCACATTTTTCACAAACATGCAAGATAAACTTCTCATATTCAAGTCCTACACATCCGGATAAGTTTATAAGCATACATGTATATGAATCATAAAATCCACAAAATTGAATCTAAACTCTCTCTCCACTAATGTAAACCACACTTAACTGAGGATCAAAAGGGTCTTTAACAGCTTGTAATGTTTGGCCAATGGTAATGGGCGTAAGAAAAGAAGGGAAAGGATGCATATAAATATTGAGAAACAAAACATATTATTCCAAGACTTGAGTCTCCCTGTGATACTATCTTCAGGGTAATCAAAAGTAAAAGATAAAACTCTCCAGAACCATTCATTTCTTTCTTTTTGTATTTTTCTTTTCTTTTGCTTGCTCTTTTATTACCCTTTTTCTCTTTTTTTTTTGGATTATTTGAATAAAGCAATATTTTTTTTCTTTTACTGCATATGGTTCCTTCAAACTCATTTAACATTGAACATACATACCCCTACTCAGGACTCACTTCAAGAAATAACACATTATGTACTTAACAAACAATGAAGGTAGGAAGAAAATGCAATGTTTTCATATGCATTAGAATGGTTAACAGGGTAAGGAATTTGTGGGTGAATGAAAAACATATAAGGTCAAACAATTATCAGGCTTCAAAATGGGACCTAGAGATATCATCATATCAGGGTAAGCTTGAAAAGCTCAATCAGTCCAAACAATGCCCTAATCACTTCCTCAATCATGCACAATCTAGGATTTCGCCTCAAGAGAGTTTAAAAACAACTTCTAACATAATCGAAACTCTACATGTACATCCATAAACTTTCTCTAAACATGCATTCATATCATACTCAAAGTTACACTTGGATCTAAGTAGATGTAAATCATACATAAAAAGTAACCAAATTGTTTCACATGCTTCTGATCACATATAGTTTCGCTGAAAGTAATCAAATTGCAACCATTTATGTCATTGAACAACCAATTTCACACTAGCATCAATTCAATCATTCAATCAAAATTGAAAATTTTTGCTTCAAAATCCCATCAATAATAGTCAAACTTAGCATATGATCATGATTACATACTGACTATCATTACTACATACTCAAAATATCAAAACATGTTATACAAATTCAACATTACAATAACCAAAACATGTAATGATACTCCCCCAACCTTAAGTGAAACAGTGTCCTCACTGTCCATAGTGTATAGGGAACTTGTGCTTATCAACATCTGAGATGTGAGAGTTGAGTATACTACAAATATTTAAAAACACTTAAAATAAGCTAATAATGTATAATATATACACTACAGGACAACATACCGCAGCACACAGCATCCATGCCACAGTATTTGATCAGAATGGGTGCCTTCAGTAGCACTCAAAACAAGTCTATCTTTTTTTAACAAGTTTTAAAGGGGCACGCCGCGGCACTACACTTGCCACGCCGCGGTGTTAAGTTCTCTGAACTTGGCTTAAAATGCATATAAATAATGGTCATGTCGCGGCGTGCAACAGACTCATGTCACGGCGTGAGAGATCAGACTGCAGAATTCTACAGCAAATTCAGTTTTGCTGCAGGATTTTGCACAAAGAGGTCCTCAACATATCTCAAACTTGTCCAAAACGCTAAAATATACTATAGACAACTAAAATGCATTAAAACACAAAATCACACATACTAACCTATATATATGTTAAAACTAAACATAAACATAAAAACTAACTAAAACATCAAAAATCAAAGTACTAACATATATAAGATTTAAAACTAACTAAAGCTACAAAATCAAACATACTAACTACAAAACTACAGAAATTAAACATACTAGCATACTTATAACTTAAAATACAAGAAAAGCCTAAAAACAAACTAAAACTATAGAAACTAACATACTAGCATATTTATGACTTAAAACTTAAGAAACACATACTAATTAACAAAAACATAAAAACCTGGGTTCCCTCTGTAACACCCACCGCAGGATGCCACATTTATGTTACTTAATTACTAAATTACCCCCAAGTTTATAAAATGTGGTGTTGTGATAAAAATACGAGTTGTAAAATTTTTTTTTCTCTTTGATAACGATAAAATAAACTTAGCGAAAAATAAAAATATTATATATCATCACACATAATTTACATCATCATACATTACAGAAGTACTGTCGAGATTATTTATATACAGACCAGGTTCTCAAAGTAGTTAAACATAATTTAAAACTCACATACTGCCCAAGTCTTACTAAACAGCAGAACCCTCAGACGGGTCCTCCTCAGATTCCTCAGCAGGAAGGAATCCAGCACGACGTGAAGTCCTACGGACAGGTGTCCGAGCAGACGACACAATACTAATTTTCAATGGGACATAATACCTAGTATCCCAATGCTGCCTGATGGACAGCGGAAATTCAACATGTACATATATAATAATGGAAAGAAACAGATCTCCATGAAATTCCCGGCTCATGTTGACCATCAGATTTCCCTGAAATATTAGTCCCCTCTCATTGGGACTAGTCCGCTATGCTCCAACTCCACCATGGAACTGTAATGTCACGTAACCGAAGAAACTAGGTCTTAATGTCATCTTGTCAAAACTCCGCTTCCTCCACAGGAACCTGCTCTTCTTCACCCTCTTGTTCAATACCTTGTTTAGCGTCTTTACAAATATATTTACAGTACAAAATAGACATACAAAGAGGTGAGATCACCTATGCCAATACCAACATGGTAGCACAGAGATAATACAAACAACATATCATACAGATATATCATACCATAATTATAATCATGCCATCAACATTATTTATCATAACAGATACAATAAATAACAATTACCATCATGTTATTAACATTATTATCATCATCATCATCCAATTATTCCTCAACAAAACAATTGTCATAGCCAATATTCCTCAATTATTATATCATACAGATATAAATGCTCAGATTCATGCATGTGCACATAGACTCAATTTCCTACTCCATGGAGCTAGTACTCAGCTCAGAGAAATTGATCTGAAAGATCTGTCTGTACCAACATGCCTCAGACCACGTGCCACATTTCTCATATGTGTTTACACATCTAGCATATACACGACAGTCTTTACTAGATCTTGATTAAGAATAGTGTCTCGGTCTGGATCATCAGTGCGTTGTATCGGTCTAACTTACGGTAAGAAGAGCTACCAATCGCCCATGTAAGCAACCCGCACCCCGTTGCCCCCAAGGTCAACAAGTGACTTACACTACGCATATCGCACCTACTTAGGAAGTGTATGTCTCTCCTAGGCAAATAGACTCATATAGTCCATCGGACCTTTCCAATGCATGTTCAATGCACTAATGCCAATCATAGGCAAAATTCATATACAGTGTCCATACACTAGTTCATGCATATAAAATGCACCAATGCCAATCACAGGCAAAATTCATCATTTTCTCATACAGTCTTCATACACTAGTCCAACAGTAATCCTACTGTATATTCAATCGCAAAATCATATTATTGCATTTTCATAGTCGCGAAACACTTTTATCACGTTTTTCACAATCGCACAACATTTTTGTTACGTTTTCACAATTTTGCAACATTTCTGTTACGTTTTCAAATCACATATAAATTTGTCAATGTTTTCATCAATCACGTAAAAATATTTCAACGTTTTTCAATCACGTAGTGATTTTTTAACAATATCTCAATCGCGTAAAAATATTTAAATGCTTTCCAAATCGCGTAAAAATATTTAGACGCTTTCCAAATCGCGTAGAAATATTTTAACGTTTTTCAAATCGCATAGCTTAAAAATCACATTTTTAAGTTATGTAAATCATTTTTCACCATTTTTCAACTTCGTAAAATATTTCGCAACCTTCAAAAAAATTCCATTTCAACCTTTCTCAAAATAATATGACTTCTCACATTATTTCCACATTTTCTTACTCAAGAAAATCCTTTTTTGCAATTTATTCCATAAATTCATCATTTTACTGAATTAAAATCAGTGTTTCTAACTTAAAATTTACTAAGGCTCTCCAAAACCCAAAAAATGAGTTACACGTTAGAAAATCTCAAATCACCAACGTATTCTTTATGATTCCAAATAAATTATAAAAATCAATCATCTTTAAAATAAATTGAGGTTCAAACACTTTCAATTTCTCTTTTCCATTCATATACGAAAATTCCATTTTCTCAAGTGATAAAATACTTTGATTCCCTTTTCAAAAATTCTTGTACTAAATCAATTATATTTCCACTTTGAAAATCACTTTGTTTCATCAAAATCAAGGCATTACAAGCCTTCAAAACTGTGGACATGCCCATTGAATCCATCTTATATTTTTTTCTTCTAAATCAACTAAGTTCCATTCTTGATTTTACACAAACCAAACCATTGAAATTCCTTCACAAAACCGTGACACTTTATTCTTTGGAAACAAACCCTTTGCTTATTTTCCTTGCTTCTCTAAACATCCAATTTTATCATTCATGAAAATATTAATTTGTGAGCACCTATTTTGAGGTGTTTGGCCGAATTCACCATGGTCCTTGGAACCAAAAATCACTTTCCTTTCCATCATCAAATCATGACATACATATACATATTTAACATATATATCACAAGCATGTCATAATCAAAGCAATAAGTCATGCTAATCATACCAAACATAGGCAAATAATCAAAGCACATAAACATACGCAAATAATTACATAACCATGGATATGAATCCTCGCATGGATTTACCATCCATCAAATACACAACCATCTCTCACCGCCATACTTGGTTGGTGAGATGGATCTCCCTCTTATCTCTTGAAGAACCTTAAAAAGCTCCTTGCTTTGCACTTTGCACAAGTTCTCCACCAACAAAAGTCTCTTGAACATAAAACAAACATAAGTTTATTAGTATATTAAGCTTGAATAAGAGGAGCCATGGATCAAACATGGCTTAGAATATGAAAAAGAAGAGAAGAAATGAAGTTTCCTTACACTTCACCTCAAAAATCCTAGAACTTGCTCTTGGAAAAAGGTCCTTGAAGATGGAAGATTTAGAACTTGCTCCAAACTACAAAGTATCTTAGAATAAGGTATAGATTCAAGAAGTATGGTTGTTTGAAATTAAAGAGTGATGGAAGGCATACTTTGGTGTCTTGGCTGAAACTACTATATAGAGAAGTGGAGAAAAAATTTTGATGAAGTCTTGGCGTTTTGGAGGAAACAAAGATGAATTATGATAGCAATAATTTGGTCTTCAATTGTGCTAAGCACTTAAGCTTCTCAAAACCGAACCCCCCTTTCATGCACTCCAAATGTGTGACAAATTTCATAGCCACCATTTTAAGCATTCCTAATCATTGATTAAATCAATGGTTAGGATTAATGTAGGTTTTAGGTTTAGGCTTTAGATAGAAGACTTAATCTAGGCCATTGGATCTTTCCTCCTTAAAATCCTAGCCATTAGATGTATCTCCAAAATGAAGGGTCAAGATTACTCCTTCAAACTTTACATCCAATGGTTATAAATGGTCCTAACAACTTTATAAGACTAAATCTCAACCGTTGATTAAATCAAGATCAAATCTCCACCGTTGATTAAATCAATGGTGGATATTTAAGCCACTAATGTTGACTATGCAGTGTAATATTTATTTTTTTATCTGTATTACCCTTCAAATAATATTTTTACTGTATTTTTATCACCTGATAATTTAATACAGTACAAAACACAGTAAAAGAAAATTTTAAAAACTGTTTCCGGATTCAGGTTTAGTAAGATCCCCCCTCCGTCTTAACAGTATGACTTTTTCTGGCTACAGAAAAATGTTCACTTTTCTGGACCCACGTCGGGCCCACATACGTCCTCCCTGAGCCCACAGATGGCCCACAGATAACACTAAAATAATCAAAGTAATATAAAAATTTCATAATCACCTACAAAATCACAAAAATTATAAAACGTACAAAAATCAAATCAGATTACATAAAGTAATTCAGACTTAACAGTAATAATTAAATTACATAAGATTTTTCCCGGCCCAAAAATTATTATTTTCCTGACACGGAGTAAATCACACAAAACGATTAAATGTAGTGATGAAATATTCAAAATAAATTTACAGTACATAGAAATTGCTAAACAGTAAAATTCTGTTAACTGTCAAAATTACTGTCAAATAGTTAGGAAGTTTGGGGTGTTACAATACTCTCCCTCTAAAAAGAAGTTTTGTCCTCAAAACTTGATAAACTTCACTTCACATCCTCAGAATAAATATGGATATTGTTCTTTTATCTTTTCTTCCAATTCCCATGTAGCTTCACTGCTTACGTCGTTCGAAATGATTTTAACCAATGAAACTTCTTTACCTCGAAGTTGCTTCGTCCTTCGATCCTCAATCTTGACTGAAAATGTTTCATAGGTTAAATTCTACTTCAGTTGTACTGTATCTGGCTTGATAACATGGGTAGGATCAGGAATATATTTCTGTAGTTGTGATGCGTGAAATACATTGTGAAGATTTGAGAACAATGGTGGTAATGCAATCTGGTAAGCTACCGGACCTACCCGACATAAAATATGATATGGCCCGATAAACTTTGGAGTGAGCTTCTTGGACTTAAGCACTCGTCCAACTCCAATCATAGGTGTCACTCGCCGAAATACATGGTCACTTTCTTCAAACTCAAGCGATTTTCTCCTTTTATCAGCATAACTCTTTTGCCGAGTTTGACTCATTCTCATTTTGTCTTGTATCATCTTCACTTTCTCAGTTGTCTGTTGAACAATCTTTGGTCTTAACACAACACTTTCACCATCCTGATACCAATACAATGGCGTTCTGCATCATCTCCCATACAATGCCTCATAGGGTGCCATCCCTATGCCCGAATGAAAACTGTTGTTGTACGTGAATTCTATCAATGATAAGAACTCATCCCAACCTCCACTTTGTTCTAGAATACAAGCTCTCAACAAGTCCTCTAATGACTAAATCGTCTTTTCTGACTGACCATCAGTCTGTGGATGGTAAGCAGAACTCAAAAGTAGCTTTGTTCCCATCGCTTCTTGCAAACTATTCCAAAATCTCGATGTAAACCTTGGATCTCGATCTGAAATAATACTGGATGGTACACCATGAAGTCTAACAATTTCATTGATGTACACTTGGGCCAACTTTTCCATTGAGTACTTAATATTAATCAGCAAAAAGTGCGCCGACTTTGTAAGCCGGTCAACAATCACCCAAATAGATTTGTGACCTTTCCGAATTTTTGGTAGTCCTGTCACAAAATCCATTGCTATGTCATCCCATTTCCATTCAAGAATAGGTAAAGGTTGCAAAATTCCTAATGGTCTTTGATGTTCCACCTTAGCCGTCTAACAAACTAAACAGGATGATACATATTCAGCGATATCTTTCTTTATTCCTTGCCACCAATATAATTGTTTTAAATCCTGGTACATCTTTGTGGCTCCTGGATGCATACTCAACTTACTCCTGTGAGCTTCATCCAAAATCAATTTCCTAAGTTCTGGATCATCAGGCACACAAACTCTTCCTTTAAACTTCAGAATTCCATTAGCTCCTTCGCTAAATTCTACCTCTGCACCTTGCTTCTTTACTTCTTTTGCTTCTTGCAAGTACTGGTCATTGTTTTGTCCTTCTCGTATTCTATCCATCAAATCATTTGAAATGGTGATCATGCTTAAACGCATCCTCCCTGGCGTCAATTTCACAGACAAACGCATATCCCGAAATTCTTCTATTAGTTCCTTCTCCTTAATCATCATAACAGAAGCACTAAGCATTTTCCTACTCAACGCATCCGCTATGACATTTGCCTTTTCGGGATGATATTGTAACTGAAAGTCATAATCCTTCACAAACTCTAGCCAACGTCTTTGTCTCATGTTCAACTCTTTCTGGTCAAACAGATACTTCAAACTTTTATGATCACTAAAAATAGTGAACGTTGCTCCATAGAGAAAATGTCTCCACACTTTTAATGCAAACACCACAATTGCCAATTCCAAGTCATGAGTCGGATAATTTCTCTCATGTACTTTCAACTGCCTTAACGCATAAGCCACAACCTTACGGTTCTGCATAAGTACACAACCCAATCCTTGGTACAAAACATCACAATATACTTCAAAAGATTCGTTCGGATCAGGTAAAATCAATACCGGTGAAGTAGTCAATCGTCTTTTCAACTCCTAAAAACTTTCTTCGCATCCATCAGTCCATACGAACGGTTGATTCTTCCATGTAAGTTGGGTAAGAGGTCCTACTATCTTCGAAAACCCCTCAATGAATCGTTGATAGTAACCAGCTAATCCGATAAAACTATGGATTTCTGTTACAGTCTTCGGTTTTTCCCATTCCAAAACCGTCTCCACTTTAGAAGCATCAACTTCAATTCCTTCCTTAGATATCATGTGTCCCAAAAATTGAACTTCGCTTAGCCAAAATTCACATTTGGACAACTTGGCATACAACTTATTCTCCTTCAAAATCTGAAAAACCACTCTGAGATGTTCAACATGTTCCTCCTGACTTCGAGAATAAATAAAAATGTCATCTATAAAGACAACAACAAACTTATCCAAGTACGAACGGAAAATTCTATTCATAAAGTCCATGAATATGGCCAATGCATTCGTCACACCAAACGGTATCACTAGATATTCATAATGCCCATAACGAGTCCGAAACGCAATTTTAGGAATATCTTCTACTTTCACACGAATCTGGTGGTACCCAGATCGTAAATCAATCTTAGAAAATATTGCGGCTCCTTGCAATTGATCCATCCGATCATCAATCCTTGGAAGTGGATATTTATTCTTAATCGTAATCTTGTTCAACTGCCGATAGTCTACACATAGACGAGAAGTCCCGTCCTTCTTTTTAACCAACAATACTGGAGCTCCCCATGATGACAAACTAGGTCTCACAAATTGCTTCCCTAATAAATCCTCCAGTTGTTTCTTAAGCTCTGCCAACTCTACCGGCGACATCTGATGGGGCGCAATAGATATAGGTCCAGCTCCAGGTACTAAATCAATAGCAAACTCGATTTTTCTTTTTGGCGATAGTCCAGGTATATCTTCAGGAAATACTTCAGGAAATTCATTGACTACGAAAATATCCTTCAAGACATCTTCACATTGAACCTCCAAAGAAGACAACAATAGCTACCCATGACCTCCTTCCTTCAAACAAGCTTCTACTTGAGTTGCCGTTAGGAATATAGGATCCTTAGCCTCAAGAAATACTAATGTCTTATTTGAACAATCAATTAGGATATGGTTAGAAGATATCCAATCCATTCCTAAGATTACATTAATCTTGAAAAGAGGCAAACATATCAAATCCACATGAAAGATTCTATCCCTAACACATACAGGGCAATTCAAGCATACTTTTGTAGTAATCACAGGCTTATCAGTAGGAGTAGTAACACTCAAATCATATGGCAATGTAGTCACAGTCAAACTCAAATGTTCCACACAATCACATGCAATGAAAGAATGTGTTGCTCCCGAATCATAGAGTACGGTTAAAGGATTACCTTCAATAGCACACTCCTCCATGATTAAGTCCTCAGATTTCGCGGCTTCTTCCCCACTCATAGTATACACTCGACCACCTGCCTGTGGCCTTGCAGTATGAACATTTCCGACAGAAAGTTCCTTTTTTATCTAATCACAATCCCTAGATAAATGTCCAAGTTTCCCACATCTATAACAAATAATTCCTTTATGCTGACAATCCTTAGTTAGATGGTCCTTCCCACACTTGAAACATTTATACATAGGAGTTCCAACTTGACTTGCCTTACTGCCACCAGAACTTCCTCCAACAAATTGCTGTCGGTTTGGACTTCCTACTGGTTTGACATACGGTTTCTGCTGAAAACGGTTTCCTCCACTACTCTTTCCTCTTTGGAATCTTGTAGGTCCAAAGTTCTTGTTTCTCGCCGTTTATTGAAGATCAATCTCCTCAACCTTATGGCACATGTCTAACAATTCTGGAAACTGTTCAATTCCTAGGGTTGCTATAGCTCGCTTAATGTCAAGCTTCAATCCTTCATCAAATTTTTTACACTTCCAATCTTCATCTGGGTGCATTTTAAAATACCTCGAAAACTTTGACAAGCTTTCGAACTTTGCCGCATATTCACTTACAGACATCACCCCTTGCCTTATACTAAGTAATTCCATCTCCTTAGCGTGACGAACACTTGTTGGAAAATACTTTCCCAGAAACTTCTGCCTAAAGAGCTGCCATATCACAACTCTTCCTTCAGCTTCTAACAATCTTCGGGCTCCTGCCCACCAGTTTTTTCCATCACCCACTAACATAAAAGTCGCAAAAGTCAGCTTGCGTTCATCAGTACAACCCATACCTTCAAATATTTTCTCTAACTCTTTGATCCACAGATCAGCTTTCTCTGGGTCAAATTCTCCACGAAACTTCGATGGATTGTTCTTACGAAATTCTGATAAACTGTGAGCATCCTCAGTTGCCCTTTGATTTTGCTGTACCACTACATCAGCCATCTGTTGCATCGCCGCGATAGTTGCAGCCATGTTCTGGTTGTCATTACCAACATTTTCCATTCCTGCTCTAGTAATGACACGCCCTCTTCCTCGTCCAGCCATTACTTTTCTCTACTCAAACTGGACAACATAAGAAAGTAAGGTCAATCTTCAAACAATATTGTTTCTTTTCAGAAAACAATTACAGAGAATCATACAACACAAACAAGACATACCTAACCACAAACCCACAAGGCTCTAACTTGGGCTCTGATACTAACGAATGTAACACCCACCGTAGGGTGCCATATTTATGTT
The DNA here is from genome assembly GCA_029884605.1 of Ormosia emarginata. Classification (NCBI taxonomy): domain Eukaryota; kingdom Viridiplantae; phylum Streptophyta; class Magnoliopsida; order Fabales; family Fabaceae; genus Ormosia; species Ormosia emarginata. Next base: position 1,474,402 of record JAQQTP010000057.1, on the reverse strand, counting down.
ACTTAATTACTAAATTACCCCCAAGTTCATAAAATGTGGTGTTGTGATAAAAATACGAGTTGTAAAATTTCTTTTTTCCTCTTTGATAACGATAAAATAAACTTAGCGAAAAATAAAAATATTATACATCATCACATATAATTTACATCATCATACATTACAAAAGTACTGTCGATATTATTTATATACAGACCAAGTTCTCAAAGTAGTTAAACATAATTTAAAACTCACATACTGCCCAAGTCTTACTAAACAGCAGAACCCTCAGACGAGTCCTCCTCAGATTCCTCAGTAAGAAGGAATCTAGCAAGACGCGAAGTCCTACGGACAGGTGTCTGAGCAGACGACACAATACTAATTTCCGTTGGGACATAATACCTAGTATCCCAATGCTGCCTGATGAATAGCGGAAATTGGACATGTACATATATAGTAATAGAAAGAAATAGATCTCCATGAAATTCCCGCCTCATGTCGACCGTCAGATTTCCTTGAAATATTAGTCCCCTCTCATTGGGACTAGTCCTCCACACTCCAGCTCCACCATGGAACTGTAATCTCATGTAACCGAAGAAACTAGCTCTTAATGTCATCTTGTCAAAACTCCGCTTCCTCCACAGGAACCTGCTCTTCTTCACCTTCTTGTTCAATACCTTGCTCAGCGTCTTTACAAATATATTTATAGTACAAAATAGACATACAAAGAGGTGAGATCACCTACGTCAATACCAACATGGTAGCACAGAGATAATACAAACAGCATACCATAAAGATATATCATACCATAATTATAATCATGCCATCAACATTATTTATCATAATAGATACAATAAATAATAATTACCATCATGCTATTAACATTATTATCATCATCATCATCCAATTATTCCTCATCAAAACAATTGTCATAGCCAATATTTCTCAATTATTATATCATATAGATATAAATGCTTAGATTCATGCATGCACACATAGACTCAATTTCTTACTCCATGGAGCTAATACTCAGTTCGGAGAAATTGATTCGAAAGATCTGTCTGTACCAACATACCTCAGACCACGTGCCACATTTCTCATATGTGTTTGCACATCAAGCATATACACGATAGTCTTTACTAGATCTTGATTAAGAATAGTGTCTCGGTCATGATCATCGGTGCGTTGCGTCGGTCTAACTTACGGTAAGAAGAGCTACTAATCGCCCATGTAAGCAACCCGCACCCCGATGCCCCCAAGGTCAACAAGTGACTTACACTATGCATATCGCACCCACTCAGGAGGTGTACGTCTCTCCTAGGAAAATAGCCTCATACAGTCCATCGGACCTTTCTAATGCATGTTCAATGCACCAATGTCAATCATAGGCAAAATTCATATACAGTGTCCATACACTAGTTCATGCATATAAAATGCACCAATGCCAATCACAGGCAAAATTCATCATTTTCTCATACAGTGTCCATACACTAGTCCAATAGTAATCCTACTGTATATTCAATTGCGAAATCATATTATCACGTTTTCATAGTCACGAAACACTTTTATCGCGTTTTTCACAATACCACAATATTTTTGTTACGTTTTCACAATTTTGTAACATTTCTGTTACATTTTCAAATCACATATAAATTTGTCAACGTTTTCATCAATCACGTAAAAATATTCCATCGTTTTTCAATCACGTAGTGATTTTTCAACAATATCTCAATCGCATAAAAATATTTAAACGTTTTCCAAATTACGTAGAAATATTTTAACGTTTTTCAAATCGTGTACCTTAAAAATCACATTTTTAAATTACGTAAATCATTTTTCACCATTTTTCAACTTCGTAAAATATTTCTCAACCTTCAAAAAAATTCCATTTCAACCTTTCTCAAAATAATATGACTTCTCACATTATTTCCACATTTTCTTACTCAAGAAAATCTTTTTTTGCAATTTATTCCATAAATTCACCATTTTACTGAATTAAAATTAATGTTTCTAACTTAAAATTTACTAACGCTCTCCAAAACCCAAAGAATGAGTTACACGTTAGAAAATCTCAAATCACCAACGTATTCTTTATGATTCCAAATAAATTCTAAAAGTCAATCCTCTTTAAAATAAATTGAGGTTCAAACACTTTCAACCTCTCTTTTCCATTCATATACGAAAATTCCATTTTCTCAAGTGATAAAACACTTTGATTCCTTTTCCAAAAATTCTTGTACTAAATCAATTATATTTCCACTTTGAAAATCACTTTGTTTCATCAAAATCAAGGCATTACAAGCCTTCAAAACCGTGGACATGGTGTGAACACCCAATTTTGACCGGACTTTTAAAAAAAGGGGAAAAGACAAAAAATGAAGAAAAAAGAAAGAAAAAGAAAAAAAACAACAAAAGAAAAAGAAAGAAACAAAAAAAATTAATTAAAAATTGTCTAGTCCACTTTTCTAGCATTTTTCTTAGCCCAAATCCATAAGCCCACCAAAAAAACAAACGAAAAAACAAAAGAAAATGAAAAAAAACTAAAAAAAAGTAAAAAAAGAAAAGTAAAAAAAAATAAATAAAAAAAAAAAAAAAAAAGTTGTCGCTTATTTATTTCTAGAAGAAAACAAATATTCTTTCCATATTCTATCTTCATTTTTCCTTTTTTGGCCATGCAAACACACCACCACCTGCATTGTGCACTATACACTGTCGCACCCACCACTGCAGCACACACCTCATGTTCCCATTACACAGCTTCTGCACACCCACTCATATTTTGCACCCTCCATCTCCATTACACTCCGGCAGAGAGCACTTTGGCATGCCTAACTCTCACCCTCACACATATGCACTCACGTAAAAAATCTGGGGGGTCTCCATTTGGGGGAGATAGCAAAAAAAATGGGACACACTGGAGGGGGTCTCACGTACAAGACCAGGGGCTCGCTTTCATTTTTTTGGGGGGATCCCATTATCACCAAAGGAGGAGGCTTGCTGCCATTAAAACCTTTAACCAGGGATCTAAACCACCATCCTTAACCCAGGATCTTCACCCTTCAAGCAACCCTTCACTTTCATCTTCCAACCTCACTCATTTTCATCATCTTTTTCCAACTACCTTCAACCTTCAATATCACAACAGCCTCCATACCATCAATAACTCTCCAACCGTGACCACTATCCAAGTGATTCACTCCCACCATCATCAACACCAACTACCACCGAGTTCACTCACCACCCTCAACCTCCTCCACGTGAAGACCATAACTACCCAAGCACCCAACCTCCAAGCCTCACCCACTAGTGACGGCCAACCCAACGGTGACCAAGCAGCCATCACACAGCCACCCTCCGTTCTCCACTTCTAAACATCTCCCTCCATCACCAAGCTCCATAACCAACCTCCACCAGTCACCATAACACTCCACCACAAACTCCCAAACCGTGGTCCCCTTCAAGCTCCATAATCGTCCTCTCCATGCATTACGTCCATTTCCTTCCAACCATCCACCAACACAACCACTTTTCATCACTACTAAGTTAACTCAGTAACCATCAACCCACCATCCTCGAACCTCGATCAAGCTTCACCTCCCATCAACCATCATCTTCCTCCATCTTCAACCCTCCAAGCTCCATAACCAACCTCCACCATTCACATCCATAACAACCACCACGTGACCTTCACCATCTTCATCCATCACACCCTCACTTCACCTTTTCCCTTATCACCACGTTAGCAACCGTTACCCAGGCCACCATCTCCCTCACCCTCAAAGCCACCGTCTTCCATCTCACCTTCACCAACACCATTTTCAAGCTCACCATAACAACCCAACCATTCCACCAACCAACTCAGCCACCTCACCACCTGCCCCTTCGCGAGCCGCACCAGCCAACACCGTCCCGCTCCTGTCAATCCGAACCAGAGTCCATCCAGACCGTGCCGTCGCCGGAAGCATATCCCGAAGCCAGCACCCACTGAGTCGGACCACACCGTTCGCGTGCTGCATGACGTCGCCTGCTCCAGCAGAACCAAACCACCATCCGGAGACAAGCCACTAGCCGCGTCCCAACGCTGCACCAACGAACCTGACGTCGAACCCGTGCTAGAGCCAGAGAGACGAGCCCGTCACCTCCGGTTAGCGAGCTCGCAGAAGCCACTCCTCTTGCCGCGCGGTGCCGATCTGCAATGGTTGTTGTCGCGCTGCCCTCGCCACACCATCATCCAGCTCTGCCTCACTCTCGCGACGAGCCACCACCGAAGAGCCCAAATCCATGCCTGCCGTAGGTGAGTCGGTTGGCACCTCAAGCTTTTTTCTTTCTTTTTTGCTCTGTCGCGTTTCTTTTCATGCAGAGACTAAAAAGTCTCTCACTTTTTTTGTTTGAATTTGTTGTTTCCATTTTATTTTTTATCTTTTTGGGCCATTTAGAAGCATAAAGAGCCCATAAATAAAAAGAAAAAAAACCAGAAAACCATAAAAAGAATTGGTATTAAAGGGGTGTTTTGAGTAGGCTGAGTTTTCTTTTTTTTTTTTGGGCTAAGGTTAGATTTTTTTAGTTAGAGACTTAGTAAAAAATAAATAAAAAATGTAAGGACAAAATGCATAGCATTAGATAATAATAAAAAATACAAATAAAAATAAATAAAAAATAAAAAATGCCAAAAAAATAAATAAAATAAAAACAAAAAAAGCAAAAATATAAAAAAGGTAATCTTTTAAGCAGCCTGGTGCTAACTTGAACCCTGTGCAAGAATGTTTTCTTCTCCAAAAATTTTTTTCTTAATTAAAATTAATCAACTCACACTTACTTTTTACAAAACTACGTGACTTTGAATTCCACATTGCACCTGAGGGTACGTAGGAACAAAATTTTCATTTTGTCAAGCCAAAAATTAAATTTTCAAAATTAGTTTCCTTTTCATTCTTTTTTTCCTAAAAAATAAAATAAAAATAAAAATTACAACAATGTTTTTAAAAGGAGTAAAATATATAAATTTGAGATTATCAATATTTTGCACAACTAACTTAAGGTACCGTCTCAGGACGGGTGTGATAGAGGTGCAGTGGGATTAAGTTTCCACCCTTCCCTATCCATAACCGACTCCCGAATTCAATCTGGTTTTCAAAGATCATTTTCTAAAAAGGTTTTTCAATTTTTCCTAAATTTAAATAAAATTGGTGGCGACTCCATTTTTTATTTTTTAAAACCACGCGAGTTGCTATTTCGCCGCGATCTCGGTCGCGACACACGGCCATTGAAACCATCTTATATTTTTTTCTTCTAAATCAACTAAGTTCCATTCTTGATATTACACAAACCAAACCATTAAAATTCCTTCACAAAATCATGACACTTTATTCTTTGGAAATAAACCCTTTGTTTATTTTCCTTGCTTCTCTAAACATCTAATTTTATCATTCATAAAAATATTAATTTGTGAATACCTATTTTGAGGTGTTTGGCCAAATTCACTATGGTCCTTGGAACCAAAAATCACTTTCCTTTCCATCATTAAATCATGACATACATATACATATTTAACATATATATCACAAGCATGCCATAATCAAAGCAATAAATCATGCTAATCATACCAAGCATAGGCAAATAATCAAAGCACATAAACATACACAAATAATTACATAACCATGGATATGAATCCTCACATGGATTCACCATCCATCAAATACACAACCATCTCTCACCACCATACTTGATTGGTGAGATGGATCTCCCTTTTACCTCTTGAAGAACCTTAAAAAGCTCCTTGCTTTGCACTTTGCACAAGTTCTCCACTAACAAAAGTCTCTTGAACATAAAACAAACATAAGTTTATTAGTATATTAAGCTTGAATAAGAGGAACTATGGATCAAACATGGCTTAGAATATGAAAAAGAAGAGAAGAAATGAAGTTTCCTTACACTTCACCTCAAAAATCCTAGAACTTGCTCTTGGAAAAAGGTCCTTAAAGATGGAAGATTTAGAACTTGCTCCAAACTACAAAGTGTCTTAGAATAAGGTATAGATTCAAGAAGTATGGTTGTTTGAAATTAAAGAGTGATGGAAGGTATACTTTGGTGTCTTGGCCGAAACTAGTACATAAAGAAGTGGAGAGAAAATTTTGATGAAGTCTTGGCTTTTTAAAGGAGACAAAGATGAATTATGATAGCAATAATGTGGTCTTCAACTTTGATAAGCTCTTAAACTTCTCAAAATCGAACCCCCCCTTCATGCATTCCAAATGTGTGACAAATTTCATAGCCACCATTTTAAGCATTCCTAACCATTGATTAGATCAATGGTTAGGATTAGTAGGTTTTAGGTTTAGGCTTTAGATAGAAGACTTAATCTAGGCCATTGGATCCTTCCTCCTTGAAATCTTAGCCATTAGATGTTTCTCCAAAATGAAGGGTTAAAATTACTCCTTCAAACTTTACATCCAATGGTTATAAATGGTCCTAACCACTTTATAAGACTAAATCTCAACCATTGATTAAATCAAGATCAAATCTCCACCGTTGATTAAATCGATGGTGGATATCTAAGCCACTAATGTTGACTACGCAGTATAATATTTATTTTTTTATCTGCTATTACCCTTCGAATAATATTTTTACTGTATTTTTATCACCTGATAATTAAATATAGTACAAAATACAGTAAAAGAAAATTTTAAAAACTGTTTCTAGATTCAGGTTTAGTAAGATCCCCTATCTCCATCTTAACGGTATAAATTTTTTTGGCTATAGAAAAATTTTCACTTTTCTAGACCCATGCTAGGCCCACATACACCTCCCTTGGCCCACAGACGGCCCACAGATAACACTAAAATAATCAGAGTAATATAAAAATTTCATAATCACCCACAAAATCACAAAAATTATAAAACGTACAAAAATCAAATCAGATTACATAAAATAATTAAGACTTAACAGTAATAATTAAATTACGTAAGATTTTTCCTGGCCTGAAAATTATTATTTTCCTGACACGGAGTAAATCACACAAAACGATCAAATGTACTGACGAAATATTCAAAATAATTTTATAGTACACAAAAATTACTAAACAGTAGAATTCTGTTAACTATTAAAATTACTGTCAAATAGTTAGGAAGTTTGGGGTGTTACACCCTCCCACGAAGGGCTTGACTTATGGTCCTGGCTGGACTTTGTCAAGGCAAACCGCCAACTCTTTCGATTATGGTCGATTTGATCCCAAAATGGATGGATTGGATGGTGGGCCTTCTTTTGCCTATTTGAGGTTCTCCATTGCGGTGTCTTGAGCTCCCACAAAGGCCTCGAATGATGAAGCTCATCCTTCATTTATTGTACCTAAACTACAAAGAATGAAAATATTAAATGAAAAAGAACTATACAACTTGAATTAGGACTAGCTAAACTCATTGTTGATATTAGAAGCATGGAATTAAACCGTTATCCCTGGCAATTGCCAAGGACTTGTTACCAAGTGGCTTCAATATTCAAGAGGAGGGTGAATTGAGTTTATAAAACAAGTTCACAATTCTTTCGCAAAACACTTGACTATTGAATTTTGTTGAAGCTATTGACTATTTGAAATGAATGAATTGATAAGAATAATAGATATTGCTTAATAACCAACTACGAGAGAAGTAATCAAGTAAGAGTATAAGCAATGTACAAATATAAAGAGAAGGGTTTAGAGAATCAAACACGATAATTTATTCTGGTTCGGCCACCAATCCACTTATGACCTACGTCCAGTCCTCAAGCAACCACTCGAGATTTTCCACTATAACTTCAAGCTTCAACAGGTGCTTGACAACTTTTACAAACTTGAGCACTCAACTCCTTGGGATGCCTCACCCTTGAGCTTGAGCCTTTTCAAACAAAGGGATGTCTCACCCTTTACAATTTGGAGGGATACCTCACCCTCTCTTACAAAGCAATCAAGGTTGATATAAAAAAACTCTCACTAGAGTAAATGATACAAATTGAAGCTCTTAGAATACTCTCAAAAGATGTCTCAAGATTTTCACAAAAACAGAGCAAGGAATGGATTCAAAGGTTGATTCTCATTTTGATGTGATACTATGATGTTTCAGGTTAAAGAACAACCATCAATGATGCCCCATCATCTGTATTTAAAGAGATATGAAGTAAAGGAGCCGTTGGGAGTGATTAAAGCCAAGCATTTAATGCACCTAATATAGTCGTTAGGCATACCAGAACACTGGCATTGATTAGAAGGTTTTGGTAATCGATTACATGGAAGATAGAACGTGTTCTTGGCTTTCTGGGCTTGTGGTAATCGATTACATGACTTGTGTAATCGATTACACGCCCTCTAACTTGATGGTAATCAATTACAATATTGATGTAATCGAGTACATGGCCCTCTGAACGTGTTCTTGGCTTTCTGAGAATATGGTAATCGATTACCAACTTATATGCAATCGATTACACTCCCTCTGACTTTCTGGTAATCGATTACATGGATGATGTAATCGATTACAAGGCTTCTATTTAGCTTGTAATCAATTACCAAACATTTATAATCGATTACACTTTAAACTCATTTTTCAAGCCTGAAAGAGGATTCATGTCATTTCTAACTTTAGAAAACATGAATTTGAGCAATATTGAACTTTGTTTGGCATGATCCAAGATTAAAGACAACCTCTTTTTAGAAAATGATATTTGAAAAACATATTGATTAAAATCATATTTGAAAAATCATTTGAGATATCTTGAGAGCATTTAACATTGATGTTCTAATGCCTATATCTAGACCTCTTGATTTCTTCCTTTGATCTTGGCTTTCTCTTTTGCTCTTGATCTTCATCTTTGTCTTTGTTATCATCAAAAACCAATTGACATGCTTCAAGACACATGCATTCACATTCTCCCCCTTTTTGATGATGACAAATTGAACATTGAAAGGAAGAGAAACAATTGCATATATATATATATATATATATATATATATATATATATATATATATATATATATATATATATATATATATATATATATACGTATATCGAGATTTAAGCGCAACTCTCCCCCGTAATGTATGCACAATATAAGGTTAGTGATATATTCATGTAAAAGCTTAAATGAAACTCCCTGGTACTTACGCAAGTCACTAATCTCTCCCCCGTTGGCATTATCAAAAACACATTAGCATTTAGTTGAAATTTTAGCAACATTTCCGCTAATTTTCATGATTTCCCAAAATTTCCAACAGTAGAAAAATAATGCAATCCAAGCAATCAGAGTATGAGCAGTTCATAACCAGTTAGTTAAGTAACCAAATGCAGATTAAAATCAATATATTGAGTAACCACATCAAGAGGATTCGATAATATCAATAAACATCAAAAAATACCAGCTGATTGTATATATATTGTTTCAATGTCATTTACAACCAAATAACAGAGAAATATAAAGAAAATATCATGGCAATGGTCCATGATCACTGTCAGTCGCCTCACTATCACTGTCCACATCCGCAGCAATGTCGCTAAGGTCTACATCATCATCTCCAGGTTCGAGATCGTCCTCGGATCCAAGGAGCTCCTCATCATTAGCAAGAACTTCAGCGGGGGTGGCAGAGCGATCAGCAAAAGACAGTGGAGCTGGAGAGGCAGAGGAGGTGGTAGGGGCAGCAGTAGGTCGCTGTGAAGTGTGTCCGGGGCCTTCCAAGAGCAAGCGAATGGATGCGAGCTCCAAATCGGTGTAGTCCAGCCTCAGCACTATGTGATCCACCTTCTGCTCAATGCGGTCCATCCTGGTATCCACTGTGGTAGCTAGGTTCCGCATTTCCTGAAGCAGGAGATCCAAAGTGGCAGGAGCTGGTGGAGCTGAAGTAGGCTACTGGTTTTCATCCTCATCATCACTCTCCGGACCATGAGAGATATGCCCGTAGCTCCCATGAGCCAGCTAGTACCATCTCTCGTCGACCTTGCTCAGCTGAAGCTTCTTCAAAGTGTACAATCCAATAGATTATGGGCCCTTGGAGCTGGTATCCTTGGATTTCTCAGCCAAGGAGATGTGACAATGCTCCAGGATAGTAGTCACCAACATGGCATAGGGAAGAGCAGAGTTCTTCTTTTTCACATCCAGCATGTGCTGAATGATGTAGTTGGCCGAGTTGATTGGCCTGCCTGTGGTCATGGCCCACAAGACCACCATGTCATCTCGCAATACTTGGGAATAATTCCCGCCTCTGGGAATTAACCCTCGAATAACCAAATAATGGAGTACCATATTCTCCATTGTCAGGCCAGTGGCCATCACTCTTTTGTTATTCCTTGGAAGCACATAACCAGAGCGAATCAGGGACGTCAGAGCGATCTTGTATTCAAACTCAGCTCCCTAAGCATTTTCATTTCCATAGAAGCTTGTCTCAGCATAGGTTAGCTTGGTCAACCTATATCATTCTTACCGAGAGATTTTAATCTGAGTTTTCCTCACTTCAGAGATCAGGCAATGATCTTCATACCTCAAGTTGGCATAAAACACACGAACCAAGTTGGGATAAATGGCCTTTTGGATGCTGAAGAACCTAAGCAAACTCAGCCTCTCAATTAACTGAAAACTCTCCAGGGGTTCACTAGTGCAAAAGGATTAAGTGAGATACCTTGGTGAGATTAGCTTCCTCAGTTGGAAGTTCTTCCAAAAAAGCTCAGCCTTCTTGGTGGTTGAGAAGTGCCTCGTGAGGTCCAGCCTGGAGATGTTACGTGGAGGAGCACTAGAGGATTCTCCAATAGTGGCTCATGTTCTTGCACATTTGGCACGTTGGGTTTGGTCAGCCATTGATGATTAGAGGTGTATGGGTGCGTGTTTGGAGGTGTGTGGGTGGTGTTTGGAGGTGTGGGGCTCGTAGGGGATGAAGGGGAGAAGAACGAAGGAGTGGGTGAATGGTTGGGTGAAGAGTGGGGTCGATTTGGATGAGATTTGATGATTAGGTTGTGTTAGGAGAGGGATTTCGAGTGAGAGGGAGGTGAAATGAAAGGATTTGGTGGAGTATGGAGTGAGAATGAGGGTTTTTGGAGGAGAGGGCTTCGTGGGAGCAGAGGAGGAGAAGTTTCAGAATGAGTGACCTTTCGTGCGTCAGAAAACCTTTTAAAACCCCTGTATAATCGATTACATGAGTTGTGTAATCGATTACCAGCCTTCTGTTTGCCCATGTAATCGATTACAATGTCAGTGTAATCGATTACCATGCTTCTGGGAACCTTGTAATCAATTACATTATATGTGTAATCGATTACCTGAGTTCTGGGTTCATTGTATTCGATTACCAGTGTGGTGTAATAGTTACATACTTGACAGAACTTTTGTAATCGATTAAAAAGGTCCTGTAATCGATTACAAGCCTACTAAAGCTCAGATTTTGCATTTCAATCAGTTAAGGATCAATTTTAAACCTTTCAAAATAGTTCCAAACTTATCAAATTAATTCCAAACATCATACAAGCAGATAATCCAATCAGATTATGATCCAAAGCACATAATTTTGCAAAATTGCTACTTTTACCAAGAGTTACCCTATTTGGATGGATTTGTGAGATTTTTGAGCTTCTTGGAGATCTTTGACATGAGGAAGCACCTGCAAAACAACTTAGGGAGAATCTCCGATGCTCAAGTCAGTATTGGATTAAAAAATCAAAAATTATGCAGCAAATGGACATGATTATGCAGAAAAATGTATATTTATGCAACAATTTGCATTTTATGCAGCAAAACAATATATTTATGCAACAATTAGCCTATGCATGATTGATCTAATAGGCTAAGTTCATTTCTTATATAATAGAAGGCTTCTTTTTCCAAAGGTTTCGTGAAAATGTCTGCTAGTTGCTTAGTTCCACAAATTCAAGCATGCAATCACCCTTTTAAACATGATCTCTTATAAAATGATGCCTTATTTCAATGTGCTTTATTCTTAAGTGTAAAATGGGATTTTTAGACAAGTTGATTGCACTAGTGTTATCACATCTTATGGGGATGTAATCCAGCTCAAGACCATAGTCTAGAAGTTGTTGCTTTATCCAAAGGAATTGAGCACAACAACTTCCAGCTGCAACATATTCAGCTTCAACTGTTGACAATGCCACACTATTTTGCTTCTTGCTATGCTAAAAAACTAATGAGCTTCCAAGCAAGTGGCATATCCCACTAGTACTCTTCCTATCCATTTTGCACCCAGCAAAATCAGAATCGGAATAACCAATTAGGCTACATGAAGCACCTTTAGGGTACCACAATCCCATTTGAGAAGTGTCTATTAGATATTTCATAATTCGTTTTACAACACTTAGGTGTGATTCTTTAGGATTTGCTTGAAATCTAGCACACATGCATACACTAAACATGATATCCGGTCTACTTGCGGTAAGATAAAGGAGTGAGTCAATTATACCTTTATACTTAGTGATTTCTACTAATTTACATCCTTCCTCCTTGTCCAAGTAACAGGAAGTTCCCATTGGTGTAGCCATTTGCTTGGCTTCTTCTATTCCAAACTTCTTGAGCAATTCCTTGCAATATTTGGATCGACTTATGAAAGTCTTATCCCTTGTTTGCTTGATTTGAAGGCCAAGAAAGAAGTTGAGCTCACCCATCATGGATATCTCAAACTCACTTTGCATAATATTAACAAATTCTTTACAAAGAGAGTCATTAGTAGCACCAAATATAATGTCATCAACATATATTTGAATAAGGAGAATGTCATGCATGAAGAGAGTGGTGTCAACCTTTCCCCTAGAAAAGTCATTTTTCAAAAGGAACTTACTCAACCTTTCATACCAAGCTCTAGGAGCTAGTTTCAAGCCTTACAATGCCTTTTTAAGTTTAAAAACATGGTTGAGCAGTTCAAAGTTTTCAAAACCGGGAGGTTGATCCACATACACTTCCTCTTGGATAAAACCATTTAAAAAGGCACTTTTGACATCTATTTGAAAAAGTTTAAATCTATGATGCAAGCATATGCAAGTAACATTCTAATGGCTTCTAGTCTAGCTATGGGAGCATACGTTTCTTCATAATATATACCTTCTTCTTGATTATAACCCTTAGCTACAAGCCTAGCTTTGTTTCTTATTATTAAGCTCGTTTCATCAAGTTTGTTCCTAAAAATCCATTTGGTGCCAATTATGGGATGATCATTAGGCCTTGGAACTAATTCCCAAACTTGATTCCTCTCAAATTGGTTTAGTTCATCTTGCATGGCCAAGATCCAATGTTCATCATTAATGGCGTCATTTATGTTTTTAGGTTCAACTTGAAAAACAAAAGCCATATGATTACATGCATCTCTAAGAGAGTTACGAGTGATTATCCCTTTTGATACATCATCTATCACTTTGTCAAGAGGATGATATCTTGATGTTCTCCATTCCTTGGGAAGATCCATGATTTGAGAATCCTCTTGTCTTGGGGAATCATATGAGCTTTCTTCTTGCTTCTTGACTTCTTTTTCTTGATTTTCTAGGTGAGTTCTTGCAAGGATTTCTGCAACATCATCAACAAGCTCCTTTCTTGGCTCGTTTGGGTTAGTTTCATCAAATGCAACATGTATGGACTCTTCTATGGTCATAGTTCGTTTGTTATAAACCCTAAAGGCCTTACTATGTATAGAATAACCAAGAAATATTCCCTCATCAGATTTTGCATCAAACTTCCCCATGTTATCCTTTCCATTATTTAAAACAAAGCATTTACATCCAAAAACATGAAAGTGTGAGACATTTGGTTTCCTTCCTTTGTATAATTCATAGGGGGTTTTCTTTAAGATTGGCCTTATTAGAGCCCTATTCATAACATAACATGCGATGTTAACTACATCCGCCTAAAAATACTTAGGAAGGTTGGCCTCATTGAGCATAGTTCTTACCATTTCTTCTAAAGATCAATTTTTTCTTTCTACAACAGCATTTTGTTGTGGTGTTCTAGGGGCTGAAAATTATGCTCAATGCCATGTTCATCACAAAATTTTTCAAATTCATAGTTTTTAAATTCACCACCATGATCACTTCTTATAGATGCAATACAAAAACCTTTTTCGTTTTTGATAACTTTAGCAAGCTTTTTGAATGATTGAAAAGCATCATTTTTCTGAGACAAAAATAATGTCCATGTAAACCTAGAAAAATCATCCACAATCACTAAGGCATAGTAATTCCCACTAAAGCTCATAGTTCTAGAGGGACCAAAAAGATCCATGGGCAAAAGTTGTAGAGGTCTAGAAGTTAAAATCACATTTTTAGCTTTAAAAGAGACCTTTACTTGTTTTTCCTTTTGACATGCATCACGAAGTTTATCTTTTTCAAATTTGAGCTTTGGAAGACCAATTACTAGTTCTTTAGAAACTAATTTGTTTAAGTGATCTATGTGAATATTGATGAACCTGCAAAACTTATAATTTTTACAGTTCATTGTGTGTGTTTTTCATTCTTTTTAATTAGGTTTGTTCTTGAGTTTTGTTATAGTTTTAGTATTTTAAATTGTGTTGTAATTATGTGTTTCTATGTATTTTTGTTAGGTAAATGCAAAGGATCGAAGAATTGAGGTGATTGCATAGAAGATTTGTAAAAAAAAAAATACTTGATGGATGATATCATGGATGATGTCAGCAATCGTCACTGTAGCAGCACTGTGGCATCACTGTAGCACCGCAGCATCACGTAACATCACTGTAGCATCACTGTAGCACTGTAGCATCACAGTAGCACTGTAGCTCCTGTAGCAAATTTGCCTATAAATAGGCAATCAAATTCTGAAGGCCGGGGGGGTTTTGAGCGTTCGGAGTGTTCTGTGGTTTTCCTTTTTCCTTTTCTTTTCTTCTTTCTCATGTGTAACTAATCTTCATCTTGCTTGGGTAAAAAGGCGAAGCTCTTGGTAATAAATTAAGGTTAGATTAATTTCTTTCTTGTACTTAAATGATATATTATTAAGCAAATATAAATGTGTTGTATGTTGTTTCCAATTAATTTATAAACTCTTCTTGTATAATGAATATCTTGATCCATTGTAGACAATAGGATTGGCACATTAGATGCTTTTGACGATTTACAAGTATTAGTAGATAATTATTGGAACCATAATATGATTACATGATTGAACTTTGAATGTTAAATCTTCCGATTAGAATCTTCATTATGCATGATTTCAATTGAGTTATAAAATGAAATAATCTTATTTTTAATTTATTACTAAGAGTGGATCTCCTAACCCAAGCAAATCTTTTCTATTTGTGAACAACTCATATCATCTTTAATTTTGTGACACATCTTTTCTTTACCTCAATTAATTAGTTTTCCCTCATCAATTCCCTGTGGATCGACCTCGGACTCCCGAGAATTTATTACTTGAGACAACCTACACTTGGGTTTGAAACTTTTAAATATAATTATATCCCATCAAATATGAGCGATTCTTCTATGCCATAACCATAAATCATTTTCTCTAGTCATAAAGCATTTAGTATCATTTGAGGAAATGTCATCAAGGCTAATCATATATATGTTATTGACCCTATGACTAACAAACTTAACATGCTTATCATCCTTTCCTTCAATTATGCAACAATTAGAATCAAATATTACTCTATTCCCCTTGTCATACAATTGACTAATGCTAAGCAAGTTATGTTTGAGTCCTTCAACAAGTAAAACAATATCAATGAATGAAGAAGGAATCTTACTAACTTTATCGACTCTAACGATCTTTCCTTTGTTGTTGTCACCATAAGTCACATGTCCACTCTTCTTAGGAACAAGGAAGGAGAACTTGGAGTCATCACCGGTCATGTGCTTGGAGCATCCACTGTCAATATACTAACTTAAATTTTTGGACTTTAAGCACACCTACAACACACATTCAAGTTTTAACATTTAGTCCCCAAAATGTCTTGGGTCCTTATGTGTTAGAAATAGGCACGGTGCCCTTAGGAACCCAAACCATTTTAGTTCCTACTTTGGTATTTGTTTTCTTTCTAGCATTACATATAGATGCACCATGTCCTTTCTTTCCACAATGAAACCATTTGATAAAGGGAGTACTTGATGTTCTAGATGGAACAAAGAAATTATTGTAGGATTTTTTATGGTTATTTGGATTATATCCCAAACCGGCTTTTTGAAAAATACACCTTTGTTTCCCTAGTAACATATTCAAATTATCCCTTCCCAAAGTAAATTTTGCAAGAGTATTTTTCAACTCCTTAATTTCAATTTCATATTCTTTACATGAAGAACAAGATGAGGGTGTGGGTGCATTTTTATGTGAAGAACAAATTATGCATGAGTTGGCATCAATAAGTCCTAGAGTCTCATTTTCAACTTTGAGTTCATCAATCTCTTTAGTTAAAATAGAAATTTGTTTATTATTAAGGAGATTGTTTTATTAGAAGTTAAAATCATTTTAGTGAATCTCATGGATTCATTATGCAATTCTTAAAAGGCATCTTGCAATTCACTATATGAAGGAGAAAGTTCAAGATTAGTAGAGGTTACCTCGGTTTCACTTTCTTCTTCTTCTTCTCCATTTGCCATAAGGCAAAGATAGGCTTCCTCATCTTCCGAATCATCGGTGGAATCCATATCGTTATCTTCCCACGCAATGTATGCTCTTCTCCCTTTTCGTTTCTTAAAAGACTTCTTTTCAAATTTCTCCATCTTCTTTTGATAAACCGGACATTCCATCTTTATGTGCCCCGGTTTTCCACATTCATAGCAAGTTAGAGTGGATGAAGTTCCTTCTCCCTTTTGATATGACTTCTTAGGAGGAAAAGGAGGTCTTCTTTGATTTCCTTTCTTCTTGAGAAACCTTCCAAACTTCTTTACAACGAGACTAAAATTTTCTTCATTCATCGCAATATTGTCAAGATCATTTCCATCATCTTCATCTTCATATTCAATTGAGGAAGAAGTGGCTTTGAGAGCAATCCCCTTTTTTCTTCTTATCTTGCTCTTCATTTTGATTTAGCCGATTTCGCTCCAACTCATGCTCTTGAAGCTTTCCAAAGAGGGTGGCCAAGGTCATTGTAGCAAGATTTCTTGACTCTGATGTGGCCGTCACTTTGGGTTGCCAACTCCTGCTCAAGCATCTCAAAACTTTGTTAATAAGATCTTCATTGGCAAAAGTTTTTCCCAATAAAGCAAGATGATTAACTATATGAGTAAATTGTTTTGACATTTCTTGAATGCTTTCTCCTTGGTTCATTCTAAACAATTCATATTCATGGGTGAGTGTATTAATTCTAGATCTTTTTACCTCACTTGTACCTTTATGGGTTACTTACAATGTGTCCCACATTTCTTGAGCAGTCTTACAATTTGACACCCTAAAGAATTCATCATACCCGAAAGAAGTGGTAATAATGTTCTTGGCTCTCAAATTGTATTGAACATTTTTCTTGTCATCATCGGTCCATTCACTTCTTGGTGTATTTGTTCTAACACCATCAACTAAATGTGTGGGGATAAAAGGACTATTTTCAACGGCATCCCACACATCAATATTAATAGCTTCAATAAAAATCTTCATCTTTTCTTTCCAATATGCATAACCATCCCCATTGAAAAAGGGAGGCCTATTTATAGAAGAACCTTCATTAGAAAAATCATTTGAAGCCATCTTTACTCTTGAAGCGGCTAGGCTCTTTATACAAGAGACTAGCTCTGATACCACTTGTTACAAAGTGGCTTCAATACTCAAGAGGGGGGTGAATTGAGTTTATAAAACAAGTTCGCAATTCTTTCGCAAAACACTTGACTATTGAACTTTGTTGAAGCTATTGACTATTTGAAATGAATGAATTGATAAGAACAATAGATATTGCTTAATAACCAACCAAGAGAGAAGTAATCAAGTAAGAATATAAGCAATGTACAAATATAAAGAGAAGGGTTTAGAGAATCAAACACGATAATTTATCCTAGTTTGGCCACCAATCCACTTATGACCTACGTCCAGTCCTCAAGCAACCACTCAAGATTTTTCACTATAACTTCAAGCTTCAACAGGTGCTTAACAACCTTTACAAACTTGAGCACTCAACTCTTTGGGATACCTCACCCTTGAGCTTAAGCCTTTTCAAACAAAGGGATGCCTGACCCTTTACAATTTGGAGGGATACCTCACCCTCTCTTACAAAGCAATCAAGGTTGATATAAAGAAACTCTCACTAAAGTAAATGATACAAATTGAAGCTCTTAGAATACTCTCAAAAGATGTCTCAAGATTTTCAAAAAAATAGAGCAAGGAATGGATTCAAAGGTTGATTCTCTTTTTGATATGATACTAAGATGTTTCAGGTTAAAGAACAACCATCAATGATGCCCCAACATCTGTATTTAAAGAGATATGAAGTAAAGGAGCCATTGGGAGTGATTACAGCCAAGCATTTAATGCACCTAATATAGTCGTTGGGCATGTTAGAACACTGGTAATCAATTACAGGGTTTTGATAATCGATTACATGGAAGATAGAATGTGTTCTTGGCTTTCTGGGCTTGTAGTAATCGATTACGTGGCTTGTGTAATCGATTACATGCCCTCTGACTTGATGGTAATCGATTACAATATTGATGTAATTGATTACATGGCCCTTGGAACGTGTTCTTGGCTTTCTGGGAATATGGTAATCGATTAACAGCTTATATGTAATCGATTACACTCCTTCTGACTTTCTGGTAATCGATTACATGGATGATGTAATCGATTACAAGGCTTCTGTTTAGCTTGTAATCGATGACCAAACATTTGTAATTGATTACATTACACTTTAAACTCATTTTTCAAGCCTAAAAGAGGATTCATGTCATTTCTAACTTTAGAAAACATGGATTTGAGCAATATTGAACTTTGTTTAGCATGATCCAAGATTAAAGACAACCTCTTTTTAGAAAGTGATATTTGAAAAATATATTGATTAAAATCATATTTGAAAAACCATTTGAGATATCTTGAGAGCATTTAACATTGATGTTCTAATTCCTATATCTAAACCTCTTGATTTCTTCCTTTGATCTTGGCTTTCTCTTTTGCTCTTGATCTTCATCTTTGTCTTTGTTATCATCAAAAACCGATTGACATGCTTCAAGACACATGCATTCACAGGACTTAGTCTAAACTATATGGAAATACACCATTATCCTCGGCAACGACGCCAAAAACTTGTTTGTCCCTTTATTAGGCCACAAGTGCACGGGTCATGCAAGTAATATAAATACAGAGTATAAGTTCGTTCCCACGAGGATATATGGCTTCCATTACTAAATAACAACCAATAGCTTAGCTAAATTCTATTCAAGAACATATAAAATAGAAGAAATGTATAGAAACTAAATCTAAATCTACAAAGCAATAAAGATAATGGTTTAAAGATTTAGGAAATCCTTTTTCACCTTCTACTTCAACTAATGATATGCAATCTTTCCAAGTAACATTAATGATTAGTTAGGTTAGATTGAGAATCTGATTTAGTTAAAAGCCTATGTCTAGGTCAATCAACCCTGATGTCATTTACCTAATCCACTATGTTTCCATAAGAACTAGTGTAAACTCCACTAATGAACGATCTATTCTCAAATACTTACTATGCATGGTTAAAAGGTATATTTCTATCCAGTTAGCGAATCAATTCATCTAAGCCAATTGAACTCATCGAACATGCATCAACCATACTATGTCCATATCCACAAATCTCTATGTCCAGTTCATTTGCATTAACCAAGATCATGCAATTGATGGCCAATCAGAAGCAAGCATTAAGCATAGGCATGGTAGAACAAAACCAAACATCAATATAAACTCGAAATAACACATAAACATTAATATCCATATAAAGATACAAAGTAATTCCTAAATACAGCTCAGCTAATCCATGAACACGAAAATAACATCAAAAACAGTGCTTATAAGATAAGGGAAAGAAGAAAACTAAGGGAGAAGGAAGTAGATATCATCTTTGAAGCTCAAATCATCTTCCCAAAGGAATATGACCTCCATCCTTGACTCCTCCAGCCTCCAATCTGCCTAGAAATGAAGAACATGTCGCAGCCTCTCTAAAACCTAAAAACTATTGCGGAACTCCATTATAAAATCTGTTAACAATCTATTTATAGGCTCAGGAAACAGAGTCACGCTGCAGCATTAATATGCCTACGCCGCGGTGCGTTTACATTTAGGTCAGGGACGCCGCAGCATTAACATCCCTGCGCCACGGCATTCAATTTGCATAGCTCTCTGACTTAATGCAGGGGATGCATACGCCGCGGCATTGATATGCCACGTCGCGGCGTGATATATTGAGTTGCACACTTGGCTTTCTCTTTCAATTTCAGCTCATTTACTCCATATATTATCTTCTTTAGAGCCCTTCCTACGATAGAGAAATCATCAAATAAATAAGAATTGCAAATCCACTTAATCAATCAAATAATATGCACAGCTTGCTCAGAATCATATAGGAAGGTATCAAAAATGGAATATAACAAATATAAGCACAAAACCTTCTAAATATGCATAACAGCAAGGACTTAAGCAATCAATGAAATACAGGCATAAATAAATACACAATGTGGATTTATCAGCTACCGGTGGATCTATGCGGTCAAGGTTGGCCCAGATGGAAAGCTTGATTGTAACATCTCGAAAATTAATAATTTCAGGATAAATGATCATTTTACAATATTTGGAATTTTTTGAAATTTTTCTGGATTTTTCTGAGAATGTAGAATATTTTAATATATTTCTCGTTTTGCGTGCACACTGGGCAGAGTTAGCAAAATGACTGTAACGCTCCCAAAGTTAGAAAATTTTATTACGAATAGTTATTTTCTAATATTTGTGAATTATGTGAATTCTTTTAGAATTATCCGGGAATGACGAATATTTTAATATATTTTTCGTTTTGCGTGAATATTGAGCAGAGTCGTGAAAACGACTGTAATGCTTTAAAAATTGGAAAATTATATGACGGATAGTCGTTTTATAATATTTGTAATTTTTGAGAATTTTCTGGGAATTTTCCGGAAACGTCAAATAGTTTAGTATATTTCTCGTTTTGCGTGCGCACTGAGCGGAACTGGGAAAACGCGATGTTTTCTCCGCGATCCTTGAACTATGGATAAGTCAACGGGGGATCTTACTAAACCCGAGACTTGACACAGTTTACGAGGTTTCGCAACTTTGGAGAAATCTTAACAGATAAAATAAATCAATACAGCGAAAAAATCATCTGTCAGATTAATTAAATACTGACTTCTGTCAACTGTGACTATTATCTATTGGATAATAGTGTGTAATAAAAATACTATCACATTATCCTAATGCAATCCACTTTATGTCTAATCAAGTCATTTTAATTCAAATTTAATGTTTAAAAATCAAAGCTTCTTTGAGAAGCTTTGACCAAATATTAACCCAAATACCCTTAGCTTCTCTTGGAAGCCAATTTCCCCACTCTCCCTTCTCTCTCCACACGGCTGGAAGCAGCCCCAAGCAAGGAGAATTATCACATTTCATTAATTCATTTTATCACTTTAATCCATTAATTTCCAAAAACACTTTCTCTCTCATCCTTTCTTCTTCTTCTTCCTTGAATTTCTTCTCCTCCTTCTCTCTACCTCCACCATGAGCATGAAATTGCAGCCCCTCCTTCCACCATTTCTCTTCATCTTTTCTCCTCTCTAAGCCTATTTCTACATTTGCCTTCACTTCCTCTACCCTCTTTGTGTAGAAAGCTTCATCATTTTCCTTTCCTACCTCCATTTTCTCTCCACCTCTTCTCTTATTCCTCCTCTTGGCTACGAAAATGGCAGCCCACTCTTGACCACTTCTCTTCATCCTTTTGCTTCACCAAGACCATTTCTAGACTTCTCTCAACCTCCTCTACACTTTCTCTTTAGAAAATCTTTTCAAAAATCCATCCTTTCTACCCCTCCTTCTTCAAATCCAAAAATCACTCCTCCATGTATGGCCAAGCTTTTTGATTTTTCTCTCCACTAAACACATTTATACACTCATCTTCATCTTCTCTACAAGTTTCATTTGGAAGGTTTGCTCAAAATCCAACCTTGTCTCCATTGTCTTCCAAGGTAAAGATTCTTGATTTCTCTCCATTTTCTTCTCATTTTCATTTTCCTTGGTTACCTATGTGACCAAGGATCATTCTTTTCAAGCTTTAGTTTGTAAATATGAGAATTTGACCACTTTATAGTTCTCTTGAAGGTGGAATCCAAAAATTGCAAATCAAGGAACCAAGGAGTTGTTTTCTTGCATTGTCTCCTCTAGGTAAGAGGGAGACTACTCACTTCAACCACTTATGGTGGTGAGGAGACTTGTATGTGTGTTGATGGAGGAATCCATCCTTGTATGCTCTTTGTATGCTTGCTTGAATTATAAATTTTGTATGGTTTAGTATTCTTGAATTTGATTAATACTTGATTATGCTCTTGAATATGTTTGATATATAAATGGTGCTTGATCATGTTGGGGTTGCTAAATGGAAAATTTGGAGTTTCCTACCTCAACATGGTGCCACGGTTTTGGAATTGAATCTTGGGCACTTGGATTGATTTTAATGAACTAAAAACCTAAGTGAACTAATGACAAGAAGTTAATACCTAAAAGAGAAGGAAAGAATGGATTTGAAGATTTGAAATGGAAGAAGGTGGTTTGGGATTCACTATTGGGAGGCTCACGGTTTTAGGCTAGGAAGTGTAAGTAAATTGTGATTTAATTATGACTAGGGTAAGACTTAAGTTGATCAATGGATGGATGGAATTAAATGAAAGAAAATTTTGGAATGGAAACCACTATGAGGGCTACGATTTTGGAGCCAAGAAATTAGGACTTTAGGTGAGTTAATTTAACAAGTGAACAATTTAAAAAGGGTTAAGAAAAAGGCATGCAAAATGATAACTTGAAAGGATTTGAAATTGAAACCATGGTGAGGCCACAGCCTCTAAGGCATTTTTGAGTGCAAGTATGTGATTGTGGTAATTTGGAATCATAAGGAGCTAGGTAATTAGAAACCTATGTAACGAAAAGGATAATTAATGAGTTGGAAGAATTTAATGAAATTAAGACTTCATAAATTTTGAAGGAATAAGAGTGAAATTATCATAAGACTTGAGGAAATTCTAAGTGAGTGAAGAACATGAGAGTGTGAGGCCTAAGAGCTTAAATAAATTGCAAGTTATGGGAAATTGGATTGCTTAGGAGTATTGAATTGATTTCAAGAATTGATTTTGAACATGAACCTTGAAAAAGGAAACAAATTCTAAGTTAGGATTCATAATGAACCTAATGACGCATCAATTGACTTGATCTTTATGTTAGGATGTTATGGGTCCATGTGAGTGACCATTTGTATATTGATGCTTATATTGGCCTAATGTGGCATATTATGGAATTGTATGAGATTGTGAATCATACATGTTCATGCATAGAGTCTTATGCATTGTGATTGTCCTTGTGGACTGTTGTAAGGCCAAGTTGCCTAGGAGATTGAACACACCTTAGTGCGGGTGCAAATAGACAAGTGTAGGTCATTGGTTGACCTTGGGGGCGTCGAGGTGCGGGTTCCTCGCAATGGGAGGTTGGTAGCTCTCCTGCCCGTGGGGTAGACCGATGCAAACGCACCGACGATCCGGACCGAGACACTGTCCTATATCGTGATCTAGTGTAGAATGTCTGTATAATGCCATGATTGTGCACGAGAAAATTTATTGATAGCACTGGCCTCGCCAGCCGAGTTACAGACATGTCTCCTGATCTTTCTCTCCGACTGTTTGGGTTTAGCTCCATGGAGTAGGAATTTGGGAAAGCATGCATGTGAGTCATGATATACCCTGTCATTGTTAATATTTATTTCTCCATAACTATGACTGATTTAATTATTACTGTGATGATTATCTGATCGTTGTGTTAAATTCTAGAATTATTATTGTGATTTGTCTGATATTGTCAAATCTTGCTATTGCCTGCTGTTGTTCTGCTTTACTATAAATATCATTGTTATTATTGATTCTTATCATTGCTTACAATTGAATTACTTTTATTATAAATTCCGTTGTTGCCGTTAATAAATATATGAACTATATTGCTTTGTGGGCGCTCTGCGCCGTGTCGTTTTCTTACTGCCGTAATGGTAATGAAAGATGGGTGTCTCACGTCTTTCCTATATTTTTGTATTTCTATTTTATATTTATATTGATAAAAGATCGTGAGGAAGATAAAGAGAGACCACACCTTGGTTGATTGGATTAGGCGTTTGGACAAGATTTCTTCGGCTACGTACGAGTGCAGTTGCGTGGAGGCATTGATGCCTGTCATGTCAACTGGGACGCCAAGCGTCATGTACAAATAGGGTTGCAGCTTTGTCTGCTGGTAGTACTCATCCCTGGGTTACTACTTTTCCCCTTTTTTTGTGTTTTTATTCCCGTTGTATTCTATTTGACTCTGTAATTGTTATATTATATGTTATCAGTGATTTGTATTAAAGATGACTATAAAATATACATATATATGGAAAATGACTTTTATTTCAGTGGTTGTATTATGACTTGAATATATTTATATTCCATTCGAGGCTCATATTTTCTACCTATGCAAATTGTAAAAAAAAAATATAGGCTCTTGAGAATTTAAATTACTGTTATCATGACTGTGACACACTTGGATTTAGTAACTATGGTGTAATGACGATTATGCTCCGGTTGCTACATCAAGGGGTGTTACATTGATCGCCTCATGGTACGTTTAGTGGTAAAAGGGTATACATAGATTTTTGGCTTGGATTATAGAGATGTTTTCTTGCTAGTGGCGAAGTTGGCTTCTGTTCGGCTCTTTCTATCTATGGCTGCTATTCGGCCATTGGCTTCTTCATTAGCTCAACATCAAGAATGCTTTTCTCCATGGTGATCTAGAAAAAGAGGTTTATATGAAGCAACCATCAAGGTTTGTTGCTCATGGGGAATCTTCTCGCCTTGCTTGTCGTCTTCACAAGTCCTTGTATGGTCTCAAACAATCTCCTCGAGCTTGGTTTGGTCAATTTAATGTTGTAGTTTAGCAATTTGGTATGATTCAGAGTGAGGCTGACTATACTGTCTTCTATTGCCATACAACCCGAGATTGCATCTATTTGATTGTGTATGAAGACAACATTGTTATTACTGGTAACGATCACTAGGGCATAACTCAGATAAAACAACACCTCTGTCATCACTTTCAGACCAAAGATCTTAGCAAACTTCGTTATTTCTTAGGAATCGACGTGGCACAATCTAAAGAATGTATAGTTATCTCACAAAGGAAGTACGCTATGGACATCCTTGGGGAAATAGGTTTGTTGAATGCAAAACCTATTGCCACTCTTATGGATCCTAATGTCAAGTGTCTACCAGATCAAGGGGAGCCATTTTCAGACCCAGGAAGATATAGAAGATTAGCCGGAAAATTAAACTATCTCACTGTTACCCATCCAGATATCTCTTTTGTAGTGAGTGTGGTAAGTCAGTTTCTAAACTCACCTTGTGAAGAACATTGGGATGTAGTCATTCGTATCTTAAAGTATATTAAAAGAGCTCCTGGAAAAGGCCTCATCTATGAAGATAAATGTGATACTCAGATTGTTAGATATTCAGATGTTGATCGAGCAGGCTCTCCTACAGATAGAAGATCTGCTTCTGGGTATTGTGTATTCATCAAGGGTAATCTAATATCGTGGAAGAGTAATAAATAAAATGTGGTCGCAAGATCAAGTGTCGAAGCAGAATATCGAGCAATGGTTTTAGCCACTTATGAACTTATTTGGTTAAAACAACTACTTTAAGGAGCTTTAATTTCGGGATATTATGCAAATGACGCTCATTTGTGATAACCAAGTTGCATCGCATATCTCCTCCAATCTAGTGTTTCATGAAAAGACCAAACACATAGAGATAGACTGTCATTTTATTATAGAGAAAATCCTATCTGGAGACATCACCACTAACTTCATCAATTCAAATGATCAACTAGCGGATGTTTTCACTAAGTGTTTGAGAGCTCATCGGATAAGTTATATTTGCAACAAGCTTGGTGCATATGACCTATATGCTCCAACTTGAGGGGGAGTATTGAAAACTATGTAAATAGTGTCTAGATTCGTTGTATAGGAAAACCAAATCATGTAATCACAGTAATTAAGATCTTTTATAATCTTTGTATTTTTTTTACAATAGCTCTATATAATTCAACATCCATTGTGTAATTCGAATACACGATTTTCTTCATATGTCTCTCTCTCTCTTCTCTCTTTCAACATGTTGGCATAAAAGAATTACCAAACGTTGGATTTCTTGTACTGGTGCATCTGTTGGGGTTGTGGTAAGCTATTTAGAAATCTGCTCCTTACTGAATGTATTTTGTATTGATGATGACATATGTTATATTTGTTTCTTAGGCTGACATTGCATAAAATCAATATGTTTGGGCTACAAACCCTAATTTAAGATTTAATATGGTTAGCCTTTAAGAATCTGCCGAGCAGATCTTATCTTCATTGAAGGAGCATGATCACATTGCAATGGCGTAACTTCATCCAATTCCTCTTGTAGATGACATTCTAGGGCCACCCAACCAGTCTGACGAAAAGAAGACAAACCGTAGAAGAAGGACAAGGTTAGCGAGTACTTGAACACGACTTTGACATTCAAAGGACTCTAATTCTTCAAGTGCACCTAGGACTCAGTCCCTAACCACTACTAATACTACTTACCCACCATCTCAACCACTACCTACATTTTACCCACTATATCCAGATTACACACCACCTACTTACACTTAACCACCATATTCTTTGACCTTTACCCTTACATCATCATTTCCTTACCCACCATATATGGGTTACCCACTATATCCTCACTCATCATAGCCAGGATTTTCTCCTGAACCCCTTCACAAACCACCACATTCTGATTTTGGCCCTTCTCATTGATTTGGTCATTACTAACTTGCTTTTTGTTCTCTATTTTGGTGAGCTCAACATTTGTTCATGTGAGCTTTGTACATATGTTGCTTGTCTATTATGATTGGGGTACACTTTGATTAATTTATCTATCTTTTATTATATTTGCTTAATTTGGGATAACTGTATGTATATCTACAAATATTTCTATTATGCATCCTATAGATGCTTTGTCGATTTGAAAATCTAAATATATATGAATATGTTTCATTAAACAGGATGATTACTTCAGGAAACGTCTAATTTTTAGAAAAAACTATGTCAAATTTTTCATAAAATCGGAATGTTTGAACTGAAAAGGTTAGTTGATTTTGATAGGCTTGCTAGACTGGTATTCTAGCTTATGCCCTGGTCATAAACTTGGTTTTGGGTGGTCACATATTTATCATACATTATTGTGACATACTTATATTTGTTGATACTTTTTTTAACTTAGCTATAGGTTATAAATAAATTATATAGCTATAGGTTATAAATAAATTATAAAACAAATTTGTTTATCATATGATTAAAAGTTTCTATGCTGCAAAAAATAAAATTTTCAACAAAGCAGACAAGTGTTGAATTCCATAAAATAATAAGAGAATAACCCTATTTGTATTTACATTTAAAAAAAAGAAATTGTAGTAGTAAAAAACTATAGAATGGAAACGTCAAACCTTTAGATGTTGGAAACACCTTTACCTGTGGCGTTACCAACATGGAAACACTATCTTGTTTAGCATTTCCACATAGATAGCGCCAATGTGCTTGGCGTTTTCATCTGGATAATGACATCCTGTGTGGCGTTATCACATGAAAAAGTATCAAGCGCATTGACACTATCTACATGGCACTTGAAAAAAAATTAGTGTAATTAAAAGTATGACAGTTTGATATATAGTTTCAAAAATATGATAATTTGGTAAATAATTTTGTCACTAAAGACATTTTGGTCAAAAATCCCAATTTTGTCAGTCTTGAAAAACACACCTTGGTGCATCTAACAAGGCACCAAGTATTAACAATAATTATATTTTGATTTTTTATTTATTTATTAGTGTATTAATTTATTATTAATTATATTATATAAAATTATAATATATATTTAACTATTACCGATTTAACCACAATTGAACCACTGAATCGTAAATTAATGTTCACCAGTTTAATGTTCGATCCAGTTTTTAAAACATTGATGCTGATTGAAGTTTTTTTAAAAGAAATGATATTTTATTTCATAATTTATATTAATAGTGGTTTGTTTAGATTTTTTAGGCTGTTATTACTCCTGAGTTTTCTGTTGGTGATGTTAATATTACTGGTGACAATCCAGATGTTGATTTTGGCATTGTAAAGGTAAGTAAGTCCCAAATGTTGATTCAAGTTGTTGATCATGTTAAACAGCTTATTATGTCTAATTCTCTATAGCATCCTGTTGTATAAGAAGGTGGCAAAAGGAAGTTCACCCTCCCTATTATTGAAAATATAAAATATATGTAATATTGTATAATATTGTTTATAGCTTATCAGTTTTGCTTCTATAAAATATGTGCAGCATTTAGATTCTTTATCTTTGATTATGTATAGAAAGAAGATGGGGTTCTTTGCTAATCAATCGTTCAGACAATGATTATTGGTAGAATTATAGAAAATGTTACCTATCCTTATTCATCTTTCTTTTATTTTGCTTGCCTAATTTCAACTTGATTAGAAAAGGAACCTAAAATAATATTTATAATCTATTATCATTGCTACTGCAAAGGATTTATGCTATCTAGAAAGACCTTGAATTTTATGTTTACCTCATATTCATAGTCTGAGCGAGATTATAAAGATAAACCCTACCTTGAGTTTTTACTTTTCAATGTCCCTGTTCATTTTGTTATTACTCCTTATATATAGAAGAACTCAGTCGTTATGCTGTTGAATTCTGGAATTTAAGATCAAATTATTTAGGATCAGTTTGTTTTGTTGTTAGATATTGCTCTTCCGGTGACCCATTATCTTGAAGTTGTGTTTTTTAATTTGGGTTACTTAGCAGTTATTTTAGTTATACTTTGCTATGATATTTTGTACTGGGTGGTAGTAGTTATGTTACGAGAAATTGGCTACGGTATGAAATCGTACTGGGTTATGTTTCAAGTCCATTAAATCCCTTTGCTATTGCTACTTATTTATTCGTTATATGAATCTTGATTCCTAATATTAGTTTATGAGTGGGGCTCGTGTAAATCTAAATTCATGTTTGAATTATAAAATGAACTAGGATCAAGCAAGTATATGTTGAAGGAAAGGCTACTGATCTCTGTCCAAAAACCTTTTTGCATTGTGAAATGCTTTTCTAAGCACAGAATCGTCCTAGTTCATTTGTTTATAATGTAGATACATATGTTTTTGGGTTTCAATTAGTCTTTGCCATGGAAATGAGACAACCGAAACATAAAACATCTTTTTCCAATTAGGCACAATTGGCTACCAATTATCTATGAACCAAAAAGAATTAGACTTTCAATAGATCAATTCAAGTAGGGACCTTTTATCGTAACAAGACTAGATAGCAATAAATGAGTTTCACAGTCTTAACAAATTAAAAACATGTTATAAAAGGAGATCAAGAAATAAAATGGAAAAAAAGGCATAAAGGAAAAACCTTAGGAAAAATAAATGAATACAAACAAGTAATCCAAATCATGAGCGAATCTATAAAATAAATTCATTCAGTATCCATATCAGATATTTATGTACATTTTCTTTATTTTCTTTTTTTTCCTTTAAAAGGGTGAAAACTTCACATGTATACAAAATAAAATTAACAAATATAATTTATTAAATATATTAAATATTTTTCTACTACAAAATAATTGTTAAAGTTATCTTCAATAACTTCAAAAATAAAAATAAAAATTTATACAATTATACAAACACTAGTTTCTTCATCAATCAAATAATTCTTTCATTTTGCAAGCACAATGACAATCAGAAATTCATAATATTAAAAAAGTAGAATCTAACTCTAGTCAAAATTAACCTTGAAACAATTTTATTTTTAGCACTTTTTGAAAAAAAAAACTAAAAAATGAGAAAAAAGACAATTTATTAAAGCTTGCTTTAAACTCATGGGCAAAGTGGTTGAATGAAATAATTGCAGTATCCGAAACTAGATGAGAAAAGAACAAGAATACACAAATTTGTTCCTTTCCTTCAAAAGATTCGGAGGGATAAACCCTCTCGCTTTCAGCCTCCGTGCGAACCGAAAGATCTTCGATTTTGAGTCCTTTCAGCTTTCTGGTGGAGGCTTTCACACTTTAAATTCCATTCAAATGCAAAAACAACTATGTGAGATTTATGCATATATAAATATATTCTATAATAATATAATCAAATTAAGAGGTTCCAATGAGTCACCAAAACGATGTCGTGACTTAAAAAATAACAATAATAACTTGATAAGTATGTAAAAATCAAATCCGAAATTACAACTAATTAACTCTAAAGCACTAAAAGACAAAAAAAGATAATAAAAAATAATTTTTATATTCTTATATCAAATAGTATATATATATTTTTTTATATTATATTTAATATTATTTATTATATATTTTTTTTTATTATTTTATCTCCTCAATCATATTTATTAAAAATAATATAAATAATATTTTCACTCTTAAAAAAATATAAGATAATTATTTTTCAATAAAAAAAATATAAATATGGTATTACCCACACTGTCCGGTTTTTGTGTGGCTCAAACCTCAACCTCAATCGCCCAAAATTAACCAAATCCTTAACAAGCATGAATTATATCATTCTTATCGGAGACAAAACACAAACACAAAACATAAAATAAAAAAATTGAAAAATTAATAAATAAAACAAGAAAGAAAAAGAATGAATATCCGAATATGTCTAGGTAAGGAACAGAACAGAAAGCGCTCCGTACCCTCAAACCAATTCGGGGGTTTGACACTCGATATACGCCTCTGTCTGATCCAAACGTGATTTATTTGTTTCACCGTGTGGTTATTCAGGAGGCCTAAGATAAATAATGAAAAAAAGAAAGACAAAAAAGGTTTAAAAAAATGTGAAAGGCTGCTTGAGGGACAGCTGATATGAGAGAGCAGAGAGTCCCTTCAAAAGGCCTCTCTCTAAATGGAACCAAAGATTAATTTGGTTCCGATTGATGTACGCCCCCTAACTAAGCCACATATGAAATACATTATTTTCATAGGGCTACTCAAAGAGGCATAAAATACATTACCCGTTTGAGAATTGATCTGCACTACGGTGTTGGAAACTTTCCCATTTGGTTCCTAGCACTGATTTTCAAACCATAAAATTGAACCCATCTAGAGTGGATAGGAGAGAAGCGGAGGGCCAGAAATGGAGAAGTCAGTCACCTTCGAATGGCAGATGTAATTTATAATAGATGTAATCAATGAAATGGAGACATCGAGAAGAAAAGCCTATGCGGCGCAGCAACATAAAGCATATGCTCTGAGCTTTGGGTTTTAGGGTTTCTTCCGTGCCAATTTAATATGATGATGCTTTCCTCTTGCAATTACCTTATTGCCCTCTTCCTTTGTTCAATGATTCTGTGA
This sequence comes from Ormosia emarginata, assembly GCA_029884605.1. Lineage (NCBI taxonomy): Eukaryota > Viridiplantae > Streptophyta > Magnoliopsida > Fabales > Fabaceae > Ormosia > Ormosia emarginata. Next base: position 1,442,823 of record JAQQTP010000057.1, on the reverse strand, counting down.
ATGCTTAGTTTACAGTTTGCACCCTGCTTTGGTGGGGGAGTGCTGAGTTTTATCTGACCTCATGCATTTTTGATAAAATCATGTTGAGTTATTTGTAATTAGATTTTGATTTTAAAATTATGATTTAAGAAGAAAAAAGAAATTTTTATTTTTTCCTTCATTCAAACTCAATTTTTTAAACTGAAAACCAAACATGTGCTTTTGTTATCGATATGGTTTACTTTATAAAAAATGGTTTAGATTATAAATAACAAATAATTAATAAGGGTTCCTTTGGTTTCAATTTTAATAACATTAATTTTAAGAGTTTATTTAAAAAAACAAAAAATTGATATCAAAATAATTAATTTTAAAATAATTAATGTTAAAAACATTAATTTATATTTGAGAATAATATTTTAAAAGTTAGTTTAAAAGAATTGTTTTTATTTAAATGATAAAATGGAAGCACTCTTAAAATATAATTTTAGGTATACTTTTAAAATTTTGAAGGTCCTATATTTAGATTCAATTACTTTGACTAAAGAAGTGAAAATTTCTATTTTTCTCAAAATCAATTCTACAATCTGGAAATTTGAGAGAATTGATTTTTAAAAACAGCAAACGCATCAATTATTTTTAGAAATTAGAATTGGTTTTAGAGAAACTTTTTAAGACAAACTTCTTATCTTAAATATGTAAATTAACTTTTAACATATGTAAAATCTTATTAATAAAAATGTATATATTTTTAATATAATATACACAATTTTACACTTATTAAAAATTAATTTATTTGTCTAAACTAAAAAGTTCTTAGAATTTCTCTTCTTTTTATTCACTGTCACCATGCAATTGGTAGCAAATCAAACAAACCCTAAGTAGTCCGCGAAATCACCTGTATTGTTTAGTGTTCCAATTTTATTGCTTACCATACAAAATGATGTCTTTCTATTATACTTAACTAGAATTCCTCCGATAATTTTGAATAATTTAAAGAAATTTTTAAATATATGATTTAGATTTATGTGCTATAAAAATGTTAAATTTAAAGGAACGTGGGTATATATATATTTTGGACTGGGTTGCAGTTTTATAGAACTGGAGTAACTCGACCCGCTGAGCTGGCACCCAAGCGTACGGTGCATATGAAGCAGCCAAAACACCAGGTGTAACGATAAGAACAAATCATGATCGTATTCCGTACAAGCATGCGAATAAGGACAAAGGAATAGCAGTCTCCACGACCCTATTCCCATGATCTTACCTCCCACGATCGTGTCGCCACGATCCTAGGTAGCAGCATTCGGCATGCATTGAATGCTCAGACATCACATATCCTGAAACGCTCATATAAATATAGTAAGCAAGAGAGACAATGTATGAGTTAATTCTCAAAACCTCGCTATACTCTCCTTGTGCATCTATTGACTTGAGTGTCGGAGTGTCTTTTGCAGGTACACACCCCCTCGCTTGTTGTTGTTGTGGCTGCACTACGGAGGAGCTCATCGTTTCATGCCTATACATGTAAGCCTTATAACACAGTTCTGAACATTGGTATCGTCTGTGGAAAATGATAAATTTCTACTCACAGCACCACCTTAAGAACCCCCCATACTATCACCACCATGGTGAGCACAAGAAGGAGACAAAGATCAACCAACCAGAATCGCACCTCTGCTATGTGTAACCTTCCTTCTTCGAACTGATACCCAACGTCTAACCCCACAACTCATCAGCCGATCTTGGAATTAGTCGTAGCCTGCCTAGAACCCATATAGGACGGGCAAGAGACTTTTTTCACAGGAGAGAATCTCCCCCCTCCTTCCTTGAGGATTCCGGTGAGGCAACACCGTGGCCCTCAGAGAGCAGCCTCCGGGGACGCTGGCAGTTGGCGCCAGCGCTGCAACGCCTTGGTGACTGGGTGGAAAACGAAGCACCCAAGATCCTACCTCCCATGATCGTGTCACCACGATCCCAGGTAACAACATTCGACATGCACTAAATGCTTAGACATCACATACCCTGAAATGCTCATATAAATACAATAAGCAAAAAAGACAAGGAATAAGTTAATTCCCAAAACCTCACTATACTCTCCTTATGCACCTACTGACTTAAGCGTCAAAGTGTTTTTTACAGGTACTCACTCCCTCGCTTCTTATTGTTGTGGCTGCACTACGGAGGAGTTCATCGTTTCATACCTATACATGTAACTCTCATAACACAGTTCTGAACATTAGCGCCGTCTATGGGAAGCGATAAATTTCTACTCCCAACATCACCTTAAGAACTCCCCCTACTATCACCACAATGGTGAGCATAAGAAGGAGACAAAGATCAACTAACTAGAATCGCACCTCTGCTACGCGTAACCTTCCTTCTTCGAACGGATGCCCGTCGTTTAACCCCACGGCTCATCGGCCAGTCTTGGAATCAGTCGTAGCCTACCTAGAACCCAGATAGGACGAGCAAGAGATTTCTTTCACTGGAGTGAATCCCTCCTCCTTCCTTGAGGATTCTAGCGAGGCAACACCTTAGTCCTTAGAGAGCACCCTTCGGGGATGTTAGGCAGTTGGCACCAACGTTACAATGCCTTGGTGACCAGGTGGAAAACGAAGTCCAATCCCAAGCCGTAGCCAACCGAAGTTGCGCTCCTGCTACACACGACCTGTCCTCTACAAATCGTTGCCCAACATTCCCTCAGCCGCTTGCTAACCACACCTGGAATCAATCATAGCCCATTCAAAGCCCAAGTAGGTCGGGTCGGAGGCTTCCTCTATTGGAGAGAACCTCCCCCCTCTTCCCTCAGGAGTTCCAATGAGGCGATGTCTGACCTATCTAAGAGCACCTTTTGGGGAGGTTAAGTAGTAGACCGTAGCGCCACAACACCCTGAAAACTGAGTGAAGGATGAGGATACTCGCATCGAACCAACCCAAGTAGTAAACACCATCTCGAAAGGTTTCACAGGTGGCAGTGACTCCACGAATGCCAAGAAAAGGGCCCTCCAAATGATGATGAGCATAGCATTCATCACATAAACTAAGACGGATAGAGGGTCAAAAAAGTCCCCCTGATCTCATTCTCTGATGTGGACTACGAAAACATTATCCCGGATCACGATGACTCCACGGTCATTACCGGGATAATCACCAACGCCAAGGTCTGCAAAATGTTCATAGACCAAGGGAGTTCAGCCAATATCATGTTCTTAGACTTGTTCAACAAGCTACGATTGCCAAAGGAATAATTGATCTCATACACTGGTGAGTTGATTGGGTTCACAAGCGACAAGATCTCCTCGATAAGGCACATCAAGGCCCATCTGACTCTAGGGAAGGCCCCCTTTTCAAAACAATCAAGGTAAAATTCCTGGTGGTTGACTGTCATTCAACTTATAATATCATATTGGGTTGTCCTTCACTCAACGCCTTTGGGGCTAGAATCTCCACCCTCCACTTGGCCATGAAGTTCATGGATCAACAAGACAGGGTGGTAACTGTCAAAAGAGACTAAGCGACAGCGAGGAAATGCTACAATGAAAGCTTGAAAATTGTCAAAAAAAAAAAACCACGCAACGCAAATCGACGTAACGATTTGACCCCGGTCACTATGGGTACAACCAACGTCCTCTTGACTAAGTTGGACGTACGTGAAGAAATCCGTGGTATGCGTCCATAACTTGATAGTGAGCTCCAATCCCTTCAACTTGGTACCAAACTAGACCAAGTGATCAAGATTGGAGGGCAACTCAGTCAAGAGGAGAGGTCCCAATTGATCGAGATCATGATGAAAAACAAGGACCTGTTCACCTGGACCTCCACTGACATGCCAAGTTTGGACCTAGACTTTATCTACCACCGACTCTCGATTGAGAAGATTGCAAAACTGATGGCCCAACGTAAAAGGAAGGTCGGACCTGAAAGACAAAAGGTAATCTAGAAACAGGTTAATGAGCTCCTAGATGCCAAGTTCATCAGAGAGGTCTCCTACACCACATGGCTCTCCAATGTGATCTTGGTCAAGAAGGTCAATGGAAAGTGGCGTATGTGCATCGATTACACTGACCAAAACAAGGCGTGTCCAAAAGACCCTTACTCACTTCCTAACATTGATAAGCTGGTTGATAACTCATCCGGATTCAGGCTACTCTCTTTTATGTACGCCTACTCTGGATGCAACCAAATCCCTAGGAAGGTCAGACCTGAAAGGCAAAAGGAAATCCAGAAACAGGTTAATGAGCTCCTAGATGCCAAGTTCATCAGAGAGGTCTCCTACACCATGTGGTTCTCCAATGTGATCTTGGTCAAGAAGGTCAGTGGGAAGTGGCGTATGTGCATCGATTACACTGACCAAAACAAGGCGTGTCCAAAAGACTCTTACTCGCTTCCTAACATTGATAAGCTGGTTGACAACTCATCCGGATTCAGGCTAGTCTCCTTTATAGATGCCTACTCTGGATGTAACCAAATCCCTAAGAACCCATAAGATGAAGAAAAAACTGCCTTCAACACTGAGATGAGGACCTACTACTACTGAGTCATGTCCTTTGGACTTAAAAATGCCATGACAACTTACCAAAAGATGATAAACAAAGTCTTTGAGGGGCAGATTGGTAAAATGTCTGAGGTATACATCAACGATATGATAGTCAAGACAATGCACGTCGGTAGCCACATCAAGGACTTAGAAGAAGTATTCGCTGAGGTTCGAAAACACAACATACGACTGAACCCAGAGAAATGCTCTTTCAGGGTACATGCTAGCAAATTCCTAGAGTTTCTACTGACAAACCATGGAATTGAGACTAACCCGGAAAAATGCCAAGTTATGCTCGACATGTGCTGCTCTCAATCTATCAAGGAAGTGCAACAACTCACAGATCAGATCGCTGCCCTCACACGCTTCTTGGTTAAAGTCGCCCAGAAGTCTCTCCCCCTCTTTCAAACTTTAAAAAACGAGAAGAACTTCAAGTAGACACCTAAATGTGAGGCAACTGTTGTGACTTTTTTAAAAGCCTTAAAATACTCGTAAGTGCACGAACCGTACCGAAGTACAGTTAAGCAAGTACGAGGTCGATCCCATAAAGATTTAGAGTTATTTTTAAGTATTGAAAAATTCTTCCTAATCTAGTCGCACAAATTGACAAACCAAAGATGTAAAAATAAAATAAATAACTAAAATAAAAGAACAAATTAAAAGTAAGCAAGTATGTAGATAAAGTTTCTACCAGATGTAAAATGACTAAGGGTCGGAATCTACTAAGATTAATTTTAACATTGACTATGTTAAATTATTATACTCAGATAATTTATTTTATGAACATCTAGTAGCAAAGCATATGCTCACGAAAAATCTATTAATGAAGCTCTAAAAATAATAATCAAGTGTATGATAAAATTTTTCTAATTAATAATAAATTATCAAATCATCAAATATATCACTAAAAAGAAATCACAATTGATATCTAACAATTACCATTAACACTCAGATAATACAAATAAATTACAAAATATGAAAAAATATGAATGAATTTATCTAAAAATTTATTTATATAATCCGATAAAAAATAAAATTAATATGCATTAAATCTTAAAGTTAGATAAAAATAATTCAACATAATAATATCAAAATAATCAAAATTTCATCATCTCCTCAATACAAAAAATTTAACAATACATAATAAGATTACAACACAATAGAATTTTATCACTAAAATTCTCCTTATTGATACTAATCTTCTTCTCTTCTCTGCAATTTTCCTCTCCACGCTGCGCTCTCTGTCTCGTCTTGAATATTGTCCGTGCCTGTTTTCCTCCTGTGGCGCTGTGTCAATTCTCCAATATGTTTCTCCTTTAAATAGCTTTCATCCCCTGCAGTGTTGTACCCTAATCTGTGCCTTTTCTTCTTCTTCTTCTTTTTTGTGGGCCCAAGTGGCTCTGATTGGGCTTGCTATTGTATGGTTTAAAGATTTTCTGAAGGAATTCATATAGAGAGCACATAGTTTTCGGGGAGGCTTTTATTGGTTTGACTTGTTTCCTTGATATGCGCCTTTTCTTTAAGCTTCAGAATTATCAATATTCAAGATAGTTCCTTCTAACTCACGTACTATTTCTAGCATTCTCGCATTCCTTATTTCTCAATTTTGAAAAGGAAAACAGTACACATGAATAGCGGTGCCACTCCTACAATTAGCACAATTATGTAGTAATGAATAACTTTTTAAAGAATCAATCATAATGCTCAAAATTAACCAAATTAATTAACAAAATAATGATTAATTCAACGTTTATAAATAAAATATGTATTATTTGACTTTTTATCAACAGCGTTCCAATAGTTAAAGAAGATGTTGTCCACCTCGTCTATCTTGACAAGACTGGACCCCGACGAAACGCTATACACCTACCTCTCTATCAGCAACAAAGTGATCAGCTCAGTTCTGATAAGAGAGACAGATGAAGGCTAGAGGCCGGTTTACTTCATCAGCAATGTCCTCTAAGACCCCGAAACCCGTTACCAAAAAATCGATAGGCTAGCTCTGGCACTGGTAATCACTGCGAGAAGGCTGAGATAATATTTCCAATGTCACTCTGTCATTGTGAGAACTAGAATATTGGAAAGCGAAGCCGGCCTCGTACTAGAATATTCATTGAGGTTCGAGTTCCCTACGTCCAACAACTAGGCCAAATACGAAACGTGCATAGCATACATTAATCTGGCCAAGTAGATAGGAGACAAAGATATAGTCCTAAGCAGTGATTCGCAGCTGGCAACAACTCAAATAAAATGGGAATACCAAGCTAAAGAACCCTTGCTGTAGAAGTACTTAGCTAGAGTTAAAAAGCTAATGGAAAATTTCGACAATGTCAAAGTCGAGCATATCCTAAGGGAACAAAACTCAAGGGCTGACATCATGTCGAAGCTTGCTAGCACCAAGGGCCCAAGTAGTAACAATTCAATGATCCAAGACACCTTACCCTTTCCCAGTATCATGGACAATGAAATCCTCATACTAGAAGGTGAAGAAACCTGGATAACTCATATATTAGCCTACCTCCACAGCGACACACTTCCTGAAGATCGAAAGGAATCCTAAAAGATAATACAAATAGCGACTTGGTATACTATATATGACAATCATCTATACTGCCGATGTTTATCCTCTCCCATTCTTAAATGCCTTGGCCCTAAGGAAGCAAACTGTGTCTTACCCGAGATCTATGAAGGAAGCCCAAGACATCACCTCAGGGGCAAATCCTTAGCTCGGAAGGCATTGAGGGCGAGATATTATTGGCCTACCATAGAAGCCAATAGCAAAGAACATGTGCAAAAGTGCGACTTATGCAAGCATCACTCAGATGTTTACGTGGCACCACTAGAAGAATTGTCAACAATATAAGTTCCCTGGCCATTCTACCAGTGAGGAATGGAGATCTTAGGTCCTTTCCCCTAAGCATCAGAGTAAGTCAAATTCTTGGTAGTGGTCATCGATTACTTCACCAAGTGGATTGAGGTAGAATCGTTAGCTACAATCACCTCCGCACGAATCCAAATGTTCACCCACAAGATTATCATTAGCATATTTGGAATCCTGGAGTTGATTATCACAGACAATAGAACCCAGTTCACTGACAAGAACTTCAAAGATCTCTTGTCCATACTCAAAATCAAGCAGTACTTCATCTCGGTGAAGCATCAAAAGACCAATGGGCAAGCCGAGGCCGCCAACCGGGTTATACTCAAGGGAATTAAAAAGAGACTCAATGACTCCAAAGGAAACCAGGTGGAAAACCTTAATCATGTCTTGTGGGCATATCAGACTACGCCACATTCCACTACGGGCAAAACCCCCTTCAAGCTAACCTACGATTGCGATGCCATGATCCTAATGGAAATAGGAGAGGCAAGTTAGAGGAAGTAAAACTTCTTTAAGGAAACCAACCCGAACCTCATTTTCCAAGAATTAGACCTACTTGAAGAACAACGTAATGTCGCCTATGTCTGAGAAGCAACCCTTAAATAGAGGATTGCCGCACAATATAATTTCGAAATGATTCTATGCCAGTTTAACCTCAAAAACCTCGTGTTACGCAAGGTAGACATTGGGAGGAGAAACGTAAGAGATATGAAGTTAGCTCCTAACTGGGAAGGACCCTACAGGGTCATGTCTGAAACCAACACGGGAGTCTACACTCTGGAAACCCTCTTAAGCAAGGTAATCAAAAACTTTTGGAATACTGACAAGCTGAGGAAATATTATTGTTGAGAATAATGTTAAGTTATCACTTTTGTCATGTAAGAAACATGCTCTGACATCAATAAATCAATTTTCTCTTCCCAACTGTTGTCTCATTCAAAAGCTAGAACCTCAATCACAGCCTAAAGTCCATGGGTACTTTGGCTCATCAACGTTTACAGTCGGTATCTTGGCAGTGGCCTCAAGTCCACGAATACTTGTGCCAGGGGCGACCCACAAGGACACCACACCTTAACGAGGTCCGTAAAATACAAGGTCCAAAAGGATCAGTTACTTTGAAGCCTACACATGACAACCAAACTAGGGAATCCACTTGAACACCCTCTAGGCTCAGGCAAAGTATTCAAAGGTTTTCACTCGTACCCATTTAAGCCTAACCTTAAACCATATACCTACCATAGTTTACATACGTTAAGCGTGTTTTTACTTGATGGTCAGACAGGGAAATCTACTTGAACACCCTCTGGGGTTAAGTAGCGCATTAAATGGTTTTCACTCGTACCTTTATGGCCTAACCTTAACCCATAAACCCACCATAGTTTATAGTGGTTAAGCATAATCGATCGAAGTTGTAGACCCTACACCAAGAGGCTTATGTGTCACGTCCAATTAAACGAACCTAACCATCGAGATTCGAGCTTTGGACTCATCTCGACTAGCAAAATGAGTGTTCATCCAATCAAACGAACCCAACCATCAAGATTCGAGCTTTGGAATCATCTCGATTGGCAAAACGAGTGTTCATCCAATTAAACGAACCATACCTCTAAGATTGAGCTTTGGACTCATCTCAGCCAAGCAAAGTGAGCGTTCGTCACAATAAATTATGAGTGCGGACCCATCTCAGAAACATAAAAACACAATAAAGATCTATCAGGATCAAGACACAAAATGAATATTTAAGAAAAACAAATTTTCATTACTCACATTCCATACATCATCTACTTTACAAGGGGAACCTATATGCTACCTTCGACCAGGAATGCCTACTAAAGAAAAGCCAAGAAGGTATCCTGGAAAGATGATGATGATTAGGTACTAACCACGACCACCTCAATGGTTCCCCAAGACGTACTCATCTTCCCCCCTTGGCCAACATAAGGAGATTGCTTCACTCCAAGACGCTTCTGCACATCTAACTACACACCTAGGCATCCAAAGCGTAGGAACATAGGATGAACATCGGTTAAACCTCTCCACACCTCACATGAATTACAACATAAGCCATGGACCCTCCCTACAAGAGTAGAAAATTTGTCCATTCATGCATACGTTGGGAAAAAAAGACTTTTGTTGTCCGAAGGTGCATTGACCGAGCCACGTAAAGCAGCTGCTTGGCCCTCAGCAAACCATTATGCCTGAAAAGAAAGGCCTCCGCCAAAAGAATATATGGGGGAAAGCAAACACCTTTAAGAATTTGGGGTATAAAAGGAAGATGGTCTCAGAAGGGTATATTATTCTCCATGCGCCCACAAGAGGCAGAAAATGAGCCATTCTCTGGAAACATATCCACCCTCAAGCGTAACTAGAAAACAAAAGGAACAGGTGATAACCTTACTGCAAACATTTCCTATTTATAGAGGGAATAAGGCATTCTAATTGACTCCCAAGAAGGTGAACTGGCTACACGTTTGAAGCCACATTTAGATGCTTCCACCTTTGTGATTGGCCATGAGGGTAGCGGGCAGTTGGGAAACAACATGAAACTACTATTATCATCAAAGTGACTTAATTCCTAGTGAATGCAAGGCAACAATTCTCAAGAAAGCACAAATTACTGCAAATCATCGAGTAAAGGCAACCGGAAGGATATTACTCAGAATGCTCGAAATTGGAGCGACATGTGGCATTCCAGAACACTTAACCCAGATCATGAACCTTTAAGAAGCCACCACAGTGTAACGACACCTCGAACCTTGGTCCAAATCTCAAAGAAATGATACATGACCTCACTAACCATATATGGGGCAACTTATTACATATCTCGGACAACAGAACAATGACGTAAGCAGAGCGATCGCACCAGGATCCTAGTATTGCTCATTAACCCTGGGAATTCACTATGATACAATATGGACCTCGACCCTTTGGGAAAAACACTGTGAGATCCGACATCAATGTTACAACTTGGATCCCTTTGTCCATCGTGTGTTGTGTGCTCTAGATGAATTCTTATCTCGACGCTTTGTTGTCCCACCAAAGCTCCAAGGTAGGGGCAACTGTTCTGGACCGGGTTATAGGTCCATAAAACTGGAGCAACCTGACCCGCTGAGTTGGTATCCAAGCACATAGTGCGCATGAAGTAGCCTAAATGCCAGGCATAATGACAGGAACAAATCCTAATTATATCATATACAAGCATTTGAATAAGGACAAAGGAATAACGATCTCCACGACCTTGTCCTCATGATCTTGCCTCCCATGATCGTGTCACCACGATACCAGGTATTAGCATTCAGCATGCACTAAATGCTTAGACATCACATACCCTAAAATGCTCATATAAACATAATAAGCAAGAGAGACAAAGTATGAGATAATTCCTAAACCTCACTATACTCTTCTCTCTTCTCACTTTCTCTAGGTTTTTTTTTAATTTTTTTTTCTATTGTGCTCTCCATTCATGGAGAGCTAAAACTTTGTAATCAATCCTAAGGATTGAAACACTCTTGATGTTTAATGTTGAGACCTTGGTTTGAAAGTTTAATTTACTTGTTAATCATATTTCTCTCTTCCCTTTCTTTGATTATGTTACTTCTTGACTATGTGCTTAACTTGGTCTTGGTGTTCATATGATGGTTGCATAACTATCATGTGTTTAATGAGAATTACATAAATTAGACAATGCATAAAAGGTGTCTGATGGATTGTCTAGCTCACATGAACTCTAGAAATTGGGTCAATTTAGGGTTAAATGAATACTTAATCCATTTTTCGTTGATTAACTAAGGTTGATTTAGGGTTAAATGGATGTTTCATCCATTTTTCATTGATTTTCCAAATCATAGGTACTTACCTAGTAGAGAGTTCATGTTGGATGAAGATTTCACAGAGACTAGGTGATGCATCAAAAGTGTTTGATGAATTGCCTAACTTGGTTGAATTCTAAGTTTTAGGTTGATTTAAGGTTGGGTGGATGCTAACTTCATCTGACTTTGATTAACCAAATACTAGATGTTTATCTAGTAGAGAATTCATGGGTCATCTTAAGGCTTCTTAATATGACCTAAAACCAAGAATCTGGTTTGCCAGTGAATGAATCCATAGTGGTCAAGAATGGATTAAACTCAAGAGTTGTTGATACCCTTGGATTGATTGTTTATTTAACCTTGTTTACAATCTTTTAATTTCTTTGTTTAATTACTCTAGCAACCAACCCCCCCCCCCGTTGCTAACTTCATAATATAATTGATTAATTGGAATGATCAAAGGGCTCGACCTGGTTGCACCATATACTATAAGTTCTTAGTGAATCGGTTAACAAATCTCATCTAATTTGGTAGCCTCAGCAGCTACCAAATTTTGACACCTTTGTCGAGGATCATTCTAAGTCAAATCAATCATATTAGATATATATTGAACTACTAACCCTTCATTAATCCCTATTTTGCTTGTTTTAGGTAGTTTTCACCAAAAAAGCTTCATCTAATGATATTTTGATAATTTTTGTATAGAATTTTGTGCTTAGAATAAGTTGAAAATTGGTTAGTTTAAGGAAATGAGGTTTTACATAAGGCTCACATTGCTATGAGGTCAACCCTATCTTGGTCTAACTCTATCATTTAGACCATTTTTTCATTTTTTAAAGATTTTTTTTATTGCATTTTGGATTCCATTTTTGAGTAGTTTTACCCTGTACAAGTCCCATAATTTTTAAAAATGTAAAATAGGGTGACTCTAGTAATTTTGGTAACCGATTAGTGTAGTGTTTTCCATTGTGCATAACTTGTGTTGTTTGTGTTTCTGCCTACTTTTGCATATTGTATGTCTAGGCCTTCTAGTAGTCATTTGTTGAACATTGATCCTAATACTGAGTGAGCTTCACATGCACTTGATAGGGCTCGTAGGCTCAGTGAGAGGATAGTTTCTGAGATTGAAGGTAATACTGAAATTGAAACTGACACTGAACTTGAGACTATAAGCAATCCTACAACCACGGTTGATAACACAAATACTGAAATTGAAACTGGAACTAAAAATATAAATAATGCAAACATGGGTGATAATGTACATAATAGAACCCTTAAGAACTAGCAGCCCTTGACGTTAATTATTAGCCTTTATGCATTCAATATCCCAATTTAAATGCTAATTTTGAACTTAAAATTGGATTAATAAACTTGCTGTCAAAGTTCCATGGTCTTGTAAGTGAAGATCCTTACAAGTATATGAAGAAGTTTCATGCGGTATGTTCCACCATGAAACCACAAGGAATTCCTTAGAACTACATTAAGTTGTTAGCCTTCCCTTTCTCCCTTATTAATGTAGTCAAGGATTAGCTATGTTATCTTCCACCTGGTTTTGTGAAAAGTTGGAATGACATGAAAAGGATGTTCTTAGAGAAGTTTTTCCTTGCATCCAGAGTTGTCGCCATCAGAAAAGATATATGTGAGATAAGGCAAATTTCTAGAGAGACTCAACATAAGTATTAGAAGAGGTTCAAGAAATTGTATGCAAGTTCCCACATCATCAGATTAGTGACCAGTTGTTGATTCAGTATTTCTATGAGGGATTGTTCCCTATGGACAAAAGTATGATTGCTAGTGGAGGTGCATTAGTTGGCAAAACCCCAACTACTGCCAAAGAGTTGATTGCAAACATGGCTGCTAACTCCCAGTAGTTTGGTACTAGGATGATTACTCCCACCAGGGGAATGAATGAGATTCATGTGTCTCATGCTAACCAGCAAGGAATGGACAATAGACTTGATGAGTTGACTTCTTTGGTGAGGCAGTTGGCAATGTAGCAGCTGTGAACACCCAATTTTGAATGGACTAAAAAAAAAGAAAAATAAAAGAAAATAAAAAAAAGATGATTCAATTTCTCTCAAGTTGTACATTGAGCCCAAACTAATTTGTGACCCATCAAATATAGGTCAACTCAGGTCCATTTTTGGCCCATTTTTCTTAGCCCAAACACATAAGCTCACAATAGCTTAGTAAAAAAAATTTAAAAAAAACCACAAAAAAAAGAAAATTAAACAAAACAAAAAACAAAAAAAACGAATAAAAAATGAAAGATGCCAGGTTGCTGCTTTGGTTGTTTTTCTTCTTTTTAGAAGGAAACAATTTCTCTTTTGTTAACCTTTTGTCTTTTTTCTTTTTTCTTTTTTGGCCATGCACTACCATTTTTTACACTGCAACACACACTATGGCCAAGGAGACAAAAGCTGTTATGTTCCCCACTCACTGCACTCACGTAGCACCACCCTTTTGCACTTCCACATTTTCACTCTTTTTCACCCATTCCATTTCACGTAAAGGCACCAACGACTGGCAGGGAGATTTTTTTTTCCTTCATTTCGCCAAACGCTCTCCCACACACTCATTTTCTGGCCATTTTCTTTCTTCTCACGGATAAGCTCATCTCTTCCCAACCTTCATCATTTTTTTTTACGTATAGACATATGGTGTGGTGTGGATTGTGATTAAAATTTAGAGTGAAAATTAGTTGCCAAGTTCCACCAAAAATAAAAACCTTGCAACCAGTTGTAGTTAGCAAGGGTCGATCTATAGAGAACTAATTCAATTAACACTATAATTTGAGTCCTAATTTAAACACTAAAAAACAGTAAACAATAAAACGGAGGTTTTGTTTGTTGAAATTAAAAACAGAAATTGAATCCAAAACAAAAACAGTAAATATAATTTGGAAAATCAATTAAAAGACAATGGTTAAGAGATGAAATTCACCACTAGATTTATATGATTATGCTAACCCATATATCCTTTATACCAACATGGTCAATTATGTTTTTATGTGATTGTGAGATTAATTCTCTATTTTCCTTAAGTTTTGGTTAATTCAGCAACCACTCAAATCAATCCCTAATCAATAATTATTTGTAAAGCAACCGCTCTTACACCTACTTATTGATTGCATTAAGATTTAGAAAACCAATCACACTAAGATCCAATCTCACACCAGGATTAAATTACTTAGATCATATGTCTCACTAGTCCTACCACCGCAACCGCGCATAGCAATCCTAGTTTTACCACTTTTGAAATTGACAAAGAGTATAAAAACCTTTATACTAAATTAAGAACAGAAACATATGAATAAAAACACAATTGTATTGATATAAGGAAATATGCAAGAATCATATAATCAAAACTAGGGTTTCATCTTCCCTTAACCATATAAGAAAACTAGCCACACATGGCAAATTCAAAACCAAAAGAATAGAAGAAGAAAAACATTGTCAAGAATAGAAGTGCAGAAGAAAACTAAAGATTAAGCTAGTTTCCAAAGGTTGGGGACGATTAATCTCTGATTGCTCGAACCCGAGACTCCAATCTTTGATCCAATCTCCTTCTCCCTTGTTCTTGGTCTTCTCCTTAGCCTCTTGGCAGTTTCCCAGTGCAGACTCACTTTAGGAACTCTAAGCAACCCTATTTATAGGTTTTGATACCTAATTTAGCATTAAAACACGAAATTAAACTTCTGAGCTGATGACACGGCCTAACCCGTGTCTAATTCTGGTGACAGAACTCCAGCTAATTCCAAAGTCAGAGAAGAACACGGCTCACCCCGTGTCATTTGACACGGGCTGTGTTCTCGGTCAGGGCTGAAAATTGATTTTTCCTCGTGAAGTCAGAGACTTACACAGCCTACCCCGTGTCATTTGACACGGGCCGTGTTGATCACTTTCTTCAAATCCAACCTTGATTCTTCATGAATGCCCTTCTTCTTTTGCTTCTAGGAGTTGATACTGATTTCCTTGAGTCTTTAACTCTCTTCTCAATGGTTCAATGCCAATGGACTCCATTACTCATAGATCTCCTGAAAGTCATAATACATTTATGAGTGTTTATAACCACATTTAAGCATAGTTTCACAATAAACATCCAAAGACATCTCTAAATCAGAAACTTAGCTAAATGTCAACAATTGAGAACATATGGAGTCCAATTAGATCAAACAAAAGGCATTTAAGAGCAGAAATTATCGATAGATCAACATATCTCCTCCGCAGACTCATCATTTTTAGGGGACATAACAAACCACCATACTTCATCTTCATCACTTTCACCACTCCACCCTCAAGGTGAACTTCATCTTCAACCTCCCAACTTACCATTAACCACCCTCCATCTTCATTTCCATCTCATCTTCACCATAACCAACACCTTCATCACCTCCCAACCAAAACCATTTCCATCATCTTCCTCAATCCACCATCATTGTACCATCACCGAGTTGACTCACTCACCTTCCACCCAAATAGCCACCGTGAGACCTCCATCCAACCATCTTCCTCTAAGCCACCACCACCTCACCTTCACCTTTCAACCTTCAAGTTCACCACCCACCAACCAACTCAGCCACCACCCATCAACCTCATCATCACCCCGTAAACCACCCTACTTTCACCACCATCACTAAGCCTCCACATCCTCACTCACCGTCAACCATCTCACTTCACCTTCACCATCTTCCATAACCTCAAGCTCCATCAACTCACCTCATCTTTCACCCCTCCACCCTCCAACCTAACCTAGCCACCATAACACAGCCTCATCATCACCTCACTAACCATAACCACCATCACCAAGCCCAAAACCGTGACTCACCCATGCACCATGCGTCCAACCCCTCCATGCACCAGATCCACCACGCCATAGCCAAGTTGTCTCGTAGGTCCTAGCAACCCACCACGTGAAGCCACCTTCACGTCCTCCATAACCATCAAACCGTGAAGACATCAGCGCAACACCCATCGCCACCTCTGCCTGCCGAACCGCACCGTGAACGGAGATCCACGGCTGACCGTCCATGCGCAGCCACCAGCTCCACCTCGAACCAGTCACCTACTCTGCCGCTACCTGTTCGGCCACCACCCGAGGCCATCATCTTTGCCACGTCGCACCGCCTAGATTCGAATCACCGTCACACGGCCTCCCACCGTCTAGCCATCCTGTCGCCGAACGGACCATGAGCTTCCCCATTTGTGCGGACTATTTCTCATAACAGAGGCTTCATTCCTTTTTCTGGTTATTTTTGTCAAACGGGAAGGTAAGCTTTTTATCTTTATTGTTTTGTCTTTTTGTTTTTGTTTTTTTTTTAAAATAAGGAGGAAACGAAAACATAAAATGAAAAGTTCATAACGAAAGATCTTTTGTTAAACAATCTAGTTTTTACTAAAAAATGTAATAAAAATAAAAAAGGGGCAAGAAAACCAATAAAAAAAAGAGCGAAGAAAGAATATAAAAATACCAAAAAAACATATTTTACAAGCAATGATGATAATAATAAAAAATATTGGGTCAACTTTCTTTTGGGTTTTATGTTATTGATTTTGGACTAAGCACAAATTTGATACGGTGGTTTTTGAACTTGGATTCGTAAATTATGCTCATTTTTATTACTGAGATGGGTCAAGGTTTGTTTGGGGATGTGTTTGTAATGTTTTGGGCTAAGTTCGCTTCTAGGACAAATCTATTTCCATAATAAAAAAATAAAAAAAAATATTTGAGTTTAATAGTTTGTGTATTTAGGATTAGTTTTTATTTTATAATAGAGGGAGAGAAAATAAGGGGTTGGGACATGCAGGGAATTTAGAAAAAAAGTCTAACTTAAGTTTTTATGCTAAAACTTATATCTGTTAAGGACAATTGAATTATGTTAATTCAAGTTTTTCAACTTCCAATAACTTTAGAATAAATATTATGATTCATCTAAATTATTGTTTTACCTTTATTATATTTTTTCATATCTGCTAGGGTTCAATCTAGCATTAAAAACATAAACAGTATGCCTAAAAATACCAATCTGACTCCAATTATTCTCAAATTTATACTGCACTTTAGTTAACTCATTTGTAACTTAGAAACAAACTCTTTAGGTTTATTTCTCTTAACTTAGCAGTTTATGCTACTATCTGAGTCATTTTAAGTTTCTTTTCAACTTCTAAGTTACAACTAAGTGCCTAAATGAACTCAGTTTGTCACACAACTTAACTGACATGTTATACAAGTATAATAGTACCTCTGAGACCATATACAAGCCTAACATGTTTTCTCGATATGTTACATATAGTAGTTTTCTTTTGGGTTTACCCTATTGGGTTTACTTTCTTGGAGTATGGTAGTCCCATTTTGGGTTTACCTTCTGGAGTACGGTAATCCCCATTTGGTTTTACCCTTTTAGGTATTCCCTTTTTGGATTTACTTTCTTAGCGTATAATAATTCCTTTTTAGGTTTGCCCTCTTGGAGTATGGTAGTCCTCATTTGGGTTTATCCTCTTGGGTTTACCTTCTAAAGTACAGTAGTCCCTATTTGGGTTTACCTTCTTGGGTATTCCCTTTTTGGATTTACCTTCTTAGCATATGATAGTCCCCTTTTAGGTTTACCCTCTTGGGTTTACCTTCTGGGGTACAGTAATCCCCATCTGGGCTTACCCTATTGGGTTTACCTTGTTAGAATATAGTAGCCCCCTTTTGGGTTTACCCTCTTGGGTTTACCATCTTGAAGTGTGATCCATAAGGGGTGTGCAATGGGGCAGAACCACGATGGCGGTTAGCAGATGGTGGATTCTGTGCAGTAGAGGTGTAATTTTGATTTTGTCTACTGTTTACTATGATGGTAGTGGTGGGACTTGAAGTCTAGCTTTTCCCACAGACGACGCCAATGTTTTGAACAAAGTTCAGATAGTTACTTGAGTAGGTAGTTGAAAATGGAAACCTCTCATGGCACGATGACAGCAGCAGTGGTGCGAATGAGTGAGTACTTGCAAAAGTCACTTTGACGCTCAAGTTAGACCGTGCACAATGGTGGTAATGTGTAGAATTAGATTAGATGCATACCTTTGAGATCTTGTAGAGAATTTATAAGAGCATTTTGGGTGATAAAAATCTTAGTTCAATCTGAATTAAATGCTATATTTTAGGAACATAATCTATGAGATTGTTATTTCTTTTAACTAATTTCTCTATTTATGTGGGATGTAATTAGTGTTTATATCTATGAGGAATTATGTGAGAGATTTGTGCCTTATAAATAGGTGAATGTACTTATCTAATAGCGCGTATAAATATCTGGGATCTTATTATGGTGAGAGAAGTGTTTATTGTAAGAGGTGAGAGGAGTGAATCTTGACCATTGGATCTTACATGAATGGTCAATATTAGAACATAAATACATGTGACTTTTTTAAGTGGTCACTTGACATTTAAGTAATTTTTAATCTTGACTATCTATGTATAGTTGTATAGTTAAGATTTACTCATCTTACTCTCTTACAATAAAAATTTATCTCACTAGATATGTCTCATGTATATATATAAGGTATATATAAATTTACATTTTATCAATAAATTTTATACAATTCTAAAGCAACATTATTAAGATATGAATGATTTTTATGATAATGTCTAATAGAACCAATTACTCGTAGTATAGCATAAGTCTTGAAAAAAAGTTTTTGTATTACTTTAGATTCTGGGACAAAAATATTATTTATCATTGTCCTAACCACACAAAAGAAAAATATATAAATATTTAAAAGCTATTTAATAAATAAATTATATATACTTATGTTTTTCAAATAATCTCTCTATATATAAACCAATAAGTAATGAAAATCTTTAACATCATAACTTGAGATATAGTACTTATCTTGCATAAAAAAATAATATGATATTTTATAATTGGTGTGGTGTGAATTGAGATTAAAATTTAGAACAAAATTCAATTGCCAAGTTCCACAAAAAATATATAAAACCTTGTAATCAGTTATAGTCAGTAATGGTCGATCCACAGAGAACTAAGTCAATTAACATTATAGATTGATTTCTAATTTAAACTCTCAAAAATAACAAACAATAAGAAGGGGTTTTGTTTATTAAAATTAAAAACAGAAATTGAATTTAAAGTAATAATAGTAAACACGATTTGAATTACTAATTTAAAAGACAACGGTTAAAAAATGGAATCCACCACTAGATTTATATGATTATGCTAATTTACATTCTCTTTGTACCAATATAACAAATTATGCTTTTATGTGGTTGTGAGATAATTCCCATGTTTTCCTTAAGTTTTGCTTAATTCAGCAACCGCTCAAATCAAATCCTAATCATTAGTTGTTTGTACAGCAACCGCTCTTACACCTACCTAATGATTGCATTAAAAATTAGAAAACTAATCACACTAAGATCTAATCACACACTAGGATTAAATTACTTAGATCATGTCTCATTAGTCCTACTACCGCAACCACGCATAGCAATCCTAATTTTACCACTTTTGAAATTGGAAGAAAGTATAAAGACATTTATACCAAATTAAGATCAGAAACATATGAATAAAAAATCAATTGAATTGATATAAAGAGATATGCAAGGTTCACATAATCAAAACTAGGGTTTCATCTTCCATTAACCAAATAAGAAAATTAGCCGCACATGGCAAATTCAAAATTAGAAGAAAAATAAAATAGGGACATAGTCAAGAATGAAAGAATGAAAGAAAACTGAAGATCAAACTAGTTTCCAGCGAATGAGGTTGATCGATCTCCGATTACTTGAACCCGAGTCTCCAATCTTCGATCAAATCTCCCTCTTTCTTGTTCTTCGAATCCTCTTCTATTCTCTAACAGCTCTTAGTTTAGAGATCTCTTTTAGGACCTTAGGCAACCCTATTTATAACTTTGGATACCTAATGCATCATTAGAATTCACATCTGCTTTCCTGATGTGAAGACACAACCTACCCCGTGTCAGGGTCTGGTAACACAAATTCCAATAGGATTGCAAGTCAGAGAGGGACGCAGCCTACATTGTGTCTGGTAACACAGGTCGTGTCCTTGAGTGTACTCAGAATTGGATCCCCTTTGTGATGATAGAGAAGGACACGACCTAACCCGTGTCTAGTGACACAGGCCGTGTTCTTAGTCAGGTCCAGTGCAGAATCATGTTAAAGTACCAGAGAAATACATGACCCACCCCGTGTCTAGTGACACTGGCCGTGTTACTTACTTTCTTCATATTTGGCCTTGATTCTTCACATACTCTCTTTTCTCCTTACTTCTAGGGGTGATATTGATCTCCTTAAAAACACAATGCGATTATGAGTACTTATAAAACACACTTAAGCAAAGTTTCACAATAAGGATCTAATTAAACTTTATATCTAGAAACTTAGTTAAAAGTTAACAATTAATCACACATAAAATCCAATTAGATCAAACATAAGATACTCAAGATATAGAAATAATTAACAGATCAAATACCCCCACACTTAGCCTTTTGCACTCCTGGGCAAAACATAAGACCAAACCAGGGAACAAGGAAAAACAAAACAAATTCAAAAGCTAAAAACTTTAAAGACTCAATTCACAATGATATTCAAGAATGGCAAAAGTTTGTAAGCAAGAAGAGCAAGAAAAGATTCAAGTGATCAAAACATTCAAGAGATAACAATTCTTCACATCTCAAACCAGCAAACAAGGTATCTTTAATTTGAAAAACATGAATTAAGAATAATAGATGCTCACAAGATACACTCTCAATCTCTTAAGTGTTTACAAGGTAAGTATTTCACTCAATTCAACCCATGAAAAATGCACTACCATAAACTTGCTTATCTTCTACTTCTCCATTACTCAAACACATGCATGCACAAATCAAGAGGACTTTATTCAAGATTGTAATGAAGCTAAGGTAAGGGAAGGAAATAATATGATTATGGCAAGATAAGTACCCAAGAGAATAAAAGAACATTGAGGAGGACCTCAATTGACAAACATGAAATTTTATCCCCTCAAATCTATATAACGCACATTCTCTTTACATATTTCTTTTCTTTTTCTTTCTTTTCTTTTACAACCTTTCTTGCATTCATTCTTTTTCTTTGCATTTTTTTTCACCAAATACTTTGCATATTGCACATCAATTTGCACAACCCCCACACTTGTCCTATTAAATATTTGCAAGCAAAAGAGCTCCTCTAATGAAAATGAACCAATATTCTCTCATTCCCTAAGGCAAGGTAAAAACATGATTTTTCACATAAGGCATGTAATGAACTAAAACAAAGGATAGGTAAACAGGCTCAAGGAGGTTAATTAAAGGGAAAAAATGTAAGGTTAGCTATTTTGCCAAAGTAGTTAATCAAGAAAGAATGCCTCAATCATGTTCATGCATGCAAGTGAAAATGTAGCCTTAAAAAGAATCAAAGCAAGTTCTAGAGTGATCAAATGACATGAGTGAAAATCACACAAGAAAGAAAAGAATGACATAAATGCTAAATCCATTCATCAATATGCTCAAAATCTCACAAGGTATGTATCTATTAATCTCAATCCACCAATCAAACATCCAAAACTAAGTATGTCAAATTCAAGACAGAAGAAGAAATTTATAAATCATAACCTTGAATTTTAATTACTTCAAACTCATAGACTTCACAAATCTCAAAACATCATTGAAAATTAATTAAAAACACTTTTTTTTCAAAAACAGGAAAAACAGAATTTAAAAACAAAAACATAATTAAAATGTAGAAATCATAAAACAAAAATTAAAATAGAAAATAGAATGTAAAATCCTCCCTCACACTTAAATTCTACATTATCCTCAATGTAAAGCTCAAAAGAAAAACAACCATCCATTAAAATGATCAATTAATGAAGGACAAGTAAAATAAAATAGAGGGAAAGAAAAGAAACATCCTTATCAAATGAGGAGGCTTCCACCAGGGTCCCATTGGCCTTCCTTAATTTCCTTGGCTTCACTACTAAATTGTAGCATGTTTACTTTATCAACGTCATTGTTATTGTTTATGTTGGAACATGGTCCAAAAACAAAATCTACCACAGTAGTGAGCACCATCTGGTGCTCTTTTCCCTTCTTTGAAAGTTCTTCAATGGGCTTTAACTTCATCTCCCTTTGTGTCTTAGATTTTGTAACTAAGTCATGAGCATTGTTGATAGATCCTTCAATACCATTAGCTACTGCATAAATAGAATCATCAGCTCTCAATTATGCATAAATCTCAGCACAAATAACACATATCATATCACCATCATAATCAGTATATGAGTGGTAATGGATAGAATCATTGAACCTAAGTAAATCAGGAAATTCATCACACAATTTATCATAAGTTTTCTTGACTAAATCAGTAAGTAAATCAATATGAAAAATAGAATGCTCCTCCATGGGATGCTTCATAGCATCAAAAATGTTAAACTGAACAATTAAGTCTCCAAATTGTATGGATAGAGTTCCTACATGTACATCATTTTTGCTGGATGGTGACTCCCCTTCCATTTCTAGAATATAAAAATCTACAGGAAAGATTAGCTCATCAACCTTTATCAATACATATTCAATTAACCCGGTTGGTTATGCATTGCTTCTATTAGCCAACTGAATCACAACACCTGTAAAATGCAAAGGGCCAAGTTTAAGAGAGTTAAAAACAGACATCAGCATTACATTAATAGAAGCACCTAAATCTAGCATGGCATACTCAAATTTGTAATTGCCTATAACACATGGAATTGTAAAAGTCCTTGGATCCTTATATTTCTGAGGCATAGGCTGAATGAAGGCTGAACATTTTGGTTCATATTAATTTTCTCATTACCCTTCAGCATCTTCCTTTGAGTGCATATTTCCTTAAGAAACTTGGCATATTTCGGAATTTGCTTAATTACATCTAGCAATGGAATATTGACTTCCACTTTCCTGAAAGTCTCAAGAAAATCTCTATCATTCTCAGCCTCATCTTTCTGATTCTTAACCAACTTACTAGGGAATGAAGCCTTAGTGACATACTTAGGAAGGGGTACAGGAATACTTACCTTAGGGACCTTAGAGTTTTGCCCCTCCTCATTTTCCTCATTTGGCTTCTGATCATTCTCTTTAGTGACTTATAGGGGAGGTAGAGGTGGTGGAGGTTCATCTAACCTCTTCCCACTTCGCAATGTGACAGCACTAATATTTTCTCTCAGATTCACTTCTGGTTGTGAGGGAAGTCTCCTAGAAAGTTGGCTCTGAACCTTGTTGATTTCTATGGCTAACTGCCTCACTTGGTTCTGCAAGTTGCTGATGATGGCCCTTGTTTCTTGTTGAAACTGAATATTATTGGTGGCCATTTGCCTCATTAGCTCCTCTAGTGAAGGCTCAAGTTTCCTAAGAGCTTGAACTTGTTGTTGCCTCTGAGGAAAAGTTGTTTATCTCTGTTGAAATCCTAGAGGTCCATAGGCTGGAGGTTGATTCTGGGGCTGCTTTTCATAGCTCAAGTTGGGATGATCCCTCCACCCCAGATTATATGTGTTAGAGTAGGGGTTGTAGTTTGTAGAAGGTCCAGAATATCTCTCTGCTGCCTTTACCTCCTCATTTGTGTCTGCTTGTAGAGTGGGACACATATTAGTGGGGTGTCCCGAAAAGTAACAAATTCCACAAGCATTTACTGGTGCTTTCCCATTATCTATAAGTCGTTGAACCATGACAGTTAACTGGGTCATCTGCTGCTACAAACTAGTCATTTCTGCCTTTTAACTGCTCTCACTCCGGTGTCATTCCGAGTGAAAAATTATTGAGTATTAGAAGCCATCCTCGAGATCAAGTTTCTAGCTTCTTAAGGAGTCTTTTCAACCAAAGCTCCTCCACTAGTAGCATCAATCATGTTGCGGTCTATCACTAACAAACCCTCATAGAAATACTGAATTAAAAGTTGCTCAGTGATTTGATGTTGGGGGCAACTAGCACACAACCTCTTCAACCTATCCCAGTAGTCATAAAGTGATTCCCCATGCCTTTGTTGGATGACGCATATTTCTTTTCTAATGGTTGCGACCTTTGAAGCAGGAAAATATTTGTCTAGGAAAGCTAGAGCCATGTGCTGCCATGAATTAATGGATCTGGGTGGCAAATAATATAGTCACTCCTTTGCAGAATCTTTCAATGAGAATGAGAAAGCTCTGAGCTTGACTTGTTCTACTGAAATTCCTGCAGGCTTCATGCTAGAACAAACCACATGTATCTCCTTTAAATGTTTGTTAGGATCCTCCCCAGCTAATCCATTGAAAGATGGTAAAAGATGGATTAAGCCGGATTTCAACTCAAATGCTCCTTCAGTTTCTGGAATTTCTATGCACAGAGGCTGCTGGTCCAAGTCTGGAGCACCCAATGCCCTTAAAGTATTTTCTACCATCACCACTTCTTCAAATGTTTTAGAAGATATCTCAAAACTGGATAAATCTATATGGTGGGCAGCTTCGACGTCAATAGGTGTGAATTGAAGAGGAAATTGTGAGCTGACTTGTTCAAAGTAATGCCTTAGATTCCTCAATTGCTCGGTCACTTCACCACTTGACATGAACACCTACAAAACAGTCAGAAAGAAGGAAGAAAAGTATTAAAAACTGAAATGAAAACAGAGCAAAAAATAGGAAACAAATTAATAGCGCAATTGAACAATTAGTTCCCCTGCAATGACGCCAAAATTTGATATGGTGTGAATTGAGATTAAAATTTAGAACAAAATTCAGTTGCCAAGTTCTACCAAAAATATATAAAACCTTACAACCAGTTGTAGTCAGCAAGGGTCAATCCACAGAAAACTAAGTCAATTAACACTATAAATTGATTCCTAATTTAAACTCTCAAAAACAGAAAATAATAAAGAGGGGTTTTGTTTATTAAAACTAAAAACAGAAATTGAATTTAAAGTAATAACAGTAAACACGATTTGAATTACTAATTTAAAGGACAATGGTTAAGAGATGGAATCCACCACTAGATTTATATGATTATGCTAATTTATATTCCCTTTATACCAATATAACCAATTATGCTTTTATGTGATTGTGAGATAATTCTCCTGTTTTCCTTAAGTTTTGCTTAATTCAGCAACTACTCAAATCAAATCCTAATCATTAGTTATTTATAAAGCAACCGCTCTTACACCTACCTAATGATTGCATTAAGAATTAGAAAACTAATCACACTAAGATCTAATCATACACCTGGATTAAATTACTTAGATCATATGTCTCACTAGTCTTACCACTGCAACCACGCATAACAATCCTAGTTTTACCACTTTCAAAATTGGCAGAAAGTATAAAGACCTTTATACCAAATTAAAATAAAAAACATATGAATAAAAACTCAATTGAATTGATATAAAGAGATATGTAAGGTTCACATAATCAAAACTAGGGTTTCATCTTCCTTTAACCAAATAACAAATTTAGCCGCATATGACAAATTCAAAATCAGAAGAAAAATAAAATAGGAACATAGTCAAGAATGAAAGAAGGAAAGAAAACTGAAGATCAAACTAGTTTCCAGCAAATGAGGTTGATCGATCTCCAATTGTTCAAACCCGAGTCTCCAATCTTCGATCAAATCTCCCTCTTTCTTGTTCTTCGAATCCTCTTCTGTTCTCTGATGGCTCTCAGTTTAGAGATCTCTTTTAGGACCTTAGGCAACCTTATTTATAACTTTGGATACCTAATGCATCATTAGAATTCATATCTGCTTTTCTGATGCGAAGACACGGGTCGTGTCATATGACACGGCCTACCCCGTATCAAGGTCTGGTAACACAAATTCCAACAAGATTGCAAGTCAGAGAGGGACATGGCCTACACCGTGTCTAGTAACACGAGTCATGTCCTTGGGTGTACTCAGAATTGGATCCCCTTTGTGATGACAGAGAAGGACACGGCCTAACCCGTGTTTGGTAACACAGGCCGTGTTCTTGGTTAGGTCCAGTGCAAAATCTTGTTCAAGTACCAGAGAAGTACACGTCTCACTCCGTGTCTGTTGACACAGGCCGTGTTACTTACTTTCTTCATATTTAGCCTTGATTCTTCACATACTCTCTTTTCTCCTTATTTCTAAGAGTGATATTGATTTCCTAAAAAATATAATGCGATTATGAGTGATTATAAAATACACTTAAGCAAAGTTTTACAATAAAAATTTGATTAAATTTCATATTTAAAAACTTAACTAAAAGTTAATAATTAATCACATATAAAATTTAATTAAATCAAATATAAAACACTCAAAATATAAAAATAATCAACAAATCAACCCTCATTAAAATTTGCAAAATACATATGCACCTGCCACTTAACATTCACTGAAGTTAAAATAACTTTATACATATTTTGTGAAAATAAGTCTGGCAGAAAGTGAAGATAAATTATTAAAATAACAATTTCTATGAATAAAATCTATTAGCAGCGATTACAAAATCTTTATAATATCTATGTTGGCAATTGAAAAGTCTAATTGTTCATAAAAGATATTCTTTTCAACGTCACAACGACGTAAAAGAGAAACTTATATATTTTCATCAAATATATTATAATGCTTTTTATATAAATTCATGTACAAATCCTACATCAGCAAAACTTACCATAATATTTTAGTTTACCTTGAAAATTCTTAATCTTACGTCATTTAATAATCAATATGGAAGGACTTTTATTTTTCTCAGCTATGTAAGAAGGCACCTGCCCAACATAATCATACCACAACGTAATCGATGTTGACATAATCTATATTGACAATTGGAAACATAATCTATGTTAACATAATCATACCTGCCCAGCATAATCTATGTTGACAATTGGAAATTCTAATTGTACATAAAAGATATTCTTTTCAACGTCACTACAATGTAAAAGAGAAACTTATATATTTTCATCAAATATATTATAATGCTTTTTATATAAATTCATGTAAAAATCCTACATCAGCAAAACTTACCATAATATTTTAGTTTACCTTGAAAATTCTTAATCTTACGTCATTTAATAATCAATATGGAAGGACTTTCATTTTTCTCAGCTATGTAAGAAGGCACCTGCCCAACATAATCATACCATAACGTGCAACTGAGCTTTCTATTCTCAAAACACTTTTTTTTTAAAAAATTAAATGAATAAGAATAAAATTTAAAGTAATGTCAAAAAATTTGAAAGGCCAAAATAATACTCTAAATCATTCAAATAAATGACAATCTTGTTATTAGACTTTCTATCTTGTTGAATTCTTCAAGTTAATGATATCTATCTAGCTTTCCAATAACATTTGAAATGAAAATACACATAAACCTTGAATTACAAAAGGAGAATAATACATAAAAAATTTGAAAAATAATAAAGTTAAAAAATTAATTACCATCTAAATAATTATCATCAGCATTTGATTTAATTCTCACAATAATTATACTCTCAGCATTTTGCATGTACTAATTTTTATTACTCGAAACTCTATTTGGATTATGACAGCTTTGTTGCAGATTATGGCTAACAAAGTATTAAATCATGATTTAATGCATTGTCCTCTAAGGGCTAAGTTGTGACAGTTCTTCTGCAATTTTATCATTATAATTTAACTATTTAAATTGATATATGTTTACAAAAAAGACCTAACTATGCAAATAACCAATCTTAAACTGGCATTATTGATTCTGTAAGAATAGCAGTAATGAAAGTTCATTAGATTTGCGTTGAAGATTCAATAAAGAAACTATTTATATTAGTGTACACCTAAACATATTAGTGTACACCCAAATACTCTTCACTGAAAGCAACTTTTTAACTGCCTAGCATGTTTTTTTTTTTTTTTTGGATATTGTTCTATCTAAGTTCTAGACAGAGGCCATGGAGATACTATCTTGTGAGGTATCAAGGTTCCAAGAATTCTTTTTTATAGTTGATGCTATTCTTTTATAGAGCAGAATCTAGGTGAAAAATGTGTGACATTATCTCTTCATTGACAATCATCAAATGATTATGGAGTGCTCCAATGCATAGTTTTCAAACTTGGACCAGCTGGTCGGACCGGGTTAACTGGAAAACGGTCAACTAGCCAGTCCGATATTGCCTTCAGAACTGTTATTTCAAAAACCGAAGTTAAACTATCTGAACCAGTTACGAGCCAGTCAAATCATGTGAACCGGTCACTGTTTTACCGGTTGAACCAATATGAATTCTTATTAAGGAGCTGAAAAAGCATCATCCCAACAATCGAATCTGGGTCTTAAGGAGTTAAATCCATGTGTGTTACCACTACGCTAGCTGTGCTCGTTGTACATGTAACAGTGGTCAATAAATTTATTCTAATGAACTATGTTATTAAAATAGAAAAACAAATTTAAAAGCTTGAAATTAGGATTTGAACGTTGTGCCACTGTCACCTATGTTATTAATGTACACTCCATCACCAAAGCCACTTGTATCACCTGTGTAACAATTTGTAGTTAAAATTTATATTATATTTCTTCTTATATTCAAACATTTAAATTGACTCAGATAAAAAAAAACATTTAAATTAATTTGTGAAAATATAATTACTCTAACATATAATCAAACATATTAATATAGCATAAGATTTATTTATTTTATTTCTTTAATGTGTTGATTTATATGTGTCATTAATTACTTTTATCATAATATAGATATATTTTAGTTTTTTTTCATAATTATACTTATATACTTAACATATATTTGTTATACTTTTTTCATATAGTCATAAATTTACAAATTATGTCATATTTTAAAAAAATTATAAATTCATTTACCAGTTTAATAACCGGTCTAGTTTTGAAAACACTGCTCCAATGAGTGTGTTATGTGACTATCCATTCTCTCTCTTGTAACTAACTTTGTGTAGGTTTTTCTTGCATGCCAAGATGGGATTGAGTGAAGCTCCTTTTTGGGCCTACATTTTGGACCTCTTGATAAAGGTACGATCTACAGCCCCTAGCTCGAAGCAATAAAAGAGGGAACAAGCTAAACATGCCAAGAATCAAGGTACGACCTACAGCCCCAACCCCAACTCAAAGCAATGAAAGAGCGAATGAGTTAAGTGGTGAGGATGATAATACCATATAGAATATTTTCCCATATTGTTAATTTACACCCTAATCTTACCATGTCATACATTTATGGTAATAATATTGATCGTCTTAGTTTAATTAGCATGAATTTCCACCAATCATTAATTGTATTGATCGATTACAATGATCATTCTGACACACTTGATCATTTTGAATTAATTAAAATTCATATAAATCACAAGCAAATAAAGGAAACAATGAAATAAAGCTTGGGTTGTCTCACAAGAAGCACTAATTTAAGGTCCTTAGCTTGACCCTTGAAAAGAATTTTCTTGTCTTAGTCATAAGTATCATGAACAATTCTTATCTTTACTAAAAGAACATCTATTAAATTTTTAGCACATGGAGATGCACACATGAGAATGGCAGGATATGTAGATCTTAGTTCAAGGAATGCATACTTGAGCTGAGGAGGAAGAAGTTTAAGTTCTATCTTAGGAGCTTCACTCTCAATGAGTAGAGGTGGAGTGATTTTAACTTGCTCTAACTCCTCAAAGTTTGGTCCTTGCCAATAGGGAGTGAGTGGACTTAATTCTAGTAATTGATCACAAGTTGCAACTTCTTCACCCTCCTCTTCGATTATGGTACTATGCTTTAGACATGATTCAAGAGGTTCCTTTGAGTATTTTTAATTGTACACCTCTTGATCAAGCTCATAGGTGTCATCATCATCGATGAAAAGATTTATCATAACTAGTTGTTTGGAAGCATCAAATAATTTAGACTTGGTTTCATCCTCAACCCCATTCTCTTTATCTTCACCACCTTTTGAAATCTCAAGTTAACCAATTTGATCCTCTAGCATCATTTGATTGTGAGTAATTTGATCTTTTAGCATCATGGTGTGTGTATCTAATTGGTCAAGTCTTGATGTGATTTGTTGGAGAGCTTCACTTTGTCGTTGACTCTGCTGTTCAATGACTTGATTTTGACACACTTGATCTGCTATGAAATTCTCGACAAGAAACTTCAAATTTGACTTCTCTCTTTGGGGTGGTTGTTGGTAAGTCATTGGAGTATTAACAATCCATTTTTGTATAAGATTTTCCAACAATAGCTCTAAGTTGGACTTCACTTTCTAAGGTGGGTATTGATAGGACAATTGAGTAATAACACCTCATTTTGGAATACCAATGGTGGTCTGGCATTAGGTTGAAGACTTGAAGTCTTTGAATTTTTTTTGTTCTCCCAAAAGAAATTGTGGTTACTCCTCTAACAATTATAGTATGTCTTGGAATATGGGTTTCTTCAAGGCTTAAAATTGTTTGACTTTTCAATGAAGTCATCAAATATAATATTAAGTGTGTTCAATAGATCAAACATAGGATTGAATCATAACTGGCTTAGTGTCCAGTTTTTTGTTAGAATGTTTGTCTTGGTCCATTTTTGTACAAATAACATAGATTGTATAAATAAAATTAAACAAGACCACTCAAATTTAAGATTCACTCATATGAACATGAGAGAATCAGGGGTAAAACTATGCTTAGTATGAGGGGGTGACACCTTCCCAAAAAAAAAAAAAACTCAAATTCAAAATCTTTCCTTAAGTTTGGGTGTGTGTGCTTTTTTATAAAGTTAATTTAAATGGTTTAAAAATTATACTTTGGATCGTTGAGTTTTTTTTTTTTGGGTTCTAATTTTGGGTCTAGCTTCAATATAATGGTATTATTATACATATAAGAAATCAGGGACAAAACCAGACAAAACAACTCAATTCACTAAGTTGTGACTACTTCAAGCTGAAAGCTGATTTGATCATAAACTCAGCTATGGAACTTAACCATAATTGGCTTCATGTCTAGTTTATGGTTATAATGTCTATTTTGGTCCATTCCTACCCATTTAACATAGGTTTAATAAAAATAAAAATTAAACAAGACCACTCACACTTAAGATTAAGAGCATGTTTGGTTTTGCTTAATTATTTGTGAAAACATTTTTTTCCCTCATAAAAATTGTTTTCACCATTTAGCAACATGTTTGGGTTGTTAAATTAAAAGCTATTATTTTTTACACCAAAAATAAGTTTTTTTTAAAGTTATTATTTGAGCATTTTCCTTATAAGCTATTGTGATTACTTTACATTGGTAAGAAATAAATATTATTTTATCTTTAACCAAATAAATTTTTTATTCATTCTTTGATAATTTATTACATAAAGTGATTCTTTTTATACAATACAAATAAAATTATTTCTATTAAAATTAATTATGAGTTAATATTATCTAAACATAAATTTTTTTTATAATTTTTTAAAATTAATTATACACATAATCAATTTTTTACATGATCTTTTTTTCATAACTAATCCAATCACACTCAATCATATGAACACGAGAAAGTTAGCCTAATAACTAAGGAGGTATGCTTCATGCCATATCTGATTGGGGTCAAACCTTGGTAGAACTTAGAAAAATTTTCATAAATACATTAGCTCATGTGTAATTGAACAGGGACAAACAATTTTTTTAAAATCAGATCGAACCGGTCAGTTGAACTGGTTAGACTATGAACTAATAATGTCTTTAGTTCAAATATTTTTTGGTTCAATCATAATTTAATTCAAATTTGACTGGTTGAACCAATCGAATTATGACCTGAATTTTTTTTATTAAATCTCCAATTTGATTTTAAAAATATTTAGACAATAGATTTGGAGATTTTTGCAATCATTGTGTTTAGAAAGGAAGAAAAACTTCGCAATCATCTAATTCCAAAAGCAAGAACTACTTATGTGTTCATTTGAGATGTTTTTTTTGGCATTATGAATTTCATATCAGGTTCGTTAACTTGGATATTAAAGAAAAGAAAGACAAAAGTATTAAAAAAAAGGAAAAGAAAAAACAAAAAACTGCTAGCGTAGGAGAAAAGAGGTGGAAATCAGGCCAACTCGCCTCGCCCTTAATCTTCTAAAATATGGGGTAGGATGGGTTAACCTATTTTAAGAAAGGGGTTAGGAGAGCTAACTTACCCTATTTTAGGATGAATTAACGAGTTGATTCGTCTAAAAAAATGAGAGAAGTTAGACGAGTTGACGGGTCAACCTATTTAATCCTCCAAAAAAACAAAAAAAGTATAAAAATAATAATATGAGAGTATAGATGGTGGTGTACTGGTGGAAGAGCTCGGCGGGGAGGTTGTTGTCGGAGATCGAGGTGTAGTGAATGGGGAAGTAGTTGCGCTGGCAGCAGAAGGGGCAGATCTAGATCTTGGCGGCAAAATCGACGATGCAAAAGGGGTTGAGGATAGTGCAGCAGGTGCGGCAGCAGAGGAAGGAGTAAGGGAGGATGGCCATCGAGTGGAAGTGTTTTATGGGAGTGTAGATGGTGGCGACGAGGATGACGACATTCGCGACTTTTTGCTTGGTGCTCGGGATGACGTTGCGAACGCTGTCTTGGGATTCCAAATCGAGGAATCTGGCCATGGGGGTTGGGCTGGGGTGAGATCAATGGGTTGAAGAATGAATATGGTGAGAGGGTTTGAATTGATTTGGGGACTTGAGAATCTCGCTTTGGTTGCAAGTGAGGGAGAATTGAGACAAGAAAAATTTGGGTTTGTTTGAAGGCTTTGAAGAGGAGAAGGAGAACTTAAGCCAGAATGGTGATGCACAGTGTAACTCAGTTCTGTGTTTGATATTAGTAGTCTCCAACAGGAAAAAAAAACACCAACCCGACGAGTCAATCAGAACCTAACCCACTTAACTCGATGGTTAAGCGGAATGAGTTATACGGATTGAAAAATAAAAATGAGTTTAATTTTTAAATCTAACTCATCAAAAAATGATAAATTGGCGAGTTAATTCAACAGGTTGAATAAAAGAAAGTTCATGTCAACTTGCCGAGACTATATTAAGACACTTCTCTACCCTAATGACCTCCATACTAGCCCTTGTTCACACGTTAATTTAATTTTCTTTAAGGAAGTAAAAAGGAAGGAAGTAAAAAGGAGAAAAACTTTGGGTGACAATAATAAAAAAGAAAACTACAACTGTTTTAATTATTCAGTCTTTCCAGTAAAAAATGATTTAAAATTTGTTTATGATCGATAGTGTCAAACTGTACATAATGAAAAAAAACTGTTATTTCACCCTTTGTTAGGAGAAAAAATAGAAATTTTTTTTTATCGATGTTGCCTCTCCAATACAAATTTGATTCGTTCATTTTCAAGTTTTTTTCCCCCTTTCTTTATGGGAAAACTTTCTGATTTTCAATATGCGAAAAGAAACACAAAAAGAAAGGGTTGGAATGGAAGCTAAGCTTGAACACAAGGTGGAAAGGGAGTCAAATAGTTCCTTCTACGTCTAAATTCTCTTTCAACTAAATAGTAAAATCTTTGAATAATCGTTGGAAGGTTGAAATAAGCGTCTTAAACATCAAAAACAAGAAAAATAGGAAAAAAAAAACTTTATGTAACCAAAGAAAAGGGCATGAATAATGAAATCATGAAAACAAACAAATCACAATAATATTTATGATACCTCCAATACAAATTTCGTTCCTTTTCAATTTTTTTTTCTTAAAGACCTTTTGATTTTCAAATGGAGTCATATAGTTTCTTCTACATCTAAATTTTCTTTATGGGGAACGCTTTCAATGATCCTTAGGAAACTGAAATAAGCGTCTTAAAGTACTTTATAAACAAAAATAAATAGAAGAAAATACTTTATGTAACCAAAGAGAAGGGCATGAAAGAATTCATAAAACCAAACAAGTTACAATAATATTACATTATTACATCATAGAATTCAAAACCCATATAAAAAGTACAGTAAGGAATGAATGTCTTACACAAGAATATGAATCATAATATAGAAAACGCAACGGCAAGTAATATGAACCAATCCTCTAAATCCCATTCTAGTTAGCAGCTACCACTACCACCTAGGATAGGAGAATGGTAATGGCATATACAAAGTATATCCTCAATTCGAATCCCATAAAATTAGAAAAAAAAAAACATGATGTTTCTGAATTGTTCAGAAATTCAAAAGAGAAGCCCAAATGCAAGAGCAACAAGGGATGCAACCGCTGTTGGCACGAACAGAGTGGTAGCATCCGATGTGGGACTTGGAGCTGGTGGCTCCGCAGCTGACACACCTGATGCAGCCATCATCAACATGGCCACCACCACAGCAAAGTAAAATATAATCTTCATTGCCTCCATTTCTGAAAATTTTCCCGTAAATGCTTTTTGTCCCTGTGAGAAAAGAAACTTGAGAAGAGAAGGCAGAGACTTGGAATGGGTGAAAACAAAGGGCGGCTATAGGCCATTATATAGTTGCTGCAAGAGAGAGGAAAAAAATGTTAGTATTATTTATTTATTTTCTTATCGGGTCGAGTGCCCCAACATTTTTTTTTGAAACATTCTTGCATATGAGAACTTCTTAATACCATTTTATTGTACAATTTTTTAAAAAAGGAGTCGTGGCAATCATTGCCTATGTTATGGGTAACTGCGACCTGTTTTGAGATTTTAAGTATTTTTTGAGATGAGATCAAATAGTATAATTTTTTTCTATAAAATTTATTTAAAAAAATTTATTTAAGAATCAAACACAAATGAATATTTCTTTGAAAAAACACAATTTGCTTCCATTTCGTCACTCATACGAGTAACTTTTAATATCATTACTATTATAGTTATATGACTTATTAATATCTCTTACTTTAATAAACAATTTATATAATATATATTTAAAATTCCTTATGTTTAATAGGTGTATTATATATTATTAATTATAATAGTTAATACGTATTTTTTTACACCAACTAAAATTATAACATTTTTTTAACAAATATTCTTAAAATAAAGATATTCGTTAAATAAACTTTAAATTATAAAAATTATATTAATCGATGACATATTAATAATTTATTAACTTAATCTATTTAACTTAATTCGGTAAAGTATAAGGAAGAAATTTTCTCGTTTTCGAGGATTTCAAGGCTCTAGTGTTCCTCCTGTCCTGTCTCAGGTTTGCGGGCAGTCGCACCTGCCCGTTTATTGGTTGGACAGAGTGTCTTTATTGGACTTCTCGGTACCATACAGCTGTCGCCAACGGTTTGCAGGCCCACCCCTCTTGTTTCTTTTTTTTTTTTTAAGTTGCTTTTTCTTTCTTTTTATAAATGACCAAAAACAAAGTTGCTTTTTCTTTTTTTTAAAAAATAATTTTTAATGCCTTTATTTAAAGTAAAATAATTGGGTGTTTACTGCTTTCTCTCTTGAATATACCTTCATCCCAGCCCGTTATGTTATTTTCATGCTGTGTTTCATGATTAATATTTATTTATAATTAAAGTACTTATTGACCGTTTAAACTTTTTAAAAAGATGATGAATATTGGAGATTCTTGATATTAAAATAATTAAAAAAATATTATATATATATATATATATATAAAATCAAATATATGAAGGATATGAAAGTGTCAACTAGCTCAATATTCTTGATATAAAAATAATTAAAAATATTATGTATATATATAAAAATAAATAAAATATATGAAGGATATGAAAGTGTCAATTAGCTCAATTAATAAAGTCTTTTGCATCAACTATGTATGATAAAAAAAGAAGAATATATTGTTGTAGAGCCTTTTCATTACTGTCATTATATGTTTAGCTTTTACATATATATTTTTTGATTAATAGCTTTTATATATTATATAGTAATAGATAGAAAATAGATTAATGGTACGATTTAATTTTTTCTGTATAGATTCTTAGTGATTTATGTTGTATATTTAATTTATTGTTTAGGTATTTCCAATGCATGGATAATTTAACAAAATAGTGGGGATGGTGACTGTTGAGCTGGTTTTGAGACCTTTGTTACCTGGATTCAATGATTCTTGCAATTGTCCGTATATAATTTGGACATTGAGAATTTTGATGTCAACTAACTAATCCCTTTAACTTATTCTCTCGTGTTTGCCATGTGGTTCGTGATGATTGAGCATTTGCAGACTACATTTTTGTTGGCAGAACTTTCATTTTAAAAAATAAAAAAGAATTGAAAACGTAATTTTGGTATCACATGGCAAAAGGTTGTTGCATTTTGCACCCCTAATTGGGAGTCACATAAGAGCCTCACATTCAAACATCAATAACTATTTCAAGGTTAATTCAACATGATACAATTGATCACCTGCAACATTCCAGATGAATGTCTGTCCTTCACAATCCTCTGCGTGAACCACCTGAAACGCTGCTCGTTTTGGGATAAACTTATCTGAAACATTTTCAGCTTTATCTTTCTTTACGTAGTAAACGTGCTCCGAACACTTGACCACTCAGACTGCAGTTTTCACAATAGATATGTCAATTAGGTTTACAAAAAGAAAGAGAGAAAGATAGCTTAAAATTTACACTTTGTGTTCATGGTTTGATGGTTACTAATGGTAATGGTGGTTCAGTAATCAGATAAAATAATTGATACCGGCAAAGTGGTTGAAAATAATAGTCTTCTGTCACTTCTTTCATCTTAACGGTTTCTTAATTTAGTTTAAGGGATGCAGAACTTTAAGCTCCTTTTTTGCTTTTTTTGGTCAGAAGCTTCTCAAAACTCAATTCAGAATTCAAACTTTACTTGGGCCCTCTTTTTCAAAATCCATTTTGCCTTTTTTGAGGAAAAAGAGCATGTTCATAACGGTATAGGTCCCCATTTGAGAAGTGAGAACGAAGAGAGTTGGTCACGTAATAATCTAATATGGCGGCCACAATTCTACTGAACGTTTGGCAAATTATGCTCTACTCAAAATTTTTGGTTTTAATTTTCCAGTGACCTGTTCATTTGGACAGTCATAGCTTGAAATAAATGACCAAAACATTGTACCAAAAAACAAAAAGACCAAAACATTAATTCATTATATTCATCCCAAATCTTTATAAAATTTATTATATTAATCCAAAAAATCATTCATTCCAAAAAAAATAAATTTATAGATAGTGTTAATTGTACACTTGTGTTTACATAAGATGTTTATTCTTGTAACAAATTCTTATATTATTTTTTTTAATTATTAAATAAAAAAATATTAAATATTTTTTATATTTTTAAAATATTAGATATATTTATTTTTTTATTTAATATTTTTTTTTATTTAATATTAAAATAATTATTAAAAAAATTATAAAAAGATATAACATTACTCTTTTAACAATATTAACAGTTAAGAGAGATCTAATGTGTTTTAGAAAGATTTAAGATGAAAATAAAACTTAAAACAAAGTTAAGAGACAAAAAGTATTTTTTTTAATTTATATAATGAACTAATTATATAAGCGAGATGTTAAGGAATGGTTAGAGTTAAGATGAAGTTTAAATATATATAAAATTTAATTTATTTAAACTTTAAATATATTTTAAATTATATAAATAAATAATTTATAATAAATATTATTTATAAAATTTAATTTATTAACATTAAAATACAAAATTATAAATATAATTATTCTCTATTCTTTCTAAAAATCTCCCTTAATTAAATAAAAAATAATCTTCCTACTTATATTTTCTCCCAGTTCATTTCCCCGCCCCACTCCCACCCCACAGCCATTCCCCTTTTACTGTTTCTTTCCCCCAACATATCTAAAAGCTTTATTTTTTTTATTGCATCCATCCATATGAGTTTTTTTTTTAATTTTTAAAATTATAACTTTAACCATTTTGACGTTGGCACTTGGTAACATCGAAATGGGTAAATTTAAAATAAAAAAAATAGTTTTTAGTTCGTTTAATTGCAATTAAAAATTATGACTAAAGAACTGAAAAATTGCAGCTAACTGACTAAAGCACCATCAAATCGGGCTAGGCCTTCAGCACCACCGTTGATTGACCCACTCCATTCCAATCTCACAAACAATAACAATAGAAGACGTCAATGGCAGAGATCTATCTCGACTGCCTTGTCTACATTGTATATGAGCCTTCCCTACCAAAGATCTAGGCTTTGTGTGGAGTCCTAGGTGGTGGCTTGGCCATGGTCGTGTGGGGTCGTGTTTGGCTATGTAAGGGAGGTCGACGGTGAGCGGCACTAGCAACATTGTGGTTGACGACCTTTCTATTGAAGGAGGTGCTGGCTGAATTGGCAAGAGAACTCGATGGGGAAGACCATGGCAACAAGGATGTTAGCAGCTTTGATGGCAACATTGTGGAGGGAGTAGGAGACGAGGGTGGGGCGGGTTTGATAGTGGTGCGCATCTGTTGGTGACAAGGAGGTGTGGTATGCTGATCTACCTTGGCGGTGAAGGGTGCTTTGTGACATGTAGGTCTTTGAATTTTTGACCAAACTGTCTTAAAGGGTTAAAATATTTATTAAAATGTCATTATTTTTAAACTATTTATCAGAATGTCATCGTTTTGGCCATGGTGACATTTTTTAATCTTTGTTGACCACGCGTGGGATACTGTAGATCTGATTAGGCGTATCCAACCGTATCTAGCACCAGATCTTGGCGTATCTTAACCCCTATAACCCTCCTCCCTCTCCCTCCCATGACAACCTCTTTTATTTCTCAAATTTTCACTCTCTCTAAACTCTCTAACTCTCTCTCTTGTGATCAGTAACTTGTGACCAAATCATATTTGTAAGTATTTTATCATTAGATTATTATTATTATTGTTATATATATTATTGAATATTTTAATTGTTAGAATTATTGTTTATGTTTTTGAATTATTATATTAATTATGTTTTGTATATTTTTTATTTTTAGAATTATTATTTATGCTTTTGAGTTTTTATATTAATTTTGTATTATATATTTGTTTTATTGTTAGAATTATTGTTTATGTTTTTAGTTTCTATATTATTTATGTATTGCGTATATTTGTTTTATTGTTAGAATAATTGATTATTATTTATTATTGTTATTATTATTAGTTACTATTATTATTTATTATTATTATTATTACGAATTGTGTATTTATTATATATGTTTTATTGTTATTTAGTAAGTTTTTGGAATTTATTTGTACAAAATTGAATTGTTTGTGTTGTTATTATTCAGAAATGTAAGATGATCAAACACCTTGTTGTTGTTCTTTTTACTACTGATGGGAGAACGTATGAAGGTGAAGAGGGTCTAATGTACAAAGATCCTCGTCCCAAGTCTATCATGATTCAACGTGATACGACTATTGAGCTTTTAAAAAAGAGAATTCATTTGAAATCAAGACTCCAAGAAAATCAAGTTGTGTCTAATGTTGTGTACAGATTTTCACAATAGAGTAATGTTCTAAGATGGATAGCTCTTCCATTAGAAGATGATGAAGATGTTGCTTGCATGATTGATTGCTTTGATCAGCATCCTAACTTAACTTCTATGGAGTTGTATATCGAGACAAAAATAAGTGAGCACAATGAGCATGCTGAAGCTCCTTCTGAAACAGGGTTACAAGTTGGTCCTTCTAATCTTGCTGAATCATCGTACCCTATCAACACTCAATTCTCCATGACACATGCTCTTATCCTAGTACAATCTTAAGAAGTTGGTACGTCTGCAATGCCTGAAGGGAGCTCATTTAGGTTGGACCTTGAAACCGATAAACCGCTTATGGCAGATGCATTATCTGAATAAGCGATGATGAAGGGGAGATGCCTGGGGGTGAAGATACAGACACTGACTTAGAAGAAGATCAATATGACCTTGAAGTAAATATACAACAACTAGTCCCTCCATTGGTAGTTGCTCCTGAATCTACGTATGTGCCTCCATGCCCTCAGTTTTCTGAAATCAATTAGGATGCGCTGAGTACACCTGATAATCTGCCTGAATTAGATTCTCGTGGTATTTAGAATCCAGATGAAGAATTATATGTCGGGTTATAATTTCCCCCTAAAGATGCTGTCATTTTGGCCCTAAAACATTATTCCATTATTAGACATTAGAATTACAAGGTTGATGATTCTGATACACGGCGACTAACTGTTAAGTGTCCCAGAGCCGTTGATGGTTATAATTGGAGGGTCAGAGTCATTCTAAGCAAGAAATCAAACATATGGGAAATTAAAAAATATAATGGGCCTCACAACTGTGTCAACCCAGTCATGTCACAAGATCATCAGAAGTTAGACTCTCGTATGATCTGTTCTTACATTCTGGAGATGGTTAAACAAAAACCCAATGTACCTGTATGCTTAATTATTGAAAGGGTTCGATGTCAATTCAGATATGACGTGTCCTATCAGAAAGCTTGGAAGGCAAAACAAATTGCCAATGTGAAGGTATTTGGAGACTGGGATAAATCTTATGCGGTATTGCCTAGATGGTTATTTGCCATGCAAAGAGACATGCCAGGCACAATGGTGGAGTTGCAAACCGATGATTATGTCGAGGCCAATAGAGTTGACCGTTCAAAACTTGTATTTCATCGCTTGTTTTGGACATTCAAATCATGTGTTGTTGGATTCCAATACTGCAAGCCCATTATTCAGGTTGACGGTACTCATTTGTATGGTAAATATCATCATAAACTATTGATTGCAACAACACAGGATGGCGATCGAAAACCTCTGCCCATTGCATTTGCCATTATTGAAGGGGAAACAAAGGATGCTTGGAGTTGGCTCTTAGCATTGATTCGAACACATGTCATACAACAACAGGGCCTATGCTTGATATATGATCGACATCAAGGCATCATATAGTTAGTGGCGAATCCATATCTGGGATGACAGCCACCGTATGCGCAACATGTTTTCTGCATCTGGCATATTGGTAGTAATTTTAACAGCGCCTTTCACAATCTGGCCCTAAAGAAATATCTGATTAACACAGGTAGTTAAATATTTGACATTGTTCATAAGTTTAGTATACTAGTTATCAAATTACAATTTAGTTGCTAACACCAACTCATTTGATATTTTAATATCAGGGTATGAACCAATGACATACAAATTTGAGGCTAGGTTGGAAAAGTTGACTGCTACTTCCAAAATGACAAATTGGATTAATTTGATTCTAAAAGAACAATGGAGTTTAGCATATGATGGTGGTTCTAAATTTGGTCATATGACGATGAACTTATCCGAGTGTATGAATGAGGTGTTGAAAGGTGGCAGAAACCTACCAATAACAGCACTTGTTTAGATGACATAGTATAAATTGGTAGAGTACTTTGTTAATTGAAAGGATGACGCCAACGGGAAACTTGTTGATGGGGCAGATTAGTCTGATGATTTTATAAAAAGCTGGAATGTCAACATGCTCAAGGCAAGCTCTCACCAAGTCTGTCGATTTGATATACAGTGAACCAAATTTTTTGTCGAAGAGGCATTCAACCCTATAACACAATAGAGTGGAGTTAAATATTCCCTAAACCTTCAAGAAGACATGTGTGATTGTGGCCTATTTCAAGCGTTACATTTCCCTTACTCTCATGCAATAACAACATGTTCTTCCAGGAGACTTGACGTTTTTCAATATATGCATAGTGTTTACAAAATGCATACTTTGTACAAGGTGTATGAGGTTAATTAGGGTATCATCAAGGATGAACCATGGTGGCCACCAGCCTCGGCGATTACATTGGTACCCGATCATTAATTGCTTTGATCTAAAGGTCGACCCAAATCAACTCAACTTAGAAATGAGATGGATTGATGCGGACCAGGATCGGGACAAAGATGTAGAAAATGTGGTGAATCTGAACATAACTCTCGTAGTTGTCATCGTGGTGGATCGACTTCTTTGACGAATGACCAAGTAGGATGACTATCTATGTGTAACTGAAGATTTTTAGTGTGTAATTTGATAATCTACGTGATTATTTTTGATTAATATCATTTTGATATTATGCTTTTACTGGTGTCTATTAATTTATGCTTGATACACTCATATTTAATATGTATATTCGATTCTATAGTATGTTTTATTATTTGAAGACTTACCCAATGTTCTTATTTGTTGCCTGATTACAACGTGAGACATGACATTCTACTTGCGCCCAGGCCTAGAGGACCCGTCAGTACTGGAGTTGCAGGACTTTCATGTTTCACAACATATATGGCAAGGAAGACTAGATCGTCATCTGCGTGTTAGATGTACCCATAAATTCAGACATATGGACCCAGATAAGCGGATACTACCATATCTAGAGCTGGCTGATTTCGTGGGAGTTGCCCATATGGGATATTGCACCTGTTGGTGTATGCCCTAGTGGCCAATACGTTTTGTTTGTATTTACATACATTATATTATGCTATTTTATATGAGGCATTTCATTTATTATGTTCTTTTTTTTGGTAAACATGATAAAGTCCTTAGAATAGTAAATTTGATACCATAGGACACCAAGTGGATGACTTGATCGTGAGATCCTATTGGATAAAACACTATTCTTAAATGTCCCTAGTCAAGTATTATTGTTAATTAGGACAACAATAATGCTTTGAGACTAGTATGTGCGTAGACTGATGACCACATCTCACGGGTCATGGATATGAGATATCAAGTCTACACATGGATACATATTAGAGTAATGATGTATTGGACGGACCGCCATGAGAACGCTACGTGGATCGTTACGTGAGTGTCATAAGTAATTCTCATAGTGATAATGGTGTATGTGGTCCTTTGACCTGAAATCACTACGATTCCTACATGAGGAGTTGTGTGTTTTAATGCCATCAAACGTCATCTGTAACAAGATGATTATAAAGTTGGTTATTAGACATACCGCGATACATGTGGAGGGATGTGAGTGACCTAGATGGGATTTGTCCCTCCTACATAACAGGAGTGATATCTTCGGGCCCCCTGATTGAGTGAGACTATGAAATGCATGGCCATGCTCAAATGAGTCAATATGAGATATTGATCTCATTTGTCATTACTATGTCTACTCGGGAATCAGGAAACTGAAGATTGAACTAAACAAGGGTGACACGTTCCATGCCTTGTGTTCAATTTGGATATCTGGACAAAGGGACTAAACTACACGGAAACATTGGTCACAGATAGGTTATGTCAAATCACTGACATTCTCATTACTTGGGTAGCAGTGATGTGTTGCTAGATACCGCTCACTGTTTGTAATATTAAAATGAGATTTTAATATTACTACCAACGTCATGAGAACTGCGGGGTCGCACACACTTAGAACAGACTAAATTGGAGTAATCGAATCCAAGTTGGACTCGGATTCAATTGTGGGCCTAACTCATGACGGATGGGTTTAGGGTTGCACCACTTACCTTGCTACTTGCTCACACTCACTTAAGGCAGCCACTATTATAAATAGTGCTTGCTAAGGGGGCTGCTACCGAGCTACATCACAACCCTAGCCGCACCTACGGAAAGTGAGTGAGAGATAGTGAGGTCTTCTTCTCCTCTCTTCGCGGCTAGCACTACGAAACAGAGGCGTGACTCCTTTTGCAAGTCTGTTCGTGTGGATACCGCAGAAACATCGTCGCTATTACGGTGTTGGTGATTCACCTCGCTTGTGTCTGTCACGCTTCAAGAGGTAAAATTTTAAAAAACCTCGGATTATGGATTTTTCGCATGGATCCTGTGAGGGAATTCTGTTATTCCGCTGCGAGACTTTGATCCGCAAATTCCCAACAGCACCATCGATCACTCCCTTATTACGGCATTGGTTGAGAGATGGCACCTCGAGACACACACATTCCATATGCCTACTGGAGAGTGCACCATCACATTGGAGGACATAGGTATTATCTCGGGACTTCCCATTAACGACGATGTAGTTACTGGCCGTATATCCCGTCCAGATTGGATGCAGCTATATGAGACATTGTTAGGATCGCAGCCTCCTGATTCACACATACTAAGTGGACGTATTGATATGTCGTGGCTCTGGAACATATTCCGTACACGACTTACCCAGGCTGACGGAGCTGATTACGTGATGCAGTGTGCACGGGCGTACATTCTTTGGTTAATCAGGGGATTGCTATTTCCTGATCATTCTGGTAGATACGTACATATGATGTTCCTTCCTCTGTTGGAAGACTTTACCGCTACCGGGAGATACAGCTGGGGATCTACAGTCTTGGCCTATTTGTACAGAGAGTGGTGCAAGGCCACAGATTACAGCGCGCACGAGATTGGAGATGCTTGCATACTATTGCAGTATTGGGCATGACACAGATTTCCACCCTTGTCCCTACACTTGTGGATGATACTGATCCTGTCCTTGCTGCTGCCTACGTTACTGCCAGTAGTCCCCTACGTCCACTGGGATTTCAGTGAGTTTCTCAACATATCTGTACATTAGTTTGTTATATATACTACTTATGTTGACATCATATGACC
Source organism: Ormosia emarginata (assembly GCA_029884605.1). NCBI lineage: Eukaryota > Viridiplantae > Streptophyta > Magnoliopsida > Fabales > Fabaceae > Ormosia > Ormosia emarginata. The sequence goes on along the minus strand of JAQQTP010000057.1, from coordinate 1,398,207 downwards.
TTGACATATATATATGTGGCATAAACATAAAGTGTTGACTGAAACCCCAATGGGGGTGCTTCCGTATTACCGTCGGTACTTTGATCAGGTGAAGAGTGATGAGGTCAGTATTTGTTTACATTGATTTAAATAAGTTAATTTGTCTTGTTTTCTAATTCTTTATACAATTGTGATTGCAAATAATATGTTGGCCATATACGAATGAGATTGTGGCTTCACTGCCAGCATTCTATGTCACTGGTAGAGACATTATTCTAGTAGTGGTTCCATTTATCTTTTTCCACATTGTTGAGTGGCACCAGCCAGACTGGGTGATGCATTAGTTTAGTCTAGACTAACCAATACCACGGAGACCACACCAATCTGACGAGTTGCACTCGATTACATTAGTCGGACGACATGACGAGGATTGGCGAGCCACACACCTTGCACACATAGCCATCTGGGACAGTCGGAGGGAACAGTGTGCGGTTGGTTGGCCTTTGGAAGTTTCGCTTACTGTGCAGTCTGAGTATATGCGCTGGTACAGACGGATTACCAGGCGTTGGATTTCCCGAACTGGTGCATCCATTGGGTTTATGGTAAGTTTTTTTTACTAATATGTTCTGTTATTTGTTTTGTACATTTTGTATCTTATATTGATAATGACGTGTTATATATGTATCTTAGGCTGACATTGCAGAGAACGTCCATGCGTCAGCCAGGAACCCTAGTTCGGGATTTAGTATGGCTAGCCTTCAACAGTCCATAGAGGACATCTTATCTTCAGTGAGGGAGCATGATCGCATCACATTGAATGACCTTCGTCTAGCTCCTCTTGCAGATGAGATTCTCGGACCATCTGAGCAATCCGATGAGCAGAGGTCACGCCGTAGACGGAGAGGGTTAGCCAGTACTCGATCACGACTACGACTTCTAGATGACTCTAGTTCTTCTACTGTGCCTAGTACTCAGTCGTCGCTCACTTCTTCTGCTACTTACCAACCATCTCAGCCACCACCTCCATCGTACCCGCCATATCCTGGTTATCCACCATCTACGGCATACCCCTCACCTACTTACCCTTACCCACCATATCCTTATACCTTTACCTTTACACCGTCATTTCCATATCCACCGTATATGGGTTACCCACCATATCCGCACCCATCACAGTCAGGACCTTCTTCTGATCCCCTTCACAGACCACCACATTTTGACCCTGGCCCTTCTCATTAATGTATATGTACTACATTTTATTACATTTGCTTAATTTGGGATGACTGTATATATATGTACCAGATTTTTCTGTTATGCTTATACATCTTATACGTGTTTTGTTGATACAAAATTCAATATATATAAATATGTTTCATTATACAGGATGAATTATTTTGGAAACGTCTATTTTTTAAGGGAAATTTTGTCAAATTTTTTATAAAATTGAAATGTTTAAACTATTAAAGTTAATTGATTTTGTTATGCTCGCTTGGCTAGTATTCTAGCCCATCAATTTAAAGTGTAAAGCTTGATTATTAATTAAGTTTAACTTCATAATTTTATAAACTCAATTTTCTAAACCTGGGCTCGCCTTAGATTTAATTAAGTCGAATATTTTAAGCCTAAGTAACTATGTCAAAACGGGTCGTCACAGCCCATTCGGGCCAGTCCTAGCCCATTCGAGCCCGTCCCAACCCATTCGAAATCAGGCCCAGCCCATTCGGGCCAGTCCTAACCTATTCGGGGTCAGGCCCAGCCCATTCGGGCTCGTCCCAGCCCATTCGGGCCCATCGCAGCCCATTCAGGCCCGTCCCAGCACATTCAGGGTCAGGCCTAGCCCATTCAGGCCAGTCATAACCCATTTGGGCCAGTCCCAACCCAGCCCATTCGAGGTCAGGCCCAGCCCATTCGGGGTCGGGCCATTCGAGTCTTGTAAGTTTCGGGCTGATATTTTCCTAACCCAGTCCAGCCATTTTGTCAGGTTATTTGGGCCGACCCATTGGACTTAGCCCATTGTGTCACAACAGGCCACGCAGGGGGATATGCCAGAGTGGTTGGCGTATCCACGTGGGATACGTCAAGCGCTCTGGCGTATCCCACGTGGATACGCCAATCGTACTGGTGTATCCCATATGGCCCAACAAAGATTAAAAAATATCACCGTGCCTAAAACGGTGGCATTTTGATAAATAATTTAGAAACAATAGCATTTTGGTAAATATTTTAGCCCTTTAGGGCAGTTTGGTCAATTTTTTTACAAATAACCATATTTTCATGGAGTAATTTATGATTTTGACTTTTCTACATATAACTTACTACCTGATGAGTAGATCAAGCGTCCACATCGATCATCTAATCTCCACACACTTCAATGCAATACAATGGTTAACTTAAGGGGTCCATCACATGGTCTCTTTTTTTGGGAGACCATGTTAAACGCAACCATCAAAATGGAAGTAGAAATAGAATACCTTGCGATTTGCAATTTCAATGAGCTAATATGGTAATGAGTATGTGTAGATCCAAACCTGGTAAGTGGCCTTCAAAACCTAATTTGTCCTTTCTCTCATGTGCCTCTTCCTCTCTTTCCTACTAAAGGTTTTCCATTTCTTACACTCACTCATAATGTTTAGTATTTTAACTTCTGCCTTTTTTTATTATTGTATTAATAGAAATTAATTTATTTTGTTTAATAAAATTATAAAATTGTTCTGGACCACGATATTCGGGATCCTGTCCCATAGGTCAACTCAACATGCATCCAGTTAGAGTCCGTCATTGATACCTCAACAAAAATACATGGTACATTGTTGAGATCCCATCATAATGGATGTCAGACCACAGCAGTGGGTAATAGTAATGTTACTGCAAGATTTGTGCAGTGGATAAATCCTATGAGTATCCATAACTACCAATCATGATCTTGCGTAATAATAGCACTCATAATCGCATTTGATTGCTCATAACTACAATATCAATATTCCGATTTTATAGGGATCATCTGCAACTATTAAGGGAACGTATCTCCCTATCCAATCTCTATAAATATCAGGTTCAATCACCTCTATCAGGTATCTATTACTTTGTAGCTTAAACGCTAATTGTGCACAACCTGACTTGAGCGTTAGAGTGCCTTTACAGGTACCAACCCTCCCTCGTTACAACACGCTCTATCATTGTTGCGCAAGGAGGAAAACACCAATACGAGCCTATCTAGGTACAACTCAGTATCCACTATTGAACATTTGCGCCGTCTATGGAAAGCATGTAACACCCCAAATTTTAGCTAAATTACGATATTGTCCAAAATATACTATTTTATATTTTTCTGTGTGCTATAAAATTAATTTGACTATTTCATGATTGTATTTGATCGTTGTGTATGATTTACTCTGAATCAAGAAAATAATAATTTTTGGGCCCGAAAAAATCTTTATCTAATTATTCAGAGTTGGGGGATCTTACTAAACCCAATTTCGAATGATACGTGTATCAATATTTTAATTTTTAGAATATATTTGTAAAATAAAATATTTTATATTATAATATTATTTTATTATTTGATGGACAAGACCCTCTTGACTTAGGAGCGATGTAGCTTTCGCCTAGTGGATAATAGGAATCGGTAAAGTCTTTGTGACTTACAATTCAGTGAACTAATAGAAACCAGTCAACGAAATTGGCCTGAATTATTTCTAAGCCAATGAGAGCTAGTCAACATAAATGGCTTGACTTTCTAAGCCAATAGGATGTTAGTCCACAAAAATGGTTAGACTTGTTGGTTAATTACTAGAAAAACCTAACTAAGTTAACTTAAACCTAACTAAGTTAATTCAAAGTGCCTAAGTAGTAACTAAATGAAATAAACCTAGTTAGCTATTCATTAAAGTCTTAGTTAGAGAAGGTTCTAGTAAAATCAATAAGATGGTTAGTTATCTTAAGTAACTAAGTGGTTGGCTAAGTAACTAAGAAACCTAACTAAATTCACTTAAGCCTAACTAGATGTCTAAGTGAGCCAAGACTTAGTTTGCTCTCCCTTGAGCCATTCGATTATGGACTCTTCAAGAAGGTTCAAGATACTTGGTGACTTGATTCTCTAAACCTATAGGAAGCAAACTTGAAGACAAAGCCTTGGATATCAACCCTTGATCTCATCTAGGGCTATTAGGAGGTCTTGGAAGGTCAACTAAAGTGGCCACCTCCATTGTGCTCCATGGCTATGCATAGAGTTAGGAGACCATTTTTCATTTCATCATCATCATTTCAATGACACAAATCTCCTTTCTCTTTCTTCCAAGAACCAAGAACACCATAGCTTCTCCTTTTGAAGCTCATGACCAACACCTCCAAATCATACCTCCACTCTTCTAAATTTTCTTCCAACACCATTTCTCAAATCTAAACATCATTCTAAGAATCTTTCATCTTGAGAGTTTCTTCAAAATTATTCATTTGAAGCTTAGAAAACAACCTTGAAGTTTCTTTCCTACAAGGTAAAAATCATTGTTTCTTGTTTCTAACTTGATTCTTGAAGTTCTAAGCCATGATTGATCTATGGTTTATCTTTTTAAACCACAATTTATGACTTTATAAATTGTTTGAGTTTGTTAGGGTATTTCTTGGAGCCACACGAAATCACTAGGAGGAAGTCCAAGAAGGTTTTGTCTTCCTTAGAGGTAAGAGGAAGATTTAATCTCATCAATCAAGTATTGGTGGTGAGAAAATGGATGTATTTATGGTGAAGAATCCATAAGGATTCATTCACTTGGTTGTTTTAAAGTTTCTTATTTATGATTAATTTTGTTTGCAAGCATGTCTATAGTTTTAATATATTTAGTATGTGTTTAGGAATGCATGATAGCTATTGTAGGATGTGAATAATATGTTGAGGATTTGTATGAGTGTTCCAAAGAACACATGAAGTTCACGGCTTCACCACCACAAAGAAGACCAAAATGGTCTCAACTATTTTCTAAAGCATGGATTAATTAATTTAATTGGATTAATAATTTTTATAAGGACTTAGATAGTAGAAAATAATTTCAAGATGATTTATAAAAGATATAGTGAATTTCGGCCAACATGCCATTTGAGATACCTTTGATCTAAAATAATTTTCCAAGTGTGAACTATATAATTAAATTAAAGAGAGCTCAATTTCAATGGATTTTAGAAAACAAAATAAATGAAATTATTTTAGAAACTTAATTAGAGAAATTAAGTAAGGATGAGAAATAAAATGAACACTTGAAAAGTACTAACGTATAGCTCACCATTTGGGTTTTGAAGTGTGTTAGCAAGTTTCGATACGTAAATATTGGTTATGACTAAGAAAGACGATTTTTAAGGGAAAACGTAGAAAATACTACTTAATGGATTTTCTATACAAAATGTTGTAAATAAATTTAGAAATAAATATATAATGGAGAAAGTTTTAAAATTTAATTTAGAAAGCAAAGAAATATTTTATGTAGTTGAAAAATATTAAAAAAGTCTTACGCGTATTTAAAATAATAATTTTTTAAGTTACACGATTGAGAAAATGATTTAAAAACACTACACGATTTCAAAAACGTCAAAAAATATTTATGCGATTTAAAAACGTTAGAAAAAGGTGACACGACTGTAAAAATGTGATAACATATTTACGCGACTGAAAGAAATAGTAGTTTACTGTCGAGTTAAAGTGGTGGACTCGGACTTATTGAAAAATGGTACTGCTAAGTGGTGGCGTACTATTATGGAAAATACTGATAAAGTGGTTATTTATGTATTTTTGGCTCATACACATGCATTGAGGAATATGTCAATTTGGTTGAGATTAGCAATAGGCTTGATAATCACATATTTTGTGCATTAATAAACCCTCATTTTTAGTCATTTACATTCTCCATGTGCTTAATTGATTAAGCTTGGTTATGTTTTGTAAGTTTAGACTCAAATTGGACTTAATTGATTTTTTCAGCATTATTTGAGTCTTACACTGTTTTTGTATTTCCACCATATCTTGAGTTCTAGATGTGTCAAAATTATGTATCTTACCTTGTAGGAAAGATAAGAGAGAGCTCTACAACTTTGATGAAGAGCTCAAAGTCTCATTCAGATATCTAGTGGAGCTTATTGGGTCGGAAGTCAGAACATGAGTTTTGTGTCTGGAACCTTAATAATGTACAGTAATCAGAGCGTAACTTGGGTTGTTTATTGTTTTCCTTTGTTGTAATTTTCTTTTGCTCTAAATTGAACCTATGTTCATCTTTCTCTTCTTCTCTCTTTCTTTCTTCTTATCTATGAGTAACTAAATCTTCATCTTGCTTGGGTGAAAGAGTGAAGCTCTTGGTAATGAAATAAGGTTAGATTATTCTATTTCTTCTGCTTAAATGATATATTATCAAATGGACATTATATGTGTTGTATTTTGTTTCCAATCAATTTAGAAACCTTCTTTGTATAATGGAGATCTTGATTTATTGTAGACAATAGTATTGACACAATGAATGTTTGAACTCATTTACAAATATTGGTAGATAATTAAAGGAATCATAATATGATTACATATATAATTAAACTTTGAATGTTATATTTTTCGATTGGAACCTCCGTTGTATGTGGATTTCAATTGAGTTATAAAGAGAAATAATCTTGCCTTTAATTTATTACCAAGAGTGGATCTCCTAACCCAAGTAAGTTCTTAAATTCATTTGTGAACATCTTTTATTACTTTTGGTGTTGTGACAAATCCTTTTCTTACCTCAAATAATTTCTTTTCATTAATTCCCTACCGATCGACCTCGGATTCCCGAGAAAATTATTACTTGAGACAACCTGCACTTGGGTTTGCATCCTTTAAATCCCACAATCAAGGCTAATGAGATGAATTACATCGTAGTGCGGGTGTGATAGGTGTAGTGTGGTTCATTGAGTGAACTTGGAGGTGTTAGTGTGCAGAGGATTCCACATGTGGATAGTTGATAGCTCCTCTAGGTCGTGGTAATGGGCAACGCACTAGCGATCTCGACAAGCACCATTCTTAATCAAGATCTAGTGGAGACTGTCTAGTACAATGCCTGTTGTATATGACATATTGACTGTGTACTATTTACACGACGTTTGACTGTGTAATATTTGGCTGGGCAGCTGAAGCTACGGACATGTCTTCCGGATCATTCTCTCTGATATTGTGCTTAACTCTATAAAGTAGGAATAAGTCTGTGTACATGTGCATATATAGTCTGCATCATAATGTGATTATTTATTTGATATGAGATATTATGTATGATGTGATAATATAAATTGTTGTATCAATTGTTATATCTGTATATACTGTTGTTTTCTGTGCTGCTATGCTGGTAGTGATGTAGATTGTCTCACCTTTTTGTATATATTTTCTGTATTATTATTTATGTTCCGTAAAGACTTTGAGGAAGAGGAAGAAGAGCAGCCTTTAGATTGTCAGTACTAGGAAGAGCAGCATCCGAGCGACCAGTGCGAAAAAGGTGAGCCTCTTGATCTTCATATCATTTGGATTGATTGTGGCACAGTATAGCTTTACCGAAGTTTTTAGGATTCGTGAAACTAGAGTTTCATTGAGGTTTTGAGGCCTGGCGTCCACGAGCTGATAGAGAGTCGGTTGTTTATGTAGGACGTTTGATTGTGTCCCTTTGTAGGGAATTTGATGGTGCTCCGATATTCTCTAATACTTTTTATTTACATCTAGAGTTGTCCTTGACTATTAGGCGCTATTGGGGTGGACGTTTCCATGTCCCTAGTGAGCTTAGTAGTGTGTCGACTGCGCGAACTCCTGTCTGTAGGGCTTCACGACACCCTGAGTTTCTGTCTTCCGATGATCCCCCAGAGGAGGATCCTTCGGAGGATCAGAACTTTTAGTTTTGTACTTGGACTAGTTTATAGTTTGCTTTAAGCCAAACAATTTACCGTTTTGTTGAATAATTTGTAGTGTGTAAATTATTTGTATCCTTAAGACAAAATCATATGTATATTATGGTGTGTATTTAATAGTTTGTTTCAAATTCATATTCTGTTTATTTTATTTAATGATATAACGTGCAAAAATAAAATTTCTACGACTTATATTATTATATGTTAATAAATGTTTTATAACTTAGGTAAAAGTTTATTATAATTATTTGAAAATGTGACATCCTCAGTAGGGTGTTACAAAGCATATGTTCCGCTTTTGCCCTTCCCTCAAAGGTATCAATGGGTGAAGCTTGATCATCAATTTGGAAAATTTTTGGAGGTACTCAAGAAGCTTAACATTAATATTCCTTTTACAAAAGTTCTCTCCCAAATGCCCTCTTATGCTAAGTTCTTGAAAAATATTCTTTCCAATAAAAGGAAGTTTGAGGACTATGAAACTGTTGCTTTGACTGAAGAATGTAGTGCTATCATTCTGAATAAGCTTCCTTCTAAGCTTAAGGATCTGGGTAGCTTTTCAATTTCATGCTCAATTGGGAACATGAATATTAACAAGGCCTTGTGTGATCTTGGGTTCAAGCTTGGAAATAAAGTTCTTGTCGATAACTCATTTCTATGTTTCTGTCCTAGTAAATTATGGTCAAAGAGATCTGAACCATATGAGATTGTGCGAGTCTTATCGTACAGAGTGCTTGAGGCGAAGAAAGAAGGCCAAAAAACATTCTTGATTAATAGTCAAAGAGTGAAACATTATGGAGAAAGAGTGAGGACTGAGCACAATTCCATTGACATCACCTAAGCATGGAACCAACCCATAGTCAAGCTAATGACTATAATTTAGCACTTCTTGGGAGGCAATCCAAATTTTCTCTCTTTGTAACACCCACTGTAGGGTGCCATATTTAAACGTTATTATTACCGAATTACCCAAAGTTCATAAATTGTGATGTTATAATAAAAATACAAGTTGTAAAATTTCTTGATGTCGATAAAATAAACTTAGCAGAAAATAAAAATATTACAACATCATCATAAATAATTTACATTATATATACACAAGTCTTAGTACTGTCATACTTAAATATTTACAGACTAGATTCTCAAAGTATTTGAACATTATTCAAACTAACATATTGCCCAAGCATTACTAAGCAGCAGAACCCTCAGATGGGTCCTCCTCAAATTCCTCAGCAGGTAGGAATCCTACTTAACACGACGTCCTACAAACAGGTGTCTGCGCAGACGACACAATACTAATCTCCATTGGGACGTGAAACCTACAGCCCCAATACCGTCTAATTGACAGCAAAAATTCAATATGTACATATATGATTACAGAAATGAACGAGTCTCCATGAAAAATCCTATTCATGATGACCGTTAAAAGTCCCTGATAAATGAGTCCCTCCTCATTAGGACTCAACCTCTAAGCACCAGCTCTACTGTGGAACTGAATTGTACGTACCCAAAGAAACTTGACCGGGGTGCCATCTGATCAAAACTCAGCTTCCTCTACAAGAATCTGTTCCTCTTCACCCTCTTGTTCAATCCCTTGTTCAACGTCTTTACAATATAAATACAGTACAAAATAGGCATACAAAGAGGTGAGATCACCAACGCTAATACCAACATAGTAGCACGGAGATAACACAAACAACACACTATACAGATATATCATATCATAATTACAATCATGCCATCAACATCATTTATCATCACAATTGATGAAATAAACAATAATTATGATCATGCCCTCAACAATATCCAAATATTCAACAATTCAATTATCATAAAAAATAATTACGATAATGCCCTCAACAATATCCAAGTATTCAACTGTACAATTATCATAACCAATATTCCTCAATTAATATATCATACAGATATAGATATTCAGATTATGCATGTGCACAAAGACTCAATTTCCTACTCCATGGAGCTAATACTCAAGTCAAAGAAATTGATCCAAAAGATCTGTCTGTATCAACATGCCTCAGACCACGTGCCATTATTCTCATTAGTGTTTGCACATCTAGCATATACACGACAGTCTTTAATAGCTTTTGATTAAGAATAGTGTCTCGGTTAGGATCATCGGTGCGTTGCATCAGTCTAACCCACGATACAGAAGAGTTACCAACTGCCCATTATGAGCAACCCGCACCCCGATGCCCTCAAAGTTAACAAGTGACTTACACTACGTATATCGCACCTACTCAAGAGGTGTACGTCTCTCCTAGGTAAATAGCCTTATCTAGTCCATCAAACCTTTTCAATGCATGTACAATGCACCATTCTCAGTTCAAATTCATAATTCATATTCAGGGTCTACACACTGACCCATTTTCAGTTCAAATTTATAATCTCATAATTTCTCATATAGTGTCCATACATTGGTCCAACAATAATCCTACTGTATATTCAGTCGCGAAATCATATTATCGAGTTTTCATAGTCACGCAACACTTTTGTCACGTTTTCACAATCGAGCAACATTTTTGTCGCTTTTTCAAAATCACGTAGTGATTTTTCATCGTTTTCTCAATCACGTAAAATTATTTCATCATTTTTCAATCGCATTAGCGATTTTTCCACAATATCTCAATCGCGTAAAAATATTTAAATGCTTTCCAAATCGCGTAAAAATATTTAAACATTTTTTCAAATCGCGTAGCTTAAAAATCACGTTTTTAAGTTGCGTAACACTTTTTTCACCATTTTATAACCACGTAAAATATTCCTCACTATTCCAAACATCATTTTGGACTTTCCAAAAAAATCAATGTCATTTCCAACATCATTTTCTACATTTTCTCCTTTAAGAAAACCTTTCCACAATTTATTCTATAAATTCACCATTTCATTGAATTAAATCAATGCTTCCAACTTAAAATTTCCTAATGTGCTTCAAAACCCCAAGGATGAGTTATACGTTAGTAAATTTTAAGTCCCCAACGTATTCTTTATAATTCTCAATCAATTCAAAAAATCAATCCTCTTTAAAATAAATTGAGGTTCAAACACTTTCAACCTCTCTTTTTCATTCATATACAAAAATTCCATTTTACAAGTGACAAAACACTTTGTTTCCATTTCTTTAATCCTTGTACTAGATCAATTCTATTTCCACTTTGAAATCACTTTGTTTCATAAAACCAAGGCATTACAAGCCTTCAAAATCGTGCTACATGGCCATTGAAACCATCAAATATTTTTCCTTCTAAATCAACTAAGTTCCATTCATGTTTTTACACAAACAAAACCATTAAAATTCCTCCAAAAACCGTGAGACTCTTGTTCTTTGAAACCAATCCATCTTTTCTTTTTCCTTTCCTTTCTAATTATTCAATTTTACAATTCATGAAAATTTTAGTTTGGAAACACCTATTTTGAGGTGTTGAGGCCGAAATCCTTATGGTCATTGGAACCAAAATTCCTTTTCCTTTCTAACAATTTTTTATGACATACATAACATATAATCAACATATTATATTTCAAGTATACCATAAAAGCAATAAAAATCATACTAATCATGCAAGCATAAATAAACCATGTAAAGCACAGAAACCACATAAACACCCACAAATAATTACACAACCATGAATATGAATCCTCACATGGATTCACCATCCACCAAATACAAATTCATCTATCACTACCATACTTGGTTAGTGAGATGGATCTCCCTCTTACCTCTTGAAAAACCTCAAAAGCTCTTTGTTTTGCTTTTTTTTCAAGTCCTTCACTACCAAAGGTTTCTTAAACACAAAACAAAACATATATTTATTAGCATATTAAGCTTCAACAAGGTAAACCATGGATCAAACATGGCTTAGAACATGAAAAAGAGATAAGATGTGAAGTTTCCTTACATTTCACCTTAAAATCCCTAGAATTTTGCTCTTGAAGAAAGTCCTTGAAGATGATGGATTTAGAACTTGGCCTAAACTATAAAGTGTCTTAGATTGAGGTATAGATTCAAGAAGTAAGGTTGTTTGAAATTTTTGAAGAGTGATGGTGGGTTCAAGAGAGCTTGGCTGTGAGCTTGGCTTGAAGAAAAATGAAGAGAAAAGTTTGATAAGCTTAACTTTTTGGAATGATCAAGAATGAGTAATAATGGTCTTCAAACCTTGCCATACCCTTAAGGCCATCACAAAAACCGTCCCCCCCCCTTGTACACTCCTTGAGTGAGCAATCTCACTAGCCACCATTTTAAGCATTATTAACCATTGATTAGATCAATGGTTAGGATTAATATAGATTCTAATTATAGCCTCTAGATTGTAAGACTTAATCTAAGCCATTAGATCTTTTCTCCTTGAAATCCTAGCCATTAGATGTATCTCCAAAATGAAGGGTCAAGATCACCTCTTCATACTTTCCATCCAATAGTCATAAATGGTCCTAGCCATTTTATAAGACCAAATCTCCACCGTTGATTAAATCAATGGTGGATATCCAAAGCCTTCAACATTAAGCTTGCTTCCTATTGGTCCGTCATAAAGTTGTCATAACCACTAATGTTGACTAAGCAGTATATTATTTATTTTTATCTGCTATTACCCTTCAAACAATATTTTTACTATATTTTTATTACCCGATAATTAAATACAGTACAAAACACAGTAAAAGAAAATTTTTAAAACTGTTTTCAGTTTCGGATTTAGTAAGATCCCCAGTTCCCGTCTCAATAATACAAAATTTTGTACCTGTAGAAATTTTTTTACTTTTTCGGGCCCACCTGGCCCCACGTACAGCCCCCCTGGGCCCACAAACAGCCCATGGATAATATTAAAATAATCAAAAAAATATAAAAATTTTATAATCATCCACAAAATCATAAAAATTATAAAACTTATAAAAATCAAATCAGATTACGTAAAATAATTACGACTTAATAGTAATAATTAAATAACATAAGATTTTTCCCAGCCCGAAAATTATTATTTTCCGGACACGGAGTAAATCACACAAATCGATCAAATATATTCACGGAATACTCAAAATAATTTTACAGTACACAGAAATCACTAAACAGTAGAATTCTGTTAACTGTCAAAATTACTGTCAAATAGTTAGGAAATTTGGGGTGTTACACTTTTTTTTTACTTTCTTATTTTTTATTTTGTTCTTATTTTGTTATTACTTATTTTTTTATTTTGTAATTAGCTATTGTTGAGCTGACTTAGGTGCCTCCTTGAGTTCAGAGCCTTTGTAGGGGGTATATATAGTTATTGGCTGCCAAAAAGATTTTTCTTCTCTTTCTTTTAGTCTCTTTATTTTTGCATTTAGTTCTTCATTTTGTTTTTTAGTTTTTGCTTTTGTTTTTCTTGTTTTTCATATATTCGAGCTCATGGCTATACGCCTTTCCTCTGGCTCCACCTCTCCCACCACCTTCATAATCTTGCATTTCCATTTTTAGGGAAGTTTCATTGTCCTTTGTTTTCTTATTTTTATCATTTTTTCAACATTGAGGACAATGTTGATTTTAAGTATAGGGGAATTTGACATGTGGATAAAATACACACATCTTGTGCTTGATTTGAGGTGGATTTAGGTGTGCTTTGATTGATTTATGTTGGAATTTATGCCACATTTAATCTAATTATCCTTGGTATCTCATGATTAATCTTTCTCTATGTTTTTAGGTCCAAAAGAGATGTCTTGACATGACTCTATGAAGCTTTGGATGGATTCATTACAATGGAGTTGAGCTCAGAATTTATATGGCCAAGAGTCATAAAGTTTTTGACCTTTGTGCAATAAAATAAGCATAATATGAGTTACAGATGTCGAAATGAGTTGATTTTGGTGGCATTGGAAAGCTAAGAAAAAAATCTACAACTTTCATGAAGACTACTTATCCAAATTCCAACATCTGAGCGATTAAGGAGTTATACATAATCGTGTTTAACTTGAAAAATAATTTTGTCAAGCTCACACAGCCCTGTCTAACTTCAATGAAGCTTCTGACTTGGAGACACAGTCGTATCTTCCCTCTACGTCAAAATTATGCTATTTTTTAAGCTCATACAATTGTGTCGAAGGGAGATATGACCGTGTCTGTCCTCCTGACCTGAAAAAGAGGAAGTTTGCCCTCCCTAAATCTTTATAAATTGGGGAAAAATGCTAAACCTAAGAGGGCTTCTTAGCAGAAACTTGTGTGATAGCTAATTTAGAGAGGAAAAGGTAAAGAATTGGAGGTGAGAACTTAGAAAACAAGAACAAGAGTCATTGAAGTTCAACCATTGAAGACATCTTCTCCATTTTCATCTTCTCCATCTTCTCTTTTTATTTTGGAATCATAGTTGTTTCTTTAACCTTTGTTCTTGATTGTGCTACATTAGTCATGAGTGGCTAAATCTCTTTTTCTAGGATTGGGTTATAACTCTCTAATTTTCTTTGATGAATTATTAATTTGATTTTTTGTTAATGTGAAATTATTGTTCTTGATTCATTCTTGGTATGCTTAATGCTTGTGGTATGTTGCGCTCCATATTTACATGATCTTAGGCTTTAGATGAATGATCGAAAAATGAAATCTAATTACTTGATAATCCAAGAATTGAACTTAGGAATTGAGACCTAGAGCTAGACTTAAATCCTTCAAGGGTTAAACGATTGCCATAAAACTTAATGGGTTGGAACTTGGATTAATTACCATGAGAATAAGATTGATGAAGTTTTAGCACATTTTTAGTGCCAAGAAATTGAGCTTTAATTAATTTAGGACAAATTGCCTTCAAGAACATAATTGAACATTAGCAAAGATAGGATTACAAATTATTATAAGAAGTAGTGTAGTGAATTCCTAATCCTAGGCCTTTAAATCTTTGTTGAATCTCACCTTTTCTAAATTTGTTTGCTTTCTTTATTGCTTTGAGTTTTGTTTTTATTTTAATATAGCTTTCACTATTACTTTCGTTCGCTTAAATAATCAAAGTTATCGTAAGAGTTAGTAATCAATTGATCCTCGAGGCAACGATCTTTATTTTACTACTTGTGCAATCTGTGCGCTTGTGAAAAACCAACAACATTAATCAAGTTTTTCTTTACAATTTTTTATTTTTTTAAATCTAAATTGAATTACTTAATTTAATTTGGATGTTAATGTAATAATTGCATAATTATATCATGTTAATAAGGATTAAAGAGACCAAACAATGCATCAAAGGCTTCTTGCATGTTGTTTGTTAAGCTTGGTTGAATTCTGGGTTTTAGATTAATTTAGGATTAGATGAGTACTGAATTCATTTAACCTTGATTAATTAAATTCTGGGTGCTTATCTAGTAGATAATTCATGGATTATGTTAAGGCTACTTGATGTGATCTAAGACCAAGAATATGATTAGCAACTGAATGGAAGAGATTAAATCATGCATCAAAGGTGTTTGATGGATTGTTTTGCTAAGTTGAATTATGGATTTTAAGTTACTTTAGGATTAAATAAGTACTTAATTCATTTAACCTTGATTAATTAAATTCTAGATTGTTAGCCATGACAACTATCACCTAAGAGGAGGGTGAATTGAGTGATTATAAGTGTTTAAAACAACATTAAGAAATTAAGCATTTTGAAGCACTCAATTAATAAATGCAGTGGAACATGCATAACAAAGGTACTATTAGAAATTACTCAAATACAACTTGTAACACCCCAAAATTTGTTAATTTACTGTAATGTCTGAAATGTACTGTTTTATGTTTTCTGTGTACTGTAAATTTATTTTGACTATTTTGTGACTGTATTTGATTGTTGTGTATGATTTACTCTAAGTCAGGAAAATAATAATTTTTAGGTCGGGAAAAATCTTTATCTGATTATTCGGAGCTGGGAGATCTTACTAAACACAAATATGAGTGATACGTGTATTAATCTTTTAATTTTTAGAATTTGTCTATGAAATAAAAATATTATATTTTAATATTATTTTATTATCGATTGGACAGTATCTACTGACTTAAAAGTAGTAGCTTATGCCCAATGGACAATAGGAACCGAAAAAGTCTTTGTGACTTACAATTTGGTGAACCAATAGAAATTGGTCAACGATGGTGGCTTGATTTTATAAGCTAATAGAAAGTGGTCAATATTAGTGGTTGGACTAGTTAGTTAGTAACTAGAAAACATACCTAAGTTAGCTTAAACTTAACTAAGTTAATCTAAAAAGCTTAAGTAGTAATTAAATAGAACAAACCTAGTTTGCTACCCATTAGAGCCTTAGTTACAAGAAGATTCTAGCATATTCAAGAAATGGAGGAGTCATTCCTAAGTAACTAGATGGTTAGCCATGTAACTAGGAAATCTAACCAGAATGACTTAAGTATAACTAGGAAACCAAATGAACCAAAACTTGGTTTGCTCTTCCGTTGAGCAATTCGATCAAGGCACCTACAAGAAGCTTCAAGAACTAGATGACTCAAGTATCTAAGCCTACAGGAAACAAGCTTGGAGGCAAAGGCTTTGAAGATCAACCATTGTGTTCATCTAAGGTCATTAGGAGGTCTTGAGTGGTCAAACAAAGTGGTCACCTCCTTTGGGAGCTCCACGGCCAAAGGGCTTTAGGAGGAGCTAAGGATGACACTTTGTTAGTTCATTCCATCTTAATCTATTTCCTAAAGCAAGTTTCATCAAAATTCTCTCCTTTCTCTCTTGAGCACCTCATGGCCACCACTCCAAATCCATACTTCCACTCTTCTATAATTTTATCTAACACCACTTCTTAAACCTAAACACCATTCTAAACACTTTTCATGTTGTAAGTTTCTTCAAAATCATTCATCTTATGCTCAGAAAGCAAGGTTAAAATTTCTTCTATACAAGGTAAAAATCCTTGTTTCTTGTTTCTAAATTCATTCTTGAAGTCTTAAGCAATGATTGATCCATGGTTTTTCTTTTTCAAAGCTTAGTTTATGATTTTGTAATTTGTTTAAGTTTGTTAGGAATTTCTTGAAGGCTACACGAAATCCATAGGATCAAGTGAGAAGGGTTTTTGTCTTCCTTAGAGGTAAGAGGGAGATTTAATCTCATCAACCATGTATTAGTGGCGAGAAAATGGATTTGTTTGTGGTGAAGAATCCATAAGGATTCATTCACTTGATTGTTTAGAGTTTTTCCTATTTGTGATGATTTTTGATGCAAGCATGTCTATAGCTTTGATATATGTTTTAATATGTGTTTATGAAGGCATAATAGTTATTGTATAAAGTAGGATGTGAATAACATAAAAATGAATTGCATGAGGGTTCCAAAGAACCCATGAGGCTCGCAGCCTACACCACCACCAAGAGGACCAAGATGTCCTAAATTATTTCCCTAATCAAGGATTAAGTGATTTAACAATAATAAATTGGATTAAGAATTTTTATAAAAGATTAGATGATGGGAAATAAGTAAATATGATTTATAAAGCATAAAATGATTTTTGGTCAACATGCCTACTTATAATGTTTTTAATTCAAAATTATTTCCTAAGCATAGAATTATGTAAACTAAAGAGAACTCAATTTAATGAATTTTAGAGAATAAAATGAATGAATTTATTTTAGAGCTTAATTAGAGGAATTAAGTAAAGAGGAAAAATGAAATAAATACTTGAAAAGTACTAACGTATAGCTCACCCTTTGGGTTTTGAAGTGCGTTAGCAAGTTTCGAGTTGTAAATATTGGTTAAATCCAAGACGGGAATTTTTTTTAAGGAAACAATAGAAAATACTACTTAAAGGATTTTCAAGAGAAAATGCTGTAAGTAAAGCTAAATAAATATATAATGGAGAAAGTTTCAAAATTTAATTTAGAAAGTAAAGAAATATTTTACATAATTGAAAAATATTAGAAATACCTTACGCGTATTCAAAATAATGATTTTTAAACTACGCAATCGAGAAAACGATTTAAAACGTTACGCGATTGAGAAAATGATTTAAAAACCCTATACGATTGCAAAAACGTTGAAAAATATTTATGCAATTTAAAAATGTTAGAAAACGGTTGCTCGATTGTGAAAATGCGATAAAATATTTATGCAATTAAGAATAATAGCAATTTACTGTCGGGTTAAAGTGGTGGACCCGGTTATATTGAAAAATGGTACTGCCAAGTGATGGCATGTGATTGTGAGAAATCATAGTATTGTGATTTGTGTATTTTGGCTCATGCACTATGCATAGAGAAATGTGTCAATTTGGTTGATATTAGCAAGTTGCCTAAGAGATGAATTACACTGTAGTGTAGGTGCGATAGGCGTAGTTTTTTTCATTGAGTGAACTTGGAGGCATTGGTATGTAGAGAATTTCACATGTAGACAGTTGGTAGCTTTTCTGGGCCGTGGTACCGGGCAACGCATTAGCGATCTTGACAAAGCGCTATTCTTAATCACGATCTAGTATAGATTATTTGGTACAATGCCTCTTGTACACGACGTTTAGACTGTGTAGTACTTGGTTGGGGCAACCGAAGCTACGGATAGATCTACTAGATCATTCTCTCTGAAAATTGTGGTTAGCTCCATGGAGTAAGAACGAGTATGTGTACATCTGCATATGTGTTCTGCATTATGATGTGATATTTATATTGATATGAAATATTGTATACATTGTGATAACATGATTTAATGTATTGAATGTTAGATGGCGTCCCGGGGCCGACGAAGGCAGGGAGTGGATGCCGGTGTTAAGAGAAAGCATCAATGAGCGGCTCTTGGCAGGCTTCTAGGTGAAGGGTCCCATGAATGAATTGAATATGCGCCGGAATGAGAGGGATTCAGAGACTGTGCAGGTATGAGACTGTATAGTTGAGGATGGCTTAAAGAAATTGATTAGGCGTAGTCATATCAACAAGTTGTAACTTCTTTTCGGGAGCTTAGATCATAAGAACTCCACAGTTAAGCGTGCTTGACCTGGAGCAATTGTGAGATGGGTGACATCCTGGGAAGTTTCTTAAAATACGTGTGAGTGAGGACAAAGCAAGCTGAAAAGACTTGTGTTGGTTTGTGGAGACATTCATCAATCCCGCAGGCAGTCCTGGGATGTTACAAATGGTATCAGAGATGGGACCTCTCCTAGTACAGTATGGTTCAGGGACGAATCAGGCGGAAGCTGGTGGGCATGTGGCATCTTGGGTCCGACAAGGGCGGGGAGTGGACGTCGGTGCTAAGAAAAATTATTAATAAGCGGCTCTTGGCAGGCTTCTAGGCGAAGAGTCCCATGAATGAACTAAATACGCACCAGAATGAGAGGGATTCAGATACTGTGTAGATATGAGACTGCATAGTTGAGGATGGCTTAAAGGAATTGACTAAGCGTAGCCATATCAACAAGTTGCAATTTTTTTTTAGGAGCCTAGAACATAAGAACTCTATGGTTAAACGTGCATGACCTGGAGCAATTGTGGGATGGATAACCTCCTGTGAAGTTTCTTAGGATGCGTGTGAGTGAGGACAACTTAGGCAGTCCCGACACGTTACACAACTTAGGTTATAGGATAAATCAAACAAATAAGCTGGATATCAAGTTCAACTTAAGCATATATGATTAAAGCACAAATGTAAAAGAGATGGAGTTGAGAATAGCAAACACAAGAGTTTATCATGATTTAGCCACCAACCACTTGGGGCCTACATCTAGTCCCTAAGCTTAACCTGAGATTTTCTTCACTATCTCCTAGACTTAACGGGTGCTAGGAAAACCTTTGTACAAGCAAGAACACTCACTACAAGAAATTCATGATTTAAGGATGAAATTTTCCTAATTAGTGAGGGATTTGTGAGGGATTAGTGAGGGAAGTCTAAGTCCTCGCAAAATTTAAAAAATAAATTCAAGGGAAAAATAGCAACTTAATAGCAAGGGAATTACGAGGGAATATTTTCCTCGTTAAAATTAGGGAAGGAATTGCCCGAGAATTTCCCTCGCTATAAGCATAGTTAAAACTTAGTAAAATAAATGATGGAATTGCAAGGGATAATTTTCCTTGCTAAAATTAGCGAGGGAATTAGCGAGGGATAATTTCCCTCGCTAAAATTAGGGAGGGAATTGCAAAGGGTAATTTCCCTTGCTAAAAAAGTAAAAAGAGTAGTAAATAAAGAGCCAAAACCCTTAGGTTAGAATCAAAATACCCACAACCATCCCACCCACAGCCCCTGACCACACGACACCCATGACCTTCCCCTCCACCACCCATTCCTTTCCCCTCTTTCTGAGCATAGCAGCGATGTGATGATGCTTGTAGCCGCTCACCTACTCATTTCCCGTCCTTTTTCTTCCATCTCCCACTATTACTCCCTGTAACCTCTCTCTCTTTCCACTCTGTTTTTCTTATCTAGGAGCTCCAGCTCTGCCAGCGCTGCGCCGCCGCTCAACACCACCACCACCTCAACTCCCCTCCCTATTATCACAGCCCTGACACGTCCTGCCTTGCCCACATCATTGGCAACCTCTACTAGACCTTCCTCCTCCTTCGCTCCTTCAAACTCGTTCCCGAGCAGATCTTAAGGTCAGTGAGTCAGTAATGCAAATTTGAAATCAAATTAGGATTCTAGTTTTCCAATTTTTGATGTTTATTTAAATTATTGTTTATTCGATTTAATTAAATATTGCTGATGTTAGAATTGGGGTTTTAAAATACTAAGTCTATGTTTGGGCAATTAGGTACCTCATGATCCCAAACCCTTGGCCCCTCCTCTTGCATTTACCTTTTTATGTTTTTGTGAGTGTTTGTAGTGCCTTTACATTTCCTTTTCTGTTTTTGTGAGAGCTTTCTTCTTTGTTCTTGTACAAATCCCCATTCGAGGCTGATATCTTGATATCAGTAGTGATAAGGAATTTTAGCTATTCTTCTTCACTATAAGTGTGCTTTGTTTTTGGGTTCCTATCACGTAGTCTATCTATAAGTCTCCTTATGTCACCTGATTGCTTGATCATTGATTTGAAGTTGTTCTACAAACATTTCCCCTGTGCAATCAATTTATATTACACTTAGGCTGCTTCTGACAAAGTGCCTCTTTGTTTTTGGTCTTTAGGGAGGAGGGGGATTTGAGCCTAGTTCCCCATATTTGATGGAGAGTCAGGTTAGCACCTGAGAAAGCTGTTGCTCAGGTGGCCGATTAATTATCTCTAATTATAATGTCTACGATATAGTGTGCTCTACTTCTATTATTTTAAATGTTACTAGTTTGTGTTGTTGTGTTTCTTCTTAACCTATTAATAATATCATTTATTTGGATTTTTTATAGCTTTTGGAGGAAGATTAGGAAGGAAAGGATCAAGCTACCTTGAGATCAAAGTTTGAACTTCCTGTGCAGGTTTTTGGAAAACTTTTGTTTGAGAATTTTTTTAGTCTTTATAATGGCACTTGGATATTTATCTTCACATTTGAATTGGTGTTAGACTGTCATTATTTGCTTAACTTTGTACTATGTTTGCATTTTTGGTGGAAAGAAATAAAGAAATACAACTCCCTAGTAGAGAAAGGAAAGAAATATTGAATGGTAAACAAATATTGTTTGCATTTTTTTTTAAAAAAAGGAGAAACTACTTATTCTTGTTTTGCAATTATAGTAGAAAGTGATAGAGGACATTGATATTTTGGCTTCATCTTCATGCCAATTAGGTAATTGCTTGGAAACACCTTTTTTTTAGTACATTGCTTGGAAAAACTTTATTTTATGAAAAAGTTGTGTATTTGCTAATAAACTAAGAGAAAGGAATGGTGGAGAACATAAGAAAGCATATTGTGAAATTAGGACGAATGTAAACATATATATTTAGGTTGAGAACCATCTTGGTTATTTTCTCAATTAGAAATGAGGTCATTTTAATTAAAGGTCATTGTGACAATAAGTTGGACAGTTGGTCCATGACCACATATTATCATATTACTAATTATATAACTAGGTTTTCAACTTTTGTTAACTCATCTATTAGATTGATTAATTTTCATTATAAACCTGTGCACTTTTTTTTTATACATAGTTACATACTACTTTTGAAGTTTTTAGGAACTCAGTTTTTTTCCATTGTCAGTTTAGGCTATTTCTTTTGCTTTCTTCCTCTGTTATTTTTAGTTGTAAACATAGTGCCAAGGTTCTTGTATGCTAGGGCTTATTTCCCTCCTATCAAACAAAATGATATGAGAAAATTACTAGTCTTGTATGAGACAAAAAATGTTTCTGTTCTCAATTCTGGATTTAGAGTATCTATTATCCTCTTTGCTTGCACTCACTCTTTTTACAATAGAATATTATTCTATAAAAGGAAAAAAGAATTTAATATTAGTGTGCTTTAACAATAATTTGCTTCCCATTTACTAAGTTAGCCTTTTGGTATATTATATTTCAACATATTTTATCTGGTTTTTATAGTTACAAAAACTTTTTTGTAACGTAAACTTTTGTGTTTCCCAGTATTATTGTACTTGAACTTAATAAGGTTAAAATGTTTTTTCAACATAAACTTGATAGTATAATTCTAATTTTAAGTTTACCATGTTCAATAAAAAAGAATGGGTGACAATAATCAAAGTTATGGAGTCACAATTATCAACAACCATGCTAAAGAAGAGAATGCAATCATACCACATCCTGGGCAATGGAAGTAGTCCTTTTCCCTAAGAATAAGCCCTGACCCTCCACACACCTCACATCTTCTTTGAGCTATTTATAACAAAATGTAAGAAAAAGAAGACATGAAAAATATTAAGATTCATAATTTATGAGTTAGCTCCAAGCCCAACCAACCAAAAAAAGTCACTTACTATCCTTTTGCTAAATTCAATCCCCGCCACCACAAAAGGTGTAACCTGACGAGCGCCGAACTCAGTCAAAATTATAACCGAAGTTATTACCTAAGCTTGTAGCACAGTGACAACACCGGATCATCTCCTCAAGGATCGTAAATGCAATTTGATCAAATCAAGTGAAAGTTAGCAAAAAGGGGGGTTTGACAGTTTAAGATCGCACTTAACAAAATTAAAAGAAGAAATAACAATTAAAGAGCAGTCAATTTAGAAACCTATCCAAGATTGGGTGGATTCAATCATAGACCCTTCATAAAACACTTGAAGCGCAATTGAATTGTTAATTTGGATCTAACCGAGATCTCTGCATCAAATCCAGATTTCATACTAGACGATCGCCTAGAATTCAATTAACAAGTGATAAACACAAATCCGCAATCGCACCATTCATGAAAATCTATGTTAATTTCAAGTACCGAATTCAATTAACTTAGGCACAAATCAGTAACCTAACCTCTTCAATTACGTGATTAATTTAGATCAATCAGTTCTAAGTTTCATCACAAATCTCAATCTTCATTTATGTGATTAGTTTAGATCAATCAGTTCTAAGTTTCATCACAAATCTCAATCTTAAACCAAGATCAATCAGATCAACATAAATAGAATCACCATTCATGCATTCAAGATCAAGAAGAAGAAAAAGAAGAAGAAAGAGGAATTCAATTACAAATCAAACACAATGCATAACCAAGGTCTCAAGAATCCAAACCACAATCTCTTCAAGAGTTCTAAATTGACCCAAAGTAGCTTAGCCCTCCATTACCATGAAGGGGAGCATCAAAATATACAAAACTATGAGAAACTATGAAGAAGCAAGAAGAAACTTAGAGAGAAATGAAGGAGAATTACATGTTGTTCATGATAAATGGTGCCTTTTATAGAAGTCTAAGGTAACAAAATGACAAAGGGAAGCAGGTGGATGAGTGGGTGAGTGAGTGGAGTGTTTGAGTGGATGGATTAGTGGGTTGGTTTAGTGGATTGGTTTAGTGGATGAGTGAGTGGAATGGTTGAGTGGTTGAATTAGTGAAAAATGCCAAAGGACTTTTGGTGAGTGGGAAATTATGGACATGAATAGGTGAGTGGATGGATGAGTGGATGGATTAGTGGATGAGTGGGTGGAGTGGTTAAGTGGTTGGATTAGTGTATGAGTGGATGAATGGGTGAGTTAGTGGATAAGTGGATGAGTGGATGAGTGGATTAGTGGATGGATGAGTGGATTAGTGGATGGATGAGTGGATGGTTGAGGACGAAAATTTCGTGTCTGACTTGGAAGCCAAAAACGACCCACTATACTTCAGAATCACGAAAAGTGTTCTTCATGAAAGTTGTAGATCCTTGTCTTGGCTATAAAATGGATAGCTGGTTTGTCCAATTTGGCTTCCTTAAGCCCAAGATATGTCCCAAATACCGTAGGTTGCTCAAACCCAACTTCAGCACCTCTGTTCCGACTTGCAAGCTCAAAATGACCTACTAGACTTCTTTTTCTCAAAATGTGTTCTTCATGAAAGTTGTTTATTTGGATCTTGACTATCCAATGTCCAAATTTCAGCCCATCTCCATTATTACATCTTGAGATATGATTTTTTTGAGTGCACACTATTCGGATTCTACTGACAGAACCCGTATTCTGACTTCCATGTCAACTTAGGTCCCTTAGACATCTGAATCAGACTTCGAGCTCTTCATCAAAGTTGTAGAGCTTCCTCTTAGCTTTCCTACAAGGTAAAATTCATGTTCATCAGATATTAGGAACTCAAGTTATGGCCAAAATACAGAAACAGTGTCAAATCTCAATAATGCTGGAAATATTCAATTAGGACCAATTTGAGCTCAAACTCACAAAATCATACCAAACTCAATCAATTAAGAATATGGAGAGTGTAAATGACTAAACATAAGGGTTTCTTAATGAATAAAATATGTGATTATCAAATTCCCCCACACTTAGCTTTTTGCACTCCTGGGCAAAACTCAAGACTAAAATTTTACAATCAAGAAGAACAACCAAAGGTTCAAGGGATCAAAACATTCATGAGTTAACAATTCTGCACATCTCAAACCAACAAGCAAGGTATCTTCAACATGAATCGAGAATGATAGATCTTCACAAGATTCCCTCTCAATCTCTCAAGTGTTTAAAGGGTAGGTATTTCACTCAATTCAATCCATGAAAATTGCACTACCATAAGCTTGCTTATCTTCTACTTCTCCACTACTCAAAACACATGCACACACAAATCATGAGGACTTTATTACAGGTTGTGGTGAGGTCAAGGTAACAGGAGAGGATAAAATGGATATGAGAAGATAAATACTAAAGAGAATAAAAGCAAATGAGAGCTGAGTTCAAATAACAAGCATAAAAGTTCATACCAACTCTAGTGTATATCCCTTTACATATTCATTTCCCAATCCTTTTTTTTTTAAACACTTGGTTTTTTTTTCTCTTTTTTTTCTTTTTTTTATATATATGAACATAACTATATACATACATTTTTCACTTTTTTTTTCTTTTTAGGCACTCTTTCCTTTTTCAACAACTATTTTGTACACACACCCCCACACTTGTTCAAAAACTCATCCATTAACCAAGCTAATGTTCTTTTATTCCCTAAGGTAAAGTAAGAACACGATTTTTCATTTAAGGCACATAATGAGCTAGAAACAAGGAATGGTCAAATAAGCTCAAAGGGGTTAAGCAAAGGAAAATATACAAGGTTGGCAGGAATCAGAGAATTTTCAAGAAGTCAAAAGAGTGCTTGATATCATATTGAAAACAAGGTTGGCTATTTGGTTAAACTAGCTAATTAAGAAAGAGGGCCTCAATCATGTTTATGCATGCAAGTGAAATGTAGCCTCAAAAAGAATCAAAGCAAGTTCTAGAGTGGTCATTAACATGAGTGAAAATCACACAAGAAAGAAGAGAATGGCACAAATGTTGAATCCATCCATTAGGCTCAAAATCTCACAAGGTATGCATCCATCAAACTCAATTCATCAATTCAATCATCCATCACCAAGCATATCAGTTCAAGAAGGGAGAAAAGTTATTCAATCATGCAATGAACCCTTTCTTTTTTTTTTTTAACAAAAAAGAAACTTGCTAAAATCTCTCCCCCACACTTAATATAGACATTGTCCTCAATGTGAAAGTGATAAATAAAACAGAAAGAAAAGAGCAACACAACCTGATGAGGAGTGAATCAACGCCAAGCGAGAAAGAAGCACACTGCCGTCGATTCGCATCGGACCACGAAAAGAAATCAAACAAGAAAACGTTAGTACTTCCACAATTTAATACTAATTAATTACTACCTAAAAAAAAAAACTCCTTACTCTGCCACCAATTAAGATGCGTCTCAAGAGTAAAATTACTCCTTACTCTGCCATCACTAATTGGTTTAATAAGTCCATGACAATCATATCATACTTTCCAAACAAAACAAAATTTTTTTTTAATAAAATTAAACCCATTAAAGAGAAAGTGTCAGATCGGGCTTTTGTTTCTTGTTACTTCCTTCGCTGCTTCCTATTGACCAATCTATCTGAGCTAATACCTTATCAGGTACATACTCAAAAGCTTGTAATTTATCAATGAGCTCATCAATAGTGGAGGCAGAGATAAGAAGTTATCTTGCCGAAGGAGTGATACATTTCTGTTCCACAGCTTTGTCAAGAAAAAATAACAAAAGATTAAAGAAATTATTAACATTCAACAAACCAATGGGTTTATGGTGGATGTTCAGTTCAGCCCAAGAGACAATTTGAAAAATCTCTTCCAAAGTACCAAAACCACCGGGTAAGACAAGAAATGCATCGAATTGTCAACCATTGTTTTCATTCGTCCATGCATAGATGTTACCTGAATTTCTTCTCCAATTGTCCTTCCAAAGTGATGTTATTTTCGGCTAAAGGTTTAGGAATAACACCTAAAACCCGACCGCCTCCTAAAAAGCGACAAGTGATACAACCCCATTAACCCATGACAACCTCCCCCATATACAAGATGAATATTCCTCGCAGTAGTGATCGACCAAGAGTGCTAGCTGCATTTACAAACTCTAATCCTTCCCATAACTCGACCCACAAAAACACGGACATTTTTGAGGTTACGAATAGAAGCTCCCATTCTATACTCTTCCTCCCTTTGAGTGTCTCGAGTTGAAGGAAAATGGAGTGTTTAAATAAGAAAAAGAATGGAAAGGGAATAATTGCACCTATAAGGGTAGGTTGGATGTTGTCGAAAAAGGTTGAAATTAAGAAACACAGAATCTTTTTTTTTTTTTTTTTTTGACTTCAAGAAAACCATCAAGGTAAAGAAGTCTAGAAACCCACGAAGGACCCCGCTCAAAGGATCGTCTGTACAAAAATCAAAATACAACAAAATGATACAAAGATAAAAGAAATAGAAAATGATGACATACCCGTATGTACAGGTTTCCATGGCGTATCTTTATCTTTAGCGCGTCATGAGTGCGGTGACATCACGTCCTTTTTTTTTTTTTTTTTTTGAAATTGTTAGAAAAACTTGATGAAAGATGAGTGTATACTTACTTAAGATTGGGATGGAGGTAGTCTGCTCTTTCGGCTTTGTGCCAAAGCATTGTTGACCAAGATTCGATCCATTCAAGACCAACGTAACATAGGGCTCAAAAGGGACAAGTGGCCATAATACGACCGGCCTCACATGTGGAATACAATCTATCTTCTTTGTTTTTCAATTAAGAAGGCTGGATCAGGATGCATGCATTTCCCCATTCACGGTGTGTGTTACCAAAGCCAACCCTAAGAAGTATACATTTTTTTGTTTTTTTTTCTGTTTTTTTTTGTTGTTTTTTTTTTTTTTTTTTTGTTTTTTGTTTTTTTTTTTTTTTGAGAGATGACATGAAGAAGAAGAAGAAGATGATATGTACAAATTGTTTGTGGATATGGCTCACATCACCTCGGTTTAACGTCCGATAACGGCTTAAACGTCTTCTATGAGTAGAGGATAAGCTTCCCATCCAATTTTCTTAAAATTGGCAAACAGGTCTTTTAGAGTCGATTCCCAAGACTGTAGCGTTGTTCTTCATCCTTGAAGAGATTCCACAAATTAAGAATTTCACCCCGCATCAATCCATAAGAACGCGTCTCAAGAGTCAATAAGATATCATCTAATGACTCCTTACTCAGTCCATTCTTAATGAAGGATTTATTTGCGGAAATCATCCCCAAAGAACGGCATTGTCTGTTACAATTCCATCGTCCACATTTGTAACAGACTTGTAACCTTTTTGCTCTTCTCCTTTTAGAATATGAACTTCTTCCAAGACCTGGCATGTATGAGTGAAATGAAATTGAGGACTCACCTGCTAATCGGACCTTCGCTTCAATTATCCATCGTACATCTTCTGGCATACCTTTGTGCATTAACAGTCTCAATCTTTCACATCGAACTTTGTAGATTTTTCTCAGAGCATTTTGAGGAAGAGAAGGAAAATGTTTTCTCAGGTTTGAAAGAATGACATCCATTTTGAAGGAGAAGAAGGATTCAGTTATTTTGGGAAACTGAAAAATAAACCGACTTAAGAGTCACGGAGTACCGTATCCGCCACTTAACCGGCAACACAAAGAACTCAAGAACTTGGTTTTCCAGGAATGGTTGAGTCTTTGTCCATTAACTTTAAGCGCATTACCATTCCTAGGATCCTCAATATCTACGGCCCCAGAGGATACACGTGTTTGACAGCAAAAGAACCGCGCCACCTGGATCTCAATTTTTCAAGGAGTAGGTGCAGATGATAATCTCAAAGTAGAACCTTTTTGACCAATTTCTACAACTTTTGCAAAAGGTGTAACAGACCTTGAATAAAGTGGGTCAATAAAATCCATACTGCAAGATTTTCGCTGTTGTTGTCGTTGAAGAAAAAGTGACCTCCACTTGCTTCCGAGTGACAAAATTGAATGACACTACCTTCCTCATTGTCGGGCATACAAATTTGTTTTTTTCTTTTTTTCTTTTTTTCTTCTTTTTTTTTCTTTCTTTTTTTTTTTTTTTTTTTTTTTTTTTAATTCATAATGCGGATGGAGAAGGTTCATCACCTCCACTTCTGCATTCTCTGAAGTTCATGATACTGTTTGAGGCGGTGTCCATTTACGATGAAAGCTTTGGCAGTGACCTCACTTTTAATCTGAACAGCACCAGAAGGAAAAACCTTAGTAACAATAAATGGTCCATCCCATCTAGACCTTAATTTGCCAGGCATGAATCGGAGGCGGGAGTTATAGAGGAGAACTTTTTGACCAATCTCAAATGTTTTTCTCAGAATCAACTTATCATGGAAGGCTTTGGTCTTCTCCTTATAAAGTTTGGAACTTTCATAAGCCTCCAAGCGGATCTCCTCCAATTGCTGCAGCTGCAGCTTCCTCTCCATACCTGCTTGATCTAGGTCCAAGTTGCACCTTTTCACTGCCCAAAATGCATGATGCTCAATTTCCACCGGTAGGTGACAGGCTTTTCCAAAAACAATCCGATACGGAGACATCCCGATTGGTGTCTTATAAGCAGTCCGGTAAGCCCATAAAGCATCCTCAAGCCTCTTGCTCCAGTCCTTTCGTTAGGTTGAACTGTCTTTCGGAGTATCTCGCTTGATCTCCCCGTTGGAAATCTCGGCTTGCCCATTAGTTTGGGGATGGTAAGGTGTAGAAACTCTGTGTGCAAGACCCCATACTTTTTCATCAAAGCTTTCATGCTTCGATTACAAAAATGTGAACCACGATCACGATGATGGCCTTTGGAACTCCAAACCTGCGAGAAAATCAGATCTAACAAAATCCACAACAACTTTGGAATCTTCAGTCCGAGTAGCTTTCGCCTCCACCCACTTGGATACATAATCAACAGCTAGCAAAATGTAAACAAAACCAAAAGAAACAGGAAAAGGGTCCCATAAAATCAATACCCCATACATCAAAAATCTCACTGAATAATAAGGATTTCTGGGGCATCTCATTCCTTCGAGAAGTGTTTCCTGTTTTTTGGCATTGATCACAAGATTTACAAAACACATATGCATCATGAAATAGAGTGGGCCAATATAATCCAGATTCCAAAACTTTCCTAGCAGTCCTTTGGGGACCAAAATGACCGCCACATGCAAGTGTATGACAAAAGCTAAGAATAGAATGAAATTCATTATCAGGCACACATCTCCTAATGACTTGGTCACTACAAAATTTCCACAGATAAGGGTCATCCCACACATAATATTTTGACTCACTTTTCAATTTATCAATCGAGCCCTAATAAAATATGCAGGGAAAACACCAAAGAACTAAGAAATTTATCAAATCGAAGAAACCAAGGAGTGTTACCTTGTAGCTTGAAAAGTGCTCATCGTGGAAGACATCATGGATAGGTAAAGTATCTCACTCCTTTTCAATACGACTTAGGTGATCGGCCACTAAATTCTCCGCTCCACTTTTATCACGGATTTCAATATCGAACTCTTGGAGGAGCAAAATCCACCTAATCAATCTAGGCTTTGCATCAAGCTTCTTCAGGAGAAACTTCAAAGCTGTATGATCTGAAAACACAACCACTCTAGAACCAAGCAAATATGATCGAAATTTGTCTAAAGCAAAAACAATTGCTAAAAGTTCCTTTTCAGTGGTGGTGTAGTTGACTTGTGCGGGATCCAAAGTTCTTGAAGCATAAGAGATGACATGAGATATTTTACCGACCCTTTGTGCAAGAACAGCTCCCAAAGCATAATTAGAGGCATCACACATGAGCTCAAATGGAAGTGTCCAATCTGGTGGCTGGATGATAGGTGTACTGGTCAATGCTTGCTTCAAGTGATTGAAGGCATCCTTGCATTTCTGGTCAAAATGGAACTCCACTTCTTTTTGTAGCAAGTTGGATAGTGGAAGAGCAATTTTGCTGAAATCTTTTATGAACCGCCTATAGAAACCTGCATGTCCAAGGAAAGAGCGAACCTCCCGCACGCATGTGGGGTAAGATAAGCATGAAATAACATTTATTTTTGCAGGATCTACCTCGATACCCTTGCTAGATATTACATGTCCTAAAACTATACCTTGTTCTACCATGAAATGACATTTCTCAAAATTCAGAACAAGGTTAGTTTCAATGCATCTATGTAAAACCTGAGCCAGACTATCCAAGCATGCATCAAAGGAAGAACCATAGACAAGTAAAATCATCCATAAACACATCCATGCAATTCTCTAAAAGTCGAAAAGATACTTACCATACACCTTTGAAAGGTGCCCGAGCATTGCACAGACCAAACGGCATCCTCCTGTATACAAATGTGCCAAATGGACAAGTGAAAGTAGTCTTCTCTTGGTCTTACGGGGCTATATGAATCTGAAAATAACCGAATATCCATCCGAGAAAATAATAATGTGACTTGCCGCCTAGCCTCTCCAACATCGATCAATGAAAGGTAGCGGAAAATGATCTTTTCTCGGTAGCCTGGTTAAGCCGCCTATAATCAATGCAAACCCGCCAACCGTTACGAACTCTTGTGGGTAGAAGTTCGTTATTCTCATTCTCAACTACTGTGACCCCAGATTTATTGGGAACAACCTGCACGGGGCTCACCCATTTACTGTCTGATATGGGATAAATAATGCCAGCTTGAAGTAGCTTGGTCACTTCCTTCTTCACCACATCTAGAATCAAGGGGTTCAGTCTCCTTTGGGGTTGCCTTACTGGTTTCGTATCCTCTTCCAATAAAATCCTATGCATGCATGTGGAGGGACTAATACTAGGAAGATCTGCAAGTGTCCATCCGATGGCTTGCTTATTCTGCCTCAAAACCTGCAGTAATTTTTCTTCTTGTTCAGGTTGCAGATTCTTAGCAACAATCACTGGCAGCTTCTCACCATCTCCTAAATATGCATATTTAAGATGGTCTGGCAAAGTCTTCAACTCTAAGGATGGAGGTCAGTACAATGGAAGGCAACAAGCTATTTGAAACAACTAACTCAAAGAACACTAAATTCGTCATACTTCGACTCTCATTTTCACATGTTGTACCATTCAAGTCAAGACTACATCACCACTTATAACTGCATTAATCTCAGCACATGCAGCACATGACTCAACATCACAAGCAACACATGTATCACAAGAAACAGAATCCAAAAAGTCAGCAATATCAGGGAATTCAAAGATATAAATCAAGCATAATCATCATCAACCAAAGATCTCAATCACATCAATATGAAAAACAGAATGCTCCTCCAGGGGGATGTCTCATGGCATCAAAAATGTTAAACTGTACCAAATCATCGCCAAACTCCATAGAAAGGGTGCCAAGATGCACATCTATCTTGGTCTTGGCGGTCTTGAGAATGGTCTCCGCCTAGAATTAATGGAGCATGGGTTCTTTGAAGACTCATCTTCCATGTCCAAGACGTAGAAGTCCGCTGGAAAAATTAAATCATTCACCCGAACTAACACATCTTCTAGTACTCTGCAGGATAAGCAGTGGTCCTATTTGCCAATTGAATCACTATACCAGTGGGTTGTAAAGTGCCAATGTTCAAGGACCGATAAATTGACATAGGCATGACATTAATCGAAGCACCCAAATCTAGCATTGCATGTTCAAATTTGGAGTTACCTATCGTGCAAAGGAATTGTGAAAGTTCCAGGATCTTTGCATTTTTGTGGCATGCTTGGTAGAATCATTGCGTAGATACATTTCTCGCCCATGCTTATTTTCTCGGTACCCTTAAGTCTTCTCTTGTGAGTACACAACTCTTTGAGGAATTTGGCATACTTGGGAATCGCTGATTGCATCAAGGAGGGAATATTGATTTCCACCTTCCCGAATGTGTCCATGACTTCTCTTTCTATTTCGTTTGCGCGATGCTTGGACCGTGTGACTCGTGTGGAAAAGGTAGTGGAATAGCCGATTTGAATTCTCTCGCACATTTCTTCTCGCATCACGTGATTTTTGACCGAGCTATCCACTTTCTTTTGTTTCTCGGTCACCTTCTCGTTGATGCACTTGTAGTTCGGGTTGTGGTGGAGTAGGACCGTCAACTTCTCTCGCCACTTCTCAAGCTAATGGCACTTATATTGCCTCTTGGGTTGTTGATTTGTTTGTGAAGGCAATTGGTTCGACCCTTGACTTTTCACTCACTCGAGTGGTTGCCATCTCGCCCAATTTGAGTTTGTAAATTCGGATGGTGGCATTAACATTCTCTTGAAACTGTTTCATCAAGTCTTCGCAAGGTGGCTCACCGGGAGTGGCTTTGAGGAACAGGGGGAGAAATCTTTGTATGGGTGGCGGAGCAGGTTGTGCTTGCCTAAATGCAGGTGGTTGGTACTTGTTGCTAGGGCCTGTAGCTTGGTATCTAAACTGTGGTTGCTGCTGTTGGTAGGGCTGTTGTTGTTGTTGACCAGAATTTCTATATCTCAGGTTGGGATGGTCCCTCCAGCCAGGGTTATAGGTATTAGAAAATGGATCATATCTGGGCTGCTGCTGTGATTGCTGATATTGGGCTCTACCAGGAAAAATACCAACTGCTGCAACAGATTGTTCTGGAATAATAGAACCACCGTCCTGAAGTGTAGGGCATGCATCAGTAGGATGAGATGAACAAGAGCAAATGCCACACACAGTTGCAGCAATCTGCATTGGTGCTTGTTGTGCCACTGCTAACTGCCTCACCAAAGAAGTTAATTCATCAAGTCTGTGTTCCATTCTCTGTTGGTCTACATGAGACGATTGAATTTCATTGACTCCTCTGGTTGAGGTAATAATTCGTGTGCCAAATTGTTGGGTGTTGGCTGCCATGTTTGCTATCAAATCTCTCGCTGCTGCAGGGGTCTTGTCTACTAAGGCTCCTCCAGAGGCAGCATCCACCATGCTTCTGTCATTTGGTAGCAAGCCTTCATAGAAATATTGAATTAAGAGCTGATCGGTGATTTGGTGGTGGGGACAGCTCGAGCACAGCTTCTTGAATCTTTCCCAATATTCATGCAAAGTCTCCCCGTCATTTGTCTTATGCCACATATATCTTTTCTAATGGCGGCAAAGACTCTCTAGAGGCGAGGGAAAAATTTCTCTAAGAACAACCGCTTCATGTCGGTCCAACTTGTTACTTGAACCTGGTGAAAGATAAAATAACCAATCCTTGGTCAGTATCGAAGTGAGAAAGGAAATGCCCTCGGCTTGATGTGCTCTTTTCGAGATCCTATGTGGCTTCATGGTTGAACAAACCACATGGAACTCCTTTAGATGCTTATGGGGATCCTCACCGCAAAACCGTGAAACTTGGGCAACAAATGTATCAATCCAGATTTTAACTCAAAATCGCATCAAGATCTGGGTATTGAATACACAAAGACTGGTTAGTTATATCAGGAGCAACAAGTTCCTTAAGAGTTCTATTTTGCATGTTATCAGCCATGGTTTCAGAATTATTCAAGATCTCAAGTTCACTCTCAATATTAAGATCAAATTCGAAGCAATTCTTGCACTTAGCCTACGAGCTCTAATCAAGCTATGCAAGGTTCTATCAATCTCGGGATCAAAGTCAACCAAGTTATCGTGGCTCGAGACCTAGTCATGCATCACACAAAAACAAATAAATAAGCAAAATACACTAGACAATGGTTAAAAATGTTAGAAAAATTAATAAAAAGCAAAAGTTAGTAAAAACACTTCAAATGAAAAGATTACACTTACTAATCCCCGAAGACAACGGCGCAAAATTTTGACGAGCGCCGAACTCAGTCAAAATTATAACCGAAGTTATTACCTAAGCTTGTAGCACAGTGACAACACCGGATCGTCTCCTCAAGGATCGTAAATGCAATTTGATCAAATCAAGTGAAAGTTAGCAAAAAGGGAGGTTTGACAGTTTAAGATCGCACTTAACAAAATTAAAAGAAGAAATAACAATTAAAGAGCAGTCAATTTAGAAACCTATCCAAGATTGGGTGGATTCAATCATAGACCCTTCATAAAACACTTGAAGCACAATTGAATTGTTAATTTGGATCTAACCGAGATCTCTGCATCAAATCCAGAATTCATACTAGACGATCGCCTAGAATTCAATTAACAAATGATAAACACAAATCCGCAATCGCACCATTCATGAAAATCTATGTTAATTTCAAGTACCGAATTCAATTAACTTAGGCTCAAATCAGTAACCTAACCTCTTCAATTCCGTGATTAATTTAGATCAATCAGTTCTAAGTTTCATCACAAATCTCAATCTTCATTTATGTGATTAGTTTAGATCAATCAGTTCTAAGTTTCATCACAAATCTCAATCTTAAACCAAGATCAATCAGATCAACATAAATAGAATCACCATTCATGCATTCAAGATCAAGAAGAAGAAAAAGAAGAAGAAAGAGGAATTCAATTACAAATCAAACACAATGCATAACCAAGGTCTCAAGAATCCAAACCACAATCTCTTCAAGAGTTCTAAATTGACCCAAAGTAGCTTAGCCCTCCATTACCATGAAGGGGAGCATCAAAATATACAAAACTATGAGAAACTATGAAGAAGCAAGAAGAAACTTAGAGAGAAATGAAGGAGAATTACATGTTGTTCATGATAAATGGTGCCTTTTATAGAAGTCTAAGGTAACAAAATGACAAAGGGAAGTGGGTGGATGAGTGGGTGAGTGAGTGGAGTGTTTGAGTGGATGGATTAGTGGGTTGGTTTAGTGGATTGGTTTAGTGGATGAGTGAGTGGAATGGTTGAGTGGTTGAATTAGTGAAAAATGCCAAAGGACTTTTGGTGAGTGGGAAATTATGGACATGAATAGGTGAGTGGATGGATGAGTGGATGGATTAGTGGATGAGTGGGTGGAGTGGTTAAGTGGTTGGATTAGTGTATGAGTGGATGAATGGGTGAGTTAGTGGATAAGTGGATGAGTGGATGAGTGGATTAGTGGATTAGTGGATGGATGAGTGGATTAGTGGATGGGTGAGTGGATGGTTGAGGACGAAAATTTCGTGTCTGACTTGGAAGCCAAAAACGACCCACTATACTTCAGAATCACGAAAAGTGTTCTTCATGAAAGTTGTAGATCCTTGTCTTGGCTATAAAATGGATAGCTGGTTCGTCCAATTTGGCTTCTTTAAGCCCAAGATATGTCCCAAATACCGTAGGTTGCTCAAACCCAACTTCAGCACCTCTGTTCCGACTTGCAAGCTCAAAATGACCTACTAGACTTCTTTTTCTCAAAATGTGTTCTTCATGAAAGTTGTTTATTTGGATCTTGACTATCCAATGTCCAAATTTCAGCCCATCTCCATTATTACATCTTGAGATATGATTTTTTTGAGTGCACACTATTCGGATTCTACTGACAGAACCCGTATTCTGACTTCCATGTCAACTTAGGTCCCTTAGACATCTGAATCAGACTTCGAGCTCTTCATCAAAGTTGTAGAGCTTCCTCTTAGCTTTTCTACAAGGTAAAATTCATGTTCATCAGATATTAGGAACTCAAGTTATGGCCAAAATACAGAAACAGTGTCAAATCTCAATAATGCTGGAAATATTCAATTAGGACCAATTTGAGCTCAAACTCACAAAATCATACCAAACTCAATCAATTAAGAATATGAAGAGTGTAAATGACTAAACATAAGGGTTTCTTAATGAATAAAATATGTGATTATCATAACCCTAGTTGAAAAATTCAAAACAACATACACATAGAAAATCAAAACCCAAATACAGACACAACAGACACTTTTGACGAATTGGTCAACTGAGTTTCTTCCTAACAGAGCCAAACAAATGATCATGAAGACTCCTATTTTCCATCAAATCAGTAACTTTAATCCTTTGGTGACCTTCCAAATTAGTGGTAGTAGTGTAATAACCTCTCAAAGCAACAAGGTTCACATGCCTGACACTTGTAACAACTCAAACTTCATGAGTGAAGCCATCATCACCAGCAACCGAACAATTCTTAAACCTCTTAAACACAACTTGAGTCCCATCTAACAACACCCATTTATAAACATTCCTATAACCCCCACTTCTAATTATATTATCCATTGAGAAATTCTTAGATGCTTTCTTTATATCATCAAATGTGAACCTAATCAAAGTAGTACTCTTATTCATAGAATCCAACCTAGAACCCAAACCCATCTCAATTCTAGCAATACTACCCTTCTTCCCCACAACTTTCTTTTTTTGCTTCAATCTCTAGTAACCCTAAAACCCACCAACCACCAAAATATGAAGCATAAGGATAACTTATTTGATAGTGATCTAATTATTTATCTGATAATGATCTAATTATTAATCATTGGGTCATCTAAAGTCCTTAAAACAAAACCTTAACTTGGTCATTTTCAGATTTAAATCCTTCAAGTTATACAGAACCATTTTTTGTGACTCTTAGGCAAAGTTTCTTATCAAACAATATCCTTGATATATTAATTGAATAGGTAAGCTCTCCACATTTTAGCATCCTACTTTAAAATGAGTATGTGGCACAAGCTGCCTCAGCTGTATATTAATTGAATCACTAATATGCAACATTTGTTTCTCCTCTTTTATGTATCTCACTTTTGGGTAGCATAGTAGTTGCTCACATTATATGAATTGTTTAAGACATTGTGAGTTTTCTAATTATATGAGGTAAGGGTTGTATACATTGCGAAAGTAAATGACTTAGCTTGTTGGAAATTGACGGCTTCCTTCTTCTCTTCTCCTTCTTTCACACCCTTTTCTTTTTCATTACATGTTAAGTCTTTGATTATGCCTCCATGATATGTTTCATCCTATTTAAAGAAGTAGATGTGGTATACTATGTTTTAAGTGGGAATTAACTATTTGTTTATTATTTTTTTCGTTACCAAACTTTATTTATGTTATTTTTAGCTCCTTGCTATGTTTCCTTTTCTTTTGGGTTATTGGTAATGGTGGCTTTGTTTTTAGCCACTGTTATTGGTAATTTTTTTGGCATATACCCTATGAACTTGAATTTCAAGTACTTAGGGTAAAACTGTCACATATGGTTAAAGTTTTATTTTCTTATTCGAGTAAAAATTTGAGCAAAACCTTAGTTTTCCATTTGAGATTCAATATTCATGAGCATGCGTACCTTTTCAAGGTACTGCTCATTGTATTGAATCTTGAATTGTCCAAGTGGGACAATTTGGTAAGAATTTTTTTCTTCACTTGGTTAATAGTTATTCTTTAAATCTCATATCTTATACTTGTTAAAATTTCAGTCTGCTACATTTCTTTTTGTTCTCTGGGTGCATACATAAACGAAGTAGATCTCACTGCGTTCAAGTCGTGCACTTGAAGACCAATGGGAAATGCTGGCTAAATTTTGTTAAGTATAAAATATGAGATTTAAGAAATAACTATTAACCAAGTATTGAAAAAGTTTTTTATGAAATGGGATAGGGTCATACCATGTTAAGAAGGAGATGGAGATTTAAGAAGCCTTAGTTTCTCGTTTGAGCGAAGCCTTAGTTTCCCGTTTAAGATTCAATATTGGTGAACATGTGTACTTTTTTAAGGTACTACTCATTGTATTGAATCTTGAATTGTCAAAGTTGGATAGTTTGGGAAGAATCTTTTTTTTTTCAATTTATTTTTGAAAAGGATTGTATTAGTGTGCTAAACCAATTTCAGCAATCATGAGACCCGATAAAAGTTGGATGTTACGAAGAAATGATCCTACTGGCTATGTAAGTGAAGAATTCAAGGATAAAGTTGATGATTTCATTAAGGTTGCTCAAGGAGACTCAACCGTTACTGATGCATTAAATCGCATCCTTTGTCCATGTGCTAGATGTAAGAATTATGATTGGAGGGAGTTATTTGAGGTAGAACAACATCCGTATAAGTACAAATTTATGGATGGTAATGTAAATTGGACCATTCATGGTGAGGACAGATGAGGGGATAGCGGCTCAACATCCATTGTCCATGATGATGAAGTGGAGCCTAGGAATCTACACGTGAATATGGTTATGGATGCTGTAGGTGATAGATTAAATCCAGAAGCTCAAGATTTAGAAGGATCCAATTCTATCAACTTCGAAATTTTATGACTTGCTAAGAGACGTTGACGAACCTTTATAGGATGGTTGCCATAAGCACATGAAATTGTCAGGTGTAACTTAACTTTTGGACTTGAAGTCAGAGTTTAACATGAGTGAGAGTTGTTATGATAGAATGATTATTATAATTAAGAGCATGCTTCTAGAGCCTAAAAGGTTACTTGAAAACTTTTACAAAACAAAGAGAATAGTTCGCGAGTTGGGATTATGATATGAGAAGATAAATGTGTGCCCTAATCAGTGCATGTTGTATTACAAAGAATACAGTGGCAGGAGTTTGTACTCAGTTTGCTTAGTATGTGGACACCCACGATTCAAACCGAAGGCAGGACGTTCATCGAATGAGAAGGATATGCTACACTCAGTGTTGCAATATTTTCCCATTATTCCTAGACTCCAACGTTTGTTTATGTCAAAAAATACTGCATAATATATTAGTTGGCATGTGGATGGAGTGTGTCAAGAAGAATCAGTGATCATGTATCCATCTAATGTTGGGGCTTGGAAACAATTTGACACTACCCATTCAACATTTGTGCTAGAGGCTTGAAATGTTATGCTTGACCTTTGTACAAATTGTTACCAAGTGGCTTCTAGTACTCAAGAGGGGAGGTGAATTGAGTAACAAAACTTTCGCAAAAACCTTAAACAAATAAACTTTATTGAATTTAAATATTAAAGGACGTGAAAGAGATAAGAAAAAGAAGAACAATTAATAATTAAATTGCAGGAATCAATAAATAAAGTGAAAAAAAAAGGATTAAGGAAAGAAGAGCAGGCTCAATATTTATCCTGGTTCGACCACCAACCACTTGTGGCCTACGTCCAGTCCCCGAAACAGAGTTCAAGATTTTTCACTATTCAAGACAAGCTTAAAACAGGAGCTTGTAACCGTTACAATTAAGAGCACTTTTCACACACAGGGAAACTCTACCCTTGTGCTCAAGCCTCAATCAATCAGGGATACCTCACCCTTATACAATCCTGAGGGATACTTCACCCTCAATACAATATATTAGAGAAATAGATGAAGAAGAGAGACTCTCACTCAGAGTAAATAATTACAAATTGAAATACTAAAGAGCTGTCTCACAGATATCTCAAGGATTCAATGTTAAGAGCACAGAGAAAGAGAGAAAATAATGTAAAACTCGTTTTCAGCCAAGCACAAATTGATCAAAATGTTCGAGAGTGATCAGAGGTGACCCAAGCCTCTATTTATAGAGCTTCGTATGAGAAAATGGACGTTGGGAGCATTTAAAATGGTATTAAATGGTTTTGATTCTCGTATGAATTCAAAAACTCAAAGCTGATTCCCGTGGGTTATTCGAATACCAGCAGGAGGTATTCGAATACCTCTGTCAAAGCATATTTAAAAAAACTGATCAAGCTGGGGTTATTCGAATACCAGTCAAGGGTATTCGAATGCCTCATTTAGAAAGATATATTCTGAAATCATGGTATTCGAATACCATATAGGGGTATTCGAATACCTCTGTTTTGGAAGAAACAGAAAGTATGAATTATGAATCAGGTTATTCGAATACCATAGAGGGGTATTTGAATACCTCAGTTAAAAATAGTTTGAAAAACCTTTCTAAATTGCTTCGAAATGCTATTTTCAATTTTTAAAACCTTTGATCTTTCAAAAGCAATTTTAAAACTTCAGTTTAATTTAAGGAGCAGATTATTTTAGATCTTTTAAGATTAACCATTGAGATATCTAATTGGCAGCTCCATACATGATAGATCCGAAGTCCTAAAGTTACTCTTGAAGATCTTGGACTTGGTCTTCTTATCATCTTCGTGTTTGTTATCATCAAAATACATCTTCATTGTTGTATAGTAATCACATTCTCCCCCTTTTTGATGATGACAAACTATCATTGAGAAAAGCATCAATACAGAAATAATTGGAATTCACAAGGTAAGAAACTTACACTCCTTTTGTCAGAAAGAGGTATTAATATCAGAAATGTGCGCAGCTCCCCCTCAATTTTGGAATCCAATATTGGTTATTATTTTACCTGTCTTTTCTCAAAATATACTGGTTATATTATACTCCCCCTTTGGCATAATAAAAAAGATAATCAGATATAGAATGCATAAGAAGAAGGCATAAAGAAGCATATACATTAATAAAGAAGCATACATAAAGAAGCATCATAAAAACTGATTTCATTAATAAGTTTGGCGAACATACATATACATCAGAAAGAAAAAGCAATGTAGCCAAAACAAGCAAAACAAATACAAAGCCTAGAAATAGGCATCTGGCGGAGGAGGAGGAGGGGAATCAGAACCCCTTGAAGATAGCAAGGCACGCAAGGAAGCTTACTCACGCTCAACACCGTTAAGCCTGTCAAACAGGACAGAGAAG
This sequence comes from Ormosia emarginata, assembly GCA_029884605.1. Lineage (NCBI taxonomy): Eukaryota > Viridiplantae > Streptophyta > Magnoliopsida > Fabales > Fabaceae > Ormosia > Ormosia emarginata. Next base: position 1,357,028 of record JAQQTP010000057.1, on the reverse strand, counting down.
GTGTGCTCCAGATAAGCTCGGTTATCCTCCATATAAGCACGGTTGGCCTGTAAGGTGGCCATGACGTGATCCAAGGTAACTAAACCAGCAGCAGGAGCATGGGCAGCAGCAGCAGAAGCAGCAGGGGCTACTGGGGCAGCAGCAGCAGGGGCAGCAGGGGCTACTGGGGCAGCAGCAGCAGGATCAGCTGGGTCGTCCTCATCATCGTCAACTTCAACTGGGAATACCCAGCCTTCATCAGTCTTTATCATCTTCATTCTGTTCAGCGTATAGGAACCAAACACATTATGATGAGTCAGCTGAGTTTTGCGCTCGGTCTCCACAATCTGAGGATACTTTCCTAGGAAGGCAGTGATGATCACACCGTAAGGTAACTCTGATCGATCTTTTCCTTTAGCTCACATCATGTGCTTCATAATGAAGACGGGCCAGTTTATCTGGTATCCTTTCTTCAGGATCCACAACATAAACACATCATCTTCACTCAGGTAGGCGTAGTTCCCACCTCTAGGAGCTAGGATGTGGGCATAAGCATAATGTAAGAGCCTGTCCTGGCTCTTCATCATGCCTCCTTTGACTCCCTTTTGAGTCGGAGGTAATGCCAACCCAGGTCTAAGCACATCTTCAATGGCTCGAATTTTGTCCAACCGCTGGACAAGCTCTTCACTGTCTTCGTTGTTACGGCCAGCAGATTCTAAACCAAAGAAGTGAACCCAGTCTTGAGGAGTGATCACAATGTGCTGATCACTAACATCAGAATGGAGTTCTAGACCCTCAATCATCAGGTTACAATAGAACATCTTTACAAGATCTGGATAGAGGACCGCCTTATAAGAGCAAAAACGAAGCACGCCCTGGAGGTTCAGCTGGTGTAGGAAATCAAATCCTCCTTCTTTTTCGAAGAACTCCAAGTCAAGGTACTTGGGTTGCACAAGGTTACGTTCTCTGAAGTGAGTGATGAATCGTCCAAGGGTCTCTTGGTTGGAGGAGAGCCTTCGCAAATCCAACGGGTTGTTGCATGCCGCGGTTTTTGTGCGAGCACGCTTGGAAGAGGATGCCATAGATGGTGGTTTGAGGGTGAGAGGAAAGGGTTGAAGAGAATGGGGAAGATGTAACGGTTGGGTAGTATTCGAATGGGGTATACGAAGGAGAGAAAGAGAGTGAGGAGGCCAAGAGATTTGAGAAAGAAGAAATGAGTGAGGGAAACGGGTTTAAGAAGGAGGGGTCATATAAATCTGACCCAAGGTATTCAAATACCTCAATTGGTATTCGAATACAGCCGTTAGGAAACGCAAAAGACTGGGCCATCTGATAAAGGGTATTCGAATACCTATGCAGGTATTCGAATAGACTTACCAAAATGACTTGGCCTCATTCTTGCAGGTATTCGAATACTTCTTAGGGTATTCGAATGCCCAGAGACAGGATTAAGTCACTGATAACATATAGCCTCAGGTTATTCGAATAACCATTAAGGTATTCGAATACACCTGCTTATAAACCATGAAAACATACGAACAAATGATGGTATTCGAATACCAGATGAAGGTATTCGAATAACTTAGGCAGAAGAACGCATAAATTAAGTCCAGAATGCATTTTTGAATGATAAAAACTTACCCAATTAAATTAGTACCTGCAAAACAGAATTGAGGATATCTCCGACGTTCAAGTCAATAACAATTTAAGATTAATAAATCAATAAATAAGCAGCAAATGTAAGAATTTAAATGCATGATTGATCCAAAATGCCAAGTTCTCTTCTTAAATGAAAGAAAGAATCTTTAGGTAAAGGTTTTGTGAAAATATCAGCAAGTTGATTATTGGTTTCAACAAATTCTAACACACAGTCACCTTTTTGAACATGATCTCTTATGAAATGGTGCCTTATCTCAATGTGCTTAGTTCTAGAGTGCATAATGGGATTCTTTGTCAGATTGATTGCACTAGTATTATCACATCTTATAGGGATGTGATCTAGCTGAAGACCAAAGTCTAGAAGTTGTTGCTTCATCCATAGAATTTGAGCACAACAACTTCCTAGGCAAACATATTCAGCCTCAGCGGTGGATAACGCCACACTATTTTGTTTCTTGCTATGCCAAGAAACTAAGGAATTGCCAAGCAAGTGACATGTTCCACTAGTGCTTTTCCGATCTAATTTGCATCCAAAGAAAATCGAGTCGAAATAACCAATAAGACTACAAGTGGCACCTTTGGGGTACCACAAGCCCACTTGTGTAGTGCCACCTAGATATTTCATAATTCATTTTACAACACTTAAATGCGACTCTTTAGGATTAGCTTGATATCTAGCACACATGCATACGCTAAACATTATATCAGGCCTACTAGCAGTGAGATAGAGAAGAGATCCAATCATACCTCGATATTTAGTGATTTCTACAGAATTACCTACTTCGTCTTTATCCAAGTAACATGAGGTACTCATTGGTGTAGCTATATACTTTGAGTTGTCCATTCCAAACCTCTTGAGAAGTTCTTTGCAATTCTTTGTTTGGCTAATGAACCTTCCACTCCTTGTTTGTTTGATTTGAAGTCCAAGGAAGAAATTGAGTTCTCCCATCATGGACATCTCGAATTCGCTTTGCATGATTTTAGCAAATTCCTTGCACAAATTTTCGTTAGTAGCACCGAATATAATATCGTCTACATATACTTGTACAAGAAGTATGTCATGGTTTTTATTTTTAATAAAAAGAGTCGTGTCAACTTTACCTCTTGTAAAACCGTGTTCTAAAAGGAACTTACTTAACTTTTCATACCAAGCTCGTGGAGCTTGTTTTAAGCCATACAAAGCCTTTTTCAATTTAAAAACATGGTTAGGTAGATCATAATTTTCAAAACCTGGAGGTTGGTCAACATATACTTCCTCTTGAATAAAGCCATTTAAAAAAGCACTGTTAACATCCATTTGATATAATTTAAAATCCATGATGCAAGCAAAAGCAAGTAACATTCTAATAGCTTCTAATCTAGCTACAGGTGCATAGGTTTCTTCATAGTCTATACCTTCTTCTTGATTATAACCTTTTGCTGCAAGTCTAGCTTTATTTCTTGTTATTATGCCAACTTCATCAAGCTTATTTCTAAACACCCATTTAGTGCCAATTATAGGATGATTATTAGGCCTAGGAAATAGTTCCCAAACTTGGTTTCGTTCAAATTGATTTAATTCTTCTTGCATAGCTAGAAACCAATGTTCATCATTAAAGGCTTCATTGATGTCTTTAGGTTCGATTTGAGAAACAAAAGCTAAGTGGTTACATGCATTTCTAATGGAGTTTCGAGTACTTACACCTTTTGATATATCACCGATTACTTGATCAAGTGGATGATGTTTTGAGGTACGCCATTCTTTGGGAAGATCCAAAGCTTGTGAATCCTCTTGTCTTAGTTTATCTTCTTGCTCCTTAATTTCTTTTTCCTTCTATTCAAATATGTTTCCGCTAATACTTTTGTAACATCATCAATAACAAGATCCTTTCTCGATCCATTTGGGTCAGTTTCATCAAATGCAACATGTATAGATTCTTCAATAGTCATAGTTCTTTTATTATATATGCGAAAAGCCTTACTATGATTTGAATAACCAAGAAATATACCTTCATCAGACTTAGCATCAAACTTGCCTAAGTTATCTTTTCTATTATTTAAAACAAAACATTTGCATCCAAAAACATGAAAATGTGCGACATTTGGCTTTCTTCCCTTGTATAACTCATATGGGGTTTTCTTTAAAATAGGCCTTATAAGGGCCCTGTTCATAACATAACAAGCTGTACTTACAGCATCCACCCAAAAATACTTAGGAAGAGCAGCCTCATTAAGCATAGTTCTCGCCATTTCTTCTAAAGAACGATTTTTTCTTTCTACAACTCCATTTTGTTGTGGAGTTCTAGGGGCAGAGAAATTATGATTAATGCCATGTTCATCACAATAATTTTCAAAAATATTATTTTCAAATTCGCCACCATGATCACTTCTTATAGAAGAAATTTGAAAACTTTTTTCGTTTTGAATAACTTTGGCAAGTCTTTTAAATGCTAGAAATGCATCATTTTTATTTGCAAGAAATAAAGTCCATGTAAACCTAGAAAAATCATCCACAATCACTAAAGCATAGCAATTCCCACCAAAGCTCATAGTTCTAGAAGGTCCAAATAAATCCATGTGCAAAAGTTATAAAGGTCTAGTAGTTGAAACTATATTTTTTGCTTTAAAAGAGACCTTAATTTGCTTACCCTTTTGACATGCATCACATAAATTATCTTTAACAAAATTAAGCTTTGATAGTCCAATTACTAGCTCTTTAGAGACCAACTTCTTTAAGTGATCCATGTGAATATGTGCAATTCTCCTATGCCATAACCATGAATCATCATTCTTACTTAAAAGGCATTTCGCATCATTTGAAGATATATCGTCAAGACTAATCATATAGATGTTATCTATTCTATGACCAATGAATTTTACATCCTTATCATTTTTATCTTCAATTATGCAACAATTTGAATAAAAAATTACCTTATTTCCTTTGTCACATAATTGGCTAATACTAAGAAGGTTATGTTTCAAGCCTTCAACAAGCAACACATTTTCAATAGAGGAGTTGGGGTTCTTACCAACTTTGCCGATTCCAAGAATTTTTCCCTTGTTGTTATCTCCATAAGTAACGTGTCCATGATTCTTGGGAATGAACATGGTGAATTTTGAGTCGTCTCCAGTCATGTGCTTGGAACAGCCGTTGTCGAGATACCAATTTGAGCTCCTGGCTTTCAAGCACACCTCATTTTTGCTTTCTTCTTCTTATCCTTTGGCTATGAGACAAAGTTGAGCTTCTTCGCTATCTGAGCTGTCAGTTGAATCCATGTCGTTTTCATCCCATGCTATATAGGCTTTTCTTCCTTTTCTTTCCTTGAAGGGCTTCTTTTCAAGTCTCTCTTTCTTCTTTTGGTAAACTGGGCATTCCATTTTCATATGGCCAGGCTTGCCACATTCATAGCAAGTAGGAGTTGATGAAGCTCCTTCGACTTTGTAATAAGTCTTCTTCGGAGGGAAGGGAGGTCTTCTTTGCATTCCCTTTTTCCTAAGAAATTTACCAAATTTTTTAACTAACAGACTAAGATTTTCTTCGTTTACCTCAATGTTTTCTGAGCTTTCTTCATCTTCTTCATCATCATTGTCGATTATTGAGGAAGTGGCTTTGAGCACTATCCCCTTTTTCTTTTTATCGTTTTCTTCGCTTTGACTTAATCTGCTCAGTTCTAGTTCATGCTCATGAAGCTTTCCAAAGAGGGTAGCTAAAGACATTGCTGACAAGTCCCTCGATTCTGATATGGCTGTTACTTTGGGTTGCCAAATCCTGCTAAGACATCTCAACACTTTGTTAATCAAATCTTCGTTAGTAAAATTCTTTCCTAATGATGCAAGATGATTAACAATGTGGGTGAACCTCTTTTACATTTCTTGAATGCTTTCTCCTTAGTTCATTCTAAACAATTCATATTCGCGAGTTAGAGAATTGATTCTCGACCTCTTAACTTCACTAGTACCCTCATGGGTAACTTGTAAAGTGTCCCACATTTCTTTAGCGGTTTTGCAATTTGAAATTCTAAAAAACTCATCATACCCCAAAGCAGTGGTAATGATGTTTTTGGCTTTTAAATTATATTGAACTTTTCTTTTATCCTCATCAGACCAATCACTTCTAGGTGTCTCGGTTTTTACACCATCGACAACGCGTGTAGGTATAAATGCATCGTTTTCGACAGCATCCCACACATCTAGATCAATAGCTTCGATGAAAATTTTCATTCTTTCCTTCCAATATGCCTAACCATCCCCATTGAAAAAGGGTGGTCAGTTTATGGAAGATCCCTCTGAAAAACCATTTGAGGAAGCCATGTTCTCTTGAAGCGGCTAAGCTCTTTATACAAGAGTCTAGCTCTGATACCATTTGTTACCAAGTGGCTTCCAGTACTCAAGAGGGGGGTGAATTGAGTAACAAAACTTTCGCAAAAACCTTAAACAAATAAACTTTGTTGAATTTAAATATTAAAGGATGTGAAAGAGATAAGAAAAAGAAGAACAATTAATAATTAAATTGCATGAATCAATAAATAAAGTGCAAAAAAAAAGGATTAAGGAAAGAAGAGCAGGCTCAATATTTATCCTGGTTCGACCACCAACCACTTGTGGCCTACGTCCAGTCCCCCCGAAACACGCTCGAGATTTTTCACTATTCAAGACAAGCTCAAAACAGGTGCTTGCAACCGTTACAATTAAGAGCACTTTTCACACACAGGGAAACTCTACCCTTGTGCTCAAGCCTCAATCAATCAGGGATACCTCACCCTTATACAATCTTGAGGGATACCTCACCCTCAATACAATATATTAGAGAAATAGATGAAGAAGAGAAACTCTCACTCAGAGTAAATAATTACAAATTGAAGCACTAAAGAGCTGTCTCACAGATATCTCAAGGATTCAATATTAAGAGCACAGAGAAAGAGAGAAAATAATGTAAAACTCGTTTTCAGCCAAGCACAAATTGATCAAAATGTTCGGGAGTGATCAGAGGTGACCCAAGCCTCTATTTATAGAGCTTTGTATGAGAAAATAGACGTTGGGAGCATTTAAAATGGTATTAAATGGTTTTGATTCTCGTATGAATTCAAAAACTCAAAGCTGATTCCCGTGGGTTATTCGAATACCAGCAGGAGGTATTCGAATACCTCTGTCAAAACATATTTAAAAAAACTGATCAAGCTGGGGTTATTCGAATACCAGTCAAGGGTATTCGAATGCCTTATTTAGAAAGATATATTCTGAAATCATGGTATTCGAATACCATATAGGGGTATTCGAATACCTCTGTTTTGGAAGAAACAGAAGGTATGAATTATGAATCAGGTTATTCGAATACCATAGAGGGGTATTCGAATACCTCAGTTAAAAACAGTTTGAAAAACCTTTCTAAATTGCTTCGAAATGCTATTTTCAATTTTTAAAACCTTTGATCTTTCAAAAGCAATTTTAAAACTTCAGTTTAATTTAAGGAGCAGATTATTTTAGATCTTTTAAGATTAACCATTGAGATATCTAATTGGCAGCTCCATACATGATAGATCCTAAGTCCTAAAGCTACTCTTGAAGATCTTGGACTTGGTCTTCTTATCATCTTCATGTTTGTTATTATCAAAATACATCTTCATTGTTGCATAGTAATCACACAAATGATTTTAATCCATTTAGCGGTTCAGCTACATCATATTCATGTTGGCCTATTTTTGTCACATCGTACAATCTACCCCCAAGTATGTGTATGAGAAGGGAATACATATTCCTCACTTGTGTGATTCCTAGACCAAAATCACAAGGTAAAAGTTTAGATGTCTAAGACCCCTAATTGACGATCTAAAGAAATTGTGGGATAATGGGGTGCACACTTATGATGCTTGGAAGAAGCAAAATTTCAATACGAAAACGGCTTTATTATGGACAATAAGTGATTTTCTAGCATATAGAATGCTGTTTAGGTGGAGTACTCATGGAAAACTTTATTGTCTGCTTTGTATGAATCACAATAAGTCATTTTTATTGAAGCACAGTAGGAAATGTTGCTGGTTTGATTGCTATCGCCAATTTCTACCTTTGAATCATCCATTTCACCGTGATCGAAACTCTTTTAAAAAAATCAACAATGAAAAAATCTAATCCACCGCAACGACTGAGTGGGACAGATGTGTTGAATAGAGTGAATAAACTTAAGGAAGTCATTTTCGGCTTGAATTTAGGTAAACAAAAACAATTTGGTGTACACCACAACTAGGTGAAGAAGAGCATATTCTGAGAATTGCCTTACTAGTCCACTAATCTAATATGACATAATTTAGATGTTATGCATGTTGAGAAGAACGTGTTTGATAATATCTTCAACACTGTCATAGACATAAAGGGCAAGACAAAAGACAATTGAAATGCAAGAGAAGATTTGAAGATAATTTGCAAACATCCCACCTTGGAGCTAATAGTTAAGAATGGCAAGTGTAAAAAACCAAAGGCGACATATGCCTTGGATGCCAGTCAAAGGAGGATGGTGTGTGAAAAGGAAGGTCCGAAATAAGGAGAGGGTTGAAGGATCTATTTGTGAAACATATTATTTAGAAGAAATTTCTAATTTTACTTCCATGTATTTTGATCCCCACTTACAGACCAGGCGCACTCAAGTTCCTCGAAATGACGATGGCGGGGAAGATACAATTGATGAATGGTTGTCTGTTTTTAAACATCTATGTCGTCCTATTGAGAGGGGTCAGAATAGATTCTTAACGAATGTGGAACTTCAGATTGCTGAGACATATGTGCTTGTAAATTGTAGAGAAGTAGAACCTTATGTCTAATAAGTCTACTCCCTAACTAATGAATTTGTTAATTTTTAACTATGTTATGCAAAATATTAATCATTGTATTGATTAGACAATTTGAGGATTTGTTAAGGGAAACATATCCCAATATCATTGATGATCAAATATTTGAAGCTCAAGATAAGGACTTTAGTAGGTGGTCAAAACATCTAGTGAGTCCTTTTATCCATATTCATATCTATCATATTAAATTCAATATTCATTATGCTAAATGTTACAATTATCTACCTTCTATGTAATGATACAAGTTAATATAGGTCAAGTTGAGCATCAAATGATACGAGAGATAAGTTACGGTCCATTCGAGTTCGTGACTTCTTGCTGTGGCTTAATAGTTAATGGGTATAGATTTCATACTAAGGAGTACGGACGAAATAAAGCTACCATGAATTGTGGCATATATGTTAGAGGTAGTATATATGGTGAGAATGACTTCGAGTATTATGGCATCGTTGAAAAGATATTAGAATTGTCATATATAGGAAATCAGAACAGAGTATTTCTTTTACAATGTCATTGGTTTGACTCGATTGATGGAGTTAATGTTGATGAGAGATATGGGTTGGTCGACATCAAGCATAAATCAAGACTTCACTCTAATGAGCCATTTGTCTTAACTGAACAAGCATAACAAGTGTACTATACAAGATACCCATAAAGCAGGAATAAAGCTAATGGTGAATGGTGGGCAGCTTTCAAGATTAGAGCAAAACTCTTTGTGGCTGAGACATTGAATGATGAAGGTGATGAATTGAATGAACTAGTTGCTACTGATTATTACCAAGATGATACACTACAACAAAATAGGCTAACGGCGGCGGTTCTATGAGCCATCTGCAGCAGTTCTAACCGCCGCGAAAATAAGCTCTTGGCGGTTACGTTTCTGTCGCTATTTCTAGCGTCGGGAGACTAAATCTGCGTCAGTTACATTAACCGCTGGCATAACCGCTGCAGAATGAAATTTTTTTTTGCGGCAGTTGAAAACTGTCGTTAAGTATATTTTTAGAAATTTGATCTTGAAATCTGCAGCGGATCTTAATCGTCGTAACAATTTATTGAAAAATTTCTTCTAATATTTTAGCGGCGGTTTATGACCGCCGTAATAATTTTTTAAACAATTTCTTCTCTGATTTTAGCGGCGGTTTATAACCGCCGTAATAATATATTAAATAATTTCTTCTCCTATTTTAGCGGCAGTTTATAACTGCCGTAAACAATTGTTTAAAATTTATTGTACTATTTTTGCGGCGGTGAGAAACTGCTATTATTTGAAACATTTTCACAACAAAAAATTTCATCTATTTGTATCGATGATAATTGAAGAAAAGTCAATATTTTTTTTACATATTTTCTATTTACATTCACTAATAATTTTTAATTTGGTTTTAAAATTCTTTTAGACCATTAAAACATTAATTGATCTAAAACATCAAATTCATTCATTACTTTAAACAAAAACTACATAAAAACAATGCACAAAATACAAGTATAGTATTTTGTTCAAAAGTGCTAAATAACATAAGAACTCATCCCAACATAAATTTATAGTCAAAATAATAATGCACAAAATGCAAGTCTAGTATCTTGCTCAAAAGTGTTGTATAGCATAAAAACAACTATTCCCAACATAAATTCCTAGTCAAAGTAACAATGTACAAAATATATTGCTCTAAAGCTCTAAAGTCCAATATACTAAGCAGAAGATGATGGTCCATGGCTTTGCGGTTGATGACTAGCACCGGAAGAGCGTCTTGCATCTGCTGGTGAGCCTAAGTCTGTAGCCTAAAATAGAAGAGGTGCAAAACACAATAAGTATACTGCCACAAGCTAGCAATCATAATTGACAGTGAATTACTTGACAAACTAAGTAACCAATATCAACATTTACTCACAAGATATGAAAAGGATGTCTACCTATCCCTATTTGAATTAACATATAATTTCAAATGGGTGATAGGATTATAATCCTTTAAACAAATTTTTTTTTCTTTTGATATCCACCCAAATCGGAACTAACATAATAAAACATATATCTACTAATTTTTCCAGAAACCACCATATAATGTGATCATGCATGTACTAATTTCTAAAGAATTTCCCAGCAAGCATTCTTCCAATAATTTCCTCAATTTATAATGGCCATTTTAAGTACAAACAGTCCTCATGCCACAAACATGCTTATATATGATTTCCTGCATTTAAACTCATAATTCAAATGTCTCGAGGCAGCCTTCCAATGTATCAGAACAATATAAAAATACTAGAAGAACAAACACAATATACTGTTATCCTAAAGACTTCTACCATTAACACATTTACTTGGAACATGATAATCACATAAATATTTGTTCTAGTTGTTTTACCACAAACAAATAAAGTGGCATGAGCAGTGATGATTTTGCCTAAACCATCATATCTAGCCTGATGATTCCACCAATGACCTACTATGATGATTGATAGGGGAAGAGTTTCCTCTTTCACTTCCAAAATCATTTTTTTCAACCTCACTTCCATCATAAGATATAGAGTTATTATTTACAAAGAATGACATACTTAGAACTAGTTACCTATCAGCCTTATCAAATCCAAACCTTGCACCAAAATAAAAAGCCACAAACATGAAAACAAAAGTTTAATTAAACTAGCATTACTCTATACAACTTCATTTCTATACATTAGATCTACAGAACCACCAAACATAATATCATGTACATTCCAAGCAAATACCACTAATCCAACAGTAACAGGAAAAACCAAGCAAATACCATTGATCTATGAATTTACCTGATTGACTCCTAAGTTAGGGAAACCAGGCGGCAATTGACCCCCGTTAGTTTGCATAACATAAGCCAATAATTCTTTAAGCATTGCAGTATTTGTTGCAACTTCTAACTTCAGTTTTTCATATTCAACTTTTGATGGGGCAACACTATATGAAGATGACGTTGACCCTCCAGAACGACAAGTAGGTCCAAAGACCTGAGATGGGCAGACTCCAAATCCCATACCTCGGACATATCCCGGGTGCTCTTTCCCAAAGACTTTAGTATATGCCTCATTTTCAGAAGGTGCCTCCTCAATTTCCTTTTCTAATTCTTCCTGCATATAAACATTAAACAACATGTAATTAAACATCCAAAAGATTGACAATATAAACTCATAAATAACATATTGTACTTACACTCTTTTGCTTGGCTTCAGGATTGACAAAAGATCCATCCTTTTTCATGTGGGTAATAGGATACATTTCCCCTCTACTGTAGGGTCGCCCACTTTGAATTTCCTAAGATTTTGTACCATATAATTAGTATGATTATAAAATCATCACTTAATTTTCTAAAACTAACAAACATCAAAAGAATAAATGAATTATACCAGCTCATGCTTCTTCCTAGCAATTGTCTTGGAACCAAGAGTGTGTGGAATTGTTTGCTTTTGTCGGTTGGCAACATTTTTTTCACATATCGCCTGCATTATTAACAAAAATATCAGTCAATAAATGATAAGCATATCTAGAAAATTTTCAATTAGTGCTCATTACCATAGTTTCTTCACTCAATCTATGGTTCAGATAAGCAGCCCAATGCTCTCTGGAAATCCTTTCTGGGTGCAACTCAAGATTGGCTTCCCAACCAAGATCAAAATTATAATGATCATAAAACAACCTACTCTTATTGTCCTTCCATTTCCTCCCAAGGTTTTGAAGTATATACTTTTTGTTCTCCCCATCATTGACAACAAATTTTTTCTGCAAGGCAAACATAATAAATTAAAAGGTTAGTAAACAAAACCAATAAGAAATCAAAGTCACATAGTTAAATATAATTCATACCTTTATAGTGTTATTCCAAACATGTTCCTTGTATGTGCCTGGAACTTTTTTCCAATTTATGTAAATAATGGGAAAATTATCAAAATTACTTGCAATAGCCCCTAAAAATCCTCCCAATAGGCCACCAAACTCTCCAATTGGTTGACTCACGGCATTCCATTCTGTCATCACCCTTTTCCCTGCACGAAGCACAAACACATCTTGCACCTTCAAACGTGTTTCTTTTACAACACCCTCCTCATCTAACACGTAAAGCAAACCAAACTATTAGTATCCAAAAATATAACACAATAAAAAACATTAAATCTAAAATAGTAAGTTATAAATCACATACCAATCACATCAACTGTCCAATACTTATTACACTTTTTCCCATAGATGCGTGGTGGATCTTCAGCTTCATCAGGTTCAAGGTGTGGAGGATTTTGAGCTTCCGGCTGAATTGGTTGAGGATTTTGAACTTCAGGCAGAGTTGGTAAAAGATGTTGAGCTACAGGCTCACTCTGTTGTGAACCTGCATTGTGACTCGTGCCTTCAGAATTGTCACGAAGCTGAGTTGGCATTGACTGACACCTTGGAGCATGTCTCTTTCTCTTAGTCATAGCTATAAAACCATAATGTTAATAAATTTTAATATAAAAACTAGATTGTACAATTTAGTATATAAGAGCACTTGGAAAAAAAATTATAAAAGAAACATATATAAGATTAACAAGACATATTTATTAAGCAAGAAGAGTAGAACGAAATAAGACAAGACATTCTCACAAAAAAACAACAAAAACTTATGAGCTTGAATCATGTAACAAAGCATGTCAATCTCTACATCAGTGATAATTTTTCTCATGCCTATCATAGAACCATATCCTCGTTATCATCATCAACATTTTCATTAATGGTTGAAATTTGAGGATCATCATTTGTAGCCACTCTTGCCAATTGTATATGTGTGGTATCATCTGAGAAAAATTCTTCTAAGCTTTGTGAAGGGTAAGCCTCATTAGATGCCATAATTTCTTCATCATCTTAACCCATGTCATATAAGTCTCTTGGCTTCAAATGAACCGGTATGTTCCAACCTTTATCCTTCTCATCCTCCACATAATAAACCATTTGAGCTTCAGAAGCTTTAATGTATGGCTCATCATCTTCATGTTGACCGGTATGTATTAGTCGTTCAAAGTTAATAGAGACAAAACCCAACTTATCTCTTTTCATGCCTCTAGGATTAGTGGTATTAGCCCATTCACATTTAAACATGGGTACCGTGAAGCCATTATAACAAAGCTCAATAATGTCTATCAATTTTCCATAGTAAGGAACCCCTCCAATCCTCATTTGGGCATCACTGTTGCTTGAGTAACTTCTTGTTCCGAATGTTCCAAAAACTCCACTATTTTGGGTTTTTAGTCCTTTGTCTCATGCCAGAGTTCGAAATTTGTATCCATTAACATTATATGCAGTGAACCTTCTGGCTTGGTCAATAGGACCTTGAGCAAGAGTAAGAAGAACATCTTTATCTGATCCACTAAGATTATTGAGATCTTTGCCAATCTAAAAACAAGATTTTCTAGTGTTAATCACATGCATATTACCAAAATAGATGCAATATACATGCACAAAATGATTTTTTACTCACACGATTAGCAAACCAACCAATAAACTCTCTATGAACCTTCTTGTCTATCTCAGTAGTGCTTCTTGTACGACTCCTTAGTTGCCTCCGTACAACACCTCTAAATTCCCTAAATAGATGTACCATATTAGATGTACAAAAAAGGAAACTTAACAAGTAATGTAAGTGTAAGAATTACTCACTGAAGATAGCAATCAACTGCAGGGCAATTGGTTAACACATGTCTATGACCCTGTAACTTTTCAGTGGATGTTAGAGTAAAATATGAAGAGCCACCAATCGGCTTTCCTACTTGAGGAAACAGTTCAGCTACTCGTGATTGAGGTTGTATATCATTAGGTTCATCATCAACACGGCCAGGTCGATTCCATCTTGTCTCAATGTTATCTAAATACCTTGAACAAAATGTAAGAATCTCTTGCACAAGGTAACCTTCTGCTATAGAGCCCTCCGGCCGTGCTTTATTACGTACATAGGATTTTAGTTGTCCTAAGTACCTATTAAACCACAACAAAGGTAATTAATAACAATCCTATACATTATTAAAAGTTGAAAAAAAAAAGAAATACCACACATCTAGTACCTTTCTATAGGATACATCCATCGATAATGGACAGGACGTCCGAGCTTAACTTCTTCAACAAGGTGAACAACTAAGTGAACCATGACCGTGAAGAATGAAGGAGGAAATAACATTTCCATGTGGCATAAAGTAAGCACAATTTGATGTTGCAATTTGTCTAAGTCTTCAACATTCAACACTTTACCACATAATTGCCTGAAGAATGAGCACAACTCAATCATTACTGCCGACACCTCATCGGGCAACCCTGTCCGCATGGCTAACGGTAGCAATTGCTCCATTAATATATGACAATCATGACTTTTCAACATTCCATTCAGCTTAAGATTATCCACATCAATGCACCTAGAAATGTTGCTTGAATAACCATCTGGCACAGTGATGTTCCTTAAAGTTGTTAGGAATGCCTTCTTGCCACGATTAGCCATTGTAAAGATAGCTAAAGGATACCTTCCATTTTCATCTGGCCAAAGCTCATGTCTAAAACCCATAGCTTTAAGGTCTTTTCGAGCATTGACATGATCTTTTGTCTTTGCACTATCATTTAGCAAAGTGTAGATGACATTATCGCACACATTCTTCTCAATATGCATCACATCAAGATTGTGACGCAAAGAGTTATTCTTCCAATACGGAAGCTTAAAGAATATGCTTCTCTTTTTCCATTGTTGAGTGCCACCTTGTGCAACACGTCCACCACGTGTTCTTTTTCCTTTTCCTTCCATCTCTGGTTTTCGACCAAATGAGACATTAATGTTCTTAACTTGTTCAAGAATTTCAGAACCAGATAATGTTTTTGGAGGACTGCGCATATCTTGCTCTCCATTAAACCGAACCTTATTCAATCTAAATCTATGTCTTTGATCAAGAAAACGACGATGACCCATAAAACACCATTTCTTACTATGAGGAAGACGATAAGGAATAGCGTCAAAGTTGCAGGACGGACAAGCAAGTCCGGTGTAAGTGTTCCACCCAGAGAGGGTTCCTAGCCCAGGAAAGTCACTAATTGTCCACATCAAAGCTGCATGCAATTTGAACATCTCTTGCTTGAAAGAATCATATGCATCCACACCCTCATTCCATAACTCCTTCAACTCTTTGATTAAAGGCTGTAAGTAGACATCTATATCATTTCCTGGCATTCTTTTACCAGGAATTATCATTGAAATGATAAAAGATGTCTGCTTCATACACACCCATGGAGGAGTGTTGTATGGAATGAGAATAACTGGCCAAATGCTGTAACTTGCATTCATACTACCAAAGGGATTAAAACCATCAGTAGCTAATGCAAGACGCACATTTCGTGGATCTGATGCAAACAAAGTGTTTGTAGAATCAAACCTCTTCCAAGCTTCAGAATCTCTAGGATGTCTCATCATTCCGTCTTTATTAATATCTGCATCATGCCATATCATATCCTCAGCAGTCTTTGATGACAAAAACAATCTCCGTAATCGAGGTTTTAGTGGAAAGTAACGAAGAACTTTTGCAGGCACCTTGTTCCTTCTATTACCATCATTGGAGGCCTCAGTCTTACCACTTTTTGTCTTAGATTTCCATTTGGACATGTTACAGACTCTGCATGTTTCCCTCTCTTCATCTTCCTTATTACCCCAATACAACATACAATTATTCGGGCATGCAGGTATCTTTTCATAGTTCAAACCAAGCTTGGTGATAGTTTTCTTTGCCTCATAGAATGAACTTGGAATCTTTGCGTGTCCAAATGCATCTTGTAATAGTTCTATTATCATTGTCATGGCCTTGTCGCTCATCCCACATAGGCATTTGATATGATACAACTTCACCATAAAAGATAGTTTTGAATATTTTGTACACCCTTCATACAACGGTTGTTCTCCATCTCTTGCTAATTTATAAAATTCTTCAGCTTCATGCCCTACTTGAGTTACATTCGTCGTTGCTCTATCATGCCTGCTTCTTTCTTCATTTAATGCAATGGGTACCTCATTTGCATGGTGCCTATCAACTCCAAAAGCATCATTAATCATGTTCTGAATAGGATCTTCCTCAACCACGGTGTCTTCAACTACATTCGAAACATTCCTACTTGAGACATTACTAGTTTCTCCTATCTCAGACTCCCCATGATAAAACCACATTGTGTATCCTTCTGGGAATTGTTTACAAATTAAGTGGTCATACACCACATCCTTAGTCTGCCATTTTCTAAAACCACACCGTGAACACGGACATATTATTTTGTCATTAACTGAACGACGTTCAAAAGCAAAAGCAATAAATCCCCTAACTCCTTCCTCATACTCAACTGAGTTTCGAGGCTTTGTAATCCATGACTTATCCATTGCTTTAGAATTTTCCTTCTGAATTTAAACAAAACACAACATTTAAGTAGAAACTTTCAAGTAAACTAAAATAGACTTAGCAAAGAAAATTAATTATTTATGGACATAATAGCATGCTCGTGAAACATATACTCAACTAGAGATCAAGCATAGTATCCAAATATATCATAAATTTTAAAAGGGAAATTTTCACTAGCAACCAGATGGCATGAAACAACCATAAAGGGATTTCACATACACGTCTAAATGGTTAAATGGACTGAGAATAATGAAAATATTTAATACAATATTTAATACTTTTAATACTTGCACGTTTCAACTATTTGAGTGAAAGTCATTAATACTTTTAATACAATATTTAACATACACGTCATTAATACTTTTGATACTTTTATACACATCTAAATCGATCTAGCTTTACTTGTATAGGTGAAAGTGAAAACTAGTACAATAACCAATGTAAGCTCAACAACAACTTGAGAGATATATTATTTGTGTTTAGAGAGAGATAATTCATATTAGCAAATATTCTTTACTTATCCTTTGTGCAGTTGTGATACAGCCCAAAACATGTCAGATCGCTTTCATAATAAAAGCAACAAGACTACTATTTTGAAATTACAAATTATAAATTGCAAATAAAAAATATTTGAAAAACAATATACACCTAAATTTAGACGTGATTGAAATTATTGAAAAACACTAAGTGTAGCTTGGAAACTAAATCAAATAGCAACAATGTTTCAGCAAAATATTATACAGATATTAGCTTCACTTTGAGTGCAGATTGATATTTCATGACAGAGAATATAACCACAATATGATTTTCCAACAAGTAGTTCATTTGACCATGGCAGCAAATCTCATTAAACTAAAATTAGATAATAAATTGGAAAATTATGATGATTATGAATGGAATGCCATGACCTGATCAGAGGAACACATTAAGCACCTTAGAAAGGCATAATATATATATATATATATATATATATATATATATATATATATATATATATATATACCTGATGAGAGGAACTAACACGTTAAGCACCTCTATATATATATATATATAATAGCACGTTAAGCACCTTTATATATATATATATACCTGATCGAGGAACTAGCACGTTAAGCACCTTTATATATATATATATATATATATATATATATATATATATATATATATATATATACGATCGAGGAACTAACACGTTAAGCACCTCTATATATATATACTAGCACGTTAAGCACCTTTATATATATATATATATATATATATATATATATATATATATATATATATATATATATATGAATGGAATGCCATGACCTGATCATCATATCATGACAGCCACTGAATGATGATTGATTCTAATTATTGACCTCCGTCAAGATTCATATCATGACACCTAGAATCTGGCCATCATTTTGTAATTTTGTTCCACACTTTATACAACCAAACTATTATCACACATAAGTCAATTGAGATATATTATATAAGTCAAATGACGATGTATATATCTCAGAATCAGATACTAGGAATAAACAGAACACAAATAGCACACCACATATATACCACACTAACATTAACATGTCTAGTCTTCTACTTACAGTCACAGTCATAACAAGCAAAAAGAAAACAGACACATAACAACATAAAGAAAAGGCCCAATTTTGTTTGACCAAAAAGTACATCAATTTTATTCTGTTTAAGCAAAACAAACTAGAGCAGAGATTATTCCTTTCAAAGTTCATGACGAGCACATGATGAAATATTTATGAGAAGGGAATGGACTACCCTAACTCAAATTTTGATTTAAAGAATAAAAACTTTTCTGTGTTCATGTCTATTTCAATAAACACTGATACGATGGTCTATAATTTTTGTGCCAAAAGCTTGAAATAACCATCACAAGAAATTGTAGGATATACTTGTAACAGAAATAAGGTTGGCCTTTATAGAAGCATCAAACCTGTTGACACATGAACACCTAATTTCCCCCACAAAAAGAAAGGATAACAGAACTAGAAAGGGAAACTTGCCCCACAATATTGAATATAATTTCAATCAAACATAATAGAATTATAGACCATAAAACAATGGAAATAGAGAGAAAAAGGTTAATGCATATGTCTCACCAACCAGCTGACAGTACACTTTCTGCTAAGATAAAAAGAGGTTGTAGTCATAGTTCACAGACCATTGCCTTTTCCTCTTTCATATATATTTTTACACCAAAGAAAAATAAAAAGGCTTCTTAATATGAAGGTTTGCAAAGACATTTGCTGTAGAACTTTCACTTACAGAAACTTTGTCAAATCAATCTCTCTTCATCCCCTCAACCATCACTTTTTGTTTAAACAGAACAAGATACTTCCTAAATGAAAAACTAATGAGACCAAAAGAATAACATTATAGTTGACACGTAAAAGCCAAAGTTATGGATGATTCTATTAGACAGCTACATATATTTATAAATATCTTTGTAGCATACCTGATTTAAAAATGAAAAAAAGAAAACACACATCATTTATGACATTTCTCAATTTCTTTCATGCTTTCAAATTCCTTCAAATATCAATCAAATGAACTGAGACAGAGAAAAATGATAGCATTAACTAACCTCATGTAGCTCCTTAAGCGCAAGGTAGTTCTCAATTCTTAAAGTCTGTAACCACTACCTACTCGCCAGAATAGTGCTGTCTGAATGTACCTTCAGACCCAAAAAAAATGATCCAAATAAATCAAGACCTTATTTAGAAAGTAACAACAATGTTAGAAATCAAATATGAACAAGAAGCAAATATGCATGAGTCTGAACTATTTGATACCCACTTCTGCATCAATTGCAATCTTGTCCACACTAGTAGTAAAATTGAAGTAAGTTCCTAAAATTGAACAAACATATCATCTCTTGTTTGTTTTACACTTTTACTCTTTATAGGAGTAAGACGTGCATGTTTCAGACAAAAATAAGCAACACTTATTTGTTGTTGAACTAAGTCAAATAAGAATGTGGAATTAGAGGGACATAGTGATACCATCGAAATATTCTCAACATGGTAAAAGAATAACGGCCAACCAGACAAGATGCCACTACCATTTTTGTGTAAAAATTAAAAAGAAAAGAATCTTTCGATCGAGTAGCTGTAAACCAATCACTAGCAAGCAGAGACTAGAAGTAGAGGGTAAAGAATGAAATATGAAATACCTTCCATCAAATTTCAAGACCCCATTTAACAACTATCACTAATCTGTCTAAAAATTGTCTTTTTTTTTAACTATTAACTTTGAACGACCCAACCCAACCCATCAAGGAAAAGGAAGATTAGGATTTAGGAGTGGAGGCTTCATTTTTAATTATTAATTAATCAAACAAGCTCTTTAGTAAATAGTGACATAACATTGTCAAAATTAGTAATCAACTGCTCCATTTCCTTAATTTCCACAGAAAACAAAGCACAAAAATACAACAAAGGAATAACACAGCTCTTGCATTTTCCAACAGGGCAATCTAATCATAAGATCATGTTTTGTTCGTAAATACAGGCTTCATTTCAATGTCTCTGGGTTTTGGGCTGATTTGAAATTTTGGGTGCGAGCCTGAGACGAATAAGGTTGAGTGTTTTGGATGGCTTTTAGCATGTAAGGTTTAGCTAAACCATGAATTGGGCAAATCCCAAATCACATCACAATTGAATTGACAAATTAAGAACACGGCACACTTGACGATTGACTCGAGTAACTTTCTAAAGTAGAAATACATATATTAAGAGCATAGAATTTCACTTGACAAAAAGACATTGTTCACCCACCAAAGAAAAGTTAGAGCAGAATATATTGTCCTCAAACAGAAGCTACAATAGAGACCAATCACAAATCAGAAAGGGCATCATACCTGGTGGAGACCTCTTCCTCGGGGCACGATGAGTTGGCCAAAACAATGGGATTGCATGACCTTTTATGACATTGGGCAGCTCCAGAACAATGCGTGAGGGTTCTGAGTGAACAATGGGGGTCGAGTGAGGGTTTTGAGAGTTTGGCAACGATGGGGTTTTGAGAGTTTAGGAACGAGTGAGGGTTTGCACGGTTTGGGAAATATAAGGGTTAGAGGGAATGAGAAATTTGGGGGTTAGAGGGAATGGGAATTTTATATCAGAAATTTAGAGGGAACGAGTGGGAATAGTTTAGGAAGAAGGGAAATTTCATTGTGTGAAAAAATGACCCATACTGCGGCAGTTCAGAATAACTGCCTATAAATGCCACATAACCGCCCTAATATTTATTAACTGCGGCAGTTATTAGAACTGCCGTAAGAACCGCTGCATTATTAAAACCTGCGGCAGTTAACAGTAACCGCCGCAGTTTAACCGCCGCCGGTTGCCAGATTTTGTGTAGTGATAGATCCCTTGAAACACACAATATTGTCATAGATGATGAAACAATTTCCTTGTTTGATGCACATGCCCACATAGAAGAAGTGAACATACATGATATACATAATCCAATGAATGTTCTGGTTGATGATGAGTTCATTGATGACAATGAATATAATGAAATTAATAAATTCTCAGATGAAGATGAGAAATAATTAGCTTCAGATTCAAGTAGTAACAACTGAATCTTGTTCAATAAATTTCGATAACGATATTTACACTAAAATATCATTATTATATTTTGAGGCTTTTATTTACATATAGTTTCTTAACTCGTCATGCTTCATTATACCTGTAGGATAATCTTTTTAATTAGTGTTAACTCTTGGTTTATATAAATGTAATATATATATATATATATATATATATATATATATATATATATATATATATATTTGTTTATCTATAATTATGTTAAGTGCAACTTCAGCTATTGGCTTATTAACCAAGCATGTGTAACACCCTCTGTAGGACATTACATTTTAGATTACAAACTTACAAAACTATAATTAAATTGTAAAATATTTAATATTATAAGATATGGGTTATAAAATTTCTTTTTTACAAGAAACTTAAACTTACCAAATATTTAGGTAATATATAAAAACATATTTAACTAATTAATACCCACATTACATTCATCACATAATACTCAACAACATTTAGAACATAAAACTTACAGACTCAAAGGGAAACAGTAGCAAATCCTATGACGGGTCCTACATAAAAGTATGGTAACAACACTAATAAGAAAAACTTCACATACTGTACACGTCCCATATCCATCTCAACGTGCCATGCATCGGTTCCTTCATGGAATTGCACTCTGGCGAAACTGAGAAGATGACTTCTCGAAGTCATCACCGATCTCAGAAGATTACTTCAAACCAAACCCATGAAAATTCGCTTTGTCTACTTTTCAGATTTTGACAAATATAAACACAAAACAAAACAATACAGCAAAGAGGTGAGATCCCCTACATCAAATCCAATATGGTAGCAAAGAAACGATACGAACAACAAAGTTATTCCATACATATATATATTACAAATATATTCATGTTATCAATTCATAAATATCTTCAATAAACATATCTCACAATAATAAAAACATGAACCGTACTATAACAACATATATCAACAATATATATATATATATAATGATTTTGTTACCGTAATATGTATATTGATCATGCCACAACAATATGTGTAATGACCAGGTATATGCACAATGAACCAGTTCCTATTCTATGAAGCTAAACACAATTTTAGAGATGAATGGCCCAGAAGATTTGCCAGCCTCAATGACAGTCTACGCCGGACGTGAAAAGAATAGTGTTTGTCGGGTATCCACCGATTCATTGCAACAGTTCATCATAGTCAGAGGTGTATAATGTGATAAAAAGATCACTAGTGAATCACCGATCCTCGACGCCTCCCCAAGATCCATCATGGATCACACTACTCAATTCTCATTCACTCCTAGTCAATAAAAGTCATATTCAATGCATAACACAAACCACCATTGCACTGTTTCCAATGATATTAAAACAACCACCCGTACAATTGTCTAATAGCATTAGTATCAATGGTATTATATAACCGCCTATACAATTACATAATACCACTGATCCATCCGGATCCAGTACATCAGTCTTATAGCAACTGCTGTCATTCTCAATTAAATAATACTTTTATCACATTTTAACAATCGCGTAACACCTTTGTTACATTTTCCAATCGCATAACCATTTTTCAACGTTTTCTCAATCGCGTAACTTAAAAATCCACGTTTTTGAAACGCGTAAGGGTTTTCTTCTATTTTTCACTATATAAAATATTTCTTGACATTCTAGTTTTAAATTTGAAACATTCTAAGTTTAAAACATAATTTGACTTCAAATTTTCATTTTTTCTCAATAAATACTTCTAAAACATCTAAACAATGTTTTCTGACTTTTTTTTTTCTCAAAATCTCAATTACTTTAATTTAATAAAGTATTTTTCATTTATTTTAAATAAATATCAATTTTAATAAAATACCTTAAAATTTCCTTTGCTAAAAATCTTTTAAACTTTAAACAAAACTACTTTAAATCTCCAACTACCATTCTAATTCATCATCCACGACCAAAAACCTCTTTTTCCCAATAATAAGAACTTTGCTTTGTTCCTCTTAAATAAAATACTTAAAATCTCAAATCACTTTTAAAAATTCCATTTCCATTTCTGTTGCTAAAAATCATTATTTATCCAATAAAAGCTATACACTTGCACATTCCTCTTAAAAATCATTTTTAATATAATTCCTTATCAAATCTCCTCTAAATAACATCTTCTAATGGTTATTCACAAAAACTTCGTTATCTTTATTAAATCATTCCTTTCAAAAATCATTCTCCGTTTACCATCATTTAAATACTTCTAAACAAAATACTTAATATTCCAAATCTTCTTTTCAACTCATTTCCTTTCTCATGATGAAAATCAATCCTTTTTCCAATAATAAAACTTTGTTCACTTCCTTTATCAACTTGTAAAACCTTAATCCATAACCTTATTATAAAATCAATTAAATCCATGATTAATAAAATATTTTCAACTTGGAATACCCATCTTGAGGCATGGAGGCCGTGAGCCTCACTTGGTCTTTGAAACCAAAACTTTTCATTCTTCCAACATGATTCACACATACAACATATTCCACTCATCATAGTTCTACCATAGCAATTTTATTCATACTATAAAAATCACATCAAGCGTCTAGCCATCAATTTCTACCATATTATATATCATGCATACTATCAAAGCTATAAAAATCATATAAAACAATTTAAAACACAACCAAATAAAATTAAACAAACTAGCAAATAAATCCTCACATGGATTTTCACTAACAAACACAAGTTTCGTTCCTTACCACCATAATTGGTTGATGAGGTTAATCTCCCTCTTACCTTGGATGATGATAAAAAAACTCCTTTTAGTTGCCTCCTTGATGATTTCATCCACCACCAAGCTAAACCCTATAAACTTTCAAACATCCAAATATCACAAACAAAGCTTAAAGCAAGGTGACCATGGATCTAAAGCATGGTTTAGAACCTTGAAGATCAAAAGAAAAGTGAAGATTAATGAATTTCACCTATAAAATTTCAATCTTTAGCTTGAAGAACAAGGTTGAAGATGGAAGAATTTGATGATGGTTACAACATGAAAAGGTCTTAGAATCATGTGTAGATTCTAGATCTAAGATTATTTAGAATTAAAAAAGGATGGATGGTGATTTGAGAGGGTATGACTGTGAGTTTCTCAAAGAGTGAAATGAGAGAGCTTTTTGGTTTTTAAGAGAGAGATGAAGATGATCACAACACCAAAGTATCTTAGTATGGTATAAGGATTCAAGATATGAAATTAGGTGAAATTTAGGAAGTTGGGAGGTGGGTTCTTGGGGCTTTGGCAGTTGGGTTCTTAAAGAGAAAAAATGAAAGACTTTTGTGATAGCTTTTGGTTTTCTTGATGGAATTGATAGAAAGATGAACTAAGTCACAAACTTGGCCTCTAAAAGTAAGCTTGGCTGTGGGCTCTCAAGAAAGAAAAGTGAGAGAGGTTTTCATGAAAGTGAGAGAATTTGATGTATAGTTTTTGGTCTCTTGGATGAAGTGAATAAAAGATGAGCAAATGTAGGAACTTAGCTCTCTAAATGGTCATGGCCGTGAAACACAAGGAGAGAACATGTGAGAAGGATTTTTGTGGTGTGATAGAATGAATAATAATAAAACTAAAGCTAAAGCCCTTCTAATTATGCTTCATGAAAAAGATGATATGATTAGCTTTAGATATTTGTTAACCAAGATATTTTTTTAACCAAAATATCTAATCAAAATATCTAACCAAAATATCTAACTAAGATATTTAACTAAAATATCTTCAAGCTTTAGCTTAGCACGTAAGCTTTCCATCCATTGGTCATATTTTGTGCAAGCCACTTTGTTGGACTTTTCAACAACTTAGCAAGCAAGCTTGCTTTCCTATTGGTGCACACAAAGAGAGACTAGTCATTATCACTGATTTGTTCTAGTTGGGTAACAACTATTGTTGATCATTTTCTACTAGTTATCCTTGATGAGTTACAAAATGACTCATTAAAGAGAAGTTTCTAGAACATATGACTCACTACGGTGAGTCACAATGAAGGTTTATAGAACAGGTGAGTCAGCATGGTGAGTCGTAGTGCTGAGTCACTAGTTGAGACACCAAGAGAACCTTCTGGAACGTATGACTCACTATGGCAAGTCACAGGATGAGTCACCATTCTACCACATTCTAGAACATTGCTAGTCATCATTCTACAAGTTTCTAGAATACGGTGAGACACAGGGTGAGGTGTCCACACAAGGTGTCTAACTCCTATTGGTCCATTACAATGAGTCACAATTGGCAAGTTTGACCACCTTATCATTGGTGCATACAAGGTGAGCCACACACTAGAATCTTCTAGAATAATCTAGGACATGTGAGTCATTATCTAGAACATTCTAGAGTGGGTGACTAGACTTATGTCTAGAATCATCCACTAAATATTTTTTCAAAAGCTATTATCCAATGGACAAAGTATATTGCTCCAAAACTAGTGGTTATTATCCAATAGATAAAAAAATATAGAAAAATTTTATTGACCAAATAAATTTTAAAAATTAAAAGATTTAGAATTGTGTCTTTTGGTTTCGGGTTTAGTAAGTCGGCTCTGAAAAATTTTATTTTTCTTGCCTAGCCTTAAACACACAGAAAGCTAAAAAACGGTAACAGAAAAATCAAAATAAATTAAACAATTCCTAAAATCACAAAATCACTCCAAAATATCTAAGATATATTAAAATATTCAAAATATCCCAAAATATCTAAAATATAATAAGATATTCAAAACATCTAAAATATCAGAAAAATCATAAAACCCACATATAACTGAAGAATAAGAAATTTCGGGGTATTACAACATGCCTACTAGCGTCTATCCCATTGACCACTAGAGGTGCATCAGCTTCTCTCCCACCCTTTACTAACCCAACCTTTTTTATGCCACCCCCTGCTGACCCACCAACTAGCAGCCCGAGTGTGGTGCCTTCAGGTGGAGAATCTCATATAGAAACTACTAGCAAAGAACTTATATATGTGGCGTCTGTCTATGAATCGTAAGTAATAGTAATTGTCATCTTTTATTACATTTATTTACTTTTAGATTACCAACAATATCTTTTTGTTTGACACTGGAGGAGGTTTCTCCCACCAAGAGTGACCTGTGACATTATGTACAATGTCATGACAAGGATACCTGTTCCAGCTAGTACGTGGAGAGATTATCCTGCTGACATGAAGGAAATACTATCTAAGGACTTTATGGTAAGTAATTGTATTTATAGAATTATATATTATACGCTCATCAAAAAATAAATATACTTACCGAACATTTGTGTAGGATAAGCATTGGTTCGCATCTGATTTTGATTGCGGCATGGCAAGAATTCTCTAGGAACGAACTTGCATGGACTATTATCTAGACCATTTGAACAAAGCACGAGATAAGGCCTTTGATAAGGCAAATTCAAATAACTTGGCTGATGTTAAGGGCCATAGACCCAGAGGAATGAGGATAGAAATGTGGGATGACTTGGTCCATATTTGGCTAACAGATAAATGGATGACGAGGTTTGTAGCTGCCCAATGGAACAGGGCAGCCATGCTTGATGCCTTGAAGCATACAAGAGAGTCGATAAGCTTTGGTCAACATAAGAACAAGATGGTAATATAACTTCCTTAATTAAAGTTTTGATGGTAATATGTTTATTAATCTGGAATTTTCTGAGTTTTATTTTATTTTCTTTTCTTTATCTTATTTTTTGAAAGATATGGGTCTACTTAGTTAAGCCCGTTGATTATTAACTAATTAGGATAATAATTAATTATTCACTATCAAGATATGAGTCTGCTTAGATTATTTCTTTTGTGTAGTGTTTAGCTACATATTCATGGAGGATAATATCTTTTTTTTTGTAATTACTTGAGTTATTTTCTAATCTTGAGTATGACATAAAGATATTGGTATTTTAGAGGGATTGCCTTACTTTTGATATGTGTTTATTATATATTCTTTCATATGTGATTACACGAGGTAGAATTAAAGCATCTAGTTTCTTACAGAGATCCCTATGCCAAAGTTCACAAGAAGAAAGATGGAAGCTATGTTTCCAAGTGCTCAAAGAATTTTATTGTATCTATCTTTAAAATTTAAAAGTCATTTATATTTGTTAAGTTATTGATTTTTTTTGTTAGTATGTTTCTTGTTTTGTTTTTTTAGGAGTCATATGACATTGTGATGATAGAAAAATATAGAGAAAACTCTTCCACTCATCCTATGGTTGACCCGAAGGTTTGGTTGGATGCAGCGGATCCCATCAAGAAGGGACGAGTCCATGACATAAGTAACAACTTGCACATTGGCATTAATAACACTATGCAAGCTTTATCATCGAAGGTTGCAGGTCCTTCCCGCTCTACACCATTGACACAAGACATAACTGAAGCTGTAAATACAACAGTGGCAACAACAACGACTTCCTTTGTCCAGACTTAACTTGTCCCTATGTTAGCGCCCATCCTAACTACGATCAGATCAACAAATATTGCTCCACAAGCACCATCGCAAGGTGTAATAGCTGGGGAAGGTCCAGAGGATAATGATGACAAAGACGAAGACGAAGTAAACTTAGACTGATTGCCTGTTTTTTTTCTTGTTTTGTACTACATTTTATGAACTATTTGTATAATAACTTTGAGCTATTTATATAACTTATAACTTTGAATCATTAGTAAATTTATTTAGGATTATTTGTATAATAATTTTGTTGTTTTTCATAAATTTACTTGCTAGATTGATTGAGAAATTTATACATGTATATTTTGGTAAGTTTATTATACAGGTAAATTGAAAAAAAAATATTGATTTGCGAGGGATTAGTGAGGAAATAGCGAGGAAATCATATAACTAATTAGCGAGGGATTAGCGATGGAATAGTAAGGGAAATTAGCAATGGAATAACGAGAAAAATTAGGCACGGAATAATGATGGAATAGCGAGGGAATTTAGTTGAAACAGATCCAAAATTGGTACGAATTTCCATTATACAGTAACAGAACAGTGACGAAAATTCCCTCGCTGATTTGTGATGGAATATAGTTGCCATTTGTTTTAAATTAGTGACAGATTAGAGAGAAAAATTCCTATATTAGCGGCGGATTAGTGAGGGAATACGTTTCATCGCTAATTAACAAAGAAAAAAAATTAATGAACTTATCCCTTGCTAATTTGCTGATTTCTTGAAGTGACTCCTCATACCTTAGGATACATCACCCTTGTGCTAGAGCCTCCTACTGTTCAAGCATCATAGGTGCATGAAAAACCTTTTTAACTAAGAGCACTCAACACACCTTGGGATGTCTCACCCTTTTGCTTGAGCCATAAGACAAGGATACCTCACCCTTTACAACTTTAGAAGGATACCTTACCCTCTTTACAAATAAGGGATGCCTCACTCTTTACTCTATCAAGGAATACCTCACCATTTTATCTCTTGAGAGATACCTCACCCTTTTGTACAAGAAATCAAAGAAAGATTGAATGATAAATTCTCACAAAAGTAGATATTACAAATTGAAGTTCAATGGGTATCAAGGAATCACACACTAAATCTCAAAATAAGGATTTATGAGAAAAGAGAGTTAAAACTCGTGTTCAATGCTCAAGAAGCTTGTTCAGATTGATTTCAAACTTTTCTTTTCTGCCCAATGATATGCGTAAAATACACTAAGAGCAAGTGCACTCTATTGCTAAGTAATATAGGACTTGAGTCCTAGTTATCGATCCCACGAGGAATAAGTGATAATTACTAGATTCATAAAACTCTTGGTTATCCAGACAGTTGAAAGTGTATGAAATTCAAAATAAAATTGGAAAATCAATAAAGAAAGAAAAATAAAGAACAATCAAGCAAAATAGAGAGAAATCAATTAGAGAGAAACGAGGGCGCAAGGTTGACTTGAATCCAATCATTCAGATTTTTTCGGTTTATGATAAGGTAATTCTTTTGCCAATATTCTCGTACTTGCTATTGAATCCCAATGGTCATGGATGAAATAATATTCTATTCTTAATTTAATTCACCTATTTGGTCATTTAGTTGAATTAATTAAGAATGCATTAAGTCCCAACTCAAGAGATGAACTAACATACCGTCAATTCCATTAGTAAAAATAAATTGATGTTTGGTCATTCAATAATCTCATCATAGGTTTAGCATATAGATCTACTCATTGAATGCAGATGTTCACCGGTCAAACAATGAATTAACACATGCTAAAAGTGATCAAGTTATGACAAGAATGCAAGCAATATGACAGACTCTAAAAGAAATTACCTTAATGAAATTAGAAATCAAGCCCAAATAATTAGGAAAACAAGATCCCCCATAACCCTAGCTATGAGTTTAGCTACTCATGTTCCATACAAACAAATCCATATCAAGATACAAACCCATGGAAAGAAAACCCAAAGAAAGGAGAAAACTAGAGGGAAAGAGAAATCAAAACCCCTTTTACGATGATTATGATCTTCAAGCCTTCAAGAATGTTGTCCTCTTTTCATAGCCATCCTCCAAGGATTCAAGGCAATTCTTCCTTCTGATCTTCCTCTCAAAGTTTCTTGTCACAAAGGTGTGTCTCAGGTTTGAGGGTTTGCTTCTATTTATAATGAATTGGGGGTAAAAACAACCTTTTTTCACGTTTGGAAGGCTCACACAGCCGTGTCTGTCTTCGACATGACCGTGTCCTTTGAAAACCACGTAAATGCACTTTGAGTGAGACAAGACCGTATGACCAAGACACACAACCATGTCTCCAAGTCAGAAGCTTCAATTGATTAAGACATGGCCATGTCCTTTGAGTTATGTAACTTCAACATTAGGGGAGACACGACCTTGTGACCAAGAGACACGACCATGTCTCATAGTTAGAAGCTTTCTTCAAGTTAGACAGGGTCGTGTCTAACTCCATGAGGCAACAAAGATGGTTGGAATTCCTAAAAGATTATGATTTCCAACTTTAGTATCACCCTAGGAAGGCAAACGTTGTGGCCAATGCCTTGAGCAGGAAAACGATCAGCGTTTCTGCCATGATGATCAGAAAAAAGGATTTGATAGAACAATTGAGAGACGTATGGTCTTTTGTGGAATTATTGCCAGGAAAAATTGCATGAACATGGTCACAATCTCAAGTGAGTTAATGGATGACATCCGAGAGAAGCAGAAAGTTGACAAGTTCTTACAAGAAGAAAGGGAGCTGATGAAGCAAGGCGATGTATCAACATTAGAGGAAGGAAGCGATGAAATTTTAAGATTCTAAGGTAGAGTCCACGTGCCTAAGGATCAAGAGCTTAGGAAGTACATTCTTGAACATGCTCACACAAGCAAGTTGAGTATGCACCCTGGAATGACCAAGATATACCAAGATTTGAAGAAGCTATTTTGGTGGCATGGAATGAAAAGAGATATTGCTAGATGTGTATATTCCTGTCTAGTTTGTTAAAAAGTGAAGGTTGAACATCAAAGACCATCAAGAATGTTATAACCCCTAATTATCCCAAAATGGAAATGGGATAACATTACAATGGACTTTGTTATTGGATTACCAAAGACCAGGAAATGATACGATTCGATATGGATAATTGTTGATCGACTCACGAAGTCCCATTTCTTACCAATCAATATAAGGTATTCATTGGAGAAGTTGACTCAATTGTATATCGATGAAATTGTCAGACTACATGGTGTATTTACAAGTATCATTTCTAGTTGGGATATGAGATTCACATTGAATTTTTGGCAAAGTCTTCAAGAAAAGATGGGAATGAAGCTATGTTTGAGTTCTGCATATCATCCGCAAACTGATGGTCAATCTGAGAGGACAATTCAATCATTGGAAGATCTGCTTAGAGCTTGTACTTTGGAGCAAACTGGAAGCTGAGATAAAGTCTTACCGTTGGTAGAGTTCACCTATAACAACAGTTATCACTCGAGCATAGGAATGGCTCCCTATGAGGCTCTATATGGGCAAAGGTGCAGAACACCTTTATGTTGGTATCAGCATGGAGAGCGACTTACAGTTGGACCTGATCCTATACAACAAATGACTGAGAAAGTTAAGATGATTCAGGAGCAGATGCGAACAGCTCAAAGTCGACAAAAGAGCTATGCAGACAAAAGGAGAAAACCCCTTGAATTTGAAGAAGGAGAGCATATGTTTTTGAAAGTCACGCATACGACTGGAGTCGGTCGAGTTCTTAAGTCTAGAAAACTTACTCCAAAATTCCTTGGACCTTACCAAATTCTTCGTCGGGTAGGTCTAGTTGCTTATCAAATAGCTTTACTAACTTTCCTTTCAAATCTCCACAATGCCTTTCATGTGTCACAACGTCGAAAATACATTCCTAGCCCTGATCATGTCATAGAACCTGACACAGTACAATTAAAGGAGAACTTAACTTATGAGGCATCACCTGTAAGGATTGAGGATCGGAAGGTGAAACAACTCAGAGGGAAAGACATCTCATTGGTGAAAGTGATCTGGAACGAAACAACTAGAGATGTGACTTAGGAGCTTGAAGACAAGATGAAGGAGCAATATCCACAATTATTCTAAGGTACAAAAATTTTGAGGACGGAATTTTTATTTGAATGGGAGAGTTATAAGATCCAAAAAATTTATAATTTTATGATAAATAGCCATTTTCTAATATTTTTGATTTTTGTGAATTTTTTTGGATTTTTCTAAGAATGCGGAATATTTTAATATTATTCTTCATTTTGTGTGTAAACTGAGCGGAGTCGGGAAAATGAGATTTTTTTCCTGAGAACCTTGATATGTGAAAACGTCGATGGGGGATCTTACTGAACCCGAGACTGGACACGATTTACGAAATTTTATATTTTTTGAGAATTTTATCTGATAAAATAATAAATTGTTATGTAATTTTTATCCACTGGATAATTAATACTGACTACTGTCAACTATAACAATTATCCATTGGATAAAGCATGTATTAGGAATCCTATCACATTATCCTAATGAAATTCAATTTATATATAATCAAATCCACTTGAATTCAAATATAATCTATTTTAATCAAGCTTCTCATGGAAGCTTGGTCCACAAATGACCCAATTGTGTTAAGTTTGTTGAAGAAGCCACTCAACCTCTTCTCTCTCTCCTATTGCCGCAGCAATGTGGCCCTTGGGGAAGCAAAATTTTGCTTCCCACACTTAACACTCCTCACCCAAAAACATCACACATTTTCATCTACCACATTCTCTCTCTTTATTTTCACTCTTCACCATTTTCTCTCTTCTTCTTCTCCTTCACCCCTCACGGTTTTTGCAGCCCCAATAGGTGACTATCACCATTTTCATTTTCTCACTTCACCATCACTATTTCTACATTTCTCTCATCATTCTCTACATTTCTTCTTTAAAGATTTTCTTCAAAATCCATCATCTTATTCACTTTTTTCTCTAGAGCAAAGTTTAAGACTTTGAAGGTAAATCTTTGATTCTTCACTTTCTCTTCTTATTTTTCGTTTCTATGACCATATTTATGACTATGGATCTCTTTTTTTTCAACCATTGGTGTTGATTCTATGAGCTTGATTTCTAGGATTTTTGGAGAGTCAAAACTGAACCACCAAGAGCACACCAAGGAGGTGATTTTCATGTTTTTCCTTTAGGTAAGAGGGAGATTTACTCACTTCAACAATTATTGGTGGTGAGAAGAATTTTGTGTGGTTGTGGATGGAGAAATCCATATTGAATGCTTTCTTTGTTTGATGGTTTTTCATGTTGTGTGTGTTCTTGAATGAGATAAATAACGATTGATTGTTTTAAATGCATTAAGTATGTTGGGCTGCTTTGATAATGTTGTATTTGAAAAATGAATATTTTGAGGGTTTACTACCTTATTGAGAGGCCACGGTTTTGGCCATAAATATTGAGGGTTTGAATTGATTCTGGTGTGAAATAAAGCTTATGAAATTCGATATTAAAAGATTGAGACATGAAATGGAAAGATCGAAACCTTGATGACTTAGGGAGGCCACAACCTCTAAATGAATTTTTAAATCTAAGTGATGCTTTTGTGCATTTTTGGGAATTAAGGACTTAAAGATATGTAATTTATAATGAGGTGGAAGAAATTATTTGAGTAATGAACATTGAGGGAGGCCACGGTTTTTCAAGGGTTCTTTAGCCCAAAATTCTCATAATTGATCAAGACTTAAGAAAATAAGAATGTTGAACTCATAATATGAATTTGCCATATGTGTTGAACCATAATTATATAATGTTGATATTGAAGATGGATTGCATGATATGGTGAGTTCATGTGTGGGACTAAGTACTTATTGATATGTACTTGATTAAATTGTGGCATGAAATTATTGAGGATTGATATATGTCATTATACTATGTTCTATGAGAAGTACCTTGTTGATAATTATGCATGATATGCATTGGTTTATGAGGAATATATCATTGGTGAGCATGTATGATATAAATTAAGTCGTCATGCATATGTGATGTCTGTTGGACTTTGTTGAAAAGGCGATGTGTGCCTAGGAGATTGAATACCACCTTTGTGTGGGTGCGAGTAAACTAAGCGTAGGGTCATAGTCGTTAAACTTTGGGGCATCGGGGTGCGAGTGTCTCACAATAGACAGTGGTAGCTCCACTGGGGCCATGGGATAAACCAATGCAAACACACTGATGATCTAGACCGAGGCGCTGTCCTATATCGTGATCAACGGTTGAGGTTCCATGTATAAGCCAAATTGCGCAAATATTTTTATGAGACGAAGCAATTTATTTTAAGACTAATGAGATACTGGCATGACTCCTTGATCATTCTTGCCGAAATGTTGATGTCTAGCTCCATGGAATAGGATTTTTGGTACCATAATGCATTGTGCATTGTCCATTGTTAGTCTCATATTTCATTGAGCATGAGTACTTATGACTGTTAAATTATCTATTTTTTTATTTTGAAATAATTATCTGATTAATAAACTGTTTACTGCCTGAGATTCTATCGTTATTTCTCTTTTATTACTTACTTAATTCTTACTATCGATAACTGTATATGTTATAATGTTATGTGGGCGTCCAACACCATTCTATTTTCTTACTACCGTAGTGGTAACGAATGTTAGGTGTCTCATATCTGTACTTCTATTTCATTTAAATTACTTTCGAGAAGACGTTCATGAAGAAGAGGAAGCACCTGAGTTTCCTGGCTTTTGGCTCGATTACAACTAGTGCTATTTTGAAGACGTCGTCATGCCCACGCCGATTTTTGCGTTACGCGAGGATGACCTTTCACGGTGGTCCTGACTGCTGGCACATAAACTTGAGCACGGACCATTGCATCTATCACGGGGAGCTGACTGTGTCTTTGGCTTGGGGTCGCTATGACCCACCTGTCTTTGATTTTACTACTTTTGTCCATTTGGAGTTTTACCTACCGTTAGGGATTTGTGGGATGATCTTTATTATACCCCACAAGATGATTCATTTCTCTCCACTGCTCAGGCTTCTGCTCGAAATTCAGTCGCTCCGATGGTGATTTCATTAGATGAGGAGGACCCTACTGTGGTTCCTTCTCGTCAGTCTTAGAGGCTGATACTATCGGTGGCTACTGATGGCTATCTGCATATCTTTTTGGAAAGTATGACATTTTTCTATTTTGATGGAATGTAAATTTGTAATCATCTTGGGGGTGGGTAAAGCCTTTTACCTTTTGTAAATTTGATGATGTAACTAAATAGGCTTGAGGCATATATATATATATATATATATATATCAATACCCAAATACTACGTTGTAAGGTAAAGATTATTTATTAACATATTAAAATGAATCAGGTCTTAATCTAGTTGATTATTATTTTTACGCATTTTATTTCGCTTTATTATGGTGCGACGTTCCTTCTTCCTAAAAGAAAAAAAAGGGCATTACATGAAGCGCTTGTTTAACGTCATTAGCTTAACGTTGCCTTTTTTTTTCAGAAAAATTAAGGTTGTTTAAAGCAAGAGAAATAGGATGACACCTGCTTTAATTCAAAGTAGTGCTTCCATCCTTTGTCCATAACCTTGGGAATGATTCCAATAGCATTTTGAGCATGATAAGGACTTGGTTGTTTTGGAAGTGCCTTGGTGTAAGAGAATTCACTTGGCCATGGTGGTTTCAGTTAATCAACATATGAAGGACTAATTTGCAATGGAACATTGATCATGGGAGGACCTTTCTCTAATTCAACAACTTGGGTTTCAGGAAGGTTAACATCAACATTGTATGATGGCAGGGGGTTTTTGACAACTAAGGCTTCTTGCTTCTTAGCTTGAACGATATTGATAGGGGCATGAAGATTTGACATTGGGGGAGATTTAGCCTCCCTAAAAACATTGATGGTCACATAATCTCCATCTACTCTCAGGATGAGCTCACCCCGAGGTACATCAATCACAGCTCCTGAAGTTACCATAAATGGTCTTCTAATAATGAGAGGAATATCAACATCCTCTTCTATATCCAGCACCATAAAATCAACTAGAAAAATGAATTTGTCCATCTTCACCAAAACATCCTCCACCACACTGTGAGGGAAGTGATGGATCTATCTGCCCGCTGTAGTGAAATATTGGTGGGCTTTGGTTCATGGATTCCTAATTTCTTAAACACAGAGAAAGACATCAAATTAATACTAGCACCTAAATCACATAATGTTTTCTCAAAAAAAAAAAAAAAAGTTACCAATAGAGCAAGGTATAGTGAAACTCCCTGGATCTTTTAACTTCGGTGGCAGCTTCTTCAAGAGAATGGCAGAGTACTCCTCATTTAGCCTTACCATTTCAAATTCCTCAAGCTTGCATTTTCTTGTAAGTATTTCTTTTAAGAATTTTGCATACTTGGGCATTTGAGAGATGACTTCAACAAATGAAATGTTGATTTAGAACTTGAAAATCTCCAACAGTTTGGCAAATTGATTGTCTTGCTGAATGTTCTTGAGCCTATGAGGGAATAGGATCTTGGTATATGGTGATGGTTCATATACTGTGTTCTGCTCATGATCCTTCTTCACTCTCTGCCACTTTGGTTATTTCTTAACCTCTCTTTCTTTGTTATCATTTGGAATTGAGACATCTTTAATAGGAGCATCATCTTTTTTTTCTCAAATCCTGACGAGCTAGGTGCTTCTTTCATATATCCTTCCAAAGTCTTGCCACTTCTCAAGGTAATTGCACTACAATTCTCCTTTGAATTAGTCTCAGTATTACTAGGCAATGTCTCTGTTGCTTTTGTTGTCATCAAAGTAGCCAACTGACTAATCTGAGTCTCCATGTTCTTCATTCTGGCCTCTGAACTCCGTATGTATTTCATTACAAAGTTCTCAAAATTCTGCCTCTCTTCAAGTGCTTGGAAACCTAGAGATGGTTACAGAACTCTCTGCTAATTTTGTTAATTGCCCTGTTGATTTTCCCATTTCAAATTAGGGTGGTCCCTTCAACCAAGATTGTATGTATTGGAATGCATATCGTACTGTTTCCAGTTGGAATTACCAACAAAATTCACTCCTTCAGGCTCGGGGGCAAAAGGGCTACCAACTTGACAGTTTACACTGTTATGACCTTGTCCACCACAAACTTCACATATAAATAGTGGGGCTGCACTATTTGTTACCATCGGAGTCTCAATCTTCTTTGTTAATACCTCCAATTGACTCAGGATACCAGTAGAAGAGTCATCAACATGCACACTGACTTGTTTATTAGGAACCTGACGCTAATTTTACCATTGAAAATTGTTTAGCTCCATTTCTTCAATTAGTGCTTGGCTCTCAATAAGTGTTTTCCTCCATATTGTACCTCACGCAACAACATAAATGAGTGAACAGTTGGAAGGCGACAAACCATTGTAAAAAGTCTGTACCTGCTGCCATACAAGAAATCCATGATGTGGACATATTCTTAACAACTCTTGAAAGCGCTCCCAAGCTTCATAGAGAATGTCCATGTCAAACTACACAAAAGAAGATATGTCATTCCTTCACTTAGCAGATTAAGAGGGAGAAAAATACTTAGCCAGAAACTGTTGTGTCAATTGATCCCATATGGTAATGGAACCCCTAGGTAGTGACGTTAACCATTGATACGCTCTGTCCCTAAGAAAGAAAGGAAAGAGTTGCAATTAGATTGTATCATCTATCACCCCATTGTACTTGATTGTATCACATAACTACAAGAACCTGGCTAAATGATAATTTGGATCATCCGATGGCAATCCACCAAACTAAACATAATTTTGAATCATGGAGATCAATGTTGGTTTGATCTCAAAGTTGTTAGCCGCCACACCTAGTCTTATAATACTCCATCCATACCTTTCAACAGTGGGCATGGAATACTCAAGCATGGTTCACTCTGCTGGGATAGCCCGTTCTTCACGATTCCCCTCAATTATTGGTCTCTCCATCCTATTTATATCTTCTGTCATAGCTTCAATATAAGATTGTTTCCTTAACCTGCAATTTGTTTTCTCAATTTCAGGATCAAATGTCAAATCAAGAAATCGAGATCGAGTAAGCATAAACAATAATTATAAGCAAGGAGATAAAGTGACAAATAAATTCAAATTAAAATTAAAATTAAAATAAAAAAGCATGTCTAAATTAACTAGAGCTTTTGACTTCTAATATTAACAAAAGTAGTCCCTGACAACGATGTCAAAAACTTGATACGTGTAAAATACACTAAGAGTAAATGCACTATATCGCCAAGTAATATAGGACTTGAGTCTTAGTTATCGATCCCACGAGGAATAAGTGGTAATTACTAGATTCGTAAAACTCTTGGTTATTTAAACAATTGAAAGTGTATGAAATTCAAAATAAAATTGGAAAACAAATAAAGAAAGAAAAATAATGAGCAATCAAGAAAAATAGAGAGAAATCAATGAGAGAGAAACTAGGGTGCAAGGTTCACTTGAATCAAATTATTTAGATTTTCTTTCGTTCATGATATAAGGTAATTCTTTTGCCAATATTCTCTTACTTGCTATTGAATCCCAATGGTCATGGATAAAATAATATTTTATTCCTAATTTAATTCACCTATTTGGTCATTTAGTTGAATTAATTAAAAATGTATTAAGCCCTAATTCAAGAGATGAACTAACATACCGTCAATTCTATTAGTAAAAATAAATTGATGTTTGGTTATTCACCAATGTAATCCTAGGTTTATCATATAGATCCACTCATTGAATGCAGATGACCACCGGTTAAACAATGAATTAAGACATGTCAAAAGTGATCAAGTTATGACAAGAATGCAAGTAATATGACAGACTCTAAAAGAAATTACCTTAATCAAATTAGAAATCAAGCCCAAATAATTAGGAAAACAAGATCCCCTATAGCCTTAGCTATGGGTTTAGCTACTCAAGTTCAATACAAACAAACTCGTATTAAGATACAAGCCCATGGAAAGAAAACCCAAAGAATGGAGAAAACTAGAGGGAAAAAGAAATCAAAACCCCCTTTACGGTGATTATGATCTTCAAGCCTTCAAGAATGTTGTTCTCTCTTCATAGCCATCATCCAAGGATTCGTGACAATTCTTCCTTCTGATCTGCCTCTCACAGTTTGCCTTTGCAAATGTGTGTCTCAGGTTTCAGGGTTTACTTCTATTTATATTGAATTAAGGTAAAAATAACCTCTATTCACGTCAGGAAGGCTCACACGAATGTGTCTACCTTTGACGCAGTTATGTCCTTTGAAAACCACGTAAATGAACTTTAAGTGAGACACAGTCTCCAAGTCAGAAGCTTCAATTGATTAAGATAAGGTCGTGTCCTTTGAGCTGTGTAACTTCAACGTTGGGGGAGACACGACCATGTGACCAAGAGACACGGTTGTGTCTCCTAGTTAGAAGCTTTCTTTAGGTTAGACAAGGCCGTGTATAACTCCTTAATTGCTTCTAAGTTGACACAGGGCCCTATCTAACCCAAAATGATCCTTTTTGCTTTGAAAATGATATATCTTCACCTATTTTCACTCTGAATATGTTAAATCTCTCTTAATATGTAAAAACAAAGATAATTGATAAGGATCCATCTAAAATTCATCAATAATCATAAGTAATTCAGCATAATTTATTTGATATAAGACTATAAAATATAAGCTTATCACCCAAACACTTGCACTTATAGTCCAATGCAATTAAGAGCCGTTGGAGGTGATTGTGAACATTAAATGTAAGAAATTAGCCATTTTTGTGTGTGTTATATTGGAACAGAAAACTGGTTATTGGTTTCCAATAACTGGTAATTGGTTCCAATAACTAGTTATGGTTTTGAATAACTAGTTATTGGTTTTATTAGGAAACACTGTAGCACGCGAATAACAGGTTATTTAGAGGCCATATTCGGTTAAGAGCTTTTAAAATCTTGAAGATATGCTTTTGACTTAATGAATAACTTGGCATAAGTATTCCATAATCGGTTATTCCCCTTTAAAACATTAAGACACGCTTTTGACTTAGCAAATAACCTATTATAGCTATCAGATAATTAGTTATCTGGGTTTGAAATAATCAATTATTGAACTCAGATAATCAATTATTGGTTTATCAAGAAAACAAGATTTCAAAAGGATTTTGCAACCAAAGTTTCCTAAAACCTTTTCAATATTTCTAAAACCATTTTGCTCAAACCTAATCAATATTTTCACAAGTTTAAAACATGATTTTGCAAAGAGATTTATGTTGAATAAAAATCGAAAAGTTGAGCTTAATGTAATTCCTATTTACTTTTACACAAGATCTAAGTCCTATGAACTAAACTTGAAAAACCTTGGGACTTGATCTTTTGCTTTCTTGTTGAAATATTCACTCTTGGTACTTGAATTATCGTATAATGTATTCTCACTTAAATAAACATAGTTAGTCTAAATTTATAATTCAATGTATTCATATGCATGATTCATAAATGTATAACCCTAGTTAGTCTAACATACATATAAGACTTTTATAGACACATCCAAATAAGATATTTATCAATTACTAATGAATATGCTCTATATAGGATGCAACAAATAACACATTGCATATTTTCATTTAAATAGAGTGAAATCAAACATTAATTTAACACAACTCACATAATATATTATTGGATATATTCTATAAAAGATGCTATAAAAAATATGCATGATTCTTATATGAAATATAACAAAATAGAGTACGTGATCATGCATGATCCAATATAATTCATTAAAGACATTTATGTAGCATAATCATTATTTTTTTCTTGTATTTTTCATCATCAAAACTTAACATTTTAAACCATTGAGGCAAACTTATTTTCACAATCTCTCCCTTTTTTATAATGACAAATCACTAAAGAAAAATATGTTGAGCAATATAGAAGAATAGATATTCGTGTAATCATATCAAACATTAAGCACAAAAACATATTTTTCTTTCCAATTCTCATTCCCCCTATTTGACATCAACAAAAAGGCTTAGGAAAGAAAGATAATATTTTCTCTCCCCCTATAGATAAAACTCATGTTACCAAAAAGACTAGGATCATCAAAACTAAAAACTTTTTCAAGTTATTCAAAACATAACTATCTCCCCTATTTTATTCTATATATGATTCAAGAATAAAGAGATGCAATATGCATGCTTTCAAGATATAAAAGATTATTCATGCAATGCTTGTCATATTTTGGTACTTTAACATTTAGAATATGATAGTAATAAAACATTTTATGTCAAATAAGGATGTCAGTCAAGAGATATAAATAACTTAAGAGCTAGGCTCCCCCTCAATGAAACACAAGATGAATAAAGTGAAATATGTATACCAAGACTATGTAAGCACATTACCATAATGCAAAACAAGGCAAAAGATACTTATTCTTAGTCCTTCAATCAAAAATTATTTTAAAACTTCTCCCCCTTTCAAAAAGAATTTTACAAGAACACATTACATTTTCAAAAGCATTTTAAAAGGGTAGAGATGTTTTATAGTAAAACCACATATTCTTTGAGAATGATCAAACCCAAGTCAAATGAACATTTGAAAGTACATATCCTCTCTTTCTCATTGAACAAAAGCCTTGAGAAAATAAAACACTTTGAAGAACAAGGTTTATCTTTTGAAGCATCAAGATGGGCTCTATGGAACATATCAAAAGATTTATTTGGAAACTTTCTTAAACATTCTCTCAAGATTTAATAAAACTTTTCAAAGCAAAAGAAGAGAGTACTACATTTAGCACATATCCAATGATTTCCAAATTTTCAAGATAATTAGGAGGTGAAAATACTTTCAAAATCTTAAGATAAGTTCAAATGATTCTCAAGGATATGAAACTTGAAGAATTTCTTTCAAATATGATAAGGGTCGCTTTTAAAAAAACTTTTTAATCAAACAAGAGAATGATTCTCATAGGTGTCATACCACTAAGAAACCATAGATCAAGAGAATTATAGATATCAAACATTCATCTTGATGAAATATGCTTTAGGGATCAAAGCATGTATAGAACTAATATCATCCACCCTATATGCAATGACAAAATTAGCAAGTTAATATCTAATTAAGCACTTTGTCAAAGCTAAGCACACTTCTCATGTAAAGACAACATCTAATTATTTAAGATCAATTTAGCAACAAGTATTATACAATCCACAGCAAATAAAATACCACAATAGCTTGGGGATAGAGATACTTATTGAGTTAGATAGCGAGTGATGCACTTTATTTATTGGTCATTTAATTTGAGTTTTCTTCCTTTGAATATCCTATTCCATTGCACTTGAAGAAAGTCTCCTCGTGTTCCTCTTCATTCAACTCTTCTCTTTATCCATTTATGCTTGACATTTCAATATTTGATGACTATATTTTAAACATATAAAGAGACTTGCAAAGCTAACTACAAAAGTTCTCTAAATCATAAGCTATCATCAAATATCATTTAAGCCTATTTACAAGCATAATTTAGGTTAATACATAATGTAAATCATGCACCGCATTATCAACTATGCAATGTTAGCTCTAATAAGAACAAAAGAATAACGTATGCATTTGAATCCAAAAGCATAGTTTAATCATTTTCAAAGCAAGATTCAAGTTTATCAAGAAAAACTTGATCATCATCAAAACATATATAAGCATTTTGGGACAAATAATGATAATGTAAGGAATGTAATATCAAGTAACGAATTCTAGTATGCACACATGCCAATCAAGAACAAAAACTCCCTTATTGTAAAACAAGAGTTGAAAAACCATGAAACTATAACTTTTGAAACCATTTATGATTCATTTTAAGATATACTTCATTGTAAAAACCATTGAAGTTTAAAGACAAGTTCAAGACACAAAATGAATCATTTACTTCTTGTTTTCAAGATATGAACATATCAAGTAATTTCAAACAAGAAGACATATAAATTTTAACTTTTCAATCTCCAAGTAAGTATATAAGACAATCAAGCATCAAATAGAAAGAATTAGAACTACTTATGAGCATATGAATTTCCATATTTGAATAAAGACAATTAGTCACAAGTTCAAGAACAAAGATATTACCATAAAATATGTCATTCCAAATAAAGTATATACATATCTAGCATATTAGTATATGTAAAGACACTTTCAAGACACAATGCTAGAAAAACACAACTCTCTACGTCTCCAAATATCATATGATATTCAATTTAAAGTATAAATAAAGATAACAGATTGACATCACTAAAAGTATACTCTTTGAGTTTTTGTAGGTGACTCCAACTTCCATGCCTTAAGGCTCCTTGAGAATATTATGGTTCTCCATGATATTTTCTTTGCTCTT
Source organism: Ormosia emarginata (assembly GCA_029884605.1). Lineage (NCBI taxonomy): Eukaryota > Viridiplantae > Streptophyta > Magnoliopsida > Fabales > Fabaceae > Ormosia > Ormosia emarginata. The sequence continues at coordinate 1,313,740 of JAQQTP010000057.1, read as the reverse complement.
GGAAAACTTGAACCATTCTAATTTTTTCCAAACTCAAGTAGCATAGTTGTATTTCACTTTAATGCATGCTTGAGCTAATAGTCACCCTACAACATAATTCAAAGTACTTTATTTAGTATCCACCAATTTTGGATCCATAGAGGTTTGTCACTGATTATTAATCCATTATGCTTTTATAAAGATCAATTTTTTTCATAGTATGTAAATTGAGTACAACAAATTAAATAATCAATTACCATTAAGCACATATCTAATAACATGCTTAGTTTTATGATATATAGACAATCCAAAATATAGCAAGCATACATAGGCATTGTATAACCATAAGTACCAAGATATATATCAAATTAATGAGCTATGGTACAATAAGAATGAACATAATCATGTGCTAAACATAATATTCAAATTTTATCAAGTATACATGATTCTATCAATCACTTAAGGCCTACAAGAAATATACCTTAAATTCATTGACTTTACAAGTGAATATACATAAGAGGTAAAGCTTTTGATACCTTGGTCTTGGTAATCAAGGAAATACTTTTTCTTATCCATTGCTTCTCTTTTGGAATACTGAACTTTACAAGTTCTACATTTTGTACTTGAGAAGCTTTGGTTGAAGTCAATTTCCTTCTTTGATCAAAACTTCTACCATTGGGCTTTGGAAACATTCTCCTTAGTGATTTCTCTTTCCTTTGACCAATTAGTCCATCCTTTTGGGAAATTTTCTGCATAATTGAAATACTAGGAGGACGTTTTGGTACCCACTTCATCTTGGATCCTCTAATGTTAGTACTAGATCCTTTGAGACTTTTATGAACTCACACCATGTTATTTCTCATATAAAGATTTCTTCTACAATTGCATAAGTGAGAAATATGTCCTAGATGACCACAAAAATTGAAAATCATTGAATTTAATAATGGTTGGGTCCTTTGAAGATCATCTTTGGAAAACTTAAACCTTTTGTTGTTATTACATTTTATACTATTTTTGTCATAAGTCTTGCTTGAATTTTTATGTGGAATAACATTAATTTAATTATGATTAAACATGGAATGTAAACAATTATAATCATTAGCTTTGACAAATTCGAAATATAAGTCCTCAACTTGATTTTCTAAATCAATGCACTTTTCACAAGAAGTTAAGGTTTCATATTTCAAAGACATTTTCTCATCAAGAAAAGTATATTCATTTTTTAAAGTCTCAATTTCATTTTCAATGGAGGAAATGTTTTCCAAACGAGATAAGTTTTTCTTTTCTAAATTCAACAAACCATCATCTAATTCATCATATGCACATTGTAGCTCATAATAGGAAGGATTATATTCTAGTTTAGCATTAGTTACCTCAAAGTCTTTTTTAGTCATATAGGAAGTAGTCTCAAGTTTTAGCTTACTTGGCTCTTTATGGGAATCACCATCTTCCTCATTGTTGTCCATCAAGGATTTAAGAACATCTTCATTCTCAATTTTGTTTTGCTTTGCCACTTCTTCAAATTGAGCCCCATAATTATTAAGAGGTATTTGGCTCCCTTCAATAGTTTGAACATCTTTTTTAGGATATCTTTCATAATAAGCTTCCTTCAATGGCTTTTGTTCTTCTTGCTTTTTATATACAACTTTATACACAAAATCATTGTTAGCAATATAAAGACCATCAAGGCTGTCCAAAATTTCTTTGGCACTAGAGCAATTCTCAATTCTAGCATAAGCATCATCATTCAAATTAGTTCTCAAGATTTGCATTACTCTAACGTTCAAGGAAAAACATTTCTTGTCATAAGCATTCTAAGCTTGTTTTGATTTGCAAGTAAATTCATCAAAGAATGGTGGCTTATTAATTTCAAAACATTTCATTTTGAAAAACTTTCAATGGTTGATAACAAATAATGATCTTTAACTCTAAGAGGTTAAGATTTCAACAGAGCATAAAGCTCTGATATCACTTGTTAGCCATGACAACCATCACCCAAGAGGAGAGGTGAATTGGGTGATTACAAGTTTTTAAAACAATAATAAGAACTTAAGCATTTTGAAGCACTCAATTAATAAATGTAGCATAACATGCATAACAAAGGTACAACTATTAGAAATTACTCAAATACAACTTGGGTTATAGAATAAATCAAGCAAATAAGTTAGATATCAAGTTCAATGATATGTAAATCAGCAAGTATATCGAATCGCAACAAGTAATAAAGTAATGAAAAGAGTATCGTCCTATGAGAATTATATTGCCAATTATCAATTTCGTTAAACTAACACTATTTAGGCTTCACAAAAGGTGAGATTTGACAAAAGCAAGAATGAAACACATAAAGAAAGGCAATTAAAATTAAACAAAGTAAATCAAAACAATTAAGCAAAGGTTGAAAACAATGATGGGAAAATGTTAGGGTTCAGACTTCACTTGGACTCGTCAAATGCAAATCAAAATAATGGTTTAATTAAGTTCCACTTCATGATTTAAGATCAATTCCCAAAATTTAATCAATACCCAATCTCTTGGTATATTAATCATCTTACACTATTTGAAATTAACTAATCCCTTAGTCTAACCCCAAATAGAAAGGTATTATCAAGAATGAGAGAATTAAAAGAAAGATCACACAACCTACAATGTCTATTCCTAGTGATTGCAGAAATTGTGGTGTTTATCACGTGTTCTAAGTTCATGCAAATTTTTTCAAATCATACATAAACCCAAAAATCATTCCTAAATTGATCAGGTTTAGGAAATCATTAAAGATAGAGATAAACACATAAATCATAAAATAAAAACTTAAATTAAACTCATAAATTAATTCACATCATCAAAGAACAAGATCCATCATCCCCAAACGAGGGGAAATTAGTTACACATGGAAAAAGAATAAATAAGTGAGAAGAATATGACAAAACTCCATAGAAGGCTAGTGGAAATGAAGAAGAAAATAACTAATCTTCACTCCTGAATGTGCCCACACCAAACTAGGATTTGTCTTTACTGAAAATTATTTTTGTATGTCACATTGTGTAAGTGCATGTCTTACATATGGTGTAACTTATGAATATAAAACAAATTAAAAGATTATGTTACACAGCCAGCGCTCAAGCATTAGGTTTCCAGCGCTTAAGCGTTGGCCCATTAAAACAATGTTGAAATTTATGTTCTCAGTGCTCAGGCGCCGGTGGCCTAGTGCTCAAGCACTGAGTCACTTAAATGTATCCTCCAGTGTGCGTTGCGCTTAAGCGTTGCTGAGTGTTGGGCTTCTAAATGGATTTTTATTCTTTTTCAACTCTTCAAATGCCTAATCTTTTTCTATATACAATTACCTACAAAAAATACATAAAAACACGTAATTAAAACACAATTTAAAATAATAAAAATATAATAAAACTTGAGAACAAAACTCAATAAAAAAGATTAAAAGCGAATGAAAACCCAAGATTTGAACAGTAAAAATATGAATTTTTATAGGTTCATCACTTCCCCAAACTTAAGCTTTTGCTTGTCCTCAAGCAAAAGAAAAAAGAAAAACAAAACAAAACGATTAAAGAAAGAAAAACTCAAAGCACAAAGACTCAAACATGACAATACTTATTAAAAATCATTCATATCCTTAGAATTTGTTTCACAATCTATCTTCAAAATGTCACACATGCATAATCCATTTATCACATCGTCTCTCACATGCAACTCTTATGCAAAAATGACTTCCCAAAAACATGAATGAAAGACCCAATCTCTTCATAGAGTGCAAACCCAGATAGGTTCATAAAATTGCAAATGTACATCAAACCTACATCCATAGTGTTGTTCTTCGTCTATCTCTCCACTAATGCAAACAGCACATAACCAAAAATCAAAAAGGTCTTTTAAAGCTTGTAATGTAAAGCCAATGGTAAGGGTTAAGAAAGAAGGAATAGGATAATGAAAGCAAAAGTTGAGATACGTAATCATGCATATTTAAAAATTCAAGCAACAGAATGTAGAATAAGTGCAAAATAGAGCAAAAGAATCAACACTTTATTCATCTTTTTTTTTCTATTTTTTAACCTCCACCCCCAAACTTATTTCTTTGTAAAACTTTGGGTGAACTTTTTTTTTTGAATTTTTTTCCTGCTCCATAAGTACTCAATGCACAAAAATAACGAAAGCTTAAATAATAAAATAACACACGATATGTACTCAACAAAGATTATGTAAGAGAGAATTTTTTTTATGCGGGTATGGGAAAGGTAAATGTGGGTAAAGAAAAGAAATAGAGGCCAAACAATATCAAGGCTACAAAAAAGGACCCAAGGATATACTGTATTCACAGGTTGGCTTGAAAGGCTCAAATGGTCCAAAGAAGGCCCTTATCATTTCCTTAATCATGCACTGTCTAGGATTTTGCCTCAAGAGAGAATCTAACAACTTCTAGATACAAATCATCAACACATGCATTCTCATAAACTTTCTTTAAGCCTGACATACAATTAAATTCTAAGGTCTATCAAACATAAAGATGAGAAGAACATCCATACACAATTGAAACAATAAAGATAAACATAACTCCTGGATTCTTGTATGATATCCCAAGAAATTAAATCAATTCACAATTCAAACAATCATTGGATATTCAACTCAACACACCGGCATGCACAATTTCAACATAATGACTCAAAACACAAAAGTGGGTGATGATGACAAATAAAATAAAAAAGAACAAATAAAATATGAAAGAAAGGAAAAGAAAAACTCTTTTTGGTGGCCGACAACTATATACATCCCCTTACAAAGGCTCCGAACTCAGGGAGGCACCTAAGCCGACTCAACACTAGCTAACTACAAAACAAAAATAAAAAAGATGTTAGTCAATAAAATAAAATAAAAATAACAAAAAAAATAAGAGAGAAAATTTGGGTTGCCTCCCAAAAAGTGATTGTTTAACGTCATTAGCTCGACGTTACCTTTTGTTTACGGTGGTTTGACGCAGAAGAAATAATATGACATCTTTCTTTTGTCAGATCTTTGCCTCCATACTCGTTCACTAGCCTTGGAATCCTTTCCAAAAATATTCAAAACTGGCTTAATATACGAAATCTCATCAGGTCATGGAGGTCTTAAACTTTCAACAGATGACATATCAGGTTTCAATTCATCAAAAGATTTTAGCCCTTTTTGCAATGAATTATGAGAGATGATATGACCTTTTTCTTTACCAGCAATCTTAGAAGTAGGAGCATCTTTCTCCTTTTCATCAATAATCTTAGAAGTGGGAGAATCAACATTAATCAATAGTGCAGAGTTCTTACCAGCTAACTCCTTTTGAACTTTACCCTGAATAAAATTAATAGGGGCATGAAGATCTAATGTTGGGACAGACTTATCAAAGATATTGATAATCACTTGATCTCTATCCACCCTCAAAATAAGCTTTCCTCTAGGCACATCTATCAATGCTCATGAAGTGACTAAGAATGGTCTTCCAAGAATTAATAGGATATCAGCATCCTCGTCCATATCTAAGATCACAAAGTCAACTAAAAAATAAATTTGTCAACTTTCACTAGTAAATCTTCCACGATATTGTATGGATGTCTGATTGATCGATCTACTAATTGAAGGGAGACCATCATAGGCTTCACTTTTTCAATTCCCAACATGCGCAAGATTGACAATGTCATCAAATTAATACTCACACCTAAGTCACATAAAGCCTTGTCAACATTCAACTTTCCAATAATTGACAATGTCATTCAACTCCCTTAACTTCGGTGGTAGCTTCCATTGAATTATGGCACTGCACTCCTCAGTAAGTGCTACAGTTTCATCTTCTTCCAACTTCCTCTTCTTAGATAGCAAATCCTTCATGAATCTGACATAAGAAGGCATCTGATCAAGTGCCTCAGCAAAAGGATTATTTATCTGTAATTTCTTAAACACATCCAAGAACTTTGAGAATTGTCTTTCTTGCTTCTCTTGAGTATCTTTCTTCAACCGCTAAGGGTAGGGAAGCCTAGCATACAAAGAATGATCAATAGGTTTGTTCTACTCACGTTTCTTCCTTTTTTCTCTGCCACTTTGGCAAATCTTCTTTAGCTTTTTCCTTCTCAATCTCATCTCCCTCATTATCATCTTACATTGAGACATCTTAAATTGTGGCATCTTTAATGAGGATATCATCTTTTCCTTTTCCAGCTCCTGAAGAACTAGGTGCTACTTTTGTGTTTTCTTCCAATTATTTACCACTTCTCAAAGTGATTGCATGACATTGGTCCTTTGGATTTACCATAGTATCACTTGGAAGACTACCTTGAGGTTTCTCTATGAGATGTCTAGCTATCTGTCCCACCTGATTTTCTAGACTTCTGATGGCTGCCTCATGATTTTTAAAATTAGCCCTCATCTCCTTTATAAAATGTGAATGCATGTGTCTTGAAGCATGTTAATTAGTTTTTGATGATAACAAAGCCAAAGATGAAGATCAAGAGCTAAGGAGAAAACCAAGATCAAAGAAAGAAATCAAGAGGTTTAGATATAGGCATTAGAACATCAATGTTAAATGCTCTCAAGATATCTCAAATGTTTTTCAAATATGATTTTAATCAATATGTTTTTCAAAGATCACTTTCTAAAAAGAGGTTATCTTTAATCTTGGATCATGCCAAACAAAGTTCAATATTGTTCAAATCCATGTTATCTAAAGTTAGGAATGACATGTATCCTCTTTTAGGCTTGAAAAATGAGTTTAAAGTATAATGTAATCAATTACACATGTTTGGTAATTGATTACAAGCTAAGCAAAAGCCTTGTAATCAATTACATCATCCATGTAATCGATTACCAAAAAGTCAGAGGGTATGTAATTGATTACACATCAGTTGGTAATCGATTACCACATGCCCAGAAAGGCAAGAACACATTCAAATAGCCATGTAATCGATTACATTAATATTGTAATCGATTACCATCAAGTTAGGGGGCATGTAATCTATTACACAAGTCATGTAATTGATTACCACAAGCCCAAAAAGCCAAGAACACGATCTAACTGTCATGTAATTGATTACCAGAAATGTGTAATCGATTACCAATGTTCTGAAATGCCTAACGGCTATATTAGGTGCATTAAATGCTTGGCTTTAATCACTCCCAATGGCTCTTTTACTTCATATCTCTTTAAATACAGTTGTTGGGGCATCATTGATGGTTGTTCTTGAACTTGAAACATTTTAGTATCACATCAAAACGTGAATCAATCTTTGAATCCATTTCTTACTCTGTTTTTGTGAAAAACTTCAGACATCCTTTGAAAGCATTCTTAGAGCTTCAATTTGTATCATTTACTCTAGTGAGAGTCTTATTCCATTAACATTGATTACTTTGTAAGAGAGAGTGAGGTATCCCTCCAAATTGTAAAGGGTGAGGCATCCCTTTGTTTGAAGAGACTCGAGCTCAAGGGTGAGGCATCCCAAGGAGTTGAGTATTCAAGTTTGTAAAGGTAGTCAATGTTGGTGTATGCCCTAGTGGCCAATACGTTTTGTTTGTATTTACATACATTATATTATGCTATTTTATATAAGACATTTCATTTATTATGTTCTTTTTTTTGGTAAACATGATAAAGTCCTTAGAATAGTAAATTTGATACCATAGGACATCAAGTGGATGACTTGATCGTGAGATCCTATTGGATAAAACACTATTCTTAAATGTCCCTAGTCAAGTATTATTGTTAATTAGGACAACAATAATGCTTTGAGACTAGTATGTGCGTAGACTGATGACCACATCTCACGGGTCATGGATATGAGATATCAAGTCTACACATAGATACATATTAGAGTAATGATGTATTGGACAGACCCGCCATGAGAACGCTACGTGGATCGTTACGTGAGTGTCATAAGCAATTCTCATAGTGATAATGGTGTATGTGGTCCTTTGACCTGAAATCACTACGATTCCTACATGAGGAGTTGTGTGTTTTAATGCCATCAAACGTCATCTGTAACAAGATGATTATAAAGTTGGTTATTAGACATACCGCGATACATGTGGAGTGATGTGAGTGACCTAGATGGGATTTGTCCCTCCTACATACCGCTCACTGTTTGTAATATTAAAATGAGATTTTAATATTACTACCAACGTCATGAGAACCTGCAGGGTCGCACACTTAGAACAGACTAAATTGGAGTAATCAGAATCCAAGTTGGACTCGGATTCAATTGTGGACCTAACTCATGACAGATGGGTTTAGGGTTGCACCACTTACCTTGCTACTGCTCACACTCACTTAAGGCAGCCACTATTATAAATAGTACTTGCTAAGGGGGGCTGCTACTAGGTTACATCACAACCCTAGCCGCACCTACGAAAGTGAGTGAGAGATAGTGAGGTCTTCTTCTCTCTCTTCGCAGCTAGCACTACGAAACAGAGGCGTGACTCCTTTTGCAAGTCTGTTCGTGTGGATACCGCAGAAACATCGTCGCTATTACGGTGTTGGTGATTCACCTCGCTTGTGTCTGTCACGCTTCAAGAGGTAAAATTTTAAAACCTCGGATTATGGATTTTTCGCATGGATCCTGTGAGGGAATTCTGTTATTCCGCTGCGAGACTTTGATCCGCAAATTCCCAACAGTCAAGCACCTATTGAAGCTTGAAAATATAGTGAAAAATCTCGAGTGGTTACTTGAGGACTAGACGTAGGTCACAAGTGGATTGGTGGCCGAACCGGGATAAATTATTGTGTTTGATTCTCTAAACCCTTCTCTTTATATTTGTGCATTGCTTATATTCTTATTTGATTACTTCTCTCTTGGTTGGTTATCAAGCAATATCTATTGTTCTTATTAATTCATTCATTTTAAATAGTCAATAGCTTCAACGAAATTCAATAGTCAATTGTTTTGCGAAAGAATTACGAACGTGTTTTATAAACTCAATTCACCCCCCCTCTTGAGTATTGAAGCCACTTGGTAACAAGTGGTATCAGAGCAAGACTCTTGTATAAAGAGCTTAGCCGCTTCAAGAGAAAAGATGACTTCAAATGGTTTTTCTAATGAAGGCTCTTCTATAAATAGCCCTCCTTTTTGTCAATGGGGATGGTTATGCTTATTGAAAAGAAAGGATGAAAATTTTTATTGAAGCTATTGATATTGATGTGTGGGATGCCATTGAAAATGGTGCTAAACATGTTTAAAGTATAATTGATATTGATGGTTATGCTTATTGATATTGATCAGTTTAAAGTATAATATAATCGATTACATATGTTTGGTAATTGACTACAAGCTAAACAGAAGTCTTGTAATTGATTACATCATCCATGTAATCGATTACCAAAAGTCAGAGGGCAAGTAATTGATTACACACCAGTTGGTAATCGATTACCACATGCCCAGAAAGGTAAGAACACGTTCAAACAGCCATGTAATCGATTACATCAATATTGTAATCGATTACTATCAAGTTAGAGGGCGTGTAATCGATTATACAAGTCATGCAATCGATTACACAAGTGATGTAATCGATTACCACAAGTCCAGAAAGCCAAGAACACATTGTAACTGTCATGTAATCGATTACCAGAAACGTGTAATCGATTACCAATGTTCTGAAACGCCCAATGACTATATTAGGTGCATTAAATGCTTGGCTTTAATCACTCCCAATGGCTCCTTTACTTCATATCTCTTTAAATACAGTTGTTGGGGCATCATTGATAGTTGTTCTTGAACTTGAAACATCTTAGTATCACATCAAAACGTGAATCAATCTTTGATTTCATTTGTTGCTCTGTTTTTGTGAAAAACTTGAGACATCCTTTGAGAGCATTCTTAGAGCTTCAATTTGTATCATTTACTCTAGTGAGAGTTTCATTCCATCAACCTTGATTGCTTTATAAAAGAGGGTCACAACAAGAATTTTAGACATTGGCTACCAAAATTAGCTACGAATATTTTCCGTAGCTAATCCGTAGCTAATTAGCTACGGATTAGCTACGGATTAAATTTCCATAGCAAATTTACGAATTGATAGGAAAAAATATATGAAACAAATAGCTAGGGAATAACTAGTATTTAGCTATGAAATTCAACTACGGAATTATGTGGTAGCTAATCCGTAGCTAATTAGCTACGGATTAACTACCAATTAGAAATCCATAGCTAAATTTTGAATAAAAAAATTTATAAAACAAATAGCTACAAAAATATTTCCCTAGCTAATCCATAGCCAATTAGCTACGGATTAACTACAAAATATTTCCCTAGCTAACCTTTTATTGAATCATTTAAGTAACTTCAGTAATTAATCTGCTTTAAACGCTAGACCCTCCCTCCACTTTCCCAAAATTTCTCAATTTCTCTCCCTCCTGCTGCAATTGCTCCAATTCCCTGAAGTAAACATGAAACCCATACTGAAGTAAAAATGGGGGAAACCCATACTCAAGTCCTCCACCCACAACACTGCCTCCTCAGCCGCGCCACCATCCACCCATAATCTCTCTCATCTCTTCTGCTTTAGTTTAGGCAAAAGGGTTGTCTCTGCCTTAGCAAGAAGCACCGAGGGTCGTAGTACTTGAGAAGATGACTGACGATCCGGAAATGTGCGTTTGGAAACTCGATCACTGAAGATCACCGAGGCAAAAGGACCACGTTTGGAAACTCGCGTTGCAATTTATGGGGAAACTTTTCCTTTTCCCAGAAAATTTAGTTCTAGATGCTAATATTTTTCTAATTTCAAGTTTTTCTGATCTAGGTAAGCAAAAGCATAGGCTCTCTCACATACTCTCTGTATTTTTGTTCTCTTTCTAGCTTAGTACCTCCTGGTGTTGTATGTAATCCATAAAAGATGGATTTTTATGCTACCTTTGATGTTTTTTTCTCTTTACTGGGTATGTACCCTTTATGCTTAGTTTCACCAATTGAGTAGCATAAAAATCCATCTTTCCGTGTTTGGCTCGTTTTTCTTTTTTAATTAAATTTATTGTTGTGTATTTTACTAAAGAAATTGTGGTATAAGTTCATAAATAAGTAGAAATTTCGCTTTATGATGTTTCGATTTTGAGGGTTTTGGTTCATGCTTCAAGTTCAATAGAAGAGGATAATTATGATTGGTATGAGTGGCCTCTTTCTCGAGAAAGGGAATGAGATTTTGGGCTTTTTATTACAGGTAATTGATATGGTCATCTTTGTTGGATTTATAGCACAAGGTAGGGAGATATGGTTTGTTCTGTCAAATTGATTTGTAATTGGTGGTGAATGTTTTGGACAGATTTTGTTTCAATGTTAATAATAAATAGAGCTTATTAGCACTAAAAACAATCTTACGAGGTGATGAGGTAAGAGACCGTAAAGTTGTCATCTTTGTGGTGATTTTGTTTTGGTTCATAAAAGGTACCCGATGATGAGGTAGAACAATGAATTGGAATTGGGGGTTGTTGCGGTGTGGGATTGGGAAGGATGCAGTTAACCTTGAAATGAGAAATTTGTGCAACATTTTTCACTCACCGATTTTGCACAACTTGGTTTTAGCTTTCAACCATTCTCCACACTACACACTTTACTATTTTTTCTCTTCTTTTCCATTTTTCTAGCTTCCATAGCCCTATCTGGATGATTTTCGTACTAGATTTCTTGTTTGTGATTTTGTTGTTGATTTTGTTGTAGATTTTATGACTGAGCAAAGACAATTTTGGATAATTATTTCAGCCAACCTATTGCAAAGAAGAACAAGATCTCGACCTTAATATGATTGCTCAAGTGAGGTTCAACTTCTTCTTCTTCTTCTTCTCTATATGTTTTTCTTCTCTCTTGTATCTGTTTGGGTGCTGAGAATACTGAGGGGAATATAGTTTTCTTAACAATGGAGATGTTAGTTCAGGACAAAGATTTTCTTTTAAATCTCCTAGCGGTTTCTGTCCCATCATCTATAAATTATCATATATTATATGATTCCTTCTGTTATTCATATTGAGTTTAGAGTTCTACGTAAGAAAATTTAGAATAAATAAAGAAACATTCTATTTAGTCAATAAACAACTACTACCTTCGATTTAATTTATTCTATATAGTATATCACTAGTTTGCAAAAGAGACAATTATAGCAGCTCCAGCCATGAACCCAATAAGGATGGCCTTAGATAGAAAGTCAATGATAAATCCTAGCCTGCAATCATTAACACCTTATCTTATATATAAGAAAGATTCTTATACTTTTCAAATAAAAAATAAAATGCTAATTGCAAAACATGGGAGGGATTACCTTAGAATTCCAAGAGAAGCTTGAAAGAGACCAACAAAGAATGTTGAAGTTAAAGCTAGTCAAGAAACGAGAACAGGATCTGTTGTGGGAGACACTTGTTTCCTGAGCATGGATCCCAGCACAAGAGAAGCAATAGAGACAAGTCCTACTGCTAGGTCCCTTGAGCTTCCAAGAACAACATAAACAAGTGGGGGAACAAAACTAGAATCTGAAATATGCAAAACGAACCCATAAGCTAAAATGAATTAGCACAAGTTATGAAGTGAAAAAGGCAACCCTAAAGCCAGAATCAATACACTCACAAAGTCCAACAATTGGAGGAAGACTTGCAAGCTTAGCATAACTGATTCCCTAAATGACAAAGTCCATAATTGAATAAGAGAATCAAGTTTAGATGGCTAATAATTCTTATGACTAAAAGTCAGAGAACTTAATGACTAACCTAAGGGATGGCCAAGCTAGCAATAGTGAGGCCAGAAACAAGGTCAGATTTAAAGAGCTTGAGGCTGTAATTAGGACCCCATTGAAGAATAGGGAACACATATTGAGCTCCAAGGATTAGCTTTCTCTTAAGTGGTTGTCCCTTGAATTGGTGCAAAGGATCATCAGGGAAAAAGGTTTCCTTGCGCGCCTGGCCTTGAGCTTCTGTAAGGTGCTCTTGTGCTCTTGTGGGGTGGTGGGACAACTTGGTGCACTTCCATGGTTATGTCTATGCAGTGAGAATGCATACTGGTGGCACTAGGCTCCATTGAAGAGAACAGTGCTATTGGAAATGATTTGGTATATAGCCTCTTGTGGTTTGAGCAATGCTGCCTTTTATGTGAGCCTCATTAACTAACCCCATTAATCAACATCTCTGCAGACTGCTATAAAACAAGATCGCACCTCTCTCAAGTAAAGTACAAAAGGATAGAAATAATAAATAAGAGATATAATTTCAGAAATGAAAAAACTAGAAAGCATAGTAGGGGATCTACCAGTAGGTGGTATACCTATACGGCTCAGTTAATATTCTACATAATCTCCTCATAGATTTGGATGCAGATATCATTTCCAACCAGAAAAATCAGGTCCCACAACATTTTTTATGTCTTGTTGAAATTCCAAAATCATTTATAACTTTCTTTGTGTAAAAGTTGAAGTTTGAAATCATCACTTATAACTTTCAACTTCACTCAAACATTACTCACATCAGCAACGTCATTAGCAAATGATTTTGGCTTACATTTGTATCAACGTGACGTAGTCCTTTGATGAGTTTACATGGCTCATATTGGAGTTATAACAAGTGGCTTATAGTTTCTTCTTTTGTTATTGTCTATTTGTGTTAATTGTTTAATGAGCAGCCAGTGATATAGCAAACAGGAAACAGGAATTGCTAAATTAACAAATTATTAGTAGCAGGTTGCTGGACATGCATTGTTGACTGAAGCATGTGACCCTCTTGGTCATTACCTCACCGTTAAAAAAAGTCATCCAGCAACCTTAAATATATATTTTTTGGTGTCCTCCTAAAATTATTATGAACGTTTATGTTTTTTCCTTTTTTATTTTTTAAGGAAAGCTTGAGAATATAGTTATTCAAGAAGCTGTACTGTATATGAAATGTTACAGATAGCTAACATGAAGCTTAAAGGACAACTAGAAGAAAATAGGAAATCAAATGAAGAATGAGTTGAATAAAAGGTCTAAATAGGGCTCTCCCATTTGCAAATTATATTTAATTAATGATAAACTTTCAGAAGACTGATATCCAATTTCAACAAGTTAAATTACATGGTCAAGATGGGAACTGCGTGTAGTTGGAGTGAGATATTTTAAAATATTAACTAATATAGGGAAAAAGAGAGTGAAGTGGTGTTGAAGCACATTATATATTAGAAAAGAAACTTTAATAAACAAGAAGCGCCAAGAATAAAATTCTCTTTCAATGCATGTCAATCTTGAGGAATATTTCATTGACATTGCATACAGGTTAAATTCTCAACTACATCTAATTGCTCTAACTTATTCTATATTTGCAAAAAGAAAGGCCCTTACCCTTGTAGGAAGATATCGTTCTTCGACAGGTAAACGTCTGTTTGTGTTACACCTCCCACTAACAATTTCTAGTAGTAGAACTCTAAAACTATAGACATCTGATTTTCTTGTCACTTGATTTCGTATTGTATATTCAGGTGGCAGATAGCCACTATAAAAACCAAACAGGGATATAGTAAGAAGAAAATGGCAAAAACTTGCTAATAAAATTTGAAATATAAAAAAAATCTAAATAGAAGGAAGAGAAGTAACTACATGTTCTGGCAGAATTTCCAGGTATAAACAAATTCAAAATTCTCCAACAATTGAATACAGCATTATGAACTTACGGTGTACCAGCAGCAAGTGTACTAACATGGGTCAGGTTTGGTGGAATAGGCTTTGCAAGGCCAAAATCTAAAATTTTGGGTTGGGGGCCTTTGTCAAGTAATATATTGCTTGCCTTGATGTCTCTATGAATAATATGTGGCTGAACTTCATCATGAAGGAATGCTCTCTTAGTTGATAACTCTCTTAGTACAATGTCAAGAATTTGAAGTGCCTTTTGTGGTCCATCAGCACGCTTACTAGCTAGAAACTGTCCCAAGTGATGCAAGTTTACCCGAGCAACAAACTTGATCACTACCTTATATACTCTTTCCCTTCTGAAAAATGGTCTACATGTCAATTTGAAATTGAACTTATTCAAACACATCAACATTATTGTTTTTTATCTTCTGGGATTATTTTAGGGTTATGGATAAATAAATCCTTACTTGGGGCCATTAACTCCATCATATACAATCTACAAGCTTGATCTTAAACTCTCTCAAAGCAAAGGGAAGCTGCCCTGCAGTGTACAGACTTTTTCTGCCATCACATGCTGGAAGTCTCATTCCCAAGTCAGACTCTTTATACAGCCTCACAAGTTCTACTACGATGGACCTGTTTACTGTTCTCGAAGACACTTCTGGGGTAATAGTAACCTGCAAAATACAACAACACATAATGGCACTAATTTTCAGCTAAGTCAACAATAGGAACAAAAGCCTGGAGTCATATTTAATAGTCTCATAAATGGCACTACAAGAAAAGGGCTGTAATTGCAGAACCCCTATAAGAGAAAAATCACAGGACAAACTTAAATGCATGCTGCCATAGAAGGCCCAATCGTTGCGGTGTCACTCAAAAAATCTAATTTAATTTAATTTTAATTTTAATTATTTTTGTTCAGTAGAGTGATAAATGCCAAGGAAAAGAGCTTACATCGTACTGGTTTGAGTCCTTGTCTGGTAACTTTGCAAAGATCGAGAATGCTAGTTGGGTTTTAACTTTTTAAATGCTATACATTCAGTGATTGAGTTTTCCAATCGTAAAAATTCAGTGCTAAATTTTATTGTTATTAGACACCACCTCTACCAATCTTTATTTTCTCTCTCTGTCTCCTCTCTTAATGTTCCTTTGTGTTACTGTTTTATTGTTCTTGGCTTCTTGCATGTTACTTGTTTGTCATCTTTTCATTTTTTTATGGTTGGATTGGTTTTGGTATCTTAGGCATTTTACAATTTTTATTACTACTGTCACACATAAGTGAAAATGTCTTTATGTGTCAGGAAGTGTCTTGATACCAGTGATCAAGATTTGGAAGAGAAAAGTTCATGCATACTTGATGCTTTTGAGTTTGTTTTAGCCAAATGGACATGAATCTAGTCTATTTCATAACTATTTCTATTCTATGTTTTATGCTCTAAGGGCATTTTTTTTAGACAACATTGTGATATCAAATAATGGAATATAAAGGACTTAGCTAGTTATGCAATATCGTAAAAAAGTTTCTTATGAGAAAATATAAGAGGGTGTTGTTTTTAACTTTATTAGCTGTCACTGAGATTGGCATAATATTTTAGATTACATAGCTGTAGATGGAGATCACACTTCCAGTCAATAGGTTGTAAGAGAAAAGACGGCTTAGTATTTAACAATACCATATCCAGTGTGGATTTCAGGATTAATGTGATTTTCTTGCTAATGGACTTAAGTCAATGAAGTTTTCTATTTTTTATAATTTAATGATATTTGATGCGGCAATGGTAATTTTATGCACAAGAATTTTTTTCTTTTAAATTGAATCTTGTTGAGGTAAACATCATTTGTACTAAAGTTATTTTTCAAATGACTTTACTGTCAGATTCTTGTCTAGAAAAGATATAGGAGTTACTATAGCATTTGGATGTCCAAGCTTAGATAGGAAAGTTGTCAACTCAGGAAAGCGTCTGAGAGCACATGTGGGCATTGATGAGAGACATATAAGTGATGACCAAGTTTCTGCTATCATGCACTTTTGTTAATTGTATACTTCACAATTTCCTTTCTTTTCTACATCCAACTATTTTTTTCTTGCCTTCAGTCAATAATTTTTTTCACAATTCTCATCACACAACCCTCTGAAGCTTGTTATACAATTTCTGATTTTGCACGGAAGTGCCTCTTGATTTACTTTTAATATAAGAAAGTTGTAAGAGATCTACAATAGCAGTTTTAAAACCGCTCTACATTCTACAATAGTAGTTTAAATGTTTAAAAGAAATGGATGGCTCATTTGTACAACCATATATCATCTATTCCAAGTACTAGTACGACCATATGGCTCATTTGTACGGCCATATATCATATATCAACTTTTATAACCAAATAATTGGTATGATTTAATAAGGAGGCCAAATCTATCTAACGTGCAATAACCACTATTGCTTAAGGCACAAGAAGGAGAAAAAAAAGAAAAGAAAAGAAAAGAAATCAAGTAATTAAAAATCTTCTATCCTTTGTCTAAGATATGGTCTATGTTTCCATTGTCGAGAGGGAAGTTCCTACATCCACATATTAATGTACTTAACTAGGTTTGCTTCTTGATAACTAACATTATGGTCTCATCTAAAGTGGTGATAGGAGATTCTGTATAAGAACTACACACCACTTTTATTTGCTTTTCTCCATAACTT
Source organism: Ormosia emarginata (assembly GCA_029884605.1). Classification (NCBI taxonomy): domain Eukaryota; kingdom Viridiplantae; phylum Streptophyta; class Magnoliopsida; order Fabales; family Fabaceae; genus Ormosia; species Ormosia emarginata. Next base: position 1,296,479 of record JAQQTP010000057.1, on the reverse strand, counting down.
ACATCAATTGTTGATTGTTGTTGCTGCAATTGCAATTCAAACTCTGACGTGCAATTTGATTTTATGTCTTGTATTATTGACAGGTTCTAAGCCAAAGTGATGGAAGATGGTGCTACAGTTCTGATAATCCAGAGTCTAGTACCAATGTTGCTGGTAATGATTTATATGGAAATGTGTTGAGACTTGAGTTTTTATTTCTCTTTATATACATAATATTTTCTGTGCTGAAACTAGTATTACAGAATCCCTGTAAATTTTGTCGTTTATCTATAATGACAACTTAAGCTATTCATGTATTTCCCAGGATTAGCACTTGAAGCACTGGCTGGAGTGATCACGTTAGCATATTCTGAACTTGATCAGTCTAGGGTAAAGTTCTGGGTTTTAAATTGGTTGCTTGACTTGCTTCACTCTTCATTATTTTAAGTCAGTAGTTTATGGCAAGATGTGGTTTTCTCTCAGATATCATCTATCATCTCAAGAAAAAAAAAAACTAAACTATAATATGTAAGAAGATAAACAAGTATTGAAACATTAATTATTAAATGTACCCAAAATGAAATGCACTCAAAAGTTAACTGCAACTCTAATTCAAATTATCAAATAATTGTCCAAAAGAAAAACAACAGGGTATAAACCATATAGAATAAAAAACCATTTGAATTAAATGAGTACAACTCATAACTGCTTATCATTGAAACAAAGTCCCACCAAATTATAGAAAAACTCAAAACTAACAGAGGATCCAGGAGTCTCAAATTTTAAAACATCAAACTACAAAATTTTATAGAGATGGTAGGTAACCAAATATAATTTTAATATGAAGTTCCAACATTTCCTTCGACTTAGCATAATTATGCCTTGAGGCGTCCATAGAACTTCTACTTCTCCTGTGTTGTCTGGAAGCGGCCATGACCAAATTTTGAAGAGGTGTCAACAAACTTAAGTTTGATCTCTTCAAGTGCAACCCGAGAAGTCTGTTTAAGTAGTGATTGGCACAATGTAAGAACCCTTTTCTTGGGACCGACACAGCACCCCTTGACCATTAAATAATCATCCTTCATAATACCATAGTGAGGGAATCCACCCATTGGGGTTATATCCTTCTCAGTCCTAGTTCATCTATTCCAAGTCAGATCAGTTTTTCTTTCCATTTGTTATATAAAACTAAAATATTGCTTGTGATATCTAGTAATTTTAAAGTTCCATAGGCAAGTTTCTTAAGTTGATAATTGGATCTTATGTGACATAAAAAAGGAGATTCCAGGTAGAGTTCGGTTCCTAAACTTTATTTTTGAAAGGATAGGATTATAGGAATTAATTTAAGAGTGCCTGTTAGAATAGTTATATGTAGTTCAGCCATCATGCCATGTAATTGTCAATGCATTGAAAATGCATCTATTTTAAGTATACTATGTACATCATTAGTGTCCTTAATAGTTCATTTTGACAGCATGGGGCTCTTATTTGCATATATACTTCAAGTTGCCAAATCAATGATTTTCCTTTGTGTTAGATCACCTTGTTACTTAATTGGTAGGTTGTCCAATTGTAACCAACAATTATAAAGTCTAAGCATATTTTATTGATCCCTTACAATTTAATCAAATTTTATAGATTAGTAAAAGTTATATTCTCTTATAGTTATTTACTTATTTTGGTTGCCCTTTTCCTAATACGTGTCCAATCTAGGCTAATACCTGAAATTTAGTTTGAAATTACAAAGTTTTACGAGTGATATTAATGACCATAACTTTTTGGTTGCCAGGTATTTTGATAATTTTATGCCTGTTTCTCTTAATTCAAGTGGTTGTCAAAACTTGTGCATTTGGTTAATATATATTTCAGAAGGAGTGACCCCTGGATGGAAAGAACTGCACCTTGCAATTATATTAGTTTGTATTCTAGTGTTAAAAATGTAAGTGCATTTTCAACTGATGAACCTGAGGAAGAAACTTTTTAATTATAGCAACTGTAGATATTACATATTATTAAGGGACATTGAAAACATCATTCTCTCTCTCATATGGTGCAAAACTATGTAACCAAGGGACAAAACCTATCAACTCAAATTAAAAGACTATATTATTGTTTATACTATGTAGTTCTTATACTTGAGTCAATATTACTTTTTGGTATACTATTGAGAATTTAGTTTATTTTTTGTAGCATTCTTTGTCATATACAATCATTTTGGTGAGCGAAGCCTTAGTTTCCCGTTTGAGATTCAATATTAGTGAGCACATGTACTTTTTGAAGGTACTGCTCATTGTATTGAATCTTGAATTGTCCAAGTTGGACAGTTTGGGAAGAAACTTTTCCTTCACTTGATTATAATTACTCTTTAAATCTCATATCATATACTTGATGAAATTTTATTGTGTAACATTTTCTTTTGTTCTCTGGGTGCATACTTGATCGTGGTAGATGTCGCCACTTTCTAGTCGTGTACTTGGAGACCAATGGGAAGTGCTGTCGAAATTTCGTCAAGTATACGGTGTTTGATTTTTTTGAGTACTATCAACCAAGTGTTGGAAAAGTGTCTTCTCGAATGGGATAGGGCCATACCCATACCATGTTAAGAGAGATGGGGATTTCAAAAATAATAGTACTAATGTGTTAAATTGACTTCAGCAATCATGAAACCTGATCGAAGTTGGATGTTATGAAGAAAGGATCACACTGGCCTTGTAAGTGAAGAATTCAAGGATGGAGTTGATGATTTCATCAAGGTCGCCAAAAGACACCCGATGGTTTCTGATGCATTAAGTCGCATTCCTTGTCCATGTGTAAAATGTAAGAACCATGTTTGGATGGAGTCATTTTCAGTAGAGAACCATCTGTACAAGAACAGATTTGTGGAGGGTTGTGTAAATTGGACCAATCATGGTGAGGATAGATGGGGGGATAGTGGTTCAACATCCGTTGTCCATGATGATGAAGTGGAGACTAAGAATCCATATGTGGATATGTTTATGGATGCTGCGGGTGATATATTAAATCAAGAAGTTCAAGATTTGGAAGAAGATCCGAATTCGTCGGCTTCAAAGTTTTATGATTTATTGAGGGACGCTGACGAACTTTATGGGATGGTTGCCATAAGCACACGAAATTATCAGCTGTAACTCAACTCTTGAATTTGAAGTCAGAGTTCAACATGAGTGAGAGTTGTTATAACTGAATGATTGTCATAATTAAGAGCATGCTTCCAGAATCAGAAAGGTTACCTGAAAATTATTATAGATCAAAGAGAATGGTTAATGATTTGGGTTTAGGATATAAGAAGATAGATGCATGTCCTAATCATTGCATGTTATATTATGGACAATACATGGACAAGAGTTTTTACTCAGTATGCTTAGTATGCGGACATCCGCGATTCAAATCGAAGGTGGGACGTTCTAAAAATCAGAAGGATGTGCTATTCTCAGTGTTGCGATATTTTTCCATTATTCCAAGACTCCAATGTTTGTTTATGTCCAAAAAGACTGCACAATATATGCGCTGGCATGTGGATGGATTGCGTCAAGATAAATCAGTGATCATGCATCCAGCTGACGCTGAGGCTTGGAAAAGTTTTGACGCCATCCATTCGACATTTGCGCTAGAAACTCGAAATGTTAGGCTTGGCCTTTGCACAAATGGTTTTAATCCATTCAATAGTTCAGTTACTCCATACTCATGTTGGCCTGTTTTTGTCACACCTTATAATTTTTTCCCAAGTATGTGTTTGAGAAGGGAATACATATTCCTTACTCTTGTGATTCCTGGACCGAAGTCACCGGGTAAAAGTTTAGATGTCTATCTTAGGCCCTTAATTGATGACTTAAAGATTTTATGGGACAATGGAGTGAACATTTTTGATGCATGGAATAAGCAAAATTTTAATATGAAAGCAGCTTTGTTGTGGACAATAAGTGACTTTCCAGCTTATGGAATGTTAAGTGGATGGAGCACTCATGGAAAACTTGCTTGTCCTTACTGTATGGAAAACAGTAAGTCATTTGTATTGAAACATGGTAGGAAGTGTTGTTGGTTTGATTGTCATCGTCAATATCTACCTCCTGAACATCCGTTTCGTCGTGATCGAAACTCTTTTAAGAAGAATTCAATAGTGCAAAATTTTTTGCCGCCACAACGAATGAGTGGGATAAATGTCTTGAATAGAGTGACTCAACTTGAGGAAGTCATTTTTGGATTGAATTCACGTAACCAAAAACAACGTGGCTTTGGTCAGTTTCATAACTGGGTGAAGAAGAGCATATTTTGGGAATTGCCTTATTGGTCCACTAATCTGATACGACATAATTTGGATGTTATGCATGTTGAGAAGAATGTGTTTGAGAATATCTTCAACATTGTTATGGATATAAAGGGCAAGACAAAAGACGGTGCAAATGCAAGAGAAGATTTGAAGATAATATGCAAACGTCCCACCTTAGAATTGATTGTTGAGAATGGCAAGTATAAAAAACTGAAAGCAACTTATGTGTTAAATGCTAATCAAAGGAGGACAGTGTGTGAATGGATAAAACAATTGAAATTTCTTGATGGGTATGCTTCAAACATTGCACGGTGCATCAATTTAGATGATGGGAAGATATATGGAATGAAAAGTCACGATTGTCATGTTTTTATGCAAAGGTTAATTCCTGTGGCATTTCGTCATATGTTACCAAAACCTATATGGGGAGCATTAACAGAGCTTAGCTTGTTCTTTAAAGAAATTTGTGCAACTGAAGTACGTACTTCTATTATGGAAAATGCGGAGCTTTCCATTATTGAAACTGTTTGCAAGTTAGAGAAGATTTTTCCGCCAGCATTCTTTGACGTGATGGAACATTTAGTTGTGCATCTCCCCTATGAAGCTAAGGTTGGAGGACCCGTACAATACAGATGGATGTATCCATTTGAGAGGTGTATGCTGTACTTGAAAAGGAAGGTTCGAAATAAGGCGAGAGTTGAAGGGTCTATCTGTGAAGCATATAATCTAGAAGAAATTTCTAACTTTGCTTCCATGTATTTTGATCCACAAATACAGACAAGACATACTCAAGTTCCTCGAAACGATGATGGTGGGGAAGATATGACTAATGAATGCTTGTCTATTTTTAAACATCAATGCCGCCCTATTGGGAGAGGTCGTAATAGGTTCTTGACGGATCTTGAGCTTCAAATTGCTGAGACTTATGTGCTTGTAAATTGCAGAGAAGTAGAACCCTATCTCCAGTAAGTCTACTCACTAACCTATCTATTTAATAAATTTCAATTCTATTATATTTAATATTAAATATTGTATTGATTAGACAATTCGAGGATTCGCTAAGGGATACAAATTCTAGTATCTCCGAAGATCAAATATTGGAACTTCGGGATAAGGACTTTAGTAGGTGGTTAAAACATCTAGTGAGTTCTTTCATCCATAATCATTTATATTATATAAAAAATAATGTTTGTTATACCAATACTAAATGTTACAACTGTCTATTCTCTTTGTAATGATTCACAGGTAAATATGGGTCAAATTGAGGATCGAATGATTCGACAGATAAGTTATGGTCCAACTAAGTTTGTTACTTCTTACAATGGTTTAATAGTTAATGGTTATAGGTTCCATACTAAGGAGTACAGACAAAATAAAGCTACCATGAACAGTGGGGTTTGCGTTAGAGGAAATATATATGGTGAGAATGACTTAGACTATTATGGCATCGTTGAAGATATATTGGAATTGTCATATCTAGGTCAAAACAAAATATTTCTTTTACGGTGCCAGTGGTTTGACCCGATTAATGGAGTCAATGTTGATGTGAGATATGGATTGATTGATGTCAAGCACAAATCGAGGCTTCACTCAAATGAGCCATTTGTATTAGTTGAACAAGCACAACAAGTATACTATACAGTATACCCACAATGCGGGGGTCGAGCTAGTGGGGAATGGTGGGCAGCTTGTAAGGTTAGAGCAAGACTCTTTGCGGCTGATACATTCAATGATGAATGTGATAGATCGAGTGAGACAGCTGCTATCGATTACTATCAAGATGATGGATCCTTGACAACACCTAATATCATCACAGATGATGGGGTGATTTCTTTGTTTGATGCATATGCCCCAATGGAAGAAGTGGACATAAATGAAATACATAATCCAAATGATGTTCCGTTTGTTGACCAATTCATTGATGACAACGAAGAAGATGAAAATACCGAGTTCATAGATGAAGATGAGGAGCTATATGATTCAAACTCAAGTAGTAGCAGTTGAACTTTGTTTATGGTATTTACACTGAAATGTTTTTTTATATTTTATGACATTTGTTGACAATATTGATGTATATAGTTTGTTAACATGTTATGTTTTATTATTGCAGACATTTATCATGGCAATCCGAGGTAGGGGCAATGGACGTGGTTGAGGGAGCGGCCGCAACAAGCCACCTAATTATTCTCAACTGCGCACTAGTTCACCACCACTGCAGCATTCTCCGCGCTCCCCAGGGATATACTTATATAATAATCTTTTTTTTGTTAACTCTTGATCTATATATATTTATGAATTCAGATTGCCTATAATAATGTTACGTGTTATTTCAGCTAATAGTCCCTTAACCATTGGTGACCCATCAACTACTGTTCCACCTTCCACTAGTGTCCATGTCCCTGTCCCACCCACCACTGTCGATGTCTCTGTCCCACCCCCCCGTGCCTCTAATTAGCGACCCAATTTCTATGCCTTCAAGTGAAGCATCCCAAACAGAAATTGATAGAAGGCTAGTTATATCAGGAAGACGTCTCTCAACCGTGAGTAATAGTGTGAATGTCATGTTTTATTACATTTATTTACTTTTAGATTATTAACATATCATGGACTTGTAGGAGGAGGTTTGTCCCGCAGTCTGTGACTCGTGAGATTATGGCCACTGTGATCACACGGATGCCCATTCCAGCTGAAAAATGGAAAAATTATCCTGTTAACTTAAAGGATGAACTATTTCAGGATTTTATGGTAAGTAATTATGTTTTTAGCCACATTGTATTATACAATTATCTATATAGAGAAATACTAACATAGATTTGTTTTAGAATAAATATCGATTTGCATCAGATTATGATCATTGTATGGCAAGAACTGTTTAGGACAGAACATGCATAGACCGTTATTTAGATGATTTGAAGAATTATAGGAAGGCAATCATGAAAAAGTTGGGGACATCAAACATGGCTGACCTTAAGGGCCATGGGCCCCCAATTTTGAAATCAGAAGTGTGGGATGGTCTAGTTGACATTTGGTTAACGCCAGAGTGGCAAAAGAAGTCTGTTGCTGGTCGAAGCAATAGAGCGGCTGTGCCTGATACTATCCTGCACACTGCAGGCTCAATAAGCTTCGGTCAACATAAGAAGAAGATGGTAATATAGAAAATTTCTTATGTATTTGTTGCAATATCCTAATAATTCTATTTTATACTATTGTATAATTATAGTACAAGTGAGTTAAGGTTCTAGTAGCTTGTATGTTGTGTGATACTTTGGCTGTATGAATCTAAATTGCATGACGTTGGTCTCATTTTAAAAATAAGATACAAAGTTTTTTGTGATTTTAGAATTTTATATTCTAATAGATGTTGATTACAGGAGGTAGAGTTGAATCGTCCAGTCCCTTTCAGAGACTTGTATGAGAGTGTGCATAGGAGGAAAAATGAAGAATATGTCACTCAACGATCGAAGGATTTCATTGTAAGTGTCTTTAAAATTAAAACTAATTATATTTAAGTTGATTGTTTTGATAAAGTTTTCAACATTTTTCGTTTCAGGACTCTTATGACACTATGATATTAGAAAAGTATGGAGAAGACTCTTCATTGCATCCTACGGTAGATCAGGAGGTGTGGATGCAAGTGACGGGTCCCAACAAGAAGGGACGAGTCTATGGCATAAGTCACAGTTTAGGTATTAACATTCATGGCTCTAGCTCTGCTTCTTCTTCACATGTTGGTGGTTCTTGTTGCACTGTTCCAACACAAGCCATAAAGGAAGCTGTCAATGAAGCGATTGCTTCCTTTGTCCAAACGCAGTTGGGGGCCATCCTCCGTGACATTGTTGGTTCTCAAGCAAGAAGTGATGTGCCACAAACACCATCACAAGACAATGCAGTTGGAGAGGATGATGAAGCTAATGATGATGAGATTAACTTAGATTGATTTTGTACTTATTGATTAGTTATCCTTTGTACATAGAATATGTTTTGAACTAATGTAATTATGATACTTTGCACAAACTATTTGTTGGGTTTCTTTATTTGAATTTGAATTTTGTTGGATTGAATTTTGTTTGGATTGAATTCTGGTTTGGAATTGAATTTTGTTTAGATTGAATTCTAGTTTGGAATTGAATTTTATTTATAGGTATAATTTTAAAATTAATTAATATTATTATAAAATTAATTTTGGTTTGCTACGGATTTGCCAAGATAAGGGAAAATTGCTACGGATTAGCTACGGAATTGCTAGGAAAAATTGCTACGGATTAGCTACCAAATTGCTATGGATTTAGCAACGTAATAGCTATAAAATAGCTATGGATAATTGCTACGGATTAGCTACGGAATTGCTAGGGATAATTGCTATGGATTAGCTACATAATTGCTATAGATTTAGCAACGTAATAGCTATAAAATAGCTACGGAATTGCTACGGATTAGCTACGGAATTGCTAGGGATATAGCAACGTAATAGCTATAAAATAGCTATGAAATTGTTATAAATAATTGCTACGGATTAGCTACGGAATTGTTGTGGATATAACAATATAATAGCTAGGGTATAGGTGCAAAATTGCTACGGATTGTTAAAATTAGTTACGGAATTGCTACGGAATTTTTCGTAGCTAATTACCTACGGAAATATAGAAAGTCTTTAAACAAAAATTAGCTACGAATTTGCTTCGGATTAGCTACGGAATTTTTTTAATTACCTACGGATTAGCTACGGAATATTTTTAATTACCTATGGATTAGCTACGAATTTTTTTTTGTAGCTAATTAGCTACCAAAATTTTACTACGGACCAATCCGTAGCTAAGTCGTAGTTAATCCGTAGCGAAGTAGTTTAGCTACGGATTAGCTACGGATTTTTCCGTAGCTAATCTACAAATTTCTTGTTGTGGGTGAGGTATCCCTCCAAATTGTAAAGGGTGAGGCATCCCTTTGTTTGAAGAGACTCAAGCTCAAGGGTGAGGCATCCCAAGGAGTTGAGTATTCAAGTTTGTAAAGGTAGTCAAGCACCTATTGAAGCTTGAAAATATAGTGAAAAATCTCGAGTGGTTACTTGAGGACTAGACGTAGGTCACAAGTGGATTGGTGGCCGAACCGGGATATATTATTGTGTTTGATTCTCTAAACCCTTCTCTTTATATTTGTGCATTACTTATATTCTTACTTGATTACTTCTCTCTTGGTTGGTTATTAAGCAATATCTATTGTTCTTATCAATTCATTCATTTCAAATAGTCAATAGCTTCAACGAAATTCAATAGTCAAGTGTTTTGTAAAAGAATTGTGAACTTGTTTTATAAACTCAATTCACCCCCTCTTGAATATTGAAGCCACTTGGTAACAAGTAGTATCAGAGCAAGACTCTTATATAAAGAGCTTAGCCGCTTCAAGAGAAAAGATGACTTCAAATGGTTTTTCTAATGAAGGTTCTTCTATAAATAGGCCTCCCTTTTTTCAATGAGGATGGTTATGCTTATTGAAAAGAAAGCATGAAGATTTTTATTGAAGCTATTGATATTGATGTGTGGGATGCCGTTGAAAAAAATGCTAAACATGTTTAAAGTATAATTGTTATTGATGGTTATGCTTATTGATATTAATGAGTTTAAAGTATAATGTCATCGATTACACAAGTCTTGTAATCGATTACACAAGTGATGTAATCGATAACCACAAGCCCAGAAAACCAAGAACACGTTCTAACTGTCATGTAATTGATTACCAGAAACATGTAATCGATTACTAATGTTCTGAAATGCCCAACGGCTAAATGCTTGGTTTTAATCACTCCCAACGGCTCCTTTACTTCATATCTCTTTAGATACAGTTGTTGGGGCATCATTGATGGTTGTTCTTGAACTTGAAACATCTTAGTATCACATCAAAACGTGAATCAATCTTTGAATCCATTTCTTGCTCTATTTTTATGAAAAACTTGAGACATCCTTTGAGAGCATTCTTAGAGCTTCAATTTGTATCATTTACTCTAGTGAGAGTCTTATTCCATCAACCTTGATTGCTTTGTAAGAGAGGGTGAGGTATCCCTACAAATTGTAAAGGGTGAGGCATCCCTTTGTTTGAAGAGACTCAAGCTCAAGGGTGAGGCATCCCAAGGAGTTGAGTGTTCAAGTTTGTAAAGATAGTCAAACACCCATTGAAGCTTGAAAATATAGTGGAAAATCTCAAGTGGTTGCTTAAGGACTGGACGTAGGTCATAAGTAGATTGGTGGCCAAACTAGAAAAAAATTATTGTGATTGATTCTCTAAACACTTCTCTTTATATTTGTGCATTGCTTATATTTTTACTTGATTACTTCTGTCTTGGTTGGTTATTAAGCAATATCTATTATTCTAATCAATTCATTCATTTCAAATAGTCAATAGCTTCAACAAAATTCAATAGTCAAGTGTTTTGCGAAAGAATTACGAACTTGTTTTATAAACTCAATTCACCCCCTCTTGAGTATTGAAGCCACTTGGTAACAAGTGGTATCAGAGCTAGACTCTTGTATAAAGAGCTTAGCCGCTTCAAGAGAAAAGATGGCTTCAAATGGTTTTTCTAATGAAGGTTCTTCTATAAATAGGCCTTCCTTTTTTCAATGGGGATCATTATGCTTATTGAAAAGAAAGGATGAAGATTTTTATTAAAGCTATTGATATTGATGTGTGGGATGCCATTGAAAATGGTGCTAAACATGTTTAAAGTATAATTGATATTTATGGTTATGCTTGTTGATATTGATGAGTTTAAAGTATAATGTAATCGATTACATATGTTTAGTAATCAATTACAAGCTAAACAGAGGCCTTGTAATTGATTATATCATCCATGTAATCGATTACCAAAAAGTCAGAGGACAGGTAATTGATTACACACTAGTTGGTAATCGATTACCACATGCCCAGAAAGGCAAGAACAAGTTCAAATAGCCATGTAATCGATTACATCAATATTGTAATCGATTACCATCAAGTCAGAGGGCATGTAATCGATTACACAGGTCATGTAATCGATTATCACAAGCCCAAAAAGCCAAGAACACGTTCTAACTGTCTTGTAATCGATTACCAGAAACGTGTAATCGATTACCAATGTTCTGAAATGTCCAACAACTATATTAAGTGCATTAAATGCTTGGCTTTAATCACTCACAACAGCTCCTTTACTTCATATCTCTTTAAATATAATTGTTGGGGCATTATTGATGGTTGTTCTTGAACCTGAAACATCTTAGTATCACATCAAAACGTGAATCAATCTTTGAATCCATTTCTTGCTCTATTTTTGTGAAAAACTTGAGACATCCTTTGAGAGCATTCTTAGAGCTTCAATTTGTATCATTTACTCTAGTAAGAGTTTCATTCCATCAATCTTGATTGCTTCGTAAAAGAGGGTGAGGTATCCCTCTAAATTGTAAAGGGTGAGGCATCCCTTTGTTTGAAGAGACTAAAGCTCAAGGGTGAGGCATCCCAAGGAGTTGAATGCTCAAGTTTGTAAAGGTAGTCAAACACCTATTGAAACTTGAAAATATAGTCGAAAATCTCGAGTGGTTGCTTGAGGACTGGACGTAGGTTACAAGTGGATTGGTGGCCGAACCGGGATAAATTATTGTGTTTGATTCTCTAAACCCTTCTCTTTATATTTGTGCATTGCTTATATTCTTACTTGATTACTTCTCTCTTGGTTAGTTATTAAGCAATATCTATTGTTCTTATCAATTCATTCATTTCAAATAGTCAATAGCTTCAACGAAATTTAATAGTCAAGTATTTTGCAAAAGAATTGTAAACTTGTTTTATAAACTCAATTCACCCCCCTCTTGAGTATTGAAGCCACTTGGTAATAAGTGGTATCAGAGTTAGACTCTTGTATAATGAGCTCATCCGCTTCTAGAGAAAAGATGGCTTCAAATGGTTTTTCTAATGAAGGTTCTTCTAAAAATAGGCCTCCTTTTTTTCAATGGTGATGGTTATGCTTATTGAAAAGAAATGATGAAGATTTTTATTGAAACTATTGATATTGATGTGTGGGATGCCTTTGAAAATGGTGCTTTTGTCCCTACACATCTTGTTGATGGTGTTAGAATAAATATACCAAGAAATGAATAGACTAATAATGACAAGAAAAAGGTCCAATACAACTTGAGAGCCAAGAATATCATTACTACTTCTTTAGGATATGATGAATTCTTGAGGGTGTCAAATTATAAGACTGCTCAAGTTTGGGATACACTGCAAGTAATCCTTGAAGGTACAAGTGAGGTAAAAAGATCTAGAATAAATACACTCACCCATGAATATGAATTGTTTAGAATGAATCAAGGGGAAAATATTCAAGATATGCAAAAATGATTTACTCATATAGTTAATCATCTTGCTTCATTGGGAAAAACTTTTTCCAATGAAGATCTTATTAACAATGTTTTGAGATGTTTGAGTAGGAGTTGGCAACCTAAAGTGACGGCTATATCAAAGTCAAGAAATCTAGCTACAATGTCCTTGGCCACCCTCTTTGGAAAGCTTCAAGAACATGAGTTGGAGCTAAATCGACTAAATCAAAATGAGGAGCAAGATAAGAAAAAAAAATGGGATTGCTCTCAAAGCCACTTCTTCCTCAATTGAATATGATGACGAAGATGATGGAAATGATCTTGAGAATATTGAGATGAATGAAGAAAATTTCAGTCTCCTTGTGAAGAAGTTTGGAGGGTTTCTCAAGAAGAAAGGAAATCAAAGAAGACCTCATTTTCCTCCTAAGAAGGCATATCAAAAGGGAGAAGGAACTTTATCTACTCCAACTTGCTATGAATATGGAAAACCAGGGCACATGAAGATGGAATGTCCGGTTTATCAAAAGAAGATGGAGAAATTTGAAAAGAAACATTTCAAGGAACGAAAAGGAAGAAGAGCATACATTGCATGGGAGCATACATTGCATATCAAGCCCATCTTTGCCTTATGGCAAATGGAGAAAAAGAAGAAGAAAGTGAAACTGAGGTAACCTGTACTAATCTTGAACTTTATCCTTCATATAGTGAATTGTAAGATGCCTTTCAAGAATTGTATGATGAATCCATGAAACTCACTAAAATGGTTTTAACTTCCAACAAAACAATCTCTTTAATGACTAACAAAATTTCTATTTTAACTAAGGAGATTAAAGAACTCAAAGTTGAAAATGAAACTCTAGGTCTTATTGATGCCAACTCATTATGCATGATTTGTTCTTCACATGAAAATGCACCAACACCCTCATCTTGTTCTTCATGTAAAGAATATGAAATAGAAATTGAGGACTTGAAAAATACTCTTGCAAAATTTACTTTGGGAAAGGATAATTTGAATATGTTACTAGGAAAACAAAGGTGTGTTTTTCAAAAAGCTGGTTTAGGATATAATCCAAATAATCATAAAAAATCCTACAATAATTTCTTTGTTCCATCTAGAACATCAAGTACCCCCTTTATCAAATGCTTTCATTGTGGAAAGAAAACACATAGTGCATATATATGTAATGCTAGAAAGAAAAGAAACACCAAAGTAGGAACTAAAATGGTTGGGTTCCTAAAGGCATCATGTCTATTTCTAATATACAAAGACCCAAGACATCTTGGGGACCAAATGTTAAAACTTGAATGTGTGTTGTAGGTGTGCTTGAAGTCCAAAAGTTCAAGTTGGTATCTTGATAGTGAATGCCCCGAGCACATGACCGGTGATGGCTCCAAGTTCTCCTTCCTTGTTCCTAAGAAGAGTGGACATGTGACTTATAGTGACAACTGTCGCGACCGGGATCGCGGCGGGAAATATAGCAACTCGCGTGATTTTAAAAAATTGATTAAAATGAAAATGGAGTCGCCACCAATTTTATTTAAATTAGGAAAAATTGGAAAAACCTTTTTTAGAAAATGGTCTTTGGAACCAGATTGGATTCGGGAGTCGGTTATGGTTAAGGAAGGGTGGAAACTTAATCCCACAAAGACTTCCCAACACACCCGTCCCGAAACGGTACCTTAAGTCAATTGTGCAAAAACTTAATAATCTCAAATTTATTTATTTTACTCCTTTAAAAAAAAACTTTTAAAATATTTTATTTTTATTTTTTTATTATTTTTTAAGAAAAGAAAAATCAAATTGTGAAAATTTAATTTTGGACTTGATAGAATTGAAATTAACGCTCCTACGTACCCTCGTGTGCAATGAGGAACTCAAAGTCACGTAGTTCTGTAGAAAATAAGTGTGGGTTGATTGATTTTAATTAAGAGAGAAACTTAAAACTTTTAAAATCAAATTTGTCAGCAATGGATTAACTCTAACTTACCAAAAGAAAAGATGCTCACAAGAACGGAAAAACCTGTGGTAGTTGGCGGAGCAGATCTGGGCGGTATTTGATGAAACTTAAAAAAAAAACTGACGAGCGCCGAACTCAGTCAAAATTATAACCGAAGTTATTACCTAAGCTTGTAGTATAGTGACAACACCGGATCATCATGAAGGGGAGCATCAAAATATACAAAAACTATGAGAAACTATGAAGAAACAAGAAGAAACTTAGAGAGGAAGGAGAATTCTTTTACAAATCAAATACAATACATAACCAAGGTCTCAAGAATCCAAACCACAATCTCTTCAAGAGTTCTAAATTGACCGAAAGTAGCTTAGCCCTCCATTACCATGAAGGGGAGCATCAAAATATACAAAAACTATGAGAAACTATGAAGAAACAAGAAGAAACTTAGAGAGAAAAATCAAGGAGAGTTCTCCCTTTTTTCATGATAAATGGTGCCTTTTATAGAAGTCTAAGGTAACAAAATGACAAAGGGAAGTGGGTGGATGAGTGGATGAGTGAGTGGAGTGTTTTAGTGGATGGATTAGTGGGTTGGTTTAGTGGATTGGTTTGGTGGATGAGTGAGTGGAATGGTTGAGTGGTTGAATTAGTGAAAAATGCCAAAGGACTTTTGGTGAGTGGGAAATTATGGACATGAATGGGTGAGTGGATGAATTAGTGGATGGATTAGTGGATGAGTGGGTGGAGTGGCTAAGTGGTTGGATTAGTGTATGAGTGGATGAGTGGGTGAGTTAGTGGATGAGTGGGTGAGTGGATGAGTGGATTAGTGGATGGATGAGTGGATGGTTGAGGACGAAAATTTCGTGTCTGACTTGGAAGCCAAAAACGACCCACTATACTTCAGAACCACGAAAAGTGTTCTTCATGAAAGTTGTAGATCCTTGTCTTGGCTATAAAATGGATAGCTGGTTCGTCCAATTTGGCTTCCTTAAGCCCAAGATATGTCCCAAATACCGTAGGTTGCTCAAACCCAACTTCAGCACCTCTGTTCCGACTTGCAAGCTCAAAATGACCTACTAGACTTCTTTTTCTCAAAATGTGTTCTTCATGAAAGTTGTTTATTTGGATCTTGACTATCCACTGTCCAAATTTCAGCCCATCTCCATTATTACATCTTGAGATATGATTTTTTTGAGTGCACACTATTCGGATTCTACTGACAGAACCCGTATTCTGACTTCCATGTCAACTTAGGTCCCTTAGACATCTGAATCAGACTTCGAGCTCTTCATCAAAGTTGTAGAGCTTCCTCTTAGCTTTCCTACAAGGTAAAATTCATGTTCATCAGATATTAGGAACTCAAGTTATGGCCAAAATACAGAAACAGTGTCAAATCTCAATAATGCTAAAAATATTCAATTAGGACCAATTTGAGCTCAAACTCACAAAATCATGTCAAACTCAATCAATTAAGAATATAGAGAGCGTAAATGACTAAACATAAGGGTTTCTTAATGAATAAAATATGTGTTTATCAAATTCCCCACACTTAGCTTTTTGCACTCCTGGGCAAAACTCAAGACCAAAATTTTACAATCAAGAAGAACAACCAAAGGTTCAAGGATCAAAACATTCATGAGTTAACAATTCCACATCTCAAACCAACAAGCAAGGTATCTTCAACATGAATTCAGAATGATAGATCTTCACAAGATTCCCTCTCAATCTCTCAAGTGTTTAAAGGGTAGGTATTTCACTCAATTCAAACCATGAAAATTGCACTACCATAAGCTTGCTTATCTTCTACTTCTCCACTACTCAACACACATGCACACACAAATCATGAGGACTTTATTCAAGGTTGTAGTGAGGTCAAGGTAACAGGAGAGGATAAAATGGATATGAGAAGATAAATACTAAAGAGAATAAAAGCAAATGAGAGCTGAGTTCAAATAACAAGCATAAAAGTTCATCCCAACTCTAGTGTATATCCCTTTACATATTTATTTCCCAATCCTTTTTTTTTTTAAAACACTTGTTTTTTTTTTTTTTTTTTTTTATATATGAACATAACTATATACATACATTTTTTTTTTTCTTTTTGGGCACTCTTTTCTTTTTCAACAACCATTTTGTACACACACCCCCACACTTGTTCAAAAACTCATCCATTAACCAAGCTAATGTTCTTTTATTCCCTAAGGTAAAGTAAGAACACGATTTCTCATTTAAGGCACATAATGAGCTAGAAACAAGGAATGGTCAAATAAGCTCAAAGAGGTTAAGCAAAGGAAAATATACAAGGTTGGCGAAAATCGAGAATTTTCAAGAAGTCAAAAGAGTGCTTGATATCATATTGAAAACAAGGTTGGCTATTTGGTTAAACTGGCTAATTAAGAAAGAGGGCCTCAATCATGTTCATGCATGCAAGTGAAATGTAGCCTCAAAAAGAATCAAAGCAAGTTCTAGAGTGGTCATTAACATGAGTGAAAATCACACAAGAAAGAAGAGAATGACATAAATGTTGAATCCATCCATTAGGCTCAAAATCTCACAAGGTATGCATCCATCAAACTCAATTCATCAATTCAATCATCCATCACCAAGCATATCAGGTTCAAGAAGGGAGAAAAGTTATTCAATCATGCAATGAACCTTTTTTTTTTTTTTTTTTTTTTTTATACAAATATTATCTTTTTTTGTTTTTTTGTTTTTTTTTTATTTTTATTTTCTTGTTTATTTTATTATTATTATTATTATTATTATTATTTAAGTCCTGGTCAAAATTGAGTGTTCACAGTTGCCCCTCTTTACTTGTTTCTTATTAGATAATAGGAAGAACCGTAGTTTTTTCAAATTATCGTTGTAAGAAATAAGTAAAGATATGAACTTCAATTTTGTCCGGCAATACAAAACAAGGCAAGAAAATGAGATGCATGGAGTTGATACACTCATCAAAAATTAAAATGCATGGAGCCGAGACGCTCAACAGAAATTTTAAAAAAGAATGGAGCCAATGCGCTCAATGTAAAATTAAAAAATGAATAGAAATTAAAAATGAATGGAGCCGATGCGCTCAATGTAAAAATTAAAATGCATGGAGCCGATGCGCTCAACAGAAAATTAAAATGCAAGGAGCCGATGCGCTCAACAGAAAATTAAAATGCATGGAGCCGATGCGCTCAACAGAAAATTAAAATGCATGGAGCCGATGCGCTCAACAGAAAATAAAATTTAAATGACAATGGGCAAACCTGTGTCTCGAAATTTAAATGACGAAAATTTAAATGACAATGGGCAAACCTGTGTCCCGAAAATTTAAATGACAAAATTTAAATGACAATGGGCAAACCTGTGTCCCGAAAATTAAATGACAATGGGCAAACCTGTGTCCCGAAAATTAAATGACAATGGGCAAACCTGTGTCCCAAAATTTTAAATGACAATGGGCAAACCTGTGTCCCGAAAGTTAAATGACAGAATTTAAATGACAGAATTTAAATGACAATGGGCAAACCTGTGTCCCGAAATTTAAATGACAGAATTTAAATGACAATGGGCAAACCTGTGTCCCGAAATTTAAATGACAGAATTTAAATGATAATGGGCAAACCTGTGTCTCGAAATTTAAATGACCATGGGCAAACCTGTGTCCCGAAATTTTAAATGACAATGGGCAAACCTGTGTCCCGAAAATTAAATGACAAAATTTAAATGACAGAATTTAAATGACAATGGGAAAACCTGTGTCCCGAAATTTAAATGACAGAATTTAAATGACAATGGGCAAACCTGTGTCCCGAAAATTAAATGACAATGGGCAAACCTGCGTCCCGAAAATTTAAATGACAGAATTTAAATAACAATGGGCAAACCTGTGTCCCGAAAATTAAATGACAATGGGCAAACCTGTGTCCCGAAATTTAAATGACAGAATTTAAATGACAATGGGCAAACCTGTGTCCCGCAAATTAAATGACAATGGGCAAACCTGTGTCCCGAAATTTAAATGACAGAATTTAAATGACAATGGGCAAACCTGTGTCCCGCAAATTAAATGACAATGGGCAAATCTGTGTCCCGAAATTTAAATGACAAAATTTAAATGACAATGGGCAAACCTGTGTCCCGAAAATTAAATGACAATGGGCAAACCTGTGTCCCGAAAATTAAATGACAATGGGCAAACCTGTGTCCCAAAATTTTAAATGACAATGGGCAAACCTGTGTCCCGAAAGTTAAATGACAGAATTTAAATGACAGAATTTAAATGACAATGGGCAAACCTGTGTCCCGAAATTTAAATGACAGAATTTAAATGACAATGGGCAAACCTGTGTCCCAAAATTTAAATGACAGAATTTAAATGATAATGGCCAAACCTGTGTCTCGAAATTTAAATGACCATGGGCAAACCTGTGTCCCGAAATTTTAAATGACAATGGGCAAACCTGTGTCCCGAAAATTAAATGACAAAATTTAAATGACAGAATTTAAATGACAATGGGAAAACCTGTGTCCCGAAATTTAAATGACAGAATTTAAATGACAATGGGCAAACCTGTGTCCCGAAAATTAAATGACAATGGGCAAACCTGCGTCCCGAAAATTTAAATGACAGAATTTAAATAACAATGGGCAAACCTGTGTCCCGAAAATTAAATGACAATGGGCAAACCTGTGTCCCGAAATTTAAATGACAGAATTTAAATGACAATGGGCAAACCTGTGTCCCGCAAATTAAATGACAATGGGCAAATCTGTGTCCCGAAATTTAAATGACAAAATTTAAATGACAATGGGCAAACCTGTGTCCCGAAAATTTAAATGACAGAATTTAAATGACAATGGGCAAACCTGTGTCCCGAAAATTTAAATGACAAAATTTAAATGACAATGGGCAAACCTGTGTCCCGAAAATTTAAATGACAGAATTTAAATGACAATGGGCAAACTCGTGTCCCGAAAATTTAAATGACAAATTTAAATGACAATGGGCAAACTCGTGTCCCGAAAATTTAAATGACAATGGGCAAACCGTGTCTCGAAATTTAAATGACAAATTTAAATGACAATGGGCAAACCTGTGTCCCGAAATTTAAATGACAGAATTTAAATGACAATGGGCGAACCTGTGTCCCGAAATTTAAATGACAATTTAAATGACAATGGGCAAAACCTGTGTCCCGAAAATTTAAATGACAAAATTTAAATGACAATGGGCAAACCTGTGTCCCGAAAATTTAAATGACAGAATTTAAATGACAATGGGCAAACCTGTGTCTCGAAAATTTAAGTGACAATGGGCAAACCTGTGTCCCGAAAATTTAAATGACAGAATTTAAATGACAATGCAATGAGTCGATGCGCTCAACAGAGAATTAAAATGCAATGAGCCGATGCGCTCAAAAAATAAATGACAGGAGCCGATGCGCTCAAAATTAATGACAGGAATTTAAAAATGCATGGAGCCGATGCGCTCAAAGAAATATGGAATTAAAATTTTTTCTCTCTTTTTATCTTCCCTTTTTCTTCAGAAAACCAATATGAACCAACAGCGGCCATGGAAAGCTTTGACCAATCAAACCCTTTGTCCACATACTTTTCTTCCTCAAACCCTTCAGTCGGCTTGGAATCCTCTTGACTTCCTTTATCCCTTCTTCATTTCTTTTTCTTTTTTTTCTTTTTTCCTCCTTTTTTTTTTTTTGAACACCTCATCATGCCATGGACCCGAGATTTTATAAGACCATCAAGGAAGGACTTGACATTCTTTTGGACACCATCATCAGGTCATGGACCTGGAATCTTGTGAGAACTATCAAGGCAAGGACTTGCGATTCTTTTTGACGCAATCATCAGGCCATGAACCTGGAATCTTGTGAGAACCATCAAGCACAGGACTTGGGATTTCTAGATTATCCCTTGATATATCATTTCCTCATTCAATTGGAACTTCCAAGTTCTTTTTGTCCTGAATTTTTCATCTGGAGATTACCATTAGATGGTCAAATCATAGCATTGTATTCATGTTCACCTTACCTGAAGCATTACATAACAAACATGCATGGATTCCAAAGAAATTGACTAAGCGAACAACTTCTGGACTGGAATCAAAATTTTGACTACACAAAAGGATTATTTACAAAGGATAGACACAAACAAAGATATGAGATTCGAAGAGGTGTCATCCCCATATGGATTGGTTCAACTTACATGAAAATGATTTTAGTTGGCTTCTGCTGAGCATGTACATTAAGGCAAATTGAACCAAAGAAAAATTTACCCCAGTCTAGAAATGAACTGAACTAGGGAAACAAAAAATTGCCCCAGTTTGAAGTCAACTTGAACATGATAGAAACTTATCCTAATGCAAGACCAAATTGAACCAAAGAAAAATTTGCCCCAGTGTAGGCCAAATTGAAGAGAAATTTGCCCCAGTGTAGGACTAGCAAGCACCTCTCCTTTTTTTTTTTTTAAAAAGAGCAAAGAATTGAAAACTCAGAACAGCACGAACCTTTTGTCTCAAAATTAAAGTTAATGAGAATGCAGCAATCCTCCATTGATCAGAATGGACTTTTTAAGGCTTGTAATGTGGCCGGGATTAGCGGTTATGAAATGAAAGATCTAAGGCTCAAACAAGTGTTTAAGGGTTGAATGGGACCAAGGATCCTTGTTCAAAACTAAGCCTCGTCAATTGACTTTGCGCTTTCAGACACACCTTTCTTTTATTGTTCTTCATTTCTTCCCATTTTCTTTTTATTTCAATAATTCACCTTTGTAGTGACCTCTTTCATTTCATTTTCTTTCCTCTTTTTTAGAAAAAACACAATTTTCACTTTGTGTTAACCCCTAGTGTAGGGGTGATCCTTGTCCAGGATTAAATTGAAGAAAACTCAAAGCTCAAAAAGGGACAACAAGAGATGATGAAAAGATGAATTCTGTGAAAGATAAAGAAAAATGGTCAATCTTCATTTCAAATCTTGAGTGCTCATTTTCAAAAATTTTAATTTCGAGACAAAAAATGCATGCCAAGTGATGAGTTCCTTGCTCCCCTTTTTATTTTTCTTTTTATTATTATTTTTTAATCCCCTTTTTTTTTTTTTTTTTTGCTTTTTTGTTGTTGTTTTTTTTTTTTTCAAATACACCTACACACATGGGCTGCATGACCACCAAATTTTTTGAGACGAGAAATCCATGGGATCCGAAACAAAAGACAACAAGTAAAGAGAAAAATGAATGACAAGAAAGACGTGTCAAAGACATAAGGAAATGAAACAAGACATGAGATCCATGCAAATCCATTACATTAATGCTTCAAGAAAGTTAACATAAGTTCAACCTCATTGGATATTTTATGGCAATCACTTCAAGAGTTGTTGACAATACTAGGTCTGACTACTTCTTCAATGTCAAGCTTCTTATAAGCAATTAGCTTCCTTACTGCAGTCTTGAAGGACTCACAATCTTCAATTGAGTGCCCTGGGATATCCATGTGGTATTTGCAAGTTAAACTCAGATTATACCATGTTGGGAATGGTGGTTGTAAGGGACCTACAGGATTTCCAGAAATGAGATGAGCATCAAACAGCTTTCGGAACAAATCTGCATTTGAAATTGATAGTTTTGGGAAAGGGGGTAAGTTTTGGGGACGGAAACGACCTTGATTGTGGAAGTCTGGTCGAGGTTGTGGGTGATTTTGCAGAAGTGGAGGTGGATATCGGGCATAAGTTGGGTGCGAATATGATCCAGTTACTCCCATACTTCCTGGTGGCCCCGATTAAAGTGAGGGTCTCCATCATGGCCAACAACATTTCCTCCATTCTTCTCTGTGACCCTTTCATTTCCTTCATCATCTCTTTCATCTCATCTATTTCTCTCTCAAGTTTCTCCCTGTCTCGGATTATTTGCAGCCATTCTGGTCTAAGATCCGGTATTGTGAACTCGAGTTTGATTGGTCTCTTCTTTCCTAGGCCGCGCAAAGGTTCCTGAACCAGTTTGATTTATTAACAAAGACTGAGATGAAATGAATGAGATACATGAGAAGCACAAGGTAAAATAAATGAGATGCAATGAAGTGGGATGAATGAGATGCATGAGATGCATAAGGAAATGAATGAACTCAGAAGACATTTTTTTTCTTTTTTTCTTTTTTTTTTTTATTTTTTAAAAGATGATCAATGCCATGGAAATGTAAGATGTATATGTTTTTTTTTCAAAAATTATGAATGACATGAAAATGCATGATTTTTAAATACTAAGAATGCTATGAAACTGCAAGGTATATTTTTTATTTTTTGGAATGCAAGAAAATGACAAAAAAAAATGCAAGATGAGGTATTTTTTGATTTTTTTTTTTGAATGTCATGCAAATGCAAGATAATGCATGTTTTTTTTTTCTTTTTGTTTAAAAAAAAAGCTACGAATGTCATGCAAATGATATGAAAATGCAAGATGAAACATTCCCCTTTTTATGATTTTTTTTTTAACAAAGAACGAATGGTATGAGAAATGAACAGATAAAGAAAAAGCACGCTCCCTTTGTGTCCTAATCAGGTGAAACTTAAAGGTTGGATTTTCCTTAAAGTCACGACTCTAATTTTGACAGTCACTACGTTCAATCTATCAGTGCAAGATTTTCGGACACGATCTAAACTTCTAAAAAGTCATGGTCCCAGATTGTCTCTTCTTGTCACCAATACTTTGGCTAGCAAGAGTCCTCAATCCTCACCCATGATAGGTTACAAGCGGAAAGAGTTCAATTTGAGTGAGGGATTTTCATGTGCATATTCGGAGACCAAAGGTCTCTCAAAGCAACACTACTTCACCCTCTATTTAATCCTACAAGGTATTGAGCCCGGGTATAGAGCTTGTGTGTGAGGTAAGTGATAGTGACGTGTGTGAGGAGCATACAAACCTGTACAACAAAATTTTAGAAGACCAAAAAACTACCCCCAAACCTGCAAAACATATATACAACAACCAGCCAGCAATCATCTACCCTAGGGTTTCAACAAATAAGTACAAAAATATATACAAGTTAAAAATATACACAAAAAAAAAAATGCTAGCAAATATTTACACCAAAACATCAAACAAAAATTATTTACAAACAAATATGAAAACAAAAAAAAAACAAAAAGGGTGAAATAAATAAATAGAGATTATTAAAAAAATTGCACAACTAACCACAACAGGCCTGACTCTCCAAGTAGTCCCCAGTGGAGTCGCCATCTGTCGCGACCGGGATCGCGGCGGGAAATATAGCAACTCGCGTGATTTTAAAAAATTGATTAAAATGAAAATGGAGTCGCCACCAATTTTATTTAAATTAGGAAAAATTGGAAAAACCTTTTTTAGAAAATGGTCTTTGGAATCAGATTGGATTCGGGAGTCGGTTATGGTTAAGGAAGGGTGGAAACTTAATCCCACAGCACCCCTAACACACCCGTCCTGAAACGGTACCTTAAGTCAATTGTGCAAAAACTTAATAATCTCAAATTTATTTATTTTACTCCTTTAAAAAAAAACTTTTAAAATATTTTATTTTTATTTTTTTTATTATTTTTTTTAAGAAAAGAAAAATCAAATTGTGAAAATTTAATTTTGGACTTGACAGAATTGAAATTCTGCTCCTGCGTACCCTCAAGTGCAATGAGGAACTCAAAGTCACGTAGTTCTGTAGAAAATAAGTGTGGGTTGATTGATTTTAATTAAGAGAGAAACTTAAAACTTTTAAAATCAAATTTGTCAGCAATGGATTAACTCTAACTTACCAAAAGAAAAGATGCTCACAAGAACGGAAAAACCTGTGGTAGTTGGCGAGAAGCGATCTGGGCGGTATTTGATGAAACTTAAAAAAAAAAAAAAAGCGACGAGCGCCGAACTCAGTCAAAATTATAACCGAAGTTATTACCTAAGCTTGTAGTATAGTGACAACACCGGATCATCATGAAGGGGAGCATCAAAATATACAAAAACTATGAGAAACTATGAAGAAACAAGAAGAAACTTAGAGAGGAAGGAGAATTCTTTTACAAATCAAATACAATACATAACCAAGGTCTCAAGAATCCAAACCACAATCTCTTCAAGAGTTCTAAATTGACCGAAAGTAGCTTAGCCCTCCATTACCATGAAGGGGAGCATCAAAATATACAAAAACTATGAGAAACTATGAAGAAACAAGAAGAAACTTAGAGAGAAAAATCAAGGAGAGTTCTCCCTTTTTTCATGATAAATGGTGCCTTTTATAGAAGTCTAAGGTAACAAAATGACAAAGGGAAGTGGGTGGATGAGTGGATGAGTGAGTGGAGTGTTTTAGTGGATGGATTAGTGGGTTGGTTTAGTGGATTGGTTTGGTGGATGAGTGAGTGGAATGGTTGAGTGGTTGAATTAGTGAAAAATGCCAAAGGACTTTTGGTGAGTGGGAAATTATGGACATGAATGGGTGAATGGATGAATTAGTGGATGGATTAGTGGATGAATGGGTGGAGTGGTTAAGTGGTTGGATTAGTGTATGAGTGGATGAGTGGGTGAGTGGATGAGTGGATTAGTGGATGGATGAGTGGATGGTTGAGGACGAAAATTTCGTGTCTGACTTGGAAGCCAAAAACGACCCACTATACTTCAGAACCACGAAAAGTGTTCTTCATGAAAGTTGTAGATCCTTGTCTTGGCTATAAAATGGATAGCTGGTTCGTCCAATTTGGCTTCCTTAAGCCCAAGATATGTCCCAAATACCGTAGGTTGCTCAAACCCAACTTCAGCACCTCTGTTCCGACTTGCAAGCTCAAAATGACCTACTAGACTTCTTTTTCTCAAAATGTGTTCTTCATGAAAGTTGTTTATTTGGATCTTGACTATCCACTGTCCAAATTTCAGCCCATCTCCATTATTACATCTTGAGATATGATTTTTTTGAGTGCACACTATTCGGATTCTACTGACAGAACCCGTATTCTGACTTCCATGTCAACTTAGGTCCCTTAGACATCTGAATCAGACTTCGAGCTCTTCATCAAAGTTGTAGAGCTTCCTCTTAGCTTTCCTACAAGGTAAAATTCATGTTCATCAGATATTAGGAACTCAAGTTATGGCTAAAATACAGAAACAGTGTCAAATCTCAATAATGCTAAAAATATTCAATTAGGACCAATTTGAGCTCAAACTCACAAAATCATGTCAAACTCAATCAATTAAGAATATAGAGAGCGTAAATGACTAAACATAAGGGTTTCTTAATGAATAAAATATGTGTTTATCAAATTCCCCCACACTTAGCTTTTTGCACTCCTGGGCAAAACTCAAGACCAAAATTTTACAATCAAGAAGAACAACCAAAGGTTCAAGGGATCAAAACATTCATGAGTTAACAATTCTCCACATCTCAAACCAACAAGCAAGGTATCTTCAACATGAATTCAGAATGATAGATCTTCACAAGATTCCCTCTCAATCTCTCAAGTGTTTAAAGGGTAGGTATTTCACTCAATTCAAACCATGAAAATTGCACTACCATAAGCTTGCTTATCTTCTACTTCTCCACTACTCAACACACATGCACACACAAATCATGAGGACTTTATTCAAGGTTGTAGTGAGGTCAAGGTAACAGGAGAGGATAAAATGGATATGAGAAGATAAATACTAAAGAGAATAAAAGCAAATGAGAGCTGAGTTCAAATAACAAGCATAAAAGTTCATCCCAACTCTAGTGTATATCCCTTTACATATTTATTTCCCAATCATTTTTTTTTTAAAACACTTGTTTTTTTTCTTTTTTCTTTTTTTTATATATGAACATAACTATATACATACATTTTTTTTTTCTTTTTGGGCACTCTTTTCTTTTTCAACAACCATTTTGTACACACACCCCCACACTTGTTCAAAAACTCATCCATTAACCAAGCTAATGTTCTTTTATTCCCTAAGGTAAAGTAAGAACACGATTTCTCATTTAAGGCACATAATGAGCTAGAAACAAGGAATGGTCAAATAAGCTCAAAGAGGTTAAGCAAAGGAAAATATACAAGGTTGGCAGAAATCAGAGAATTTTCAAGAAGTCAAAAGAGTGCTTGATATCATATTGAAAACAAGGTTGGCTATTTGGTTAAACTGGCTAATTAAGAAAGAGGGCCTCAATCATGTTCATGCATGCAAGTGAAATGTAGCCTCAAAAAGAATCAAAGCAAGTTCTAGAGTGGTCATTAACATGAGTGAAAATCACACAAGAAAGAAGAGAATGACATAAATGTTGAATCCATCCATTAGGCTCAAAATCTCACAAGGTATGCATCCATCAAACTCAATTCATCAATTCAATCATCCATCACCAAGCATATCAGTTCAAGAAGGGAGAAAAGTTATTCAATCATGCAATGAACCTTTTTTTTTTCTTTTTTTTTTTTTTTATACAAATATTATCTTTTTTTTTTTTTTTTTTTTTTTTTTTTTTATTTTCTTGTTTATTTTATTATTATTATTATTATTATTTAAGTCCTGGTCAAAATTGAGTGTTCACGATGCCCTCTTTACTTGTTTCTTATTAGATAATAGGAAGAACCGTAGTTTTTTCAAATTATCGTTGTAAGAAATAAGTAAAGATATGAACTTCAATTTTGTCCGGCAATACAAAACAAGGCAAGAAAATGAGATGCATGGAGTTGATACACTCATCAAAAATTAAAATGCATGGAGCCGAGACGCTCAACAGAAATTTTAAAAAAGAATGGAGCCAATGCGCTCAACAGAAATTAAAAAAATGAATAGAAATTAAAAATGAATGGAGCCGATGCGCTCAACAGAAAATTAAAATGCATGGAGCCGATGCGCTCAACAGAAAATTAAAATGCAAGGAGCCGATCGCTCAATGTAAAAATTAAAATGCATGGAGCCGATGCGCTCAATGGAAAATTAAAATGCATGGAGCCGATGCGCTCAACAGAAAATAAAATTTAAATGACAATGGGCAAACCTGTGTCTCGAAATTTAAATGACGAAAATTTAAATGACAATGGGCAAACCTGTGTCCCGAAAATTTAAATGACAATATTTAAATGACAATGGGCAAACCTGTGTCCCGAAAATTAAATGACAATGGGCAAATCTGTGTCCCGAAAATTAAATGACAATGGGCAAACCTGTGTCCCAAAATTTTAAATGACAATGGGCAAACCTGTGTCCCGAAAGTTAAATGACAGAATTTAAATGACAGAATTTAAATGACAATGGGCAAACCTGTGTCCCGAAATTTAAATGACAGAATTTAAATGACAATGGGCAAACTTGTGTCCCGAAATTTAAATGATGAAATTTAAATGATAATGGGCAAACTGTGTCTCGAAATTTAAATGACCATGGGCAAACCTGTGTCCCGAAATTTTAAATGACAATGGGCAAACCTGTGTCCCGAAAATTAAATGACAAAATTTAAATGACAGAATTTAAATGACAATGGGAAAACCTGTGTCCCGAAATTTAAATGACAGAATTTAAATGACAATGGGCAAACCTGTGTCCCGAAAATTAAATGACAATGGGCAAACCTGCGTCCCGAAAATTTAAATGACAATTTAAATAACAATGGGCAAACCTGTGTCCCGAAAATTAAATGACAATGGGCAAACTCTGTGTCCCGAAATTTAAATGACAATTTAAATGACAATGGGCAAACCCATGTGTCCCAAATTAAATGACAATGGGCAAATCAATGTGTCCCGAAATTTAAATGACAAAATTTAAATGACAATGGGCAAACCTGTGTCCCGAAAATTTAAATGACAGAATTTAAATGACAATGGGCAAACCTGTGTCCCGAAAATTTAAATGACAAAATTTAAATGACAATGGGCAAACCTGTGTCCCGAAAATTTAAATGACAGAATTTAAATGACAATGGGCAAACCTGTGTCCTGAAAATTTAAATGACAGAATTTAAATGACAATGGGCAAACCTGTGTCCCGAAAATTTAAATGACAATGGGCAAACCTGTGTCTCGAAATTTAAATGACAGAATTTAAATGACAATGGGCAAACCTGTGTCCCGAAATTTAAATGACAGAATTTAAATGACAATGGGCGAACCTGTGTCCCGAAATTTAAATGACAGAATTTAAATGACAATGGGCAAACCTGTGTCCCGAAAATTTAAATGACAAAATTTAAATGACAATGGGCAAACCTGTGTCCCGAAAATTTAAATGACAGAATTTAAATGACAATGGGCAAACCTGTGTCTCGAAAATTTAAGTGACAATGGGCAAACCTGTGTCCCGAAAATTTAAATGACAGAATTTAAATGACAATGCAATGAGTCGATGCGCTCAACAGAGAATTAAAATGCAATGAGCCGATGCGCTCAAAAAATAAATGACAGGAGCCGATGCGCTCAAAATTAATGACAGAATTTAAAAATGCATGGAGCCGATGCGCTCAAAAAGAAATATGGAATTAAAATTTTTTCTCTCTTTTTATCTTCCCTTTTCTTCGAAAACCAATATGAACCAACAATGCCATGGAAAGCTTTGACCAATCAAACCCTTTGTCCACATACTTTTCTTCCTCAAACCCTTCATCGGCTTGGAATCCTCTTGACTTCCTTTATCCCTTCTTCATTTCTTTTTTTTCTTTTTTTCTTTTTTCCTCCTTTTTTTTTTTTGAACACCTCATCGTGCCATGGACCCGAGATTTTTTATAAGACCATCAAGGAAGGACTTGACATTCTTTTGGACACCATCATCGTGTCATGGACCGGAATCTTGTGAGAACTATCAAGGCAAGGACTTGCGATTCTTTTGACGCAATCATCAGGCCATGAACCTGGAATCTTGTGAGAACCATCAAGCACAGGACTTGGGATTTCTAGATTATCCCTTGATATATCATTTCCTCATTCAATTGGAACTTCCAAGTTCTTTTTGTCCTGAATTTTTCATCTGGAGATTACCATTAGATGGTCAAATCATAGCATTGTATTCATGTTCACCTTACCTGAAGCATTACATAACAAACATGCATGGATTCCAAAGAAATTGACTAAGCGAACAACTTCTGGACTGGAATCAAAATTTTGACTACACAAAAGGATTATTTACAAAGGATAGACACAAACAAAGATATGAGATTCGAAGAGGTGTCATCCCCATATGGATTGGTTCAACTTACATGAAAATGATTTTAGTTGGCTTCTGGCGAAGCATGTACATTAAGGCAAATTGAACCAAAGAAAAATTTACCCCAGTCTAGAAATGAACTGAACTAGGGAAACAAAAAATTGCCCCAGTTTGAAGTCAACTTGAACATGATAGAAACTTATCCTAATGCAAGACCAAATTGAACCAAAGAAAAATTTGCCCCAGTGTAGGCCAAATTGAAGAGAAATTTGCCCCAGTGTAGGACTAGCAAGCACCTCTCCTTTTTTTTTTTTTAAAAAGAGCAAAGAATTGAAAACTCAGAACAGCACGAACCTTTTGTCTCAAAATTAAAGTTAATGAGAATGCAGCAATCCTCCATTGATCAGAATGGACTTTTTAAGGCTTGTAATGTGGCCGGGATTAGCGGTTATGAAATGAAAGATCTAAGGCTCAAACAAGTGTTTAAGGGTTGAATGGGACCAAGGATCCTTGTTCAAAACTAAGCCTCGTCAATTGACTTTGCGCTTTCAGACACACCTTTCTTTTATTGTTCTTCATTTCTTCCCATTTTCTTTTTATTTCAATAATTCACCTTTGTAGTGACCTCTTTCATTTCATTTTCTTTCCTCTTTTTTTAGAAAAAACACAATTTTCACTTTGTGTTAACCCCTAGTGTAGGGGTGATCCTTGTCCAGGATTAAATTGAAGAAAACTGTCAAGCTCAAAAAAGGGACAACAAGAGATGATGAAAAGATGAATTCCTGTGAAAGATAAAGAAAAATGGTCAATCTTCATTTCAAATCTTGAGTGCTCATTTTCAAAAATTTTAATTTCGAGACAAAAAATGCATGCCAAGTGATGAGTTCCTTGCTCCCCTTTTTATTTTTCTTTTTTATTATTATTTTTTAATCCCCTTTCTTTTTTTTTTTTTGCTTTTTTGTTGTTGTTTTTTTTTTTTCAAATACACCTACACACATGGGCTGCATGACCACCAAATTTTTTTGAACGAGAAATCCATGGGATCCGAAACAAAAGACAACAAGTAAAGAGAAAAATGAATGACAAGAAAGACGTGTCAAAGACATAAGGAAATGAAACAAGACATGAGATCCATGCAAATCCATTACATTAATGCTTCAAGAAAGTTAACATAAGTTCAACCTCATTGGATATTTTATGGCAATCACTTCAAGAGTTGTTGACAATACTAGGTCTGACTACTTCTTCAATGTCAAGCTTCTTATAAGCAATTAGCTTCCTTATTGCAGTCTTGAAGGACTCACAATCTTCAATTGAGTGCCCTGGGATATCCATGTGGTATTTGCAAGTTAAACTCAGATTATACCATGTTGGGAATGGTGGTTGTAAGGGACCTACAGGATTTCCAGAAATGAGATGAGCATCAAACAGCTTTCGGAACAAATCTGCATTTGAAATTGATAGTTTTGGGAAAGGGGGTAAGTTTTGGGGACGGAAACGACCTTGATTGTGGAAGTCTGGTCGAGGTTGTGGGTGATTTTGCGAAGTGGAGGTGGATATCGGGCATAAGTTGGGTGCGAATATGATCCAGCTACTCCCATACTTAGGTGGCCCCGATTAAAGTGAGGGTCTCCATCATGGCCAACAACATTTCCTCCATTCTTCTCTGTGACCCTTTCATTTCCTTCATCATCTCTTTCATCTCATCTATTTCTCTGCTCAAGTTTCTCCCTGTCTCAGGATTATTTGCAGCCATTCTGGTCTAAGATCTGGTATTGTGAACTCGAGTTTGATTGGTCTCTTCTTTCCTAGGCCGCGCAAAGGTTCCTAAACCAGTTTGATTTATTAACAAAGACTGAGATGAAATGAATGAGATACATGAGAAGCACAAGGTAAAATAAATGAGATGCAATGAAGTGGGATGAATGAGATGCATGAGATGCATAAGGAAATGAATGAACTCAGAAGACATTTTTTTTCTTTTTTTCTTTTTTTTTTTTATTTTTTAAAAGATGATCAATGCCATGGAAATGTAAGATGTATATGTTTTTTTTTTTTTTTCAAAAATTATGAATGACATGAAAATGCATGATTTTTAAATACTAAGAATGCTATGAAACTGCAAGGTATATTTTTTATTTTTTGGAATGCAAGAAAATGACAAAAAAAAATGCAAGATGAGGTATTTTTTGATTTTTTTTTTGAATGTCATGCAAATACAAGATAATGCATGTTTTTTTTTTCTCTTTTGTTTAAAAAAAAGCTACGAATGTCATGCAAATGATATGAAAATGCAAGATGAAACATTCCCCTTTTTATGATTTTTTTTTAACAAAGAACGAATGGTATGAGAAATGAACAGATAAAGAAAAAGCACGCTCCCTTTGTGTCCTAATCAGGTGAAACTTAAAGGTTGGATTTTCCTTAAAGTCACGACTCTAATTTTGACAGTCACTACGTTCAATCTATCAGTGCAAGATTTTCAGGACAGATCTAAACTTCTAAAAAGTCATGGTCCCCAGATTGTCTCTTACTGTCACCAATACTTTGGCTAGCAAGAGTCCTCAATCCTCACCCATGATAGGTTACAAGCGGAAAGAGTTCAATTTGAGTGAGGGATTTTCATGTGCCTGTTCGGAGACCAAAGGTCTCTCAAAGCAACACTACTTCACCCTCTATTTAATCCTACAAGGTATTGAGCCCGGGTATAGAGCTTGTGTGTGAGGTAAGTGATAGTGACGTGTGTGAGGGAGCATACAAACCTGTACAACAAAATTTTAGAAGACCAAAAAACTACCCCCAAACCTGCAAAACATATATACAACAACCAGCCAGCAATCATCTACCCTAGGGTTTCAACAAATAAGTACAAAAATATATACAAGTTAAAAATATACACAAAAAAAAAATGCTAGCAAATATTTACACCAAAACATCAAACAAAAATTATTTACAAACAAATATGAAAACAAAAAAAAAACAAAAAGGGTGAAATAAATAAATAGAGATTATTAAAAAATTTGCACAACTAACCACAACAGACCGACTCTCCAAGTAGTCCCCGAGTGGAGTCGCCATCCATGTCCGCGACCGGGATCGCGGCGGAAATATAGCAACTCGCGTGATTTTAAAAAATTGATTAAAATGAAAATGGAGTCGCCACCAATTTTATTTAAATTAGGAAAAATTGGAAAAACCTTTTTAGAAAATGGTCTTTGGAACCAGATTGGATTCGAGTCGGTTATGGTTAAGGAAGGGTGGAAACTTAATCCCACAAAGACTTCTAACACACCCGTCTGAAACGGTACCTTAAGTCAATTGTGCAAAAACTTAATAATCTCAAATTTATTTATTTTACTCCTTTAAAAAAAACTTTTAAAATATTTTATTTTTATTTTTTTATTATTTTTTTTAAGAAAAGAAAAATCAAATTGTGAAAATTTAATTTTGGACTTGACAGAATTGAAATTACTGCTCCTACGTACCCTCAGTGCAATGAGGAACTCAAAGTCACGTAGTTCTGTAGAAAATAAGTGTGGGTTGATTGATTTTAATTAAGAGAGAAACTTAAAACTTTTAAAATCAAATTTGTCAGCAATGGATTAACTCTAACTTACCAAAAGAAAAGATGCTCACAAGAACGGAAAAACCTGTGGTAGTTGGCGGAGCAGATCTGGGCGGTATTTGATGAAACTTAAAAAAAAAAAAACGAGCGCCGAACTCAGTCAAAATTATAACCGAAGTTATTACCTAAGCTTGTAGTATAGTGACAACACCGGATCATCATGAAGGGGAGCATCAAAATATACAAAAACTATGAGAAACTATGAAGAAACAAGAAGAAACTTAGAGAGGAAGGAGAATTCTTTTACAAATCAAATACAATACATAACCAAGGTCTCAAGAATCCAAACCACAATCTCTTCAAGAGTTCTAAATTGACCGAAAGTAGCTTAGCCCTCCATTACCATGAAGGGGAGCATCAAAATATACAAAAACTATGAGAAACTATGAAGAAACAAGAAGAAACTTAGAGAGAAAAATCAAGGAGAGTTCTCCCTTTTTCATGATAAATGGTGCCTTTATAGAAGTCTAAGGTAACAAAATGACAAAGGGAAGTGGGTGGATGAGTGGATGAGTGAGTGGAGTGTTTTAGTGGATGGATTAGTGGGTTGGTTTAGTGGATTGGTTTGGTGGATGAGTGAGTGGAATGGTTGAGTGGTTGAATTAGTGAAAAATGCCAAAGGACTTTTGGTGAGTGGGAAATTATGGACATGAATGGGTGAGTGGATGAATTAGTGGATGGATTAGTGGATGAGTGGGTGGAGTGGCTAAGTGGTTGGATTAGTGTATGAGTGGATGAGTGGGTGAGTTAGTGGATGAGTGGGTGAGTGGATGAGTGGATTAGTGGATGGATGAGTGGATGGTTGAGGACGAAAATTTCGTGTCTGACTTGGAAGCCAAAAACGACCCACTATACTTCAGAACCACGAAAAGTGTTCTTCATGAAAGTTGTAGATCCTTGTCTTGGCTATAAAATGGATAGCTGGTTCGTCCAATTTGGCTTCCTTAAGCCCAAGATATGTCCCAAATACCGTAGGTTGCTCAAACCCAACTTCAGCACCTCTGTTCCGACTTGCAAGCTCAAAATGACCTACTAGACTTCTTTTTCTCAAAATGTGTTCTTCATGAAAGTTGTTTATTTGGATCTTGACTATCCACTGTCCAAATTTCAGCCCATCTCCATTATTACATCTTGAGATATGATTTTTTTGAGTGCACACTATTCGGATTCTACTGACAGAACCCGTATTCTGACTTCCATGTCAACTTAGGTCCCTTAGACATCTGAATCAGACTTCGAGCTCTTCATCAAAGTTGTAGAGCTTCCTCTTAGCTTTCCTACAAGGTAAAATTCATGTTCATCAGATATTAGGAACTCAAGTTATGGCCAAAATACAGAAACAGTGTCAAATCTCAATAATGCTAAAAATATTCAATTAGGACCAATTTGAGCTCAAACTCACAAAATCATGTCAAACTCAATCAATTAAGAATATAGAGAGCGTAAATGACTAAACATAAGGGTTTCTTAATGAATAAAATATGTGTTTATCAAATTCCCCACACTTAGCTTTTTGCACTCCTGGGCAAAACTCAAGACCAAAATTTTACAATCAAGAAGAACAACCAAAGGTTCAAGGGATCAAAACATTCATGAGTTAACAATTCTCCACATCTCAAACCAACAAGCAAGGTATCTTCAACATGAATTCAGAATGATAGATCTTCACAAGATTCCCTCTCAATCTCTCAAGTGTTTAAAGGGTAGGTATTTCACTCAATTCAAACCATGAAAATTGCACTACCATAAGCTTGCTTATCTTCTACTTCTCCACTACTCAACACACATGCACACACAAATCATGAGGACTTTATTCAAGGTTGTAGTGAGGTCAAGGTAACAGGAGAGGATAAAATGGATATGAGAAGATAAATACTAAAGAGAATAAAAGCAAATGAGAGCTGAGTTCAAATAACAAGCATAAAAGTTCATCCCAACTCTAGTGTATATCCCTTTACATATTTATTTCCCAATCCTTTTTTTTTTAAAACACTTGTTTTTTTTCTTTTTTCTTTTTTTTATATATGAACATAACTATATACATACATTTTTTTTTCTTTTTTTGGGCACTCTTTTCTTTTTCAACAACCATTTTGTACACACACCCCCACACTTGTTCAAAAACTCATCCATTAACCAAGCTAATGTTCTTTTATTCCCTAAGGTAAAGTAAGAACACGATTTCTCATTTAAGGCACATAATGAGCTAGAAACAAGGAATGGTCAAATAAGCTCAAAGAGGTTAAGCAAAGGAAAATATACAAGGTTGGCGTAAATCGAGAAATTTTCAAGAAGTCAAAAGAGTGCTTGATATCATATTGAAAACAAGGTTGACTATTTGGTTAAACTGGCTAATTAAGAAAGAGGGCCTCAATCATGTTCATGCATGCAAGTGAAATGTAGCCTCAAAAAGAATCAAAGCAAGTTCTAGAGTGGTCATTAACATGAGTGAAAATCACACAAGAAAGAAGAGAATGACATAAATGTTGAATCCATCCATTAGGCTCAAAATCTCACAAGGTATGCATCCATCAAACTCAATTCATCAATTCAATCATCCATCACCAAGCATATCAGTTCAAGAAGGGAGAAAAGTTATTCAATCATGCAATGAACCTCTTTTTTTTTTCTTTTTTTTTATACAAATATTATCTTTTTTTGTTTTTTTGTTTTTTTTTATTTTTATTTTCTTGTTTATTTTTTTTTTTATTATTATTATTATTATTTAAGTCCGGTCAAAATTGAGTGTTTACAACAACAACAAAGGAAAGATCCTTGGAGTCGGTAAAGTTGGTAAGATTCCTTCCTCATCCATTGATAATGTTTTACTTGTTGAAGGACTCAAACATAACTTGCTTAGCATTAGTCAATTATGTGATAAGGGGAATAGAGTAATATTTGATTCAAATTATTACCTAATTGAGGGTAAGGATGATAAGCATGTTAAGTTTGTTAGTCATAGGGTCAATAACATATATATGATTAGCCTTGATGACATTTCCTTAAATGATGCTAAATGCTTTATGACTAGAGAAAATGATTCATGGTTATGACATAGAAAAATTGCTCACATTCACATGAATCACTTAAATAAATTAGTTTCTAAAGAACTAGTAATTGGTCTTCCAAAGCTCAAATTTGAAAAAAATAAATTTTGTGATGCATGTCAAAGGGAAAACAAGTAAAGGTCTCTTTTAAAGCTAAAAATGCGGTTTCAACTTCTAAACCTCTACAACTTTTGCACATGGATCTTTTTGGTCCCTCTAGAACTATGAGCTTTGGTGGGAATTACTATGCCTTAGTGATTGTGGATGATTTTTCTAGGTTTATATGGACACTATTTTTATCTCACAAAAATAATGATTTTCAATCATTCAAAAAGCTTGCTAAAGTTATCCAAAATTAAAAAAGTTTTTGTATTGCATCCATAAGAAGTGATCATGGTGGTACATTTGAACACCATGAATTTGAAACCGTTTATGAAGAACATGACATTGAGCATAATTTTTCAGCCTCTACAACACCATAACAAAATGGTGTTGTAGAAAAGAAAAATCGATCTTTAGAAGAAATGGCAAGAACTATGCTCAATGAGGCCAACCTTCCTAAATATTTTTGGGCAGATGCGGGTTAACACCGCTTGTTACGTTATGAATAGGGCTCTAATAAGGCCAATTTTAAAGAAAACCACCTATGAATTATACAAAGGAAGGAAACCAAATGTCTCACACTTTCATGTTTTTGGATGTAAATGCTTTGTTTTAAGTAATGGAAAGGATAACTTGGGAAAGTTTGATGCAAAATCTGATGAGGGAATATTTCTTGGTTATTCTATACATAATAAGGCCTTTAGAGTTTATAACAAACGAACTATGACCATAGAAGAGTCCATACATGTTGCATTTGATGAAACTAACCCAAACGAGCCAAGAAATGAGCTTGTTGATGATGTTGCAGAAATCATTGCAAAAATTCACCTAGAAAATCAAGAAAAAGAAGTCAAGAAGCAAGAAGAAGGCTCATATGATTCCCCAAGACAAGAAGATTCTCAAATCATGGATCATCCAAAGGAATGGAGAACATCAAGATATCTTCATCTTGACAAAGTGATAGGTGATGTATCAAAAGGGGTAATCACTCGTAACTCTCTTAGAGATGCATGTAATCATATGACTTTTGTTTCTCAAGTTGAACCTAAAACATAAATGAGGCCATTAATGATGAACATTGGATCTTGGCCATGCAAGATGAACTAAACCAATTTGAGAGGAATCAAGTTTGAGAATTAGTTCTAAGGCCCAATGATCATCCCATAATTGGCACCAAATGGGTTTTTAGGAACAAACTTGATGAAACAAGCTTAATAATAAGAAACAAAGCTAGGCTTGTAGCTAAGGGTTATAATTAAGAAGAAGGTATAGATTATGAAGAAACGTATGCACCCGTAGCTAGACTAGAAGCTATTAGAATGTTACTTGCATATGCTTACATCATGGATTTTAAACTTTTTCAAATAGATGTCAAAAGTGCCTTTTTAAATGGTTTTATCTAAGAGGAAGTGTATGTGGATCAACCTCCTGGTTTTGAAAACTTTGAACTGCCCAACCATGTTTTTAAACTTAAAAAGGCATTGTATGGCTTCAAACAAGCTCCTAGAGCTTGGTATGAAAGGTTGAGCAAGTTCCTTTTGAAAAATGACTTCTCTAGAGGAAATGTTGACACTACTCTCTTCATCAAGTATAAAAAGCATGACATTCTACTTGTTCAAATATATGTTGATGACATTATATTTGGTGCTACTAATAACTCTCTTTGTAAAGAATTTGTCAACATTATGCAAAGTGAGTTTGAGATGTCCATGATGGGTGAGCTCAACTTCTTCCTTGGTCTTCAAATCAAGCAAACAAGGGATTGGACTTTCATAAATCAATCCAAATATTGCAAGGAGTTGCTCAAGAAGTTTGGAATGGAATGAGCCAAGCAAATGACTACACCAATGGGAACTTCTTGTTACTTTGACACAGATGAAGGAGGTAAATCCATAGAAATTACCAAATATAGAGGTATGATTGACTCACTCCTTTATCTTACCGCAAGTAGGTCGGATATCATGTTTAGTGTATGCATATGTGCTAGATTTCAAGCAAATCCTAAAGAATCACACCTAAGTGCTGTAAAACAAATTATGAAATATCTAATAGGCATTTCACAAATAGGATTGTGGTACCCTAAGGGTGCTTCATATAGCCTAATTAGTTATTCTGATTCTGATTTTGCTGGGTGCAAAATGGATAGGAAGAGTACTAGTGGGACATGCCACTTGCTTGAAAGCTCATTAGTTTCTTGGTATAGCAAGAAACAAAATAGTGTGGCACTGTCAACAGCTGAAGCTGAGTATGTTGTAGTTGGAAGCTGTTGTGCTCAAATCCTTTGGATGAAGCAACAACTTCTAGACTATGGTCTTGAGTTGGATCACATTCTCATAAGATGTGATAACACTAATGCAATCAATCTGTCTAAGAATCCCGTTTTACACTCAAGAACAAAGCACATTGAAATAAGACATCACTTCATAATAGATCATGTTCAAAAAGGTGATTGCATACTTGAATTTGTGGAAACCACTAAGCAACTAGCTAACATTTTCACTAAACTTTTGGCAAAAGAAGCTTTCTATTATATAAGAAATGAACTTGACATATTAGATCAATCATGCATAGGCTAAATTGATGCATAATCCATTGTTTTGCTGCATAAAAAGCAAGTTTGCTACATAAACACTCATTTTTCTGCATAATCATGACTTCTTGCTGCATAACTTCTAATTTTTTTAATCCAATACTAACTTGAGTATCAGAGATTCCCCCTAAGTTGTTTTGCAGGTGCTTCCTCATGTCAAAGATCTCCAAGAAGCTCAAAAACCTCAGAAATCCATCCAAAAAGGGTAATTCTTGGTAAAAGTAGTAATTTTGTTTAATTATGTGTTTTGAATCACAATCTGTGTGAATTATATGCTTGCATGATGTTTGGAATTGATTTGAGAAGCTTTGGAACTAATTTGAAAGGTTTAAAATTGATCCTAAACTGTTTGAAATACAAAATCTGAGTTTTAGTAGGCTGTTAATCGATTACAAGACCTTTGTAATCAATTACAAAGGTTTTGTCAAGCAAATAATCGATTACATCACACTGGTAATCGATTACAATAAACCCAGAACTCAGGTAATCGATTACACATATAATGTAATCGATTACGAGATTCCCAGAAGCATGGTAATTAATTACACTGATACTGTAATCGATTACAAGAGCAAACAGAAGCATGGTAATCGATTACACTGATATTGTAATCGATTACAGGGGCAAACAGAAGGCTGGTAATCGATTACACAACCAATGTAATCGATTACATAGGAGTTTTAAAAGATTTTCTGACGCGCAAAAGGTCGCTCATTCTGAAAACCAACTCTTCTTCTCCTCTGCTCCCACGAAGCCCTCTCCACCAAAATCCTTCATTCTCATTCCATACTCCACCAAATCCTCTCATTTCACCTCCCTTCCACTCGAAATTCATCTCCTAACATAACCCAACCATCAAATCTCATCCTAATCCACCCCATTTTTTCACCCACTTCTTCGTTCTTCTCCCCTTCACCCCCCACAACCCACACACCTCCAAACACTCACCTATACACCTCTAAACACTCACCCACACACCCTCAATCATCAAATGGCTGACCCATCTCAATGTGCCAAACGTGCAAGAACAGGAGTCACTATTGGAGAATCCTCCAGTGCTCCTCCGCGTAACATCTCAGGGCTAGACCTCACTAGGCATTTCTCCACCACTAAGAAGGCTGAGCTTTTTCGGAAGAACTTCCAACTGAGGAAACTAATCTCGCCAAGGTATCTCACTCAGTCCTTTTGCACTAGTGAACCTTTGGAAAGTTTTCAGTTGATTGAAAGGATGAGTTTGCTTGGATTCTTCAGCATCCAAAAGGCCATTTATCCCAATTTGGTTCCAGTGTTCTATGCAAATTTAAGGTAAGAAGATCATTGCCTAATTTCTGAAGTGAGGAAGACTCAAATTAAGATCTCTAAGGAAGAATAGTGAAGTTGACCAAGCTAACCTATGCTGGGACAAACTTCTATGGCAATGAAAATGCTTGGGGAGCTGAGTTTAAGTATAAGAGTGCTCTGACTGTTACCAAGTGGCTTCCAGTACTCAAGAGGGGGGTGAATTGAGTAACAAAAACTTTCGCAAAAGCCTTAAACAAATAAACTTTGCTGAATTTAAATATTAAAGGACGTGAAAGAGATAAGAAAAGGAAGAACAATTAATAATTAAATTGCAGGAATCAATAAATAAAGTACATAAAGAAAAGAGAATAAGGGAAGAAAAATAGGCACAATATTTATCCTAGTTCGACCACCAACCACTTGTGGCCTACGTCCAGTCCCCGAAACACATTTCGAGATTTTTTACTATTCAAGACAAGCTTAAAACAGGTGCTTGCAACCGTTACAATATAGAGCACTTTTCACACACAGGGAAACTCTACCCTTGTGCTCAAGCCTCAATCAATCAGGGATACCTCACCCTTATACAATCCTGAGGGATACCTCACCCTCAATATACAGAAATAAAAAAATAGATGAAGAAAAAACTCTCTCTAAGAGCAAATAATCACAAATTGACGCACTAAGGAGCTTTGTCACAGATATCTCAAAGATTTAATATTAAGAGCATAGAAAAAGAGAGGAAATTGTGTAAAACTCGTTTATAACAAAGCAAGAATTAATCAGAATGTTCGGGGATTGATCAGAGGTGTCCCAGGCCTCTATTTATAGAGCTTCGTATGAGAGAGAGCCGTTGGGAGCATTAATTTGATATTAAATGCTTTTGATTCTCGTATGAATTTCAAACACCCAAAGTTGATTCCTGTGGGTTATTCGAATACCAGCAGGAGGTATTCGAATACCTCTGTCAAAAGCTTATTTAAAAAACTGATCAAGTTAGGGTTATTCGAATACCAGTCAAGGGTATTCGAATACCTCTTTTAAACAGGTATATTCTGAAATCAGGGTATTCGAATACCATATAGGGGTATTCGAATACCTCTGTTTTTGGAAAAACAGAAGGTATAAATTATGAATCAGGTTATTCGAATACCATAGAGGGGTATTCGAATACCTCAGTTAAAAACAGTTAAAAAACCTTTTCTAAATTGCTTCGAAATGCTTATTTTCAGTTTCTAAAAGCTTTGATCTTTCAAAAGCTATTTTAAAACTTCAGTTTAATTTAAGGAGCAGATTATTTTAGATCTTTTAAGATTAACCATTGAGATATCTAATTGACAGCTCCATACATAATAGATCCTAAGTCCTACAACTAATCTTGAAACACTTGGACTTGGT
This sequence comes from Ormosia emarginata, assembly GCA_029884605.1. Classification (NCBI taxonomy): domain Eukaryota; kingdom Viridiplantae; phylum Streptophyta; class Magnoliopsida; order Fabales; family Fabaceae; genus Ormosia; species Ormosia emarginata. The sequence continues at coordinate 1,254,764 of JAQQTP010000057.1, read as the reverse complement.
CTTCTCATCATCCTCATGTTTGTTATCAACAAAATACATCTTCATTGTTGCGTAGTGAACACATTCTCCCCATTTTTGATGATGACAAACTATCATTGAGAAAAGCATCAGTACAAAAATAATTGGAATTCACAAGGTAAGAGACTTACATTCCTCTTTACACGAAGAGGTATTGATATCAGAGATGTGTGTGCACAGCTCCCCCTTAATGTTGGAATCCAATATTAATTATTTTAACCTGTCTTTTCTCATAGTTATATTTTTCTCCCCCTTTGGCATAATAAAAAAGATAGAACAGATATGAAATGCATAAAAGGAAGCAATAAGCATAAAGAGAAACTAGTTGTATTAATAATTTTGCCAATATACATAACATAATTAAAAGGATAAACAGCCAATACAAGAAAAAAAAACATCCAAACAAGAACAAAGCCTAGAAATAGGCATCTGGTGGAGGAGGAGGAGGGGAATCAGAACCCCGTGAAGATAGCAAGGCACGCAAGGCAGCTTTCTCATGCTCAACACCGTCAAGTCTGTCAAACAGAATAGAAAAGGTGTGCTCCAGATAAGCTCGGTTATCCTCCATATAAGCACGGTTGGCCTGTAAGGTGGCCATGACTTGATCCAGAGTGACTGAACCAGCAGCATCAGAGGCAGCAGGGGCTACTGGGGCAGCAGCAGTAGGATCAGCTGGGTCATCCTCGTCATCGTCAACTTCAACTGGGAATACCCAGCCTTCATTAGTCTTTATCATCTTCATTCTGTTCAGCGTATAGGCACCAAACACATTATGATGGGTCAGCGTAGTTTTGTGCTCAGCCTCCACAATCTGAGGATACTTGCCTAGGAAGGCAGTGATGATCACACCGTAAGGTAACTCTGATCGATCTTTTCCTTTAGCTCGCATCATGTGCTTCATGATGAAGACGGGCCAGTTTATCTGGTATCCTTTCTTCAGGATCCACAACATAAACACATCATCTTCACTCAGGTAGGCGTAGTTCCCACCTCTAGGAGCGAGGATGTGGGCATAAGCATAATGTAAGAGCCTGTCCTAGCTCTTCATCATGCCCTCTTTGACTCCCTTTTGAGTCAGAGGTAATGCCAACCCAGGTCTAAGCACATCTTCAATGACTCGAATTTTGTCAAATCGCTGGACAAGCTCTTCACTGTCTTCGTTGTTACGGCCAGCAGATTCTAAACCAAAGAAGTGAACCCAGTCTTGAGGGGTGATCACAATGTGCTGATCACTAACATCAGAATAGAGTTCCAGACCCTCAATCCGCAGGTTGCAGTAGAACATTTTTACAAGATCAGGATAGAGGACCCCTTTATAAGAGCAAAAACGAAGCACGCCCTGGAGGTTCAGCTGGTGTAGGAAATCAAATCCGCCTTCTTTTTCAAAGAATTCCAAATCTAGATACTTGGGCTGCACAAGGTTGCGTTCTCTGAAATGAGAGATGAAGCGTCCAATTGTCTCTGGGTGGGAGAAGAGCCTTCACAGATCCAATGGGTTGTTGCATGGCGCAGTTTTTGTGCGAGCACGCTTGGAGGAGGATGCCATTGATGGAGGTTTGAAGGTAAGAGAGTGGGAAAGATGGAACGGTTGGGTGGATGGAGGTATTCGAATAGGGAGGAGGGAAAGAAAGAGGGAATGGGGAGGCCAAGAGTTTTGAGAAGGAAAGAGTGAGGAAACAGGTTTAACGAAGGGGGAGGGGGTTTATATAAATCAGACCCAAGGTATTCGAATGCCTCAGTTGGTATTCGAATGCAGCTGTTTGGAAACGCAAAAGACAGGGCCAACTAAAAAGGGTATTCGAATACCTCTTCAGGTATTCGAATAGATTGACCAATATGACTTGGCCTCAGGCCTTAGGGTATTCGAATACTGCTTAAGGTATTCGAATGCCCAGAAACAGAAATTAAAGGCTGATAGTAAGAGGCTTCAGGTTATTCGAATAACCACTGAGGTATTCGAATACACCTGTTTATAAATCATGAAAATATACGTGCAGATGATGTTATTCGAATACTTTCTCATGGTATTCGAATAACTTAGGCAGAAAAGCATGAAAATTAAGTACAAAATGCATTTTTGAAGGATAAAAGCTTACCCAATTGAATGAGCACCTGCAAAACACAATTGAGAATATCTCCGACGCTCAAGTCAGTAATAATTAAAGATCAATAAATCAATAAATGAGCAGCAAAGGTAGGGTTTTAAATGCACGATTGATCCAAAATGCCAAGTTCTCTTCTTAAATGAAAGAAAGAATCATTAGGTAATGGTTTTGTGAAAATATCAGCAAGTTGATTATTAGTTTCAACAAATTCTAACACACAATCACCTTTTTGAACATGATCTCTTATAAAATGGTGTCTTATCTCAATGTGCTTAGTCCTAGAGTGCATAATGGGATTCTTTGTCAGATTGATTGCACTAGTATTATCACATCTTATAGGGATGTGATTAAGCTGAAGACCAAAGTCTAGAAGTTGTTGCTTCATCCATAGGATTTGAGCACAACAACTTCCGGCTGCAACATATTCAGCCTCAGTGGTGGATAGGGCCACACTATTTTGTTTCTTACTATGCCAAGAAACTAAGGAATTGCCAAGCAGGTGACATGTTCCACTAGTGCTTTTCCGATCTAATTTGCATCCAGCAAAATCAGAGTCAGAATAACCAATAAGACTACAAGTGGCACCTTTGGGGTACCACAAGCCCACTTGTGTAGTGCCACCAAGATATTTCATAATTCGTTTTACAGCACTTAAGTGCGACTCTTTAGCATTAGCTTGATATCGAGCACACATGCATACGCTAAACATTATATCAGGTCTACTAGCAGTGAGATAGAGAAGAGATCCAATCATACCTCGATATTTAGTAATTTCTACAGAATTACCTGCTTCGTCTTTATCCAAGTAACATGAAGTACTCATTGGTGTAGCCATATGCTTTGAGTTGTCCATCCCAAACCTCTTGAGAAGTTCTTTGCAATACTTTGTTTGGCTAATGAACGTTCCACTCCTTGTTTGTTTGATTTGAAGTCCAAGGAAGAAATTGAGTTCTCCCATCATGGACATCTCGAATTCGCTTTGCATGATTTTAGCAAATTCCTTGCACAGAATTTCGTTAGTAGCACCAAATATAATATCGTCTACATATACTTGTACAAGGAGTATGTCATGGTTTTTATTTTTAATAAAAAGAGTCGTGTCAACCTTACCTCTTGTAAAACCATGTTCTAAAAGGAACTTACTTAACCTTTCATACCAAGCTCATAGAGCTTGTTTTAAGCCATACAAAGCCTTTTTCAATTTGAAAACATGGTTAGGTAGATCATAATTTTCAAAGCCTGGAGGTGTAACACCCTCCCTAGGGTATCACATGTCTGACTCCCAACTCAAAATCTGTAAAGAAGTTCACACAAGGTTTGAGTTATAAAAATATGGGTTTTAAAATTTCTTTCTTTACTGAATCATAAACTTACTGAAATTCATAAGTATTACTGAAAATATATTTAAACTGATTAATATACAATATTGACATCAATTAATATTTCACAATTTAAAGAGAAATATAGAATTAAGAGACTCTCTTTTTTTTTTAACAGTAGCAAACTCCATGACGGGTTCTACTAAATAGCACGGTATAACACTAACGATAAAACTTAACATACTCATTCCTTATCTTGTATCCAGCTTGTTGCATCAGACATCTGTTCTACATCTGTTCTTTGTCAACACTGCACACCTTCGAGTCCTGAATGTCCATTCCTTATTGTTGTCACCCATCTCAGAGTGTTCATTGCCTGTTATGTCTAAGACAACTCGATCCTTCTATTATTTGATTTTAACAATACAGACACAGCAAAACAACATAACAAAGAGGTGAGATCACCTACGCCAATACCAACATGGCAGCACAGAGATAACACAAACAGCAATATCATACGGGGATATCATATCAGACTTCTAATAATATATTCAATATTAATCAACTATCATCATCAAATCATTTATCAATTCAATTATCATAAACAACAATTACGATAATATCCTGATTATCACCATCATCACCCAAGTATTCAAAACAATTGTCATAGCCAATATTCCTCAATTAATATATATCATACAGATATAAATGCTCAAATTCATGCGTATGTTATCCATGCACACATAGACTCAATTTTTCAAAAACAACTCCATGGAGGTTTTCACAATTTCGAGAAGAATGCTCTGGTCAATTGTCAGCCTTAGCCCAAAGACAATCTCTCAGTCGTAGAAAAGAATCGTGTTCTTGTCGGGTATCGTCAATGCGTTGCAACGGACTGCATCGCCAAGTGGCACAGGGTACTCGCCAGCTGTCCACTGGTCGACCGCCGCACCTCGACGCCCCCAAGATCCATCATAGACCTCACTATCAATTCTCATTCCCTCTTCGACCACAAGGGCCATATACAATGCACGAGTATATCCGTGCAAGTCCAACCCCAAAGGGCCAAATCTTTTCCAATTTCATTTGTTCAATCATATGCCTCAACGCATATTTTTCCAATGCATGTATAATGCACCAAGTGCCAATCATAGGCAAAACACGTCATTTTCTCACACAATGTTTATACACTGGTTCCACAGTAATCATACTGTATTTACAACAGCGAAATCATGTTATCACATTTTCATAGTTATAAAACACTTTCATCGTGTTTTCAAAATTGCGCAACATTTCCGTTTCATTTTCACAATTCCAAAATGTTTCTGTTACGTTTTCACAATTCCAAAATGTTTATATTACGTTTTCAAAATATCGTAACACTTATGTTACGTTTTCAAAATTCTGAAACGTCTCTATTATATTTTCACAATACCGTGACACACATTCACGTTTTCACAATACAATAATATTTCATTACGTTTTCAAAATACCGCAACTCTTCTGTTGCACTTTTAAAACACGTACTAATTTTTCAACATTTTTCTCAATCGCGTAAAAATATACGTTTCTCAAATCGCATAGTATTTTTTTCACTGTTTTAAAATTGCGTAACTTAAAAAAATCATTCTTTTACGTCCCGTAAATCATTTTCTATCATTCTCAAAATATTTAAAACACTTTCCAAATCTCAAAATAATTTTTCGCTATTTTCACAATCACGTAAAAATAATTCATCACTTTTCCATCACGTAGTGATTTTTCAATAGTAATTCAGGTTACGTAAAATATTTAAACGTAATTCACTTCGCGTAGAAATATTTTAATGTATTTAAAAATCGCGTAAAAATATTTTACTGTATTTCCAAACACTTAGAAATATTTTACTGCATTTCAAACCACGTACTTTAAAATTACGTTTTTAAGATACGTAAATAATTTTTTTTTCACCAAAATTTCATTACAGAAAATATTTCTTAACCTTAAAAAAATTCCTTTTCAACTTTTCTCAAATTAATATAACTTCGTATTTCATTTTTTTATATTTCCTTACTCAAGAAAATCTTTTTCCACATTTCTTTACTCAAGAAATCCTTTTCCAAAATATACTCCACAAAAATTACTTTTTCCAATGATATAAATCAACGTTTCAAAAGTTTAAGAATTTCCTAACGTACTTCAAAACTCAAAAATCAATTATACGTTAGTAAATTTTCAAAACACCATTATATTCTCCATTTTTCTCAAATCAATTTTAAAATCAATTCTTCAAAATAAATTGAAGTTCAAACATGTTCAACCTCTCTTTGTCTTTTGTTTACAAAATTTTCTCAAGTGATAAAAACACTCTGATTCCCTTTCCAAATTCCTTGTATTAAATCAAGTTACGTTTTTACTTAAAAAAATCACTTTGTTCATAAAAATCAAGACATTACAAGCCTTTAAAAAAAACATGGACATGACTATTGAAACCATCAAATATTTTTCCTTTTAAATTGATATGGTTTTACACAAACAAAACCATTAAAAATCTTTTACAAAAACGTAAGACTCATAGTCTTTGAAAATCAAATCATTTGTTCATTTTCAATTTTTCACTTTCTTTGCAAATCCATTTTCACTTTCTTTACAAATCCTTTTTCACTTTCTTTGCAAATCTTTAAAATCATCATTGCTATTTTCATTTAAATCTCATATTTAGTAAAACACTTAGAAACTTTTTACACAAAATAAATCAATAAAATTCCTCAAAAACCATGTTCTTGTTCTCTTGAAAAACATATCCTTTGTTCATTTACCATGCTTTTCAAATCAATCCAATTTTATTCTTCCATGAAAATATTAATTTGTAAACACCTATGTTGAGGTGTCTTGACCGAAATTCACTAAGTTCTAGGGACCCAAAAATCAATTCCCTTGTTCTTAAAAATTTTCAACATGAACCCTAATCAAGGGCATCAAAACCGTAGCTCTCCTTGGCCATTGGGACCAAAATTAATTTTTTTTTCATCATCAAATCATGGCATACACATACATATACAATATATATATATATATATATATATATATATATATATATATATATATATCAAAATCATGCATAGTATAAGCATACCATCAAAATCATAAACTCATGCAAAGCATATTAAGCATAGGCAATTAATCAAAACTTATAAACACATATAAATTATTACATGACCATGGATATGAATCCTCACATGGATTCAACACCCATCAAATATAAGACCATCTCTCACCACCATGCTTGGTTGGTGAGATGGATCTCTCTCTTACCTCTTGAAGATCCTCAAAAGCTCTTTGTTTTGCTTCTTTTTCCAAGTCCTTCATCACCAAGGGCTTCTCAAATACAAAACAAAATACATAAAAATTAGTATACTAAGCTTGATTAAGAAAACCATGGATCAAACATGGTTAGAACCTTGAAAATCAAAAGAAAAGTGAATAGTAACAAACTTCACCATTAAAGCTTCAATCTTTAGCTTGAAGAACAAGGTTGAAGATAGATGATTTAGAGAAAATCTCCAACATGAAAATTGCTTAGAATATCATGTAGATTCAAGATCTATGGTTGGATGAAATTAAAAGAGATTGGATGGTGGTTTTCAGTGTCTTGACCGAATGGTTTCTCTTGAAGCACAAAGATGGAATTTTTCATTTTTGATAGAAACTTGAAGCTTGGATTTGAAGCCCAAGATGAATGATTTTGGAAAAACTCATAACTAGAGATGTTCTTAGAATGGTGTTTAGGTTTAGAAAATCAAGTTGGATGAAATTAAAAAGTGATGGAAGGTGTTCTTGATGGTCATGGCCAAAACTTGCTTGGAGGAGAGAAATGGAGAGAAAACTTGGTAACTTAGCTTCTTGAAAATGTTTAATGATGACCAAGGATGGCAATAATGGTCTTCAAACTTTTTCTATGGCCTTAAGGCCTCTCAAAACCGTGCCCCCCTTCAAGTCATCTCCTAAGGAAGCAAACAAAGCAATAATGGTCAAGAATGATGTAATATTGACCATGACAAGTAATAATGGTCATAAAGCTTTGTTTCTTTGTCTTCTAAACAATCCAAAACCATCCCCTTCCATGCATGTTTCTCCTTGTGCATTTAATTATTTGTCATCTTTTCTAGTCATTATTTGAAGCCATTTAAGCCATTGATTAGATCAATGGTTTAGATTTAAGGTAGACTTTTGATTAGAAGACTTAATCTAGGCCATTGGATCTTTCTCCTTTAAATTCTAGTCATTGGATGTGTCTCCAAAATAAAGGGTCAAGATTGCTCCTTCTTACTTTTAATCCAAGGGTCATAATTAGTCTTTGTCACTTTTTAAGACTAAATCTTCACCATTAATTAAATTTACATCCAATGGTCATAAATGGTCCTTGTTACTTTACAAGACCAAATCTCCACCCTTGATTAATTCTTCATCCAATGGTCATAAATGGTCTTTGTCACTTTTTGAGACCAAATCTCTACCATTGATTAAATCCTTATCCAATGGTCATAATTGATCCATCTCCACCGTTGATTAAATCAAGATCAAGTCTTTACCGTTGATTAAATCGGTGGTTGATATTAAAGTCTTCCATCTTAGACTTGTTTCCTATTGGTCCATCAAAAATTGTCACAATCACTAATATTGACTTAATAGTATAATTTCTATTTTTATCTGCTAAAAACCCCACGAAAGATTATATTTACTGTATTTTTATCCCCCGATAATTAAATACAGTACCAAACACAGTACAAGAAATTTTCTAAAACTGTTTACGGATTCAGGTTTAGTAAGATCCCCTGTCTCCGTCTAAACAGTACAAATTTTTCTATGCGTAGAAAAAATTTTGCTTTGTGGGACCCACCTGGGCCCACGTAAGGTCACCTGGGCCCACATACAGTCAAAAAAATTCATAATCATCCACAAAAATCACAAATATTAGAAAACGCACAAATATCAAATCAGATTACGTAAAATAATTACCTAACGGTAAAAATTAAATTACATAAAGTTTTCTCCGGCCCGAAAATTTTTATTTTCTTGACACGGAGTAAATCACTCAAAACGATCAAATACGCTGACGGAATAAACAAAATAATTTTATAGTGCATAGAAATTACTAAACAGTAAAATTCTGTTAACTGTCAAAATTACTGTTTAAGATATACGAAAATTTTGGGATGTTACAGGAGGTTGGTCAACATATACCTCCTCTTGAATAAATCCATTTAAAAAAGCACTTTTAACATCCATTTGATATAATTTAAAATCCATGATGCAGGCAAAAGCAAGTAACATTCTAATAGCTTCTAATCTAGCTACAGGTGCACAGGTTTCTTCATAGTCTATACCTTCTTCTTGATTATAACCTTTTGCTACAAGCCTAGCTTTATTTCTTGTTATTAGGCAAGTTTCATCAAGTTTGTTCCTAAAAAGCCATTTAGTACCGATAATAGGATGATTATTATGTCTAGGAACTAGTTCCCAAACTTGATTTCGTTCAAATTGATTTAATTCTTCTTGCATAGCTAGAAACCAATGTTCATCATTAAAGGCTTCATTGATGTCTTTAGGTTCGATTTGAGAAACAAAAGCTAAGTGGTTACATGCATTTCTAATGGAGTTTCGAGTACTTATACCTTTTGATATATCACCGATTACTTGATCAAGCGGATGATGTTTTGAGATACACCATTCTTTGGGAAGATCCAAAGCTTGTGAATCCTCTTGTCTTGGTTTATCTTCTTGCTCCTTAATTTCTTTTTCCTTGCTATCCAAATGTGTTTCCGCTAATACTTCTGCAACATTATCAATAACAAGATCCTTTCTCGATCCATTTGGGTCAGTTTCATCAAATGCAACATGTATAGATTCTTCAATAGTCATAGTTCTTTTGTTATATATATGAAAAGCCTTACTATGATTTGAATAGCCAAGAAATATACCTTCATCAGACTTAGCATCAAACTTGCCTAGGTTATCTTTTCCATTATTTAAAACAAAACATTTGTATCCAAAAACATGAAAGTATGAAACATTTGGCTTTCTTCCCTTGTATAACTCATATGGGGTTTTCTTTAAAATAGGCCTTATAAGGGCCCTGTTCATTACATAACAAGCTGTACTTACAGCATCTGCCCAAAAATACTTAGGAAGAGTAGCCTTATTAAGCATAGTTCTTGCCATTTCTTCTAAAGAACGATTTTTTCTTTCTACAACTCCATTTTGTTGTGGAGTTCTAAGAGTAGAGAAGTTATGATTAATGCCATGTTCATCACAATAATTTTCAAAAATATTCTTTTCAAATTTGCCACCATGATCACTTCTTATAGAAGAAATTTGAAAACCTTTTTCGTTTTGAATAACTTTGGCAAGTCTTTTAAATGCTAGAAATGCATCATTTTTATTTGCAAGAAATAAAGTCCATGTAAACCTAGAAAAATCATCCACAATCACTAAAGCATAACAATTCCCACCAAAGCTCATAGTTCTAGAAGGTCCAAATAAATCCATGTGCAAAAGTTGCAAAGGTCTAGTAGTTGAAACTATATTTTTTGCTTTAAAAGAGACCTTAATTTGCTTACCCTTTTGACATGCATCACATAAATTATCTTTAACAAAATTAAGCTTTGATAGTCCAATTACTAGCTCTTTAGAGACCAACTTCTTTAAGTGATCCATGTGAATGTGTGCAATTCTCTTATGCCATAACCATGAATCATCATTCTTACTTAAAAGGCATTTCGCATCATTTGAAGATATATCGTCAAGACTAATCATATAGATGTTATCTATTCTATGACCAATGAATTTAACATGCTTATCATTTTTATCTTCAATTATGCAATAATTTGAATAAAAAATTACCTTATTTCCTTTGTCACATAATTGGCTAATACTAAGAAGGTTATGTTTCAAGCCTTCAACAAGCAACACATTTTCAATAGAGGAGTTGGGGTTCTTACCAACTTTGCCGATTCCAAGAATTTTTCCCTTGTTGTTATCTCCATAAGTAACGTGTCCATGATTCTTGGGAATGAACATGGTGAATTTTGAGTCGTCTCCAGTCATGTGCTTGGAGCAACAAATTTTGTCGAGATACCAATTTGAGCTCCTGGCTTTCAAGCACACCTACAACACAATTTTAATTTTTAACCTTTGGTACCTAAATTTTCTTGGGTCCTTGAGTGTCAGTTTTGGGCAATGTACCCTTTGGAACCCAAACCATTTTTGTCCCAATTTTTGTGTTAACATTCTTTCTTGCATTATATGTTGAAGCACTGTGACCCTTCTTTCCACAGTAAAAACATTTAATAAATGGACTACTAGAAGTACTTGAATAAACAAAGAAATTTTTATAAGATTTATGCTGATTTTTCGGGTTATAACCAATTCCAGCTTTTTCAAAAACAACCCTTTGTTTTCCTAATATGATATTTAGATTATCTCTCCCAAAATTGAATTTAGCAAGGGTGTTCTTTAAATCCTCAATTTCTTTTTCAAGCAAATGACATGAAGGACAGGATGAAGAAGTAGAAGCATGTGAGGAATGAGATGAGCATGCATCGATAATTCCCAAAGTCTCATTTTCAATTTTTAATTCCTCAATTTCTTTATTTAACGTAAAGATTTTATTTTCTAATAAAGAAATTATTTTCTTAGAAGAAGTAATTAATTTAGTAAGCCTAAGTGATTCATTATGTAATTCTTCGAAGGCATCTTGTAATTCATCATAAGAGGGCAATAAGTCAGAATTTACCTCGTTGTCGTTCTCTTCTTCTTCTTCTCCTCTGGCAATAAGACATAGATGAGCTTCTTCGCTGTCTGAACTGTCGGATGAGTCCATGTCGTTGTCATCCCAAGCTATGTAGGCTCTTCTTCCTTTCCTTTCCTTGAATGATTTTTTTTCAAACTTTTCCATTTTCTTTTGATAAACTGGACACTCCATTTTCATGTGTCCGGGTTTTCCACATTCATAGCATGTTGGAGTCGAGGAAGTTCCTTCCCCTTTATTATAGGTTTTCTTTGGAGGAAAAAGTGATCTTCTTTGTGTCCCATTTTTCTTTAGGAACTTACCAAATTTTCTTACAAGGAGGCTGAAGTTTTCTTCATTGATTTCATTGTTTTCCGTGCCTTCTTTATCCTCGTCATTAATGTCATCATTTACTGAGGTGATGACTTTGAGAGCTATCCCCTTTTTCTTCTTGTTGTTTTCTTCACTTTGACTTAGTCTGTTTAGTTCCAACTCATGCTCATGAAGTTTTCCAAAAAGAGTAGCTAATGACATGGTTGCCAAGTCCCTTGATTCTGAAATTGCTGTTACCTTGGGTTGCCAAATCCTACTTAAACACCTTAATACTTTGTTAATCAAATCTTCGTTAGTAAAACTTTTTCCTAAAGATGCAAGATGATTAACAATGTGGGTGAACCTCTTTTGCATTTCTTGAATGCTTTCTCCTTGGTTCATTCTAAACAATTCATACTCGCGAGTTAGAGAATTGATTCTCGATCTCTTAACTTCACTAGTACCCTCATGGGTAACTTGTAAAGTGTCCCACATTTCTTTAGCAGTTTTACAATTTGAAATTTGAAAAAATTCATCATACCCCAAGGCAGTGGTAATGATGTTTTTGTCTTTTAAATTATGTTGAACTTTCCTTTTATCATCATCAGACCATTCACTCCTAGGAGTTTCAGTCTTTACGCCATCGATCATTTTTGTAGGTACAAATACGCCGTTTTCGACAGCATCCCACACATCTAGATCAATAGTTTCGATGAAAATTTTCATTCTTTCCTTCCAATATGCATAACCATCCCCATTGAAAAAGGGTGGTCGATTTATGGAAGATCCCTCTGAAAAGCCATTTGATGAAGCCATGTTCTCTTGAAGCGGCTAAGCTCTTTATACAAGAGTCTAGCTCTAATACCACTTGTTACCAAGTGGCTTCCAGTACTCAAGAGGGGGTGAATTGAGTAACAAAAACTTTCGCAAAAGCCTTAAACAAATAAACTTTGCTGAATTTAAATATTAAAGGACGTGAAAGAGATAAGAAAAGGAAGAACAATTAATAATTAAATTGCAGGAATCAATAAATAAAGTGCATAAAGAAAAGAGAATAAGGGAAGAAAAACAGGCACAGTATTTATCCTGGTTCGACCACCAACCACTTGTGGCCTATGTCCAGTCCCCGAAACATAGTTCAAGATTTTTCACTATTTAAGACAAGCTTAAAACAGGTGCTTGCAACCGTTACAATAAAAAGCACTTTTCACACACAAAGAAACTCTACCCTTGTGCTCAAGCCTCAATCAATCAGGGATACCTCACCCTTATACAATCCTGAGGGATACCTCACCCTCAATATACAGAAATAAAAAAATAGATGAAGAAGAAACTCTCTCTAAGAGCAAATAATCACAAATTGACGCACTAAGGAGCTTTGTCACAGATATCTCAAAGATTCAATATTAAGAGCATAGAAAAAGAGAGGAAATTGTGTAAAACTCGTTTATAACAAAGCAAGAATTAATCAGAATGTTCGGGGATTGATCAGAGGTGTCCCAGGCCTCTATTTATAGAGCTTCGTATGAGAGAGAGCCGTTGGGAGCATTAATTTGATATTAAATGCTTTTGATTCTCGTGTGAATTTCAAACACCCAAAGCTGATTCCCGTGGGTTATTTGAATACCAGCAGGAGGTATTCGAATACCTTTGTCAAAAGCTTATTTAAAAAACTGATCAAGTTGGGGTTATTCGAATACCAGTCAAGGGTATTCGAATACCTCTTTTAAACAGGTATATTCTGAAATCAGGATATTTGAATACCATATAGGGGTATTCGAATACCTCTATTTTTGGAAAAACAGAAGGTATGAATTATGAATCAGGTTATTCGAATACCATAGAGGGGTATTCAAATACCTCAGTTAAAAACAGTTAAAAAACCTTTCTAAATTGCTTCGAAATGCTTATTTTCAATTTCTAAAAGCTTTGATCTTTCAAAAGCTATTTTAAAACTTCAGTTTAATTTAAGGAGCAGATTATTTTAGATCTTTTAAGATTAACCATTAAGATATCTAATTGACAGCTCCATACATGATAGATCCTAAGTCCTAAAACTAATCTTGAAACACTTGGACTTGGTCTTCTCATCATCCTCATGTTTGTTATCATCAAAATACATCTTCATTGTTGCGTAGTGAACACACTGACATCTCTGATTCGCTCTGGCTACATGCTTCCGAGGAATAACAAAAGAGTGATGGCAACTGGCCTGACAATGGAGAACAGGGTACTCCATTATCTGATTGTTTGAGGCTTAATTCCCAGAGGCTGGAATTACTCTCAAATCTTACGAGATGATGTGGTGGTCTTGTGGTCCATGACCACAGGCAGGCCAATCAACTGGGCCAACTACATCATTCAGCACATGCTGGATGTGAAAAAGAAGAAGAACTCTGCTCTCCCCTATGTCATGCTGGTGATAGCTATCCTGGAACACTGTCACATCTCCTTGACTGAGGAAACCAAGGATACTACCTCCAAGGGCCCACAATCAATTGATCTGTACACTCTGAAGAAGCTTCAACTGAGCAAGGTCGATAGGAGATGGTACTATCTAGCCTATGGCAGCTACGGGCATATCCCTCATGGTCCGGAGAGTGATGATGAGGATGAGGACCAGCAGCCTGCACCTGCTCCACCAGCTCTAGCCACATTGGATCTCTTACTTCAGGAAATGCAGAGTTTGGCAACTACAGTGGAAACCCGGATGGACCAGATTGAGCAGAAGGTGGATCACCTTGAGCTGTGGATGGACTACTCTAATCAGGAGCTTGCTTCTATTCGCTCTTTCCTGGAAGGCCCTAGACACACTTCACAGAGACCTGCTGCTGCACTTGCCACCTCCACTTCCCGTTGGAGTCCCTGCTAACGATGAGGAACTCCTTGGCTCCGAAGACGATCTTGAACCTGGAGATGATGATGTAGACCTTGGAGACATTGCTGCGGATGTGGACAGTGATAGTGAGGTGACTGATAGTGATCATGGACCATTGCTATGATTTTTTCTTTGTTTTTTTCTCTGATATTTGGTTGAATATGACATTGAAACAATTTATATAAAATCAGTTGGTTGTTTTGATGTTTAATATATGTTTATTGATTTTATTAGATCCTCTTGATATGATTATTGATTCTAATATGCATTTGGATTCTTTTCTGACTAGTTATGAACTGCTCATACTCTGATTACCTAGATTGTATTGGTTTTCTGCTGTTTAAAATTTCATGAAAATCAGCAGAAATGCTACCAAAATTTTGACTAAATGCTAATATATTTTTGATAATGCCAACGGGGGAGAGACTAGTGACTTGCATAAGTACGGGGGAGTTTGATTTAAGCTTGTACATGAATATATCACTAACCCTACATTATGCATACATTACGGGGGATAGTTGCACTTAAATCTCTGATATATATATATATATATATATATATATATATATATATATATATATATATATATATGTAATTGTTTCTCTTCCTTTCAATGTTCAGTTTGTCATCATCAGAAAGGGGGAGAATGTGAATGAATGTGTCTTGAAGCATGTCAATTAGTTTTTGATGATAACAAAACCAAAGATGAAGATCAAGAGCTAAGGAGAAAACCAAGATCAAAGAAAGAAATCAAGAGGTTTAGATATAGGCATTAGAACATCAATGTTAAATGCTCTCAAGATATCTCAAATGGTTTTTCAAATATGATTTTAATCAATATGTTTTTCAAAGATCACTTTCTAAAAAGAGGTTATCTTTAATCTTGGATCATGCCAAACAAAGTTCAATATTGTTCAAATCTATGTTTTCTAAAGTTAGGAATGACATGTATCCTCTTTCAGGCTTAAAAAATAAGTTTAAAATATAATGTAATCAATTACACATGTTTGGAAATCCAATACAACCTAAACAGAAGCCTTGTAATCGATTACATCATCCATGTAATCGATTACCAAAAAGTCAGAGGGCATGTAATCGATTACACACCAGTTGGTAATCGATTACCACATGTCCACAAAGGCAAGAACACGTTCAAACAGCCATGTAATCGATTACATCAATATTGTAATCGATTACCATCAAGTCAAAGGGCGTGTAATCTATTACACAAGTCATGTAATTGATTACCACAAGCGCAGAAAGTTAAGAACACGTTCTAACTGTCATGTAATCGATTACTAGAAACGTGTAATCGATTACCAATGTTCTGATATGCCCAACAGCTATATTAGGTGCATTAAATGCTTGACTTTAATCATTCCCAACGGCTCCTTTACTTCATATCTCTTTAAATATAGTTGTTGGGGCATCATTGATGGCTGTTCTTGAACTTGAAACATCTTAGTATCACATCAAAACGTGAATCAATCTTCGAATCCATTTCTTGCTCTATTTTTGTGAAAAACTTAAGACATCCTTTGAGGGCATTCTTAGAGCTTCAATTTGTATCATTTACTCTAGTGAGAGTTTCATTCCATCAACCTTGATTGCTTTGTAAGAGAGGGTGAGGTATCCCTCCAAAAATTGTAAAGGGTGAGGCGTCCCTTTGTTTGAAGAGACTCAAGCTCAAGGGTGAGGCATCCTAAGGAGTTGAGTGCTCAAGTTTGTAAAGGTAGTCAAGCACCTATTGAAGCTTGAAAATATAGTGAAAAATCTCGAGTGGTTGCTTGAGGACTGGACATAGGTCACAAGTGGATTGGTAGCCGAACCAGGATAAATTATTGTGTTTGATTCTCTAAACCCTTCTCTTTATATTTGTGCATTGCTTATATTCTTACTTGATTACTTCTCTCTTGGTTGGTTATTAAGCAATATCTATTGTTCTTATCAATTCATTCATTTCAAATAGTCAATAGCTTCAACGAAATTCAATAGTCAAGTGTTTAGCGAAAGAATTGTGAACTTGTTTTATAAACTCAATTCACCCCCCTCTTGAGTATTGAAGCCACTTGGTAACATAACCGTTCTAGTACTAAGGGCAATTTTCAAGATTAGATAACTTATCTTGTGGAGGTTGAGAAGATGAAGACGACTGAGGTTGATGTAGTGGAGGTGGTGGTGGTCTCAGCATATTTTGGTTGCTCCATGAAGAATTTGGATTATTCCTCCATCCCAGATTGTATGTGTTTGAATATGGGTTACCTTGTAGTCTCGAAGGATTTCCCATATAATTTACCCGCTCTTGAGGAATGAAACCAGAGTTACTTGCCTCACATCCACCATTAGCATAGTTACCTGGACAGAAATCACAAATGAGAGCCTGATGGTTCACTGACTTCACTTGCAAATTCCTAACTTGCTTGGTAAGGATGGCTAATTGCTGCATCATGCTTTTATTCTGAGCAAGTAAGGCATCAAGAGTATAGAGCTCCATAACTCCCTACTTGACTACTGCTCTTCCACTAGGCAACTGATATTCATTGGTAGCCATAGTCTCAAACAATTCTTGAGCTTCTTCAGGAGTCTTAATATTCAAAGATCCACCTGCAGATGCATCCATCATAAGTCTTGTGAAATGATTCAAACCATTATAAAAGATTTACACCTACTACCAAGCTTCAAAAGCATGATGAGGACATTTCCTAAATAGCTCCTTAAATCTTTCCCACGCTTTATAGAGATATTCTCCTTGATTTTGAGTAAAGCAAGCAATCTCACTCCTTATCTTCATAAATATTGATGGAAGGAAATATCGAGTGAGGAACTTACTAACCATATCATCCCAAGTGGAGATGCTTCCTTGAGGTTGGGCTTCTAGCCAGCTCTTGGCTTTATCTCTCAAAAAAAATGGAAAAAGTCTTAATCTGATGGCATCATCGCTGGCTCCATTATATTTGATAGTATCACAAAGTTGCAAGAAATTAGCAATGTGTAAGTTTGGATCTTCTGCTTGACCTCTCCCAAACTGATTATGTTGCACTAACTATAGAAGAGCTGGTTTAATCTCAAAATTATAAGTTTGGATAGTAGGTCACACAATACTGGTTAAGACATTCTCAGAAGATTGACAACTTCACAAAATGTACTTATTTGTGCCTTATATCTGTAGTTCATAGATTGCTTAGTCCTTGTATTTATACAAATTTAGAAGGTTTTAGGCTTACATTTGTCATACGCAATTTGGACACCTTCCTATATAAATTTCAGCAAATTGTGCATATTCTTAAATTATAAAGTAGATTTATAACTTATATTTGATTTGGAGGATAAAACTATGGAGACATTCCAACATAGCACGCCGTGGCACAAGGAAGTGCACATCGCGGCATGAGCGCCTCACTTGCTGCCTATACTTACATCCGAGTCATGAATGTTGTGGCCAAAAACTTGTTTATCCCAAACCAGGCCGCAAGTACACGTGTCGTACAAGTAATAAAATGAAGAGTAAAGATCGTTCCTTCGAGGATAAGTTTACTTCCAATGCTAAGTATTAATCAATAGCTTATATAATTCTATTCAAGAACATAAAAATTTGGAAAAGAAACATAAACTACAAACTAAAAAACAGTAAAGATAATGGTTAGAGTTTAGAGAAATCCTTCTTCACCCTTTACTTCAACCAATAACATAAAATCCTCTTCATAAATATGAATGCAATGATTAAGTTAGCTTGAGAATCTTCATTAGTTAAAAGCCTATGTCTAAAGGTCAATCTACCATGATTTCAATTGCCCAACTCACTATGTTTCTATGAGAGCTAACACAAAATCCACTCCTTCAGGTCTATTCTCAGACACGCACTATGCATAGCTAAGACGTATATTTCTATCCAAATAGCGAATCAACTCTTCCCGCCATTGGAATAGAATCGAACATACATCAACCATATATATGCTCTTAAATCCAAAGTCCTATGTCTAGGCTCATTAGATTTTATCAAATCAGCTTAAATGTTGATCAAGCATTCAAGAGCATTAAGCACAATATGATTGAATAAAACCATACATCCATACAAACTCAAAGGAGAACAAAATCATTAATATTCATAAAAAGGATTGAAAGTATTCCCTAAAACAATTGCTACATCATTGAACACGAAAATAGAATAAAAAAAAATACTTGTTCAAGATAATAGAAGAGAAGAGAGAAAAGGGAGAAAGGAGGAAAGGCTTATGGATGTTGCCATTGATGCTTGGATCTCCCTCTATGAGGAAGATAGTTTCCAACCTTGGCTCTCTTAGCCTCCTTCAGCCTCAGAAACGAAGACCTAGCGCAACTTCTCTAGCCCTGAACGGTCATCCTAAGAAAATCTAAAAAAAATCTATTTATAGGCTCAGTTTTGTACCTCATGTCGCGGCATACATTTTCTTGCGCCGCGGCACGCATGCCTCGGGTGTAAGTACTAATAACAGGTGAGGAGCATCACATCGCGGCGTGTGTTACCCAGTGTCGCGGCATCTATGACTCAGATGTAAGTACAGGCAGTAGGTGAGGCGCTCATGCCGTGACGTGCTATACTAGAATGCCTCCTTGGTTTTATCCTCCAGTGTTGGGCTTGGACTTGCATCAATTCATCTCTTTTGAGCTCATCCTACGTTAGAGAAATCCCCAAATCAAATATAAGTTATAAATCCACTTAATCATTTAAGAATATGCACAATTTGCTCCAGATCATATAGGAAGGTATCCAAATTGCATTTGACAAATCTAAGCCTAAAAACTTCTAAATATGCATAAATACAAGGACTAAACAATTTATGAACTACAGATATAGGGCACAAATAACTACATTTTGTGAAGTTATCACATCCCAAACCTAAGTTTTAGCTAGTCCTCGAGCAAAACAAAGTATGATTAAGTAAACTTACATTACCTAATCATGCTCACATGCATTCCACAAATATGATAATTTCAATTTTCTTTTAACCACAACTAGTGCACAATGATTGTATCAACCCTCAAATAATGCTCATGCCTCATAATTAAGCTCAACATATACGCAATCTTTATCATGCCAACAATCAAGCTTCCTATCATTCAAATCACTTCTCCCACAAACATGCAAGTCAAAGTTATCTTTTTCAAATCATACTCATCCGGATAAGTTTATGAGCATACACATGGATACAAATCAAAGAATCCACAAAATTGTAATCCAACTCTCTCTCCACTAATGTAAATCACACATAATTAAGGATCAAAAGGGTCTTCAATAGCTTGTAATGTAAGGCCACTACAACACAAACATTGAGAAACATAACATGACATTCCAAGACTTGAGCCACTACAACAAGGATATGCAAAATGAAATAAATAACACTCTCCAGAACCACTCAATGTTTTTTCACATTTTCTTTCTTTCTTTCTTTTGCTTTTCTTTTTTTTCTTTTTTTTCTTTTTATTTAAACAAAACAATTTCTTGTAAAGAAAATGGTTCCTTCAAGCAACTTTTGTATTGAACAACATAAATACCCTACTTATTGGAATCAAGTGAAGAAATAACATATCATGCACTCGACAAACATAGAGGGAAGGAAAGGAATGCAATGCTTTTGTATGCATAAGAAAGGTTACATGGGGTTAGGAAAATGAAGGTGATGAAAAACATATAAGGCCAAACATTTAAAAAGCTTCAAAAGAGGACCTATAGATATAATCATGTAAAGGTAAGCTTTTTAGGCTCAATCGGTCCAAACAATGCCCTAATCATTTCCTAAATTATGCACAATCTAAGATTTCGCTTCAAGAGAGTTGCAAAACAACTTCAAGGATAGTAGAAAACTTCCACATGTACAAAACATAAACATTCTCTAGATTAGCACTCAAATCCTTTCAAATTACACGAGCATATAAGTGGAAAACACATCATGCATAAAAACAAACTAGATTGCTTCAGCATGCTTCAAAGATTGCATATGGATTCATGAAAGAATTCAGGTTAAATCGCATCCATATTTACCATTGGACAACAATCACACACTAGTTAGTGGTAATAACATGCATTCAAAAGATTCATCATTTTCAATTCAAGCATGCATAACATAGTGTGTAGAACAT
Organism: Ormosia emarginata; assembly: GCA_029884605.1. Classification (NCBI taxonomy): domain Eukaryota; kingdom Viridiplantae; phylum Streptophyta; class Magnoliopsida; order Fabales; family Fabaceae; genus Ormosia; species Ormosia emarginata. The sequence continues at coordinate 1,234,247 of JAQQTP010000057.1, read as the reverse complement.
TGAAAATTGAAAATTTGTATCAACAACACATCAGTAATAGCCAAAGCAAGATATAATGATGAAAGTATGATGATTATCATTACTATAAACTTTAAATATCAAAACATGTTACATATTAAGCATTAAAGTAGAAAAAACATGTAATGATACTCCCCCAAACCAAAATGAAGATGTGTCCTTGATATTCATGGTCTATAGGGTACTCGAGCTTGTCAAAATAGCAGCTATATTAGAACTAATAATTAATAAATAGTGAAAAATACGTAAAATAAACAAAAAATGCAAAAAAACATGGGTCACGCTGCGGTGTGCACTTCCTTGCATCATGGCATTGAGTCCTTGGGTGCAAAACCCTGATATGGTGGAGACAAGGGCGTCACAGTGTGAGTGATCAGACTGCAAAATTTTGCAGCAAAATGCCTTTTTCTGCTAATTCTGCTTCCTAATGGTCTCTAGCACCTGCAAAAATATGTCTAAAGACTTAAATTGTATAATGTAAAACTAAAACATATTAAAACGATCAAAATCAAAGTTACTACTTATTTATACAAAACAACAACAAATATAAAAACTAAAGGACCATAACTTGTCCAAATGGACTTATTGAATTGAACTAAAAATAATACTTGAATTAGAACTACATAAACTCATTGTTAATATTAACAACACAGAAATAATGCTTTATCCCTGGCAGCGACACCAAAAACTTATTTATCCCAAACCATGCCACAAGTGCACAGGTCGCACAAGTAATAAAATGAAGAGTAAAGATCATTCCCTCAAGGATAAGTTTACTTCCAATGCTAAGTATTAACCAATAGCTTATATAATTCTATTCAAGAACATACAAATTTGGAAAAGAAACATAAACTACAAACTAAAAAGCGATAAAGATAATGGTTAGAGTTTAGAGAAATCCTTCTTCACCTCTTACTTCAACCAACAACATGTAATCCTCTTCATAAATATGGATGCAATGATTAAGTTAGCTTGAGAATCTTCATTAGTTGAAAGCCTATGTCTAGGGGTCAATCAACCATAGTTTCAATTGCCCAACTCACTATGTTTCCATGAGAGCTAACACAAAATCCACTCCTTCAGGTCTATTCTCAAACATGCACTATGCATGACTAAGAGGTATATTTCTATCTAAATACTGAATCAACTCATCCTGCCATTGGAATAGAATCGAATATACATCAACCATACATATGATCTCAAATCCAAAGTCTTATGTCTAGGCTCATTAGATTTTATCAAATCAGCTTAAATGTTGATCAGACATTCAAGAGTATTAAGCACAATATGATTGAACAAAACTATATACAAACTCAAAGGAGAACAAAATCATTAATATTCATAAAAAGGATTCAAAGTATTCCCTAAAACAGCTGCCACATCATTGAACATGACAATAGCATAAAAAAAATACTTGTTCAAGATAATGGAATAGAAGAGAGAAAAGGGAGAAAGGAGGAAAGGTTTATGGATGTTGCCATTGATGCTTGGATCTCCCTCTATGAGGAAGATAGTTTCCAACCTTGGCTCTCTTAGCCTCCTTCAGCCTCAGAAATGAAGACCTAGCGCAGCTTCTCTAACCCTAAATGGCCATCCTAAGAAAATCTAATAAAAATCTATTTATAGGCTCAGTTTTGCGCCTCACGCCGCGGTGTGCACTTCCTTGCACTGCGGCGCCCATGCCACAGGTGTAAGTACTGACAGCAGGTGAGGCGCATCACGCTGCAGCGTGCATTACCCAGTGCCACGACATCCATGACTTAGATGTAAGTACATGCAGTAGGTGAGGTGCTCATGCCACGGCGTGCACTTTCTTCTGCTGCAGCGTGCTATGCTGGAATGCCTCCTTGGTTTTATCCTCCAATGTTGGGACTTGGCTTGCATCAATTTATCTCTTTTGAGCCTATCCTACATTAGAGAAATCACCAAGTCAAATATAAGTTATAAATTCACTTAATCATTTAAGAATATACACAATTTGCTCAAGATCATATAGGAAGGTGTCTAAATTACATTTGACAAATCTAAGCCTAAAACCTTCCAAATATGTATAAATACAAGGACTAAGCAATCTATGAACTACAAATATAGAGCACAAATAACTACATTTTGTGAAGTTATCAAAGATGGAGTAACGTAATTAACTAAAGTGCATCTTCTCTGTGCAGTAGTATTCTCAGCCATCTTTTCTTATTCAATTATTTTTCCTTCTATGATGGATTTTCTAATTGCTCTTTCTGTTCTTGTTATCTCTAGATCAAAGAGTAATTCTTCTGAATCCAAATTACCTTGCATACACAAGCAAACCAGAGTGAAGTAAAGAAAATAAATAAATAATAAATAAATAGAAGAAAATAAAAAATAAATGACTAACAAAGAAAACAAAAATAAAAAGAAACAAATTGAAAATAAAAATAAAGAAAAATAAAATTAAATAAGAAAAATAATTATCTATAAATAAAAGAAAAATTTATCAAAATTTAAAATAAAAATAAACAAAGAAAAAAATGCTTAAATTAATGTCTTTTCAACTACTTATTTAATATTAATAATAATAATCTTTGGCAATGGCGCCAAAAACTTAATGTGTAGATCGGCAAGAGCGTCAAATCGCAACAAGTAATAAAGTAGTGAAAATAGTATTGTCCCATGAGGATTATATTGCCTATTATCTATTTCATTAAACTAATACTATTTAGGCTTCACAAAAGGAGAGATTTGACAAAAGTAAGAATAAAACAATTAAATAAAAGTAATTAAAATTAAACAAAGTAAATCAGAACAATTAAGCAAAGGTTGAAAACAATGATGGGAAAGTGTTAGGGTTTAGACTACACTTGAACTCGTCAGATGCAAATCAAAATAATCATTTAATTAAGTTCTATTTCATGATTTAAGATCAATTCCCCAAATTTAATCAATACCCAATCTCTTGATATATTAATCTTCTTACACTGTTTGGAATTATCTAATCTCTTAGTCTAACCCTAAATAAAAAGGCATTATCAAGAACGAGAGAATTAAAAGAAAGATCACATAACCTACAATGTCTATTCCTAGCGATTGTAGAAATTATGGTGTTTATCATGTGTTCTAAATTCATGCAAATTTTTTCAAATCATACATAAACCCAAAAATCATTCACAAATTAATCAAGTTTAGGAAAGCATTGAGAATACAGATAAACACATAAATCACAAAATAGAAACTTAAATTAAACTTATATATCAATTCACATCATCAAAGAACAAGATCCATCGTCCCTCTAACAAGGGGAAGTTAGTTACACATGGAAAAAGAATAAAACAAAGAGAAGAATATGATAAACTCTATAGAAGGCTAGTGGAAAGGAAGAAGAAAACCTCTAATCTTCACTCTTGAATACGCCTACACCAAACTAGGATTTGTCTCTGCTGAAAACTATCTCTGTACGACACATTGTGTAAGTGCATGTCTTGCATCTGGCATAACTTATGAATATAAAACAAATTAACAGGTTCTGTTACACGGCCAGAGCTTAAGCATTAGGTTTCCAACCCTCAAGCGCTGGTCCATTAAAACAATGTTGTAGTTTACATTCTCAGTGCTTAGGCATTGGTGGCCCAGTGCTCAAGTGTTGAGTCACTTAAATGAATCCTCCAACGCACGTTGCGCGCTTAAGCGTTATTGGCCTAGCGCTCAAGTGTTGGGCTTCTAAATGGATTTTTCTTCTTTTTCTGCTCTTCAAATGCCCAATCTTTTTCCATATGTAATTACCTACAAAAAATATATAAAAACACGTAATTAAAACTTAATTTAAAATAATAAAAATATAATAAAACTTGAGAACAAAAACTCAATAAAAAATATTAAAAGAGAATGAAAACCTAAGATTTGAACTATAAAAATATGAAAATTAAAGCATAAATGTATAGGAGATGGAGTTGAAAATAACAAACACAAGAGTTTATCTTTAGCTACCAACCACTTGTGGCCTACATCTAGTCCTCAAGCTTAACTTGATATTTTCTTCATTATCTCCTAGACTTCACAAAAAAAATCTTTGTACAAGTAAGAGCACTCCTTGCACCTTAGAATACCTCAGCCTTGTGCTAGAGCCTCCAACTCGTCAAGCTTCACAGGTGCTTCAAAAACATTTACAAACAAGAGCACTCAACATATCTTGGGATGCATCACCCTTGTGCTTGAGCCTTAAAATAGGGATACCTCATGATTTAAAACTTTAGAGGGATGCCTCACTCTCTTTACAAATAAGGAATGCCTCACCTTTACTCTATCAAGGGACACCTCATCATTTTATCTCTTGAGGGATACCTTGTAACACCTTGGAAAACATGTTAGGCTTGTATATGGATATAGAGGTATCCTAATTATTACTTAATATGCCTGTTGAAATTTTGTGACCTTCTGAGCACGTTTAGTCACTTTGTTGCAACATTATATGTGAAATATAACTGTTTTTAGCCCTGGAATTTACTTAAACTGCTTCATTAATGAAAATAAATGTGGAGGATTTGTTTCATGGTCACAAATGTATTGAAGATGATGTGGTTAAAATTTAAGGTTAATCAGGGTAAATTTGGTATTTTTAAGCATATTGGTTGTGTGTTTTAATGTCAAATTTACTACCAACAGATATAGAAAAATGTGAAAATGGTGAAATAAGATTTTAGATGAATCATAGGATTTATTCTAATCTTGTTGGTAGCTAGGAAACTGGATTTGGTAAAATCTAAGTATTCTTAGTAGGTCGGAGGTTTTAGTACCTATCTAAGATAAGCTAAATTTGACTTCTCTTGTTAAATATCTGTGAATGGCAATGATCTTGGTTTTGATGATCAACAAACAAGAAAACAATGAAGTGCAAAAGATCAAGTCCCAAAGTTTTTCAAGATTAGCTAATAAGACTTAGATCATATGTAAAGGTATAATGGACTCACACAAAAGTTCATTTCATGTTTCTAAACTCATCTTTAAAATGGCTTTGCATAAACATGTTTTCATCTTGTGAAAATTGCGTTTAAGATTGAGTAAAATGCTTTTAGAAAGTTTGGAAAGATTTTGGATATCCTTGGTTGAGAATTTCTTTGAAAATTCTATGTTTTTAACCAAGCCATAATAGGTTATGGATTCTCCATAATAAGTTATAGACTTAGTCAGAGGCTTTTCCTATGTTTTCTTAAAGCCTCATAATTGATTATGTGTTTCTCTCCTAGCCTGTTATATGACAAGTCAGGACATACTCTTTGTTTTCTAAATGTTCATAACTGATTACATATTCTCCATAATAGGTTATATGATGATTACATAACATCCACTTTATGTTTTAAGTGATTTCATAACTGATTATGCCAAATCTCATAATAGGTTATGGCAATTCATAACATGTTATGACAAACTCTATAACCGATTATAAAAAACTCATAATTGGTTATGAGGTTAGATAAAAGCCCAGAATGTCGTCTTTGCAAGGCATAACCGATTATGGTTATGCCATAACGAGTTATGGTTACAGAACACTTTCCAAACAGCCTTTTTTAGAGCATTTAATGCCCCCAACTACTTCTAATGTCTCTTAAATGTTATGGGCCACAAATGAAAGTGTTTATGCATTGATTATGATTGAAAAACATTCTAAAAAATATCCTTGAGCATTAAATACGAGTTTTCTCGTCATTTTTATCATATACTCTATTTTGAGTTTTAAAGTGTGAATCCTTAATACCATAGAGCTTCAAATTGTATTATCTACTCTTTGAAAGAGTTTCTATCATTCAAATACTTTGTTTATTTTGTAAAATGAGTGAGGTATCCCTTATTGAAAAGAAGGTGAGGTATCCTTCAAAGGTGTAAGAAGGTAAGGTATCCCTCAAAGGTTGTAAAAAAGGAGGTATCCCAAGGTGTTATTGAGTGCTCCAATCTATAAAGGTTTTCAAGCACCCGTTCAAACTTGAAGTTCGGTGAAAAATCTTGAGTGGTTCACTTGAGGACTGGACGTAGGTCACAAGGGGTAGTTGAACTAGGATAAATTCTTGTGTTTGATTCTCTTAATTCTATCTCTTTACTTTGTGCTTTAATTATATATGCTTGAGTTGACTTTGATATCTAGCTTTACTTGAAAACTTTCTATCTTAGCTTGTTTATTTGTGAGTAATTTATTCAATCTCATTTATCTATTTACTTCAATTAAACAATAGCTTCAACGAAAATTAGTTTACAAGTGTTTTGCGAAAGATTTACTAAGATATTTATAAACCCAATTCACCCCTTCTTGAGTTTGAGGTCACTTGGTAACAATATCCCATGGCTGAAGGCAGAGAAAACAGAAGAGAAGAAAGAAAATAGAAAAGAAAGATATGAGAGAAAGAAGAAGAGAAAGAGGAAATAAAGAAGACCAAAGATCAGGGCCAACCACCAAGGAAGAAGAATTAAGTGGATGTTGGCTTCATCTTCAAGACCTTGAGGTAGGGGAACCTTGTTTTTGCTCATTCTTTCATTTTCTTCATCTTGTTCATGAGACTTGGCTTAATTTGAGAATTGAAGTTATGAGTGTGATTTGGTGTTTATGGCTTGAATCTTGTTGGAGAACTTGATGATGGCTTGCTTTTGAGTTGTTGGATGCATAGAAAGGAATTATTCATCCCTTAAAAGCCCTTTGTTCTTGCTTGAGTTGAGAGTTATGATTTTAGGTGTTTTAGGTTTTTGAATGGTTCTTTGATCAATGTGAGTGATTTAAGAGTTGTATAAGAGTTACAATATGTTTATAGACCTTGTTTGATGTTAGAAAATGGTTGGAATTGATCTTTGGGAGAATAAATAAGGATATGTTCCTTATAGAACAATACCCCATATCTGTAGAAGTTTCTGTCACAGGGTCCTAGGCGCAAGATTTCCTCACCTAGGCATGGACTGAAAAGTTTTCAATTCATGCGAGACAGAGAGTGTCACATATAGGCATGAGGCAGCCACGCCTACTGTTAGACCATTTGTGTACCGCAAGTGCACGGGTCGTTCAGGTAATACAGATACGAAGTAAAAGTTCGTTCCCACGAGGACAAGGTTTCCATTACTAAGTAGCAACCAATAGCTCAGCTAGATTCTAGTCAAGGACATATAAAATAAAGAAAAGCAATTAATCTAAATCTAAACTACCAAAGCAATAACATAGGGGTTTGGAAATCTAGGGAATCCTTCTTCACTTCCTACTTCATACTAATGATATGCAATCCTTACAAGTAACATCAATGCTTAGTTAGTTTAGCTTGAGAATCTGATTTAGTCAAAAGCCTATGTCTAGGTCGATCAACCCTGGTGTCATTTACCTAATCCATTATGGTTCTTATGATTGCATGAGGACTAGTGTAAATTCCACTAATGAACGATCTATTCTCAAACACATGCTAATACATGGCTAAAAGGTATATTTCTATCCCGTTAGCGAATCAACTCATCCAAGCCAATTGAACTCATCGAACATATGCATCAACCATACCATGTCCATCTCCACAAATCCCTATGTCTAGTTCATTTGCATCAATTAAGATCATGCAATTGTTGATCAAACAGAAGCAAGCATTAAGCATAGGCATGGAAGAACAAAGCTAAACATCAATAGAAACTCAAATTCATACATAAACATCAATAATCATATAAAGATTCAAAGTATTTCCTAAATACAACTTCTAATCCATTGAACACGAATTTACAGAGCAAAACAGTGCTCAAAAGATAAGGGAGAAGAAGAAAACTCAGGGAGAAGAGGAAGGATGCCATTGATGAGATCCTTGAAGCTTGAATCCTCTTCCTTAAGGAAGAAGACCTCCAACCTAGCCTCCCTAGGCCTCCAATCAGCCCAGAAATGAAGAACAAAGCCGCAGCTCCTCTAAAACCTAAAACTATCTATGAAGCTCTCCAAAACTCCTTTACAAAATATGACAAAATCTATATATAGACTCAGTAAAATAGAGGCACGCCGTGGCATTAACATTCCTACGCCGCGGCGCGTGTCAAATTAGGTCTCTCACGCAACGGCATTAAATCCTTGCGCCGCGGTGTTCAAATCTTCGAAGCCTCTGACTTTGGATGCAGGGGATGTTACGCCGCAACATTAACATGCCACGCTGCGACGTTGTCTGCTGAGATGCTAATTTGACTTTCTCTTCCTATTTCAGCTCAAATGCTCCACATATCATCTTGTTTGGAGCCCTTCCTATGATAGAGAAAACACCAAATCAGTAACAAATAAAAATTCACTTAATCACCTATCAAATATGCATAGTTTGCTCATAAACATACTGGAAAGGTATCAGAATTGAATATAGCAAATATAAGCATAAAACCTTCTAAATATGCATGAATACAAGAACTTTACAATCAGTAAAACACAGATATAGGGCACCAATAACTACACTTTGTGTAGTTATCACCTACGCACAAAAAAGTTATGCCTAGGCATGGGTTCCAGAATTTTTCAAGAAATTGATCATTGATGTTTTGGGGTTCCCTTAGTGTTGGGATCATTCATGTATGCCTTTTTAAGTGTGATTAACAAGGGTATTTAATGAAGTGAATTGTGGAATGCAAGTAAATCAATTGTGGTGCTAATTATTGTAGATAATTAGTAATTATTTTGCATAATATCCTTTGAGGTGGGTAATATCTTCTCTATGTTTACTGAGTAGTTGAGGTGAGTAATATCCTCTCTACGTTTTGATGAGTAGTGAAGGTGAGTAATATGCTCACTACCCTTAAAAGCTCATGACATATCATAACCTTTCCTAGAGTAGTTGAGGTGGGTAATACCCTCAATACGTCTGAGGACTTATGACATTCTTAAATTTCATTCCCTCTTAGGACTTGCATAGACATAAACATTAGACATAATTTGACATAGCATGACAATTGTATAAGCGGATGCTAATCATAACATATTCATGACATTGCAATTGTATGGCAATTGCGTATCTCTAAGATAGAGATGTTGTTTATGTGAGTATGATGGCTACTTTAAGATTGTTTGTGATAAATGAGTTTTTATACAAACTTATAAAATGAGAATCTATTTCGGGAAGAGAAAGGACATGGTTTTGACTTTTGCTAACTTTCTAGTTTATATGAGTATGAAACTTGAATTTAGAAGTGTGTTTTTCTCTGAAATAGTTGGAATGATTATGATGACATATTTTGTGGATTTAACTACTGAGAATATTTGATTCTCAACCTGTGTGTATGTTTCTATAATGATTCCAATAAAAAAGACTTATGAAAAGTAAAGTGCTATCAGGAGCATAGAAGGCTTAGCTTAATGCAGCTTTGTAGTTTTTTTTTTTAATATGTACGTATGGTTATATTTATGAGAAATACAGATGTTGTGTATTAAATATATTTATTCATGGCTCATATTTTATGTATATACATAATTGTTATATTTGGAAATTGCATAGCTATAGAAAGTAACAGGCCTAAATTTGATGACTGTGACATAACACAGGTTATACTATGGTTAATAAATTTAGGATGTTACATACCTCACCCTCTTTTATAGGAAATCAAAGAAAGATTGAATGATAAACTCTCACAAGAGTAAATATTACAAATTGAAACTCAATGAGTATCAAGGAATCACACACTAAAGCTCAAAACAAGGGTTTATGAGAAAAAGCGAGTTAAAACTCGTGTTCAATGCTCAAGAAGCTTGTTCAAATTGATTTCAAACTTTTCTTTAATGCCCAAATAGTTACATTTATAGCTCAATGCATTTAAGAGCTGTTGGAGGTGGTTGAGAGCATTAAATGCTAGAAACTAGCCATTATTTTTATTTTATCAGCCCAGATAACTGGTTGTTAGTTTCCAACAACTGGTTATTGGTTTTCTCAGGAAACACTATAGCACACGAATAACAAGTTATTTAGAGGCCATAATCAGATAGGAGCTTTTAAAATCATGAAGATACGCTCCTGACTTAGTGAATAACCTATTATGAGTATTCCATAATTAGTTATTCCCTTTTAAAACATTAACGCACACTGCTGACTTGGCAAATAACCTATTATGGCTCTTAGATAATCAGTTATTGGTTTATCAAGAAAACAAGATTTCTAAAGGATTTTGTAACCAAAGTTTCCCAAAACCTTTTCAATCTTTCTAAAACCTTTTTGCTCAAACTTAATCAATATTTTTACAAGCTTAAAACATGATTTTGCAAAGAGATTTAAGTTGAATAAAAACCAAGAAATAAGCTTAGTGTGATTCTTATTTACCTTTACACAAGATCTAAGGCCTATGAACTAAACTTGAAGAACCTTAGGACTTAATCTTCTAATTTCTTGTTGCAATGTTCATTCTTGGTACTTGGACTATCCTACAAAGTATTGCTCACTTAAACAAACATAGTTAGTCCAAATTCATAATTCAATATCTTCATATGCATGATTCATAAATGTATAACTCTAGTTAGTCTAACTTACATATAAGATTTTCATAGACATATCTAAATAAGATATTTATTAATTACTAATTGATATGCTCTATATATGATGCAACAAAGAATACTTTGCACATTTTCATTTAAATAGAGTCAAATCCAATATTAATTTAATACAACTTATATAACATATTATCAGATATATTCTATGAAAGATGCTATAAAGAATATGCATGACTCTTATATGAAATATAACAAGATGGAGTACATGATCATGCATGATCCAAAGCACATTTATGTAGCATAATCATCATTCTTTTTGTCATGTATTGTTATCATCAAAACTTAACATATTAAACCATTGAGACAAACTTATTTCCATATAAATGCTTGTCTAGTAGATAATTCTTTGATCATCTAAAGGCTTCTTGATGTGATCCAAAGCCAAAAACTTGATTAACAATTGAATGGATTCTTAGTGATCAGTGATGTATTAAACTCAAGAATAGTTAATTTTCTTAGATTGTTTACTTAATTTTGTTTACAATTTTTAATTAATTTCTTTTAATTAATTCTGTAACATTTTTCCCCTTTTGTTAAATTCTAATTTGATTGCTTAATTAGAGTGATTTAAGGGCTCAACTCAATTATGCCTTATACTATAAGTAATTTGGTGATTCAATTTATAAATTGACTTAATTTGATAGCCTCGACAGCTATCAAATTTTGGCATCATTGTCTGGGATCATTCTAAGTTTAATCAATCATATTAGGAGTATAATTAACTATTAACCCTTCATTAACCTTTGTTTCCTTTGTTTCAAGTAGTTTTCAACACAATTGTGGTCTTCAAGTGCAAGAACTAGTGACCATTTACATCACTTGATAAGGATATTTCTTCTATCTCTCCTTTATTTTACTTGTCCTAGATTTGTTGATGCTATTGATGGTTTGATAATGATTTTTGAGATTTACATTGAGCACAATGTAAAATTTATGTGTGGGTGAGGAATTTTAGCATTCAAAATTTGATAGCTGCTGAGGCTATCAAATTAAATCAATTATAAACTGATTTACTACATTACTTGTAGTATAAGGCACAATCGGGTTGAGTCATTGGATTACTCTAATTAAGTAATCACATTATGATGTTAACAAAGGGAGTGGGAAAGGTTACAAAATTAATTAATAGAAACTAATTAAAAATTGTAAACATAATTAAGTAAACAATCAATATAAGGAAATCAACTATTCTTGAGTTTAATCCATCCTTGATCATTAAGAATTCATTCAATTGTTAACCAAGTTCTTGGCTTTAGATCACTTTAAGAAGCCTTAAGATGATCAATGAATTATCTACTAGATAAGCATCTAGAATTTAATTAATCAAGGTTAAACGAATTAAGCACCCATTTAATCCTAAATTAACTTAAAATCCATAATTCAACCAAGTTAAACAATCCATCAAACACCTTTGATGCATTGTTTGATCTTTTTCATTCAATTGCTAATCAGATTCTTGGTCTTAGATCACATCAAGAAACCATAAGATGATTCATGAATTCTCTACTAGATCAGCACCCAGAATTTAATTAATCAAGGTTAAATGAATTATGCATCGATTTAATCCTAAATTAATCTAAAATCCAAAATTCAACCAAACTTAACAAAAAGCATCCAAGAAGCATTTGATTCATTGTTTAGTCTCTTTAATCCTCATTAACACATGGTAATTATACAATTATCACATTAACATCCAAATTAAATTAAGAAGCTCAATTCAAATTTAACAAAATCAAAAGAGGTAAAAAGAATTTTGATTAACAAGTAAAAGCGAAACTTGATTAACAAGTAAAGAGAAACTTGATCAATAATTAAATGTAAAATAATCAAAACAAGGTCTCAAAATTAAACATCAACATTGTCAATCCCTGGGATTGGTTAAAAGGTTCTTCCCTCTCATTCATGAGGTGAGAGGGAAGAAAAACATAAAAGAAAGAAACCTAGAGAGAAGGGAGAAGAAGAAAGATGAAGAGAGAAAGTGCAAGCAAGAGGAGCTAGAAGAAAATTAGGGTTGAGTTTCGTGGTTGCATCTGCTATGTAAATAACTATCTCTAAAATTAAAAATCCAATTTTTCCTTTAGCTTATGGTTAATCCTCTTCCTCTTAACTTTAATTGGACACCTAATTCTCATAATTTGGGCTTAGGATAAGAGAGTTATGCCTAAAATATTCTTAACAACTCTTTGAACCAGTAAGCCGACTTCAAAAGGTGAAAACACCATCAAAATGTCACTGTTTTGATAAATGGTCTTTATAAGAAGTTAAGATATATGTCTTAGAATTAAAATTCCACCAATCTCAACTCCAAATGACCTATAACCCGAATTATGGCTCAATCTTTGCACATCATCAAGGTTCCAGCGACAACATCTCTATTATGACTTTGTGGCCCAATTTAACCACTAGACATCTTATTTAGCCTTTGAACTCTGCATCAAAGTTGTAAAGATTTCTCTCATATTTCTTACAAGATAAAATTCATAACTTTTAGATGTCTAGAATTCAAGCTATGCCCAAAATACAGAAACAACATAAAATTCCCAATAATACTGAAAAATACAATTAAGCCAAATTTGAACCCAAACTTATAAAATGTGGCCAAAACTAATTAATTAAGCATATAAGAGATCTAAGAGACTAAATATGAAGGTTAAGTAATATATAAAAATTATGTTAATTAGTCGATCTCTCAAAAGAAGAGGAAAGTTGGGCTGAAAAGACAATTATTTATTGAAGAATAGGTCAATGAGTTGCTCTGTGTCAGCTTCATCAGGAAAATAGCTTACATAAATTTGGTATCTAATGTATATTAGCCATGGCAACTATCACCCGAGAGGGGGTGAATTGGGGGATTACAAATTTTAAAAAACCTTTGAGAAATTAAGCATTTTGAATAACTCAATTAATAAATGCAGCAGAATAAGTTTAACAAATGTGCAACTATTAGAGATTTCACAAATACAACTTGGGCTATAGGATAAATCAAGTAAATAAGCTAGATATCAAATTCAACTCAAGCATATATAATTAAGGCACAAATGTAAAGAGATAGAGTTGAGAAGATCAAACACAAGATTTATCCTAGTTCAGCCACCAATCCACTTGTAGCCTACGTCTAGTCCTCAAGCAATCACTAAAGATTTTCCACTATATCTTCAAGCTTCAACAGATGCTTGATAACTTTTACAAAATTGTGCACTTAACTCCTTGGGATGCCTCACCCTTGAGCTTAAGCTTGAGCTTTTTCAAACAAAGGGATGCCTCACCCTTTATAATTTGGAGGGATATCTCACCCTCTTTACCAACAAGGGATACCTCACCCTCTTTACAAACAAGGGATACCTCACCCTCTTACAAAGATTTCAAGATGAAGAGAAAGATTAGAAACTCTCACAAGAGTAGATATACAACTTGAAGAACAAAGTATGGATGATAAGAAACTCTCTCAAGAGTGGATAACACAACTTGAAGCTCTATAGGTATCAATGATTAACACTTTAAAGCTCAAAATATGATTTTGATGATTCAATGATCAAGTATAGTGTTTTTGTGTTTCTTAGGATGTAAATACTTCAAAAATCACTTATATATAGAGCCCAAATGATAAAATAGCCGTTGGTAGTGTTTAGAAATAATTTTTTATGAAAACTAACTGTTTATAGCCATTAGAAACGTTTCTGCGCACTTGGTAATCGATTACACACTTCTGGTAATTAATTACATGGCTTTTGTCAACATTGTAATCGATTACAGAACTTGTGTAATCAATTACAACATTTTTTGTTTTGAAAACTGACTTTAAAAAATCATAACTACTTCATTTCTTATCCGATTAAAGCAAATGACCAGTCATTGGAAAGATATTTAAGTCTATTTTCAAATGAAATAAGTTTCACAACAAAAATATAAGTATTTTGAGAGTTAAGATTAAAATATTGACCAAAGGACAGTTTTTCAAAACTCAAACTTGACTATATTTTATAGTTTAAAGCAAATGGTTATAACTTCTTCATTTCTTATCCGTTTAAAGTAAATGACTACTCATTGGAAAGATATTTGAGTCTATTTTCATATGAAATAAGTTTCATAACAAAACCTAAGTATTTTAAAAGTTACGATCAAAATAGTAACTGAATGTCAATTTTTGAAAACACAAACTTAACTAGTTTTCAAATGTTTGAACTACCACCAAGACTAACTTTCCAAAATCAGTTTGTTGGGCATTAAAACATGTAAGAAACACTTTTTAAAGATGTTAATACATATTTGAGCTTAGTGTGATTCCTCTTTACCTTTACACACGATCTAAGTCCTATAAGCTATTCTTGAAGAACCTTGGGACTTGATCTTTTGCCATCATCAATTCTTGATGTAATCCAAGCTTCCAAAAATTTCTTCTCTTCAAATCTTGCAAATGCTTGGAACATCTTATCATTCTCATTCTTCTTGAGTTGAGCATGATTGTGATCTTTTGCTTTCTTGTTGCAATGCTCACTCTTAATACTTGGACTATCGTACAAAGTATTACTCACTTAACACAAGCATAGTTAGTCCAAATCCATAACTTAATATCTTCATATGCATGATACAATATATCTCATTAAGCACATCTATGAAGTATAAGAATCATTCTTTTTATCTTGTATTTGTCATCATTAAAACTTAACATATTAAAGCATTGAGGCAAAGACAATGCTACAATGTATTCTTGGTGAAGAAATCTAATGGGAAGTGGAGGATATGTGTGGATTACATGAACTTAAACAAATATTGCCCTAACAATTCGTATTCGTTCTCCAACGTAGATAAACTGGTTGATAGTTCCTCCGGCTTCCGTTTGCTCTCTTTCATAGACGTATACTCCAGGTATAATAAGTTCCCAATGTACCCCGGAGATGAAGACAAGACCACTTTCATCACTAACAGGGTAAGCTATTGTTATAGTATTATGCCTTTTGAATTGAAAAATACATGAGTCATCTACCAAAGAATGATAAATAAGTTCTTCGAGGGCCAAGTGGGGAAAATGCTGAAGGTGTACATTGATGACATGATAGTGAAGACCCCCCAAGCCGGATCACACGTTGCAGATCTCAAAGAAGTATTTGCGTAACTCTAAAAGCATAATATGAGGCTTAATTCGAAGAAGTGCACCTTCGGGGTCCAAGCAAGTAATTTCCTGGGATTCATGCTGACTCACCATGGGATCGAGGTAAATCCAAACAAATGCCAATTAAAGCTCATCATGTTCAGCCCATAGAGTGCCAAGGAAGTGCAACATCTAATAGGTTGGATTATGGCCCTAACATGTTTCCTTACTAAAGTTGTTCATAAATCTCTGCCCTTCTTCAGACTGCTCAAAAAAAGGAAAGATTTTGAGTGGACTCAAGAGCGTGATGATGCCTTTACATTATTCAAGAATCTTCTGTCCTCTCCTCCCATACTAACAAGACCTGATCCCAGTGAGACATTGTACTTGTACATTTCAGTTCATGAAGAAGTTGTAAGTTCAGTATTGATATGGGAGATGGCAGAGAGCCAGAAGTTAGTCTACTTCGTGAGCAAGGTGTTGTAGGGCCGAAAGCTCCGCTATCAGAAAATTGAAAAAGTTGCCTTCACATTTATCACCATGGCCAGAAGACTCTGACAATATTTTTAGTGTTATCTCATGGTGGTGAGGACGAACCAACTTATCCGTCAGATACTGCACTAGCCAAACTTGGAAGGAAGAATGATCTCCTGGCCTATTGAGCTTTCTGAGTTCAAAACAGTATATACTACAACAACTTTGCCTTTTGGCAAGGAAAGAAAAAGGTTGTCATTGATCAAAAACTGTTGCCTAAAGTCTATGGCAATGCTTTCCAACCCTTGCCAAGTCGTTGCCTCTTTTGTCGTGGCTTATTACAATAGGCAACATTTTTTAAACTTTTGGCAACACTTTAGGAAAAACGTTGCCTATTCTTACCATCTGGCAACGCTTTTGCGACATTGTCTATGGATAGCTCTGGCAACGCTTTTGACATGTTGTGTATAGGTACTGCTTTAGGCAATGCTTTCATGTCGTTGCTTTTAAGTTTGCCATAAGACAACATTTCAAAATCGTTGCCTATTGGTCATGGTTTTGGCAACGCTTTTAAACGTTGGCTATAGGTACTGTTTTAGGCAATGTTTCACTATCGTTGCTTTTAAGTTTGCCGTAAGGAAACTTTTAGAAAGCATTGCCTATAAGTTAAGGTTTTGGCAACGTTTTCCATGCGTTGGTTATAGGTGTACTTTTAGACAATGTTTTATTGTCGTTGCTTTTAAGTTTGCCATAAGGCAACTTGTAAGAAGCGTTGCCTATAGGTCTGCTTTAGGCAATTTTGTTGCTTTTAAATATGCTATAAAACAACTCGTATGAAACATTGCCTACAAGCCATTTTTTAAAAAAATTTACCTATGTACTACTTTTAGACAACACTTTTTAATTGCGTATTAAAAAATCACGTATTAAAAACTAATAATGCATTAAAAAATTAATTATTCTCAAATAAAATATACTAAATTATGTAAGTGTACTTACTGTATATAGACACCAAAACTAAGAAAAAAAAAGTCATTTACTATTATTGTACAAAAGTAATGTGATTGTTCTTGATCACATAATACAAATGAAAAAACAAAAAAACTAAAGCTGAATATCATTAGCAAATCTCCATAATTGTATCCACATGTTTCAATTTATCTGGTATATCCTCACTACAAAAGAAAAAACAATAAATATATGTAAATAAATATTCTAAAACACATAAGTATTCCTCCTTAATACATATTGAAGTCAGCAACAAAATAAAATATTAAAGGATTGGGCATTATTCCCTTGTTCTTCTTTGTGTTTATAAATATTACTTATTTATATGTCCAACTCTTTATAACCATTATCCCCATTCTGAGCTGAAATGGATTAATGGATGGATATGTTATTTAAGTTAAAAATTATGTATTTTTTTGTGCTCTTTGAAGAAAGGGAGGTGGGAAGGGGAACAATTTTTGTCATCATTATAGATTACCATGGCATAGCAACTATTCTAAGGTCTGATGAATTAAAAAATATATTAAAACTGAGCAAACGTAACTTAAATATTTATACTAAAACAATAGACCATTACTTGGTGAAGTCTCAAGCTTCTACAAGGAAGGCACATGAGGCAACCCTCTATAAAAGAAGTTAATGAGCATTGCAATTTCATCTAATGATGGCAATGGTTCAGCTAACAATCCAAGATGATTTATTTCTACAGAAAGGGCAGGTCTAGCAACTGTCAAAGAATTATACATCGAGGAACCCTTTTCCCATACCATGCTCTCCAAAAGTCATTCTTCTAATGAATTCAGATGTCACTTCAATTCTCTTGGGAGAGATTTGATGATCACATATTTTATTCATTAATAAACCCTCATGTTTTGTCAATTGCACTCTTTCTATTCTTAATTGATTGAGTTTGGGCATGATTTTTGAGTTTGGGCTCAATTTGGGTCTAATTGAATTTTTCTAGCATTATTGAGCTTTAATACTATTTCTATATTTTGGACATAACTTGAGTTCTAGATATCTGATAATCATGAATTTTACCTTCTAGAAAAGCTAAGATGAAGCTCTACAACTTTGATGAAGAGCTCGAAGTCTCATTCAAATGTCTATTGGGCCTAATTTTGCATGGAATTCAGAATACGAGTTCAGAGACCCTTTGATGTTGTTTTGGTCATAACTTGAGTTATAGACCTCCAAATTGTATGGGGTTTAGGCCCAAATGTTCATAACTGACCCAACTCTGTAATTAATAGGTTTTTAATTATGTAAAGCCAAAATAGGGGGTAGTTTAGAGGGCTAGAAGTCAAAAACCAAGGCATCTCTAATTTGTCATTTTTCTTTCTTCTCTCTAGAACTCCCTTCCTCCTCCTTCTCTCTAATTTTCGTTTTCTTCTTCCCTATTCTATTTTCTGAGTTCTCCTCTTCTCATGGAGGGGTAGAGCCTTTAGATCAATCCAAGAGATTGAACATGTTTGGTTGTTAATCTTGAGATTTCATTTTTAATGTTTAAGTTCATCTATTAATCAAGTTTCTCTTCTTCTTCTTCTCTTTGATAATTCTGGTTGCTTAATTAGAATTTTCATATGTTAATTGCTTAATTACCATGTGCAAAGAGATGAACTCAGAAATTAAACAAGGCACTGAAGGTGTTTGATGAAATGTTTAACTTGGTTGGATCTTGGCTTTTAAGTTGATTTCGATTTTGATGAGTGCTTAACTTGTCTAATCTTAATTAATTGAAATCTAAAAGCATTTCTAGTAGAAGATCCATGATCATTGAGAGGCTTCTTGATGTGGTCCAAGACCAAGGACTTGATTAATAATTGAATGGACCTTTAGTAATCAAGGATGGATTAAAATCAAGTTTAGACAATTTTCATGGATTGGTTGCTTTCTTAATTCTGATTAATTCGAATTCTATTTGCTTAATTCTGTTGTTAATTCTACTTCTTAATCTCGCCTAACCCCCCCATTTTAACTTGACTTGATCAAATTGCATTTTATAATCCGTGAGAGACGATCTAGTGTTACTTCCTATGCTACAAGCCGTAAGTGTAACTTGGTTATAATTTCGGTGAGTTCGGCACTCGTCGGAATTTTGACGCCATTACCGAGGATTGTGATCTGCAATCTGATCATATTGAGCGCCACTGCTGCTACTGCATCCTGGTATATTTTGACTTACTCTCTATTACTGCTTTCTGGTATATTCTAATCCAATCTGCTGTTTTGCTGCATTCTGACTTCTGCTATTGATTGCTTCTAATTGCACAATTTTGCTACATTACTGTTCCATTGGTAATTGCATTGTAATTTTGCTGTATTGTATCTTACCAATCACACACAACTGCTACACTGCATTTTTGCTGCACTGCATAATTCTCCATCCTGCTGCATAAGCTCGGTTACTGTTCCATTAGCTTTTGTTGCTGCTAACCATCCTTTTGTTGATCTTATTGCCAATTGCATTGCAAGACCTCATTGTAAGTGTCAGTCATTCATTTTGGACGTGTCCTAGCTGCATACCGTTGTTTCATACCCTCTGTAACACCCCGAAATTTCCAATCTCTTAAACAGTAATTTTGACAGTTAACAGAATTTCACTGTTTAGTGATTTCTGAGCGCTGTAAAATTAATTTGATTATTCCGTCAGCGTATTTGATCGTTTTGAGTGATTTACTCCGTGTCAGAAAAATAAAAATTTTCGGGCCGGAGAAAACTTTACGTAATTTAATTTTTACCGTTAGGTAATTATTTTACGTAATCTGATTTAATATTTGTGCATTTTATAATTTTTGTGATTTTATAGATGATTTTGAAATTTTTCCTGTCTGTGGGCCCCGATAAAGTATGTAGAGCCCAGATGGCCATACGTGGGCCCAGGTCGGTCCCACAAAGTGAAAATTTTTTCTACGCATAGAAAAATTTGTACTGTTTAGACAGAGACAGGGGATCTTACTAAACCTGAATCCGGAAACAGTTTTAGAAAATTTCTTGTACTGTATTTTATACTGTATTTAATTATCGGATGATAAAAATACAGTAAAAATATTATTTGTAGGATACAAGAATAAATATTATACTACGTAGTCAACAAAGAGAGCTTGACTTGAATTATACCCTTGGATGAGAATACTTAGTTTGAATATTAACCATTGATTTAATCAAAGGTTAAGAAACAAACTTAATAAAGAAACCTTGGATAATAACCATTGATTTAATCAATGGTGTGAGAATAAGCTTAGTTAGGAAGGCTTTGATATCAACCATAGATGTAATCAAAGGTGTAGAATTGGTCTTGTAAAGTAACAAGGACCATTTATAATCATTGGATTAAGATTAAATCAAGGGTGGAGATTTAATCTTAAAAAGTAACAAAGACCATTTATGACCATTGGATGAAGAATCAATCAATGGTGGAGATTTGGTCTTCTAAAGTAGCAAAGACTAATTAGGACCCTTGGATTTAAAGTTTGAAGGAGCAATCTTGACCCTTAATTTTGGAGACACATCTAAGGGCTAGAATTTAAAGGAGAAAAATCCAATGGCCTAGATTTAGTCTTCTAAAATTAAAAGTTTATCAAAATCTTAACCATTGAATTTATCAATGGCTAGAATTAATTTAAATAATGGCTTGAAAAAGATGACAACATGATTTAATGCATGCATGGAGGGGGCTACGGTTTTGCATGTTTTTGAAGACAAAGAAAAAGTTTCAATGCATTAATTGATACTTTATGTCAATTTTACTTTTCTTTAGTCAATTTTGGTTTCTTCATTGCTTTGTTTGCATCCTTAGGAAATTTCTTGGAGGGAGGCCAAAATTATTTCATTGTATTACCAACTTTTCTTTCAATTATTTTAGTAACTTGACTATCACTCAAATAAATAAATAATTCACTCTTCACTTTCCAATTAAGGCTACGGCTATGCAAAGAAAAAGGGGAGCTAATTTGATTCAATCAATTCCAATAATTCATGTTCCATTATTTATATTATACAACAAAAGCAAGCTAGTCAATTATGGTGACTCTCCATTTTGTTTCTACGGTCATGCACTTCTTTTTGGAGACAAAACCATCCATAATTGATTCTTTTTTCTTCTACTCATCAATGGTCATGCAATGAATAATGCAAGACAATCTTTCCTATCAACTTTTCTTTCATTCTTATCAAAGAAAAACAAAAAGCTATATACATAATATTACCTTTCTCTCCATGCACTCCACGGCAACTACTAGGTAGGAGGAGTCTTGATTTCTATTTCATTTCTATCTTCATTTTCATTCTACCAAAGACTAAAAATAATTCACTCCATTCTCTCTCTTCCAAGAACAAGAAAAGAAAACTCCATTTTCTCTTCCAAAGAAGGCCATTCGCCAAAACACTAAAACCACTCTCCAATCTCTTTTAATTTCATCCAACCATAGATCTTGAATCTACATGATGTTCTAAGCAACTTTCATGTTGAAGATTTTCTCTAAATCATTCATCTTCAAGGAGTTTCTTCAAGATCAAAGTTATTGGGTTTTTGAGGTGAAGTATAAGGAAACTTCATTTTCTTCTCTCTTTTTCATGATCTAAACCATGTTTGATCCATGGTTCCTCTTAATCAAGCTTAGTATACTAATTTCTATGTATTTTGTTTTGTATTTGAGAAGCTCTTGGTGATGAAGGACTTGGAAAAAGAAGCAAAACAAGAAGTTTTTAAGGATCTTCAAGAGGTAAGAGGGAGATCTATCTCACCAACCAAGCATGGTGGTGAGAGATGGTATTTTATTTGATGGATGTGGAATCCATGTGAGGATTCATATCCATGGTCATGTAATTAATTTGTGGTTGTTTATGTGTTTTTAATTATTTGTTTATGCTTGATATGCTATGCATGATTTTATAGCTTTGATGGTATGCTTATACTATGCATGATTTATTGCTTTTAATTATGGCATGCTTGTGATATATATGATTATACGTATATGTATGCCATGACTTGATGATGGAAAGAAAATCAATTTTTGGTTCCAATGACCAAAGAGATGGCTACTGTTTTGTCACCCAAAATTAGGGTGCTATGTTGAAATTTTCAAGTACAAGAAAATTGATTTGTTTAAATGAAAAATTGTGAAGAGGAGAAAGTGAATTCTCTTGATTCTAAAGGTTATGGAATTTTCGGTTAAGACACCTCAACATAGGTGTTTGTAACTTAATTTTTTTTAGTGGAAGAATAAAATTGATTGATTTGAAAAGCATGAAAAATATACAAGGGAATTATTTTTTCAAGAGAACAAGAACATGGTTTTATAAGGATTTTTATTGATTTATTTTGTGTAAAAGGATCCTAAGTATTTTTCTAAACATGAATTTTAAATGAAAATAGCAATGTCAATTTTAAAGGATTTACAAAGAAAGTGAAAAGGAATTTGAACAAATGGGTTTCGTTTTTATGACCATAAGTCTTACGGTTTTGAAAACAAAGAATTTTTAATGGTTTTGTTTGTGTAAAACCATATCAATTTAGAAGAAAAATATTTGATGGCTTCAATGGCCAAAGACTCTATGATTTTTTTTAAGGTTGGAATAATTTTGGTTTTATGAAACAAAGTAATTTTAAAGTGGAAACAAAATGTTTGAACAAAATGTTTTAGTATAAGGATTTTGGAAAGAGAATCAAAGTATTTTATCACTTGAGAAATGAACATTCATATGAAAATGAAAAAAAAAAGTTGCAAGGGTTTGAATCTTTATTTGTTTTGAAGAAAATTGATTTTAGAATTGATTTGGGAAAAATGGAGAATATAATGGTGTTTTGAAAATTTACTAACGTATAACTTATTTTCAAGTTTTGAAATACGTTAGAAAAATGTTAAGTTTTGAAACGTTGATTTACATCAATGGAAAAGTGATTTCATGAAGTATATTTTGAAAAAGAATTTCTTGAGTAAAGATCTGTGGAAAAATATTTTCTTGAGTAAGAAAATATATTAAATGAAATATAAAGTTATATTATTTTGAGAAAAGTTGAAGAGGAATTTTTGAAGGTTAAGAAGTATTTTCTGTAATGAAATTGTGATGAAAAATATTTTACGTATCTTAAAAACGTGATTTTTAAGCTACGCAATTTTGAACAATGTGTTAAAAATGATATTGATTTATTTAAGTCCAAAATAATGTTTGGAATATTGAGGAATATTTTATGCGATTGAAAAATGTTGAAAAATATTTTACGTATCTTAAAAACAATTTGAAATACAGTAAAATATTTCTACGCGATTTGAAAAATGTTTAAATATTTCTACACGATTTGAAAAGCGTTTAAATATTTTACGCGACTGAAATATTGTTGAAAAATCACTACGTGATTTGAATAGTGATAGAATATTTTTACGTGATTGTGAAAATGATAGAAAATTGTTATGAGATTTGGAAAGTATTTTAAATGTTTTGAGAATGATAGAAAATGATTTATGTGGCGTAAAAGAATGATTTTTAAGTTACGCAATTTTGAAACAATGGAAAAATACCATGCGATTTGAGAAACGTATGTTTTTACGCGATTGAAAAACGTTGAAAAATTTGTACATGGTTTAAAAGTGAAATATAAGAGTTGCGGTATTTTGAAAACGTAATAGAAATGTTACGAAATTTTGTAAACGTAACAATAATGTTACGATATTGTGAAAACATAATAGAAACGTTTTTGGATTGTGAAAACGTAACAGAAATGTTACGCGATTGTGAAAATACGATAAAAGTGTTTTACAACTATGAAAATGTGATAACATGATTTTCGCTGTTGAAAGTACAGTATGATTACTGTTGAACTAGTGTCCATACACTGTTTGTGAGAAAATGACATATTTGTCTATAATTGGATTTGGTGCATTATACATGCATTGGAATGGTCCGATGAGGACTGGATATGGCTGATTGCCTAGGAGAAACACACCTCTTGAGTGGGTGCGATATGCGTAGTGTAGGTCACTTGTTGACCTTGGGGGCATCGGGGTGCGGGTTGCCTACACGGGTGGTTGGTCGCGCTTCTTCCCGTAGGTTAGACCGATGCAACACACCGATGATCCGGACCGAGACACTATTCTTAATCAAGATCTGATAAAGACTGTCGTGTATATGCTAGATGTGCAAAATCAAAATGAGGATTATAGCACGTGGTCTGAGGCATGTGGTACCGACAAATCTTTTCGATCATTTCTCCGACCTGAGTTTTAGCTCCATGGAGTAGGAAATCGAGTCTTGTGTACATGCATAATCTGAACATTTATATCTGTGTGATACATTAATTGAGGAATATTGGCTATGACAATTGTTTTGAATACTTGGATGATGATGATGATAATTAGGACATTATTGTAATTTGTTGTTTATGATAATTAAACTAATAAATGATTAGATGATGATAGTTGATTAATGCTGATAGCATGATTATGGTATGATCTATCTGTATGATATGTTGTTTGTGTTATCTCTATACTGCCATGTTGGTATTGGCGTAGGTGATCTCACCTCTTTGTTATGTTGTTTTGCTGTGTTTGTACTGTTAAAATCAAATAATAGAAGGATCGAGTTGTCTTAGACATAATGGGCGATGGATACTCAGAGATTGATGAAAACATTGAAGAGTGGCTGTCTCAAGTTCGAAGGTGTTCTGAGTAGACAAGGAGTAGAGTTCTGATGCAACAAGCTGGATACAAGATAAGGAATGAGTATGTTATGTTTTATCGTTAGTGTTATACCGTGCTATTTAGTAGGACCCGTCATGGGGTTTGCTACTGTTAAAAAAAAAAGTCTGTTAATTTTATATTTCTCTTTAAATTGTGAAATATTAATTGGTGTCAATATTGTATATTAATCAGTTTAAATATATTTTCAGTAATACTTATGGATTACAGTAAGTTTGTATTTCAGCAAAGAAAGAAATTTTTTTTAAAACCCACGTTTTTAACTCAAACCTTGTGTGAACTTCTTTACAGATTTTGAGTCGGGAGTCAGACATGTGATACCCTAGGGAGGGTGTTACACCCTCCTAGCACTATTTCTTTCGTTTCTGATTCTTTCTGGTGAAGGGAGAAAAAGTGCAATCTGGCCAACTTTGATTAAGTTGAAACTTGGTCCCCAAAGGTAAAACATCATTTGGAGCAAAGTGTTCCCTATAGGGATCTGTTACTCCGATTTTTGCCAATTTTCATCATTCAATAAGGTTTTTTGGTAGTTTTGTAATTTTTAGAAAAAAGGCATAATCTCAGATTAAGCTGAAACTTGTTCTCTTGAAGGAATATGGCATTTTAAGCAAGGCTTAAATTCCATCGTTTAGACCACTTTTTCAATTTTTGAAATATTTTCTTTCCATGGTAATTCTCTAAAAATTCATAATTTTCATTCTATGGTGGTCTCATATTTTTTAAAAATCATTTGATATTTTTTTTTATTTTTTCTAGTCATTTTTGTAGTGTAGATTTGCATGGTTTTTTAGATTTTGGCTTTCTAACACTTTTAGACCTGATTGGTTGAATGACTAGGTCTGCCTTTGATAATTTGTTTGATTTTAATCTTAAAATTGATAGGACTTTACATTCATTGATAAGAGCTCATAAGCTTAGTCAAGTAATTGATTCCTCATTTCATTCTGATACTGCATCTGTCACTGAATCTGTCACTGCATCTAAGAATTTAAGTGATATTGTAACCATGGCTAATAACATGCATAATATGACTCTTAAAGAGTTTGCTGCCCCTGATGTTACTTATCAACCATTATGCATTCACTATCCTGAGATTGATGCTGACTTTGAGCTAAAGTCTGGACTAATCCATTTGTTGCCTAAGTTTTATGGACTTGCAGGTGAGGATCCTCATAAGCATCTCAAGGAGTTCCATGTTGTGTGCTCAACCATAAAACCTCAAGGCATTCATGAAGAACACATCAAGCTGAGGGCATTTCCCTTTTCCCTTGGTGATGCAGCCAAGGACTGGCTTTACTATCTCTCACTTGGTTCTGTGACTTCCTGGAATGATATGAAGAGGCTATTTTTAGAGAAATTTTTCCCTGCCTCCAGAGCTGTTGCAATTCGGAAGGACATTTGTGGCATCAAGCAGATTTCTGGTGAAACCTTGCATGAATACTGGGAGAGGTTCAAGAAGTTATGTTCAAGTTGCCCACATCACCAAATCAGTGATCAATTGTTAATCCAATACTTTTATGAAGGACTGATGCCAATGGAGAGAAGCATGATTGATGCTTCCAGTGGAAGGGCTTTGGTGGATAAGACCCCTGCTGCTTAGCAAACATGGCAACCAACACTCAGTAGTTTGGAACTCAAACGATCACCTCAACCAGAGGAGTTAATGAGCTTCAAGTGTCTCATGTAGACTAATAGAAAATGGAACATAGATTAGATAAGTTGACATCTTTGGTGAGGCAGCTAGCAATGGCACAACAACCACCTATGTATAAGGCTGCCACTGCTTGTGGAATCTGTTCTTGTCCATCCCATCCTACTGATGCTTGTCCAACCCTTCAAGAAGACAATTCTGGCAATTGAGTCAACCCTGTTGCTGCAAAAGGCATTTTTCTTGGTAGACCCTAATACCAGCAGCTCCAACAACTAAGATATGATCCATTTTCGAGTACTTATAACCCTGGCTGGAGATACTATCCCAACTTCAGATATAATAATTATGGGCAGCAACAGCAGCCCCACCACCACCAGCAGTAGCAACAACAACAGTTTAGATACCAAGTTGCAGGCCCTAGCAACATGCACCAACCACCTGCATTCAGGAAAGCACAACCTGTGCTGCCACCTATGCAGCAGCCCCTCCAGCTACCTAGTCCAGTAGTCATTCCAGTCGAGCCATCCTTAGAAGATTTTGATGAAACAGATGGCCTCAACCAATATTCAGTTTCAACAGAATGTCAATGCCACCATTCAGAATTTACAAACTTAGATTGGGCAGTTGGCAACCACTGTGAGTGAGCTGAAAAGTCAAGGGTCGAGCCAACTGGTGCGTCAAATCCGTAAGTGTACGGTTTCATCGTCAAGTAATAAAAAGATCGAATCCACAAGGACTATGTCTATAAATACCAATTAATTAATTAATTCAATTAAATTAAACAAAAGGGAATATAATTGTTGATTAACAAGAACGTAGTAACCAAACAATTAAATAAATGAATATCAAATGCAAATTGAGAACAAAAATAGCAATTGTTAAGGAAAGGTTTTCAGATTCAAGAAAGCTTCCAAGATTGGGGTTAACCACAATGATACAAGACTCCTAATTGACAATCCTCTTATTAACACTTGAAATTCAATTGAAGGTGAATTACCCTAAATTAGTTAATGTTCCCTCTCAAGATACAAGAACCGTGCCCAATTAAACCAATTCCTACTCTCGTGGTAATTGAATCTAAATTGAACTCGTTACACTTTTTGGTAATTCATTAATCCTCGAAAGGCTAAACCTACTCTCGTAATTTAGACCTTAAGTTCAATTCTTATGGTTCCAACACCTAGGTTCACCTTTCAGTACGTCCCTAGATATCTATGAGATGCAAATAAGTGGCCAACAAATTTACATGAATAATCGCAATAAGGATCGAATCAACAACATTCAAGATTAATAAAAGGGGTAAACAATATTAATTAATCATCATCAATGTATCAAAGGGTATTGCCCAATCCTAGAAATAAAAGGAACTACTCAGACATAGAGAAGAAGAAACCAGAAATTCAACTTCAAGAACATCCAAACCCGTAATCCAAGAGAGAAAAGAGGAAGATGAAGATCAAGAGCCTCCTATGTGCCTTCTCCAAAACCAAATTGGAACCCTAATGTTGTCTTCAGAACATCTATATATACCTCATGGGTTAAAACTGGTCTAAGCCCATTAGAAAAGAGAAAAATGGACTTAAATAGCTGACACGCACCCCGAACCACGACCGTGGTTCATTCCACGGCCAAGCCGCGGTTGTCTCTGTTTGACAACCATGGTCGTGGTTCATTCCACGACCAGGCCGTGGTCTTCTCTGGACTTCCCGTTTTGCTTTTTCACGCAGCTGCTTGTGTTGGTGTATGCCCTAGTAGCCAATACATTTTGTTTGTATTTACATACATTATATAATGTTATTTTATATGAGGCATTTCATTTATTGTGTTCTTTTTGGTAGACATAATAAAGTCCTTAGAATAGTAAGTTTGATACCATAGGACATCAAGTGGATGACTTGATCGTGAGATCCTATTGGATAAAACACTATTCTTAAATGTCCCTAGTCAAGTATTATTGTTAATTAGGACAACAATAATACATTGAGGCTAGTATGTGCGTAGACTGATGACCACATCTCACGGGTCATGGATATGAGATATCAAGTCTACACATGGATACATATTAGAGTAATGATGTATTAGACAGACCCGCCATGAGAACGCTACGTGGATCGTTACGTGAGTGTCATAAGCAATTCTCATAGTGATAATGGTGTATGTGGTCCTTTGACCTGAAATCACTACGATTCCTACATGAGGAGTTGTGTGTTTTAATGCCAACAAACGTCATCTGTAACAAGATGATTATAACGTTGGTTATTAGACATGCCACAATACATGTGGAGGGATGTGAGTGACCTAGATGGGATTTGTCCCTCCTACATAATAGGAGCGATATCTTCGGGGCCCCTAATTGAGTGAGACTACGAAATGCATGGCTATGCTCAAATGAGTCAATATGCGATATTGATCTTATTTGTTATTACTATGTCTACTCGGGAATCAGGAAACTGAAGATTGAACTAAACAAGGGTGACACGTTCTATGCCTTGTGTTCAATCTGGATATCTGGACAAAGGGACTAAACCACACGAAAACATTAGTCACAGATAGGTTATGTCAAATCACTGACATTCTCATTACTTGGGTAGCAGTGATGTGTTGCTAGATACCGCTCACTGTTTGTAATATTAAAATGAGATTTTAATATTACTACCAACGTAATGAGAACCTGCAGGGTCACACACTTAGAACAGACTAAATTGGAGTAATCAGAATCCAAGTTAGACTCGGATTCAACTGTGGGCCTAACTCATGACAGATGGGTTTAGGGTTGCACCACTTACCTTGCTACTGCTCACACTCACTTAAGGCGCCATCGTTATAAATAGTACTCGCTAAGGGGCTGCTACTAGGTTACATCACAACCCTAGGCGCACCTACAGAAAGTGAGTGAGAGATAGTGAGGTCTTCTTCTCCTCTCTTCGTAGCTAGCACTACGAAAACAAAGGTGTGACTCCTTTTGCAAGTCTGTTCGTGTGGATACCGCAGAAACATCGTCGCTATTACGGTGTTGGTGATTCACCTCGCTTGTGTCTATCATGCTTCAAGAGGTAAAAAAAAATTTAAAAAACTCGGATTATGGATTTTTCGCATGGATCCTGTGAGGGAATTCTGTTATTCCGCTGCGAGACTTTTGATCCGCAAATTCCCAACAGCTTGATCCATGGCCGTGGTTCAGTCCACAGGCAGGCCGTGGAACCCTCTGGAATGAGCTTTTTGTCCCAAATTGCTACCCTTTAAATTCCAACTTCAATTGTGCAAGCTTTCTATCCATTTCAAGGCCAATTAAGCACCAATTCTGCACAACAACACCAAAAACACTGCAGTTATCCGAACTAAAGGAAAAAACAAATAAAAAAAACTAAAATGTCTAAAATGCATAAGAATGCATGCAAAACAAGAACAAAACATGATATTGTTTCACACACATCAAATACCCCCAAGCTTAAGATTTTGCTTGTCCCCAAGCAATAACTAAGACTAAACTAAGGAATGGGATCAAAAGACAATAATGAATGAGGAACCCGAGGAAACATCCGACCAAGCAATAGGTAAAGGCAAACTAAGAAGTAGAGAGGTAATCAAAATCAAGTCCAATTAGAGGCTAAGTTCTCAGAAACCATGCATCCTCATAGAATTAAGTTCACACTGCTAACCACACTTAAAGTGTTTAAGGATGAAGACAATTCACTCAAAATTCCTCTTAGAAAAAGCACTTCCATAAGCTTGATAAGAAACCAAATTTCTACTAATAATCAGCATGCATGCAAGAATCAAAAGGTCTTTCAAGGGATATAATGGGGCCATAGGAATGATGTCAAGAAGGATAAAGAAAGGAAGGAATGCACAAAGGGCTAACAATGTTTTCAACAAGTACAAGAACCCAATAGAACAAACATGGAGCAAAGACATTTTTCAATTAAGATAAAATTCCATATTTTCTTCCTTTCTTTTCAAGCTTTCATCTCATGCTTTTCTTTCATTTTCTTTCCCTTTTTTTTTAAAGGGAGAGACTTCATTTTCAAAACACATGATTACCAATACAACATTCAAACTCAATTTGCTCCATTCAATATTCTAAATGATCACCGATAATGTATCATCATAGGCATCAAGAAAATAATTATACAATAGGCTCAAAATAGGCAACTAATGGATGAAAGTGTAACAAATTCAGAAGGCCAGAAAAATACCTAAGATGCCTTAATCACATTCAAGCATGCAAACCAAGATTTCGTCTCAAAATGGTTTCAAATCAAGTTCTAGAGCACAAAATTAATGAGGAATGACCACTCAACACAAAGAATGGGATGAAAAATCATATAGTGCATAAATCTCATACAGGCTCAAAACTTACTTTTAGAGGTTCAAAAATCAATGAGAAATACAAATTCAGAGAACATATGCTAATTATCAACTATCAAGAAATCACCTCCACTATCAATTAAAGACAATGCCTGTTGCCTACCACAAGAATCAACAAATTGGGTTCCAAATCAATATCATCTCAAAATCCTCAAAAGAGAGGGGCACAAAGTTCAACCAAAAAGCAGAAAGATAAGATGGTGTGAAAATGCAACAAGAAGATGCAATGCAAAATGAGGCATGAGAATGCATGATAATGAAGATAAAAATAAAAATGAAAAATACCCCCCCAAGCTTAGACCTTACATTGTCCCCAATGTAAAATCTAAAACTATGGAAGGAAGAAATGAAAAGAACTCACTGCGGTGGTGGAAAAGGGAGGCGTGTAGCCATGAACTCGAACATCTGGTCTAAAACTTTTTTTTACGGCCGACAACTATATACATCCCCTTACAAAGGCTCCGAACTCAAAGAGTTACCAAAGCTGACTTAACATTAGTTAACTATGAAACAAAAAAAACAGAAAAGTGTTAGTCAATAAAAATAAGAAAATAAAGAAAAGAGAGAAAATTTTGGGTTGCCTCCCAAGAAGCGCTAAGTTATAGTCATTAGCTTGATTGTGAGTTTGTTCTATGCTCAGGTGATGTCAATAGAGTGGTACTCAGTCCCCACTCCATCTTCATAGCGTTGTACTCTCTGGCCGTTTATCATAAATGTCTTCTGGCCTTCTATCTTCACCTCAAGCACACCATAGGATAAGACTCGAACAATCTCATATGGTCCAGACCATTTCAACCACAACTTACCTGCACAAAAAAGTAGAAGCGAGTTATCAACAATAACTTTATCCCCTGGTTTAAATTCACGCTTCTTGACACAGCAATATGTAGCTCACAAGATGTTCAACTTTCTCCCTAGTCTGGAATATATACATGTTGCTCCAAACGTCATCTCCAACCCAAGGGTACACTCTTCTTCCTCGGACAAGTACCATGGAACCCTCTACGACCGATCTATATTGTATAACTCTTCTATTTACCATGAATCCCTAGAAACACTTACAAAGGCTGGTAAAATGCTATCAAAATCAAGAATATCTACCCTATATTCATACATGGGGGAGGGAAGACACCGCCCTCCATACCCAGTCAGTTACACCTATTACAATTACCAGCCTCTGTGCCCTAAAAGGTCCATTAACCAGTGTGGGTGCTTCCACGACTTACGACACGACAAAGAAGGTGCTCCAGAGAGTAACTGTTGGTGTATGCCCTAGTGGCCAACACATTTTGTTTGTATTTACATACATTATATTATGTTATTTTTGATATATGAGGCATTTCATTTATTGTGTTCTTTTTGGTAGACATAATAAAGTCTTTAGAATAGTAAGCTTGATACCATAGGATATCAAGTGGATGACTTGATCGTGAGATCCTATTAAATAAAATACTATTCTTAAATGTCCCTAGTCAAGTATTATTGTTAATTAGGACAACAATAATACATTGAGACTAGTATGTGTGTAGACTGATAACCACATCTCACGGGTCATGGATATGAGATATCAAGTCTACACATGGATACGTATTAGAATAATGATGTATTGGACAGACCCGCCATGAGAACGCTACGTGGATCATTACGTGAGTGTCATAAGCAATTCTCATAATGATAATGGTGTATGTGGTCCTTTGACCTGAAATCACTACGATTCCTACATGAGAAGCTGTGTGTTTTAATGCCATCAAACGTCATCTGTAACAAGATAATTATAAATTTGGTTATTAAGCATATTGCGATACAAGTGGAGGGATCTGAGTGACCTAGATGGGATTTGTCCCTCCTACATAACAGGAGTGATATCTTCGAGGCCCCTGATTGAGTGAGACTACGAAATGCATGGTTATGCTCAAATGAGTCAATATGAGATATTGATCTCATTTGTTATTACTATGTCTACTCGAGAATCAGGAAACTGAAGATTGAACTAAACAAGGGTGACACGTTCCATGCCTTGTGTTCAATCTGGATATCTGGACAAAGGGACTAAACTACACAGAAACATTGGTCATGGATAGGTTATGTCAAATCACTGACATTCTCATTACTTGGGTAGCAGTGATGTATTGCTAGGTACTGCTCACTGTTTATAATATTAAAATGAGATTTTAATGTTACTACTAACGTCATAAGAACCTGCAGGGTCGCACACTTAGAACAGACTAAATTGGAGCAATAAGGATCCAAGTTGGACTAGGATTTAATTGTGGGCCTAACTCGTGATAGATGGGTTTAGGGTTACACAGCTTACCTTGCTACTGCTTACACTCATTTAAGACAGTCACTATTATAAATAGTACTGCTAAGGGGGCTGCTACATATGTTACATCATAACCCTAGCCGCACCTAAGAAAGTGAGTGAGAGATAGTGAAAGGTTCTTCCCTTCTATTCGCAGCTAGCACCGTGAAACAGAGGCGTGACTCCTTTTTGCAAGTTTGTTCGTGTGGATACCGCAGAAACATCGTCGCTATTACGGTGTTGGTGATTCACCTCGCTTGTGTCTATCACGCTTCAAGAGGTAAAATTTTAAAACTCGGATTATGGATTTTTCGCATGGATCCTGTGAGGGAATTCTTTTATTTTGCTGCGAGATATTTTGATCCGCAATTCCCAATAGTGGTATCAGAGCAGGTTGCGAAATCATGATTTAGTTTTCTGCTTTTCTTGTTATATGCGATAACATGATTCATTACTTTCTTTTCATAAAAGATATGATCTTTATGTGTTATTTCTGAAATCGAAATAATGATGTATGAAACCGTGTTCTGTTTTATTTGTTGTTTATGAAACATGTTGATGTTTTTGAAATCATGAAGATGTTCATATGTTTTTATGAAAACTATTTTGAAAGCTTTCTGCTTTCTGCGTTTTTACGGTATATATATATATATATATATATATATATATATATATATATATATATATATATATATATATATATATATATGTGTGTGTGTGTGTGTGTGTGTGTGTGTGTGTGTGTGTGTGTGTGTGTGTGATATGTATGAATGAAAATCGTTTTGAATGTTTTCTGTTTTTGCGTTTTTCTGGTATATATATGTGTGATATGTATGATTCTGCGAAAATTGTTTTGAATGCTTTCTGTTTCTGCATATTTTCTATATGAATGCGATATACACAGTAGCGCGACACAAGGTTTTGGAAACCTTGTTTCCGTTTTGCAGGGGCTATGAAGCTTCCTCATGACATGAAATGTTCATGTCTCCATGCGTTCTGGAAACCCTGTTTCTGGATAGGTGATGGCGGCTGTGAGGAACCCCTGTGGCACATGAAGTGTTCATGTGTTTGCGGGCCTTAGGGTTCAAGTGTTGTTGTCCTAGCCATCATAGAGGCAGAAGGGGTCCGACTCGAATTTTTGTTCAAGTAACCAGTGGTGGTATATGAATGAAAAATTTTGGGATGCCCGTCGGGGGGCTGCCCCGAACCCCGTTGCGTGGTGTGTGATATTCGAAAGCACGATATTCAAAACCATTTTTATAATTCACAAAATAATAATGTGTTATTGCTTTGTGTTTATGTATTCTTAGAGATGCATGGTGCATGGTTATGGCCTTAGTCTTTATTTTATGCTATTTTGGTTATTTTAAATATGACCTGCATGTCATATCTTTCTTTCTACATTCTGATTGTATATTCTCCTCTCACCTAACCCCCCTCGAATGTAAAAGAAGTTTCTATAATGTAATCTTCATGTGGAGACAAGGAGACGG
Source organism: Ormosia emarginata (assembly GCA_029884605.1). Lineage (NCBI taxonomy): Eukaryota > Viridiplantae > Streptophyta > Magnoliopsida > Fabales > Fabaceae > Ormosia > Ormosia emarginata. The sequence continues at coordinate 1,199,661 of JAQQTP010000057.1, read as the reverse complement.
CATCAAGTGAGGACGTTGGTGGGAGATGCTTAGTGAAGCTGACATTAGTTAATTAGGACTCTCTTAGAGGCCATAACCATGTCACGTTTATTATATGCTTTATATGTATGAGATGCATGGATGATGTTTATGGTATGTTAAACAAGTTTAATAAATGGTGAGACCTAATAATAAAATTCCCTCAAAGAAAATATTAAGTCATTATGTGATGTCTTCCAATGCGTGGCACTTGTCAAGACTAAAATCGATTAAACGTAGGTCTGCCAAAGCAGGGTGCCTTTATCTATATTAGTAAGATGCAATGGGATAAGAGTAATATCCAAATGCCAACTATTGGGTCTAACTTAACTAGGCCATTCCAATATGATTGAAGGCTTAGAGGCATGAAGTTAGGCTTTAGTCCATTAGATGGATTAAAATAAGTGTTATTCACCCAACTATCCAAGAGTTGCATGTGATATAATTGGAAAGAGTTTCCTACCTAAATAACCGAATTTTGGGCGATCAGCCAAAGCTGACTCAAAGCTAGGTGAAATATGAATCTTGGCCCACTAGGAAATCTTTCGATGGGATTTTGTGAGTCAATGCTAAGGGTCATTGATTTGAATAAAATAGTGGGAGGCGTATTTAATTAAAGACCTTGTTAAATATGTTTATGGCATGATACTTATATTTTGCATATTTCTGTTGATAAATAACCATGGCAACAAACACATCAAGTAACTTATCATTGCGATCAGTCCTTGACAAGGACAAGTTGTCTGGGACAAATTTCCTAGACTGGTATAGGAACTTGAGGATTGTCCTTAAGCAAGAGAAAAAGTTGTATGTTTTAGAACAGCCTATTCCTATGCCACCTGCTACTAATGCCCCTAGAGCTGAAAGAGATGCTTATAAGAAGCATCAAGATGATGCCTTGGATGTCGGATGTCTAATGCTAGCCACTATGAACTCTGAGCTCCAAAAGCAACACGAGAACATGGATGCCTACGATATGATCGTACACCTTAAAAAGCTCTATCAAGAGTAGGCTAGACATGAGAGATGCGAGGTCTCTAAAGCACTGTTTCAGTGCAAGCTGGTAGAAAGAAACCCTGTTGGTGCTCATATACTCAAGATGATTGGGTACATTGAAAACCTAGAGAGACTTGGTTTTCTTTTGGGCCAAGAGTTGGCCACTGACTTAGTCCTGCAATCGTTGCTGGAAAGTTTTAGTCAATTTGTCATGAACTACAACATGAATGAAATTGACAAATCACTACCAGAGCTGCTAAGCATGTTGAGAACTACTGAGCAGAACATAAACAAAGGCAAAGAAAAGGCCATAATGATGGTCCATAAGAATAAGGGCAAGAAACAGCAAAAAAAGCCCCAGGACAAGTGGAAGGGTAAGGGCAAGGAAAAGTCCAAGCCTAGCACTTCTGGCTTGAAACCAGTGGGTGGAGTGGCTAAGGAAAGTACATGCTTCCACTGTGGTCAAACCGGACATTGGAAGAGGAACTGTGCCAAGTACCTAGAGGAGCTCAAGAAGAAAAAGGGAAGTGAGACTTCTACTTCAGGTATTTTTGTTATAGAAGTCAATTTATCTACTTCTGCATCATGGGTATTAGATACTGGATGTGGATCTCACATTTGTGTAAATGTGCAGGATCTAAAGAGCAGTAGACCATTGACTAAGGGCGAAGTCGACCTACGAGTAGGAAATGGAGCAAAGGTTGCTGCACTAGTCGTGGGGACTTATTTATTAGCTTTGCCAACTGGGCTTGTAATTGAATTGGATAATTGTTATTTTGTGCCTACTATTAGCAGGAACATCATTTGTGTTTCTTGTTTGGACAAGAAGGGTTTTACTTTTATAATTAAGAACAAAAGTTGTTCTCTTTATTTGAATGATATTTTTTATGGTAGTGCACATTTGAGTAATGGACTTTATGTCCTTGATCTCGAAACGCCCATTTATAACATAAATACAAAGAGGTTCAAGTCAAATGATATGAACCCGACTTATCTTTGGCATTGTCGTTTGGGCCATATAAATGAGAAACGCATTTCCAAACTCCATAAAGATGGATTCTTGGAGTCATTTGATTATGAATTATATGAGATATGTAAATCTTGTTTATTGGGAAAGATGACTAAGGCCCCATTCACTGGATAAGGTGAAAGGGCTAGTGATCTTTTAGGCCTCATACATAGTGATGTATGTGGGCCACTAAACACACTAGCTAGAGGCGGTTTTCAATATTTCATTACATTTACAGATGATTCCAGTAGATATGGATTTGTATATCTTATGAAGCACAAATCAGAATCCTTTGAAAAGTTCAAAGAGTTCAAGAATGAAGTACAAAACCAACTTGGCAAAAGTATTAAAATCCTTCGATCAGATCGAGGAGGTGAATACTTAAGCCAACAGTTTGATGATCATCTGAAAGAGTGTGGGATAGTATCTCAACTCACTCCTCCTGGAACACCACAATGGAATGGTGTTTCTGAAAGGACGAACTGGACTTTGTTGAACATGGTCCGATCCATGATGAGTCATGCAGACCTTCCAAGCTCCTTCTGGGGATATGCTCTGTTAACAGTAGCTTTCACACTTAACCGTGTTCCATCTAAGACGGTTCAACAGACACCATATGAGATATGGACTGGGAGACGGCCCAGTATATCTTTCATAAAGATTTGGGGTTGCGAAGCTTATGTGAAATGTCAAGTTTCTGATAAGCTTGGCCCTAAATCAGATAAATGCTTCTTTGTGGGGTATCCCAAGGAAACCAAGGGATATTATTTCTATAATCCTTCCGAGGGAAAAGTGTTTGTCGCACAAACTGCTGTATTCCTGGAAAAGGAGTTTATCTCCAAAGGAATCAGTGGGAGGAAAGTAGAACTTGAAGAAATTCAAAGTTCACAAAGTAGCAGTGAACCAATGGTGGAAATAGAGCAGCCTCCACAAGTCATTGTGGAACCACAATCTGCTCCAGTAGCACAAGACCCGCGTAGGTCTAACAGGATACGTCATCAACCAGAGAGATATGGATTTCTCATGATTCAGCAAGGTGACGTATTGCTCATGGATCAAGATGAGTCTGTGACTTACCAGGAAGTCATTATTGGCCTAGAATCTGAAAAATGGCTTGAGGCCATGAGATCTGAAATGGAATCCATGTATGCCAACCAGGTATGGACCTTGGTTGACTCACCTAAAGGGGTAAAACCCATTGGGTGCAAGTGGGTTTTTAAGAAGAAAACCGACATGGATGGCAATGTGCATACCTTTAAGGCGCGATTGGTGGCTAAAGGTTTCAAGCAAATTCATGGTGTAGACTATGATGAGATTTTTTCCCCAGTTGCGATGCTTAAATCCGTTCAGATCTTGCTTACTATTGCAGCATACCATGATTATGAAATCTGACAAATGGATGTCAAAACTGCTTTCCTTAATGGAAATCTTCTCGAGGATGTGTACATGACACAACCTGAGGGTTTTGCCACTCCACAGGATGCTAGAAAGGTATGCAAGTTGCAACGATCTATTTATGGATTGAAGCAAGCTTCCAGAAGCTGGAACCTTCGTTTTGATGATACAATCAAACAGTTTGGTTTCATCAAGAATGAAGAAGAATCTTGTGTCTACAAGAAGGTTAGTGGGAGCACAGTTGTCTTTCTAGTATTGTATGTAGATGACATACTACTAATTGGAAATGACATCCCTAACCTACAGTCTGTAAAGACTTAGTTAGGGAAGTACTTTTCTATAAAGGACTTGGGCGAAGCCACTTATGTATTAGGTATAAGGATCTATAGAGATAGATCGCAGAGATTGCTTAGCCTAAGTCAGAGTACATACATAGACAAAGTATTAAGACGGTTTAACATGTATGAATCCAAGAAAGGACTCTTGCCTATATCGCATGGTATAAGCCTATCTAAGGCTCAATCCCTTTCCACCCAGGATGAGAGGGATCGCATGAGTAAGATTCCATATGCATCTGCAATTGGATCTATCATGTGTGCCATGTTATGTACTCGACCAGATGTCTCGTATGCTTTGAGCATGACGAGTAGGTACTAGTCTGATCCCGGTGAGAGTCACTGGAGTACTGTCAAGAACATCCTTAAGTACTTAAGAAGGACTAAGGATTCGTTCTTGGTATATGGAGCTGAGGAGGAACTAGTTGTAAAGGGTTACACTGATGCTAGCTTCCAAACCGATAAGGATGACTCTATATCGCAATCGAATTTTGTTTATTGCCTGAATGGTGGGGCTGTGAGCTGGAAGAGTTCAAAGTAGGAGACAGTCGCTGATTCTACCACAGAGGCTGAGTATATTGCTGCCTCTAATGCAGCAAAGGAGGTCGTTTGGATTAGGAAGTTCATTATTAAGTTTGGTGTAGTTCCTAGTATTATGGACCCAGTGGACCTCTATTGTGATAATAATGGAGCCATTGCACAAGCTAAGGAGCCCAGATCTCACCAGCGATCTAAACATATACTTAGGCGCTTCCATCTCATTCGAGAAATCATCGATAGAAGAGATGTGAAGATATGCAGAGTACCAACAGATGATAACATTGCTGATCCACTGACGAAGCCTCTTGCACAGCAGAAGCATGAGGGTCACACTAGGTCTTTAGGCATTAGAAATATGCCTGATTGGCACTAGTGCAAGTGGGAGATTGTTGGTGTATGCCCTAGTGGCCAATATATTTTGTTTGTATTTACATATATTATATTATGTTATTTTTTATATATGAGGCATTTCATTTATTGTGTTCTTTTTGGTAGACATAATAAAGTCCTTAGAATAGTAAGTTTGATACCATAGGACATCAAGTAGATGACTTGATCGTGAGATCCTATTGGATAAAACACTATTCTTAAATGTCCCTAGTCAAGTATTACTGTTAATTAGGATAACAATAATGCATTGAGACTAGTATCTGTGTAGACTGATAACCACATCTCACGGGTCATGGATATGAGATATCAAGTCTACACATGGATACGTATTAGAATAATGATGTATTGGACAGACCCGCCATGAGAACGCTACGTGGATCATTACGTGAGTGTCATAAGCAATTCTCATAGTGATAATGGTGTATGTGGTCCTTTGACCTGAAATCACTACGATTCCTACATGAGAAGTTGTGTGTTTTAATGCCATCAAACGTCATCTGTAACAAGATGATTATAAAGTTAGTTATTAAGCATACTGCGATACAAGTGGAGGGATCTGAGTAACCTAGATGGGATTTGTCCCTCCTACATAACAGGAGTGATATCTTCGGGGCCCCTAATTGAGTGAGACTACGAAATGCATGGCCATGCTCAAATGAGTCAATATGAGATATTGATCTCATTTGTTATTACTATGTCTACTCAGGAATCAGGAAACTGAAGATTGAACTAAACAAGGGTAACACGTTCCATGCCTTGTGTTCAATCTGGATATCTGAACAAAGGGACTAAACTACACGGAAACATTGGTCATGGATAGGTTATGTCAAATCACTGACATTCTCATTACTTGAGTAGCAGTGATGTGTTGCTAGGTACCGCTCACTGTTTGTAATATTAAAATGAGATTTTAATGTTACTACCAACGTCATGAGAACCTACAGGGTCGCACACTTAGAACAAACTAAATTGGAGCAATAAGGATCCAAGTTGGACTCAGATTCAATTGTGGGCCTAACTCATGATAGATGGGTTTAGGGTTGTACAGCTTACCTTGCTACTGCTTACACTCATTTAAGGCAGCCACTATTATAAATAGTACTGCTAAGAGGGCTGCTACATACGTTACATCATAACCCTAGCCGCACTTAAGAAAGTGAGTGAGAGATAGTGAAAGGTTCTTCTCTTCTATTTGCAGCTAGCACCGCGAAACAGAGGCGTGACTCCTTTTTGCAAGTCTGTTCATGTGGATACCGCAAAAACATCATCACTATTACGGTGTTGGTGATTCATCTCGCTTGTGTCTATCACGCTTCAAGAGGTAAAATTTTAAAACTCGGATTATGGATTTTTCGCATGGATCCTGTGAGGAAATTCTTTTATTCCACTGCGAGATATTTTGATCTGCAATCCCCAACAGCAACACCATAGAGTTGGACCCAGAATCACTAGTATCCTAACTCATTTTGGATATGAAAGAAGGGACATTTCCCAAAATACCGAAGATAGAAACCCTCTGCCTTAGGGTGATGCTAAAAATAATGAAAATAATTGGTACAAGGAGACATACCTTGAAATGAAAAAAATGGTGACTAAAAGGTGTTTAACCACCAAGAACTGTTCAAAACCATTAAAAATAGCACAAAAGCAACTGCCACGCCACCATTCATGGTTGTCGAAAATCACCTCAAATCATCAGAAATTGGAAGTGAATAGTAAAAGTGTGGTGGAGGCATCCTCGACCCCTATTTATAGAGATAAAATGGTTGTGGGGTAATTTTGTCCTAACACACTAAATTTTAAAAGTACTCATTATGGTGCTTAGAACCACGTGAAGCTAACCATGACTATCCAGTCAAAGCATGCCACATGGATTTCATAGTTGTCACAACAGTTGAAGAGGCGATTGCTCAAAAAACAAAACGTCATGCAAGCCTTGCTAGTTTGAGCATGAATTTTTTCTACGGACCTCAGTTACACCTCGGAATGTCCACCTATAGTCAGCTAACATGTGACCCTTGCATTGACTACGACATGTCCGCAAATGTCAAATGACTTGGTCATTAACGCCTCCTAGTTAAAGCTCCTAACCCTTTAGGGACAGAACGGACCACAACTTCATGTAAAGAACGGATCCCTTCACCTGGGGGTATTGAGACTTACCTTGATACTTAGCTATATTAGCTAAGCATCAAGATTAGGGCAACATGACTAGATTAGGCATATTATTATAATGATGAGCACTGGACACATCTTGATGAAAAAAACAAATCAAGGAAATGGAAAAATAAAACATTTAAAGAAGCAAAATAAGGCAAAAAGAAAACTTTATATTCACATTCCATACATCTTCAGCTCTAACAAAAGAGCTTATAAACTACCCTAATACAAAAATTCCCACTAGAGAAAGCTGGAAAAGAAGCCAGATAAGATAGTGATGATACAGATGACCACTTACCAGCTCCACAGTTCTTCCAAAAACCAGCACCCATTTTTCCAATATTTGCCAACATGAGTAGAATGCTTCACTCCAAGAGATTGTTCTACCCCAAGAGCAGACTTCACAATCTTGTATATCCAACTGCACATCGGGGTAAAACCAAGGCACTAAGCTATCACCTTGGGTTGTAATCAGGAGGACGAAAGAGGAAGAGTGAAAAACCTCCATGCCTCAGAAGAATTACAACAAAAGTAGTGAATCCCCCAGACAAACGCATAAAGGTTACACACCCATGCATACTCCTGGAAAGAAAGACTTCTACTGCCTAGATGCATGTTGACCAACCCGCGTAGGGTAGCTACTTGATCCTCACAGAACCATTACACCAGGTAAGAAAGGCTTCCATCAGAGAATATGTTAAAGAAATGGAAACACCTTCAAGAATTTTGGAAAGAACAGGAAGATGGTTTCAAAAAATTGTACATCTTGCCACATGTATAGAAGAAATATGAGATAGATCATTCTCTGGAAAAAGGATCACTCCCAAACATGTTCAAAGAACGAAAGTAACATATGCCAACCTCACTGCAAATATTCCATATTTATAGAGGGAATAAAGCATTTTGATTAGCTCTTGAGAAGGCTAACTGGATGAACTTTTAAAGCCACGTTTTAATGCTCTTTCTCTATGATTGGCCATGAGAGTAATGGGTAGTTGGGAAACAGCCTAAATCTACTACCTTTATTGAAGTGGTTTTATTCCCAATAAATTCAAAGTGACGATTCCCGAGCCAGCTCAGACTGCTTTAAACTGCAAATTAAAGGCTGCAAGAAATGACAACAAAGACCCCGTGAACTACACATTAGAGCAACATATGACATACCTCGAATGGAAGAATAGCAACGTAAGTTGAGTGATCTGACTCGGATCCTGACCTTACACGTTAAACCCGAAGGCATATTATGAAGTATCATGACCTCGACCCTTTGGAAAAAACATTGCGAGATTTGGCATTAACATTGACTCGGATCCTTTTGTCCATCGCATGCCATGTGCTCCTATCAAACTTAGATACTTGGCACTTAGTTGTTCCATCTATGCACCAAGTTAAGGGTAATTGTTTTGGACCATAATCCGGGATCTTGTCCCATGGTCAACCCAGCACACATCCAGTCAGAGTCCATCGTTAACGCCTCAGCAATAATACATAGTACACTATTAAGATCCCATCACAATGGATGTTAAACCATGACATTGGGTAATTGCAACGTTACCATGAGATTTTCACAGTGGATAAATCCTATGGTTATCTGTAACTTCCAATCATGATCTTGTGTAATAATACGCCCATAACTGCCTTTGACTACTCATAACTATAGTATCAATATTCCAATTTTATAGGGATCCTCTACAACTATTAAGAAAAAGTATCTCTGATGCGAATCAAAAGATGCAAACCGAAGTGCAAGTTGTCTCACACAATAAATTTCTCGGGAGTCCGAGGTCGATCCACAGGAAATTAATAAAGAAAAATTCTTTGAGGTAAGGAAATGATTTGTCACAGCAATAAAGATAATAAAACTTGTTCACAATAAAAAAAAAGAACTTGCTTGGGTTAGGAGATCCACTTTTGGTAATAAATTAAGGAAAAGATTATTTTTTTTATATAACTCAATTGAAATCTATGCACAACGGAGGTTTTAATCGAAAATAAAACATTCAAAGTCCATTTAGAATTATATAAATAGTTATATTATGGTTCCTTTAATTATTTATCAACACCAACACTTGTAAATGCGTTCAAGCATTCATTGTGCCAATCACTTGTCTACAATGAATCAAAAACTCCACTTTACAAGGAGGATTTCTAAATTGATTGGAAATAAAATACAACACATATAATGACCACTTGATAATATATCATTTAAGCACAAGAAAGAAATTATCTAATATTATTTTATTACCAAAAGCTTCATCCTTTCACCCAAGCAAAATGAAAATTAGTTACTCATAAACAAGAAGAAAGAAAGAGAAAAGAAGAAAAAGATGAACATAACTTCAATTAAGAACAAAAGAAAACTACAACAAGAGAAACAAATAATACAATAGTATGATCTTGATCTCTAAGCTAAGATGCCCAAGATGATCAATCAATGCTCCCTTTTATAGAGCTTGAGGAGTACAAAATGACAATGAAGTTATTTAATGAGTGGGTATATGATGGGTGAATGAGTGGAAAATGACAATGGAGTTATTTAATGAATGGGTAGATGATGGGTGGATGAGTGAAAAGTGGCAATGGAGTTATTTAATGAATGAGTGGATGATTAATGAGTGGGTAAATGAGTATTTAGTGAGTAGATGATTAATAAGTGGATGGATGATTATTTAGTGGGTAGATGATTAATGAGTGAGTGGATGATTATCATGCTTGTCTCTCCACTTGTACCAACTAATTCAACTATCTTCACATGATTATAACTCTATTAAAATATCATTTTCTGGAAAAGTAGTCTTCATGAGAGTTGAAGGATTTTTGTCTTAGCTTTCCAATGCCACTAGTTTCAACTTAATACAACTTCTACAGCCCATGTTATGCCCTGATTAGTGCACATTGCTAGGGTTCTAGTGACAGAACCTATTTTCTGACTTCCAGACTCAATTAGCTCCACTAGATGTCTGATTGAGACTTCGACTTCTCATCAAAGTTGTAGAGATTTATCTCAGCTTTCTTACAAGGTAAAATTCATAATTTCTAGATATCTAGAACTCAAAATATGACCGAAATAAAGAAACAGTGTAAAATCTCAATAATGCTGGAAAAGATCAATTAAGCCTAATTTGAACCCAAACTTATAAAACATAACCAAGCTCAATCAATTAAGTATATGGAGAGTGTAAATAATTAAAAATAAGGGTTTATTAATGTATAAAATATGTGATTATCAAATTTTTCTACACTTAGCTTTTCGCACTCCTAGGCAAAACACATAGTGTAACACCCTCCGTAGGGCGTCACATTTTAAAAAAAATAAATAAATCTTAAAACTAATTAAAATTATTTTATAAAAGCTTTGAGTTTCAAAATATGGATTTTAAAATTTCTTATTGCGGAAATACAAACTTACCGGAAATTTTAAGTAAAATGGAAATTAAATTTAACAGATTAACATACACATCACCAATCATTTCATATAAGTTAAAACGTAATATTTACAGACTCAGAGAAACAGTAGTAAACCCAAAGACGGGTACTACTAATAGCACGGTAACAACACTAACGAGAAAAATTCAACCTACATAGTCTGTTTCTTCACCAACTGCATCTTGTTGAAACTTGAAAAACCACTCAATGATGCCGCCACCATCTTCAGAATATTGTCTCCCCTAGGTTAAGAATGTGCTCCGCCTACTATACGAATTCGAAGAATACAAACCAAACAAAAACAACACAGGAAAGAGGTGAGATCCCCTTTCACCAAGCATCAAGATCTGGTAGTAAAGAATAATACGAATGACAAAGTCATTCCATACACACAGATAATCATATTTATAGTCATGTTATCAATTTACAAATATTTCTAACATACATATAACCTAATAAAATAAACAAGTAATAACATTATCGGGATAGATATAACAATTCATACCATATAAAATATCATAACAAGACAATATAAAAGAAAGATCAAACGTCATAACAACATAAATATCACAAATGAAAGGTCACAGATAAAAATCACGGATAAAAAGCATAGATAGAAAGCCCAAATAAAATCACAATAAAAATATCATAGATAAAAGATGACAGATAAAAGAAATAATAAATAAAAGATAATAGATAAAAATAACAAATAGAAGATAATAATGCACCACATATCAACATATACAATAAGACACAATCCTACTCCATGGAGCTAAAGAAAACACAAGTATCAGAGAGAGGAATGATTCGCAAAACCTAATAGTACCACGGCTGCCCCACCAACTATTGCGCTGTCACACGTTGCGTCTATAGCCCCACGACACAGGAATCCATCAATCCAGGCGTGGTGTAGTTCACGGTCTCACGTTGTGGCACTACAGGCAAATGTACTACTAGATTTCACAAATCTCGATTAAATATAGTGTATGTTGAGTACCATAGTGCGCTATCGGTTTACCACGGCCCATGGAGCTACCAACTCATCCACATGTGGGATCCCGTACACTAAAGTCTCCAAGTTCATTAGAACAATGAACCACACTACGTTTATCGCATCGACAACACGATGTGATTCGTCTCGTCAACCAATCCACCAAATACATGGCACACATAACAGATAGATGGAAAGCCTGTACGGGTTCACATTTTCCCGACAATCAGATATAATTTTCAAAAGCCTCATACGGGTTCACATTTTCCCGACAAAGAAATAGATTTTCAAAAAGCATGTGCGGGTTCACATTTTCCCGACAGCATATAGATTTTCAAAAATAATCTGTACGGGTTCACATTTTCCCGACAGTATAAAGATAGTAACGGTCAATCGCGTAGAAATTTTATCGCATTTTCATAATTCCGTCATTTTTACAAACGTTTAAAAATCGCGTAAAGATATTTTTCTGTTTTTAAAATCGCGTAGCATTTTTAATACGTTTTCTCAATCGCGTAGGATTTTTAAATCGTTTTCTTGTCCAACTTCCTTAAATAATTGTTTAAAACAGACAGAAATAATATTTAGTATTTTCAAATTACGTAGAATATTTTTCATAGCGTATACTGTCTTTTGGACATCTTTTCTATCTTATTTATCCATTTTTACTAAAAATTGACAGTATTTTGTTTAATAAATTATAATAATGGTTTCCTAAATTTACCATTTAAAAGTCCTTTTCATTTTTATTAATACCAAATAATTATACTTTTGAAAATTCCTAACGTGCTTCAAAACACACGATGAGCTATACGTTATAAATTTTATGAAGCTACTGTATTTCTTCTTACAGTAAAAACCATTAGTATTAACCTTTTAAACTTAATTCTAACTATTTTATTTCTTTAAAACTCATTGTAGAAAATTTACTTTAACTTGTATTGCTTCTTCTTGATTGAAAATAGCTTGGAATTAATTTTTAGAAATCATGAATGTATTATTTGGCATGTTGGCCGAATTTGATAAAAACTTTGCATTTGATTTCCAAATTATTTTTCACCTTTTAAATACATGTTTAATCTCTTGTATTGTCTACATTGATTTAATCCTTACCCTAGAAAATAGTTTTAGAAATCAAAGTGTTGAAGTTAGACATGTTGAATGAAAATGTAAGGTTATGCCATTTAATTTCCAAATTCATTTTTCTTAATCTAAACAAATGGATATCTTACCAATTCTCTTAGGTTAATTAGGTCACTTTTTAAGAAAATTAAGAGAACATTTTGGTTCCCCATTTGGATCATGGCCGTGAGCCTTGTTAGTGTGTTCTTTGGAACACTCATACAATCCTTGACATATTATTCATATCCTATATTTTATCATGCATTTCTAACACATGCAATATTATCAAAGCTTGTAGACATGCAAATTAAAGCTTGTAGACATGCAATTTATTACAAATATCACATAAGAAGACTACTAACAAATACACAACAACCTACTAGTAAGCACCAAATTATCAAACACACAAATAACAAACACACAAATAATTAACACATCAAAACAAGCACACCACCGAATCCTTATGGATTCTACAAGCACAACCACATATATTCCTCACCACCAACACTTGGTTGATGAGGGTAATCTCCCTCTTACCTCTTGTAGAAACCTCCAAGCCATTGTATGTCTCCTTCAAGCAATTCCTCTCCACCAAGAGCTACTTGAAAAATCAAAGTAAACATACAATATTAATATCTAAGGCTTGAGTAAGGAAAACCATGAATCAAAATATGGTTTAAAAGGAAAGAATAAAATTAATAGTGAAGATTTCATAAACTTCACCTTAAAACCCTACACCTTGAGCTTGAAGAACAAGGGTGAAAATGGATGATTTAGGAAAAACTTCCAACATGAAAGTTCCTTAGAATGGTATGGAGATTCAAGATCTATGGTCATTTAAATTTTTAGAAGCTTGGAAGGGGATTTTTGGTGATTGGCCGAATTCAAGAGGAAGAGAAAAAGGAAAGAAATTTGGTTGCTTGATCTTGGTTCTTTGAAGAAAAAGATATAGAAGAGAACAAATGAAATAAATTGATGAAGATTGTCTCCATTTGGGAGCTTTGGCCGTGAACACAAAGAGAGAAAAGAAGGAAGAATATTTGAGAGTTTTGCTTGATAGCTTTGGAGAAAGATGAAGACTTGGAGAAATAAAAACAAATCTCCTTTGGTTTTTCTAAGCTTTGGCCGTGAATGACCTTGAGAGTAGGTGAGAATGATATTTGGTTTTGCTTCCTCCAAATGCATGGTTGTAAATGCATGGAGAGTAAATGTGAATTGGAGTATTGGAATTGTCTTCCTAAAGGCATGCATTTGCCGTAAATGCATCATGAAGAGAAGCCATCAATATTGACTTTGTCACACTTGGTTAATAAATAAAAGATAGAAAAAAATCAATTGTAACATTTTGCCTTACAAAGAGTTAGCTTTGCCGTAGAAGCAACAAAGAAAAGCCACTAAATTTGACTATTCTTCATTTGTTTAATTTGGCTTTCTAAATGAACTTCCTACGTGAATTCACTTTGGTGAATTTGGCTATTAGAGCAAATTGTTCATTCCTCCTTTACGTAGAACCATTGCATTTCAAGAAGCCTAAATTGGTTTGATAGCTTATTTTCTATTGGTTCTTAAGAATTCAAGCCATTAATCTTGACCAATTTCTATTGGTTAAATATTTACTAACTTAATTCCTATTGGTTGCTATTTTTGTTGACCAATTCCTATTGGTGCACATTGTATATATATATTTTTCTTTTAACATACTTTAACCAATAAACAATAATTATACAATAATTACTGTTTATAAGGTCAGTATACATTGTCCAATGGGTAATAAAATATACATAGATTTTTATCTTAGACTAACAGAGTAGCAATTATTATTGATCATTTTTTTTCTACTGATTACCCTTGATGAGTCATAAAGCGAGTCATCACAGAGAAATTTCTAGAATATGTGACTCACTACGATGAGTCAGTATGATGAGTCATCGTGGAATTTTCTAGAACGGGTGAGTCAGCATGGCGAGTCAGCGTAGATATTTTCTAGAGCAGATGAGTCAGCATAGATATTTTCCAAAACAGGTGAGTCAGCATGGCGAGTCAGCGTAGATATTTTCCAAAGCAAGTGAGTCAGCATGCTGAGTCACTGACTGCATCACAACTGCATCATTGGCTGCATCATAAATGGTGAGTCACAAATGTGCCGAGTCATCGAGAAGCTTCTGAACCGCGAGTCATCTGCGGTGAGTCACAGGCCGAGTCAGCACTTCTGGAACCTTCTAGAAGCTGCTGAGTCATGATGCTGAGGTGTCACGCCACGTGTCATCATCCTATTGGCCCGTTACGATGAGTCACAGCCACCAATTTTGACCAGCTCCTCATTGGTCCACGTGTACAACACTTAATGACTAAACGTGGGTCCCGTAAAATATTTCCGGGTCCGCCGTCACTTATTTATGCTGACTAATAAAATAATATTATAATAATATAAAATTATTTTATTTGACAGTTAAATCCTAAAAAATAAAAGATTAATTTTAGGCTATCATTCAATTGGGTTTAGTAAGATCCCCGCCTCGAATAATTAAAAACAGATTTTCCCGGTCCGAAAAATATTATTTTCCTACCCCGAGCAAATCACACAAAAAGTCCATATAAAATTACAGACGGTATTATCGGACATTAAATTAAGAAGAAAACAATTAAAAATAGCAAAAACAAGAAAAATAGCACGTTCGGACGTAACGGTCATTTTTCCATTTTTTCCCACAACGTAGGTAATCGTCCAAAACGTTCAAATAAAATATCCAAGCAAGCAGTATATATACCAGTATATCTTTCAAAAAAATTAAAACAAGAAATTTCAGAAAAAATTTTTATTTCACCGTCTTGAAGAAAAATATGTAAAATGATTATATAAAATACTAGACAAGATTATACATCGCTTTTGATACAGAAAAATTTAAAACAGTAATTTGATAAAATTTTTATTTTACTGTATCGAAACAAATTAGGTAAAACTACCAAATAAAATAACAAACAGTATTATTTTTCTGTATTTTATACAGAAAAATAAGAAACAGCAAAATAGGGACACAACGGTCTTTTACCCAAAAGTTGGGATGTTACACATAGGACCAGGAAACAAAGAAAAACGACATATACTCAAAAGTTAAAAACACTAAAAGACTTAATTTCTATTTATATTCAAGAATGCAAAAGTTTATAAACAAGAAGAGCAACCAAAAATTCAAGGGATCAAAACATTCATGGGGTAACATTTCTTTGCATCTCAAATCAATAAGCAAGGAAACTTCAGTCGAAAAGTATGAATCAAGAATGATAGATCCTCACAGAATTCACTTTCAATCCCTCAATTATTTAAAAAGTAAGTATTTCACTCTATTCATCCCATGAATAATTGCACTACCATAAGCTTGCTTATCTTCTACTTCTTCGCTACTCAAAAACACATGCACACAAAAAAAAAAAAGACTTTATTCAAGGTTATAATGGGGTCATAGTAAATGAGAGAGGGTAATATGGATATGACAAGTTTAAATACCAAAGAGAATAGAATATCATTAGAGTATAGTTAGAGTGGACAAGATATTTGAGAACATTCAGTTTAAATCTCATAAAGAATAATGACCAATATTTAACTAATGTTTATTGAAGATCAATCCCAAATTAGTGGGTTGAATTCATTATTAGGCCTGAACCTTCTCATTCTCTTCCTATTGTTTCCAAGCACTCACCCTCATTCTAGGTATAGATATGTCACATGGTGTATCAAGAGATTCTAATAATCCTTTGATTGCAGCGGTAGTCAGCTCTCTCATTAAGTTGCTGACAATTATATCTTACTTCCCAATTTTTTTAAAAAAATGTCAACTATCATTCTCCCTAACCAGATCACAACATTGTCCGCAATGTTAAAATATAGATGAGTAAAGGATATAAGATATTACCTGTTATAGCAATTACTGAAAAAAGAAATCTGACACAAATAGAAACAAAGTATGATAAATAAAACCAAAGGTAAAAAAAAAAGTTATAGATGAAGTGTCAGATTTGGCTTGCATTTCATACTGCTTCCCTCACTTCTTCCTTTTGATCAATCTATCTGAGTTATTACTGGATCAAGTTTATAAATAAAAGCTTTTATCAATTAACTCATCAGCAGTGAAAGTAGAAATAAGAAGTAGTCTTGCCGAAAATGTGATAAATTTCTGTTCCAAAACATGGTCAAAAAAAGATAACAAACCAGAAAAAAAATTATTAACATTCAATAAACCTATGAGTTTATGGTAGATGTTCAGTTGGGTCTAAGAGACAATTTGAAAAACTTCTTCCAAAGTACCAAAACCACCTAGTAAGGCAATTAATGCATTAGAGTTTTCAAGCATTGTCTTCATTTGTTCATGCATACCTAAAACCTGACTGCCTCCTAGAAATGCAGAAAGTGATACAACCTCCATTATCCCACAACAACCTCTTCTATATACAACATAAATATTCCTCGCAGCAAGTGTTCGATCAAGAGTGTTTGTTGCGTTTACAAACACTAAACCCTTGTTATACCTTTATGTACAATTTTCATGACATATCTTTATAATATGCCTCATGAGTGCTCTAGTGGTATATCTTTGAGTTGCGTGTCACTAGTGTAACATAAGAACTCCACAAGGATTAGGTACACCCTGCCGAAACAGGCCACAAAACCTTTGAGCCCTTTCTATCCTGCTTACAGAATAGCAGCCCTTTATTTTCTTACAAACCTAATTAAAGGCATGTATTTTAAGAAGATGGTACATGACTGCAGTCATTCAGAACTCGCATAGAGGCCTACTAATTAAAGTAAGTATATGGCTTAGTCACAGTTTCACGTGCACTACAAAGATGAGACGCTTCTATCTGTCCATCAACGCTATAGAGTCTTGGTTCCAAGAACTGGGAATGTAGCACATGGCTTTCTATAGAGCATGGCAAATGAACCTTATTTACAAATCGGTATGCGAAGGTCCACCCTAGTCAATGACGGGTTTGCCACTAGCAGGGGCTCCACACTTAATTAAGAGCATGGTACTCTTTCGATCATCCCTTTTTTTTGTGTGTTTTTGAAGAAGAAGAACAAGATAATATATACATGTTGTGATTGTGGTTCACATCTTCCTCTGGCTTTACATCCAATAACAGCTTAAATGCCTTCTGTGAGTCGAGGATAAGCTTCCCATCCAATTTTCTTATAAATTAGCAAACAATGTCTTTTTGAGCCAGATTCCCAAGGCTATAACGCTTTTGTTCGTCTTTGAAAAGATTCCACAAATTTAGAAGTTCACGATGCACAACTCCACAAGAATGCGTCTCAAGAGTCAATAAGATATCATTTAACGACTCCTTACTTAGTCCATTCTTAATCAAGTAAATTTTATCTTCTCTGATTGCGGAAACCATTCTCAAAGAATAACATTGCTTGTTGCAATTTCATCTTGCACATTTGTGATATACTTACATTCTTTTCGCTCTTCTCCTTTTTTAATCTAAACTTCTACTGAGACTAGGCATGAATGAGCCAAATGAATTTGAGAATTCACCTGCTAAATGGACCTTTACTTCAATTATCCAACGTATATCTTCCGGGATGCCTTTGTCCATTAGCAATCTCAATATTTCACACATGCCTTTGTCGATTTTTGTCAGAACATTTTAAAGGAGGGAAGGAAAATGTTTTTATAGGTTTAAGAGAATGAGATCCATTTTAAAGGAAAAGGATTCAGTTACTATGGGAAACTGAGAAACAAACCAACTCGAGAGTCACGGAGTACCGTTATCTACCACTTAATCGAGAACATAAATAACTGCAAAAAGAAGACAAGAAAATTAGAATAAATTCTATTCATAATAAGGATTAGAAAGAAATATGAGTGCTACCTCATTAACTTGATTTTTCAGAAATGGTTTAAGTATTTATCCATTGACTTTAAACACATTAACATTCCTAGGATTCTCAATGTTCATGGCCCCATGAGGATACACATGTTTGACAACAAAATGACCACTCCACCTAGATCTTAATTTGCTAGGTAATAGATGTAGACGAGAATTATAAAATAGAACTTTTTGACCAAATTCAAAAAAATTTCTCAAAATTGACTTATCATGAAAAGCTTTTGTTCTAGCTTTATAAATTTTTGAGCTTTCATATGCACCATTTCTCAATTCCTCAAGTTCATTTAATTGCAATTTGCGTAACTTGCAAGTATCATCAAGATTTAGGTTGAAAGCTTTAATGACTCAAAATACTTTATGTTCCAATTCTACAGGCAAGTGACAAGGTTTTTGATAAACTAACTGATAGAGTGACATGCCCAAAGATGCTTGAAAGTAATACTGTAAACTCAAAGTGCAGCGTTTAGTCTTAAAGACTAATCTTTACGATTTGAGTTAACCATTTTTTTCAAAATCTATTTAATCTCCCTATTTACTAATTTAACTTATCCATTTGTCTGAGGGTGATAAGGGGTGGCAATTTTGTGCGTGATATCATATTTCTTCATTAAAGATTCAAATGGTTTATTGTAAAAATGTGTTCTCCCATCACTGATGACAGCTCAAGGGATTCCAAATCGACATAAGACATTTTCTTTTAAAAATTTGAGAATAGTTTTATGATCATTGTGTCGGTATAGAATCGCCTTAATCCATTTTGAGACATAATCAACTGCAACCAAAATATACACAAATCCAAAAGAAGATGGAAATGGACCCATGGAATCAATTCCCCAACAATAAAAAATTTCAATGATAAGGATAGGGTTCAAAGGCATC
Source organism: Ormosia emarginata (assembly GCA_029884605.1). Taxonomy (NCBI): domain Eukaryota; kingdom Viridiplantae; phylum Streptophyta; class Magnoliopsida; order Fabales; family Fabaceae; genus Ormosia; species Ormosia emarginata. The sequence continues at coordinate 1,180,508 of JAQQTP010000057.1, read as the reverse complement.
ATATTTCTTTTAGAAATGGAGCCCTTTTTTCTTACAATTTTTGTAATTTTTGCAAAAGGTGTAGCTGTCCTTAAATAAAATAGGCCAATAAAATCCACACTGCAAGATTTTTCTAGCTATTTTCTTTGAAGAAAAATGACCTCCACATGCTTCTAAAAGACAAAATTTAATGATACTACCTATCTCACTATCGGGCACACATCTCTGAAAGATTTGATCTGAACAATATTTGAATAAATATGGGTTAATTTTTTTTCTTTGTAAAAAATTTCCTTCTGTCTTGGTGCATCCATTAAGGCGGCATCTTACCTATTACAAGAAAATTAATTATGTTAGCAAACCAAGGCATTAAATTTATAGAAAATAAAAATTCATTGCGAAAAGAATCATTGATAGGTGTGTTATCAAAATGTGAGTATGTTGTAAGTTTAGACAAATGATATGCAACAACATTTTCAGCTCTTTTCTTATCTTTTATTATGATGTTGAATTCTTGAGGCAACAAGATCCACCGTATCAATCTTGGTTTGGCATCCTACTTAGACATCAAATATCTAATAGCAATATGATCGGTGAAAATTACAATAGAAGAACTAATTAAATAAGATCAAAATTTATCCAATGTAAATATTACAGTAAGTAATTCTTTTTCAGTAGTGGTGTAATTCATTTATGCACTATTTAAAGTTCTACTTACGTAACAAATCACATGAGGCTTACCTTCTTTTCTTTGGCCTAAAACAACTCCAACAACAAAATCACTAGCATTACACATTAACTCAAAAGGCAAAGACCAGTCAGGGGATTGCATAATAGCAGCAGATGTCAAAAGATCGATTAATTTTTCAAAAGATTTTTTACATTCTTAAGTCCAATCAAATTGTGCATCTTTCATCAGAAGATTACATAATGGTCTAGATATGGTACTAAAGTCCTTAATGAATCTTCTGTAAAATCTTGCATGTCCTAAAAAGAAACGAACTTCTCTGACTATTTTTGGGGAAGACAAATGAGCAATTAATTCAACTTTAGCCTTATCAATTCAATTCCTTTAGAAGATATCAGATGACCTAACACGATTCCTAAGGTAACCATGTAATGACATTTTTCCCAATTTAGTACAAATTCTTTTTCTTCGCATCTTTTAAGAACTTTTTCCAAATTATCAAGACAATTTTCAAATGAATTTCCAAAAACTATCAGGTCATCCATGAAAACTTCAAAATAATGCTCAACCATGTCACTAAAAATACTTAGCATACTTAGATGTCACCAAAAGACATTCTTGTATATGCAAAAGTACCAAAGGAGTATGTAAAAGTGGTATTTTCTTAATCCTCTAATGCAATTAGTATTTGATTATAACCCGAATAACCATCAAGAAAACGCAAGGGAAAATGATCTTTTTTACTCACTGCATTTAATTTTTTAAAATCAATACACATATGCTAACTGGATGAGACTCGCGTAGGTATTAATTCACCTTTTTCATTTTCAACCATTGTTATTTCAGATTTCTTAAGCACAACTTGTGTAGGGCTTACCCACTGGCTATTAGAGATAAGATAGATAATTCCAACATCAAGTAATTTAACAACTTCAACTTTAATTATCTCTTTCATGTAAGGATTTAATCTTCTTTAAGGTTGTTGAGATGTTTTAGCATTATCCTATAAATGTATTCGATGTGTACATATTAATGGATTAATGCCTTTTATGTCCTTTAATGTCCATTCAATTGCACTTTTATGCCTTCTAAGTACTTCTGTTAATATACCTTCTTGTTCTCCAGTAAGGGATGAGGAAATTACCACTGGAAAGCTTTGTTCTTCTCCCAAAAATGTGTACTTCAACCCTACAAGTAATGGCTTTAGTTTCAGTGTGGGTACTTCTTCATGGGTATTATCATTCATGAGTTTTAGCTCTTCAAATCTTGGCTTTCATCCCTTGTACTCCATTACCTATGTACAATCAAGCAAAGAGCATATTTCAGAAATATCATCATCTAATTGCATGCCTGAATCAAATGAATTGATTAAACAAATTTCTAATACGTCAGAAGAACTCCTTGTTTGAAGATGATAATCTATAATAGCTTCAATCCCTTCAACTTCCTCTTTTTCATCAAGGACTTCCTGTAGTTGCTTACACATGTTAAAAACATTGAGCTCTAATGTCATATTTCCAAATGTTAGCTTCACCATTCAATTTTTGCAATTTATCAAAACATTAGATATTGCTAAAAATGGACAACCTAAAATAACAAGAATTAACTTGCAACTATCAACCATAGGTTTAGTATCCAAGATAATAAAATTCACAGGATATATAAATTTATCAACTTGTACCAACACATCTTCCACTATTCCTCTTAGAATTTTAATTGATCAATCAACAAGTAGAAGAGTTACAAAAGTTGGTTTTAACTCACCCAAGTTAAGTAGCTGATAAACTGAATATAGAAGCAAATTAACACTAGCACCAAGATTAAGTAAAGCTTTTTCAATTTTGTGTTCTCTAATAATGCTTGAAACTGTAAGACAACCATGGTCTTTATATTTCAAGGCATTATTATTTTGAATGATGGAGCTTACCTGTTCAGCTAAAAAGACTTTCTTTTTCACATTTAGTTTTCTTTTAACAGTGCATAAGTCCTTCAAATATTTGTCATAAGAAGGAATCTGTTTGATAGCATCTAACAAAGGAATATTGACCTTCAATTGTTTCAAAATTTCAAAAATTTAGTGTTATGGTTCAATTTCCTTGAATTGTTTAATGCTTGAGGAAATAGGGGTGAAAGCAAGAGTTTGGTCCCCTTTTGGTCAACTTCTTCATTTTCTTGGGAAATTGGTTCATCATTTCTCTCACAAGATTCAGGAATTTTTTTTCAACAACCTTTTCACTCCTAAGAGTTATCACTGACTTCAATTGATCTATTTGTTGGTTTTTTCAATTACCCTCATTTAGACTGTACTAGCATTTGTGATTTGGTTGAGGTTGAGAAGAAAATTTTTCTTTCTTGTGATTGGTGAGTGCAGAAGAAAGTTAAGCAATAGTGTATTTTATGTCAATCATGGCTTGAGTGTTTTGGTTGTTAATGGCCTCTTGCTTTTTCATGAATGCATGCAATGTTTCTTCAAGGTTTTTCCTATATGGTGGGACAAAAGGTACATATCATTGAGAATTTTGAGAGCTTTGTTGTGCCTGAGGAGGTGATGGTTAAACGAATTGTGAATGATTATTATTCCTCTAATTGAAGTTCGGGTGATTTCTTCATCCCAGATTGTATGAATTTTAAAAAAAAAGAAGTAAATGATTTTTTAAAATTATTCATTGCATTTACTTACTCATGTACAACTTCTTTAAATATAGGAATTTTTAGACATTTATTTGTTGAGTGTCCTAATTCATCGCAAATTCCACAAATTTTTTCATTTTGCACAGATTTGATTTCTGTCACTTTCCCTTATTCCATGACTTCAATCTTTCTAGCCAAACTGGTAAACCTTATATTTAGATCTTCTTCTTGACTAAGGTGATATTTTTCTTTATTAGCACTTGTAAGGTTAGATCTAATTGAATTTTCAGAAGGGTTAGTATCATGCCAAGATTGAGAATTTGAGCCAACTAGTTTAAATAGTCTAAAGCTTCTTCAGGTTCTTTATCAAGAAACTCGCCATTGCACATTGTTTTCACAAATTGTTTGGTTTCAGGTATTAAACCTTCATAAAAGGAGCTTATAGTTTGTCATTTTTCAAAACCACGATGTAGGTAAGAATTTAACAAATCTTTAAAACGTTCCCAACATTGAAAATATGCTTCATTTGAATTTAAAAAAAAAATAGATTTGTCCTTTCAAAGCATTGGTTTTATGTGTTGGAAATTTTTTTTAAAAACCTCACCTTGCATTTCTTACCATGTGTTAATTGATCTTGATTTTAAAGCGTTAAGCTAAGTTTTTACTTTATCTTTTAAAAAAAATGAAACAATTTAAGCTTAACAATCTCTTCAGTGTAATTTTGGTCATTGAAAGTGATACTTACTTCCTCAAATTCTTTTAGATATAAATATGAGCTTTCAGATTCTAAATCATGAAAATTAGGAAGTAAAGAAATCATACTTGGTTTAAATCTAAAATTGTTGGCATTGAGTGGAAAGATAAAACATGGTGAATTAGAATTTCGAGGTGGTTGCAAATATTCATGCATGACTCACAATGGTTGATTTTTATGTTCATTATGTACACATTTATTTTCAGTTATTATGTCAATTGTGTGTGATTCTAATTCAAACAAATCAATATATAAAGTACCAAGATTAATTTTAACCAAACAACCAGAATTTGAATCACGATATCAATTAAGTATAAATAAATAAATAACTTGAAGTAAAAAATAATAATGTACAAGTCAGTAGTATAAACCAGTCATTAAATATTAAACATAAATAAATAAATTAGTAAGTTAAAAAGCATAAATAAATGACATAAATAAATTAGTAAGTTAAAAAGTTAATAAGTTAGAAAGTTAGTAGGTTAGAAAATTAAAAGAGTAGAGAAAGAATATACCAGATAGTGAAGTTTACTTAAAGAAAGAAAATCTCAATAAATTAAAACTTCAAATCAAGTTCCCGGCAACGACGCCAAAAATTTAATGCGGATTAAAAGATACAAACTCAAGTACAGGTTGCCTCAAGTAATAAATTTCTCCGGACTCCTAGGTCGATCAACAAGAAATTGATGAAGAAAAATTCTTTGAGGTAAAGAAAGAATTTGTCACAATAATAAAGATAATAAAACTTGTTCACAATAAAAAAAAACTTGCTTGAGTTATGAGATCCACTTTGGTAATAAATTAAGGACAAAATTATTTTTTTTATAACTCAATTGAAATCCACATACAATGGAGGTTTCAATCAAAAAAATAAAACATTTAAAGTCCATTTAGAATTGTATATGTAGTTATATTATGGTTCCTTTAATTATTTACTAACACCAACACTTGTAAATAGGTTCAAGCATTCATTGTGTCAACCACTTGTCTACAATGAATCAAGAACTCCACTTTACAAGGAGGGTTTCTAAATTGATTGGAAACAAAATACAACACATATAATGACCAATTGATAATATATCATTTAAACACAAGAAATAAATTGATCTAACCTTATTTTATTACCAAAAGCTTCACCCTTTCAGCTAAGCAAAATGAAGATAGTTACTCATGAACAAGAAGAAAGAAAGAGAGAAGAAGAAAAAGATGAACATAACTTCAATCAGGAACAAAAGAAAACTACAACAAGAGAAATAAATAACACAATAGTATGATCTTGATCTCTAAGCCAATATGCCCAAGATGATCAACCAATGCTCTCTTTTATAGAGCTTGAGGAGTACAAATGACAATGAAGTTATTTAATGAGTGGGTAGATAATGGGTGGATGAGTGAAAAATGACAATGAAGTTATTTAATGAGTGGGTGGATGATTATCATGTTTGTCTCTCCACTTGTACTAACTAATTCAACTATCTTCACACGATTATAACTCTATTAAAACCTCATTTTTTGGAAAAGTGGCCTTCATGAGAGTTGAAGAGTTTTTCCTTAGCTTTCCAATGCCACTATTTTAGCCAAATGCAACTCTTACAGCCCAAGTTATGCCCTGATTAGTACACACTGCTGGGGTTCTAGTGACAGAACCCGTTTTTTGACTTCCAAGCCGAATTAGCTCCACTATATATCTGATTAAGACTTTGAACTCTTCATCAAAGTTGTAGAGCTTTTCTCTCAGCTTACCTACAAGGTAAAATTTATAATTTCTAGATATCTAAAACTCTAGATATGACCGAAATACAGAAACAATGTAAAATCTCAGTAATGTTAGAAAAGATCAATTAAGCCTAATTTGAATCCAAACTTACAAAACATGACCACGCTTAATCAATTAAGTTCATGGAGAGTGTAAATAATTAAAAATGAGGGTTTATTAATGTATAAAATATATGATTATCAATCTCCCTATCTAACCTATATAAATACTAGACTCAATCACCTCTAACAGGTATCTATTGCACTTTAGCCTAAACCCTAATTGCGCATAGTTTGGCTTGAGCATTGGAGTGCTTTTGTTGGTACCAACCCCCCGTTACAATACGCTTTGTCGCTACTACGCACTTAGGAAAACATTAGTACATGTCTATCCAAGTACAACTCAGTATCTACTACTAAACAAAAGTGCTAAAAAACTTTTAGATGAAAAATAAATTGTTAATTTGTTATAAATAAAGCATTCATAAGAATGTCTAAGCAAGATTTGAAACTCATTCATAAATGATAAGGAAATAAATATTGCTACACAAAGAGAAGGGAGTTTTTGTCAATAAGCAAAGAAAAAGTAATGAGCTGATTAATTTGAAATTCAAATAAATAATTTACCTTAACATAAATGACCATAAAATTCATAAAATTTAATTAACTTCAAAAAAAGAAAAAAATATTTCTCTAGTAAAAAAAATGGAATAATGCTAGAAATAATTTTTTTTACACCCTTTATGTATAGAATTAATTTCTGTTTGGGTGTCTAATGGTATGGCTCTAACTACGTTTTCAATGAGATCTAAAACCCTATTCACATAAATTATTGCTAACTTAGTCACACCTCATAAAAAAAATTAGCCAAAAAAAAGGGAAATCAGTGATAGAGTTCATCACAAATTAAAATTAAATGAAGTTAAAAAGAGCAAGATAACCAATTAAATGAAATTCAAGGCAATTCGTGTTAAATTGGTATTTGAGTTGATATAAAGTTATAGCAATTCACTTCGGGCTAATTTATGTTATCAAGTTACCAGGAAGTACTTCCAATAAACTTTGGTTCGAGACAAACAACAATAGCTAGCTCCAAATCTTCAATACATTGAATAATTAATTCTAAGTGTAATAGTTCAACAAAATGTAACCAACCATTTCACCTCAATCAAGTGTCAATCTTTATGAACAACATGAAGAACTTTTTTTTTTGGTCAAAAATCACAAAGAAGAAAATGAATATCATCACTGACCTCTATACAGGTATCATCTATACACAAATCGAATCAACCATAACCATGGCTCCATCTGATTTGAACATATCGCCTAATGAACATGTGTAGCCCCACAAGTTCTATTCATCCTCACTCACGCTCTATCATCTTCTCCAACTTCTCATCCTTTTCCTTCAAGGCTTTTGCCATGCCCTGTTGTGTAACACCCCAAATTTCCTATCTCTTAAACAGTAATTTTGACAGTTAATAGAATTTTACTGTTTAGTAATTTCTGTGCAATGTAAAATTATTTTGTTTATTCTGTCAGCGTATTTGATCGTTTTGAGTTATTTACTCTGTGTCAGGAAAATAATAATTTTTGAGCCGGGGAAAATTTTACGTAATTTAATTATTACTGTTAAGTTTTAATTATTTTACGTAATCTGATTTGATATTTGTGTGTTTTCTAATAATTGTGATTTTTGTATATGATTATGAAATTTTTTTACTGTTTGTGGGCACAGGGGGTGTATGTGGGCCCAGGTGGGTCTCGCAAAGTGAAAATTTTTCTACGCATAGAAAAATTTGTACTGTTTAGACGGAGACAGGGGATCTTACTAAACCTGAATCCAGAAACAGTTTTAGAAAATTTCTTGTACTGTGTTTTGTACTGTATTTATTTATCGGGCGATAAAAATACAGTAAATATATTCTTTCGTGGGGTTTTAGCAGATAAAAATAGAAATTATACTATTAAGTCAATATTAGTGATTGTGACAATTTTTGATGGACCAATAGGAAATAAGTCTAATATTGAAGACTTTGATATCAACCGTTGATTTAATCGACGGTAAAGACTTGATCTTGATTTAATCAACGGTGGAGATGGATCAATTATGACCATTGGATATGGATTTAATCAATGGTAGAGATTTGGTCTCAAAAAGTGACAAAGACCATTTATGACCATTGGATGAATAATTAATCAAGGGTGAAGATTTGGTCTTGTAAAGTAACAAGGACCATTTATAACCATTGGATGTTAATTTAATCTATGGTAGAGATTTAGTCTTAAAAAGTGACAAAGACTAATTATGACCCTTGGATTAAAAGTAAGAAGGAGTAATCTTAACCCTTCATTTTTGGAGATGCATCTAATGGCTAAGATTTCAAGGAGAAAGATCCAATGGCCTAGATTAAGTCTTCTAATCAAAAGTCTACCTAAATCCTAACCATTGAATTAATCAATGGTCTAAAATGCTCTAAATGGTGGCTTGAAAAAGATGACAACATTATTGCATGCATAATGCATGAGGGGGGACGGTTTTGTGAAGCATTTTGGAGCTAAAGGAAAACTTTATGTCATTGTTAAGTGGTCTTGGTCAATTATGCATCATTGTTGAATTATTTGCACTCTTTGAAGAAGCATGGAGGGGGGGACGGTTTTTGTGGTTGCTTTAGAAGCTAAAGCAAATTTTGAAGACAATAATTTATCACCTTGGTCATTATTGACCATACTTCATCATTCTTGAACTTTCCTTCAAGCAAAACTCTTAGAAAAATTTCTCTCCTTCTCCTTCTCTAAGCTCACGGCCATGGCACCATAATCTACCCTCCATCACTCAAAAATTTCATCCAATCTAGTTTATTGAATCCTTACCTTATTCTAAGAACATATCTAGTCATGAGTTTTCTCTAAATCATTCATCTTGATCTTCAAATCCAAGCTTCAAGATTCTACCAAAAATGATAAATTTCATATTTCTTCTTCTAATCTTCTAGTTTTGATTTTCTAAGCCATGATTGAACCATGGTTTACCTATTTCTACACTTGTTATTGATTGTAACATTTGTTTATGATTTTTAGGAATTTTCCCAAGGAGCTTCACGAAATTTGTGGAAGGAAAAACTAAGTGTTTTCACTTCATCCTTTGTCTTAACCAAGTCTAAGAAGTTTTTCTCTCACAAAAATCAAAAATTCCATCTTTTGTTCTTCAAGAGAAATTTCGGCCATATCATCCAAAATCACCATCCAATCCTTTTTAATTTCATCCAACCATAGATCTTGAATCTACATGATATTCTAAGTAATTTTCATGTTGGAGATTTTCTCTAAATCATCTATCTTCAACCTTGTTCTTCAAGCTAAAGATTGAAGCTTTAATGGTGAAGTTTGTTACTCTTCACTTTTCTTTTGATTTTCAAGGTTCTAACCATGATGCACATCCATGGTTTTCTTATTCAAGCTTAAGATACTAATAAATATATGTGTTGTTTTGTGTTTAAAAAACCCTTGGTGGTGAAGGACTTGAAAAAAGAAGCAAAACAAAGAGCTTTTGAGGATTTTCAAGAGGTAAGAGGGAGATCCACCTCACCAACCAAGTATGGTGGTGAGAGATGGTTTAATATTTGGTGGATGGTGAATCCATGTGAGGATTCATATCCATGGTCTTGTAATTTATTTGTGGGTGTTTATGTGTTTTAATTATTTGCCTATGCTTGATATGCTATGCATGATTTTATGGCTTTGATGGTATGCTTTTATAATGCATGATGAGTATATGGCATACTTATAGTACTTATGATGAAATATGTATGTGTATGCCATGATGTATTGATAGAAAAGAAATCAATTTTTGGCTCCAAAAGCCAAGGAAGGGCTACAGTTTTGATGCCCATAATTAGAGTTTCATGTTGAAATTTTTCAAGAACAAGAAAATTAATTTGTTTAATGAAAATTATGAAGTGGAGAAAAATAAATTTTCTTGGTTCTAAAGGCTATGGAATTTTTCGGCCAAGACACCTCAACATAGGTGTTTATAACTTAATATTTCATGGAAGAATAAAATTGGATTGATTTGAAAAATATGAAAAATAAACAAAGGGTTTGTTTTCAAGAAGAACAAGAACACGGTTTTGAAGGGATTTTTATTAATTTATTTTATGTAAAAAGTTTGTAAGTGTTTATTAAACTTGATTTTGAAAAATGAAACAGGCAAACGTTGATTTTAAAAATGATTTGCAAAGAAAGTGAAAAAGGATTTATAAAGAAAGTAAAAATGAATTTGAACAAATGGGTTTGGTTTTTATGACCATCGGTATTTCGGTTTTGAAAACAAAGATTTTAATGGTTTTGTTTATGTAAAACCATATCAATTTAGAAGGAAAGATATTTGATGGTTTCAATGGCTAAGTACCACGGTTTTTGAGGGCTTGTAATGCCTTGATTTTTATGGAACAAAGTGATATTTTACAAAACGAAGTGTTTTGTCACTCGAAAGATTTGACAGTTTTCAATGAACACGCTCACGATTTTTGAAAACTTACGGATACCTTGATTTTATAACGAAATGATTTTCGCACAAGAATTTGGAAAGGGAATTAGAGCATTTATCACTTGAGAAATCAAGTTTTTGTAAACGAAAATGTTTTCGAACTTCAATTTATTTTGAAGAAGGTTGTGTTTGGAAATGATTTGGGAAAAATGAAGAATATAATGGTGTTTTGAAAATTTACTAATGTATAACTGATTTTCGAGTTTTGAAGTACGTTAAGGAATTTTAAGATTTGAAACATTGATTTATATCAATGGAAAAGTGATTTTGTGGATTATATTTTGGAAAAGGATTTCTTGAGTAAAGAAATGTGGAAAAAGATTTTCTTGAGTAAGAAAATGTGTTAAATAAAGTATAAAGTCATATTATTTTGAGAAAAGTGGAAATGAAATTTTTGAAGAGTGAGAAATATTTTCTGTAATGGAATTGTGGTGAAAAATTATTTACGTATCTTAAAAACGTAATTTTTAAAGTACGTGGTTTGAAATACAGTAAAATATTTCTAAGTATTTGGAAATACAATAAAATATTTTTACGCGATTTAAAATACAGTAAAATATTTCTACGCGATTTGAAATATGGTAAAATATTTCTACGCGATTGGAGATGCGTTGAAATATTTTTAAGCGATTTGAATTACGTTTAAATATTTTGAGAACGATGAAAAAGTTTTAAATATTTTACGTAATTTAAACTACTGTTGAAAAATCACTACGTGATTTAACAGCCATAGAATATTTTACGTGATTGTGAAAATGACAGAAAACTGCTATGAGATTTGGAAAGTGTTTTAAATATTTTGAGAATGATGAAAAATGATTTACGAGACTTAAAAGAATGATTTTTAAGTTACACAATTTTGAAACAGTGGAAAAATACTATGCGGTTTGAGAAACGTATGTTTTTACGCGATTGAGAAAAATGTTAAAAAATTTGTACGTAGTTTAAAAGTGCAACAGAAGAGTTGCGGTATTTTGAAAATGTAACAGAAATGTTACGAAATTTTGTAAACGTAACAGTAGTGTTATGGTATTGTGAAAACGTAATAAAAACGTTTTGGAATTTTAAAAACGTAACAAAAGTGTTACGGTATTGTGAAAATGCAAAAGAAGTGTTATGGTATTGTGAAAATATAACAGAAACTTTTTTGGATTGTGAAAACATAACAGAAATGTTACACGATTGTGAAAATACGGTAAAAGTGTTTTATAACTATGAAAACATGATAACATGATTTTGTTATTTAAAAATACAGTATGATTACTGTAAAACTAGTGTATGGACACTGTTTGTGAAAACAACGAGTTTTGCCTGTTATTGGCATGTGGTGCATTTTAGATGCATTGGAAAAAATATGCGTTGAGGCATATGATTTAATTGAACAAACGAATTTGAAAAGAATGGCCCTTGTGGTTGGACTTGCACTGATATATTCGTGCATTGTATAAACTATATCTGAGAAATTATGAGATATACCTGTGATTGGTATTATACCTGTGATTGGTATTTGGTGCATTATACATGCATTGGAATGGTCCGATGAGGACTGGATATGGCTGATTACCTAGGAGAAACACACCTCTTGAGTGGGTGCGATATGCGTAGTGTAAGTCACTCGTTGACCTTGGGGGCATCGGGGTGCAGGTTGCCCACAGTGGGCAGTGAGTCGCTCTACTGTATCTGTAGGTTAGACCGATGCAACACACCGATGATCTTGACCGAGACACTATCCATAATCAAGATCTAATAAAGACTGTCGTGTATGTGCTAGATGTGCAAAAATTAAAATGAGAATTAAAGCACATGGTCTGAGGCACGTGGTACCGGCAGGTCTTTTCGATCATTTTCTCTGAACTTGAGTTTAGCTCCATGAAGTAGGAACATTGAGTCTAAATACACATGCATTTTATGAGTACATTTATATCTGTGTGATATATTAATTAAGGAATATTGGCTATGACAATTATTTTGAATACTTGGATGATGATGATAATAATGCTGAGGGCATTATCGTAATTGTTGTTTATGATAATTGAACTGATAAATGATTGGATGATGATAGTTGATTAATATTGATGACATGATCATAATTATGGTATGATCTATCTGTATGATATGCTGCTTATGTTATCTCTGTGCTGCCATGTTGGTATTGGTGTAGGTGATCTCACCTCTTTGTTATATTGTTTTGTTGTGTTTGTATTGTAAAAACTATATAGTAGAAGGAACGAGTTTGTCTTAGACATAACGGGTGACAAATACCTCTGCGTTTGGAAACAACATCAGAGAATGACCTTTCCAGATTGGATAGCTTACAATGTTGACAAAGAAGAGATGTCTGAGGACAAAGTACAGATGTAGAACAGATGTATGATGCTTCAAGATGGATACACAACAGAATATATATGTAGAGTTATTTTTATTGTTAGTGTTGTACCGTGCTATTAAGTAGGACCCGTCATAGGGTTTGCTACTATTAAAAAAAAAGTCTGTTAGTTAAATATTTCTCTTTAAATTGTTAAATATTAATTGGTGTCAATATTGTATATTAATTAGTATAAATATATTTTTGGTATTACCTATGAACTTCGGTAAGTTTATGTTTCAGTAAAAAAAAAAGAAATTTTAAAACCCACCTTTTATAACTTAAACTTTGTGTGAACTTCTTTTCAGAATATGAGTCAGGAGTCAGACATGTGATACCCTAAGGAGGGTGTTACATGTTGAACAAAGATGCCCATTACCTATTTTTGTTATTGAGTGAAGCTTCCCTTGCTGGAAATTTTGGTTCAAGACCAAAATACAACAATCCAAGATTCCCTGATTAATTTAATCACAAATATGGCATACACAACATTATAAATTAGGTTATAGTGTTAATTGGAAAAGATAATGATGAGACAACCATGATTGAATCCTTGAAAGCAATCCTGAATGATGTGAAGTTATTCCTATCCCATTTTAGTTTGCTCTTGCTTTAATATCAATAGAGTTACTACATGCACTAGGGTTGTTAAGAATAGGGGCCTAACCCTTGTGTATATTTTCTCATTAAAATGAGCTAAACATACCTATCATGGTAAGCTTATACACAGAACTCTATAACAAAATTCACTTATAAACAGTGTTTAATAACAACAGACCTAAACAATAATAATATTGATGACTATTTGGGCTAAAACAACAAGCTCTAATTATTTTCACATTCAATTAATCTGATTTTTTTTCGGTGAAGAGTTTAATTTGGGTTTTATAAAATATGGCATTGACTTATGCTAGTGCACATAAAATAATTCAACATTCTCCTACTTGGACTGCATAAGTCAAATCATTTTTAATCTCCAGATTAATAAAACAATAGATGGCCACAACAATATGTCAAAATCGAGTTAGCACTCTCAACCACAGGTCCAAAATGAGACTACAAGTACCTTAACAATTCAAAGAATCATATTCGAAGTAATACTAATATCATACATGCAAGATACTCATATTTTAGTAACCCAAAAAAATGTGGTATATGATTAATGGAAAAGTACAATAAAATTGCAGGCTTGGCTATTGACACTCCCAAATACTTATCCACACTCCCCACTAACAACTTATAACTTCTATTACCAAAATTACCCTCACCAAAGTAAATTATTTTTATTAAAATAAAAATTTAATTAAGTGTATTAATATTTCTCTATTCACACTCTTCAAAATTAGTTATTTATATTTATGCAAGCATTCGAAATTTCAAACAAGAAATCATGCATATAGGAAGCATTCATAGTAAAAACTAAAAACTAGGTAAAATGCATAGGTTTTCAAAGTAAATAATGAAATCCTATAACAACTTAACATGTTTAACATCAAAGTAGCCAAATAAAAATTTAACATCCAATAAAAAAGGTATATAATACTACTCATAAAAAACAAGTGAATGTCAAAAGCCTATTTCCAAGTGCATTATCTTTAATCATCAAATAAAAGCCTGGGAAAAAAAAAAAAGAAGAAAAGATAACAATGGTGAGATATCACCATAAATTTTAATTATAACATATTGGAAACAAGGATTACATAACGAAGGACATAAATGAATCATACTTGAAAGCTTTTTTTAAATCTCACACAGCAAAGGATGAAGTTCCCAATTCAAGGTTTCTCAATTCTCACTTCTTCAACTTGGTTAAAAAAGCTGGCCATAGCTTTCTTTGGACAAGTACTACAATAATGACCACCATCTTTGCTTATGCTACATTTTCTTTCTTGAGCATAGTGAAAAGCCTTTGTGAGATTGAACTTTAGGCTCAAGAATCACAGGAGATGAAGTATTCACAAATTGAGAAATTTGCTTTCTCACATTTTCTTTTTGACTAAGAGGCAACTCTTTATATTTTGATTCCAATTCTTCAACAAGTGTAACCCATTGCTCTTCATGATCATCACCTCCTTTGTCAATGTTGGAAAAGATTTGTTGTCAATTCTCCATTGTGAATGCACATCATCAAGTTCAAAAACTTGTTTTCCAGCCTTTCCAATTTTGTGTGCACAAAGAAGACCCATAGTCTTGAAAATTTGATCTTTACATATAGGGACAAGAAATCGGAAAATGCTAATTTATATTGTTTGAAAAGCATCTCCAATGCATATATAGATACACAAGTAACAACATTTTTGAAATAAGGAATGAGAAATTCTTGGGGTGCGCGAGTCCTTTCACTAGAAAGTCTAGTTGTGATTTCTTGAAATTGATTTTGAATTTCTTGACAAATTTTATCTTTTACAACACGATGATCACCACTAGAAACTTGAAGATACCTTTTCAAATTTACGTGTGCACCCTCAGCTCTTGATGTTACCCGATTCCCAGAGTGAGTATAATTCTCTGTCCATGCACTTACAAACTTTTCTTTGTAAGGAAGCCAAGTATTCTTGATGTAATTAAGAATTTGAGCATACCTTCTATACTGATTTTCAAAACGACACCAACTTTCATAAAATGATGTCTCATCCACAGAGTTTATCAAATCTGTCCAATCAGAAAGAAAAGCTTCCCAATTAGCTGTCTCCTCAAAGTGACGCTAGCAATGTGTAAGAATGTTTTTCTCAATATGCCAAACACAAAACATATTTGCAATTCTAGGGAAGACAAAATTTATTGCATTCATCAGTGATAGTTCTTTATCTGTAACAATAACAAGTGGATGATTTTCAACTTCCAAAATTTGACTAAACATTGTTAGTGCCCACACATAATCTTTTTCTCCTTCATTTTGCATGAAAACAAAGCAAGAGTATAAGGAAGTGTCAAAACTTGAAACCCCTATAACATCAAGTAATGACATTCTATAACTATTGGTCTTGTAAGTGCAGTCCATGATAAAAATATTTGAGTAGCTCTTTGTCAATGCAATGGAAATAGGATGTGCCAAAAACAAATATATCAAATGCCCATCTTGGTCATATTCAACATCATGCATGAAGCCACCCTTACCAAGTTCTTGTATCAAAGCTTGAATCATTCTGCGACCTGCTAAGCTTTCCTTTATGATTTTAGCTCGTGTTGTACAAAGTTTTAGAGATTGCTCAAAGGTTGGAATTTTTCTCACAAAGTGAAGTAAGTATTTGTCGGGGAGGTATTCTAGCCATGGTAATCTCGTTGATTTGAAGAAACTTATGTTTTGAAAAACGACGAGCATAGGCATGTCTTAAAATATCATTTGATGACTCATGATTGTGTGACAATTTTTTTATCTCAACTCTACAAGTGCCATCTTGTTTCTTTCTTCCACAAATTTCGAAAGGACAATTTATGAGCCGAGATGTTGTCTTTCTTTTGCTTTGTTCTATTGAAATATTAGAGCCTCTATAATTTCCACCTCTATCACATCTAACAATTACATATCTATATTTTTCAGACCTTCGAATGGTTGTTGCATTTACTTGTGAAAAACCAATGTTGCAAACACTGTCAAGAAACTCATCTCGATTTTCAAATGACTTCTTTTAAAGCTCAAGAAAATTATTCTTCATGATATTTTCTTGATAATCAGGATTAAATTATTTGTAAAAAATGAGACATAACATAAAAGGATCAACAAAAATTCCAAAAGTTTAAAAGAATCAACATATTCCTTTACAAATTTTTTTTAAATAGACAGTTATTAAGACAACTCATCAGATTAAGGCTTTTGGGCCTTTGGCCCATTTTAAGGGGTTACTCTGTCAAACATCTAGATAGAAGGATACTATGCTTTTCTTCCCTTTCTTTTGCAGTTTCACTTTAAAGGAGGATTTCTTGTGCTCTTCTCAATATTATCCCTCCAATTCTAATAACATACAATTAAGTGAGTGTGGGGAAAGAAGGAGACTATGTGCATGTGCATGTGTTAGACAGAGAACAATGTAACACATACAATAAATAAAAGACTTCTGTATAACCATATATGTGTTGGGAGTTTGTGTTGCCATTAGCATAATAAAATAAAATAACAGAAACTATAAGAAGTGTTTGAAATTATTCATTGCTCATTCTTGTTTCAGCATATGTTAGAAGGTCACAATGAACCAACTAATTAACATGAAACACTATATAGCAAAGTTCTAGTCTTCTGGGCACTTAATCAAAATTTGATGATGTTACAGTTACCTACACATTATATAGGTTATTTTCTCAGTATCAGCGGCCTTGGTTTTCTCTTTCTCTTCTTGTGTGAAGCATACGACCAGCATAGCATCATTTTGACCAGCATATATAAGCACATACCTGATGAAAGCATTTCAAGATAAGAATTCAACTCCAACTCCAAGCTATTTTCACCATCAGGGCAAGGAACTTTAGCGGAATCCATGTTTTCATCTTCAACTTGTTGCTGCTCATTCATCTAAAATCAACAAATTTGTCAGACTTATGAATAGAAACAAAACAATGAAGAAGAAAAAAATAAAAAAATTAATAGATTTGTGAAAAGAAACAAAATGACGAAGAAGGGAAAAAAAAGCATTGCCTTTAAAAAGTCAAGAAAGAAATAGTGGATTGAAGGGCTTTTGCGCATAAAAAAAAGGCTGGAAGTAATTGAGATTAATTGGGACTCTAAATAGGTAATTATTAATATAGTTAATTAAAATTTAATTTTAATAAAAAGTTATTTTAGTAAGGGTAATCTTGGAAATAGAAGTTATAAGTTATTAGTAGGGACATTTGGGAGTGTCAATAGTTCCACCCTAAAATTGTATGTCAATATATGATTAAAGTATAATTATCAACAAAATGACCTAATCATCCACTCAAGATGCATTTTGAGATTTAACAATATTATCTCATCACAATAACCAAACAAAACTGGGTCCAAAATGTCTCCATTACATGTCATAATATAAATAAATAAAAATTACAAAAAATAATAATAATATCATATGATAGTCATAATAACAACAACATAGTTATTTAACATCTCGAGACATAATAACAACTATGAGATCACTATAAAACTACAAAATAAATTTTCATTAACCCAAAACATTAAAAGATCCCACTAGACTCGTATAGGTTGCACGATCAACAAAAAATTGACACCTAAACCTTTAGTTAGGGGATCTTTGGTACCCTATAAATATCTCATGACTTGCTTTGCAACTTGCCAATAAGCCACACCATGTTTGCTCTAGTATGTCCCAAGTAAGCTAACAACAAAAATAATATCAGAACGTATACAAACCTCAACATACATGAGGCTGCCAATAGCGGAAGCATATAGAACCTTCTCCATTTCAACAATTTCTTTACCATTCTAAGGACACTACGTGTTAGAGAGTCTCTCACCTTTTTGAATGGGTACAACACAAGGATTATAAAATTCTATATTGAATCTATTCACAATCCTTTCAATATAACATTTCTAAGACAAGCCAAGAATACCTTGAGATATGTCACAATGAATCTCAATGCCCAAAATGACAAAGGCATCATGCTGTCAATATTTGCTTAGTCTTATAAAGAAAACCAATACCATTACTAGCCAACAGTGCATTCTTAACATATAAGACAAGAATAACGAATTTGCTCCTACTTTTCATCAAATAAATACATTGATCAACATATTACAACTTGCTTGAAACTCTACTATTTCTCAAACACCATTCTTTCTCAAGGAAGCCAATTCATCTTCCATAGCAACAAACTATTGTGAACTATCAAGACTAGAGATGGCCTCCAAAAAGGAAATAACACCATAATACTTAATTGACTTAAACTCATGTTCTTGTAGGTATACGACATAATCTCTGAATCTAGTAGACTTAATGGGTTTAGGAACTCATTTAGATTTTCTGGGTAGAGTCACAATGACATTTGGGTTATGTACGACAACACACTCCCCTTTGAAATCAACAACACCTTGCTTCTAAGTCATGTTATGCTCAAAGGCAAGGGATCTCCTTTTTATACATTCAACGTAAGTATCAAGATCAAAGAATTCTAATTCATAAAGAATATTCTCTTTGGTCAACCTCTCCATTATCTCCTTATAATTAGAGATATTCCCCAAATGTCTATGCTACAAGATGGAAGAGCTTTCAGCAACTCTACTAGGCTTATTCCTAACAAAATTATTGACATCTAAATGTCATTGATCAACAAAAAGGAGATCAATATCTAACATACATAAACGATTAAGCAAATTCTAGAACTAACAATAGCAGCATCATAATATAAAAAAAAAAAAATCTTTTCATTTCTAAAGCAAAAATAGTAGCTACAACTATCCAAGATAGAAACTTAAATTAAGTTCCTTCTCATAGAAGGTATATATAAACAATATTTTTTTAAACTAAATTATGTCCAATACATAAATTTAAAGAAACAACTCCTATATGCTCTACTTTGATACTAGCTCTATTTCCTACCGTGATATTCAACTCCACTTCACTTATTCTCTTCCTACTTATGAGCTCCTTTCTTTTTCTTAAGTCAACTCTTAAACTTCAAATAATTAGCTTGTTTATGGCCAAATGTGTCATAGAATTTGCACTTTACATTGTAATAATACTTGGGTTTATCATCAGAAACTTCACCAGCAGACTATTGCCCATAAGGATGTCCAGGTTTATCATTCCCCTTCTTCTTTAAATTGAGGCATATTGTTCTTAACTTTGAGAAATTTCTTCTAGTCACCACTCTTTTGGGAAGCAAATTGAGCACTATAGGCCTTGCCTTTCTTCATTGTCTCCTCATCTTAAGTAAGAATAGATATCAGTTCATCAATACTCCATTCCTCTTTCTGAACATTGTAAGAAGCCCTCAAAACATCAAAATTAGTCAAAAGAGACTTAAACACCTGTTAGGTCATAAATTTCTCTCCCTACTCCACTTTCATGAACTTTCACTTGTTGTACTAATTCAAAAGCTTCATGACATGCTCATGAACACCACTTATTACTCTTTGTCAACTAATAGAGGTAATAGACCTTTTCAGATTTATCAAATTTCTTGAACTTCTCACCAGCATACTTGAGATTCCCTTAGAGCTATTAGTTTCAAGAATTCTCTATTTAATGGTTTTATCCTTGTTATACTTCATGCTCACTAAGCAAACTTTATTGGATTGAGCCCATCTTTAATGTTTCATTATGATTGCAGTTGAAAACATATATGTGGGCTTCAAAGGGTCGTCTTCAGTGAGAGCAACATCAACATTAATGATAACCAGAAATAATTTCACAAACTTAACCCGATCTTCATAATTGGGCCCATTCATTTTGTCAAAGCATTAATTTGCACATGTAAAGCTAAAATCGATTCATTATAGGGGTATTTTATCAAGCATATCAATATATATAAGATTTGAGCACATAACTACAATGGAGCTCTATCATACAATTGTAATCCCGTTTAAGAGTTCTTAAAATTACAACGTATGAGTAAATTCTCACAAACATTAAAATCATGTCCTTAAAATTAGTATCGAGAGGATATTGAAAACTATATAGACACAACCTTTAATGTTTTTAACAAATCATAAGGAATTATACTAATGAAGACAAATTGATAAAGTAAGTACATCATTTACCAAATTCCTAATGTAACATTATAACAACATTATTGATAAAATGACATATTGCCATAATTGGTCCTGCAAAAGCGAGCTCATAATCATGCAAAGTATCACAACATAGTTCCAAAATATTCCATATAATAGTAGTTTTCAATGTATTACGTAATATTTTATGCTTAAAATAGGTCATAATTGATTTCAGTAATCATGTCAAGCCACTTTTGATAGAACATAAATTATAACATGTTCAGTAGTGTCACAATTATGCCCATAATTTTCCAAATCAAAATTCAAAAAGTATCAAATATCTATATAACATACAACTACCGAAGGCTTTTTAATACTGTACACACTTCTATTCATGGACAGGTGGCATTATTGAAGAGATTTAAGGGACAATGTGGTGAAATTCAATTTGTGACCGGCTCTAGGTGCCTTACTTAAACAGTCACGTGACATGTTAGCTAGTGCTTAAGTATGTTTGTTCTTTTCCCAATTGCCTAATTTCCTTTCAATTGACCCATTTGGCCACTTGTGTTTTATATTTTCAAAATTGCCAAATTAGGGTAGCATAGGCTATTGGATGGCTTCCACAGTTTCTTAGATTGTGTTATCATCTTCAACTGTGTGGTCGGGGACACGTGTGAGCGATGGGAGGCTTCTGATCTATGTTGGTGGGGATTGTAGTTTAGGTAGGTCAAATATAAGGTTAAGGCGATGAGGCATAGAGGAAATTTGGGACTGAAACTTTAAACTGTGGGTAGTATGTGGTTGCTTAAGATCTATGACCGAATTATGACTGTAGGAAAAGGGTAGGTTTATAAGTTGGTAAGGTTTACTGTAGCTCCACTCTCATTCTAACTTGTTTTCTATATAATCCACCCATTTTGTAGGCGCAGTTCCCCTAGTGATGGTATGGGCACCATGTACTTGTAGAAATGCATTCTCTGTTTTAGTCAATGGTTGCTGATTTTTCTTCCATGATTATTGGATTGATTTTGTTAATGTGTGGTGAGTTATTGTTGTTAGTTGTGCTAATTGCTAGTGTGCTATTCTGTATGATTCTGCTTATATGGTCTCGTATTTTCCTAATACGAGATAATACTCAATCTTTTAGTATATGATATGTTGCGTGTGATTAGGTAAATTATTTGACATAATGCCATGATTTCCGGTGATGCCCAGCCTAGTGTGTCCATGCACATTACTAGTGATGTCATGCACAGTTCTTTGGTTTTCTCTCCTAAACTATTGTATTCAACTTTGAATTCTTCTGCTCTGTAAATACATGCTTCATTAATCATTTGTTGTGTGCTCAACTTCATCTTCTCTTCTACTCTTAAACTTCCTTTCTAACTTAGTAAAACCATCTATTTTGTGCTTCTGTAATACTGTGATTACGGCTGGTTCGTTTGATCCTTTTAAGAAAATTTATCCTCAACGGGAGGCATGAAGACTCAAGGTTTGGATAATCCAAATCTGGACTGTTCCTGGTTTATAAATCCCTATCAACCAAACCCAGTCCAAATGGTGCTGATGGACGAATATGTATGGAGTTTATGCTTCTCTTTCTTGTGTCTTTTCTTTCTTCTACACCCTTCTTTGCACATCCATTGCTATTTTATCTTATAATCCACAACTCCATTGGCTTTCTCATGAGTATGTCAATTTAAATAATGCTTAACCCAACGTTGTTTTTCCTGATTCTTTTTGTTTTATACTATTATATTATTCCGTTGACATTTTTTTAATTTGTTTATTTAAATATTGTTGTATTCACATGATTTTATGTTGTTTATCACGCAAAGGGGAAGGATATAGGTGTTTGTAAGGAAGACCTTAGTATACAAATTTTACCTTGTCGTAGTATAAGGTTCTATTTACAAGATGACGTATTTCCATGTGGTGCCAAACATTGGCTCATACCAAGCAACAACTCACGATTATAGACTGGTTTTCCAACTCAGGACCACTATCAGCGCATGTAACTCTGAATTAACACCAGTTTATGGGCTATCTCTGTTTTATTTTGAAGATACTTATAAAAATGAAAGGGATTCTGACTTTTTAGTTGGTAAGTAGAATTCAATTCCTTTTTCAAATGACACTGTGGTTGTTGTGAATTTGATACTTTAATTTTTTGGGCGTTTAAATGTTGTTTGTAAAACAACAATGTGATTTATTAGTTTTGCACCAACACTTACATTTATATATTTAATATTACACAGATGTGCTGGGTTTGCTCACAAGGGTTTCCAATAAGAGGGAGTATCTCAGAGACAAAAAATGTGGTCATTGAGTTGACAGACCACCAATATGGTTCTTCATTTTCGTTTTTTTGTTCTCTTATAGTGGGCTGGTGGTTAGTTATATTAAAAATAGATACAATTGAATGTTTTAAATCTGTTTTTATGTCATGGTGCAAGGGAAAATAGAGTGTGCCCTATTTAGGCACTATGTTGATCAACTAAATGCATTTATGTCAACTGGTGTGCTGGAACTGTTGATAAATATAATTTTTATACATTATTTAATCTTCATATTTAGTATCTTAGACCTCTTATGTGCATAATTCATTGGTCTTGACCATATTTTATAAGTTTGAGTTTAAATTGAGATTAATTTTATTTTTTAGTATTATTGAAAATTTTACACTATTTCTATATTATGGGCATAACTTGCATTATAGATATCTAAAAATTATGAATTTTATCTTATAAGAAATTTAAGAGAAAACTCTACAACTTTGATGAGAGCTCGAAGTTTGAATAGGATGTCTAGTTGGTTAGATTGGGCCTCGAAGTCAAAATAAAGATGTTGTCACTAGAACCTGGACAATGTGCAGAGATTGAGCTATAATTTAGGATGTAGGTGTGATATGGGCTGTAATTGATTTGGGCTATAATTTAGGATGTAGGTGTGATATGAACTGTAATTGATTCCATTTGAAAGCTGATACACATATATTAAATTCTTATAAAGATCACTTATCAAAACTATGACGTTTTGATTGTGTTTTCACTCTTTTAAGTTGGCTGACTGGTTTAGAGAGCTGTTAAGAATGTTTTGAGCATAACTCTCTCATCTTAAGCTCAAATTAGACAAATTAGGTGTTCAATTAAAGCTAAGAGGAAGAGGATTATCCCTAAGATAAGGTCAAACTTGGATTTTTAATTTTATAGATAGTTATTTAAGTAGTAGCAGCAAACATGAATACAATCCTAATTTTTCCTTAGTCGTTCTTCCTTACACTTTCTCTCTTCCCCTTCCTTCTCTCTAGGTTTCTTTTTTTTATGTTTCTATTTCCTCTCATCCATGGATGAGAGGGAAGAAACTTTTAATCAATCCTAAAAATTGATAATCTTAATGTTTAATTCTAAGATTTTGTTTTGATTGTTTTACATTTAATTGCTAATCAAGTTTTCTCTTTTACTTGTTAATCAACTTTCTCTTCTACCTCTTTTAATTTTGTTAAATCTGAATTAAATTTCTTAATTTGATTTGGATGTTGATGTGATAATTGCATAATTACCACGAGTTTATTGAAGATTACAGAGACTAAATAATACATCAAAGTTGTTTGTAGGATTGTTTAGCTTAGTTGAATTCTGGATTTTAGATTAATTTAAGATTAAGTGGGTGTTTAATTCATTTAACCTTGATTAATTGAATTCTGGGTGCTTATCTAATAGAAAATTCATGGATTATCTTAAGGCTTCTTGATGTGATCTAAGACTAAGAACTTGATTAGCAATTGAATAGATTCTTAATTATCAATGATGTATTAAATTCAAGATTAGTTTATTTCTTTGGATTGGTTGTTTACTTAATTTTGTTTACAGTTTTTAATTTCTTTTGTTTAATTAATTTTTTAATTTTCTCCTCTTTATTAACTTCTTAATTTGATTGTTTAATTAGAGTGATTCATAGGCTCGACCCAGTTGTGCCTTATACAACAAGTAATTTGATGAATCGATTTATAAATTAATATAATTTGATAGTCTTGGCAGTTATCAAATTTTGGCGTCGTTGCTGAGGATCAATATAAGTTTAATCAATCATATTAGGAGTATAATTAACTACTAACCCCTCAATAATCCCTTTTTTCATTGTTTCTTGTAGTTTTCAGCTTAATTGTGGTCTTTAAATGCAAAAACAAGTGTAGGTCCCAAATTTCTCTATAAGGATGCTTTTTCCCTCTTTCTTTTATTTTACTTGTCCTAGATGTATTGATGATATTTATGAGATATTGATGATTTAATGATTTTTTAACTTTACATTGAGAATAATGTAGAATTTAAATGTGAGGGAGGAATTTACATTCTGTTTACTATTTCTTTTTTAAATTCTATTTTTTAGTTTTGATTTTATTGTTACTATTTTTGTTTCTATTTTTATTTCATTGTTGTTTTATGTTCTGTTTTATGTTTTGTTTCAAATACTATTTTATGTTTTCAAATTTTGATTCTTTTTTGTTTCAAAATACTATTTTCTATTTTTAATTTCTGATTCTGTTTTGTTTTTAAATTCTATTTTTATGTTTGAATATATATATATATATAATGTGTTTTTAATTGCTTTCCAATAGAATTTTGAAATTTGTGAAAGTTGTGAGTATGCATCAATTGAAGTTAAAGGTTTATAACATAAGTGAATACATTATTTTTCATCTTGAGATTAACTAGTTTGATAATAGAAATTGAATTAGTAGATTGAGATTGATAGAAGTATACCTTGTGAGACTTTGAGCATTTTAATGAATAGATTGAGCATTTGTGTTATATTCTTCTTTCTTGTGTAATTTTCACTTATGGAATCTATTACTCTAGAACTTATTTTGATTCTTTTTTAAGCTATATTTTTATATGTATACATGAACATGATTGAAACCTTTTTCTTAAATTAGCTACTTTAGCCAAATAGTCAAACTTGCATATTTTTCCTTGATTAATCCTCTTGAGTTTATTTGATCATTCATTATTTTTAACTTATTACATGCTTTAAATGGAAAACCATGCTTTTACCTAATCTTAGGGAATAGGAGAACATTGACATTGTCATTGAAAGAGTTCTTGAACAAGTGTGAGGGTGTGTTAATTAGTGTTCTAAATAATTGGTTAAAAAGGAAAGAGTGGTTAATTGAAAAAAAACAGAAGGAAAAAATTTAAAAATTAAAAAAAAAAGAAAAAGAATATGTAAAGAGAATTTGCATTACATGGACTTGGGATAAAATTTCATGCTTATTATTTGAACTCATCCTCAATGTTCTTTTATTCTCTTTGGTATTTAACTTGTCATCTCTAAATTATTCCCTTTCCTTACCTTGACCCCATTACAACCTTGCATAAAGTCCTCTTGATTTATATGTGCATATGTTTGAGTAATGGAGAAGTAAAAGATAAGCAAACTTATGGTAGTGTAAACTTTTATGGGTTGAATTGAGTGAAACACTTGCATTCTAAACACTTGAGGGATTGAAAATGTATCTTGTGAGGTTCTATCATTCTTAATTTATTCTTTTCAATTGAAGTTACCTTCCGTTGTTGGTTTGAGAAGTAAAGAAATGTTACTTTAAGAATGTTACTTTTGCATTCTTGAACATCATTAGAAAGTGAGTCTTTTAGAGTTTCTAACTTTTGAATTTCTGTTGTTGTTCCTTGTTCCCTAGTGTTGAATTTCTAGTCTTGCCCAGTAGTGCAAAAGCTAAGTATGAGGAATTGATAAACACAATTTTTATACATTATTTAACCCACATATTTAGTCTCTTAGACCTCTTAATTATATGCTTAATTGATTGTTCTTGGCCACATTTCATGTAACGCCCCAATTTTTAGAAAATATTCTGAATGTACTGTTTTCTGTTTTTCATGCTTTTGTATGAATGACCGTTGTGTCCCTATTTTTCTGTTCTCGATTTCTGTATGAAAACAACTACGATAATACAGGTTCAAATTTTATTTGATCGTTTTACGTAGTTTGCTTCGAGACGGTAAAATAAAAATTTTTCTCGAGCTACTGTATTAATTTTTCTGAAAGATATACAACTAAATAATACTCACTTGGATATTTTATTTGAACGCTTTTGGACGATTACCTACGTTGTGGGAAAAAAGCGGAAAATGACCGTTACGTCCCGAACGCATCGCTTTCTCTGTTTTTGTCTGCTTTTTAATTGTTTTCTTCTTGATTTAATGCCGAAAAATACTGTCTGTGATTTTCTATGGACTTTTTGTGCGATTTGCTCGAGGCAGAAAATAATATTTTCCTGGCCGGAAAAATCTTATTTGATTATTTAGAATTGGAGGATCTTACTTAACCCGATTCTAAATGAGACTAAAAATAATCTTTTAATTTTTAGGATTTAATCACAAATAAAATAATTTTATATTATTATAATATTATTTTATTAGTCAAGATGTTTTAGTGACAAAGGGACCCTAAATATTTTGCGGGACCCACAATTAGCAGAACGGTTAGATCGGTAGCTTAATTAATCACTGTAAGCTATAGAACTTTCCAGAACAGGCTGACTCAGCTAGCTGACTCAGCAGAAAATTAAATACGCTGTGTGACTCAGCATGTGAGTCACCATAAGCTAACCAATGAGAAGAAGGCTTGCTCACCAAGGCTTAATCTTAGCCTTTGATTCATGCAATGGCTTGGATGAAGCCAAGCAAGGTGCCCACCTTGCACCCCACATCAAGTCCACGGCCAAGAGGGCTTTGGTGACCAAAATATCACTTTGTCTTCATCACTTTCTCTCTTCTCTCTCATCAAGAACCCTAGCCACCATTCTTGCCCATTTTCTCCACCATATTCGGCCAAGACACAAACTACACCATCCAACCATCCAAAAATTTTTCTAACCAAGTTTCCTTAACCTAAACACCATTCTAAGAACCTTTGTAGTTGGGAGTTTCTTCAAATTCTTCCATCTAAGGCTTGGAAACCAACCTTGGAAGTTTTACCTAGAAGGTGAAATTTCATACTTTTCTTTTCTCTCTTCTTTTTCAAAGTTCTAAGCCATGATTTTTCCATGGTTTAGCTTCTTTTTCATGGTTAGTAACATGTAGGTTTTGTTTGAAATTTTTAGGTGTTTGGTGGAGTGAAAACCGTGACCTAAGGAGGTGAGAAAGCAAGTTTTTGTCTTCATTTAAGGTAAGAGGAAGACAATTCTTATCATCCCTTGATGGTGGTAAGAAGATGGAGTTATTTGTGATGTTGTAGAATCCATAAGGATTCGGTGGTCATGTGTTATTTATGTGTGTATTTGTTAATTTTGTGGTTGCTAGTAGTTTATGTGGTAATTGTTATTAGCTTTCTTATTTGGTAATTGTAATAATTTTGCATGTCTATTAGTTTTTGAATGCATGTCTACAAGCTTTAATTTAGGTTGTATGTGTTAGAAAATATTTTGCATGTGTTAGAAATATTTTGCATATGTTAGAAATATAATGCATGTGTTAGAAATTGTATGATAAGGTTTAGGATGTGAATAACATGTGTAAGTTTGCATGAGTGTTCCAAAGAACACAATCCAATAGCTCACGGCAATGACAAGTTTGGAGGACCAAAATGTTCTCTTGATTTTTCCTAAAGTGTAGCTTAATTAACCTAGGAGAATCAAGAAAGTTTCTAATTGATTTGATCAAAGGAAAATGCATTTAGAAATCAAATGGTACAAACTTAGTATTTTGGGGCCAACATGCCTAAAGGATTAAATTGACTATAGATAACTATTTTCTAAAATGATTTAATGAACTTAAACTATAGAATACATTTGATATGATTTAAAAGGTGAAAGACATTTTGGAAATCAATTGCAAAAGTTTTATAAAAATTCGGCCAACATGCCACTATAGGAATTCATGATTTTAAAAACTTGTTTCTAAACCTTTTTCAATTAAAAAGAAACAATACAAGTTAAGAAGAAATTTTCTATAATGATTTATGAAGGAACCAATTGATTAGAAGTAAGTCTAAAGGGTTAAAATTCATAATTTTATCATTAGAAAGGAAATACAGTAATGTTAAGAAATTTTCTAACATATAGCTCACTTTTGGTTTTGAAGCATGTTAGAGATTTCAAAAAGTATTTAATGAAATGGTTAAAAATTTAGGTAAATAGAAATTTTATGGAAAATTTAGAAAACCATTATTATAAGTTTCTAAACAAAATACTGTCAATTTTTAGTAAAAATGAACCTATAGGATAGTCAAAATATCCTAATGACAGTATACGGTATGAAAAATTATTCTACGTAGTTTAAAGGTACTAAATATTATTTCTATCTGTTTAAACAGTAATTTTAAAGGCATTCGAATAAGAAAATGATTTAAAAATCCTACGCGATTGAGAAAACGTATTAAAAATGCTACGCGATTTTAAAAACAGAAAAATATTTTTACCCGATTTTTAAACGTTTGTAAAAACGACGAGATTTCAAAAACGCGATAAAATTTCTACGCGATTGACCGTTACCGTATTTATTTTTCGCTGTCGGGAAAATGTGAACCCGTACAGGTTTTTGAGATTATTTCGCTGTCGGGAAAAAGTGAACCCGTACAGGCTTTCTGCCATTGAGGGCATATATTTCTATCTTAAGGGCATTTTCGTAATTTCATATATTTGGAATTATGTTTTGTCTTTATACCGATTTTTGGTGTTTTGGGTTGACGAGACGAATCACATCGTGTTGTCGATGCGATAAGTGTAGTGTAGTTTATTGTTCTAATAAACTTGGAGACTTTAGTGTACGGGATCCCACATGTGACAGTTGGTAGCTTGGGCCGTGGTAAACCGATAGCACACTAATGTACTCGACATTCACTATATTTAATCGAGGTTTGTAAAGTCTAGTAGTACATTGCCTATAGTGCCACAACGGAGATCAGTGAACTATACTACGCCTGGATGGTAGATTCCCATTGTCGTAGGCTATCGACGCAACGTGTGATCGCGTAATAGTTGGTTGGGCAGCCGTGGTACTAATAGATTTTGCAAGTCATTCTCTCTGATATCTGTTTGGGTTTAGCTCCATGGAGTAGGGTTGTGTTTTGATGTATTTGAGTATATCTTGGATAATATTCCATTTTCTCTATTTATCTTTATCTGGTAACATCTTGGATGTTTTTTTTTACATTTTCTCTATTTGTATTTATCTCGATAATTTTTATGTTAGTTGTCTATTTCTTATCTTATTTTATCCGTAAGATTGATTTATCTGTGTGAATTTCTTTATTTGTGTTATATCCGTGATGTTCTGAAACACTAGGATATTTAATATGTATTTACTGTTATAGCTTATTCGTATTGTATGAATTGTGTAGTAGTTATTTGTCGTCTTCTTATTTGCCATGTTGCGATGATTTTATGTTGTCTTACCTCTTTATTGTATGTGTCTATTCTCTATTTATTTTTATGCGGTAAAGAGTTTGAAGAGGAAGAGGAGGAACAACCTCTTGAGATCGTGTACCCGAAGAAGAGGGAGATCAACGACACGACGATCGCTTTACGAGCAAGAACCATCCGATCATCCATACCCTCTGGATTGATTGTGTGGGGGATGGCGACGCCTTGCATTTTTGGGATTCGTAGAGCTGGTATTCCATGGAGGTGATATGGCTTGGCATTTACGAGGAGATCGTGCTTCTGTTACCTATGCTGGACGTATGACTGTGATTCTACGTCATCAGTTTGATGGAGATCCGATTTCGACGACGACGCTTTTTCTGCATTTAGAGTTACCCTTATCCATTAGGCGTTATTGGGGTGCTGAAAACCCTGAGCCTAGTGAGATAAGCATCGTGTCGACTGCGCGATCCCGTTATCGCCGTGTGTCGAGACATCAGGGATATTTATCTCCTGATGATCATTTTCATACCGAGAGTGATCCATCAGAGGATTAGATAATCATGATGTTTTTTTTTGGGCGCGCACACGTATGTCTCGTATATATTAACTCTTTTATTGCTTTCTTTACTTGTTTTTGTTTAAATAGTTGTAGTCTTAGTTGTAAATTATATATACAGTTTATAACTTAACCATATGTATATTATTAGTGATGATGTTTTTTTTTATTTCGTATTTTTCGTATTATCTTTTTATTACATACTTGATCTATCGAATTATTTTTACAACCCGTAATAATTTTAAC
Organism: Ormosia emarginata; assembly: GCA_029884605.1. Classification (NCBI taxonomy): domain Eukaryota; kingdom Viridiplantae; phylum Streptophyta; class Magnoliopsida; order Fabales; family Fabaceae; genus Ormosia; species Ormosia emarginata. Next base: position 1,149,955 of record JAQQTP010000057.1, on the reverse strand, counting down.
AAATATTCCGCAACTTGGGTAGATTTTATTTCTATTTATTTTATTTTCTTTTATGTGTGACATCCTCCAAAGGGGTGTTACATTAGTTGGTATCGAGCCCAAGTTAGAGTCTTTTGGGGTTGTGGTTGGGTCTGTTTTTGTTTGTGCTGTGTGATTCTCTGTGATTTTTGTGATTTATATCCTTTTGGAAATATCTTAAAGGATGTATCTGACTTTGTTTTGTTATGTTTGAAGAAAGGAGATGGCTGGTCGAGGCAGAGGACGTGCTAACGTAAATCGAGATGAGGACCCGATGTTGGTTGCTGCTGAGGCTATGCGGCAGATGGTCAAGTGATTACTCAAAGAAAATTTGAGAGCAGCCCAACAACAAGATGCTACGAAGGATGCCCTAAATTTATCTGAATTTAGGCGTCATAATCCGCCACAATTTAGAGGCGAGGTGGATCCGGAGAAAGCGAGTCGGTGGATGCAAGATTTAGAGAGAATATTTGAGGGGATGAGATGTACGGATGAAAAGAAAGTGACTTATCTTGTTTTTCATCTTTGAGAGGAGATGCAGAACATTGGTGGAGAGGAATCCGCCGAGTGTTGCAAGTCAAGGGACCGAGATCACTTGGGAAGTGTTTTCTAATACTTTTCTCGGATAAATATTTTCTGCGAGTGCTAGGCATGCCAAGGAAATGGAATTTCTTGGTTTGCGACAGGGGAATATGACGGTGAATGAGTATGCCACAAAATTTGAGAGTTTGTCTCAATTCTCGGATTATGCTCGGACACGACAAGATGATGTGTGGAGATGCGGGAAGTTTGAATCGGTTTAAGGGTGGAACCGAAACGAGGAGTGGTATCTTTGAGGATGACTCGGTTTCATGCGTTGGTGGATGCGTGTGCTCGACTTGAAGAGTTGGAGCCATCTAGAGATCGAGGAATCGGAATTTTGGACCGACAAGGTTCCGAGAGAGGTGGAGGTAGTAATGCAAATCGGTTTCGGCGTAAGCGTATATCAGGCCAACAGAAGTCAATCTCAACGACCATCCGTTAGCGGAAGTGCAAGTGGTAGTGGAGCTGAGACGATGAGGTGGCGTTTACGCCAACGTGTTTTAAGTGCGGGAAGAAAGGTCATATTTCTCCCGAGTGTACGGTTAAAGGTGCAGTTTGTTTCAATTGTAAACAACCTGGGCACATAGCAAAGGATTGTCCACAGCCGGAGAGAAAACCTGCTGTTCGGTATGTTAAAGCTAATCAGCAAAAATCTGGAAGTACTCAACCGAGATCTGGAGGAAGAGTATATACAATGGTGGGATCTGAGATTTCTAAGTCTGATGATCTTATTCAGGGAGAAGGAGACATTGGAGGTAACCTTCTGACTGTCTTGTATGACTCGGGTGCTACACACTCTTTTATTGCATATGATTGTGTGGAAAGGTTGAAGTTGCCTATGTCTTCTCTGAATGTTATGTTGAATGTATCTACACCAACTGCTAAACCTGTAGTTACTTCTAAGATCTGTTTGGATTGTCCAATTGTTGTGAAAGACCGTTTGTTTTTGGTTGATTTGATTTGTTTGCCTCTCATTGAGATAGATGTAATATTAGGGATGGACTGGTTATGTTCTAACCATATCCTCATAGATTGTGCGAAGAAAACTATAGTTTTTCCTAAGGAAGAAGAGTCTGGATTCTTAACTGCTGTTAAGGTCAAGTCTTTATTGAGAGATGGAGCACAGGGATATCTGGTATTGTCTTCTCTAGAAGTTAAGAATGAGAAGGATGTGAATACTATTCCTGTTGTCAACGATTTTCCGGACGTTTTTCCTGAAGATGTACCTGGTTTACCGCCTGAGCGGGAGATCGAATTCTCAATTGATTTAGTACCGGGGACAGGTCCTATCTCAATTGCACCATATCGTATGTCGCCAGTAGAGTTGGAGGAGCTGAAAAAGCAATTGGTAGAACTGTTGGAGAAAGAATTTGTACGACCTAGTGTTTCCCCATGGGGTGCACCAAGATTTTTGGTCAAGAAGAAGGATGGAACGTCGCGACTTTGTGTGGACTATCGGCAGTTGAACAAGGTGACTATCAAGAATAAATATCCGCTTCCAAGAATCGACGATTTGATGGATCAATTAAGAGGAGCTGTGATATTTTCCAAGATAGATCTACGATCAGGTTATCACCAGATTCGTGTAAAAGGGGAAGATGTGCCGAAAACTGCTTTTCGAACTCGTTATGGACATTATGAGTATCAGGTAATGCCATTCGGGGTGACGAATGCTCCTGCCATATTTATGGATTATATGAATAGGATATTTCGTCCGTATCTAGACAGATTTGTCGTTGTTTTTATCGATGACATTCTGATCTATTCTCAATCGAAGGAAGAGCATGCTGAACATCTAAGTGTTATTCTTCAGATTTTGAGGGAGAAACAGTTGTATGCGAAGTTGTCTAAGTGTGAATTCTGGTTGGAAGAAGTTCAATTTCTTGGTCACGTAATTTCTAAAGAAGGTATAGCGGTGGACCCATCGAAAGTGGAGACTGTTTTACAGTGGGAGAGACCTAAGACAGTAACAGAAGTTCGAAGTTTTGTTGGACTTGCTGGTTATTATCGGAGGTTTATCGAAGGTTTTTCCAAGATTGCTGGACCGCTTACACAACTTACGAGGAAAAGTCAAGCTTTCGAATGGACGGAAGAACGTGAAGCTAGTTTTCAAGAGTTGAAGAAGAGGTTAACAACTGCGCGGTGTTAATCCTACCGATTCGACGAAATCTTTCGATGTGTATTGTGACGCTTCTTATCAAGGACTAGGATGCGTGTTGATGCAAGACCGGAATGTGGTGGCGTATGCTTCTCGGCAATTGAAGATTCATGAAAAGAATTATCCTACGCATGATTTGGAATTGGTGCGGTAGTTTTTGCTTTGAAGATATGGAGACACTTTCTCTATGGAGCAACGTTCAACATTTTCGGTGATCACAAGAGTTTGAAGTACTTGTACGACCGAAAGGAGTTGAATATGAGGCAGCGAAGGTGGTTGGAATTTCGAACGATTACGATTTTCAACTTTTATACCACCCTGGTAAGGCGAATGTCGTGGCCGATGCCTTAAGCGGGAAGATTATTAGTGTTTACGCGCTAATGATTAAAGAAAAGAGCTCATTGAACAGTTTAGAGATGAGTGGTCATTTGTTGAGTTGAAACCAGGGGAAGATCTGTGTTAGCATGGTTACTATCTCGAGCGAGCTGATGGAAGACATAAAGGAAAAACAAAATGCCGATAAATTTTTGCAAGGAATAAGGGAGCAGATAAAACAAGGCGAGACACTAGAGTTCAAGGAAGGAACTGATGGAATTCGAGATTTCGGGGTAGAGTCGTTACTCGTAACCGAGAACCGAGAAGATATATTGTGAAACATGCCCATACTAGTCTATTGAGTATGCATCCGTGGCATAACAAAGATGTATCAAGACTTGAAGAAGTTATTCGGTGGCATGGAATGAAGGGTGATGTTGTTAGATGCGTGTCAACTTGTCTAGTTTGTCAAAAGTCGAAAGTTGAACACCAAAGACCACTGGGATGTTACAACCGTTATCGATTCCAGAATGGAAATGGGACAACATTTCTATGGATTTCATTACTGGTTTGCCAAAGACAAGGAGAGGTCATGACGCAATATGGGTTATAGTCGATAGACTTACGAAATCGGCTCATTTCTTACCGATCAATATCAAATATTCATTGGAAAGATTAACCCAGTTGTACATCAGTGAAATTGTCGACTACTACATGGTGTACCGACAAGTATAATTTCTGATCGTGATCCGAGGTTTACGTCAAGATTTTGGCGAAGTCTACAAGAAGCTATGGGAACTAAGTTACGACTGAGTTCAGCGTATCATCCGCAGACTGACGGTCAGACTGAAAGAACTATACAGTCTTTGGAGGATTTATTGCGTGCTTGTGTTTTGGAACAACGGGGAAGTTGGGATGAATTTTTATCTTTGATAGAATTCACCTACAACAATAGTTTTCACGCGAGCATTGGAATGGCACCTTATGAAGCATTGTATGGAAGACGATGTCGAACGCCGTTATGCTGGTATCAAGATGGAGAGAGTATGACTGTTGGACCGGAGCTTGTACAACAAACTACGGATAAAGTCAAGATGATACAAGAGAAGATGAGGACGACGCAAAGCAGACAAAAGAGTTACGCGGATAAACGAAGGCGACCTCTTGAATTTGAGGAGGGTGAGCATGTATTTCTGAGAGTTACTCCTACGACTGGTGTCGGAAGAGTGATTAAGTCTAAGAAGCTTACTCCTAAATTCATTGGACCATATCAGATTATCCGACGTATTGGTCCTGTAGCATATCAGATTGCTTTGCCGCCGTTTCTATCCAATTTGCATGACGTGTTTCATGTGTCTCGAGTTACGGAAGTATATGCCAGATCCGACACATGTTATACAACCGGATGACGTGCAATTAAAGGAGAATTTGACTTACGAAACTTTACCCGTCGGGATGAGGACAGAAGGTAAAGCGCCTTCGAGGAAGATGATCGAGTGGTAAAAGTTATATGGAATGATGTGACGGTGAAGCTACTTGGGAGTGGAAGGTAAAATGAAGGATCAAGTATCCTCATTTGTTTGGATGAACATCGAATTTCGAGGACGAAATTTTTATTTGTTGGGGAGAGTTGTAACGCCCCAATTTTTAGAAAATATTCTGAATGTACTGTTTTCTGTTTTTCATGCTTTTGTATGAATGACCGCTGTGTCCCTATTTTTCTGTTCTCGATTTCTGTATGAAAACAACTACGATAATACAGGTTCAAATTTTATTTGATCGTTTTACGTAGTTTGCTTCGAGACGGTAAAATAAAAATTTTTCTGAGCTACTGTATTAATTTTTCTGAAAGATATACAACTAAATAATACTGCTGGATATTTTATTTGAACGTTTTGGACGATTACCTACGTTGTGGGAAAAAACGGAAAATGACCGTTACGTCCCGAACGTCTTGTTTTCTCTGTTTTTGTCTGTTTTTAATTGTTTTCTTCTTGATTTAATGCCGAAAATACCGTCTGTGATTTTCTATGGACTTTTTGTGCGATTTGCTCGAGGCAGAAAATAATATTTTCCTGGGCCTAGGAAAATCTTATTTGATTATTTAGAATTGGAGGATCTTACTTAACCCGATTCTAAATGAGACTAAAAATAATCTTTTAATTTTTAGGATTTAATCACAAATAAAATAATTTTATATTATTATAATATTATTTTTTATTAGTCAAGATGTTTTAGTGACAAGGGACCCTAAATATTTTGCGGGACCCACAATTAGCGTAACGTTAGATCGGTAGCTTAATTAATCACCGTAAGCTATAGAACTTTCAGAACAGTGACTCACTAGTGACTCAATGAGAAAAATTAAATACGCCGTGTGACTCAAAGATGTGAGTCACCATAAGCTAACCAATGAGAAGAAGGCTTGCTCACCAAGGCTTAATCTTAGCCTTTGATTCATGCAATGGCTTGGATGAAGCCAAGCAAGGTGCCCACCTTGCACCCCACATCAAGTCCACGGCCAAGAGGGCTTTGGTGACCAAAATATCACTTTGTCTTCATCACTTTCTCTCTTCTCTCTCATCAAGAACCCTAGCCACCATTCTTGCCCATTTTCTCCACCATATTCGGCCAAGACACAAACTACACCATCCAACCATCCAAAAATTTTTCTAACCAAGTTTCCTTAACCTAAACACCATTCTAAGAACCTTTGTAGTTGGGAGTTTCTTCAAATTCTTCCATCTAAGGCTTGGAAACCAACCTTGGAAGTTTTACCTAGAAGGTGAAATTTCATACTTTTCTTTTCTCTCTTCTTTTTCAAAGTTCTAAGCCATGATTTTTCCATGGTTTAGCTTCTTTTTCATGGTTAGTAACATGTAGGTTTTGTTTGAAATTTTTAGGTGTTTGGTGGAGTGAAAACCGTGACCTAAGGAGGTGAGAAAGCAAGTTTTTGTCTTCATTTAAGGTAAGAGGAAGACAATTCTTATCATCCCTTGATGGTGGTAAGAAGATGGAGTTATTTGTGATGTTGTAGAATCCATAAGGATTCGGTGGTCATGTGTTATTTATGTGTGTATTTGTTAATTTTGTGGTTGCTAGTAGTTTATGTGGTAATTGTTATTAGCTTTCTTATTTGGTAATTGTAATAATTTTGCATGTCTATTAGTTTTTGAATGCATGTCTACAAGCTTTAATTTAGGTTGTATGTGTTAGAAAATATTTTGCATGTGTTAGAAATATTTTGCATATGTTAGAAATATAATGCATGTGTTAGAAATTGTATGATAAGGTTTAGGATGTGAATAACATGTGTAAGTTTGCATGAGTGTTCCAAAGAACACAATCCAATAGCTCACGGCAATGACAAGTTTGGAGGACCAAAATGTTCTCTTGATTTTTCCTAAAGTGTAGCTTAATTAACCTAGGAGAATCAAGAAAGTTTCTAATTGATTTGATCAAAGGAAAATGCATTTAGAAATCAAATGGTACAAACTTAGTATTTTGGGGCCAACATGCCTAAAGGATTAAATTGACTATAGATAACTATTTTCTAAAATGATTTAATGAACTTAAACTATAGAATACATTTGATATGATTTAAAAGGTGAAAGACATTTTGGAAATCAATTGCAAAAGTTTTATAAAAATTCGCCAACATGCCACTATAGGAATTCATGATTTTAAAAACTTGTTTCTAAACCTTTTTCAATTAAAAAGAAACAATACAAGTTAAGAAGAAATTTTCTATAATGATTTATGAAGGAACCAATTGATTAGAAGTAAGTCTAAAGGGTTAAAATTCATAATTTTATCATTAGAAAGGAAATACAAGAATGTTAAGAAATTTTCTAACATATAGCTCACTTTTGGTTTTGAAGCATGTTAGAGATTTCAAAAAGTATTTAATGAAATGGTTAAAAATTTAGGTAAATAGAAATTTTATGGAAAATTTAGAAAACCATTATTATAAGTTTCTAAACAAAATACTTGTCAATTTTTAGTAAAAATGAACCTATAGGATAGTCAAAATATCCTAATGACAAGATATACGGTATGAAAAATTATTCTACGTAGTTTAAAGGTACTAAATATTATTTCTATCTGTTTAAACAAGTAATTTTAAAGGCATTCGAATAAGAAAATGATTTAAAAATCCTACGCGATTGAGAAAACGTATTAAAAATGCTACGCGATTTTAAAAATAGAAAAATATTTTTACCCGATTTTTAAACGTTTGTAAAAACGACGAGATTTCAAAAACGCGATAAAATTTCTACGCGATTGACCGTTACCGTATTTATTTTTCGCTGTCGGGAAAATGTGAACCCGTCATGTGTTTTTGAGATTATTTCATTGTCGGGAAAAAGTGAACCCATGTGCTTTCTCGCCATTGAGGGCATATATTTCTATCTTAAGGGCATTTTCGTAATTTCATATATTTGGAATTATGTTTTGTCTTTATACCGATTTTTGGTGTTTTGGGTTGACGAGACGAATCACATCGTGTTGTCGATGCGATAAGTGTAGTGTAGTTTATTGTTCTAATAAACTTGGAGACTTTAGTGTACGGGATCCCACACGTGGACATGCTTGGTAGCTCCATTGGCGTGGTAAACCGATAGCACACTAATGTACTCGACATTCACTATATTTAATCGAGGTTTGTAAAGTCTAGTAGTACATTGCCTATAGTGCCACAACGGAGATCAGAACTATACTACGCCTGGATGGTAGATTCCCAGTGTCGTAGGCTATTGACGCAACGTGTGATCGCGTAATAGTTGGTTGGGCAGCCGTGGTACTAATAGATTTTGCAAGTCATTCTCTCTGATATCTGTTTGGGTTTAGCTCCATGGAGTAGGGTTGTGTTTTGATGTATTTGAGTATATCTTGGATAATATTCCATTTTCTCTATTTATCTTTATCTGGTAACATCTTGGATGTTTTTTTTACATTTTCTCTATTTGTATTTATCTGATAATTTTTATGTTAGTTGTCTATTTCTTATCTTATTTTATCTGTAAGATTGATTTATCTGTGTGAATTTCTTTATTTGTGTTATATCTGTGATGTTCTGAAACACTAGGATATTTAATATGTATTTACTGTTATAGCTTATTCGTATTGTATGAATTGTGTAGTAGTTATTTGTCGTCTTCTTATTTGCCATGTTGCGATGATTTTATGTTGTCTTACCTCTTTATTGTATGTGTCTATTCTCTATTTATTTTTATGCGGTAAAGAGTTTGAAGAGGAAGAGGAGGAACAACCTCTTGAGATCGTGTACCCTGAAGAAGAGGGAGATCAACAGACCGACGATCAGTTTTACGAGCAAGAACCATCCGATCATCCATACCCTCTGGATTGATTGTGTGGGGGATGGCGACGCCTGCATTTTTGGGATTCGTAGAGCTGGTATTCCATGGAGGTGATATGGCTTGGCATTTACGAGGAGATCGTGCTTCTGTTACCTATCTTGGACGTATGACCGTGATTCTACGTCATCAGTTTGATGGAGATCCGATTTCGACGACGACGCTTTTTCTCGCATTTAGAGTTACCCTTATCCATTAGGCGTTATTGGGGTGCTTGAAAACCCGAGCCTAGTGAGATAAGCATCGTGTCGACTGCGCGATCCCGTTATCGCCGTGTGTCGAGACATCAGGGATATTTATCTCCTGATGATCATTTTCATACCGAGAGTGATCCATCAGAGGATTAGATAATCATGATGTTTTTTTGGGCGCGTCAGCGTATGTCTGTATATATTAACTCTTTTATTGCTTTCTTTACTGTTTTTGTTTAAATAGTTGTAGTCTTAGTTGTAAATTATATATACAGTTTATAACTTAACCATATGTATATTATTAGTGATGATGTTTTTTTTATTTCGTATTTTTCGTATTATCTTTTTATTACATACTTCAGTCTATCAGGAATTATTTTTACAACCCGTAATAATTTTAACAAATATTCCGCAACTTGGGTAGATTTTATTTCTATTTATTTTATTTTCTTTTATGTGTGACATCCTCCAAAGGGGTGTTACATTTCACAAGTTTGGGTTTAAACTGGTCTTAATTATATTTTTTAGCATTATTAGGATTTTCACATTGTTTCTATCTTTTAAGCATAACTTGTGTTCTAAATATCTAAAAATTTTGAAGTTTATCTTGTAGGAAATCTGAGATAAAGCTCTACAACTTTAATGAGAGTTCAAAGGCTGAATCGGATGTCTAGTGGGTCAGATTGAGCCACGAAGTCAGAACATAAATGTTGTCCTTGGAACTTGGACTATTTGTAAATATTGGGTCATAATTTAAACTATATGTGTAATATGGAGCTAAAATTAGTACCATTTGAAAGTTGAGACACAAATCTTCAATTCTTATGAAGACCACTTATCAAAACTATGATGTTGTGATTGTGTTTTCACCCTTTTAAGTCGGCTGATGGGTTCAGAGAGCTATTAAGAATGTTTTGGGCTTAAACTCTCTCATCCTAAACTCAAATTATGCAGATTAGGTGTTCAATCAAAGTAAAGAGGAAGAGGATTAATCCTAAGTCAAGGACAAACTTGGATTTTTATTTTATAGACAATTATTTAAGTAGTAGCAACAACCATGAATCTAACCCTAATTTTCTCTTAGTCGTTCTTGCCTGCACTTTCTCTCTTCATCTCTCTTGCTCTCTCTTCTCTCTAGGTTTCTTTCTTTTATGTTTCTCATTTCTCTCATCCATGGATAAGAGGGAAGAACCTTTTAATCAATCTTAGGAATTGACAATCTTGATGTTAAATTCTGAGATCTTGTTTTGATTATTTTACATTTAATTACTAATCAAGTTTCTCTTTTACTTGTTAATCAAGTTTTTCTTCTACCTCTTTTAATTTTGTTAAATCTGAATTAAATTACTTAATTTGATTTAGATATTGATGTGATAATTGCATAATTACCACAAGTTTAATGAGGATTACAGAGACTAAACTATACATCAAAGTCGTTTGTAGGATTGTTTAACTTTGTTGAGTTATGGGTTTTAGATTAATTTAGGATTTCATGGGTGCTTAATTCATTTAGCCTTGATTAATTATGTGAATGACAATGGTTTTGATGATTAACAAACAAGAAAAGATTGGTCGCGCGAATATCAAGTCCCAAGTTTCGTCAAGTTTAGCTTATAGGACTTTGATCTTATGTGTAAAGGTAAAGAGGAATCACACGAAACTCAAATAAATTTTAAAATCTTTAAAAGTGATTATTTCTTGTTGAAATCCCCAACAAACTATTTTTGAATAGGTAGTCTTATTGGTAGTTCAAATTGATGAAAATTTTGTAAAGATTATGTTTTGCAAAAAAACTAACCTTTAGTTACTCTTTTGACCATATCTTTCAAAATGTTTCGAGTCTTGTTCTGAAACTTGCTTTATATGAAAGTAGATTTAATGATCTTTCTAACGAGTGGTCATTTGTTTTAAACGGATAAGTAACGAAGAAGTTATGATTTTTCAAAAGTCATTTGGTCAAAAAATAGGGTGCAATAACCGATTATGGAATATCCATAACTAGTTGTTCACCAAGTCAAAAGCATATGCTTTTGTATTTAAAAGCCCATAACTAGTTATGGGATTTCAATAACAGGTTATTAGCTTGTTTTTAAAAGTTCCTGGTAAGCAATAACCGTTTATAGAAATTCAATAACCGGTTAATGGAAACCAAATAACTGGTTATAGAAATTCAATAACCGGTTATTGGAAACTAAATAACTAGTTATGGAACTTCAATAACCATTTATTTGGGAACTAGAAAGCCTCCTCCAACGACTATATTTTGACATTTAATGCCCCCAACCACCACCAACGACTCTTAATTACTTTGAGCTATAAATGAAAGGGTTTATGCATTAAATATAAGTTAGAAAACATTCTGAAAATTATTCTTGAACATTAAATACGAATTTTACCATCATTTCAATCAATACTCTATTTTGAGCTTCAAAGTGTGAATCATTGATACCCATTTTTTTTCAATTTGTATTATCTACTTTTGAGAGAGTTTCAATTCATTTATACTCTGTATAAATTGTACAAGAGAAGGTGAGGTATCTCTCAAAGTTGTAAGGGTGAAGTATCCCTTAAAGTTGAGGCTCAAGCACAAAAGATGAGGTATCCAAAAGTGTGTTGAGTGCTTCAGTTTGTAAAGGTTGCAAGCACCTATTGAAGCTTGAAGATATAGTGAAAAATCTCAGGTGATTACTTGAGGATTGGACGTAAGTCACAAGTGGATTGGTGGCTGAATTAGGATAAAACTCTATGTTTGTCTTCCTAAACTCAATTCCTTTACTTTTGTGCACTGTTTTATTGGCTTACGTGAATACTATTTTTCTTGGCTGATTTATTTGTGAATGAGAGCATTCTATCTTCTCTATCCATTCATCCCTAACAATCAATAGCTTCAACAAAAATTGATAATCAAGTATTTTTTGAAGGAATTGCGAAAATATTTTACAAACTGAATTTACCTTCTCTTGAGTATTAAGGTCACTTGGTAACAAATTAAATTTTGGATACTTATATAGTAGAGAATTCATGGATCATCTTAATGTATCTTGATGTTATCTAAGACCAAGAACTTGGTTAGCAATAGAATGAATTCTTAGTGATCAAGGATGAATTAAATTCAAGATTAGTTGATTTCCTTAGATTGATTGTTTACTTAATTCTGTTTACAATTTTTACTTGTTTTTGTTGAATTAATTCTGCAATTCCCCCCTTTGTTAACTTCTTAAATTGATTGCTTAATTAGAGTGATCCAAGATGCTCAACTCGATTATGCTTTATACTAAAAGTAATTTTGTGTATCGACTTATAAATTGATATAATTTGATAGTCTCGGTAGTTATCAAATTTTGGTGTTGTTGCTAGGTATCTATCGAAGTTTAATAAATCATATTAGGAGTAAAATTAACTATTAACCCTTCACTAGCCCCTTTTCCCCATGTTTTAGGTAGTTTTCAACTTAATTGTAGTCTCCAAGTGCAAAAACAAGTGTATGACCCAGATTTCTTGATAAGGATGTTTCTTCCCTTAGTCCTTTATTTTACTTGTCTCAGATTTATTGATGATATTTACGGGATATTGATCATTTGATGATTTTTAAGCCTTATATTGTAGATAATGTAAAATTTAAGTGTAAGGGATGAATTTACATTCTGTTTACTATTTCTGTTTTAAATTCTGTTTTTCAGTTTTAATTTTATTGTTACTAGTTCGTTTTCAATTTGTATTTTGTTGTTGTTTTTTGTTCTATTTTATGTTTTGTTTCAAAATACTATTTTCTGTTTTTAAATTCTGATTTTGTTTTGTTTTTAATTCTATTTTTTGTTTTGAGTGTGTGTGTGTGTGTGTATAAGTGTGCTTTTAATTATTTTCCAATGGAATTTTGAGATTTGTGAAAGTTGTGAGCATACATCAATCGAAGTTAAAAGTTTATAATATAAGTGAATAAATTATCTTTCATCTTGAGATTAACTAGTTTGGTAATGGAAATTGAATTAGTAGATTGAGTTTAATAGAAGCATACCTTGTGAGACTTTTAGCTTTTTAATGAATAGATTAAGCATTTGTGTTATACTCTTCTTTCTTTTATGATTTTTACTCTTGAAATTTGTTACTTTAGAACTTACTTTGATTCAATTTTAAGCTACATTTCACATGCATACATGAACATGATTAAGACATTTGTCTTAAATTAGTTGCTTTAGCCAAATAACCGACCTTGCATATTTTCACTTGATTTACCCCCCTTCAGCTTATATGGTTTAAATGGAATACCATGTTTTTAAATTTTCTTCTTCTTTTTTTTTCAATTGGCCACTCTTTCCTTTTCACCAAACACTTTGCACACTAATTAACACACCCCCACACTTGTACAAGAACTCTTCCAATAACAATGTCAATGTTTTCCTATTCCCTAAGGTAAGGTAAAAATATGATTTTTCATTTAAGGTATGTAATGAGCTAAAAATAAGAAATTGTCAAATAAGTTCAAAGGGGTTAATCAAGGGAAAGTATACAAGATTGACTTTTTGGCTAAAATAGTTAATTCAAGAAAAATGTCTTAATCAACTTCATGTATGCATGTGAAAATGTAACCTCAAAGAATCAAAGCAAGTTTTAGAGTAATAAATTTCATGAGTAAATATCATACAAGAAAGAAGAGAATGACACAAATACTTAATCCATTCATTAAAAAAGCTCAAAGTCTCACAATATATGTCTCTAATCAAACTCAATCTACCTATTTAATTTCCATTACCAAACTAGTTAATCTCAAGATGAAAGACAATTTATTCACTTATATTATAAGTCTTTAACTTCAACTGATGCATACTCATAACATTCACAAATCTCAAAATTTCATTAGAAAGCAATTAAAAACACAATTATATATATATATATATATATATATATATATATATATATATATATATATATATATATATATATATATATATATATATATATATATATATGAGGAGATCGGCTTACACCAGTGTAAGTCTTTTTTGACTTACACTCATTTTCAACCGTTAGATCCACTTTCATCTAATGATTGAGATTATTTCATTAAAAGTAACTATTAGATGAAAGTGAATCTAACGGTTAAAAATAAATGTAAGTCAAAAAAGACTTACACTGGTGTAAGTTGATCTTCCCTCTATATATATATATATATATATATATATATATATATATATATATATATATATATATATATATATATATATATATATATATATATATATATATATATATATATATATATTCTCAAAATAGAAAAAAAATGGAATTAGAAAACATAACAAAAACAATAAAATTAAAACATAAAACAAAAAATAGAATGTAAATTCTTTCCCCACACTTAAATCTTACATTATCTTCAATATAAAGCTTATAAAACATCAAATCATCAATATCCATTAAAAATCATCAACAAAATTAAGACAAGAAAAATAAAGGAGAGAAAGAAGAAACATCCTTATTAAGTGATGTATATCACCGCTTACAAGTGGACCTCCTCCACTATGCCCTCTTAAGCTCCTTCATAGAATTTCTTGAGGCGATGTTTATTGACTTTGAAAGCTTTATTAGTTGCCTCACTTATGATCTCCACTACACCATAAGAAAAAATCTTTGTGACTATAAAAGGACCTAACCACCTAGAACGAAGCTTACTAAGCATGAGATTGAGGCGAAAATTGTAAAGGAGAAATTTTTGACTAATCACAAATTCTTTTCTTGCAATCATCTTATCATGAAAGACTTTGGTTTTCACTTTGTAGATACGAGAGTTCTCATAAGCTTCTAACCAAATCTCTTCAAGTTCTTGGAGTTGGAGTTTTCTTTGGAATCCGACTTTGTTCAGGTCAAGGTTGCACTTCTTTACTGCCTAAAAGGCCTTGTACTCAATCTTCACTGGAATGTGACATGGTTTGCCAAAGACTATTCTACAGGGAGACATGCCTAAAGGACTCTTGAAGGCAGTCCTATACGCCCATAATGCATCCTTAAGCCTCTTGCTCCAATCTTTCCTATTCGATTGTACTGTTTTTCCAAGATTTGTTTCAACTTCCTATTCGAAACTTTGACTTGCCCATTGGTTTGTGGATGGTGGGGAGTTGAAACCTTATGCATCACATCATATTTCTTCAACAATGCCTCCAAGTTTTTATTACAAGAATAAGAGCCTTGGTCATTGATTATGGCTTTCGAAACTCCAAACCTATAGAAAACGTGAGACCTGACATAGTCTAAAATAACATGAGAATCATGAGTCTGAGTGACCTTTGCCTCCACCCAATTAGATACATAATCAATAGCTAACAGAATGTAAACAAAACCAAAGGAATTAGGAATTGGGCCCATGAAATCAATGCTTCACACATCAAATATCTCACAAAAAAATAATGGTTGTTGAGCCATCTCTTTCATACAAGAAATATTACCTATTCGTTGACATTGTTCATAATTCTTATAATAATTGTAAGCATCATGAAACAAGGCAGCCCAATACAATCCAGAATTTAAAATCTTTTTAGCAATACGTTGCGGTCCAAAGTGACCACCACATGCTAGGGTATGAAAAAAATGTAGAATAGACTGAAACTCATAATTAGGAACACAACGTCTAATCACTTGGTCATTACACAATCTTCACAGATAAGGATCATGATATACATAATATTTAGACTCACTCTTAAGTTTATCAATCTGATGCTTCTGAAAATAAACAGGTAACTCAGATGCAACTAAATAATTTACTAAATCAGCATACTGAGGGTCCTTACCTTGCAACTGAAAAAGCTGCTCATTTGGGAAGGTCTCTCGGATAGGAAGAGTGTCCAGTGCTTGTGGGATCCAGCTCAGATGATCTTTCCACTTCAGTCCTTCTTTCAATCAATGAAATGAAGTTTTTCTTATACATCTACTTGGGCTCTCTAGTCTCAAAGACCCTCAAGCCGAACTCCGCCTTGAGAATGTCTACAGAGTCTGCTCTTTATGGGACCCGGGGTTTCTTAGATTCCAGGTTAAGAGGGATAACCTACAAAATTCATTTGTGTGTTTTTGTCTCGAGTTATGGGCCTATACCCAAATCATCAACACTTGGCCATGATCATTTTGTGGTTGTGAAATTAATTGGCAAAGACACTCTAATGCTCAAGTCAGGTTGTTCACAATTAGGGTTTATGCTAAAGAGCAATAGTTACCTAGTAGAGGTGATTGAGTCTAAAATTTATAGAGGTTGGATAGGGAGATACGTTCCCTTAATAGTTGTAGAGGATCCCTATAAAATTGAAATGTTGATACGACAGTTATAAGCAGTCAAAGGCGGTCATGAGTAGGGGTGTAAATTGATTCGGATAACCCGACCAATCTGACCAACCCGAACTGAACCAATTAGATTGGTTTGGCTTGGTTCGAGTATGTTGATTGGTTCGGGTAAAATCCAAATCGATTAAGGCTTAATTGGTTCGGTTCTTGAATTTAAAATTTTCAACTCGGACTCGAACCGAATCGAACTAGTATATATATATATATAAACTTTTTTTTAAACTCTGTTGATTCTTTTGTCTCCCACTCTCTCCTCCCCTCTGCATTTCTTTTATCCCTTTCATTTTGAACCCTAGTAGTGCAACATAGTCATCCCTGCCCCCGTCGCCGCTCGACACTCATCACTCGATACTTGTCGTTGCTCGTCGCCCAATTATAGCATAAGTTACAATAAGGAAGTTCCTCATTTCTTATTTTCCTCTTTCATCTTCACCATTTTTTATCCTCTCGGTAATTAATATTTGGTTTTCATTTCAAATTTCATTCCTTTTCGTCTTTTTTTAATTGAATTATTTTTGTTCCTCGATCAATCATTACCCGTGTAGCAAACCCTAATTTTGTAATTAGGTTTTTTCCCCCTCTCTTCTACTATAGAATTATTGCCATGGCTAAGAGCTTATTCAAGATTGAACACCCACTTGGTTCGCTTCTCCTTATTTTTCCTGTTTTATTTTATTTTTCTCCAATTTTTCTTGTATGGGATAAGTTGGATAGTGTATTTTTATGCTGGAATTAAACTTGATGCTTAGGTTTCTCAAGTAGTAGCCTAAGGCATTTTAATTTTCATGCATCGACTTTGTTATTTTTTTTAATTTGGGGGTTTTTGCAGGATCTGAAAATTTGTATTTTTTGCAGGATCTATCTCATCACTCTTGGGCAAATTCGAATCCTTCCCTGAGTCCATAAGTGGTGATTATTACTTTATTAAACACATAGCATAGAGACTCCACTAGGTTTTGATTATGTTGCTCTTAGTATTCAATTTTTTCTTCTTAAAATAGGTTATAAAAATGTATACAAAACAACTTTTACTGGGCCCTGAATACCTTCATGATAATGAAATTATTCACAGGGATATTAAGGTACTTTGCTTTTATTTTTAAATAAATGATTCTCTCTGTCTTGTCCATCTCTCTCTCATATTGTTCAATGTATTGTTGGATATAGGGTGCAAACATTCTAGTTGATAATAAAGGGTGCGTTAAACTCGCAAATTTTGGTGCATCCAAGAAAGTTGTTGAACTGGTATGACATAGTTGATGTTATTAATTCATTATGCTCTTACAAGCTTCTTGTGTACCTTGTTTGTGGCCATGACATCTAAAGTTTGTGGATTGATATAGGCTACTATAAATGGTGCAAAGTCAATAAAGGGTACCCCACATTGGATGTCTTTGGAAGTTATTTTGCAGACAGGACATACAATATAAGTGTACAACTAATTTTTTATTGATGGTGTATATTATTGTTCCCTTTTTGGATGAATGTAGGTATTTGGTTCCTGTTGATCTAACTGTTGGCAAGTTTGTGTATGTGGTGAAAAAGAGAATCAAGCTGAGTCCTAAAAGGGCTATCTTCACTTTTGTCAAGAACATTTTGCCACCAACTGGTAATATATTTGTTTTGTGTTTTTGTTTCTTTTTTTTTTATGACAATCATTATGTGTACTGCATTTTCTTGAGATAAGTAGGTTTGATTCAATTTCTAGAAATTTTTTTATAGGTTTATTATGCATTTCTTTTTGCTATGAAAAGTTAATTATTAATTGATTTTTCTGTTAAAAAAATAGTCAACTCGACCACCCAAACTGAACTAATTCATAAATGTTCGGTTCAGTTTCGTTCGGATTTGACTATCAAAAAATAAGAAATCTGAGCTAAACCAAATCAATTAATTTTGATTGGTTCGGATTTATTTTTCCTCAGAAATCGAACTAAACAACTCACTTACACCCCTAACCATGAGTGCTATTATTACGCAAAATCATAATTGACAGTTACGAATACTCATAAAATTTATTCACTATGTAAATCTTGCAATAATGTTACTGTTATCCAATGTCATGATCTGACATCTGTTATAATGGAATCTCAACAGTGTATTATGAATTCGCATTAGAGTGTCAATGACGAACTCTAGCTAAATGCATGTCGGATTAACACATGGGACAAGATCCCAAATCGTAATTAAGAATAGTTCCCATAATGGTCGGCCGAATTGCCGTCCAACAAGGACCGGAAAAAGTAAGTTGTTCGTGTCCTTTCAATAACTAATAATTGTGGGATTCATATATAATTATGTTTTATTTGTTATGATTGTTAATTTTGTTTTTCACGTTGTATACTTACCAGTATCTTCGTGGTCGCTTCTAAATGATTGGAATTCTTCAGCCTCAGTACTGAATGGATCAATGCTCCTTCAGTTTGGTTTTATGTTGATTGAAATGAGAAAGAAAATAATTGATAAAGTTGGGATAGAGAATATAGTTATTCGAACATAAAGAGGAACATGGTTAGAGAATAGGAAAAGGAGCTAAGGTGATGAGGAAAATTGTGGTAGAACTGTTTAAAAACTATATATTCTTAAAATAAGTAGTCTAACCTCAGAGTCAAAGGAGGATATATGGCTTACATTTATTTAAATTTTTTCAAATAAAAATTTTTGTTCACGTATATGTAGCGGAATAGAGGATTATATATAGTAAATGATAATAAGAACCAGGGGGAGGAGGACAAATGTGAACCAACCGTACAGTAAGTTTACAATCTTAAATTTATTAATATAATGTCATGGTCAAGCGAGGCATTAGCTTCATATTTATTTCTAACTTTTCGAAAGAAAAAAATTGATGAGGTATTTAAATTGTGTCTTCGTCTATAAAATGTTCATGCTTCATATTACGCAGGTGTTGAGGGTGCATTCACATCCCACACATATTATCGGTGCCCAACAAATAGAATTAGAACTTGTATCCATAGGAGTCCAATTTACTCTCGAATCCACACCCCAGGTTTACTCATATTTATACTCCTATAATTTATGTTTTCAGTAACATAAATCATTTCCATTTTATAGACTTTTTCAAATTTCAATTTAAATTAGTGTGACTTGATTTGTTTTGTTTAAATGGGGCTTCCTTCATACAGGTTCTTTCACTCCGGTCAATCAAGTAATTAACCCCACGGTACAGCCTACTGTTCATTGGCATAATCAAGATGCTTCGTTCATCGAGGAAAATCATTTGGAGGAAGAAGGCGAGATTTATGTTTATTTGTGGAAGCTTCTTTTCTTTATTGCTAATTCTCTTTTACCTGTGATTGCAACTATTTGTTTGTGTTTCTCCTTATCCAATTGTGATATATGTTTGACTACATAGTTTTTTTATCATTATTTGCAGATTGCTATTCACTCGGTGATGCAACTGGTGTGAGTTCATTATGTTTTAAATCAGGTTTTTGGTTCGCGGTTTGGAAGCAACTCAGATCACTAGAATAGTATCTCACATATTATTATGTGTTATCTGATAAGTACATTTACTTATTTATGAAGAGTAAATCTTCCACAGAATCTTCTATAGACATAGACATTAATTACTTCTTACATAAATAGAAAAATATGTTATAAGAGATAATAATCTCACGGGTTCTAATCCTAAATAATAGGATTTAATTCAGATTGAACTATATTTTTTAACATCTTAGACGCTCTTATAAATATCTTGCAAGGTCTCAAAGGTATGTATCTAATTTCAAATATTGCCTACCTTGAGCGTCAGAATGTCTTTTGCAAGTACCCACCCCACAGCACCGTCGCAACTACTGTGCATCGGAGGAAACCACCTTCAACCACCTATTCAAGTATCCATCTGAATCCTGTTCAGAACATTGATGTCATCTGTAGGAAAAGATAAAATTCTATTCCCATCATCATCATCATGGTTACCACAACAAGAAATCAAACCTCTACCAATCAGAATTACGCCTCTAATGCGCAAAACCCACCATATCCAAACCACCATCCAGTGTCAACACTACAATGCCTTGGAGCTCGTGTGGAGAATGAAGAAGTTTGGTCCTGTCGTGCTGAAACTGGTCTTCTTGAGCTATCCAGAGCAGAACTCATCTCTCTAGTTAGACTTCAGGATGAGCGGATCCATAGCCTGGAGAGAGCTGTCAACCAAGAGAATGAAGGCGAGAATTGATCTCCGAGAAAGAATCGTGAAAACCAAATGGACAGAGCCCACGACAACGTTTGTCATCTGAAAAATTCCAAGATCGTGGACACCAGTCATAATGATAAAATCCTTGTTCGGGTAAAACAACAGGAACACTAAGTAAGTAACTCGATTTCACAAAACCAACATGATAAACACGATTTTCATACATTAGTTAACCCTCATATTTAATCTCTTAGACCTCTTATATGCATAACTGATTGGTTTTGGCCACAATTTATAAGTTTGGGCTCAAATTAGACTTAATTGATTTTTTCAGTATTATTTAGATTTTACACTATTTCTGTATTTCAGTCATATCTTAAGTTTTAGATATCTAAAAATTATGAATTTTACCTTGTAGAAAAGTTTAGAGAAATATCTATAACTTTGATGAGACCTCGAAGTTTGAATCAGATGTCTAGTGGGTCAGATTGGATCACGAAGTCAGAATATGGTGCTGTCATTGGAACCCGAGTAGCGTGTACTAATTGGTCCATAACTTAGGTTGTATGTGTGATATGGACCTGAAACTGGTAGCATTGAAAAGCATACATACAAAGCTCAACTCTTATGAGACTACGAATAGAAATTACAACGTTGTGATGACGTTTCACCCCTGTGAAGTCGGTTGATGTGATCAGAGACCTGTTAAGAGTAAATTGGGCATAACTCTCTCATCTAAAGCCTAAATCAAGTGATTTCAGTGGCCAAGGAAAGCTAAGAGGCAGAGGATTAACTTTAACTTAAGGGCAAATTATGATTCTTAATTTTTAAGTCAGTTATTTTTTTATAAATAGGGAACCTGAGATAGATAGAAACCTTAATCGTTCTTACTTGATTCTTCTTCCTAAAGTTTTCTCTCTTCTCTTTAGGTTTTCATTTTTTTCTCTTCTTTTTCTGAGTTCTTTCCTCCCATTCATAAAGGGATAGAGCCTTTAATCAATCCAAGGGATTGACATTCTTAATTTTAATATTGAAATTCTGTTTTAATTGTTATACTTTCAATTATTAATCAAGTTTCTCTTCTCCTTCTCTTTGTTTGATTATGAATATCTTGCAAAAAGAAAAGAAATTATCTTTGAAATTAGTTGCCTTCCCTATATACTAACTCTAGTTTAGCCCTCGGTAACTAATTCTCCTCGTATATTTTTAGGCTGTGTGTGCAGTATCGTTCTGATGTTAGCATAGATTCACACGCTGCTGAAATGTTCAATGGTATCCGTCGTGCATATGAAGTGAGCAATTGTCATTGACCTTTTCTTGCAACATAGAAATAAATTTATTTTTGTCAAACTCTATTTTTCAAACTCTATTTTTCAGTTTTCAATTTGAAATTAAAACAAATGCAAACGACTGTTTCTTGTCAAATTAAGATTTTGTTTCCTTATGCTTGATGGCATATGTACTTTTAAAAATCCATTGATATCTGATTCTTACATTCATCGTTGAGCAGGTAATATCCAATTAAGCAACAAGAATTCAGTATGATACTTCAATTTGTCGCAGGCTTTACAGGTATAAATGGATTTACAGCACTGAATTTGAAGATCAGGTAAGATTCTATAGGTGGGCCAAAGCTGTGGCAGAAAATGCACCATGAAAGATACTGGGAGTATGACAATGAGGGGCTCCTTAATCCTTTATTGAAGTTCTAAGATCTGCATTCATGTCACTATGGTCGTTCCAGACATTTGGATCCCCATTGTCTCTTAAATTTAGCAGTCTCATTGCATTGTTTGACAGGAAGTTGGATACTATCAAATTGGTTATGTGAATAGCATATTGCTAACATTGAGCTTGTCATTTGCGAGTTGGGTTGGTGGGAAAATCAGTAGTAGTGTGGTTGCACCAGTGGTGGAAGCCATGAGGGTTGGCTCCTACCTTGGAAGGTATGCACCACTTCCGCAGGGTGCTCTGCTAAAACTTCTCTACATGTCCATTAAGCAACAATTGATCAAATACAAAGACCCTAAATGTTGCAAGCTGTTTGTTGATACTTTGATAGATAAGTGCAAAAAGGCTAGAAAAGATAAAAATATGCAAATTTTAACTTCTCTACATGTCCATTAAGCTACAATTGATCAAATACAATGACCCTAAATGTTGTAAGCTGTTTGTTGATACTTTGATAAATAAGTGCAAAAAGGCTAGAAAAGATAAAATATGCAAATTTTAATCAGGCTGTGATTATGCACCATTCAGAGATTTAGTGGCAGTTGTTGGCATTTCATAGAGAGATGAGACATAAGGCTTTGGAAAACAAGCATTAACAATATGCAGAATAATTAGAATTCTACAACAAGTTCTTTTCCCCTTTTTATCTATCAAATATTCTTCAACACACAAACAAGGAAAAAGAAAAGTGTGCAACACAATCAATGGGGGACGAAAACAAACACTCAAGATTGAAGAGGGGAGAATCCTAAGAGCTCTTTATTTCGACATCATTGTTGGTGGACCTCAAATTCCTCCACAGATACCTCCCGCTGGCCATGTCAACGAAAACCCAGAAACCATTCTGAATCATCTGAAAACCCAAACAACATTCTGGTTAGAAAAAAACAAAACAACAGAAAACCAAGAATCAAGGTCCATTGTAGAAACGTGATTTTGAGGGCACCTTTTTGAAATCAAAATCTTCCTTCTTGGAGGATGATTTATCTTCCACGGCTGAGCCGTCGGAGGCCAAGTCGATCTCCGGCGAGGAACGCACGGTCCTCCAAGCAAAGTAACCGGCCAACACGGCGGAGAAGAACACCAAGATGAACCTTAAAGGGCACATGTCTTACAAGAACACCAACACCAAGAAGAAAAAGAAAAAGACAAAAAAAAAAGAGGGATTCCAAGGTTTGATTTTGCAGCAATTGAAGAAGAAAAGAGAGGAAATTGTTGACAACCCACGAGAGAACAAATGTACAAGAATCTTGGGGTTGGGTAGTTTTTTTTAGTAGATAAGAAGGGGAAGAAGAGAGAGATGGTGTATAAGAAAAAACCAGAACCAGTAAAGGCCCGTTGTTTTGTTTGGAAAAAGGAAGTTCTCTTCAACCACTTTTTTGTGACTTTGGGGATTATTTGGTTGAGAATGGGATTTGTTTACAATGTCAAAAGGTTGCTTCACCACCAACTGCGCTGTCCTTTGCACTTTGGGTTAGCATTTTTGGCTTGGTCCTTGGTGACGAAGATGATGATCAAATTAATAAAAAATAGAATAATGTATTATTGTTTGGGAAGAAGATAGTTATATATTATTTTTAGTGATATATATATTATTTATATTTTTTAAAAAAATATAATTTAATAAAAAAATATATAATAAATAATATTAAATAAAATATAAAAAATATATATTTATTATTTAATGTAAGAATATACAAATTTATATTATTTATTTCTTATTGTTGGAGGGTCCACATAAAGTACAATAAAATAAAAATTAATTGCAAATTGGTGTGAACCGGCCCCCCAAGTTCGGGATTTTCTTCTAGATGCACACACAACCTCTAAAGTTGACTAAATTTGTAGTGCTTAACTCCTCTTTTCCTTTTTCTTTTTTTAACATGTCCTCAACTCCTACCTTGCTGTTATTAGAAGGAAATTCTAATTTGGAAACAAATAATATCAACTTGAATTAATGTCTTTTTTTTCTTTTTGCAAGTAGAGTCCTTCTAAACCTGTTTAAATTATGCTTACTTATTTTCACTAAATTACATTAATATTTGTTTATCTTTGTTCAAAATTAAGTTATGAGGTTTATCTGAAGAGATAATAAGTGGTTGACTCTTCCATGACGCAATTCTTTCAATGGTGAAGCGAGAGGGTAGGTACTTACAAAAAGTACTCTGACTTTCAAGTTAGTAGTTGTGTAAGGAGGGTAGAGTATAATGAAAATTGGGTGTACCTTGTTTCTCTTGCTTACTATATTTATATGAGCGTATGGGGTTTTTAATGTCTGAATATTCAATGTGTGCTGAATGCTACTACTTGGGATCATGGTGACACGATTGTGGGAGACAAGTTCGTGGGGAGAGGGTTACAAGGCCACTATCCTTCTGTCTTTACTTGCCTACTCGTACGGGATATGATCAGGACTCGTTCCTGCCGTTACACTTGGCATTTAGATGCTCTATGCGCACTGTACGCTTGGGAGCCAGCCTGGTGGATCAAGTTGCTCTAGTTTTTGGGCCTGTAACCAGATCCAACATAGTTTCCCCCAGCTCGGTGCCTTGGTGGTACACCAAAATGTCGAGATATGAACTCAAGTAGAGCACATGATGCCCAATGGGTAAAGGGATCTGAGTTACAATGTTGGTGATGGGTCCTACGATATTTTTCCCAAATGGCTGGGGTCCATGATGTATCATGTTGCTGGGGTCGATGAGTAAATTCAAGATTCGGGTTGGATTGCTTCATTTGCATTGTCATTCTATTGTTCGGGGTTTCATTGAGTTGCCCCCATATATAGTTAGGGTCTTGTGTCCTCCCAAGTTTGAATCGAGGTTCAAGGTGGTATTCTACCATGATGGCCCCTCATGGTCCGAGATCTAGGATAGGTGTTCTGGAACGTCACACGTCGTTTTGATTTTGAACATTTTGTGCCCTATCATTTTTGGATGCTTTTGTTCAGAAGCAGTGCACCAAACAGTGGAGGCCATCATTTGGGGTTCGTAGCATCATTGGCACTACCCTGAAACGACGTATCTAGGGAGCAATGACATATCCACATTCATCAGTGGCAGCAACTCGTAACAGATTACACTTGCTCAGGAACTGTTACTTTGTATTTATGAGAAATTAAAGCACTTTGATGATAATAGCAATTTCATGCTGCTTCCCAGTTGCCCGCTGCCCTCGTAGCCAATCACAAAAGGGGAAGCATTAAAACAGGGGGCTTCAAAAGTGTAGCCAATCAGAATGCCTCATTCCTTTTATAAATAGAGAATGTTTGTAGTTAGGCTATGACATGCACTTTTTTGCTCTTCAATTTGTGTTTGAGAATGGGTTTTTTCCCCCAGAATGGCCCCTTCTTCGCCTTTTTGTGAGTGTTTGGTGTAATGCCTTTTTTTTCCGCTAGAAGAAGGAATGTCACACCATAGTAAAGTAAAGTGGAACGTAAATTCGGACAAGTATAATTTGAAATCATATATTAAGACTCGGTTCATTGTTAACCTTTAAATAACCATTTCCAGTCGCAAGTATGTATTAATCGGGTATTAAAATAAATGTATGTATATAAATTTTAATTCTTTTTTGAATTATTTGAAGAGATAATGATAAATATAGATCCAATGGAATTCGATATGAAATTAAAAATCATACATTCACATTATCTATAATTATATATGCATCAAGCCTGTTTAGTTACATCATCAAAATATACAAAAAGTAAAAAGGTTTTACCCACCCAAGATGATTACAAATTTACATCCCATCAAATCAGCAAAACGTCAGGATTTCCAAAAAGATATACGGTTAGCCATCAGTAGCCACTGACAGTATCAGTCCCTAAGACTGACAAGAAGGAACTGTAGCAGGGTCATCCTTATCCGATGATATCACCATTGGAGCGACCAAATTTCGGGCAGAAGCCCAAGTAGTGGAGAGAAATGAATCATCTCGTGGGATGTAATAAGGTCATCCCACAAATCTCTAATAGGCAGGTAAAATTCTAAATGGACAAAAGCTGTAAAATCAAAGACAGGCGGATCATAGCGACCCCAAGCTAAAGACACAGTCAGCTCCTCGTGATAAATGCAGCGGTCCGTGCTCAAATTTATATGCCAGTAGTCTGGACCACAGTGAAAGGTCATTCTTGCATAACCCAAAAATCGGCGCGGACGTGAAGACATCTTCAATCAGCACTAGTCGTAATCGAGCCGAAAGCCAGGAAAATCATGTACCTCATTTTCTTCCTCGCGAACGCCTTCTCGGTAATACATAATTTATAACAGAAGTACAGATATATAGAAATGAGGTGAGACACCCAGCATTCAATACCAATATGGTAGTAAGAAAACAGAACGGCGTTGGGCGCCCACATAGCATTACAATTAATATATTCATCAACATGAATAGTAAGATTAACAGTAAGAGAAGAACAACGATAAACAGTAGTAAAAATCAATAATAAAAGATAAACAATAATAGTATCTCACGCAGTCAGCAGTTCAACAATCAAATAGTCATCACAGCATTAAAAATAAATGATTTAACCGTCATAAGTACTCATGTTTAATGAAATATGAGACTGACACTGCACAATGCACATGGCATCAAAAATCCTACTCCATGGAGTTAGACATCAACATTTCAGAGAGAATGATCAAGGAGTCATGTCAGTATCTCGTTAGCCTTAAAAGTAAAGTGCTTCATCTCATAAAAATATTTGAGCAATATGGCTTGTACATGGCACCTCAACAGTTGATCGCGATATAGGACAACGTCTCAGTTCGGATCATCAGTGTGTTTGCATCGGTCTATCCCACGGTCCCAGTAGAGCTACCATTGTTTATTGTGAGACACTCGCGCCCCGACGCCCCCAAAGTCAACCACTATGACCCTATGCTTAGTCTATTCACACCAGCACAAAGGTGTTATTCAATCTCCTAGGCATATATCGTTTTTCTCAATAAAGTCCAACAAACATCACATATGCATGATAACTCAATTTACATCATATATGTGTATCAATAATATGTTCCTCATAAACAATGCATCACACGCATATTCATCAACAACGTATTTCTCATGGAACACAATATAATGGCATAAAGTCCATTCTCAACAACATCATACCACAATTTCATCAAGTACATATCAACAAGTACTTAGTCCCACACATGGACTCACAATATCATACCATCCATTCTCAATGTCAACATTATATAATTATGGTTCAACACCTATCACAAATTCATATTATGAATATAACATTATTAATTTCCTAAGTCTTGATTTATTTCACAAATTTTGAGTCAAGAAGACCCTTCAAAAGCGTGGCCTCTCAAGACCATTACTAACTCAATTTTTTCCATTTCAAGCATCAATTCTTTAATGCCAAATACATAGGTTTCATGTCACACAAAAATTTGTTGAAATCCTTAAAATTTGCGGCCAAAACCATGGCATCTCAATAGGGTAGTAAACCCTCAAAATTTCTATTTTTCAAATACAACATTATCAAAGCATTTCAACATACTTAATGCATTTAAAACAACCCATCATTAATCATCTCAATCAAGAACACACAAAATATGAAAAACCATCAAACAAAGTAAGCATTCAATATGGATTTCTCCATCAACAACCACACAAAAATCTTCTCACCACCAATAATGGTTAAAGTGAGTAAATCTCTCTCTTACCTAAAGGAAGAACACGAAATCACCTCCTTGGTATGCTTCTTGGTGGATTCGATTTTTGCCCCTCCAAGAACCCTAGAAAACCAAACTCAAAGAATCAACACCAAGCTTTGAAAAAGATGAATCTTTGGTCACCAATGTGACCATCGAACAAGAAAAAGAAGAGAAAGAAAAAGAAAAATGGAAGTTTTACCTTAAAGCCTCAAGCTTTGTTCTTGGAAAAATGGTGAAGAAGATGGATTTGTGAGGAAATCTTCAAATAAGAAATGTAGAGAATGATTAGGGGAATGTAGAGATGGTGTTGGTGAGAAAAGAAAATGAAAATGATCTCTCAAGAGGGCTGCAAAATCGTGGAGTGAAGGAGGAAGAAGAAGAGAGAAGTTAGAGAAAAATGGAGAGAAAGTTGAAAAGAGAGAAAGTGATAGTAAAATGAGTGATATTTTTGGGTGAAATGTGATAAGTGTGGGAGCAAAATTTTGCTCCCCCAAGGGCTCTAGGTGTCACGGCAATAGGAGAGAGAGGGAGGGGTTGAGTGGCTTCTTCAACAAGCTTAGGGTAGTTTAGTCATTTGGTGGTCAAAGCTTCTCAAAGAAGCTTTGATTAAAATATAATATTTTTGAATTAAAGTAGATTTAATTAGACATAAAGTGAATTACATTAGGATAATGTGATAAGATTTCTAATACATGTTATTATCCAATTGACAATTGTTACAGTTGACAGTAGTCGGTATTTATTGTCCAGCGGATAATAAAATTACACAGTGATTTATTTTATCTGATAAAATTCTTCAAAAATGTGAAACTTCGTAAACTGTGTACGGCCTCAGGTTTAGTAAGATCTCTTGTCAACATTTTCACATATCAAGATTCTTAGAAAAAATATTGTATTTCCCCGGCTCCGCTCAGTTTGTACGTAAAACGAAAAATAATATTAAAATATTTCACATTCTCAAAAAAATCCAGAAAAATCCAAAAAAATTCATAAATATTATAAAATGACTATTTATAATAAAATAAATAAATTTTAGGGTGTTACATTTGGAGAGTTGTGTCTTCTTTTGAGGCCATATTTCTCTTCTTCCATCTTTCTCTTCTTCCCCAAATTCTTGAAGGTATTTTCCTTTTCCCTCACTTATCTTTCTTGCGGAGGCCTTTCTTTCTAAGCGTAGTGTTTTGGTGAGGAATAGGTAGTCGCTTTATGTGGCTCGGTCAACATACCTCCAGATGGCGGAAGTCTTTCTCTCCCGGTGTATGCGAGAGTGGACCAATTTCCTACTCTTGCCGGGAGGGTTTATGGCCTCTGTTGCAGTTCCTGTGAGGCATAGAGATGTCTCCCTGAAGTTCTTCCTTTGTTTCCATGTTTTGGGTGCTGGATGCGTAGGAGTGTCTTTTAGTGAAGCAATCTCCTCATGTTGACTAGAAAGGGGGTTGCGAGTGCTTCCTGGGGAATTACGGAGGTGATCATGGTGGAGCCTGACCTTTACCATTTGTTCAAGCTACCTTATTGGCTATTCTCCAGTGGGTATTCTTGGGTAGGTGTAGCTCATAGGCTCTCTTTGTAAGACCAATGATGTATGGAATATGAATAATAATAGTAAGCATTTATTTCCTTTGAATATTCACTGTGTTTCAACACTAGTAGGCTTTTATTTTGCTTATGTTCTCCTGAGGTGGGTCCAAAGCCCGATCTCATAATTTTGTAACGAATGTTCTCCTTGTCCCTCCTAGATGAGTCCAGTGCCCAATCTCTGGGAGGGGATTCGTTAGAATGGATAAACACGCATTTTTCCAGCTGAAATGAGTCCGAAGCTTGAATCTTAGTGGTTGGGTTTGTTTAACTTGGATGAACACGCATTTTACCAGTTGATATGAGTCCAAAGCTCAAATCTCGAAGGTAGGTTCACTTAACTTGGATGAACACGCATTTTGTCAGCCGAGATGAGTCTGAAACTCAAATCTCAGTGGTTGGGTTCATTTAGCTTGGACGAACACGCATTTTGCCAGCCAATATAAGTCCAAAGCTCGAATCTCAGGGGTTGGGTTCATTTATCTTGGACGAACACGCATTTTTCCTGTTGAGATGGGTCAGAAGCTCGAATATTAACAGTTGTGTATGTTTAACTTGGACGAACACGTGTTTTTCCTATCGAGATGAATTCGAAGCTCGAATCTCGGTGGTTGGGTTTGTTTAACTTGGATGACACAGAGCCTCTAAGTGTGGGGTCCATGATCCCAGGTGATGTTCAATTACGCTTAACTTCTGTAAACTATGGTGGGTTTATGGGTTAAGGTTAGGCTCAAATGGGTAAAGGTGAGAACTCCTAATTGCTCCGCTTAACCCCGGGGGGTGTTCAAGTGGCTTCCCTAGATTGGCTGTTATGTAAGGATGTCAGAATAGATGATCCTTTTGGACTTTGTATTCCTCAGACCT
The DNA here is from genome assembly GCA_029884605.1 of Ormosia emarginata. Lineage (NCBI taxonomy): Eukaryota > Viridiplantae > Streptophyta > Magnoliopsida > Fabales > Fabaceae > Ormosia > Ormosia emarginata. The sequence goes on along the minus strand of JAQQTP010000057.1, from coordinate 1,119,980 downwards.
CAGCAAGGCGTGGCAACCTTATGGGTTATAATAGGCCCAAGTATTCAGGGACTCGAGGTCACTGTCAGGATATTGGTCATTGACATTATTGAACCAAAATACTCATGGACTCAGGGTTGCGACTGAAGTATTGGCTCTAAGACAAGACGATAGTGATGAAGAAACGCTAATTTATTGATGTCAAAATGGGCTTCTTACATGGAAAGAGTTGTAAATTAACATTGTTTTTAGCTATAATATCTTCTTAGCTTGTCAGTATTCTAAAAGTTTTTTTATTGCCTTGCTCAAGAGGGTTTCTAGAGTATAGGCTCCTATGTTAGTCCTGAATGTAATCTTATAAGGCCTTTCCCAATTAGGAGTCCAATTTTTTTATCTTTTGCGTTTCTTCCTCCAATGTCCGCCCTGCGTAGAACGAGGTCGCCCAGGTTAAATCAGCATGGGATTACCTTGGAATTGTACTATGCAGAGATCCTCTACTTGAGGGCTACTTCCTGGATGTGGGCAACATGACATTGTTCATTGAGTAAATCGAGTTCTTGGTAGATGCGGTCCAGGTTGGTTTCTTTGGAAAAACTTTGATTCCTCCATCTTGGTTCTCCTATCTTCATTGGGATCATGGCCTCCCAACTGTAGGTTAACTTAAAGGGAGTTTCGCTTATGGTTGAGTGTGGTGTGATTTGATATACCCATAGAACATGATCGAGTTGTTCCACCCAGTTTCTTTTGGTGTCATCTAGTCTTTTCTTGATCCCCCTAAGTATAACCTGGTTGGTAGCTTTGGCTTGCCCGTTGGTCTTTAAGTGTTCAACTGAGGTGAAATGTTATTTGATGTTGAGTCCAGCTAAGAGGTCTTTGAAGTTCTTGTTAATGAATTGGGTTCCATTGTTTGTGACTATCGACTCCGAGATTCTAAATCTGCTGATGATATTCTTGTGGGTGAGCTTTTGGATTCGAGCGAAGGTGATCGTAGTCAATGGTTCAACCTCAATCCACTTGGTGAAGTAATCGATGGCCACTACTACGTATTTGACTTGCCCTAGTGCTTGAGGGAAAGGGCAGAAGATGTCTATTCCCCAATGGCAGAAAGGCCAGGGAACCAATATTATCGACAACTCTTCTAGTGGTGTCACGTAGACATCTGAGTGGTGATGGCATTGGTCGCACTTTTGAACGTACTCCTTGCTATTGGCTTCTATAGTGGGCTAATAATATCCTACTCTTAATGCCTAACAGGCTAAGGACTTACCCCCGAGATTGTGTCTCGAGCTTCCCTCATGGATTTCAAACAAGACATATTCTACCTCCTTAGGGCTAAGACATTTAAAGAAGGGGGAAGAAAAGCCTCGATGGTATAAATGATTATCGTAAATAGTAAACCAGGCCGTTGTCCAAACAATCTTCTAGGCTTCTTTCCAATCCTTAGAAAGCACACCGCCATGGAGGTAAGCTAATATAGGAGTCATCCATGTTTCCTTGTTTTCCAGAAAGAGGACTTCGTGGCCGTGATACTAGGGAAAGGTATAATGTCTTGGATCACTAACCTATTATTGCTTGGACTTTGGGTACTAGCAAGATTTGACAAGATGTCGGCCCTGGAATTGTGTTCCCTGAGGATATGGTCTACTTTAACGTTGTCAAAACTTTCCATCAGTTTTTTCAATCTAGCCAAGTACTTATGAAGCAGGGGTTCCTTGGCCTAGTATTCCCTTTTTATTTGAGTCATTGCCAACTTTGAATAACTGGATATAATTGTCTTTGACTCCCATTTCCTTGGCCAAGTTCATGCTCACTATGTACGCCTCGTATTTGGCTTTGTTGTTAGATGTGGGGAACTCAAACCTCAATGAATGTTCTAATCCGAGGCCGACTTCGCTTTCTAAGATGACTTCGACTCTATTCCTTTTGGGATTTGAGGACCCATTGACGTAGATAGTCCAAAAGTGTGCTCTAGGATGGCCAGAGTCCAAGGTGAGTTTTATTAGGAAGTTAGATAATACCTGAGCCTTCATGACTGGTCTCGGCTCATAGGTAATCCCAAACTTAGAGAGCTCTACTGACCAGGCGATCATTCTTGCGATATCTGACTTGTGTTGTACTTATAACATCCCAAATTTAATAACAATAGTATAATCTGTATTATACCACAATAATTAAATTCAGGCATGTTACTAATTACTAAAAACATTTCTAACACAACATAACAATATCATATGCAGGAAATATGAGCCATGAACGTAAGGTTATATACATAATGTCTGTATTTCTCATAAATACAAAATATATACAAAGCTTACAAATTAGGCCTCACAAGGCACAACATAAACATGTTTAAAAAAGAAACTACAAAGTAAAACTAAACTAAGCATTCCAAGCTCCTGTTTTGTACTTTCCTATCCATAAGTCTCCTTCCCTAGAATCATTATGGAAACACAACACATGAGGTGAGAATTACATATTCTTAGTAGTCTCATAATAAAACATGCAATCACAATCATTCCAGTTATTTCGAGGAAAAACAGTTTAAGTAAAAACACAATATCTTTAGAAAGGTGGAAAAAGCCAAAACTATTTACTTTCTCTTCCTGAAATAGAATCTCCCTTTATAAGTTTGTATAGAAATATTATTTCCATAACATAACTCACGAAATATCATCTCAAACTCAAAGATACGCAATTGCCCATACAATTGCAATGTCATGAATATTTTATTATTAACAATCGTTCATACAATTGTCATGTTATACTAAATTATATCTTATATTCATGACTATGCAATAACCTAAATATGTAATAAATAATATCATGATACCATTTACGATAACCTAGTTCCATGGTAATGTCATGATATGCATGAGCCTTGAATAAAACAAAGGAATCCCTCCCAAGTCTTGAACAAGCACTGGAACCTAGTTTCTGTAGTCTTCTCTAGGTAGTGATCTCATCAACTACTTGACAATAGGGAGGAACTATTTGTCCTTGCGTTATCACAATAGGGAGGAGCTGCCCATCCTCACGCTATCACAGGGATAGGATCATCTCTGGTAGTAAGGAATCCCTCCTCTACTACCCTCCATTTAGGATAACATCTAACAAAAAGGGAATCTCTCGCCTCAACTGCTAGAACAATGAGGGAAATGAAGTCCATCCTCAACTCATCACTATAGTAAGGAGGGACCTGTTCCTCCCCACCTACCATAATTTATCTTTAAATGTGAGGATCACATTCTTCATTAATCATAGTTATGAAAAATAATGATGCCAATTACTACAATATTTAGCATACCAATTGGTTTACATTCGTCTCATTTCAAGCATGAACAACAATGATGCTAAGTATCATAATAATTAATATACTAATTGATTTATATTCATCATATTAAAACCTCATTAAATACCTCTATTAGAGTCTCATCACTCATTAAGAATCATATAATAAAAGCCTATACAAGTTAAGCACTTCAAATTCACCAAAATAAAGATCTCCTTAAATTCCTATTTGGGCGCTCAAGCGCCCCAAACCCAATGCCCAGGCACTGCATGGCAGAGGCATTCCCCTGTCTTTCCTTGCGACTGACACTCAAGTGCTCTTTGCCTAGTGCTCAAGCGCTCAACGTGCGCTCAGGCACTTAAAACCCAGTGCTCAAGCGCTAGTGCACAACAGCACGTAACACTCCCTCTGGGCAATGGGCGCTCCAACGCTTAGACGCTGGTTGCCTAGAATTAGTTTTTACAAAATTTTGCAGAAATAGCCACTATTCCATTGGGAACAAGTGGTCTTCCAATCACTAAAACCTCAAATTTTAAGTGATTTTCAACACCACACAAGATCTATTAACACATTGTAACTCTTATACAATTTTTTATTCACTCCCACATGGATTAATGAATCAAACATCTACCTTAAAAACCTAAAAATCAACTCTTATCTTAAGTGGAATCAAAGGAAACTAAGGGATGAAAATTCATCTACAAGCATCAATGAACCAAAAACAGGTCATCCTCAAGTTCTACAACAAGATTCAAGCCTAGAATACAAAAATTACACTCAAAAACTCCCTTCCTCTCATCATGCCCTCTCATGAACAAGATGAAGACAAAGGAAGAAAGAGTCAAGAACAAAGTTTCCTCTACCTCTATCTTCAGAATAGGAAGGAACTTAGAAGCTCCTCTCCACCGCTATCTTCTTCCTCCTCTTTGATTGATGCTCCTCATCCACTAGCCCTTTTCTTCTCTTTTCCTTTGTGCTTCTTTGTTGGTAATTGTGAGAATAAAGAGAAGTAAGATAAATATCTCATATATGAATGTAAAAGTCAAGGCAGAAATTGAGAAGCAACTGTGAGATATTTGGTCATTTAAGTGACCATGTTGAAACCTCCAATATGCTAAGAACACTTAGATTTCACCAAATCAAGTTTCCTAACTTCCAACAAATTTAAAATAAATCTTAAGATTAATCAAAAATCTTGTTCCACCATTTTTATTTTTTTTCATATATGCTACTAGTTAATCCAACATTAAAAAACACTCTCAGTATGCTTAAAAATACCAAACTAATTCCGATTAACCTCAAACTTTAACTACAACAATTCTATATATTTGTGACCTAGAAACAAATTTTTCATTTTATTTCTACTAACTAAGCAGTTTAAGCTAATTTCATAGCTAATAATAGTTATTTTTCACACATAGTGTTATAGCATAGTGACTAAACTTGCTCAAAAAGCCATAAAATTAAACAAGCATATTAAGCAAGTATTAGACTACCTTTGTAACCATATACAAGTCTAACATGTTCCCGACAGTGTTACATTACTTGCTTGATTGGTTGATTAGTCCTTACTATAATAGGATGCCACTAGAAATATTGTCATAGCTATCTCGTGATTATTACCATCGTTAGAGCCATCTTTTCAATTTATTGGTAGCGAGCTTCGGGGCCTTGGAGGACTTTACTGACGAAGTAAACTGGCCTCTAACCTTCGTCAATTTCTCTCATCAAAGCTGAACTGACCGTCTTATTACTGATAGAGAAGCAGATGTACAACGTTTTTTCGGGGTCTGGTTTTGTCAAGATGGGTGGAGTGGACAACATTTTCTTTAGTTCTTGGAACGCAGTCTCACACCCTAGGGTCCACACAAATTTCTTCTCCTTCTTTAAAGTTTGGAAAAGGGGGAGGGACTTTTGAATGGCTTTAGCTAGGAAACGTGTGAGGGCTGCGATCCGACCTATGAGTTCCTACATTTCTTTGACAGATTGAGGGCTGCGCATATCGAGCACGACTTGTCACTTTTTTGAGTTGGCCTCAATTCCTCAGTTTGGTAGTAGGAACCCTAGAAATTTGTCATCCTGTACCCCAAAAGAGCATTTGTCCAGGTTCAATCGCATGTTGTGCTTTCGAACCTCGACGAATACTTCCTCTAAGTCCTTGATGTGACTGCTTATGTGCACTGTTTTGACTATCATCATCAATATATGCTTCCAGCATCTTACCAATTTGCCCTTCAAAGACTTTGTTCATCATCCTCTGGTAAGTCACCCTAGTATTTTTAAGTCCGAATGGCATCACCCGGTAGCAGTAGGTCCTCATCTCAATGGTGAAGGCAAACTTTTCTTCATCTTTTAGATTCATGGGGATTTGATTGTTCTTGGAGTAAGTGTCCATGAAGGAGAACAACTTAAATCTAAATGAGCTATCAACCAAGTTGTCAATGTTGGGGAGTGGGTAAGGGTCTTTTGGCCACGCCTTGTTCATGTTAGTGTAATCGATGCACATACGCCATTTCCCGCTAGCCTTTTTGATTAGGACCACGTTGTAGAGCCAAGTGGTGTAGGAGACTTCTCTTATGAACCTGATGTCTAAGAGCTCATTTACCTATTTTTGGATTACTTCTTGCCTCTCGGGTTCAACTTTCCTTTTGTGTTGAGCTGTCAGTTTTGCATTTTTCTTGACAGAAAGTCGGTGGCAAATAAAGTCGAGGTCTAAACCTGGCATGTCAACAAAAGTCCAAGCGAACATGTCTTTGTTTTTTGTCAAGATTTTGATTAGCTAGGACCTTTCCTCCTGACCAAGTTATCCCTAAATCTTGGTCACCTGACCCAGTTTGGTGTCGAGTTGAAGGGACTGGAGCTCTCTGTCAGGTTGTGGGTGTGTGCTACGAATTTCCTCACTTACGTCTAACTCGTTACATCGATCCGTGGTACATGGTTTCTTGGTGATTTTCAGGATTTTGTTGTAGCATTTCCTCGTCGTCGCTTGGTCTCCTTTAACGGTTACCACCCTGTCTTGTTGGTCTAAGAACTCCTTGGCCAAGTGAGGAGTGGAAATCACCACCCCAAAGGTGTTGAGCGATGGACGCCCTAGTATGACATTGTAAGCTGAGGGGCAGTCGACCACTAGGAATTTTACCTTAATAGTTTTGAAGAGGGGGGCCTTCCTTTGGGTCAGATGGGCCTTTATATATCTAACCAGGGAGATCTTATAGCCTATGAACCTAATAAGTTCTTCGATATATGGGATCAACTATTCTCTTGATAGTCCTAGCTTGTTGAAAAAGTCCATGAACATGATATCTGTTGAACTCCCTTGATCCATGAACATTCTACGAACTTCAATGTTGGTGATGATTCTAGTGATGACCATGGGGTCATTAGGATCTAGGATAACGTTTTCATAGTCCTCATCGAAAAATGAGATCGGTAGGGACTTTCTTTTATCCTCTTCCGGTCTTAGTTTCTATGAGGGATGTTATGCTCATCACCATCCGAAAGGGCCCTTTTCATATCGTTCGCAGAATCACCACTACCCGTGAAACCTCTCGAGATGGTGTTTACTACTCGGGTTAGTTCAATGTGAGTTTCCTTATCTTCCGCTGGGTTTTCGGAACTATATGGTGCTGATGTTCATTTTTCAACTGCTCCAGATGGTGTTCCCTGGAGGGACAGGCGCTGCCTCACCGAAGTCCTCAGGGAAAGACAGGGGATATTCTCTCCGGTGAAAGAAGTCATTTGTCCATCTTGTCTGGGTTCTGGACAGGCTACCATTGTCTCCACAACCAGTTGATGAGCTACAAGATTAAGCGTCGAGTGACAGTTTGAGGAAGAAGAGTTAAGCGCAGCAGAGGTAAGATTTTGGTTGGCTGATGTTTGTCTCCTTCTCGTGTTCACCATGATGGCGGCAGTATGGGAAGTCTTTCAAAGTGGAGTTGGGAGTAAACATTTATCTCTTCCCACAGACGACGCCAATGTTGAGAATTAGGTTATAAGATTTACTTGAAGATATGAGAGGTGGTTGATTCTTTTGTGGCACAATTCCTTCAATGGTGGAGCAAGAGGGTGGATACCTTTAAAAGACACTCTGATGTTCAAGTCAGTAGTTGCACAAGAAGGGTAGAGTGTAATGAAAATTGGGTGTACCTTGTCTCTCTTGCTTACTGTATTTATATGAGCATATGAGGGTTTTTGGTGTTTAAGAATTTAGTGCATGCCGAATGCTGCTACCTGGGATCATTGCAACATGATCGTGGAAGATAGGATCATGGGGATAGGGTCGTAAGGCCACTATCCTTTTGTTTTTACTTGTCTACTCATACGGGATACGATCAGGATTTGTTCCTATCGTTACGCCTGGCGTTTTGGCTGCTTAATGTGCACTGTACGCTTGGGTGCCACCCTAGTGGGTAGGGTTGTTCCAGTTCTTTGGGCCCGTAACCCAATCCAAAATAATCTTTATATTTTTAATTATGTTTATGTTAGATATTTGGATTTGGATGAAATTAGGCAAAGAAAGATATCTATATATATTTATTTTGGTTTCTCAAAGTATTCTCTATTTGATAGATGAGAGATTAATCTTCTAGGATATGGTTAGGGACCTAAGTGGGGGGGGCTTTCCAATGGTGTTATATAGAGTTGTCAAAATAGGTCAACACGGGTTGCTCACAAAGTGAGCTGGGTCGAGTTGACAAACTTAAGTGGTGAGCCAAATTTTGACCAACCCGGCTCAACCCTGGTGGGTTGATGGCTTAAACGAGTTGGTCCACCTAAATTTAAAAAAAAAATTAAAAAAAGAGAGGAAAATGCTAAAAAATAAAAAAAAGGGTGGTCTTGGTGCAGGGGTGGATCGTGGTGGATTTGGACTCTGTTGGCAGAGTGTTTGTGGTGGTCCTAGTGTGGAAGTGAAGCTTTCACGGAGCTCATACGTAACTCGTCGCATTCTTGGGGGTCCTAGTGTAGAGTGTTCTCAAAGCTTGTGTTCGTTGCATCGTCGGCTCGTCTCCTTCATTCATGCAGTGGTAGCCAGCAGCTGAAGAATGCAAAGCTAAGTGTGAGGTGAAGGGGTGTGGTGGTGGTTTAGCTCTTGGTCGTTGCTATGATTCCCTTTCTATTTTCAATCTCAAAAGCAAATGTGAGGAGTGGGTTAGCTCTTGGTGCTATCTCACATGCACCTTTCTCTTCCCTTTTTTTCTATATTTTTTTTTAATCTTCCAACCCGAGAGCTAACCCAGTTCGACCCGACTTGAACCCGTTTAACCCGTGAGTTAAGTGAGCTGAGTCAGGTTAGGTTGGGGTTAGAACTCACTTTGATAACTCTTTTGTGTATGTGTGTGTGTGTGTGTGTGTTGGCTCTTAGGGCCATCTCACATGCACCTTTCTCTTCCTTTTTTTTTATATTTTTTTAATCTTCCAACCCGAGAGCCAACCCGGTTCAACCCGTTTAACCCGTGAGTTAAGTGAGCAAGGTGATAACAATATATTTTATACATTTTATAACCCTCTCACTGGGCTTCTTAAGGTTCAATTAGGTTTAATTAAGTTAGTTTTGCCACATTCTATGATATTGGACCTAATTGGATCATTGAAAGAATTATTGCATGAATTAACCTTAATTTATCTCTTCGATAGTATTCAGTAAATTAGCTATAATTTGAGTTAAATATGTCGGATTCATGTGATTTTAGTCTTGTAAGAAATCTAAGACAATTCCCTACAACTTTCATGAAGACTTCAAGAGTCATATCACAAGCTTAGATAACTCAAATTAGAGTTGAAGCAAGAACTAGAGTGCTGATCCTAACAGCTTGACCTCTATGTATTCATCAGGCCATATCTCGAGCTTTAGGAATGATGATGGGCTGAAATTTTGATAGTCGATAGTTAAAACCCAAATCTACAACTTTCATGAAGGATACTTTTCGATATTCTGAGGTCTAGTAGGTTATATTGGGCTTGCAAGTCAGAACAGAGAAGCTAAAATTGGGCATGAGCAGTTATAATGATTGGGTCATATCTTAGGTTGTAGGAGGCCAAATTGAATGGTTCAAGTTGGCATTTGATAGCCAAGATAAATACAACTTTCATGAATGCCACTTTTTGAAAATCTGTTGGCAAGCACGAGTTTGGCACCAAATTATTTTGTACAAGTGAAGACAAGTATTTTTTTGGCAATCATCCATCTACTCCTTAATCATCCACCCACTCCTTAATTATCCACCCACTCTTTGTCCCACTCATTGTTATCTTTTGCTTGTGATGCTCTATAAAAGGTAGCCTTGGCTGCCTATTTGGATAATCTTAGTTCTAGATCAAGATCATGCTTATGTTATTTACTTGTTGTAATTTTATTTTGTTGTAAATAGAAGTTATGATCATCTTCTTCTCTCTTTCTTTTTTCTTGTTCATGGGTAACTAATTTTCATCTTGCTTAGGTGAAGGGGTGAAGCTTTTGGTAATAAAATAAGGTTAGATTAATTTCTTTCTTGTACTTAAATGATATATTATCAAGTAGTTATTATATATGCTGTATTTTGTTTCCAATCAAATTAGAAGCCTTCCTTGTAAAGTGGAGTTCTTGATTCATTGTAGATAAGTGGTTTGGCACAATGAATGCTTGAACTCATTTATAAGTGTTGGTATTGGTAAATAATTAAAAGAACTATAATATAATTACGTATATAATTCTAAGTGGACTTTAAATGTTTTATTTTTCGATTGGAACCTCTGTTGTGTGTGGATTTTAATTGAGTTATAAAAAGAATTAAGTTTGTCCTTAATTTATTATCAAAAGTGGATCTCTTAGCCCAAACAAGTTCTTTAATTTAATTGTGAACAAATTTTAATATCTTTATTATTGTGACAAAGTCTTTCCTTACCTCAAAGAATTTTGCTTCATCAATTTCCTGTGGATCGACCTCGGACCCCCGAGAAATTTATTAGTTGAGACAACCTGTATTTGGGTTTGCATCCTTTAATCCGCATCACTGGTTCAGGTTAGGTTAAAGTTAGAACTCACTTTGATAACTCTTTTGTGTGTGTGCGCGCGCGTGCCCAAGTGTGTACGTGCCCGACTTGAACCCGTTTAACCCGCGAGTTAAGTGAGTTGGGTCAGGTTAGGTTGGGGTTAGAACTCACTTTGATAACTCTTGTGTGTGCGTGTGTATGGGTTGGCTCTTAGGGCTATCTCATGTGCACCTTTCTCTTTCTTTTTTTTAATATTTTTTTAATCTTCCAACTCGAGAGCCAACCCGGTTCAACCCGTTTAACCCGTGAGTTAAGTGAGTTGGGTCAGGTTAGGTTAGGGTTAGAACCCGCGAGTTAAGTGAGCTGGGTCAGGTTTGGTTGGAGTTAGAACTCACTTTGATAACTCTTGTGTGTGATCCTGTTTAACCCGCGAGTTAAGTTAAGTGAGTTGAGCTAGGTTAGGTTGGGGTTAGAACCCACGAGTTAAGTGAGTTATGCACCTTTCTCTTCCCTTTTTTTCTATATTTTTTTAATCTTCCTATCCAAGAGTCAACCTGGTTCAACCCGTTTAACCCGCGAGTTAAATGAGTTGGGTCAAGTTAGATTGAAGTTAGAACTCACTTTGATCAACACACACACATTACACAATCTTTCAAACCAATCAAAGAAATACATATTAATTTTCTTTTCTAAAAGAAATGCATAAAAATCTTTTAAATATTGAGCAGTTTGTTCTTTACTAAAAGTATCAAAGTACCAGGTTCTCTTATCTTTATTATAAGGAGCTTCAAAGTCTTTTCTTGTCCAAGGCTTATCAATTTCAAATGGTTCATCTAAGGCAAGAGTATTTATTACCTGAGATCTAGTGGGTGAGTAAACATGAGATTCAGGGCGAGGAACTTCTTGATAGATTGGCTGAGGAACATTGGGCTCAAAATTAACACCAGTTAAGTCGACATTAACTGTAGATCTATCTACAGAGTGTCTTGAAGAGGCGACCGATGAGGGTCTGGTAATTATCAGAGTACTAAATCTAGAAGAGTTTGATCTTATCATTCCTATCCTTATATTTTCTGCATCTTGTAATATTGATCTAATGTTTGTACTTCGTACCAGAGCTAGGGGTATAACATCAGGAAATACCCAATCATCAGGCATTCATGCCATGATTTCAGCATGTGAAAGTCTTTTAGGAGTCAGAATTGATGATCTCTGAAGATTAGCTTCCATAATTACCGTTTCATTCTTAGGTGATTGTCTTAAGGCTTTAAAGTTTTGATCTTCATATGAAACTTTATAATGAACTCTATATACTATAGACATATGTTCAGTATCATTAACAAATACATCATCCAGAATTCTAACATTCAATTCTAAAGCTTGCTTAGTCAAATAATTATCCAGAGACAGTATAATTAGGATAGCAATTAAAAAATACTGGACCATCATGCAGATTTGATTCTAAAATTGAAATTATCTGATCATTAAGTTTTCTTAATCTTTTATCCCTTAACAAAACAAACATTACATTGTTTATTCCTAACCTATGATGACCTTTAGCAGCAACTTGTATAAGTCCTATATGAATTATCTTATAACCTTCCTTAACATGATTATCGATTAAATGATTGGGCAATAATTGAATTGATTCGCATGATTCTTTAAGTAAATGAGTAGCATTAAACATATGAACAGAATTCTTAGGTTTAAAAATAAAAGTATTTGTCTTATAAATTTCTTTCGGAGGAACATAAGGTATTGACCAATTTTGAAGTTGATTTTCAATATTAGCAATTACTAATTCATTATGTTGAACTTCATCCTGATCTACTACAGTACTTGAGGATGCAAATTGAAACTGTGATGAACCTATGCTGGGAGTCTTACCCCTATGGGACGAGAGCTCGTTTCAAGTTCTAAGTATTCTAGACATGGTTAAGCATTCTCTTACCGGGACCACCACTCACACAAACAAGAACACCTAACCTGCCTTCTCCGACAACAACACGGCTGACCAACGTTTGAAACCTGAGGGCTGAGCAATGCTAAGTCCTTCTTCTTACCCAAACTTCGAACACTTAGAACCTCTTACGATGCTCTAATACCACTAGCGACAGGACCGACGACATTTGCTCAACAGTAGTTAAAATATGCATAAACAAATACAAAGAGATCAGAAATCAGGAACAAAGTATTTTTTATATATTGAAAATACTTACAACTGATGATACAAATTACAATTTGATGAACAAGTCTTCGAGAGATAGAAGACACAGTACAATATGATCAGAGTGTTTTATTACAAAATAAGGAAATTTCTAAATTTTTTTCACCCCCCTTTCAATGAGAAGCTACTTTAAAAAGAGGAGGAGCGTCCAGATTTCAGGTTGTATGAAGTCCGCACAGTGAGGATCAATAATGAACTTCAGATTTCAGAATGCTTGAAGTCCGAATAGTAGGCTTCAAAAGTAAGCAAAGTTGTTCTACCGGCACTATTCTTATCAGGAAGTAATTATGAAGCATCTTGCTTTCGGCTACCGACACTTCTTTTTAAAAAATGGCTAACAAAGTAATCTGCCGACATCTTTTACTTTGTGACAAATGCTTATCTAATAATGATCATATGACCTACATGTTGGTGGGGTCGACATTGTAATCTTCATAAGGATCTTGAGCTTCATACAGGTAGGGATCCTGGTTTTCTCCTTCTTCACCAGAAGAAGGACTCTGTTGAGGTGAGGAACCAGATGTTGACATTGATGTCTTCATCTTAAGGAACAATTCTTTCTCTGAGGAGATCTGCTGCAAATCTCAAAGAATCTGTCCTTTAAGCTCTTCGAATTCTGATGGCTTCTTTAGATTTTCTCTTAGCAGGGTTGGATTAGTGATAAACCATTTATTAACAGCTTCAGTACTTACCAAGTTTAGATTAAATCTTGGCCACCACTTAACACTGAATTCTCTGGCGATCCAAGTAGGATAAGGAATTTGTAACTTATGATAATAATGATAATCCCAGATGTTAATCCAAGCAATACCAAAGGCAGCATAGAAATGTAGGAGTCTAGCTCCTGGTGAGTAGTCAGTTTTTGCCACAAATAGATCATAAGAATCCTTAACAGGTTTGGGTAGGATCTCAATACATGGACCTGTACAGCACATCCAGTTGGCTATCCAGGAAGGAAGGTATTTAATGTCCTTTTAGAACCAAAAGAACCAAGAGTTTGAGTATGGTCTGAGGAGCATGAACTTATACCAAGCTTGTTGATAATCCCAGTATGTATAAGACTAAGGATTGTACTTAATCGAGAACTTTTTAGGAGTATGCAGTGCCTGTTTCCAGTCTAAAGGGCTTAATACTTTAAGAATCTTAACTTTGGAAAAGTTAATATAATCAGTATCTTTGGTACTAAAGTAATGATTGAGTTCAATGGATTTGGAATCAATCAGGATTAATTCATAAAGTTTTCGATCTTTCTTAAGAGACTCATGAGGAACAAAATCAAATCCTTTAGGAAGCATTTTCTGAATGACTTCTCGAGGGGAATCTTGATGAGCATAGTATCCAGCTTCAAGGGTACTTATTGGTTCAAAGACATTTTTCTTAACATACTTACATTCTTCAGTAGTGGGATAATTTGATGAAAAAGGGGACTGATTAGTCTTTTGAGGAGGGGTTGATATTGACTGTGAGTAACTCAAAGGGGTATACCTGTTTTTATTATCAAAAGAAAGGCATAATGATGAAATAGGAGAATGATGAACAGCTAGGGTAGATGACCCTTGAACGGAGGTCGAAGACCTTGATTTTGTACTTATCTAAGTATCCTTATAAGTGTTTTACTGCAAATACTTATCTAAAGTAATTCTTTTCCTTTTAGATTTTGATGATGAACTAGTCGCCATTTGAGTAACCCTGCAGAAATTCTTTGGTTAGAAAATCTGGAAGATGATTATCTTTTCCTTTTAAATGTTGAACCTCAAAATCAAAACATGATAGTAAAGATTGTCATCTTGCAAAAATCTGTTTTAAAACCAAGTTCTTAACGTCCTTTTGAATAATCGAAGAAGCAGCTTTACAATCAGTTCTTAGCAAAAACTTTTTATTAAACAAATCACCTTGAAACTTTATGATACATAGCACTATACTTAAAACTTCTTTCTTTATAGTACTATACTTTTGTTGAGCTGGTTGTCAGACACCAGAATGATACCTTACCACATTTTCTCGAGATAACTCGAATTGGACCTACTTTAACACTCCCCCATATCCCAAATCAGAAGCATCAATTTCAACTATTAAAGAGGCTTGAGGATCTGGAAGACCTAGACAAAGAATAGACTTAAATAAATTCTTAACCTAGAGGACAACACTAGTCATAGAATTATCCCACGGAGGAGGATCTTTCCTTAACCTTCTAAACAGAGGGGCACAGATAATCCTAATGTTAGGGATAAAATCTGCAACATAATTAACACATCCTAAAAATCGTTGAAGCTTATTCTTATCTTTGATTTTATCAGGAAATTTCTTAGCAAATTCTATTGATCTTTCGATAGGAACAATAGTACCTTGATTAATCTCAAATCCTAAAAATCTTGTTTTTGTTTGGAGCAATTTCATTTTCTTAGCAGAAATTACTAAACCATTTTCTTTTATGAGATTAAAAAGATTTCTAAATGAGTAAAATGTTGATCAATTGAATTACTAAAAACTAATACATCGTCCAGATATACTATAGTAAATTTTGAGTAAGGATTTAAAATATCATTCATAATATTCTGAAATTCTGAAGGAGCATTTTTTAATCCTTGAGGCATAACATTCCATTCATAATGCCCAAAAGGAACAACAAACGCAGTTTTATATCTATCTTCTTCTGCAACTTCAATTTGATAATACCTCGATTTCATATCAAATTTTGAAAAGATATTGGCTTGATGAACTCAACTTATCAAATCTTTTTTATTAGGAATGGGGTATCTTATCAATTTCAAAACTTTGTTTAAAGGCTTATAATTAATTACCAATCGAGGGGCACCTCGTTCAATTTCAGAAGCATTCATAACATAGAATCCAGCACAACTCCATGGTGATTTACTAGGTCTTATCATATCCTTATCTAGATATTCTTGAATTTCTTTCTTACAAAATTTTAAATATTGTTGATTCATTTGGATAGGGCGTGCTTTAGTTGGAATATCCTTATCTTTAAATCCTTCTTCATATGGTAGTTTCACTACATATTTCTTCCTATCCTTAAAGGCATTGGGAAAATCACTGCAGACTTCCTTAACAAATTTATCATGGATTATTTTTATCTTATCTTGAATAGGACATTTACTTATTTGTTCTTGAATTCTTTTATACTGTACTTCTTTACTTAACATATTTAAGTGCTTAGTCTTTTGACTTATCAGATTTACTTTAGAGATTAACGATTGTTGTAACATGTTCAATTCTTTTAGTTGAGGAAGTTTAAGGAATTCAAAACAAAGTTCTTTGCCTAAAGCTTTAGTAACTAATCCTAATTCGGTTACTGAGAAAGGATAGTAAGGAGAGAAAAGTAGTTCCTAAAATTACTTGTTCTGATATATTCTTAGCTAATAAAAATGTTGTTGTATAACAAATCTTTTCTTTACAAATTTTTGCATTGTTTAATTTATACTTAATTGACAGTTTTGAACATGTTACACTACTTACCAATTCTTTAGTCTTATCGTAATACTTAGTGGGAATTAAACCTTCTTGAACACAATTTAAATCAGCACCAGAGTCAATTAAAGCTATTAACTTAAATCTTTCTCCTTTAATTATCAAATCAACCATACGATGCCATTTATGAATGATTATTTGACTTAACAAATGAATATAAGGATCTTGTTTAGATTCATTGTCGTCTTCTTGATTGTTAATTATTAACTGTGAGAATTGATTTTGAATATATATTAACCCTTGTAAATTCAACATTTTAAATTCTATTTCAGTATCTTTTTTGTTTTAATTGATTAACTTCGTCTTTAAGGTTTCTTATCTCTTGCTGAAGGTCTTTTAATGATAATTCTTGATGTTGAGGTTTTTTAAATCTTTCCAGAATTTCTTTTATATCAATTTTTTGAACTTCTTTTTTTTTTATTTTCTTCATAATCTACAAATTCTTTTATTTGTTGAATAAATTCTTGCTTAGTAGAGGATTCTTCCATGCTTTCAATTATACTTATTAGTGATGAAGCTTGATCACGAGTGATTACATTAACAGTTCTTAAACATTTTGAACAATTACATAGTTTTGGACCTAATCCTAAACATTCTTCTTCTTGCTGACTGTCCGAGTCAGACGAAGATTCTCTTATTTGATTAATCATTTCTTGTTCTTTTTCTGAGGAACTATATTCAGATTCTGAAGATTCAGACTCATTAATTAAAATACTTATTAGATTTTTCTTTAATTCTTCATCTATATTTAAATTATTAATTTTTTGCTTAATTTTACAATATCTTTTATAATGACCTACTCTGCCACATTTATAACATATTATTTCATTCTTAGGCTTAGATTTTTTATTACTTTTCTTATGATAGGATTTCTTAGGTTTTGATGAACTTTCTTCTTTCTTATATTTGTCCTTATAATATTTTCATGATTTATGAGTTTTATGAGGAACATATTTTTGAACAATTTTTCGTTTACTTGGAGCTTTAACCCCTTCTACTCCCCACTGGGAACATAATGAACCTAATTCTTTCCTAGTGTTCTTAGCTTCAGTTTTAAGTTTATGTTGAAGTTTCAAATCTAAACATATTTGTAAACCAGTTTCAATTACATGATTAGAGAGTTGACCAAAGGTAAGTTGATTATAAGGAATAGTGCCATCATTTTGTCTTTCAATGTTATTCTTAACTTTTTTTGCAAATAACTTAGGAAGACCAGTGATAAATCGCTCTTTCCAATAATCTGCAGCAGCATCACTTCATAAATAAAGTTTTGATAAAAACATATCCTTATACCATCGATAGTCAGACATAGACAGACAGTGTAAATTAACAATTTGATATGCTATTCTTTGCTAAAACTTTAAGGGTTCTCCTATAAAATGCTTAGTTATGGTGTATAGAAGAGTCATTACGGCGTCTTCTACTGTTGATCCATTACTTTCTATCTTAACAGAATTCATTATGTAAGATTGTTCTTGGGGGGACATTACATTATCCCACCAACTTTTTAGTTGGCCTGTAAAGCCCATAATTATCAAGGAGACAGCTATCTTATATGTGTTTCCTTTACCCTTAAAAGCGGTTGCAGCCATAGTCATTTGTTGAATGTCAACGATGTTCTATTCACTTGCACCATCTAAATTCCATTCAATTATATCATTACCAGAATATATAAGAAACTGTCTTTCTTCATATTGAACATCGGGATAAGTTGGCCTAGAGTAATAATTTCTAGTAACAGGAGCAGGATTATTAGTTTTTAATTTATTAACTTGAAGACTTAAGAATTCATTTTCTAATTCTTCAATTTTCTCTAAAGTTTGTACTTTCGAACTTGAGGAAGATGTTGATCCTAAAGTCATTTGTTCTAATTATCTTTTAATTTCTTCAATTGAATTATCGGATCTTGAACCAAGATGAATATCTTTCAATTCGGATTGAGGAACATTAATTATCTTATATATAGGTCGAGTCGGATCTATATTCTTGTCTAATGGTTTACTGAAATTAGCGAATAGCTTATTTGTTAATTGGTTTTCTATTCTTTCCAAATTCTTAGACATAATATGAAGCATTTGATTAGAATAATTAAGTTGTTGATGAACTTTATTGACATCTTTTTTCTCTACAATTTGATTTAAGGATCCATTTATTACTTTGAAGGGTGAGGCTTCTATCTCTATTCCTTCTTTAGTTTTTACTTTAATTGATTCTAATAGCGGATATTCTGAAATGATTATCTCGTCTTTTTCTTTTTTCCAAGCAGTAGTTACCTTAGTGTTTACTAAGACTTCTGCAGTTCTTAAAAAAGGATTTTCTATACTTTGTTCTTTACACAATCTTTCAAATCAATCAAAAAAATGCATATTAATTTTCTTTTTTAAAAGAAATGCATAAAAATCTTTTAAATATTGAACAGTTTGTTCTTTACTAAAAATATCAAAGTACTAGGTTCTCTTATCTTTATTATAAAGAGCTTCAAAGTCTTTTCTTATCCAAGGCTTATCAATTTCAAATGATTCATCTAAGGTAAGAATATTTATTACCTGAGATTTAGTGAGTGAGTAAACAGGAGATTTAGGACGAGAAACTTCTTAATATATATAATATAATATTTATTACTTTATATATATATATATATATATATATATATATATATATATATATATATATATATATAAAATATTTGAAGTCTCTGGTCAAAGAAATTTATATCATGTGTTTTCTTCTAAGACACTCAAATTCCTTCCATTTTTCAAGGCTTCCTACTAACAATAAGGTTTTTAGAATTTTAAATTTAAAAATTACAAATATTTGAAAACAAATAAAAATTAAAACAATAAATTGATTAATTATTATTAATTCCAACATTAATCACAATAGAGAGTAATGCCCGTAACCACAATTGATAATAACTAATCAATTAATTTCACAATTAACAACTATAATTGACACCAACCAAAATTGAGAAGGAAAGGAGAGAGAGAGTGACGGCTAGACAATGGCGATGGGGGAATACATGTTCTTGCCTGCAGGTTATATGGTATGGCTGCTAGGTGGCTACACGAGGCTAACAAAAATCCATACTAAGTAGGCAAAGTCAGAGCTTCCCAAGGAAAACATAGCTGAGATCGAACCACAGGTGAGATACATTGCATTTGAATGCCTACCACAAGTTATATGCATTGCACCATTTACCAACTCCTTTTGGATATTCACATTTCCCATTTTTTCCCTTCTTATTTCTTAATAATGATAGGTGAAGTTGACTTATGAGTTCATTCTTACCCCAAAAAATTCCATTCTTTGTTTAGCTTTGAATTTTGAGCAATGCTATATTACACGAATTATATTTTGTGAAGTGATTCACGATTGCCTTCTCTGCATTCCTTTTTTTGTTTTACAGTTAATAAGTAATCAAATTAATTAAAAATAAAAAGACAAACCACCTAATAAAACGGCATCCAGTTACTCCTGTTTTCTCAGTTCGTGTAGCGTTTCACGAAACTGAGTTCTTGTGATTTAACATTTCCCTTGAATTTTTTATATTGATTATTTACTTCTGTTTATAAGAGAAGGAAAAGTAGATTTCATCCATGAAAAAATGAACTCACCAAAAGTATATTTTATTATATACCTTCTTGACAATATTTTGTTGGCAATATTTAAGAAGAATTAGGGTTCGGTTTTTCTTACATACCATTTTAATTTGAATTCCATGAGAAGGAAGACACCCATTTTTTATTTGAATTCCAAGTTCAGTCAGAATTATTGGGCATTAAGGCACACGTTTTTTGTATTTTAATTTTGACCATTACATTACATTAGTAGGCAAAATTTGAACCTTTAATTACTAAATGATGTCTGAATCTGAAAGTTATTGAACAATGGTCCCTTTTAACGTTATTGTATCTCATGTTTTCCAAATCAAAATTTATTATTATTGGTAAAATGAGATTATTAATTTTTGATCTTATTAAATAGCATTCCCTTTATATTAGGGAAGACAATGGAGTGGGACAAGGCAGTTAGTGTTTTTTTTGCCCCTGCTTCTGCTCTCGTCACGAGTATTTATTTGTGATCCTCACAGATATATGACAGGATATTCACATATATATGTAAATAGTTAATAATTTAAATTAAAATTTTAAAAATTACAAAAAATATATAAATAAAATAAATTTTAACGTCACATACTATAACTTTGATTAACAATTTAAGATTTTTATAAAATTAAAAAAATATTATAAATAACAAACTAAATTCAATTATATTTTGTAATAACCAGTTTATATAAATAATTATTATATAAATAGTATATATTTTTTCAATAAATTTTATCATTATGAGCTCATTCAATAAAAATTTATTTTAAAATAATAAAAATATATGTATTTTTATTTTATTTTAAAGTAAAAAAAAATTATAATATATGATATATATTATTAAAAAAATATACTTAACGAGTTTGTAAGTATTTACGAGAATTAATACTATAATTCTCATCATCGCTCTTATTTATTAAATGAATATTCATCTTTCATTTTATTACAAGTAATTCTTATAAATCTACACAGATATAAATAATTTTGTTATTCCAACTTTATATGTATAATAACTTATGATGAAATCATGAATTTGACTAATTAAGCATAGTAAATTCATGAAATATTTGTAAGAAAATTAAGCCATGAATCTCATAACCAACTGCTATAATAATATGAGTTACTATCAGTAATTAAAAACTCCAAGTTTTAATTCATTAGTCATGTCAATAATAAATGCGCTAATTCGATGATTTGATCGTGAGTATCATTGATTGATTCATTGCAATTTGATACTTTCAACATTGTAACTTGTAATAAATGACGAGTCAAACTTGTTTTTTATTTCTCCCAATAAATATTGCATTACAAAAACTCTTATTTGAATTGACCAATTTTAGAGGTTATCTTTAGTAGCGTCATCATCCCCCATTGCAAATTTGTGTCCTCGTGGGAAATAATTATACATTTTACTTTTTCTTACAGTGTGAGTTCAATAAAATTGTTCAATCTAAATTTCAAGAAGAAAACCATGATAACAGCACTGATGGTGGTGATACAAATTATAATAATAAAGATGTTGATAATCAAGTGGAAAACTTTGCAACTTAACAAGTTATTATAACTAATGGTTAGGTGTCTCTAACCATATCATTTTGGATGGATTAGAAAACGAGTGAGAAAGAACGAAAAGCCAGCCTCTTCTTTCAAATGTTTGTATGCATTATCCACATTTATATTGTGAACCGGTTATAAGTAAGATTTTGTATATTTTGATGGAAAGTAGTTTTTGTTGTGGTAAGGACAATGTGAGATTTAATAGGATCTAAAAGTATTATTTAGGCATTAATAATTGTCATGACTATAGTAACAGAACAAAATATAAAGACTCATGTACTCGGTGTTTTCCTAATAATTTTCATTTCCATATATTATGTAATGTTCTATAATATTTATAAATCTTTATATTTGTGTTCTATAGGCTGAAAAGGTTACTAAAAAATAATTCATAAAATTAATTGCTACATATTTTATTATTATATATCTTTATATTTGTTATTTGTTATATATTTTAAAATGATTTTTTTTTTTTGGTATTGAAGAAAAAATGATTACTTTTATTCTAACATATAATGTTCTATGATATGTAACAATTTTAATATTTAGTTCGCACGGGGTGAACTTTTACTTGAAAATATAATTGAATTAATTAAATGAAATTTATTATTAACAAATTAATATATTGTATCTTTTAAAATATTTTTTTAGGATATATTTCTATATTGTTGTATAATATTTTAATATGTTTATGTTTCCATTTGTTAGGGTTAAAATCTTTATATGAAATATATTAGTATTTACGTTTACGGGTGAAACTTTCATTAAGACATAATAAAATGAATATGTGTTTTATGATTTTCGAATTTACCTTTCACCATTGCTTTGAGCATGAGATGAAAGTCCGATACTTTCATGAAGTTTCATGATGATTTAATTTTATGTATTATGTTTAGAATCTTTCATTCTAACGTTTATTAATAATTTTATTATTTGTTAGTTTCTAATTTGTCACCTTTAATTTTGTCTTGTGCTATTTTTATTATCTTTACTTTTAATATTTCCTGTTACCGGTGAGTGCATTAATGAAAGAGCTATTTTTTAGTGCCATTGAGACTTCTTACGAATAAGCTATATTTAATTCAAATCCATCATGAAAATGTCAGTTTGATGCAATTTAAGCACATTTCTTCTCTTATATTAAACAAGAAACTTTAAATACAAAAAATATTAAGCAGCAAATTTATGTTAGATTTGAGACTTACTTTACTACTTTTTTATAGGTTCCTTTTTGCTCTTTTGGTAGTTTTCACATTATATTTATTTGAATAATCAATGTGATTATTTAAGAAATACAGCCATCTTATTATATATATCTAATTCAATAATGATATATACATTTTTTAAGTTATTATGATCTTTTATGTTTGTTTATTTATTTTTCAAGTATAATTGAATTTATAAAATAACTTTTTGTTTGTAATAAACTTATCTTCTATTCATTTTTTATATGAAATTATAAAAATATCAACAAAAGTAATTTAATTTAGTTTTTTGTGCATTATTTTTATTTTTAAAATTATCTCATACATCGCCGTGTATCACACAGGTTTAAGCACTAGTTGTAGTATATTTTAAACATTTTAGAAATAAAAGTAAAATAAATAAGTTATAGTACAAAAAAAAATTATTGTAAAATAACTTCAAATATACTGTGATAATCAAATAAGGATTTTAACTTTCAAAGTTGCTAATTGAAGGATTAAACTTAGAACAATGCTATATTACACGAAGAGATTTTCACAAAATCTCTTACAAATAATGTGGCAAATGACAACTCTCCAAAACATAATAAACAAAAAAAATTCAAAAAATATCTAAATCCCACTACAACTATCCCATCTATTCGTAATCAAATTGGTGAAAACTCGTTTGTGTAATGTATCATTGCTCTTAAACATAATGTAATATCGAGGCTTTTGCAATTTTAAGGATTATGATGGTTTGCCATTTATTGATTGTGTCTCCTGCCACCCTTTCTTGTGTTTTGTTTTTCATTTTCATGTATTTTGCCCTGTTCCACTTTATTCAAGCCTTGTTGCTCAAATTTGTTACTTGATGGTTGTATATCTTCTACACTTCCAGATGGTCAATAGATTTTGGAAAAGTCATGCTTCCAAATTGTTTCTGAGTGACCAGTGATGTCACATTTGTATATTTCTAATATTGATTCACTTTTTTAAAAGGTGGTTAAGCTTTGGTTTTGCTTCTTCCTAATTTGGCATCGATGATATCGTTTTCCCATTTTGGATTATTAGGTATCATGCTATGCAGTTTGAAAGCCTATAGAGCCCCTTCGAGACAAGTGCCATGGAGAAGCTGGAAGAAGATCAAAGAGGGCCTAAAGAAAAATCGAAGACTTCTAAGAGTTATGAACCTCGACCATCACCAATTATCACTTATAATTCTTTTTTAGATTTTTCTTGATCTATGTCTCTGGCGACCTGGTCTCCGTCTTTGGCGAGGTCTGTGCGATTTTGGCAGAGACAATCTGCGGCTCTAGCATTCTGCTCTTTGGTGCACCTTAGCAACTTAACTGTATAGGATATTAGACGTCACCTTTCTCTGGCACCTTCTCTCTTTATTCTTGTATGAGTAGTGCTATTATGATTGTGTGAATTGTGAAAGGATAGAGAGGTGACGTACTTGTAGGGTTTACTTTAGTGACTAGGTAGTTTGAGCTTTTATGTTTAAAGTCCACAACATTTGTAGCTGTAAAATTTCACACTAAACCTTTATAAGTATGCCATTAGGCAAGTTTCCTTATCCATCGTAATTGGACCTTTAAGTCTTTAACAAAATGCTACAATTAAAACTATTAAATTGTACTCTATAATAATTAAAATTATGTTTCAAGTTTCTAATATTAACATTTGAACAATGAATTTTTATAATTTATCAAGATTATTATTTACTAAGATATAAATCATCTTTTATAAAAGCTTGTAGTTTAATAATAAAAATATATTAACTTAACAATATAACATATTTAGTTTATTTTAAAATATATTTATAATATTAGTAGTTTAACCATTGAGTTAACCAGTTGAATCGGTCTAATCATAAATTATTATTTTTTGTGGTTAATCGGTTAAACTAATTTTAAAAATATTGATTATGAGTGAATGTCAAGAGAGAGAAAGTGAGAAAAGGACAAAAAAAAATGGTGTGAACTTTCTCCCCAAAGAAAAATTCTTCTATCCTCCGAGAAGAAATTTTTCTTTGTCTAGGTGGGATTCTAGCCATTAAATTTTTAATAGGATCCACATAGTTAATAGAACCCAAGTACATTCAAAGGTTGTGATCTTTTATGAAGGAAGAAAATGCTTCCTCCTCAAAGAAATGGTAAGAGAGAAATCTAAGAAAATTAGAAAGAGAGAAAAGATCAAAAGATTTTTTAGAAAAGAAATGTGGGGTGGAGGGGAAAGAGAAAATAAATAAAATAAAGTAGATGGGAGCATATGGTGGCTATCATGTGAGCTCTAATACCATGTTGAGAAACATGGCAAGATCAGAAAATTGAGAGACTTGAGGAAGAATGAAAAGTCTGATATTTATTGAATATGTGAAAGTGTGTATAACAAGCCAATCATGTGATTTATAAAAAATAAGAGAAAATAACTAAGAAATAACCAACATTGACTCATCAAACTAATCTAATTAAGTCAACCAATCTCTAAGCATATTATATATGGTAATACTGTGGTTATGTGGTGGGTTTAATACTCAACATTCTCATTTTTCATTTCTCATTGGGTCCATTAAGACCTTCTTAAAACAAAACCAAAAAAAAAAATGGATTCTACTAGTCGACACCGGACAATCAAGATATTATGTTACTCTTTATGATGCAAAAATAAATTCGAACAATCTTGTGGACAGGGCAGTAACAGTTTCCATATCATATATATAATTATTATTTTACTTGTTGTTTCAAAGTTTTGTATATGTCAATAATTTTTTTTATAAGCTCATTGAAAAAATGAGAGAAAGAGGGAGGGAGAGAGAGTCTTCTATAAAATTAAGTTCTTTAATTACTAAGAATGAAATTTCAGTCCTTAATTAATTTGTTATGAGAAATTTAGGTCAGTTCACTCACATGATTAAAACTTGATGTAATCTCAAGGGAAAACATTTAGGCAAAAATTTATCACCAATTTTACCATTAGGAAATCATCTCTTCACTCTAATGAACCAATTAAATTCCATCTTGTGATATTCACAAGTTCCCCTCCTGTTTAAAAATGGACTTTGAAGTGCAGCTAGATTTTTCAATCTCTCTTTTCTTTTCAATTTGCTTCGTGTAGGGGAAAATCCTTTGATTCGTGGTTGGAGGAAACAATATAGTTATGTTGGTGGTATTCATGTGCATAATATTGTTCATGAAATAAATTTGGATGAGGCTATTGGCACTTCCAATTGCTTATCCATACTCTTCATTAATCACTCATAATTTTATAAAAAAAGTTAAAAATTATGATTAGTTAGTAGAAAGTGTAGATAAGCAATTAGAAGTATCAATAGTCTTACCCTACAAATTCTTATATACTATACTAGTATTACATCTAATGTTCTGAGAATCAGACTAGACTGACTAGTCAAACTAATTTAACTATGAATCGGACCACCGACAGGTCCAATTATGCCTATAAATTGATATTCTAAAAATCGACTTAAGAACTAATGAACTAGTACCGAACTAGTGAACCACTTGAACCTATTATGGTTTATTGGTTGAACCAGTTCTCTTGTTTACCAAAATTTATCAAAGTTGAACAATTAGGGAGTTGGATCAGGTTGGCTAGTTAAACTGGTTCAACCATGAATCGAACCACTGGCTAGTCCAGTTATGCCTATGAAACTGATATTCTGAAAATTGACTTAAGAACTAGTAAATTAGCACTGAATCGGTGAACCATTTGAACCTGTTATGATTTATTGGTTGAATCGGTTCTCTTGTTTGCCAAAAATTATCAAAGTTGAACTCTAGACCATATAAAAGGCAACACTCAAACCAACCACTATGCTACAAGGGCTTGTTTAATAAATTATATAACTTCTTTATTATATTGCTTCCTACATCAAACATGTAATATAAAAAAATTTATATAATCTAAAACATATTTTTTTTTACTATTAATCTAAAACACATTAAAATATGTTTATCTAATATAAAATATATCTAAGTTATTATAAAAATTTAATTTTTATTAATAATATTTAGAAAAATTATATTATTTCTTTTATTTTCTTTTAATTTACTTATTAATTTAATACTTTCTTATTATATTATTACTTACCAACTTTATTCATATTAACAGAACTATGTGTTAGTCTTAAATTAATAAAGAATATATTTAAAATATTTAATTTATGTTTATAAAAATTAATGATACTAATATTAAAAATATAACATGGTAACTGTTTAGGGTTTAGGGTTTTCATACATATATATATATATATATATATATATATATATATATATATATATATATATATTAAACCATTGAACCGTAAATTAATTTTTTTAATAATTTAATGACCACTCTGATTTAAAGACTTAATATCAATTGTTGAAAATATTACGAGTATAAAAAGTATTTTTTTTTTCATATTTGGATTAAATATAAGGCAAGTCAACCCTAGATCCATGTACTCTCCATTCTCGGCGGGCTACATTAAAAGGAAAGAGCAACATAGTGGTCCTACTTGGGGGTAAGAACATAGCTTCAGAATTAAGACCAATATTATTTTGGGCTGCATTATCCATGTTTCAGGGTTTTCTTCATAAACCCATGCAGATAATGCGGTGCGTAATTTGGGCCATTGAGGCTTTTGGACATACATTCTTGTTGGCGAAGACTACAATAGAATCTTATTTTAGCCCTCAATATATGGTCAGCTTTGAATTTAATTCTTGATAATTTTTTAATTGAATATAAGATTCCATTCCTTATCTTCTTTCTTTTTATCTAATTCACCAAGTCACTAATATGTATCAATGTCAACTCATTTATCCTATAGTCAATAAGAATGCAAACTTATTGTAGCAAAAATTCTGGCAAAAAAATTTTGTCTGTCTAGTATTTTTCTTATTGTTAGAATAATGTTACACAACCAAAAAAAAAAAATTGCAAGGATTCAATCACAATTTGCTAAGATTTAAATGTTATTATTAGACAAGTTAAAAGTTGAGGAGACTACTCATTTAACAAAGAATCAATATTAACGCCAACTCACTGTATAAAAAATTCTAGCAAAAGAATTCTGATTGTCTAGTATTTTCCTTATTGTTAGAGAAAATTTCACATAACTTGGTCAAAATTTGCCGTGATTTAAGGGTGGTTCTTGTTGGATATGCTAATACCAACTCATTTTGATAATAATTATGGCAAAAGAATTTTGACAATATAGTATTTTCCTTTATTATTATTATTATTTTATTTGGAAAAGTGCTTCAATACTGAGGAGCAACAACCTCCAGAAGATCCAAATTACAAATACGAAAGTGCCTCTTCAATCCAAATTTTTCCAGGATCAGAGAGTGCCAGTTTTGCTAATTCATGAGCTACCTGGTTACCCACCCTCCTAACATGCTTTACATTGAACCATCTAAATCCCGTGGAAAGAACAATATAATCATCTAATACTAAGCCAAAATAAGAAGCATCATGTTTGTTATTGTTAAGATAATTTACCACCTCAAGACAATCACCTTCCAGAATCAGCTCATAGAAACATAATTGTTAGGCTAGAGACAGGCCCATTTGGGCAGCACAGGCCTCTGTTGTAGATGGGCTCAAGTCATTTGGAAGTTCCCAAGTAGCTGCTGCTAAGATAGCTCCATCAACATCTCGAAACACTGCCCCTGTTTAGAGGTGGCAAAACGGGGTAACCCGTCCCGTCTGTCCCGTATTCAACCCGTAAAAATGCGGGGCGGGACGAGTTAACCTCCTTTAAAAAATGGGTTGGAAGAGTCAACCCACTCTATTTTAGTGCGAGTTAGCGGGTTGGCCTGTATAAAAAAAATAAGTGAGTTGATCCTAAAAAATAAAACAAAATGTATAAAAAATAATAAAAAAATCATAAAAATTTAAAAATAAAAAAATTATAATTTATAGAGATTAAAAAATAAAATAAATAAAATAAATTTAATATCATACTTATAAAAATATCACAAACATAAATATTAAGACTAATTTGTAACACTTTTTAAAAAAAATTTAACCCCGACGGGCCAACCCGTACCCGCCCCACTTAACCCGCAGGTTATACAGGACGGGTTATACGGATTAAAAATAAAAAATAAGTTAAAATCTTAAATCCAACTCACAAAAAAATAACGAATTGACAGGTCAACCCAACAGATTGAACCCGTTTTGCCACCTCTACCCCTGTTCCCCACCTTCCATTAGCATATGAAGCAACATCAAAATTCAACTTAATTGGGGTGGTGTCTGCCACCGTTGATGCTCTGACTCATCAACCACAGTCCACGTGGTGGATTCAGAGTCCCTCCTATTAAGGTCGTGAGCTTCCTTGAATTCGTGGAGGACCTTCATGAATTTTACAAGGAAAGCATGGATTGGTTGGGACTAGTTCTGAAAACAAATCTTATTTCTATAAACCCAAATTCCATGGAGAATTGCTCAAAGGATTTCCATGGTTTTAGTGGAGGAAACGAACTATAATCCTGAAAACCACTCAAGAAAGCTATGAGGTTCAGCAGCTCCAATTCGCAGAGCCGGGGGAGATGCAAACCAGAGCCTACTCTCTTAAAGCATGACTAATGGTCTCCTATTTTTGGAAACAACGAGGGCACTGTTCTCTCCCACTAATTAGAGAGAAATTGTAAAAAAAATTTACATAGTAAACTTTTTTTATTCTTGTCCG
This sequence comes from Ormosia emarginata, assembly GCA_029884605.1. Classification (NCBI taxonomy): domain Eukaryota; kingdom Viridiplantae; phylum Streptophyta; class Magnoliopsida; order Fabales; family Fabaceae; genus Ormosia; species Ormosia emarginata. The sequence continues at coordinate 1,090,972 of JAQQTP010000057.1, read as the reverse complement.
TAATTTTTTCTTCATCATTGTTAGATGATTTTTTATGTTAAATATTACATGTCAATTCTTATTTTTTCAATTCTATTTTTCCATAACTCTCATACTCAAACCCATCAGGAAGGAACATGGTACACCACGGAGTAGGGAGAGCTCCTTGTAAACCATGCCACACAAAATTTAAGGTCCTTGGAGCGACCTTCAGATGCGAAAGTTTTTTCCAAAAACAAGGCGGAGCTGTTCTCGTATCACTTGGCTCAGTATCTGAAGAAGGCAAGGACCGGATAAAATGTTATACTGAATTTACTTTGTAGACATCAATCTTTGGTCCCATGCCAATAATAGATTTGGTCCTCTGAATAAAAGTTTGTTAAGGGTAAAGCCGTGATCTAAGATACCTCAAAAGGAAAGAAGACATGTTGAAGGAGATGCTTATCCTAGTTGCAAAGGTTCGGATCTATCAAGGCTGATAATGTAGCATCCGGGGGCAATAGAGTACAAGGAGACCATACTTTGAAGCCAGGCTTTGAGGGTAGCCAATTTTCACCCCATATGTGTATGCTTTGGCCATTGCCCCCTCTCCAAATACTGCCTTTGTGAATGATCCATTGTGTTGACCAAATACCTCTCCAAGTATAGCTAGGTTGATAACCAGGCCTGGCTTGAGAAAAATTGGAAGGAAAATATTTACTTTTCAGCACCTGAGATATGAGGGAGTTTGGTTGGGTCAACATGCGCCACCCCTGCTTTGCTAATAAAGCTAAATTAAAAGCCTCAAAACTGTGGAAGCCGAGCCCTTCATCTTGCTTTGCATCACATAACTTCGAACATTTGATCCCATGAGTTTTTCTCTCCCTATTCTTGCCACCCCACCAAAATTTACTAATCATTGTTCAATGTGCTCACAGAGAGATTTTGGGAGTATAAAAAAACCCATAATATAGGTTAGCCATGAACTTCATTAGCACTTCTTTCCCGAATCTAGATAGGCATTTCTCCTTCCAACCCTTCAACTTCTTCCACACTCGCTCTTATACAAAGTCAAAACCTATTTCTTGGACCTTCCCACAAAGGTTGGGATGCCAAGATATTTCAAATGTCTCTCCACGGCCTTTAAACCTGTCTATCATTGGATTTCCATTTGTCTGGTAAGAAGCACATTTAAGCTAAAAGAGATCTTTCACTTGTCAAGATTGATGCGTTGGCCTGAAGCTGGTTGGTAGGATTAGAGAATCTGCATTATATTCTCTGTATCTAGGCGACTAGCTCTAGAGAACAAGATACTTTTATCAACAAAAAAGAGATGGGTTACCTCTGGTGCACCCCTGACTATTTTAATTCCATGCAAAGATCAGTTATTATGCTCTCGAATCAACAAACTAGATAGAACTTCAGCATAGAGATTAAAGAGATAAGGGGAAAGTGGATCTTCTTGCCTAGGCCCTCTCTCAAGCTTAAAAGGCTAGCAGGGATTCCCATTCAACAACACCGAGAAAGAAATTGTGCTGACACATTGCATAATCAACTTCACCAAAGATATGGGAAATCCCATCTTCTGCATCACTATACTCAAGAAAGGCCACTCCACCCCGATCAAAAGCTTGCTCCATATCAAGTTTGAGCGCCTTATAGCCTTTGCAACCTGTTCTCTTTTTCCTCGTGTAGTGAAATTTCAAAAGCAATCAAAGCATTATATATTATGAGTCTATTTGGCACAAAAGCACTCTGGTAATTGCAAGCAATATCAGGTAATATCATTTTTGGCAATTCTTTTTGTAACTAATTTAAAAATTACATTACATAAAGATATCAGGCGAAACTCCTTTGTATGCATTGGCTTCTTGACTTTCAAAATTAGGGAAATAAAAGTTTCATTAAGCGGGCTAGGATCCTCACCATGATTGAGAACACCTAAGACTACTTCAATAACACTATCTCCAACTATATGCCACATTTTCTAGTAGAAGAGAGAAGGCATACCATTAGGACCCGACGCCTTGAGGGGGTGCTTCTGTTTAAGCGCCTAGTAGATCTCCTCCCTTGCAAAAAGTTAGGTTAAAATATCTTTCATATATTGGGTCACCCTATCTCGCACCACTTCAGTAACTTCTCCAATTTTTTCTGTTGGTTTTTGTTAACTAATTTTTTTTTAGTTAGTTTGTACAGCTAAGCATAGCAGTTAGTTATTTTTAGTTTAACTAACTATATATACCTTTGTACACAGTAAAGTTATACACAATGAGAATTCACATTTTCAAGATTCCTTGATTCTCTCTTCTGCTCTCTCTTGGTTTCTCATTCATCAAGCTTTATTCATGGTGATGGAAGTTAACATGGTATTAGAGCTCCTTTCCTAGGGGCTCTGTTATCGCTGCGATCTCTCTGATTTCTTCTCTCCTTGATTGATTCAATCGTTTCTTTCTCTCTTCTTGTTTTTCAATCACCGATTGTGTGATTGTTCAATCGATCCAATTGCGATCATTCTTCTTTGATTTGTGGTATTTCCTTTGCGTTCTTATTGATTCTTTGAAAGATGGCAGAAAATGAAGAAAACGTGGCAAATGCGAATCAAATTGTTCCAGTGAATGTCACTGCAGATTTCACTAGTCCTTACTACATGATACAAAATGAAAATCCAGGCGTAATTCTAGTTTCTGAGAAGATGAATGGTGATAATTATCACCAGTGGTCAAGATCGATGATTGTGGCTCTTAGTTCCAAGAACAAGGAGCAATTTGTGGATGGTACTTTGCTGAAACCTCCAATTAATGATCCTAATTACACGATTTGGTGTAGATTCAACAAATTAATGTTTGCTTGGCTCATACACTCACTGGAACCAGAAGTTAAACAGACTGTGCTTTGGATGGAAAATGCTCATGAAGTTTGGAAAGACCTCAAAAAGAGATACTATCAAGGAGATGCATTCAGAATTTCAGAATTGCAAGAAGAAATTTATATGCAGAAGCAAGGTGATTCTTCTATCACTGCTTATTTTACTCATCTGAAAGGACTTTGGCAAGAAATTGAGAATTTTAGGCCTGTTCCCTCATGTACATGTCAAGTTACTTGTTCATGCCAATTAGTTCCTACTATTAGGGCATATATTGAAAATGATTATGTTATAAGATTTCTAAAAGGATTGAATGAGCAATACTCAGCTGTGAGATCACAAATAATGCTCATGAAACCACTTCCTAATATTGGTGAAGCCTTTTCTATGTTGATTCAGTAAGAGAGGCAAATGAAATTGAAGTTTGATGAATCTAAAGTGCTGATGAGTTCTAGTGATGGCAATTATAGAGGAAGGGGAAGTGGTTATCGTGGCAGAGGAAATGGCTCTGGGGGCAGAGGTGGAAATGGAAGAGGCAAGAGTTCTTATAAGTTCTGTACATATTGTAACAGAACAGGACATATGGTAGATACATGCTACAAAAAGCATGGCTATCCCCCAGGCTACTTCCAAAGGAACAATAGTGCAAATAATTGCATATTAGAAGAAGAGATCGAAGAAGATAATAGATCAGTAAGGTCTTTGAGAATAAGGGAAGAAGGTGATGATAGTTCCAAGGTGAGCTTCACACCTGAACAACATAAGGCCATTTTGGCCATGCTGCAGCATGCAACAGGGTCTCAGAATGCTATTTCTCACAATGCAAATCAGATTGTGACTCATACTGTAGGAAAAATAAGTATTATATGCACAGTTATGAACTCTCATGCTTTTGCTAATTGGATATTGGATACCGGGCCACAGATCATGTGTGTCACACCATATCCTTATTTCAATGTCATAGAAAGATAAAACCTGTTCTCATCAAACTCCCTGATGGATCTCAAGTATCTACAGACATTGTTGGAACTGTGATTTTGTCTGATAAATTGTGCCTCACAGATGTGTTGTTCATACCACAGTTCACTTTCAATTTGATATCAGTTTCAAAGATGGTCAAGTCCAATGACTACAAACTGATTTTTGATTGTAATGCCTGTCATATACAGGACAGCATTACATTGAAGATGATTGGTACAGCTAGATTGCAAGGAGGCCTATATTCTCTTAACTCAAAGGCAGGTTTCTCCTTTACTTTTCCTTCTGTACACACAATTAGTTCAAATAGAAGTTGCATATGGCACATGAGATTAGGACATCTATCATATGAAAGATTGATACAGTTAAATAAGTGCTTTCCATTTGTTGAATGTAATAAACTTTTAGAGCCTTGTGATGTATGCTATATGGCAAAACAAAAGAGACTTTCTTTCTCAGATAGTATTACTAAATCAGCTACTTCTTTTAGTTTATTACATATGGATATATGGGGACCAATTTCAATATCATCTTTGCTCAGGCATAGGTATTTCTTGACAATTGTTGATGATTATACAAGACATACTTGGCTATTCTTTATGAAACTGAAGTCAGAGACTGCTGATCATATCAAATAGTTTATTGCCCTTGTTGAGACACAATTCAACACTCATGTCAAGTCAATTAGGATAGACAATGGAAAAGAATTCATGTTGCATGATTATTATGCTCAAAAAGGAATCCTGCACCAAACCACATGTGTAGAGACTCCTCAGCAGAATGGTATTGTGGAGAGAAAACACCAGCATCTACTGGCAGTAGCTCGAGCCCTATTATTCCAATCAAATGTTCCCAAGTGCTTTTGGACATAAGCAGTGAGTCATGCTGTGTTTCTGATAAATAGGATGCCAACTCCTTATTTGACAAACAAATCCCCTTATCAAGTGTTGTTTGGTAAGCTCCTAGAAATTGATCAATTAAGGGTGTTTGGATGTTTGAGCTATGCCACCACTCTTCCAAGTCACAGGAAGAAACTTGATACACGGTCCAGAAAATGTGTTCATCTCAAGTTCAAAACTGGAACAAAAGGATATTTGTTGTTTGATCTCAAAAATAGAGAGCTATTTCTCTCTAGAAATGTTGTTTTTCATGAGGATAAATTCCCCTTCAATACCAACTTTGCATCTTCTGCTCATGACAGTGTCATGCACTCTTACCCCATTGCCATTATAAATGACAGTAATTCACCATATGATCCATGGTCCTCAAGACCACCCTCACCCAACATTATTCCACCAAACCATTCTCACCCTGCTCAAATCCCAATTCCTCAGGACAACAATAATCATGATCCCTCATCCTCACACAACTCTCTTATCCAGTCACCTCAAGCTCCGCATGGTGAAACCTCATCCCTTCCTACTCCAATCCAACCACCTCCACTTCCCAACAGAACATCCAATAGGCCAAAGAAACCACCTTCATACCTTCAAGACTACCACTGCTCACTTCTTTCCTCTACTACAGAACCCTCACGCACCAAATATCCCCTCTCTCAATATGTCTCTTATAATCACTTATCACCAAACCATAAACATTTCTCCCTAACCATTTCCACCTCTTCTGAACCCACTTCATACCATGAACCTATACAACACCCGGCTTGGCAAGCGGCCATCAACTCTAAACTAGCAGCTTTGCATCAAAATCACATCTGGGTTTTAACACAGTTGCCACCCGATAAACGTCTTGTAAGTTGTAAGTGGTTATTCAAGCTCAAGTACCATGCTGATGGTACAGTGGAAAGACACAAGGCACGTTTAGTAGCTCGGGGTTTCACACAAACGGCAGGGCTGGACTATCTTGAAACATTTAGTCCAGTGGTCAAGATGACTACAGTTTGGTTGATATTGGTTTTAGCTTCCTCTCATAACTGGTTTTTGCAGCAATTAGATGTAAACACAACATTTTTGCATGGTGATTTGTTGGAAGATGTTTACATGTAGGTTCCCCCTGGCCTAGATGTGTCTAATTCGAATCTTGTATGCAAATTACAAAAATCACTCTATGGTTTGAAGCAAGCCAGTCGACAGTGGAATGCCAAGCTAACAGACACCTTAATTCACTCAGGATATGTGCAGTCTAAGGCTGATTATTCTTTGTTTACAAAGAAAGACTCCACGGGTTTCACAGCTATTTTAGTTTATGTGGATGATCTAGTTCTTACAGGCAATAATCTTACTGAGATAAACACCATTAAAGCCTTGTTGGACCAGAAATTCAGCATCAAGGACATTGGAGATTTAAAGTATTTTCTGGGTTTTGAAGTAGCAAGATCCAATTCAGGCATCTCCCTATATCAAAGAAAATACTCTTTAGATTTACTGCAAGACACAGGTCTCTTAGGCTGCAAGCCTTGTTCCACTCTCATGGACCCGAAGATTAAACTGGGCAAGGATATTGGCACTCGTATTTCAGATACTTCTTCCTACAGACGCATTATTGGAAAGCTACTCTACTTAACTCATACACGCCCTAATATATGCTATGTTGTTAGTAGACTAAGTCAATTCCTTGACTCCCCCACGGACATACATCAACAGGCAGCTTTTAGAGTCATTCGATATCTCAAAAATGCTCCAGGTTCCGGTGTATTTTTTCCTTCCACGTCTGACCTTTGTCTCAAAGGTTTTACTGACTCTGACTGGGGGGCTTGCCTAGACACTAGACATTCAATTACAGGGTTCTGTTTTTTCTTTGGCAATGCTCCCATATCATGGAAGAGCAAGAAACAGAGTGTTATCTCTCGTTCCTCTGCTGAGGCCGAGTATAGGGCTTTGGCTCAAGGGACTTGTGAAGCTCAATGGTTACTCTATCTCCTACAAGATCTGCATATTCCTTATCCGAACCCAGTTGCTATTTACTGTGATAATCAGTCTGCCCTCCATATCGCTGCTAATCTGGTGTTTCATGAACAGACCAAACATATTGAACTTGATTGCCACTTGGTCCGTGACAAGGCTCTAGCTAGGGTCACACACCTCCTACCCATTCCCACTGCAGGTCAAATAGCTGATATTCTCGCCAAACCGCTGCATCTTGGCCCTTTCACAACGCTGCAATCCAAGCTTGGAATGATTGACATTCATTCCAGCTTGCAGGGGGGTGTTAACTAATTTTTTTTAGTTAGTTTGTACAGCTAAGCATAGCAGTTAGTTATTTTTAGTTTAACTAACTATATATACCTTTGTACACAATAAAGTTATACACAATGAGAATTCACATTTTCAAGATTCCTTGATTCTCTCTTCTGCTCTCTCTTGGTTTCTCATTCATCAAGCTTTATTCATGGTGATGGAAGTTAATAGTTTTGAAGCAAATAGATTATCAAAGAAAGAAGTAATCACTTGGGCCTATATCATCATATTTGTCATACACATAGCCTAAATCATCTCTGGTTTTTTCAATCCAGTTGCGCTCCCTTCTCTGATATGCCTTTCCATGGAAGAACATAGTATTTTTATCTCCATGCTTTAGCCATGTAGCTCTAGGTCTCTAGGTGCACCATACCTCCTTATCCTTTAAGAGCACATAGAACTATTCCTCAACTTTTTTAATTTTTCCCAACGTGTCCTCTGTTATGCTCAGCTTTTAACTGCTCTAGTAAGTATGTTTTTTGTCTTATTCTTTTTCCAAGTCCCCAAAGACTATACTTCTCCAACAGTCTAAAAATGAGCTACACTATCAAAGATGAGCATGGATAGGCACTGAGGTATTTTTCCAGCTAGTTTTAACCACATTTTGATAGTCATTTTCACGCAACCACATATCCTCGAGCCTGTAAATATAGACCTTAATTCTTCTCGTTTGTACGGTAGGCTGTAGATGCAAAATAATGGGCCAGTGATCAGAGAAAATCTATGATAGATGGTCCACATGGGCTGAAAGTTTCAACATAATCGAGTCCAACAGTTTGAGTGAAGCCACGAACCACTAATCTAGTGGCATTCTATAGTGCCATCAGCTCTATATTTGAGTTTAAACAACCACTTGCAGCTGATGGTGTGTTTATCAGGTGGCAATGGAGTTAAAATCCATGTATTATTGTTGTGGAGGGCAGCCAACTCAGAATCAATGGTTGCTTTCCATGAAGGGTGCTGAATGGCCTCGTGGTAAGTACTAGGTTTAGTCGATGAAGAGATGGTGAGGGAGAAATGTCTGTGAGAGGGTGATAAGTTGTTGTAGGACATGTAATTAGAGATGGGATATTTGGTTGAGATAGGGTGGGAAGTTTGTGTGGTTAGGGAACAGTGATAATCTTGGAGATAGGTGGGGGGTTTTCTAATTCTATTGGATTGTCTATTTTGTGGAGCAGGTTCAAGTGGTGGTGAAGAGTTATATGGTGGTGTATTGGGTAAAGGTTGAGTGAAGGGCAAAACAGGTGGCGTAGGCCATGGGTCAAAGTGTGAGGGATTTGGCATGGGAGAGGATGTATCATCTCTGGTTTTGATATCAGAGATGAAAGGAAAAATGTCTTCATGAAACTGCACATTTCTGGACACAAAGACCTCTCTGGATTTCAAGTCAAACAACAAGTATCCTTTTGTTCCAGACTTAAAGCCAATATGAATGCACTTTTTAGATTTGGAATCCAGTTTTTTTCTGTGGCTTGGTAGTGTGGTTGCATAGGTGAGGCAACCAAACACTCTGAGAGAGTCCAAATCAGGCAACTTATTGTATAAAACTTGAGATGGAGACATATTGTCAAGGAAGGGTGTTGGTAGTATGTTCATCAAGAACACTGCATGTCCAACAGCATGTATCCAAAAACATTTAGGTATGTTAGACTGAAAAATAAGGGCTCTAGCCACATTCATGATGTGTTGGTACTTTCTTTCCACAATTCCATTCTGTTGAGGTGTTTCTACAGAAGATGTTTGGTGTAGAATCCCTTTTCGACCATAGAAATCATGTAGCATAAATTCCTTCCCATTGTCTGATCTGATTGCTTTCACTTTAGTTTGAAACTGAGTCTCAATTAAAGCAACAAAATTCATGAGATTGGCTATAGTTTCTAACTTCAACTTCATGAAAAAAATCCAGGTGTGTCTAGTGCAATCATCTACTATAGTCAAGAAGTATCTGTGACCAAACATGGAAGGCACTGAAACTGGACCCCAAATGTCCATGTGAAGTAGATCAAATGGTGCATCATACTTAGAAGTGCTTAAAAGGAAAGATAATCTTTTCTGTTTTGCCATATAGCAAACATCACAGGCATGTACTGGTTTATTACATTTAATAGAAGGAAAGCATTTATTCAACTGCAAAATTCTCTCATGTGAGGAATGTCCTAACCTCATATGCCAGATGCAACAACTATCAGAATTAACAACATTTATTGAATGAAAAGTAAAGCATGCTCCCATCTTGGAGTCAAGAGTGTATAGACCATCTTTTAACTTAGCTACACCAATCTTCTTCAAAGTAGTGTTGTCCTATACATGACAAGCATCACAGTCAAATGCCAGCTTGCAATTACTTGTCTTAGCCAGCTTAGAAACTGAGATCAAGTTGAAAGTGAATTGAGGTATATACAACACATCTGTGAGGCATATGCTATCAGTCATTAACACAGTTCCAGCAACATTAGTTGAGACTTAGGACCCATCAGGCAGTTTAATAAGGATTGGCCTTATTCTTTTGTGACATTGAAATAATGAAATGGAGTGGCACACATGATTTGTGGCTCCAGTATCTAATATCCAACTATCATGTTTAGCATTGTTAATAGTAGTGCATAATATACCTGATGTGTCTCCAGTATGAGTGACAATTTGATTAGCATTATGACCTGTTCCAGAATCTGTTCCAGACTGCTGCAGCATAGCCAGTATGGCTTTATGTTGCTCAGGTGTAAAACTCAGCTTCAAATTTTCTTCAGCATCATCTCTCTGTTTCATTGATCTCATGGATCTCAAGTCATCTTCTATTTCATCTTCTATCATGCAATTGTTTGCAGTATTGTTTCTTTGAAAGTATCCTGGTGGATATCCATGTTTCTTATAACATGTATCCACTATATGCCCCATTCTATTGCAATAGGTACAGAACTTGTTGCCTCTGCCTCTACCATTTCCATTTCTTCCACTAGAATATGTTCCTCTGCCACGATTACCATTTCCTCTCCCTCTATATGATCCTTCATTTGTGTTCAACAACACTTTTGCTTCATCTAAAGGAATGGCCATTTGCCTTTCCTGTTGTATCAGTAAAGAAAATACTTCACTGATGTCTGGGAGAGGTTTCATGAGCATGATTTGTGATCTGACTGAGGCATATTGTTCATTTAGGCCTTTAAGGAACCTAATTACATAGTCATTTTCTTTATAGGTTTTGATAGTTGGAAGTAAATCACATGAACAACTAACTTGGCATTTGCATGAAGAAATTGGCCTAAAATTATCCAATTCTTGCCAAAGACCTTTCAAGTGAGTAAAATATTCAGCTATAGATGAATCACCTTGTTTGTGCATATAGATTTCTTCTTCGAGATCAGAAATCCTGAAAATATCACCTTCATAGAACCTTTTCTTAAGATCTTTCTATACTTCATGAGCAGTCTCCATCCACAAGATGCTTTTCTTGATGGATGGCTCTAAAGAGTGTAAGATCCATGAGAAAACTAACTTGTTGCATCTACACCAGATCTTGAAATGAGGATCTGTGATTGCTGGTTTTGGCAAAGTGCCATCCACAAATTGCTCCTTGTTGTTAGAACTCAATGCTACTGTGATAGCTCGTGACCAATCCTGGCAATTTGAACCATTCAACAATTCAGTCACAAGAATTGCACCTGGATTCTCATTTTGGATCATGTAATAAGGACTAGTAAAATCTGCTATCACATTCTGAGGAGGATTCAAATTCACTACTTCTGCCATTGCCAGAAAAATTGATGGCAAAGATTCAACAACTTCAGTTTCAGTAATCGATTGGACAAGAAATCACAATTCTATCTCAAATCAAGATGAATTGAATCAAGGAAACAGATAATTGGAAAACCTAATCGTGATTTTTCAATTTCACACAAGGAATCAAAGAACAAATCTGATAACAAGATCGATTGAACCGAAATCAAATCAACTCAATTCGAATTGAAATCAAGAATCAACAAATCAACAAGAATCGAAGAGAAGAAACTAAATCAGAGTGATTCACAGCAGCAGCAGAGCCCCTAGGAAAGGAGCTCTGATACCATGTAAACACTCATGGCAAAGAACATTCTAGTGATGAATGAGAGAGAAAAGAAAGAGAGCTCAACTTGCATGAATTGAGAAAATGCTCATTCATTCTGAATAAAGGTTACAACTGAACTATATATATGCATAACTACTCTAACTAACCTATGCTGACTCAGGAAGCTATACACATCATAATTAGTTAACAAGAAAAACTAACAGAAATACATCAAGTAACATGTGCACCTACGAACACTGGCATCCATGCTGTGGAGGCTAGAAACCACTCAAACCTTTCTTGGATATTATTTTCTATTGCTTAGGTATTATTCCATGTGTATGGATACCCTACAAAGCCCCAATCCACCAAACTAAGCTACTGTATGACATCATGTAAACCCAAGGTTTCTAAATTGTAAACCGCACAACTAACTTGCTTCTACTCTTGGCTAACAATTTGGTTAACGTCACCAAAACAAAGCCAAGGTCCTTCCTCATTCCTACCTAGTTGACCGAGTAACTCCCAACTACATTGTTTTTTGTCCCCCTCAGGCTACCCATAGAAGCATGTTGCTCACCAAGTCAAATCAGGATCTTGCTCTCTAAAATTCTCATGTTTATATGATGTAGAGACATGCATTGAATCTCCACATCTAAGCCATCTTTCCACAGACATGGGAGCCCCCTCAGCACTCTCCTTTCCATCACCTGAGAAATCAACGAAGATCACATTATTCAGTCCATTAAGGTATTTTAGATTCGTAAGTTCAACTGATTTCCTTTTAGTCTCCATTAAGAAGACAGGCTTGGGATATTTAAACTGCAAAAGCCTTTTCAAGGCTCGGACTACACGTGGGTTCCCAAGCTCATGGTAGTTCCAGCTGAGGAAACTCATTATTGCCAATGCGGTTGCTTAGCAACCACTACCGATAACACCATATTATCGTCCACCTCAGTGCTTCCTATATCAACCTCCATTAAATCACTATCTTCTATCTTCCTTTTAGCAACTTCTGATTTCGATGGAGTGCTTGATAGCCCATTCCCCATCAGTTCCTGCTTCACCCTTTTCCATTTTTAATCTTCTATGCGAACGCTTGCCGCCTTCACTGGACCCACAGTATTATCAATCACAACCGCTAAACTCTCCCTCTCCCGATGTTGCAGGTGTTTAGTTGTAGCAGGTAGCTTCTCGATATTGATAGTACCACCCATACCATATTTATCCATCCTTTCCTCATCCACATTCACCTCACCAGCAACAATGGGTAGCTCATACTATTGCTACTGAGAACTACCCACTATTGCCAGAAATACCTCCTGATTGTCTTCGTCTCCCCTCCCTTCATCATGGACAGGCAGATTTTGTAGTTTCTCCAATGGTTGATAAGAAATTGGTGAGTAATTGGCCAACAAGGCTATTAGAGCAATCCTTCACCCTTTTCGCCACGTCTTCTTCATCATAAACAATAAAGGTTTCTTCTTCTTCCTTCGTATGATCATTCACTCTTGAATCAACGTGTGCTTCCTCTTCACCATCATGGCTAGGATCATATGAGACTTCTCCCCGACTAGAAACCTCCACCATTGAGAAACTAATGGGATAGGAAATTGCCCTAGAGCGTTACTTCACACGACCCGAGTCGGAATGGCTGTGCGCCACCCCCCTCATAAAACCCTAGCAGAGCAACGTTTAGAGACGTAGATATAATATTTTCCTATATCGTTAACATATCAAATACTAATTTTAAATGATTTTATGGGGACTTTTTTTTAATTAAAATTAAGTTTGTTCGTTATTTAAAGAACAAGGCTCTAACATTTGACTTCAATCCTTACCTGTAACCTCATTTAATCTCCCTTCATTTGTTACTTTCAACATCATTTAATTGAATTAATGGACACATAGAAATGGGGTTGGAGGCAAAGGTTGGAGCCAAATATTAGAACCAAGTTTTGTTCATATTTAAATACTATACCATTTTGGAAAAAAGTTCTTCTAAAATGAGTTTGTTTCTAAAGTGGGTAAGTAAGGGTGTGTCCATCTTTAGATTGTAGAATTGTCTTTGTCCAAATAGTTTAATATGTTAAGTTTTGATGATGACAAATATATTACAAAAAGATATTAATCATGTTACATGGATGTGTTTAACAAGATATATTGTATTATGCATGATTATGTACTTTATCTAGACATATTTCATTTAATAATTATACAATGAGATATGTGTAACATTTTTCATATAATATATCCAATAATGCTTTATATGAGTTATAATGAACTAATATCATATAAGTCACTACGTGAACGAATATATATATATATATATATATATATATATATATATATATATATATATATATATATATGCATGAAGCACATTCTAGTATTTTATACTTAGAAAACATTCATATTTTGTAAAGTGTTGTATGTTACATACTTTATAGGACATATCTAGTAGAAATTGATAAATGTCATAAATGGATATGTGTCTATAAGAGTCTTATATGCATGTTAGATTAACTAAAGTTATATATTATTGAATCATGTATATTAAATATTGAATTATGAATTTGGACTAATTATATTTTTCAAGTGAGTTATGTCTTATAGGATAGTTCAAGTACTAAGAGTAAGCATTGATCCAGAAAATGAAATATCCTAAATATGTTCAACTCCAGAAGAAAGAGAATGAAGAAATGATCCAAGATTTTGGAAGAATTGAATAGAAAATTATTGAAAGCTTGAATTGCATCAAGAAGTCTAAGGATTAGATTTGATTTTTTTTTCTCTTTTAGGATTTTCTCCTATATAAAAACAGAGGTTTTACAAGGAGAGAGTTCAAATAAGTTTTTCAACCTTCACAAATGTTTTTAAACATGTTAAGATGTCCAACAAACAAGTTTTTAAAAGTTAGTCTTGGTGGTAATTCAAAACTATAAAAAATAGTCAAGTTTGAGCTTTGAAGACTGACCTTTACTCACTAATTTGATTATATCTCTAAAATTACTTTGAGTATGGATTTGAAACTTATTTCATATGAAAATAGACTCAAAGAACCTTCTAATAGATGGTCATTTACTTAAATCGGATGAGAAATAAAGAAGTTATGGCCATTTAAAGTCAGTTTTAGAAAATAGAGTGCAATATTAATTATCTACTTCAATAATCGATTAATACATGTCCATAATTGAGTATCCACTTCAATAATTGATTATCAGACATCATAATGCACTCCTAACGGCTATAAACTGTTAGTTTTCATAAGAAATAATTTTTAAACACTACCAATGACTATTTTATCACTTGAGCTCTATAAATAAGTGAAGATTGAAACTTTTACATCTCTTGAACACTTGATTTAATCCTTAAATCAATGGAAATCATATTTTGAGCTCTTAATTTATTGCAAAATTCTTCTATTCATTTGTTCTTCAAGTTATATATCTACTCTTGTGAGAGTTTCTAATATTTCTCTTTAACTTAAAATCATTATAAGAGAGTGAAGTATCCCTCAAGAGAGCAACATATCCAACTGGTGAAGTAGTGGGAAAATATGAGTGGTAAGGCTTGTAAAGGGTTTGGAAAGTTGATTGAGGGTTCATAGTGTAATTGGCATTGGCTAAAGCAATGGTTTTGATGATAACAAACAAAGACAAGAAATAGAAGTGCAATGATCAAGTCCCAAGAATCTTTAAGAATAGCTTATAGGACTTAGATCTTGTGTAAAGGTAAATGGGAATCACACTAAGCTCAAATATGTTTTCAAATCTTTAAAAATGATTTTTACATGCTAAAATGCTCAACAAACAAGTTTTGAAAAGCTAGTCTTGGTGGTAGTTCAAATCTATGAAAAATAGTCAAGTTAGTATTTTGCAAAGCTGACCTTTGGTCACTCTTTTGATCATAACTTCCAAACTATTTTGTTCTGAAACTTATTTCATATGAAAATAGACTCAAATATCTTTCTAATGACTACTCATTTGTTTAAAACGGATGAGAAATGAAGAAGTTATGACCATTTAAAGTTAGCTTTCAAAATCAGAATGCTATAACCGAATATGGGAATATGCATAACCGAATATGGCTTCTGTCTAATTGTTTTTTTAGCTTTTCAAACGTAACAACCTGTTTTGTTAATGGCCATATTCGAATATGGCATAACTCATAACAGATTATGAGTGTTTCATAATAGGTTATGAATTCCTTCATATTCGAATATGAGTAATCCCATAATAGGTTATTTTGTAAGTCAGAAACGTTGGAAATCTTTCTAAAAAGCCATAATCGAATATGGAAATGCCATAATAGATTATGGACACTTCCAGAACACTTCTCCAACGGCTCTTTCAATGGCATTTAATGCCCTCAACCACTTCTAACGTCTCTAAACTCTTTTGGGCTATAAATGAAAGTTGTTGGGCATTGATTAAAAGTTGGAGAACAATCTGAAAATCATTCTTGAGCATTAAATTCGTATTTCATCATCTCTTTCTTCAAAACTCTATTTTGAGCTTCAAAGTGTGATTCCTTGATACCTATAGTGCTTCAATTTGTATTATCCACTCTTTGAGAGATTTTCTATCTTTCAAACATTTTGATTATTCTGTAAAGAGGGTGAGGTATCCCTCTAGTGAAAAAAGGTGAGGTATCCCTTATTGAAAAGAAGGTGAGATATCCTTCAAAAGTGTAAAGAGGGTGAGGTATCCCTCAAAGGTTGTAAAGGGTGAGGCATCCCTTGTTGTAAAGAAGGTGAGGTATCCTTCAAAGGTTGTAAAGGGTGAGGCATCCCTTGTTGTAAAGAAGGTGAGATATCCTTCAAAGGTTGTAAAGGGGGTGAGGTATCCCTCTAATGAAAAGGGTGAGGTATCCCTGTTTTGAGGCTCAAGCACAAAGGGTGAGGTATCCCAAGGTGTGGTGAGTGCTCTATTGTGTAAAGGTTTTCAAGCACCCGTTCAAGCTTAAAGTTTAGTGAAAAATCTCGAGTGGTTTGCTTGAGGACTAGACGTAGGTCACAAGGGGTGGCTGAATCAGGATAAATCCTTGTGTTTGTTTTTTCTCTAACTCTATCTTTTTACATTTGTGCCTTAATTATATATACTTGAGTTTAATTTGATAAATATAGCTTATTTGCTTGACTTATCCTATAGCCCAAGTAGTATTTGAGAAATCTCTATTAGTTATACCTTTGTCAAGCTTATTCCGTTGCAAGTGTTGATTGAATGTATCAAAATGAATAATTTCTCAAAGTTATTTTGAAAATTTGTAATCACCCAATTCACCCCTTTCTTGGGTGATGGTTGCTATGACTAACAAGTGGTATCAGAGTTTCGTGCTTTGGTAAAAACTTAACTGCTTGGAGTTAAAGATCCTTATTTGTTGGCAACCATTAAAAGCTTTTCAAAATGAATGATTTTGAAATTGATAAACCACCATTCTTTGATGGTATGAATTTTGTTTATTGGAAAGCTAGAATGGAAATTTATATGCAATCTATTGATTTGGATTTGTGGGATATTGTACTTGATGGATTTTCTCTTAAACCAAAACAAACTTGGAATGCCTATGACAAGAAATACTTTTCTTTAAACATTAAAGCTATGCAAATTTTGAGAAGTAGTTTGAATGATAATGCTTATTGTAGAATTAAGAATTGCTCTAGTGCTAAAGAAATTTTGGACACCCTTTATGCTCTTTATATTGCTAACAATGATTTTGTGCATAAAGTTGTATATAGAGAGAAAGAAGAGCAAAAACCTCTAGAGGAAGACAACATTGAAAAATGTCCTCAAGAACATGTTCAAAGCAAGAAAATGAGCTCAATGTCTCTTGGTGATGATGGTAAAGCAAAATATTCTTGAATGCTTGATGGACAACAATGAGGAAGATGATGATTCTCTTAAAAAGGACTTTGAGGTAAATAATGCTAAGCCATATTATAGTCCTTCCTATGATAAGCTAAAATGTGCATATGATGAATTATATGATGATTTGTTGAATTTAGAAAATAAAAACTTATCTTGTTTAGAAAATATTTCCTCCATTGAAAATGAAATTAAGTCTTTGAAAAATGAATATGCTTTTCTTGATGAGGAAATGCCTTTGAAATGTGAAACCTCAACTTCTTGTGAAAAGTGCATTGATTTAAAAAATCAAGTTGAGGACTTATCTTTCGAATTTGCTAAAGCTAATGATTTTAATTGTTTACATTCCATGTTTGTTAATAAGAATGAAATTGATATTATTTCACATGGAAATTCAAGTAAGGCTTATGGCAAAAATAGTCTAGAAAGTAAAAATAACAAAAGGCTTAAGTCTTCCAAAGATGATTTTCAAAGGACCAAGTCATCATTTAATTCGATTGTTTGTAATTTTTGTGGTCATTTAGGACATATTTCTCATTTGTGCAATTATAGAAACAATTCTTATATGAGAAATAACATGATGTGGGTTCCTAAAAGTCTTAAAGGTTCTAGTACTAACATTCAAGGACCCAAGATGAAGTAGGTACCAAAATGTCCTCCTAGTGTTTCAACTATGCAGAAAATTTCGCAAAAGGATGGACAAATTGGTCAAAGGATAGAGGAATCATCAAGAAGAATTCTTTCAAAGCCTAATGGTAGAAATTTTGGTCAAAAAAGAAAGATGACTTCAACCAAAGCTTCTCAAGTACAAAATGTAGAACTTGTAAAGTTCAAAACTCCAAAAGAGAAGCAATGGGTAAGGAAAAGAGTTTCCTTGATTACCAAGGTCAAGATATCAAAAGTTTTTACCTCTTATGCATATTCACTTGTAACGTCAATGAATTTGAGTTATATTCCTTATAGGCCTTAGGTAAAGGATAGAATCATGTGAACTTAATAAAATCTGAATATTTTGTTTAGCACATGATTATGTTCACTCTTATTGTACCATAACTCATTAATTTGTTATATATCTTGGTACATAAAGTTCTACAATGCCTAAGTTCACTTCTTGTTTGGAATAGCACATTTGATGAAAATATCTTAGAACTTGGCATATTGGATCAATCATGCATCTAACTCTTGCTAAAAATCATTTTTGCTGCATAATTTGTCATGATATTGCATAATGTGATATTTAGTTGCATAATTTGTCCCTCTGCTGCATAATATGTCCCTCTGTTGTATAATTTGTATACTTGCTACATAATCTGATATATTACATAATATTCTAGTTTGAATCCAATACTAACTTGAGCATCGAAGTTTCTCCCAAGTTTGTTTTGCAGGTACTTGATCTATGCTTAAGCCCCCCAATCTCAAATCTTAAGTTCCTATTGTGAAAAAATTGTTTTTGGAGGTTTTGAAGATGTTTAATCTATTATTGGTCTGAATTCTTGAAGAATTTATTTTTCTGGTTTTGATGGTGAATGACAAAGTGTTAATGGTCTTGAATTGTTGATTTCTTGATCTTTTTTTATCTTAGAAATCAAGAATTGGGAGATGGACATAATCTATTTTGAAAATGGTGTAATCTGTTATTGATGTCTAAAGAAGTTTTGGCAAGATAAATTTGATCTCTGTCAAGCAAAATAATTGATTATGAGTTATCTCATAATCGGTTATGGGCTGTTTTGAGTTTCTGGGGAGTTATTTAGCTTAAGGAAATGGTTTCTGGAAGGAAGCCATATTCGAATATGACAATGCACATATTCGGTTATGTCAATCCAAATGATTTCCTGAGCTTGCAAAATACCCATATTCGAATATGGGCAAGTGTGTAATCTGTTATTTGATGAACCCGAGACCATGCCTTTCTTATTTGGCCTCCACTATATTCGAATATGGCATGAATTGACTTCCTTCATATTCAGTTATTTCCAACACCAGGAAGCTCTCTTTTCTTCTCATAACTAATTATGTATTATGTCATAATCGGTTATGCCCCCCTTCTTGCACAAAACCGAGCAGCCCCTATCCTCATGATGTCCCCCCTTTCCTCCATAGCTTTCTTCCTCCTCTAAACACCTCTCCCACTCCAAATCCAACCAACAATCTTCATTAAAACATTTTTTCTACCACTTTCCTGCTGATGTAATTATGCAAGAGACTTGAGCAATGCTTTCTAGAGAATCATGGGACTTGAGTTTGGACCCTTTTTACCCTATCAATAGGTTTACTATAAATGTAACTCTGTCTTGTTATGTTTAGCTATTATCATGATACATACTATATAACTCTATTTATGGTTGGTTTATGCTCTTGTCTTGAATATTATGACGTTGATGACATTTTTGTGACAATCCATTTATGTTTTGATGATTATCTTGTAGCTAATATACTTATTGAATATTTGTTGTTAGCAATGGCTTTGTGTTACTTCTCTTTGTCAAAATCTATATATTGTATATCTTTTTTATCATGACAAAAGGAGGAGAAGTTATGTCATTGAGAAGAGTCAAGGTAAACAAAAGGTATAAATTCAACGATTCTAGGATTCAAATATCAAGGGGGAGCTGTGCAAACTATGAACTTATCACATCTTGAAAAACAAAGGGGGAGTAAGTTTTATTTAACACCTTTTGTGAATTTCAATTTATTTGAACTAACTTTTTCTCAATGGTTGTTTGTCATCATCAAAAAGGGGGAGAATGTAATTAGCATTGGCTAAAGCAATGGTTTTGATGATAACAAACAAAGACAAGAAATGGAAGTGCAATGATCAAGTCCCAAGAATCTTCAAGAATAGCTTATAGGACTTAGATCTTGTGTAAAGGTAAATGGGAATCACACTAAGTTCAAATATGTTTTTAAATCTTTAAAAATGATTTTTACATGCTAAAATGCTCAACAAACAAGTTTTGAAAAGCTAGTCTTGGTGGTAGTTCAAATCCATGAAAAATAGTCAAGTTTGTATTTTGCAAAATTGACCTTGGTCACTCTTTTGATCATAACTTCCAAATTATTTTGTGTTTTATTCTGAAACTTATTTCATATGAAAATAGACTCAAATACATTTCCAATGACTGGTCATTTGTTTTAAACGGATGAGAAATGAAGAAGTTATGACCATTTAAAGTTAGCTTTCAAAACCAGAATGCTATAACCGAATATGGGAATATGCATAACCGAATATGGCTTCTTTCTAATTGTTTTTTTGGCTTTTCAAACATAACAACCTGTTTTGTTAATGGCCATATTCGAATATGGCATAACTCATAACAGATTATGAGTGTTTCATAATAGGTTATGAATTCCTTCATATTCGAATATGAGTAATCCCATAATAGGTTATTTTGTAAGTCAGAAACGTTGGAAATCTTTCTAAAAAGCCATAATCGAATATGAAATGCTATAACAGATTATGGATACTTTCAGAACACTTCTCCAACAGCTCTTTCAATGGCATTTAATGCCCTCAACCACTTCTAACGTCTCTAAACTCTTTTGGGCTATAAATGAAAGTTGTTGGGCATTGATTAAAAGTTGGAGAACAATCTGAAAATCATTCTTGAGCATTAAATTCGTATTTCATTATCTCTTTCTCCAAAACTCTGTTTTGAGCTTCAAAGTGTGATTCCTTGATGCCCATAGTGCTTCAATTTGTATTATCCACTCTTTGAGAGAGTTTCTATCATTCAAACACTTTGATTATTCTGTAAAGAGGGTGAGGTATCCCTCTAGTGAAAAAGGGTGAGGTATCCCTTATTGAAAAGAAGGTGAGGTATCCTTCAAAGGTGTAAAGAGGGTGAGGTATCCCTCAAAGGTTGTAAAGGGTGAGACATCCCTTGTTGTAGAGAAGGTGAGGTATCCTTCAAAAGTTATAAAGGGGGTGAGGTATCCTTCTAGTGAAAAGGGCGAGGTATCCCTGTTTTGAGGCTCAAGCACAAAGCGTGAGGTATCCCAAGGTGTGGTGAGTGCTCTATTGTGTAAAGGTTTTCAAGCACCCGTTCAAGCTTGAAGTTTAGTGGAAAATCTCGAGTGGTTTGCTTGAGGACTGGACGTAGGTCACAAGGGGTGACTGAACCAGGATAAATCCTTGTGTTTATTTTTTCTCTAACTCTATCTTTTTACATTTGTGCCTTAATTATATATACTTGAGTTTAATTTGATAAATATAGCTTATTTGCTTGACTTATCCTATAGTCCAAGTAGTATTTGAGAAATCTCTATTAGTTATACCTTTATCAAGCTTATTTCGCTGCAAGTGTTGATTGAATGTATCAAAATGAATAATTTCTCAAAGTTATTTTGAAAATTTGTAATCACTCAATTCACCCGCCTCTTAGGTGATGGTTGCCATGACTAACACATAGATGTTTGGTTAAGTTACCCTTAAGCAAATTTCTTTTGATCAAACATCATGGCATGGGCATCTTCTTTTTTCTTCACCATCAGGAATTTCTTTGCATTGGTTGCCCCGACTGAACTATTAGCAATCTTTTCACTTCTTATTTCGCTTTCAATCCTTTCTCTGATAATAATAATATCTAATAAGTTTGAAAACACATTCTCAATCATTCGATCATAGAAGGGTGACTAAAGGGTGTTGAACATAGTCATCATTGCCTTTTCTAATAGCGGGGGTTCCACCTGAGCGGCCATTTCTCTCCATCTCTGAGCATATTCTTTAAAAGTCTCAACATCCTTTTTTTGCCATATTTTGCAACTGTAATATATCAGGAACTATATCGAGATCTATACTTGTATTACTTTAATAAAGCATCAGCTAGATCCTTGAAACTCCATATATGGGCACGTTCAAGATGCGTGTACCAATTCGAAGTTGTCCCAGTTAAACTGTCTTAGAAGAAATGGATTAACAATTATTATCGTGAGCCTATTAAGTCGTCTTACGAATTTATATTGTCAAGTAACATCATTGAGACCATAATCTCTTTTCCAGAATTTTCAGCTCCTCTTTGGACTGAGGATTTTCAGCAAAAGAATTCAATGAATATTATGCCATGAAAGTGGGGACAAAATGATGCACTAGTGAGGTTCCACTGGTACCAAGGTAATGGGCATGTGGTTGAGTTGTGCTCAATAGGTTTGAAGTAGGTGTTATCAATGGCACGTTGTTGTCAGGGGGATTGGTAGTTTGTGGTGGTACAAAGCCAGAAGGGAGAGCATATAGTGGAATAAACAAGGGAAATGGGTGTTGTGTCGGTAGGGTTTCACTAGCATTTGACCGAGTGACTTGGGTTTCGATAGTGTTGAGCGAGTTTAAAGTTGGTGTCACTGCTAGCGTAATATTATCAGGGGAATTGGTGACTAATGGTGGTACATAGTTAGGAGGGAGGCCATATAATGGGAATGGTTGCACTTAGGTTTCTTGAGAACTGGTGACTGAGAGTTGAGTGGTGTTGTTTGGATAAATGCTAAGCAGCATCATAACTCCTTAAGAATTAAAGCCTTGAAATTGCAGAGGGATTGGAACGAAACCAAGCGGGTGAAAAGGTGTGGTCGGATGTTCTTCGTTTGCAACAGAGGGGTTCCCATATATGCTCTTTTTATTTTTCATGGATTGTATCATCTCTATCATCTTGGACAATTGCTCTTTTGAGTTAGTTCACCTTATCTTTTAGCTTTTGAGTCTGTTTCATTTCATCCATGATCCTAGCCTGGGAACTAGTCTTGTAAGGGTGTCATGGAAGCTGTTTTTCCACTATAATGTCTGCTTTTATGTTTGAGGAAACTTGATGTGAATATATAATTTTTAGTACTGACTGAACAAAAATGGCAACATGCATGTTTGCGAAGTATTGACTATTTTTGCATATAGTTTTTTTTAAGCTAAGAATGCTATGAAAATACAAAATGGTGTATTTTTTATTTTTCTTTTTTGGATTTAATTTTCTTTAAAAAAAAAAGAATGCAAGAATGAATGACATGAAGGATAGATAAATAAAGAAGAAGTACGCTTCATTTGTGTCCTACTTAGGTGGAACCTAAAGTTTCCATCCCCTTAAGGTCATGACTCTAATTTTGGCTATCATTATGTTCAATCTATCAGTACAAGATTTTTTAGAACATATCTAAACTTCTAAAATGTCATGGCTCTCAGATTACCCCTATCTCAAAAGACGATGACCTAACTTATGAATTAATCACAAGTAGGGATAAACTCCCTCAATATGACTAATCAATGATACTGATAACAATCTGAGTGGTGTCTCAATAAATATCAAGTGAGCATAAGGCCCCGCAATAACAAAAGTCGAAACCCATCCTACTCCTTAGATTCACACAGACTTGAGTATAGAGCCTAAAAAGTAAGTAAGGCAAGTGATAGTGATGTGTGTGAGAGAGCATAAAAACTTGTATAAAGTTTTAAAAAGATAAAATTATCCCCCCAACCTACAAAAATAATAATAACATACATACAACAACCAAAGCAATCATCTACCCTAGGGTTTCAACAGCCAAACACAAAATATTAAAGCAACAAAATATATATAAGTAGATCATGACCATCAAAGTTAACATAGGATAACACCATTAGAAATTTACATAAAAGTACTAAATAAAAAATCTATTTACAACTAAATACTAAAACAAAAACAAAGACAAAAAGGGTAAAATAAAAAAATAATAAATGTTTTTAATAATTTGTATAGTTAACAACAATATGCCTGACTCTCCAAGCATCCTCAGTGGTGTCGCCAGTTGTCGCAATCAGAATCGCGACGAGACGACCAAAAGAATAACATTTTGAAAAAAATTAAGTCACCATCAATGTTTTATTATTTAAATTAGAAAAATATTAGAAAAATCCTTTAATTAGGAAAATTAGTCTTCTGAAAAATAAGTTTAGATTCGAGAGTCAATTACAAGTAGGGAATATGTTAGTACCTTGCACTGCCCATTCTAGGAATGATACTTTAAGTTAGCTGTGTAAATTTTAATAATCTCAAATATATTTATTTTACCCCTTTTAAAAAATATTGTAACTATTTATAAAATAAAAATAAATAACTAAATTATGAAAATTAATTTTAGCTTGAACCGCTCTTACGTATCCCCTAGTGTAATGGGAAACTCAAAGTCATATCATTCTTTGAAAATATTTGTTGGTTGGTTTGTTTTAATTATAAAAAAATTGTCTTTTAAAAAAATTAATTTTTAAAATTTGAATATAACAAGTCGTCATGTACGACTCAATTAATTCAATTAATTCTTGAAAGGTGAAACTCGGTGTCACGCTTGAAACATCACCTATAAATGGTTGTAATTCGTATAACACTTTAAAAAAATTTCAAATTTTTCAAATCAACAAATTATTACAACTCATTTAATTTTTAATGCAACATTTGATAGTCAATTAAAATACACACCAATAATACATAAACATGTCATGTAGCCCACATTAATAGAAAAATAGAAATAAACTTTATCCTATTAATTGAAACTCAATTTAATTATCAAGAATCCAAAGTCATGTCATAATTATACTAAGACCAAGAAAATATCAAAATACATTCAACGTCATAATTATAACATATCATCGGAATACCATAGCACATAAAATCAACTTCACCAGCATCTAATCTAACACAAGCTTGAATAATGTATGGTAAGAGAACATACTTGTTGGCAAAGAAATCAGGGACTTCTATTTAGTTAACCCCCGCACACACCTCATACCTTCTACTAATCTCCACCTCTAACTCTAACTCTTCACGTGGCAAACTCTCCTCTTGTATATAACTGTGTGTAATTTTTGATAATTTTGTGTAATTGTCCCCTTGTGAATGGATGAATGTTCTATATTATAGGCGATTATTAAACCTTAATTCCCATATAAATATCAATCCATTAATTAATCACAAAAAAATCTCAACAAAATTAGTCTCCTAAATTTTCCTATGATTTATTTTAAAAAAATCGAATCATGATCTCTCATTTAAAACACAATCTCCTTTTTCTTTTTTATTGAACAATTACAATCTCTTATTTTGAGTCTTTCCTTTTAAATCTTAAATTTTTTTAGGAGGATCAAATAATAATTTCTCACAAAAAGCACGTCCTTCAATTATTTTTTAAGAAAATCAAATTATGATTTTTTATTAAAAGCATATTTCTTATTTTTCAAGAATATCAAATCGTGATTTCTTATTAAAATCATATCCTTCAATTATTTTTTAAGAAAATCAAATTATGATTTTTTATTAAAAACATATCTCTTATTTTTCAAGAATATCATATCATAATTTCTTATTAAAAGCATATCCTTCAATTATTTTTTAAGAAAGTCAAATTATGATTTCTTATTAAAAGCATATCTATATTTTTTTTTTCTTTTTTGTTTACAAATAATAAGAAAAAGTAGTGATCCAAATAAGATGGAAGTAAATAAAACCTGAAAAAATATTATGTATTCAAAACATTGTAATTAAGTATCATTTAACAAAAAATTATTAATCCTTAATTAAGCAACAAAAATAAAAAATTTATGAACAAAATTGGATATCAACAACAGGTTCGATCCAGGTTTAACACGGGTTGACCTGGATTTTCAAAAATTAAGAAAAAAAAAGATAAAGGGTAGACCAAACACGAGTTAAAGATAAGGAGGAAGCTTCTTTTCTTCTCCACTTATTCCAGTCACTGTCGCCAGGTAAGCACTATGAGTGAAGATCGACTGGCAATCAGGAACCAACCATTCACTGTTACGGCTCTTGCTGCTGTGCACCATTGGCGTCGATGTTAAGCACTCAAGCCACCGTTGTCAAATCGACCCACTTGTGTGGTGTACTATAAGCGTCAAGCCACTATCGTCGCATCAGAACCAGCTAGAACCATAGCCACTATAGAGTTAAACCAACCCATTATTAGCATGCAAATCACCTTTTGACATGTGTAAAATGTTAGAAATTCAAGTGTGAGTATTGAAGTCCCACATTGGTAAAGAATGGATTAAGTGAAGAGTATATAAGTGAGAAAACTCATAAACTCATTGCCTTAAGGTTTTGAGTCAAGATATGACATTAGACCCACTATTGTGATTTCTCACTTAGCCCGTTGATGGAACTCTCTCATACTTTAGGGCTTTCCCTATGGCCCAACAAGTGGTATCAGAGTCGATGGTTCATCTCGATCGAGTATTTGGAAACGGTGGCTGGTGCTCGAGTTCAGTCCTAACTTATGTTGTGGAACACATTCACAAGACTTTGGGTCTTGGTTGATAACCCCGTGAATAATCGGAATCGCTTTCGCTTGAGGGGGAGCATACTAATATTGAGACTCACACTTGAGGGGAGAATTGTTAGGAAATTTACTTTTCCTAATTAATGTTGGGCATCATATTTAATTGACAATTATATTAGCTATTTAATTTATTGGGCTTGTAATTAAGTGATCTAATTTAGTGAGCCTGTAGACTTCACAACTTGATGTGGGCTTAATGACTAGGTATCACATTGGCCCATTAGGGGATTATGGAAACCCTAATTAGTTAATATATGTCAGAAACAGTTATGGTCCCCAATATACCAAATCATAACACGGTTTCCCTTCTCCCTATCTAGAAGAGAGACGACGGTCCCATTGAGGAACTAAGGCGATTTAGTTGAGGAAGATCACAAATGACCCCCTTGTTTGTGATTGATTGCCACAAAGATTTTGCAACAGTTGGTGATCAATAGCTATGGATCTAGGTATTTATGAAAATCCAAAAATCCTTGATAATCTAGTGTATGCATCTAGAATTTGTTATAAAGAATTAAAGAATCAATTTCTAACAAGTGGTATCAAAGTAGTTATCGTTGTTAGATTATTAGGATTTGTGGTTTTTTTGGAGCATAATTAGGGTATTTTTTTATCTTCTTATAATGATTATTTCTCCCAATTTTTTTATGAACCCTAATTATGAAATTTAGGGCTTTTACCTTTTTTTTTTAATGCATAAGAATGTATTGGCCGAGAATGTGTATATTTGTTGCACGTTTACTACATAGTTGCTGCACGAAACTTGTGTTTTCTTTTGCAAAAAGTAAAATTTTTCCAGTAAACTACACAGTCTACTTGTGTTGGGCTCCATGGTCGTAATACGTCAAAACTGAATCCGATAATCTTAACAGAATGGAACACGACCAGGCCGTGTTAAGTAATACGGTAGTGACCTATACTGATAAAAAAAAATTTTGTTGGTCTAGTATTTTTAATTAGGTTAATTGAAACAATATGTTGCCAAAGTAACCCTTGTTGTATAAATTAATTTGATTAAAATTATATAGATATTTGCGTGAAGTTATTTATGTGAACTATGCTCGGCCCAAAGGAAGACACAGTTTGGCCAAATAATGACATGTCTACGGTGGTGAATATGTGATGATTATAAAGTTTTTATTTTTCATGTAAACAATAGTCGGTCCAGAGAAAGGTTGTTGTTTGACAGAACTTATCATCAATATTTGATCATTGCATTGAGAGTACCACTTACAGTTAATTTCTTTGTCCAAAGACTAGGAATTAATGTTGTGCTAGGTATCTTATGATGGATTCTTAATTTGGGATAATTGTTCATGTCTTATTGACGTGCTTATTTATGTGAATATGTTTGATTATTTTATTCTTTATCTATTTTTTGTTGCTAGTGCTGTAAATATTTTTGCTCAAGTCAATACCATTCCAATGCTGAATGGGATGAATTTCAAAGCCTAGAATGAAGCCGTGGAGATAATTCTCGGCTCTATAGATTTAGATCTGGCACTTAGGACGAAGCGACACACTCCTACTCCAGAAAACCCTAATGAGGTTAAAATTGAGAAGTGGGATCACTCTAACCAAATGTGCTTGATGATCATGAAATGCTCCATTTCAAAAGCGTTTCAAGGCTCTATTGCTGAGAGCAAGAATGCCAAGAAGTTCCTTGAGGAAATTGAGCAATATTTTGCCAAGAATGAAAAGTCAAAGCAAAGTAATTTTTTTTTCCAAACTCGTCTCAATGAAATATAAGGGCAAAGGGAACATAAGGGAGTACATTATGGAAATGTCTAATCTTGCATCAAAGCTCAAGTCACTTTAGTTAGAGTTGTCTGAGGACTTACTCGTGCAGTTAGTTTTGATCTCTCTTCCTGCACACTTTGAGCAATTCAAGGTGAGTTATAACACTCAGAAGGACAAATGGTCCCTCAATGAGCTTATATCTCAATGTGTGCAAGAGGAAGAGAGACTGCAGAGAGATAAGATAGAAAGTGCTTACTTGACTTCAACCTCTCAGAACAAGAAAAGAAGAGAGCTAAGAATACTATGGAAGGTTCTTCTCATCAGAAGAAACAGAAGAAGCAGGATAAGGAATTTACTTGCTACTTCTGCAAGAAGTCAGGACACATGAAGAAAGAGTATCTTAAGTACGCCACCTGGCGTGTAAAGAAGGGTAAGCTTTTCACTGTAGTTTGTTCTGAAGTTAATTTAGCTTCTGTACCTAAGGATACTTGGTGGGTAGATTCTGGTGCTACTACTCACATAAGTATGTCTATGCAGGGTTGCCTGTGGAGCTGACTGCCAAGTGATGACGAAAGATTCATATTTGTGGGCAATGATAATAAAGTTACAGCAGAAGCTATAGGAACTTTTAGATTACAATTGAAAACTGGATTTCATTTGGATTTGTTTGAGACATTTGTTGCACCGTCATTTAGACAAAATTTAATTTCTATTTCTAGTTTGGACGAATCAGGTTTTTCTTATTCATTTGGAAATAATAAAGTTAGTCTCTATCAAAATTCATATGTTGCTGGTTCTGGTTATTTGATTGATAATCTATATATGCTTGACATTTTTTGTTCCTATAATGAAATATTGCAAACAAGTTCAAAATGTACAAAGCAAAAATTAAATGAGAATTAAGTCGCCTTATGGCACAAGTGTTTAGGCCATATCTTTAAACAGAGAATTCAGAGGCTTGTATCAAATGAAATTCTTGAACCCTTAGATCTGTCAGACTTTCAAGTCTGTATTCAGTGTATCAGGGAAAAATGAACAAACATAAGGAAATTAGGTGCCGAAAGAGCTAAGGATGTCTTAGAACTAATATATACAAATATTTGTGGTCCTTTCCCTACACCTTCTTGGAATAGACAACAATACTTTATTACGTTCATAAAAGATTACTCTAGGTACAGTTACCTATATTTAATACATGAGAAGTCTCAATCCTTAGACGTTTTCAAGTCTTTCAAGGCTGAAGTTGAACTTCAACTTGGAAAGAAAATTAAAGTTGTCAAATCTAATCGTGATGGTGAATACTATGGCAGATATGACAGATCAAGAGAGCAACGTCCAGGACCCTTTGTACTTTTCCTCAATGAGTGTGGAATTGTCCTGCAATACACCATACTAGGAAAACCCAGCATGAATGGTGTTGCAAAACGATGAAACTGGACTCTTAAGAATATGGTAAGAAGTATGATTAATCATTCTTCCTTGCCATAGTCACTTTGGGGAGAAGCCTTAAAGACCATAGTTTATATCCTTAACAGGGTACCAAGCAAAGCAGTAACTAAAACCCCTTATGAGGTTTGGACTGGCAAAAAGCCTAGCATAAGGCACTTGCACATTTGGGGCTGTCCAGTTGAGGCACAACCTTATAGGCCGCATAAAAGAAAACTGGACTCAAGAACATATAGTTGTTATTTCATTAGTTATGCTGAATGCTCTCAGGGGTATAAGTTTTACAATCTCATATCAAGATCTTTTTTTGAAACAGGAAATGCGAGATTCCTTAAGGAAGTTGAGTTTGAGGGGGAAGGAAATATGATGAATGTTGTCTTCGAAGAAGAACCTGTTATTGACAGTGATCAAGTCCTTGTACCTATCATTGTTCAAAAAATAGTTCCGGTATTAGACAATAATATTCAAGTTATTATTCTTGACATTGTTACAGAATAAGGCAACATTGATGAGGTTCTTTCTCAAGCACCACCTATAGAACAAACTCAACAACCTCAAGAAGTGTCATTAAGGAGATCCATTAGAGAGAGGAGAAGCACGATATCAAATGATTACATTGCCTTTCTCCAAGAACATGAGAATGGCATTGGTTTAATAGAGGATGATCCAATCAACTTCTGTCAAGCTATGCACAGTTCTAACTCTCAAAAGTGGATTGATGCCATGAAGAATGAGATGAAGTCTATAAAGGACAATGACGTTTAGGATCTCATCGAATTGCCTGAAGGTGCGAAGCCTATTTGTTGTAAATGGATATTTAAGACCAAGAGGGATTCAAAGGGTAATATCGAGAGATATAAAGCTCGTCTTGTTGCTAAAGGCTTTATTCAAAAGGAAGACGTTGACTACAAAGAGACTTTCTCTCTGGTATCCTCGAAAGACTCCTTTAGGACAATAATGGCACTGGTAGCTCATTTTGATTTGGAACTACATCAGATGGATGTCAAGACACTACAAGAATTTTATAAATTAGCTACCAAATTTCTGTAGCTAATTTTTGAATGCATTAAACTAAAAATTTTATGAAACAAATAGCTATAGATTAGCTACAGATTAACTATGAAAATTTAGCTACATAAAATTTTGGTAGCTAATCCATAGCTAATTTTCGAATGCATAAAACTAAAGATTTTATTAAATAAATAGCTACAGATTAACTATGAATTAGTTATAGAAATTTAGCTACAAAAAATTTTAATAGTTAATCTGTAGCTAATTTTTAAATGTATGAAACTAAAGATGTAATAAACAAATAACTATAAATTAACTACAGATTAACTACGAAAAATTAACTACGAAAAATTTTGATAACTAATCTATAACTAATTAACTATGAATTAGCTACTAAATAAAATTCCCTAGCTAAATTAGAAAATCCTAAATTTTCACTTCCCACTTAACAAAAAATTAGCTCAGATTCTACCACCCTCTCTCTCGCGCTCTCCCTCTCACTCTACCTCTCATCAATTTTATCCCTCAACTCCTCCTCCACCCTAATCCTCTAGAACCCCAAGCTTCCTCTCCAAATCCCTCACCTCCATCTCACTCTCAGCTGTCACTTGCTTCAACCCCTTCACTTCTCTCTCTAGGAACTCAACCCTAGATTCTCTCTCTTCCGAGACCTTCCTCAATTCGTCGGCCTCCGTCCTTGCTTCCTCGGTGGCGCTCATCTCTGATATTGAATCGTGCTGGAGCCTCGCCACCTCGATCTCAAGCTCTGATGCCCTCGCCGCGATCTCCTCTACCGCCTTCCCTGCATCCCACGACCGTGCCACCTCCCTCTCCATTTCGTCCACATTCTCCCTTATACTCGCTCCGCCGCTAATAGCCACCACATCACCATTTTTGCACCTCCTGTTTCCATGAGGTCAGCCAAACCCATACCTCTGTTTCGTCCTTTTTTGTTTTCTTCTGTAGAGTAAGGATGATAGCAGTTACCTGACAGAACCTCATCACATATCTCCATGTGCGATTATCTTCTTCCCAAATCATAGAACCTCGTCCCACAGCTTCAATCTCGTAGTATTGAACATATAGGGCACTGAACTGTTAGTAGAAAATGTTCTTCTACCTGATTCTGATTTTGAGTTTATTTGTTAATGTTCTACTTTTGCTGATTTTGCTATCATGTCTGTTTGTTATTTTCTCATAGCCTTATTTTCTCGTCGCATATTGTGTTTAGGTAGATACTTTTGTTCATTCTTTTACTATTGTGATTCTGTGGGTAGTTGATTCGAAATCCTTGGTTGATTATACTTTTATGTTTCTTATTAGTTTTGTTTCATCTGTTCCTAATTTCAACAATCTTTGGTTTAGCTTATTTATCAATCTATTATAGTTTATGAAAAATCTTGAACCTTTGATGATTTACATACAACTTAGTAGTGGTGCTTTGATATCAAAATTGGTAAGAAGAAAGCATCTTTTGGTTATTTACATACAATGATTTCTGCACCTTTTTGTTCACTAATTTGGAGTTGAGATTGCTTTCATGACCTTAAATTGATTATTATAGATGAGAAATAGATTATTATAGAGAATCTTTGTCACTTATGAGCCTTTCATGGTCTTGTATACTTCAAGGTTTTACAAAGTTGAACTGGATAAGATAGTTGAAGTTGTCTCAGAGCTCCCAGACCCAATGGCATATTTGTTTGCATATGCATATCTTACTATAAAGTTTTTGTTAGCATTTGGTGAATTTTATGATTCCCTTTTTATTTTAGTGAACACATGATACTAGTTTGGACATTGTTATATTATTCATTGATTTTGCCTTTTCCAGCTTGATCCAACTATTAAGGAAGCTTTTGATGTCGCCTACAGCAATATATGTGCATTACATGCTGCTTAGAAGTCACCTGAAAAAAGTGTTGAGAACATGAAAGTATGTTAATGTTGAATGCTGATTCTTACTTCTGCCATAGGTTACCTT
The DNA here is from genome assembly GCA_029884605.1 of Ormosia emarginata. NCBI lineage: Eukaryota > Viridiplantae > Streptophyta > Magnoliopsida > Fabales > Fabaceae > Ormosia > Ormosia emarginata. The sequence continues at coordinate 1,058,577 of JAQQTP010000057.1, read as the reverse complement.
GGGCTGAATTGAAACTTATGTTAAACATAGTCTTGTGCATATTAAGAAAAAGTTTGAAATATTCAATGGCAAGATATTAATAGTATAGCTAAGCGCAGTAGATATGTGATATACTATGCTTCTGTGAAACCACTTGTTAAGATGTAGGTGCTTGCACCATTATCTAGGAATAGTTAAATAATGCTAGAAAGATCAATTGGATAGAAGATCTTTTCCAGTTGTGATCATATGTGTCCCTGTCCTTGATTAGTTTCTTCTATCTTTTGACAATATCGATATTATCTATATGACATTATCTATATAGATGAAAAGCATCAACAAAATCTTGACAATGTGAATATTCTAGGGTATGAGGATTGTTCACACTCCAAATGAATTTGTTGAATCATTCTTAGCAGCACAAAGTGAGGTAGCTGCTTCTTTTGGTGTCAACACTATATTGCTGGAGAACTATATTACACGGCCAAGGCACATAAAAGCCCAGCTACTTATATTGATTTTAGTACCCTTGCTGTCATATTTCTCCTAGAAGCTTTATTGTTTGTGTACTTCTGGAAAAAAAAGTGCCTCATAGTGGATATTCTTTAATTTTGAAATTATGTTTTCACTTCTTCACAATTTTACTGGAATAATCATATTAAAATAATGACCATCAATGAATATTGTGCATGTCTGTTTAATTTGAGAGTTTATTGCATATTCTTTTGTGTTGACATCAAAGATATTTGGGAACAAGCATGGGAATGTTCTGCATTTATATGAGAGAGATTGCAGTGTGCAGAGAAGACACCAAAAAATAATTGAACAAGCACCAAGTGTAAGGCTTACATTCAATCTTCTTAGTTTTAATTATTATTTTTAATTTTTTTGGAGTTGTGAACTTGTAACAATATATTTGCAGCCAAATGTTTCTACTAATTTCCGTGTGCACTTGGGTCAAGCTACTGCTTCTGCTGCAAAGGTAAGGCACTTTTATTTCAATGTGCTAAACTTACTGTCTCAGCTGTTTGCATTACCTTTATTAAGCTTTGAAGGATCTGAAGTCATTGGTTCATTGACTTCTGCTAAGGATGACAACCATCAGAGAATTTGTATACAACACCAACTTTATTTAGAATTTCATTGACAATTTTTTCTTTTCTTCTCAGAAGATGTATAATAATCTTTAATGTCAATGTCAATGGAATTATATTTATATAATTTATGTTTCTAAGTTAACTAAAATAGTATTAAAAAGTGATTTTGTTGAACCAATTTTCACCTACTAGTAAAATCCTATGCCAACACTAAGCCAAATTGGTGTTTGTCTGGATTTAGCATGGTTGCTTCTCTGCTGTTTTTATTTTTTTTACTTTTTATTTTTGATGTTCTGCCTTTGCTCTTAGTAATATTTGAATTTGTGCATTCTACAACTGTAGATCATATGAAAGGTTATCAATGAAAAATAAGAAATCAATTTGGTTTCAAGCAATGCTTTTTTGTCTAAATCATAACCAAACAATTTATTGGGGTAAGTTAGACTTAAAACCTGTTTAAAAACTAACTTAAGAAACCAAAATGTAAAATTTTAGTACTAAAATTATTTTAGTGGATTTGTTAATACTGAGCAAAAAAGGCAGCAAAAATACTGAAATATTCAGCAAATGAGGTTTGTTGAATGCTTTCAGCAGTGACTTTCCTTTAACCTGCACCCAATTTATATTTGATGATAACTTATTCCTTTAATATAAGCTAATTCATTTTATCATATAACAATAGTTTCTTTTTATATACTTTCAATGCTTAAAATGAGAACATCCTCACATGTAAAAAATTTGATGCTTAAAATTTTCAACAATAAAATTTCAATACTAAGTTTTAGTGATAATTTTTTTTTAAAGATTTATCAAGTAGATACTTAGTATTTACCTCCTAACTAATTTATTTTTATAGTTATTAATTTAAAAATAGTTATATGGCATCTTTGGCAGGTTTTAAGATATTATTTGGCTTTTCTTTTTGTGCTTTATTTTTTTGCTTGATGTTGGGCTTCTGGTCTGATTATATGGATTTCTTTGTGCTGGTGTTATATTTTTGGACATATCTTTTTTCATAATGAATAGAATATTGAACTGTAATCTGTGTATGTAGACTTTGTGCTTGCCAAGGCAGTTTTGTACCTTATTTGTTATTTGTTATTTGTTTTGAACCTTATAGGAACATTCCTCAAAATTAAGAAGTTATAGATACATATACCATCTGGGACCAATACACTGTTATTAGGCCAGGCTTGTCCACTGTAAATCAAGGTTTTAATGTCCTCTCATTTGGCTTCACCTTGTAGGTTGTATCATAGAAATATCTGCTAAGGTTTATGGTGTTTTTGCAAGAACAAGGTACTGTTATGAGGTAATCTTGTTTAGTGCCACACATTAGAGGTTTGATTTGGTAGGAATTAACAAAATAATGAAATTCTTGACACCAATGCCAAAAGTAGTGTTTAGTTTAATAACTGCCATTGCCTTCCGAAACAACTAACACTAGTGCCTTCTCTTCCTCTTTGACTTAGCCAGGTCATGAAGCCCAATTCTTCAGGTTGTAAAACCGTAGTCTACTCCTTAGCATTCCACCAAATTACTAGATGAGAGATAACCATGGGGATTTAGTGGAGCAATGGTCAATGAATCACTTCCTCAAGGAGCCAATAGCTTGCAAAGGCTTCCAAAATGAACCACTTTCTCGGATAGTGTTATTTTTTTTTCCTCCTTTCAAAATATCTCAAACATAGCACAACTGATGAAAATCAGGTGTCCTAACTATATTGACTAGAGGCATGTGTTTCATCTGTATTACCAACATACAAAAATAAAATAAAGATTCTTCCTTACCTGAGGCATGTCTGTGCTTAATTATCCAAGTTTATTTTCTGAAGTGATCTTTATTCTTTAGTCTCACCTATGTGTGGTTCTAATAGATATATTGCATTGAGTAATAGTTGTGACTTGTGAATGTTAACAACTTTGATGCAGAGTTGGACCTATTTTGATCTTCCTAAAACCATCATCAAAAAGATGTTGTTGCAAGAACTTGTAATGGATCATTCTTTTCAGTGAATAAAGAAAAAGTCAAAACTTCCATGCTAGAGGAATCTACTCCTCATCAAACTGGTGTCCATCCTCCATGAGATTGTTGGCTCCCAAGCAAGAAGTGGTGTGCTACAGACACTATCATAAAGCAATGCAGTTGAGGATGATCATGAAGTTAATGATCATGAGGCTAACTTGGATTGATTAGTTGTGTTTATTAATGATAGAGCTAATTTGTTTAGAACTATTTGTATTAACTTAAACTTATTGATTAACTATCCTTTCTTTGTAGATCATGTTTTGAACTTACTAATGCATTTATGATATTTTGTTGCTTTGTACAACTTATTTGTTGGGTTTTTCTATTTGGATTGAAATCTTTATAGGTATAATTTTAAAATATACCAATTATTATTATAAAATTAATTTTTGTTAGCTAGGGAATAGCTACGAAATTGCTATAGATAATTACTATGGATTAGCTATGGAATTGTTACAGATAATTGCTAAGGATTAGTTACAAAATTGCTATGGATTTAGTACTATAATAGCTAGGAAATAACGAAGGAATTGCTAGGGATAATTGCTACGGATTAGCTACGGAATTGCTACAGATTTAGTAACATAATAGCTAGGAAATAACTACGAAATTGCTACGAAATTTTTCATAGCTAATTACCTATGGAAATGATAAAAGTTCTAAATGAAAATTAGCTATAAATTAGTTTCGAATTAGCTACGAAAATTTAAAAGTTAGCTACGGATTAACTACGGAATTTTTTTTGTAGCTAATTAGCTACCAGATTTTGATTACGGACTAATCCGTAGCTATTCTGTAGCTAATAAATTTAGCTACAGATTAGTTACGGATTTTTTCGTAGCTAATTTGTAAAATTCTTGTTGAGACTGCGTTTCTAAATGGAAACATTGACGAAACGATTTACATGGCACAACCAGAAAACTTTGTGTCAGGTGACCCGAAGTCTATGGTATGCAAGCTAAAGAAATTCATCTTTGGTCTCAAACAGGCTTCCCGTTAATGGTATCACAAGTTCCATCAAGTCATTACCTCGTGTGGTTTTGAGGCAAATGTTGTTGATGACTGTGTATATCACAAGTTCAGTAGGAGTAAATACATCTTCCTTGTATTATATGTCGATGATATTCTACTTGTTAGCAATGATATAGGCTTATTGCATGAAACCAAGAAATTTCTAACGAAGAATTTCGAGATGAAAGATCTTGGGGACGCCTCTTTTGTATTAGGTATTTAGATACCAAGAGATCACTCTCGAGGTATCCTTAAGTTGTCACAAAAGAGCTATATCAATAAAGTCTTAAATAGATTCGACATGAAAGATAGTAAACCAGGAGACACACCCGTTGCTAAAGGAGACAAGTTTAGTCTCAAACAGTGCCGCAATAATGATCTTGAAATGAAAGAGATGCATAAGATTCCCTATGCATCAACGATATGGAGTCTAATGTACAGTCAAGTTTGTAGTCGTCCTAACATAGCGTTTATAGTGAGAGTTTTGGGAAGATATTTGAGCAATCCTGGTATACAACATTGGAAAGTGGCCAAACGCGTGATGCGTTATTTGAAGAGAACAAAAGACTACATGCTCACTTATCAGAGATCTGACAGTTGAGAGATTATCGGGTACTCTGACTTCGATTTTGCGGGATGTCAAGATAGCAGGTGCTCCACATCAGGCTACATCTATGTGTTGGCTGGAGGAGCTATCTCATGGAAGTTTGCTAAACAGACTTTTATAGCTTCTTCGACCATGGCAGCAGAGTTCATAGCTTGTTATGAGGTGTCCAACCATGGGATATGGCTGTGGAACTTTGTCACTAGTTTGCATGTGGTTGATGGCATTGACAGACTATTGAAGATTTATTGTGATAATAACTCGACAGTTCTTTACTCCAACAACAATAGGAGCTCGATGAAGTCAAAGTTTATCGATATCAAGTTTTTAGTTGTTAAAGAAAGAGTTCAGGATAAACAAATTTCTATAGAACATACAATGACAAATTTTATGCTAGCTGATCTATTAACTACGGGCTTGACACCTAAGGTTTTTCATGAGCATACTGCTCGTATGGGTGTTATTCTTGAGGATACCTTAGTTTAGTGGGAGTCTTTTTATGTTCTATGTTTTACTATAGACATTGTGTTATTTGATTTTCTACAGAATAAAGTTGATGGTTTATGATTCTTTTTTTGAACTTGTTTATGCTTTGTATATGCAATGTTAATGTTGCATTTAAGGACTTTGGATTAATCTCATTAAGGACTAAAGAAGGACCAGTTGGAAATAGGCATGTCTAATATCACATTGCATGTAATTTCCTGCTATGGTGATCATTGTGGTTTAGTTACGCTTGATTGTGATAAAAGTTATAATGGTTTCATGGCTAATATATGAGATGGACCAGATTGTATTAAGGAGAAGTCTAAAGATAAATAGTATACAAATGTGCACCTAAAGAATTTATAGTATAATTATTTCAAGAATAATATGAAGCCCAAGTGGGAGATTGTTAGGAAATTTACTTTTCCTAATTAATATTCGACATCATATTTAATTGACAATTATATTAGTTATTTAATTTATTTGGCTTGTTATTAAGTGATCTAATTTAGTAGTCGTAGATTTCATAACTTAATGTGAGCTTAATGAGTAGATACCATATTGGCTCATTAGGGGATTATGGGAACCTTAATTAGTTAATATACGTCAGAAACGGTTATGGTCCCTAATATACTAATTCATAACACAGTTTCTGTTCTCCCCATCTGGAAGAGAGACGATAGTCCCATTGAGGAGCTAAGGCGATTTGGTTGAGGAAGATCACAAACGACCTCCTTGTTCGTGATTGATTGCCGCAAAGATTCCACAACAGTTGGTGATCAATAGTTATGAATCCAAGTATTTATGAAAATCCAAAAATCCTTGATAATTTGGCATGATGTGGATCATAGGCCTTATGATGTTTTATTCTAGGGTATATGCATTTAGAATTTGTTTTAAAGAATTAAAGAATCAATTTCTAACATAAAAATATGTGGGCTATGTTAAAATGCACATATCTTTTTTAAGATAATTTTATATATGTCAAAGATTGATTTACATGCTTAACGTGGGAAGTTCCTCCCATGAATAACACGACTTTCAGGTCCTTGGGATGGGTTGGTCAATGAATGTTGCCTAACGCAGGCTCAAATTTTCTCAGATCAGAAAATTGTTATGCGGGACAAGGAGGGGTGAAGTTGAATGTGGGAAGACGAATAAGAGATGACAAGTCTCAACGTTGCTTTCTTATGTCATTCAAGGGAAGGTTATTTCAAACTTTGGCCAGCTAGAGTTTTGGAGTTTAGTGCAACTCCGCAGATCGGAAACATTAGCCCTAGAACTATGAAAATTATGGCAAAAATTGCGCCATACCCCATACTAAACAAGATGTAGCATAATTTCCATTTTCTACTGTTGCATTACATGAAATTGTGCTATAAAGAAGGGGCGGATGCAGGTTGTATGTTGTGAGGCAAATGCCTTAATGAAAATGATTCTTGCACACCAAAATTTCTTAAACCATTAATGATATCTTAATTATTAGTTAATAAAGTATATAGATTAATTAATGAACAAAGAATCTATTACTGATAAGCTGGTAATATATTACTAATTTGTTAACCAATCTGCATACTTTGCTAACCAATAATAAGCCATGTTAACTAGTGTCAAAATCATGTGAAACTGTCCGTGTGCAAATAATACTAACGATGCCCTTATAAGAAGCTTTTAAGTTGAATATCTTGTAGAATGAATTAATTAACTTATTTTTCAAGTTGAGTTTGCTCATCTGAATCTCTTATTAGCTCAAAGTCGGGAAAATGATCCACAGGTGTGATTTGAAAAGTTTTTCATTTCAGTAGTTATCTTTTTTAACTAAATAATAATATAATTTAATTTTAAATACAAACATAATTAATTACCGCTCAACATTTCTTTAGTAGTACATTCAGTGGTTAATTATGTATTTTTTAGAACAAAACTTGGTTTCAAACTAAGTTAGAGGAAAGTCTCCTAATTCTCTCTAATTTTATGTTATGTGTATATTTTATTAAATTAATAGAGCTGAAACAAGTAAAAGCTTAATAAAATATATACATGATATAAAATTAAAAGGAATTGAAAGATTTTTTTTTTAATTTGGGTTAGAACTTAAGTTTTATCTATCTTTTTATAAGTAGATAATTAGATCATTGGAAAGAAACCTTATAGATTTTAACTAAGAAAGACTCGTGTCCACACACCCCCCCACCAACGCACACACGTTATATGTAAGGAGGGGAGGTCACTTTATGCTTTCAAATGCAAAGAACTTTACCAATTGAATTAGTTAACACCTTCTAGTGACTAATTATGTTTGTATTTTAAGTTAAATTATATTATTATTTAGTTAAATAAAGTTATTCGAATTGAAATAAAAAACTTTTTTCTCAAGTCTTTCCCAAGTCAATATCAATGAGCTTATTTCTAAAATAAGTTGGTTCAAATTTAATGCATCCAAAATGTAGAAATTTCACCATGATGCCCGAAAGGACCAAGTTTAGCACACTTTGGCACATTATTACTTTATTAATTACATAAAAATATTTAGTTTTCAAAATATGAAAGCATTTCAACAATAATTGCAAATGTTTTTTTTAATGATTTTAGATTGTTGTAATTTTTACATATTGATATAAATAAATGAACCTTTTTAATTTAATTTTGATCAACTATATTAATGTAAAGATTTTTTACCTTATTACTAAATTATGTCTTGCCACATCATTGAAAATGTTTGACATTTCAAATAAAATTCCTTTCTTAAATCTTTTAAAAAATAAGGTTATAGTAAGCGATTGAAGCAAAAATTGGAAATTCAACTATTAGATGGATAAAAATTTACATTTTATATAAGGTAATAAAAAAACTTTAAATGCTCTTGGAGTTAAAAAAATATATATTTTATATTATTTAACATGTGACACTTCAATTATAACATTTAAAATATTAACAAAAAAAAAATAATAACCCACTTAGTTTAAAAGGTAAGTGGTTAAGAATAAGAATTTTTTTCTTGTTCCAAAAAGTACTTGAGAATCTCATAAAGTTATAATAAGGTAGTGTAAGAATACCGACGTCAATTCTTCTTTTCATATATCTATATACACACACTAGTCAAATAAATAACAATAATTATCTAGAAAATAAATATGCAACATGACAAAAGTCATGTACAAAAAAGATCTATCATAAATCAATTACGATTAATGTTTCATTAATTTGGGACAAATTTAATTTTGATTAATTGATAAATCAATTTACAATTAATATGCGGAGAAAAAATTAATGTTGATTGATCTTGATTGGAAAACTAATTTATGATTTGATTTTGATAAGATTGTTGATAGATCCTAATTAATTAGAGAAAATTTAATTTAGCTCATTGGAGATGGAAATTCTAACTTGCTAGGATTATGAATTGACTAGGACATCTGAAAAAGGAGTGGATAGACCGAGACCAAACACGAGTAACCTAGAATTGCGTCAGCAAGTAGCAACCCAAACTTCTTCGACTTTGCGGTAAAGGTTTGAATTTTAGTTTATCGTTCTTTCTTAACCAATTTATCCCTTAGATATGTTTGGGAGAACATGAAGAGAGGGAGTGGGAATGATATAACAAGATTTAATAGTAATTTGTTTGGAGGTTATTTTAAAGGAGGAAGTGAAATAACAAGTAAGGGTTAATGAAGTATTTCATTGTCATTAAAGTTTTTATATTTTATCTTTTTAATTTGAGAAAATAAAAAAGAAATAATTTGAATATTCCACTATCATCTCTTATTAATTTATTAAATTACCAAATAATGAAGTGACTTATTCTCTTATGTTCTATTCCTTACATAGCCTTACATGAGTCACTTCATTTCATCGTCTTTAAAATTCTTAAGCATAGTCTTACCGTTTATAGAAATAGCACTTGCGCAGGGTGGGGACCAAGAGATATGAGGAGTACCTCCCTACTACCTGTCATCACCTCCCCAGTTTCCCCTGATCCCTACCTCAAAGAAAAAGTTTCTCCTATCTCCATTTCTTGCGAGGAGGTGAGGACTTGCTGGATCTCAAAATTATATTTAAAAAATAGAAAAACTTGAAAAATGAAAATAATATATAGAAAAATATAAATAATTTCAATTTAAGTCTATAATATCAACAAATTAAAATAATAAGTTACTACTTAATAATATTGCTTACTTTTTTTAATTTTAAATAAATATAAAATAATATAAATGGAAATTAAATGAAACAAAGTTTTAATATATATATATATAATATAATATAATATAATACAATATAATACAATTATTAAGGATAATTTAATAATTTTTCGAAGACGAAAATTCAATGGGACGGGGGATATGATCTCTATCTCCATCTATACATTTTCTTCGGAAGAATTTTCATTTTCATCCTAATCCCTGCAAGAAAAATTTCTCATATTTAAGTCTCCAAATAAAACAATATTCACAGATATTCCAAATACAGAAAAATTTTGCTATCCCAAACCGTTGCACTATGCATGCATGGTTATTGAGATTTCTAACTGTAGCATGCAGTTTTTTTTTTTTGGTAATTGGCATGCTGCAATTTTTATTTGCTTATTTGCTTTCACCTTCTGGGATTTAAGTTTGTTCAGTGCATATGTTAATTTACAAAATAAATTTAGGATTTGATTGAAAAATTAATTTAAAATTTAATTTTTAGTAATTAATCATTTTTATAATTAACAGCTATTGTCTAGCTCCTGAAAATAAAATAACAATACATGTATTATTATTTGGTATTAAAATCTAGTTTAGTTCAAAACATATTTCATGTTAAATTGTAGCTATTTGGTTAACGAACTAGTAGTTGAATATGAAAGATTCTTGTAGCAAGAAATTTCTCTAGCTTGAGGAAAACGCGAAATTTTTTTAGTTGAACGTAGAACTATTTTAGTTTCTAAAATTGAAATGTAATGATGATATCAGAGGGCAATTATCTGCTAAATTATTTATTGCTAAAATATGTTTTTATTCTTTAAAATATCGTAATTTATCACTTGATCTCCTCTTTTTTAAATTTTTTTCATGAAGTCCCTCATTTTTTTTTCATTTTCATATAATCTCTCTATTAACTCGTCATTTAACATCACTGTTAACTTCATATAAGGCACCGTGATATGGGGATAGTGTCATGTTCTAAAAGAGGACATTGTCGCATGCCCTAAGACATGGGAAGGTCGTGTTTTTATAAAAACACGATCCAGTGTCAAATGACATGGGAAATTATGTCTTATTTTAAAAAAAGACATGTTTTTGCTGCTGATAAAAAACATGACCTGTGTAGATATTATGTATGTACTTAATGACGATTTTAAATAGTGAGTTAATAGAATGATCATATGGGAATAAAAAAAAATTGGGGTATTTGATGAAAAAATTTGAAAATAGAAAACAAAACGGAAAAATCTCAATATTTTGAGAAAATAAAAACATATTTAAGCCATCATTTATCTATTGTCTTGTTTAAGTGATTGCATGTTCAATAATAAAAAGTTTTGCTGACACTTTAAGGATTTTAAAATAAAGAGTTTTAAATAAAAAAGTAAAAAAAAAATCAATTTATAATGTATTAGATATCTTCTTTTTAATTAGAATTTCTTATTTTATTGCTTTCTTTAACAAAATCAATAAAAAAAAAGATGACTCTACATCTCTTTTAGAGGTGTATGTACTATACACACTCTTTTTAAAAGGGTTTTTTGACCAAAGTGTCATTTCTGGCAAAAAAATTTATCAAAATGTCACTTTTCTCAAACTAATTATCAAAATGTCACCGTTTTGGCCACGGTGACATTTTTTATTTTTTGTTGGGCCACGTGGAATATGCCAGAACGATTGACGTATCCACGTAGAATACGCCAGAACGCTTGGCGTATCCACGTAGAATACGCCAGAACGCTTGGCGTATCCACGTAGGATACGCCAAGGGCTCTGGGATATCCTACGTGGATACGCCAAGCGTTCTGGAGTATTCCATTAATCCCCTATAACCCCCTCCCCTCACCCTTCCACGACAACTTCCTCATTTATCGATTTTCACCTTCTCTCTAGATTTCATTCTCTCTAAACTCTATCTCGAACTCTCCTATACCGTAAATTTGTCCTAAATCATATTCGTAAAGATTTCTATCGTTAGATTATTATTATTATTATTATTATTATTATTATTATTATTATTATATTGTTAAATATTTTATACGTAGGAATTATTATTTATGATTTTGTGTTATTATATTAATTATATTTTGTATATTTGTTTGATTTTTAGAATTATTATTTATGTTTTTGAGTTTTTATATTAATTGTGTATTGTAACTTTGTTTTAGTGTTAGAATTATTGTTTTTTTTTAATTTCTATATTATTTATGTATTATGTATATTTTTTTAACTCATTAGAATAATTGATTATTATTATTATTATTGATTACTATTATTATTGATTATAATTATTATTATTATTATTATTATTATTATTATTATTATTTCTTTTATTATTGTTACTTAATTGTATGTATGATATATGTTTTATTGTTATTTAGTAGGTTTTTAGTATTTGTTTATACAAAATTAAATTATTTGTGTTGTTATTATTTAGAAGTGTAAGATGAGCAAACACCTTGTTATTCTCATTTACTACAATGGGAGAACGTATGAAGGTGAAGAGGGTCTAATGTACGAAGGTCCTCGTCCCAAGTCTATCATGATTCAACGTGATACGACTATTGAGCTTTTAAAAAGGAGAATTCATTTAAAATTAAGGCTCCAAGAAAATCAAGTTGTGTCTAGTGTTGTGTACAGATTTCTACAATGGAGTAATATTCTAAGATGGATAGCTCTTCCATTAGAAGATGATGAAGATGTTGCTTGCATGATTGATTACTTTGATCAGCATCCTAACTTAACTTCTATGGAGTTGTATGTCGAGACGGAAACAAGTGAGCACAATGAGCATGCTGAAGCTCCTTCTGAAACAAGGTTACAAGCTGGTCCTTCTAATCTTGCTAAATCATCGTACCCTATCAACATTCAATTCTCCATAACACATGCTCTTGTATTAGTACAATCTCGAGAAGTTGGTACGTCTGCAATGCCTGAAGGGAGCTCATTTAGGTTGGACCTTGAAACTGATAACCCGCTTATGGCAGATGCATTATCTGACACAAGCGATGATGAAGGAGAGATGCCTGAGGGTGAAGATACAAACACTGACTTAGAAGAAGACCAATCCGACCCTGAAGTAAATATACAACAACTAGTCCCTCCATTGGTAGTTGCTCCTGAATCTACGTATGTGCCTCTATGCCCTCAGTTTTCTGAAATCAATTGGGATGCGCTGAATACATCTGATAATCTTCGTGAATTAGATTCTCATGGTATTTGGAGTCCAGATGAAGAATTATATGTCGAATTACAATTTCCCTCTAAAGAAGCTGTCAATTTGGCCCTAAAACATTATTCCATTATTAGACATCAGAATTACAAGGTTGAGGATTCTGATACACAGCGGCTAATTGTTAAGTGTCCCAGAGCTGCTGATGGTTGTAATTGAAGGGTTAGGACCATTCTAAGCAAGAAATCAAACTTGTGGGAAATTCGAAAATATAATGGGCCTCAGAACTGTGTCAACCCAGCCATTTCACAAGATCACCAGAAGTTAGACTCTCGTATGATCTATTCTTGCATTCTGGAGATGGTTAAGCAAAAACCCGATGTACCTGTATGCTTAATTATTGAAAGGGTTCGATGTCAATTCGGATATGACATGTCCTATCGGAAAGCTTGGAAGGAAAAATAAATTGCCATTGTGAAGGTATTTAGAGACTGGGATAATTCTTATGCGGTATTGCCTAGATGGTTACTTGCCATGCAAAGAGACATGCCAGGCACAGTGGTGGAGTTGCAAATCGTTGATTATGTCGAGGCCAATAGAGTTGACCGTTCAAAACTTGTATTCCATCGCTTGTTTTGGACATTCAAACCATGTGTTGTTAGATTCTAATACTGTAAGCCCATTATTCAGATTGACGACACTCATTTGTATGGCAAATATCATCATAAACTATTGATTGCAACAACACAGGATGGCGATAGAAAACCTCTGTCCATTGCATTTGCCATTGTTGAAAGGGAAACAAAGGATACTTGGAGTTGGTTCTTAGCATTGATTCGAACACATGTCACACAACAACAGGGCCTATGCTTGATATCTGATCGACATCAAGGCATCATACAGTCAGTGGCGAATCCACATTTGGGATGGCAGGCACCGCATGCGCATCATGTTTTCTGCATCCGGCATATTGGTAGTAATTTTAATAGCGCCTTTCGGAACCTGGCCCTAAAGAAATATCTGATTAACACAGGTAATTAAATATTTGACATTGTTTATGAGTTTACTATACTAATTATCAAACTACAATTTAGTTGCTGTTGATACCCAATTTTGTCCATAAAATTTTTATTACTTGATCAGTGATTAATATTTTAGTGAAAAGATGCTTAATTGCAATGTTGTGATCACACTATTTTTTTTTTATTTACTTCTATCTTACTTTTTCTTATTTGTGCAAAATAAAAAATTTTTTTTGTAGCTCACTTTCTCACCCCCACACACATTTTCTTTTTCTTCATTTCACTTCTCACGCACCCACTCACTTGCACCCACTCACTTGCACCCACTCACTTGCACCCACTCACCTCCACCCACTCACCTCCACCCACTTACTTGCACCCACTCACTTCCACCCACTCACCTCCACCCACTCACTTGCACCCACTCACTTGCACCCACTCACTTCCACCCACTCACTTCCACCCATTCATTTCCACCAATCTCAAGAGCCTTACTTCTCTATTTATATAAATTGCACACTCCTTATTTTTTTTCTCACAGGGGGGACTCACCAAGCTTCATCAACCTTCTTCTCCAATCTCATCTTCACCACCCAAGTCGGAAAACCGTACCCAACCTCTTCTCGCCAAGCTTCTTCAACCTTCACCTCCCCACAACCATCATCTCCCTCCAACCACAACCATCTTCACCATCTCCACCACTATAATCACTAAGCTTTTAACCTTCACCTCCCCACAACCATTATCTCCCTCCAATTTCCATCATCTCCACCTTCATCCACCATCATCTCCATACTCGACTCATCATTTTCTCCTTCAAACTCATCACCTTCTATCATCAATACACACACATTCACTTCTCCACTCCAAGCTCTCCAACCTCTACTTCCATCTTCTATAACCTTTACCTCTCACCTTCACTTTCCATTAACAATCTCACACCGTAAACCACCACAAACCACCATAACTACGCCTCACCATCTTCCTTACCGTACCTTCCACTAGCAACATCACAACCCCAATCATCAACCTCAAACAACCATCATTTTTCATCTTCACCACCACCACCATATGCCACCATCCATAACTAACAACCATTAAACTCTCATCACTCTACCACTATCACCACTTTACTCCATAATCTTTATAATCATTTTTAACTTTTAACTCACCATACTCATTTTCAACACCATTATCCACAAACCTTTAACCACCACAACACCAAATAACCACAAAACACCACTTTACACCACTGACATCGTCGAGTTCCGTGCCACTCAGATCTACTCCGTCAACTACCACTAGTTTTTCTGTTCTTGTGAGTATCTTTTCTTTTGGTAAGTTGGAATTAATCTATTGCTGACAAATTTGATTTTAAAGTTTTAAGTTTTTCTCTTAATTAAAATCAATCAACCCACACTTATTTTTTACAGAACTACGTGACTTTGAGTTCCTCATTGCACCCGAGGATACGTAGGAGCAGAATTCTAATTCTGTCAAGCCAAAAAATAAATTTTCGTAATTTAGTTGTTTCTTTTCTTTCTTTCCTTAAAAAAAATAAAAAAAATAAAAAAAATAGTTACAAAGTCTTTAAAAAAAAAAGGGGTAAAATACATAAATTTGATATTATTAAAATTTGCACAATTGACTTAAGGTACCGTTCTTGGAACGGGCAGTGTAGGGTGCTAACACCTTCCCTATCTGTAATCGACTCCCGAATCCAAACTTTTATTAAAGACCAATTTTTCCCATTTTAAGGGTTTTTCTAATGTTTTCCCAAATCAAATAAACATTGGTGGCGACTCCATTGATTTTCAAAATGCGCTAATCATTTTCGGTCGTCCCGTCGCGATCTCGGTTGCGACAGTTGCTAACACCAATTCATTCAATATTTAATATCAGGGTATGAACCAATGGCATACAAATTTGAGGCTAGGTTGGAAAAGTTGACTGCTACTCCCGAAATGGCAAATTGGATTAATTCGATTCCAAAAGAACAATGGAGTTTAGCATATGATGGTGGCCACAGATTTGGTCATATGACGACGAACTTATCTGAGTGTATGAATGGGGTGTTGAAAGGTGGTAGAAACCTACTAATAACAGCACTTGTTCAGATGACATATTACAAATTGGTAGAGTACTTTGTTAATCGTAAGGATGATGCAAACGAGAAACTTGTTGATGGGGTAGATTGGTCTGATGATTTTTTGAAAACTTGGAATGTAAACGTGCTCAAGGCAAGCTCTCACCAAGTCTGTCGATTTGATATACAGTCAACCAGATTTTTGGTCGAAGAGGCATTCAACCCTATAACACAGCAGGGTGGAGTTAAATATTCCCTAAACCTTCAATAAGGCACGTGTGACTATGGCCTATTTCAAGCGTTGCATTTTCCTTGCTCTCATGCAATAGCAACATGTTCTTCTAGGAGACTTGACGTTTTTTAATATGTGCATAGTATTTACAAAATGCATACTTTGTACAAGGTATATGAGATTAATTGGGGTATCATTAAGGATGAACCATGGTGGCCACCAGCCCCAAGAATTACATTGGTACCCGATCGTCAATTGCTTCGATCTAAAGGTCGACCCAAATCAACTCGACTTAGAAATGAGATGGATTGACGCTAACCAGGACTGGGACAAAGATGTAGAAAATGTGGTGAATCTGGATATAACTCTCGTAGTTGTCATCGTGGTGGATCGACTTCTTTGAGGAATGACCAAGCAGGGCCATCCACTTGATTAGGACATAATTTTATTCCCATTGTATTGTAATAAATGACTATTTATGTGTAATTAAATATTTTCAGTGTGTAATTTGATAATCTACGTTATCATTTTTTATTAATATCATTTTGATATTGTGCTTTTACTGGTGTCTATTAATTTATGCTTGATACACTCATATTTAATATGTATATTCGATTCTATAGTATGTTCTATTATTTGAAGACTTACCTAATGTCATTGTCGGTTGCTTGATTACAGCGTGAGGCATGGATGCAGCTATGTGAGACCTTGTTAGGATCGCAGCCGCCTGAGTCACACGTATTAGGTGGACGTGTTGATATGTCATGGCTCTGGAGCGCATTCCGTACACGACTTACCCCGGCTGACGGAGACGATTATGTGATGTGGTGTGCGCGGGCGTACATACTTCGGTTGATCGGGGGATTGCTATTTCCTGACCATTCTAGTAGATACGTACACATGATGTTCCTTCTTCTCTTGGAGGACTTTACCGCTACCGGGAGATACAGCTGGGGATCGACAGTTTTGACCTATTTGTACAGAAAGTTATGCAAGGCCACAGATTACAGTGTGCACGAGATTGGAGGTGCTTGCATACTGTTGCAGTACTGGGCATGGCACAGATTTCCACCCCTTGTCCCTACACTCGTGGATGATACTGATCCTGTTCTTGTGGCTGCCTACGTTGCTGCCCGTGGTCCCCTACGTCCACTGGGATTTCGGTGAGTTTCTCAACATATCTTTACATTAGTTTATTATATATACTATTTGTGTTGACATCGTATGACCTTGACATATATATAGGTGGCATAAACATAAGGTGTTGACTGAGACACCAATGGGGGTGCTTCCATATTACCGTCAGTTTTTTGATCAGATGAAGAGTGATGAGGTCAGTATCTGTTTATAGTGATTTAAATAAGTTAATTGTCTTGCATTCTAATTCTTTATACAATTGTGATTGCAGATAACATGGCGGCCATATACGGATGAGATTGTGGCTTCACTGCCAGCGTTCTGTGTCGCGGGTAGAGACATATATCTGGCAGTGGTTCCACTTATCTTTTTTCACGTTGTCGAGTAGCACCAACCAGACAGGGTGATGCGTCAGTTTGGTCTGGACCAACCAATACCACGGAGACCACACCAACCTGACGAGTTGCACTCGATTACATTGGCCAGACGTCACGACGTGGATTGGCGAGCCGCACACCTTGCATACATAGCCATATGGGATACGCGGCAGGAACAATGTGTTGTTGGTTGGCCTTTGGAAGCTCCCCTTACTGCGCAGTCTGAGTACATGCGCTGGTACAGACGAATTACCAGGCATTGGATTTCATGAACTGGTGCATCCATTGGGTTTGTGGTAAGCTTTTTACCAATATGTTTTGCTATTTGTTTTGTACATTTTGTATTTTATATTGATAATGACGTATTATATTTGTATCTTAGGCTGACATTGCAGAGAACGTCCATGCGTCGGCTAGGAACCCTAGTTTGGGATTTAGTATGGCTAGCCTTCAATAGTCCATGGAGGACATCTTATCTTCAGTAAAGGAGCATGATCGCATCACATTAGATCACCTACGTCCAGCTCCTCTTGCAGATGAGATTCCCGGATCATCCGAGCAGTCTGATGAGCAGAGGCTGCGCCGTAGACGGAGAGGGTTAGCCAGTACTCGATCACGACTACGTCTTCCAGATGACTCTGGTTCTTCTGCTGTGCCTAGTACTCAGCCACCGCCCACTTCTACTGCTACTTACCGTTTGTCTCAGCCACTACCTCCCTCGTACCCTCCATATCCAAGTTATCCACCAACTACATCATACCCACCACCTACTTACTCTTACCCACCATATCTTTATACTTTTACCCTTACACCGTCATTTCCATATCCACCGTGTACAGGTTACCCACCATATCCTCACCCATCACAGGCAGGACCTTCTTCTGATCCCCATCACAGACCCCCACATTCTAACACTGGCCCTTCTCATTGATGTATATGTACTACATTTTATTACATTTACTTGATTTAGGATGACTGTATTTATATGTACCAGATTTTTCTGTTATGTTTATGCATCTTATACGTGTTTTCTTGATATGAATTGAATATATATAAATATGTTGCATTATATAGGATGAAATATTTTTAAGAACGTCTAATTTTTAGGGAAAATTCGGTCAATTATTTTATAGAATCGGAATGTTTAAACTATTAAAGTAAATTAATTTTGTTATGCTCGCTTAGCTAGTATTCTAGCCCATCAATTTAAAATGTAAAACTTGATTACAATACGTTAAGGGTGCATATTTGCTTTAGATTTAGCTAAGTTTAACTTCATAATTTCATAAACTCAATTTTTTAAACTTAGGTTCGCCTTAGATTTAATTGAGTCGAATATTTTAACTTAAACATACTAAAAGTCAGAAGCTTTACTTGAGAAACTATGTTAAAACGGGCTACCGTGGCCCAACAAAAAATAAAAAATGCCACCGTGGCCAAAACGGTGGCATTTTGATAATTAGTTTGAGAAAAGTGGCATTTTGATAAAAAAATTTTGTCAAAAATGGCACTTTGATTAAAAAATTAATTTAAAATTTAATTTTTAGTAATTAATCATTTTTATAATTAACAGCTATTGTCTAGCTCCTGAAAATAAAATAACAATACATGTATTATTATTTGGTATTAAAATCTAGTTTGGTTCAAAACATATTTCATTTTAAATTGTAGCTATTTGGTTAATGAACTAGTAGTTGAATATGAAAGATTCTTGTAGCAAGAAATTTCTCTAGCTTGAGGAAAACGCGAAATTTTTTTAGTTGAACGTAGAACTATTTTAGTTTCTAAAATTGAGATGTAATGATGATATCAGAGGCCAATTATCTGCTAAATTATTTATTACTAAAATATGTTTTTATTCTTTAAAATATCGTAATTTATCACTTGATCTCCTATTTTTTAATTTTTTTTCATGAAGTCCCTTAATTTTTTTTTTATTTTCATATAATCTCTCTATTAATTCGTCATTTAACATCGCTGTTAACTTCATATAAGACACCATGATATGGGATAGTGTCATGTTCTAAAAGAGGGCATTGTCGCATGTCCTGAGACATGGGAAGGTCGTGTTTTTACTAATAAAAAACATGATTTAGTGTTAAATGACATGGGAAATTATGTCCTATTTTAAAAAAAGACATGTTTTTGCTGATAAAAAAACCTGTGTAGATATTATGTATGCACTTAATGATAATTTTAAATAGTGAATTAACAGAATGATCATATGGGAATAAAAAAAAATTAGGGTATTTGATGTAAAAATTTGAAAATAGAAAACAAAACGGAAAAATCTCAATATTTTGAGAAAATAAAAACATATTTAAGCCATCATTTATCTATTGTCTTGTTTAAGTGATTGCATGTTCAATAATAAAAAGTTTTGCTGACACTTTAAGGATTTTAAAATAAAGAGTTTTAAATAAAAAAGTAAAAAAAATCAATTTATAATGTATTAGATATCTTCCTTTTAATTAGAATTTCTTATTTTATTGTTTTCTTTAACAAAATCAATAAAAAAATGACTTTATATTTCTTTTAGAGGTATATGTATTATATATTTTTTAAAAAAATATGTGATTAAGAGAGAAAAAAAAATAAGTGTGATAAATAATATTAAATAAAATATTAAAAAAATAAATATATTATTTATGATAAAAATATTAGAGTTGAAACCAATAATACAATTGCAGTAAATTGGAAAGCGCTAAGTTACAAGAAACCAAAATCTATAGGTGCCTCTTCTCTTGTCGGTAGCAGAGAGCCAGAGACAGAGACGGAGAGAATTCAAAGTAACCAACCCATTACTAGTAGTACCAATACGTAAGGACAGAATGCCATAAAAATGAAAGTTTTTCGGATTCGCGTACCTCTTGAACCATATTTTTATAGAAAAATGATGCAATTCTTATACCTAGTTAACGATGTCCAAATATCCAATTAAATTATATGGTTAATGGTACCAATAATTGATTATCAATAAATGATTTGCATATAGAAAGAATTTTTTTTTTATATATATATAGTCACTTTGCAGGGCAACTGCAACCCATGTTTGCTTGCTTATGATCTCTTCCTCTTTGAGATGGATGCTAAAGTGTAAGTGAGAAAAGACAGTGTGTGTGACGGGCAGTGTCCTAATGGAGGGTGAGTTCAGATATGAAGTCTAGCGCCTAGTGGGTGTTTGAGTATGATATGACCTCAAAGCACTACACCTTTTATTCACTCAGATACGCATCATATTCTGTTAGCAGAATTGTAATTCTGACTAAAGCAGACACACATATTGCAGGTTGCAGGGGAAGTTGATTTGATTGAATGGTGTTGGTTCTGGAGGAATTGGGTTGGGATTAAGCTTTTGAATTCAATTCTGATTCTCCCAGAGTTTTGGATTTCTTCTCCTTCCCACAGTCCCACTATATATATAAATATATAACCATTTCCAGGTTTAGTAGGTGTTTAACATTGGCTTAGCTTCACACTCCTCTCTTTTTTTTTTTTTTTTTTTTTTGGGGGGGGGGGGGGGGTTCTGTTTCTGAAGGTTCGGTTAAGCATTTCCCTCTCCATTTCTCGGGTATGTTTCCTAACTGTTTTGTACGGGTTCTTGATAGTGTTAAAAAACCAAATTTGTTTGCTTTAATTCATTTTCACTGGTTTTCTTTGGTTGGAAACAAGTAATTCAATGCCAGTTAGGAGCTTAATGTCTTCAACTAGGAGGACAAGTTCCTTTTGGATTATGTTTAGTACTATCAGAGACAGTTCAGTTGGTCATGGTGCTTTTATCACAGCTTTTGTCTTTTGAGACAACTACTATGCACTGAGTGCCAACAAAGATTGCCACTTTGCCATACTCTATTATTCAATTAGCATGATAATCGTGATGATTTGTTTGTATGTGTGTGTTCTGAATGTGAGTGTGTGAAGCATGAGGATTATTAGTGCATAGTAGTGCCGACCAAAGTTGAAGCAAAAGCCCACTTTTATTATTTAAATGTAAGGCATTTTGGTTCTTTTTTTATTTTATTTTAAAAAATATATTAATGTGATCAAATATCCAAGAATAAGAAACTGACGTGTACTTGAACTGGATAGGTATGGTATGGGCAAAGAAATAGTATTGCATGAAGCCGAAAACTTGATAGTTGGCCATAGATCTTTAAGCTGAGCCCGCCAGTTTAGAATAATCATAGTCTTTGAATATATAATTAATCACCTAACTACAGAGTTTTCCTAGAAAGATACGTTTTGAAGATGATAAGATTTTTTCTTTTACCATTATTCAATTGCATTTAGAGTCCTCACGGCTTCGGGCTGCCACATAAGGCATTCCAAATTTTAATAGGTAAACTTACCCTCTGACTCTGATCTGATAAATGCGTGTATCTTTTACTAATCTAGAATTCTAGTTGAAGGGGTTTAGAATTCTGTCACAACCTTCCATGACTTTCTGATGCGTTTTTAACTTTTGGTAACTTAGCTGTGTTTGTATATTCCACTTCGTGCTTGGGCTAATAGAATTTGGGTAGTTGAAGCAGCGAAGGCTAAGCTGGCTTGGCATGTTCTGTTCAATACTGCCTAGTGTTGCTCAGACAATTTTTCCTTTTAATTTGTTTTTGAGATGAGTATTAAAGTTAGAAATTCAGATTTTACCCTTAAATATAACAGCATAACAACTTGCCAACTGGGGGATATATATATATATATATAGAGAGAGAGAGAGAGGGGGGGGGGGGAAGAAAAAGCAGAATGTCCTTCTTTTCAGTCAACACATCAAAGAATAGTCTATATGTAGAGAGAGAGAGGGAAGAAAAAGCAGAATGTCCTTCTTTTCTGTCAACAAATCAAAGGATAGTCTAGAGGTTTGTTAGGTTAAGATTTTGGATTTGACCATAAACGGTTTTGAATACAAAATGAATTAATTCAAATGAAAAATACTTTTTGAACACGCGGTACTACTTAAAAAATAATATATGCTATCAAGTCATAAAATATGATGACAAGAAATCATGTGGCAAGAAGTAATAGTTTGAATAAATGGACATCAATATTACTCACATTTTGTAATTGGCAGATGAACGTGCATCAAAATATTCTGTGGCAAGAAGTCATGCTCCTCAAAACAGGCCATGAGAAACGTATTTGCCTAAATGCATAATTTATGTTCCTAACAGGCAATGAATGTAACTTTAACCCGGAAATGCAAGAAACATAATTGCATGTTAGACTAATGACCATAAAAAACTTTGCTTATAAAAGGCAAAACTTTGTCTCTTTGTTAGAGTATGTGTTTCCTACCTCACCTTGATAATGCCGGCTCAGATCACTTTGGAGCTAGAAATACAAATTCATAGCAAGAGGAATGCTATCAACACATTCTTTTAGATATTTCTTTTAATACTTACTTTATTATTAGTTCACTTCATACACTTGAAAAGATTATTAGGAGAGAGATACTAGCATTGCTTGCTTTTAGACCAATAAAAAACTAAGTGTTAAAAAGAATATCCAAAAGAATGTGTTGCTAACAACTCTCTTCACAGAAATTGGCCTTTCTGTGTTATAGAAAGATGATTTTTCTGTGATTCTTTTTGGTACCTATAACAACAATTTGGCAAAAGCATCCCCTAATGTATCAATGAAAAGGGCACTGGCTACACAATTCATTCTTAAGTTGTTTATGAAAGCTGTAAATACTGTTTCCACTTTCCAGAACACATCAACTTTGAATGGACTGAAAATGAGAAATAAAAATCAAAGTTGAATTTCTTCCCAAGTAGCATGGTAGGTTTCTGTAACAAATTTTCTTCATGGAGATGTAAAAGAAGCTAGAAGAGAAAACCGGTATCCTCACTGGTGAACAAGATATTACAACAAATTAGTAACCTTTTCTCCTATAGAATGTTATTGTTGGATATTGCACTTAAGACTTAAGAAGCAACTGGTTGATTTACACCTTTGATAAAGGCACACAAAAACCCTGCCTTGCAAATGCAACTAAATGCAGCAATATCTGGTAAATTTTATTTAGCCTCTGTAAGAGAGAGGATTTCTTTATTTATTTTATTCCTGACGTCATATTGTTTCTAGATTAATTGCTGACTTTGATCCACTTGATGTTTCACGTTGCTGGTACTTATCCATGTTGTTTGTCCTACACCGACCAAACTTTTACTAGTAGATTGTTGTTGAAAATGACTCCAGCTGTTTCTTGTGTGTATCTCCTGCTTTCCTGGCATAAAAAGTAGCACAGATGGATCTGTTTTTCACTTTTTCTTCCACATGTTGGCTATATATACTCCTAATTAAATCAATACTGTAAAATCTATTTTCCGCATCTTGTATATCTCTTTCTAAAAGATTAATTTTTTGTATTAGTCCTTCGTGTTGCCAAAGGGGAACAATGAATGCACTAGCAGCCACCAACAGGAACTTTAAGTTGGCCTCTAGGCTTCTAGGATTGGATTCCAAGCTTGAGAAAAGTTTGCTGATCCCTTTCAGGGAAATCAAGGCAAGTAAAACTGCAAAATTGCAAACTACTCTTCCTTTCCCTGGTTTGCTTCATATAGTTCAACAACTCCAGTTCTAAATATTGTTCAATGAAAATGCAGGTTGAGTGTACCATACCCAAAGACGATGGCACCTTGGCGACTTTTGTTGGATTCAGGGTTCAACATGATAATGCCAGAGGCCCTATGAAAGGAGGGATCAGATACCATCCCGAGGTTATTTATATTCTGATTTTCAAAAATCTCAGTTACTAACCAACAAATTTAATTGACTAAACAGACTAGCTATTATATTTTTATCAATAATAATGTTTTGGTCTCTTTCCCTTAAATTTGTACAACTTGGACAGAAATATAATGAATTTAGGGATAATTCGACTGAATAGCCACATAATTTAACAAAAGCAGCCATTTGATAGATCAAATTGAATTGGCCCAGGAACTATTAGTATGATTTTAGTAATTTCTTTTTAAAGAATATGTTTCTTTCTTTACTATTATATATATGGGTTTCTGGTTATTATTCTGTGTGCTTTAGGTTCTCAGTTCTCACCCAATGATTTATTGGATTAAGTAGGTTGAACCAGATGAAGTGAATGCTTTAGCACAACTAATGACATGGAAAACAGCTGTAGCAAATATACCATACGGTGGTGCCAAAGGAGGGATAGGGTGTGACCCAGCAGATTTAAGTGTGTCTGAGTTAGAAAGACTTACCAGAGTTTTTACCCAGAAAATTCATGATCTGATTGGAATTCATACAGATGTACCCGCACCTGATATGGGAACAGGACCACAGGTCAGCACAAAGATTTAACTTTGTGAATTTGCTACAGCTTGTTAAAGATTATGCTTATGCATATGTTCAAGAGATGATTATATTATAGGTTTTTTTTAAAAAAATATTTGACATAAATATGCACTAATTTGATTTTGGAACTTAACACTCACTATCTTATTGCGTGGATATGATGCAGACTATGGCATGGATACTAGATGAGTATTCCAAATTTCATGGCCACTCTCCTGCAGTAGTGACTGGGAAACCTATTGTAAGTAAATTAAATTGTTTGTGTTTGTCATTTTAATGGGCGTTGAACTGTACCACTGAAACCAGTCTATGCTTAATAAACCATTTCCCATTTCTATTTTGTTTTTCTTTTCAAACTAGGATCTTGGTGGATCTCTAGGCAGAGATGCAGCTACCGGACGAGGAGTCCTCTTTGCAACAGAGGCTTTGCTTAATGAACATGGGACGAGTGTATCCGGACAACGGTTTGTCATACAGGTACTTCTTGTTCCTTCTATATTACTCCAATTGATCTTTAAGCTAGTGAAAATAGCATGAATTATATATTAATGTCTGGACTGGAGCCCCTAACACGCTCAGTGGTTTGAAGATAATGTTCACAGTAATTATTAATGAAGATATAAAGGTGTTAATATTAAGGAAAAAAATGGTAAATAGTAAAAATGCTCAAAAAAGAAAAGATTTCATTGGTTTACTATTTTATGAATTTGAGACAAAATCATGCTAAAATGTTGTGTATCTCTTCAGGGTTTTGGAAATGTGGGGTCTTGGGCTGCCCAATTAATCAGTGAAAAAGGTGGAAAAATTGTTGCTGTGAGTGACATAACAGGAGCCATAAAGAATAGCAAAGGTCTTGACATCCCAAGCCTACTCAAGCATTCCAGAAAGCACCATGGAGTAAAAGGATTCCATGGTGGTGATCCAATTGATCCCAAGTCCATATTGGTTGAGGACTGCGATGTTCTCATCCCTGCAGCTCTTGGGGCAGTCATCAATAGGTGCTTTTACTTACTAAACTAAAAAATTCTTGTGTATTTAACAAATTACATAGACTACTGTATTATCATCACACTTTACCTTGAAAGCAAACATCAAACTGCACCACACATTTTTTTCTTTATTGGTTTAGTACCTTTCTGAAAAAGGTGCCATAGGCATATTACATAAAGCCTCCACTCCTCAAGCATCCTAAATAACTTTTCTAAGGGTGAACTATGATACATACTAGTCCAAACTTTTTTTAAAAAAAAATTTTTTTTACAACTTTTGCTATGGTTGAAGGGAAAATGCAAATGAGATCAAAGCCAAATTTATTGTTGAAGCAGCCAATCACCCAACTGACCCGGAGGCAGATGAGGTTAGTTTGTATCTTCTCTTTCCTTCCCTTTTTCAAACAAAAAGAAATCATTGGAAGAAAAATAAGAAGAAATGCATTGTTATTAACTACTATCCTACTTTGCAGATTCTGAAAAAGAAAGGGGTTGTGATCCTCCCAGATATATTTGCAAATTCAGGAGGAGTTACAGTTAGCTACTTTGAGTGGGTGCAGGTAACTATTTTGATAATTAACTGTATGATTTCACATGGATGCTCTAGTATATGTTTCTTTCTTTTCAATATTTTTATTTTTTTTGGAATAACTATTCTCTAGTATATGTAGAAGGTTTACAATTCAGTTAATCTAATTCATGTAGCCATTATAACGTTAAATAATGATTCTGTAATAAGCAGAATATACAAGGGTTCATGTGGGATGAGGAGAAGGTGAACAATGAGCTAAAGACATACATGACCAAAGGTTTCAAAGATGTGAAGGACATGTGCAAAACCCATGATTGTGATCTTCGTATGGGAGCTTTCACCCTTGCAGTTAACCGTGTGGCAAGGGCTACTGTTCTTAGGGGTTGGGAAGCTTGAGATCATATTGCTGCTCCTTTGAATAATAAGAGCAACAGTCTGAGACTCAACAACACGTAACAATTCTTGCTGGTACTCAGCACTGCTACTACTAAGAGATAGATACCAGTATATGCCTGGGTTAATTGAGGATATTTTTAATTTTATTTTTTATTTCATTTCCACTTGTATGTCTTTTTTTATTGTTTCTTTATATTTTTATCAAAACAATTTAAACAATATTATTTCTATGAGAATTTATTTATGTCTTAAATTATTTTATTTTATTTTTTTATGGGATTAAATATTTTTATATTTAGAACACAATCAATTCTATAATTTTATTATGGTCAAGCATTGCAAAGGAGAAGGTGAAGAATTCCTGAAAAAACAAACAAGCGCAGCCCTCTGAGCTTTCTCTCCGTTCTATTTACATTATGTTTTTAAGTTTATCTCCATTAGGGATGGCAATGCGGTAGGACGGGGGTGGGTAGTGCTTCCCCCGCCTTTGTCCCAATTCTCGTCTCTGCTTCTGTTCTTGTCACGGGTACTCATTTATGATTTATGCGAGTAGATCGGATATTTGCAGATATTCGCGGGTAATTAATAATTTAAAATAAAATTTTAAAAATTACAAAAAAATATAAATAAAATAAATTTTAACACAATATACTACAATTTTATTCAACAATCTAAGATTCTTACAAAATTAAAAGAATATTATAAATAACAAATTAAATTTGATTATATTTTGTAATAATCAATTTACATAAATAACAATTACATAAATAGTATATATTTTTTTCAACAAGTTTTATCATTAGAGGTTCATTCAATAAAAATATTATTTTAAAATAATAAAAATATATATATTTTCA
Source organism: Ormosia emarginata (assembly GCA_029884605.1). Classification (NCBI taxonomy): domain Eukaryota; kingdom Viridiplantae; phylum Streptophyta; class Magnoliopsida; order Fabales; family Fabaceae; genus Ormosia; species Ormosia emarginata. Next base: position 1,031,073 of record JAQQTP010000057.1, on the reverse strand, counting down.
TCTCATCTCAATGTTAAAAAAAAAAAGAATTGTAATATATGATATATATTAAATAAAAAATATATACTTAACGGGTTTGCGAAGATCATGCATGGTGATCTATAATTCTCCGCCCCTTCCCCGCCCATATTTATTAAACGAGTACTCATCCCTAGCCCCGTCACAGGTAATTCTTACGGATCCCCGTGGTACGAATAATTTTGTCATTCCTAATCTCCATCTGGTCAAACGAAATTGATCAGAAGAAAGAACTTATTCGAAACAATTATAATTTTTTTATATCACTTTTCTCTCATCACCTTTTATATTATTTTACATATTATTAATTATATTAATTTTTTTTATCATTTTCTCTCACTTAATCATAATTATTAAAAAATAGTATAAAAAGTAATGTTTGTTAAAAAATAATGTAAAAACATTATTTTTTTTATTCGAAATAAGTTTGAGTGAGAAAAAATTTAGTGAATTAAAACTATGGATTCTCATTCGATATTAGAGTGTAGAGACAGCTCATTTATTATAATATAATATAATTATTTATTGATTCAATTAATGGGAAATAAATGAAAATTAATAGAGTGATTTTTTAAACAAAAACATAGCTTTAACTGGGCAACCAAACAAAATGAAATACCAAGTAAAAAAAAACCCAAACAAAATGAAATACATATGAATCAATGTGTGTTGTTTTGAGTGGAAAGAACTTGAATTCCTTAAGTACATGATTCTAAGTTCGATATTAAGATTCTTGTGTATAAAAATAATATTGTTAAGAAGAACTCATGCTTAAGTACCTGACCTTACCTAAAGAGATTAATCTCTTACCTATCGAGTGAGAAAATACTCTAAAAAAAATGAAATACATACATGAGAAAAAAATGATAGAATGTGTTAAAACCAAAAAAAAAAATGACAAAAGAAAAACAGGAAATGCGTCAAACCTTACTTGATTAACAAATAAGTTAGATCAATCATAATTTACATTTTAGCGAAAAAGATATTGATGTAATTTTATACAAATTTAAATTAAATTTAATAATATAAAATATTTTTTTAATGTAATCTCTTTTTTTATACTGCATATATTCTCTCGCTAGTATAACTTGATTTAAAAATAAATATAATAAAATAAAAATCCTTACACATAAGTGGAAGCAATAATTAAATACTAATCACTAATAAACTAAACAACTTTGATATTCTCACACTAGTTTTGGTTATACTACTTTACACTGATTATTGAGGTATAAATTTATAGTTAATTATGTATATTGATTAGTTAACGAGAATTATGTGTATTAATTAGTTAATAGGATATCTATTAACTATCTCATACATATGATTAATCACGAATTTACATCTCATTAACCGATTTAAAATGGTGTAACCAAAAGTAGTGTGAGATGATAATTTTTCTAAACTAAATATGAGAAAAACGGATGCTTGAGAAAAAAAAAATAGAAAATATTACATCATGAAAAAAGCCTTCACTTAGAATGCTTGTTGAAGTGAAAAATGATTAAAAAATGACCCCAAGCAAAGCACCCAATTGAAGAATAAATAGCAACGGAAACACTTTTAATTATAGGGAGGGCTTCTCATATAACAAACCAGAGTGGCGCAGCGGAAGCGTGGTAGGCCCATAACCCACAGGTCCCAGGATCGAAACCTGGCTCTGATAAAGAGTAGGAATGACACTTGTGTGGGCTCCTCACCTTCCCACCCTCCATCCCGCCTCCTTAATTTCTTTAATTAAGCCACGTAGGAATGACACTCGTGTGGGTTCCTCACCCTCCATCCTGTCTTCTTAATTTCTTTCATCTCCATCTTTGATACTCACTTTCAAAGAAAAATTCTTTGTCCTCATTCCTTGCAGGGAGGCCAAGATTCGCGGGAATCTCAAAATTATTTAAAAGAATAAGAGGAAATTAGAAAAATGAAAAATATATATAAAAAAAGTTGTAAATAGTTTCAATTTAAGTTTATAATATCAACAAATTAAAATAAGTTACTACTTAGTGTTATTTTTTTCCTTTTTTTAATTTTAAATTAATATAAAATAATATAGAAGAGAAAATTATTAAAAGGAACAAAGTATACATACATATATATATATATATATATATATATATATATATATATATATATATATATATTAATCATTAAGAATAATTTAATAATTTCTCGAAGACGAATATCTCGCAAAACGAGGGATACAATCCCTATCCCTGAGAGAAAATTCCCTAAATTCAGGTCTCCAAATGGGCCAATCTCTGCAAAGATTCCCAAATTCAGAGAGAATTTGTCATCCCTATAGCCATGTAACATTAGACACAATATCTTTATTAATATAACATTGATACATATAAAAATTCTTTTTACTATTGTGTGTTGGGTGACTAATTTTTACCTATATTTTATTGTATCTATTTACTTCTGATTAAGTAAGCACTTATTTTAGTCCTTCAAAAATGTGACATTAATTTGGTCTTCCACAAAAAATTGATATCAATTTAATTCATCAATTATGAAAAGAGATATTAAAATTGTCTTTTTGTGTATGGATTGTGAAAACATCGTTAATAGAGTCTTTGATTGAGAGACTAAATTGATATTATTTTTTATAATTTAGGGACTAAATCGATATCATTTTTTATAATTAAAAGGCTAAAATTAATGTTACTTTCTATGATTTAATTATTAAATTAATGTTAATATTTTCCAAAAAACTAAATTGATGTTACATGTATTTTTGAAAATGAGTATTTACTCATCTATGATTTATCAATGCAGAGGGCTCTATCTACTATAGTTTATTTGCTTAATATTGGATACACTATGAAAGCCTTAGAATTATGTTTAAAAATAAGTATTGCAACCCTATCAAAATGCAATATAATTCAATTTTACAAACTTGAAGCATCATGTTAATTGAATTTTTAATTTATGAAAAATAAACTTTGACAAGCTTTAAGAATAAATTCTTTCAGCATATATACATATATAGGGAGTGTATCAAGTGAGAGGAGCATTTATTATGAGAGTGAGAGATGAGTGAATCTTAACCATTGGATCTTATATGAATAGTCAAGATTGAAACATAAATACATGTGACTTTTTTAAGTAGTCACATGACCTTTAAGTAACTTTTAATCTTGACCATCCATGTATAGTTATATGGTCAAGATTCACTCATCTCACCCTCTCACAATAACTACTTCTCTCACTAGATATGTCTCACTATATATATATATATATTCTAAAGATAATCAAAGCTAGATTTTTTAGTTGAGGACATGAGGAATTGGGATTTAAACTTACATCTTCGACCTTTGTGTTTGTAGAGACCCTTGGACCATTAAATTCTTCCAACATAATCTAAACTAATTTATGTACCTTTTAAAAGTACTACATTAAATAAAACTCTGGTTGCTACTACATATCATTTAATTGACTTTGTTTCGTGAATCAATTATAATCACAGAGAATGGCATGTGATCAGTTGCAAACTTTACAAATAAGCGGCTATTATTAAAATGCTGAACTTGTATTTTGTGCATATGAATGTCACCGATTGCAAGAGTTTATTTGCAAATGCATGCACAAGCTTCAAAATTATCGGAAATTATAATCGGTGAATGCACAATGCTCGAAAGTCCTTTGCAAGGTGTTAAGTTATCTGGCTGCGTTTAGAGTGCATCATGCCCCTTTATGGAGCATGGATGCATCTTATACTTTACCTCCCATTGAAGGTATTTTACTATTTTCAAATAGTAATTTTTATTTTCAATAAATTTAAAAATGTTATAATATTAATATTTTTTTAAAAAAAAAAGTTCTGTTCTCCTCCTCCATCAAAGATTTTTGCAGGAATGAATAAATGTAGCCGGCAAACTTGATCGGACAAAGAGGACAATGATTGGAAAAATTAATGGGTAGAAAAATTGTACTGTGATGGGATGAATCAAAGCTAATTCAAGGCTAAATCAATCTTCAACAAAAAAAAAACCTAAATCAAAGAGAAATCCAACGAATCAAAGCTGATAACACAGCTCGAAGCAAATCTTGTGCCAACGGCCAAAAATGCAAACATCGATGCTCACGTAACCAAAAAGGGGAGTAAACAACTAAAAACATATCATCTCCCCTCATGAGGAATTTTGTCAAACACCTTAGTTGCAACCACAAGATCGAGAGCAACCAATCCCATGCACAGCCAGAATTAAAAACCATCAACAGAAATAACAAAGGAAACAAGAAGCATCATCGCACCAAAGAAACAGATCAAAAACAAAAGAGTATGTAACCTAAAGAGCTTTGTGAGTGAAAGCCTTGGAGTCCAACACCAGCAAAACCAGAAACAAGCACCGCTGGTGTCAAACCACAAAACTACCACCAAGAATGCATCTGAAATAACCATCGACGTCAAGAATGTTCATCACTGGTTGCTTAATAGTGGGCCGCAAGAACCTGTGAGTGATGAAGCGACGAAGGATGGAACAAGAACTTAGTTTAGACGTCACTGGAAACGCGAATGGAAACGCGATCAAAAACCACATCACCAGAAAACGAAGCAACGGAGTCAGCGCTGAGAAATCAGCTCCTAAAAATGGAGTCGTGGGCAGTGATCTGAAAAACCGGTCAACGTTGCTGGATAAACCAGAACCGAGAGAAGGAGTAGCATAAAGCAAAACTCTGAGATTCAATCTCTAAACAAGAGCTATTAAATCCACGAGTTGCAGAGCGAGGGACAAAGAACTCCGCTCACTGGAAAACCTTAATCGGAGAAAAACCACCATGAAACTTCTAGAGAGACAAAACGAATTTGGAGATAGAAAATGATAGAGGAAGATGACTGCAAAAAATGATGATTCAAAAGGGAAAAACACGAATATGAAAGGTTGTGTTTGGAATGAATAAAAAAGGGAAATGATTTGATTTGATTTGAATTGATTTGATTTGATTTGATTTGAATTAATTTGATTTGATTTGATTTAAAAAATAAATTTTGTGTTTGGAACTTTAAAAAAAAAATAGGATTTGAATTGATTTAGAAATCAAATTTTGTGTTTGGAATTCATTAAAATGAGAATTGATTTGATTTGATTTTATTATTTTACATTTTAACCCTTATGAAAAGTTGTTAGAGGTAGTTACTACGGGTAAAATAATTTATTTATTTCAAATCAAATCAAATCCTAACAAATCCTATCAAAATTGATAGAATTTCTAAAACAAAAGAAATGAAATCCATGAGATTTTAGAAATCAAATCATTTTTCATTTTTAAACATTCTAAACACAAAATTTAATTAAATTTAATTTACAAATCAAATCATTTCCTATTTTTTTACGTTCCAAACACACTCAAATTGATTTTTCTAAGAAAAACTGAAAGAAATTGTGAGAGAAAATCACAGTTTACCCAATCAACAGGTTGCCAGTAAACAATTCTAGTTGATGTATTTTTTACCCATATCAACAGCTTCAATTGAAGGAGCTTCGATGAGGGAGAAATATAGACACAACCTCAGTCATCTACCAACTACTTTCATGTTCCTAAAAAGTATAGACACTAACACATACACGCAGGGATGTCTAGCGGGTCGGGTCAATCCATAAACTCATGGGTTTTGACTCAATTCACTAGACAAAATATGAGTTGGGTTAGGTTAGGTTCACGGGTCTGGGTTAAAAATTCAACCCACAGTATATGAGTCGGATAACGGGTTAGAACATGTCCAACCTGCACAATCCAACCCACCCACCGGAATTTTTTTTTAAAAGTAAAAGGTTGCTCTACAAAATTGAAAAAGTGAAAAAGTAACATGTACAAGTCAAGTCTTTCTCGTCAAACGTAGCTGTAGTGCTTGTAATTCGAAGCACCAAATTGAAGTTGATTATTTTCCTTTGTAACTTGTAACTTTCCTTACTCACTAATCACCATCGACAGTTTTCTCTCATACCCATCACTAACTTTCCTCCCTCACTCACCAGCTCACTCATCACTGGCAGCGCCACCATCAGTCCGTCACAGCCAGTCCAGCAACGCCTTGTGATGCTTCTCCGACCACTTCATCCTCCAAGTGAAAAGCCCCTCAATCATCACAGATCACACAATCAAGCTCATACAGGTATACATGTATCCTGATCATGCCATTTCATTTTTTAGCACTACCATAAGCATTTTCGCCCTCACTTGTTTTGTAAGATTTTCCCCAACAATTTCTCCAACAGTAGCCATTTCATTCAGGTTTTATACAGACTAATTTCTATATATTTCCACACTTTGCTCTGCATTTTTGTCTAGGTCCAGTTGTTCTACCATCTTAGAAAAAGCATAACTTTTACATTGCAGTTAATTTTATTCTATGTTTGCTCAATTTATTGGAGAGATTTTTTTTTTGTTGTCCTATTTTTTAATAGGTAAGTGAGAAATTGTAATAATTAGTTTGAGATCAGATCTTAACTTAATGTTAATCAAATATAAATTATTTCCTTGATGATATGCATTTGAAGATAACCTATCTTTTTTTTTTTTGTGATTTATTGAACCAAGTTCAAAATCAAGTATGAGAATAAAGATGGTATGGGTACAAGTTCGATAGAGATCATTGTTAATATATGACAAATATGGTTACATCCGGTGAAGAAAAATAAAATAACCACAAAAGAGATGTTTGTGATAGATTTTATCAAAGTATATAATCATAATCTGGTTAATTGGATTGAAGTGACAAATTTTATTTACTTATTGATGACAGAAAATAGTTGATGAATTGCAACTAAATCTTAATGAATCACTAACTAGTGGAGAGCGAATTGGAAATACTCCTACACTCCCAAGTTGTGTGCAACCTTCCCAGCATGTTGAGTGTTTAGCTACTGAACAAGGAAGAGAATCGTCTGATGGTAAAGAGGTATTCATACTTTCGAAAAAGCTTGTAAGACAAAGTTCACATGTGTGAGAACATTTTATCAAAAAAGATAATAGTGAAAAAGCTGAATGTAATTAATGTGGGAAAATATATGCAAGTGGTTCTAAAAATCATGACACAACTAATTTGTCTAGGCACTTGTCAATGTGTAAGAAAAGCCTCAATATACATGTTGACAAGAGACAAAAAATTCTTGGATTTCTAAAGAAATGTGAAGAAGAAAATGATAGTAGTGCAAAACTCAAGATGTTATCTTTTGATCAAGAAGAGTTAGGATTGCACTTACTAAAATGATTATCTTTGTGAGCTTCCATTTAAATTTGTTGAAAATGAAGGCTTTAAAAGTTGCTCAAGTTATGCAACCTCAATTTCAAGTTCCTTCTAGACAAATTGTTGGTAGAGATGTTATGCAATTGTATGTATCAGAGAAAGCAAAGTTGAAGTATATTTTATCATTTAATTCTCAAATGGTTTCACTTACCACCGACACTTGGACATCAATTCAAAACTTAAATTACATGTACGTGACTGCTCATTATATTGATGATGGATGACATTTGAATAAGAAGATATATGGATTTTTTATTGTAAGTGATCACAAAGGTGAGACTATATGAAATACTTTAGAAAAATGCATTAGAGATTGAGGGATTAAAAAGGTTTGCACGGTCACGGTTGATAATGCTAGTCCTAATAATGTGGCTATAGCCTATTTAAAAAATAGTTTAAGTGATTGGAATGGTACAACTATCTTGAGGGGAGAGTTCATGCATTTAAGGTGTTGTGCTCATATTCTTAATTTGATTGTCAATGATGGATTGAAGGAAATAGATTCTTCAATCCTTAGGATTAGAAATGCATGCAAATTTGTGAAATCTTCTCCCTCAAGAAAAGCCTCTTTCCTAAAGTGTGTGGTAGATGTCAAACTAGAGTATAAGCAATGGTTGTGTCTTGATGTGCCAACTAGGTGGAACTCAACCTATTTAATGTTAGATGCCGCTGAAAAGTATGAGAAAGCATTTACTCACTATGAATATGAAGAGCCTTCTTTTGAGATCATTGAAGGAGGAACTCCAACATCATATGATTGGTTGCGTACTCGTGTGTTTATTAAGTTTTTGAAGGTTTTTTATGATGCTACTCTTACTTTTTCTGGATCATTGCATGTTACTTCAAATACTTGCATCCATAAATTGTGTGACATTAATAAGTTTATAAAAAAGTGGATTGGAGGGGATGATCCAATTTTGAAGGAGATAGTCATTTCCATGAAAATGAAGTTAGATAAATATTGGGATGACATTGATGGTCCTCTAAATTACTTATTACTTGTGACTATTGTCCTTGATCTAAGGTATAAAATGGATTATGTTGAGTTTTGCTTGGAAAAGATGTATGGCTTGGAATTGAGTGTGAAAATTATGAAGAGGTTGGACGATGTTATGAGGACATTGTTTGAACATTATCAACAAATGCATCCTATTCCTCTTGATGCTAGTGATTCTACTTGCATGTCATCTCATGTTCCTTCCTTTATACTTGATAATGATATTGAAGATGATAATGATAGTTATAAATCCGAGTTTAGATTGAAAGTGAAGAAAAAATAACATGCGGTAAAAAAGAATGAACTTGAAAGGTACAAGGAGGATGATGTGGAGGATGATGTTAATGACTTTGATATTTTGACATGGTGGAGAGGAAATACCAAGAAGTATCATGTTCTTTTATTCATTGCTAAGGATATCTTAGTAATTCATGTTTCTACAGTTTCATCTGAGTTATCATTTAGTAGTGGAGGGCGAGTTCTTGATCCTTTTCGTAGCTCTTTGCAACCTACCACTGTTGAGACATTAATTTGTGCTCAAAATTAGTTGATGACTTCTAAGAAACTCATAGATTTACGGGCTCAGATGAATGAAATTGAGAAGCTTGAAGCTAGTAGTGTATTATATAGAACTTATTCAATTTGTTTAATGAATTATTAATTGTCTATTACTAATTGTTAATACTTTTTTAGTATGTTAGATATGTCAGTTGTTAGAGAAGAAGTTGTGGGTCTTAAACATTGATTCTTTTAGTTGTTTGTGGTTTAATGGTTGGCTTTCTAATTCTTATGAACTTGTTATTTCATTGTTGAGTTTAAAATTGTATATAATTTGACAATTGTCTTGTTGATTGTGCAGACCAAGGAGAAAAGAAGGGCACGTCATCGTGCAGAGTTCTATGAGATGTCCATGGATCCTAAATACCCATGGTGGCATTTTAAGATGTTTTTTTCTCATTTTTCTGTTGTTCCAATTAAGTTTAAGTGTAAGCATTGTGGTATCACTCTTAAAGTGAACAAAGAAAATTAGTTCATAAGACTCTTAATGCATCTAAGTGACCGTTATGTTAAAAAACTAATGAATCGTTTAGATGATAAAGAGTATATGAAAAAAATAGAAAATGAAGTCAATGATTATGTTAATGCATATGACATACGTGATGACACTGACTTCGATTAGTTAGACTAATTTGTTGTTTGAGTTATGATTAGTTTTGTTTAATTTAGTCCAGACTTAATAAGACTTGTTAGTTGTTAATTTGTTATGCACTTATTAATTTATAATGTTTAGTTTGTTTGAGATTGAGACTTATAATATTAATTTGTTAAATTTTATATTTTAATTTTTTTAAAATATTGGACCCACGGGTTCGACCCAACCCAACCCACTCTTGAGCGAGTCAGGTCGGGTTGAGTCGAGCAGAAAAATTTCTTAAGCAGGTCAAATTAAGTCGAGTTGAGCAAAAAATCTTTTTGAACGAGTTGAGTCCGAAAACGACGTTAAACCCACCTAACCCAACCCACGGACACCCGTTACACAAGCATGACACTACCATAAACACAAACACAATAACTCAATTTAATTTGTTCAAATATACTTTTGAGTGTCCCTTCGTGTCTTATAAAAGAAAAATGCTACCTTAAAAAAATTCTTCCTCGAAGTGTCTGTGCTTCACATCTCAAGGCAGAAGAATTTACCAAACTAAAGGCAATGTCTGATATATGCTTAAAATTTAAGTGTGAAAAATTTAATGGAGAAATTTTTAATGGAGTAAAATTTCTTTTTCGCTTGAGTTACTTAAGTGTGTTTGATACAGAAACACAAAAAAATATTATGCAAAAGAAATATTATTATAATCATAATTCATAATTATTTGTTGAAGCTCAAAGCTCCAGCTTCAATGGAGGATGAGATCAACTTCCATGTTCTTGCAGCCAAGTCTCTTGTCAAATTTGACATCCACCATGGCCAATCCACCAGATAGCTCCACCATGAAACTTCTAGAGAGAGAAAACGAATTTGGAGATAGAAAACGACAAAGGAAAATGACTGCAGAAAATGATGATTCAAAAGGCAAAACAAGAATCTGAACTGGTCTCTCCAATACCATGGCCAATGCTTTGCCAATGACTAGAATAATGATGACGGCTGAATTTCAATATTTCAATGGTGGAAAAGAGAGAAGAGCAAAACTTGGTGAGCCAAATGGAGAAAGAGAAAGTTCTATACAGTTCCTCACTACCTTCTTTCCGTCGATGCCTGCTGCCATCACTGAGACAAATGAAAGCGAGAGACGCAAGTGAAAGGCAAAGTTCCAATCTTTACAGATTTGGCGATTTTGAGTCTCCTGAAAATTTCCCCTAGCATAAATCAAGGTAATGTTTACCTTTAAGATGCGGTGAGATTTTACCCCCATTAAAAGTTCTTCAACTGATTCGTTATGAACCAAACACAAATTAAGAGAAATTTGTATGCCTGTAAATTTTACCCTGAGATTTCCCCCGTACCAAACATACCCTAATGGGGAATTGTCCTGAACTCAAGAATTATTCTCCTATAGCTTCACGAGGATAATCATAACATGTAACTAATAACTAACTAGTGGTAGCATCCCTAATACGTGAGACCTGTGCTTCAATGGACATGTGAAAGCTTCCAAATTCATAATCATTTGGATGGAAACTACACAACTCAACCCAACTTGCCAATCAGGGAAAAAATATAATCTAGCAGTATGTGATGGAACCACTCAACCCATAAGAAACAAGAAGTCAATTTAGCATCAAATCTTTGATTGGGTGCCCTATGCTATCTTCAAAGCAAAATGATTGAAGCATACTATATAAAACATTACACAAATTTTTCCCTATGATCTCCCCCTTTCCCTGAAACCACCACCCCGTCCACCACCTCTAGGAGGACCACCTCTACCACCCCTTGGGCCACCCCTTCCACGAAAACCACCACCTCCACGGCCACCACCTCTACCTCCACCACGACCTCCTCCTTGCCATCCACCTCTTGTGGCTTGCGGTTGTCCCCTGTAACAGTAATCAGCCAATCAGGTTTTCTGAATGACTTCCAACAATTTTAATACACTCTAAAGCCACCAAATATCAACAAATTATTGGCAGAATATGCATATAAGCATATATACTGACAACAAAGAATCACTGCAGATGATTTTGATATTAAAAAGTTGCGCATGAGGAGCCGACTGCATACTACATTACTGCAACAAGGAAAAGAGGGACAAGCAATGCTAAAAAACTAAATTCAACAAATTTATTGATGACAGTGCCAGCTGGATATATAATAGCATATTTAGGTATACAGTAACAGCAAAGACCAAGAACTAAAATTCACCCTTCATCAGTTCTCAGTTAAGTACTTCCTTCCTCCCATGACCTTAAGCCCAAAAGGACCCTCTTTTCTTTTTTGGCTATAAGGTAAAGGAACCACTAACTTAATGCCCCATTGTCTAAAGAAGCAACATTTCATTTAATATATGGCAACAACAGAGGCAACATCTATTTCAAAAAATCTCAAAGAAACTGTCTTGATAGAAATAGAGATTTAGAAATCAAGCTTTCAAGACTATACCCATGATCCTAAGAATTCTTTAAACAATAAATATATCATGAAAAGTGGCTACACCAAGACAAAGGTCATATTGAATACAGTGGCTACACAAACAACCGTTGCTCGAGATATAATAGCATCAAAGTGTAACAGGATTGTTGAGGAAATTTCATAATTCGCATGTGGGTTGTCCTAGTCTTTAGTCAGTTTGTTTATCTAGTCATGGGAGTTACTTTTTTAACATGGGATAGTGCCTACTAGCAGTTAGTTTTTAACATGGGATAGTGCCTATTTTCATGTTGCTATCAGTTATGTATTAACAGTTATGTATTAGCGTATTTATAGGCTGTTTGTTTATCAATGAAAATGTAGAAAAGTTTATCCTCTGCTTTCTCTATATCCTCTACTTCCTACTGTTATTGTGAAAGCACATCCTTTAGTAATTTTGTTTTTATCAGTGATATCAGAGACTGGTTGAGTTCCAAGGAGAGAAAAAGGATGCCTTCTGAAAGTTTTGTACAGCCAGCCATTCCACGCTTTAATGGTCACTATGATCATTGGAGCATGCTCATGGAGAACTTCTTGAGGTCCAAAGAATATTGGACGGTTGTTGTTTCTTGAGTAGCAGAACCAGCAGCAGGTAATGTGCTGACAGATGCGCAAAAGACAGAGCTTGAAGGGCTGAAGTTAAAGGATCTTAAAGCAAAGAATTATCTCTTCCAAGCTATTGATTGCTCAATCTTGGAAACCATTCTTTGTAAAGACACAGCCAAGCATATTTGGGATTTTATGAAGAAGAAGTACCAAGGCACAGCAAGGGCTAAGAGGCAGCAGCTTCAAGCACTTCGTTCGGAGTTCGAAATACTTCGAATGAAGTCAGGAGAATCAGTTACAGACTATTTTTCAAGAACGATGGCAATCGTTAACAAGATGCGCATCCATGGCGACAAGACAGAGGATGTTCTCATTGTTGAGAAGATTCTTCGATCCTTGACACCAAAATTTAATTTTGTTGTCTGTGCTATAGAACAAGCTAATGATGTTGGTTTACTGTCCATTGATGAATTACAAAGTTCTTTGTTAGTTCATGAGCAAAAATTTAACCAGCAGGAAAAAGAAGAACAAGCATTGAAAGCCTTATCAAAAAATCACTCTACACCTAGTAGAGCTGATAGAGGACGAGGAAGAGGCAGACATCGAGGTAGAGGAGGTAGAAACAACAATGATCGTGGGAACCAACAACAAAATCATCATCATCAAGAGAGTAAATTTCAAGGAAGAGGTAGAGGACGTGGAGGCCACCACTCAACAACTTATAGATCAAAGTCAGCAGACAAGTCCAATGTTGAATGTTACAGATGTCATAGGTATGGCCATTATAAATCAGAATGTCAAACTGATTTGAATAAACAAAGTGGAGACCAAACTAACTTTGTAGAAAAGGAAGAAGAGGTGTCTCTTTTGATGGCATGTCACGTGAAGGAACAAACTCAACAAAACATGTGGTATTTAGACACTGGCTGCAGCAACCACATGTGTGGAGAGAAGGAGGCATTTTCTGACTTCGATGAATCATTTCGCAGCTCTGTTAAGTTTGGTGACAACTCCACAATTTCTGTTATGGGAAAAGGAAAGGTAACAATCCAAACCAAAGGAAATTCCACCCACACAATCGCTAATGTTCTTTTTGTGCCAGATTTAAAGACCAACTTGCTTAGTGTGGGTCAGTTACAAGAAAAAGGATACGAGATTTTTATCAAAGATGGAGTATGTCATATTCAAGATGCAAAGTTGGGCTTAATTGCTCAAGTTAACATGACGGCGAATCGTATGTTCCCACTTTATCTCCACAACACATCTCATACGTGCTTCTCAGCAAAATTAAAAGATGAGGCATGGTTATGGCACTTTCGCTATGGGCATCTGAATTTTGGAGGATTGAAAACACTACAACAGAAGAACATGGTGACGGGGCTTCCTCAAATCACAGCTTCTTCTCAAGTTTGTGAAGAATGTGTTGTTAGCAAACAACACCATAATCAATTCCCACAAGGAAAATCTTGGAGAGCGAAGAAGGCATTGGAGCTTGTTCATTCCGACATTTGTGGGCCAATAACACCACATTCTAATGGAGGTAAAAGATATATAATTACCTTCATTGATGATTATAGTCGTAAGATATGGGTTTATTTTTTGCAAGAAAAATCTGAAGCCTTTATAGCTTTTAAAAGCTATAAAGCGCTTGTTGAGAAAGAAGTTGGCAACCCAATAAAAGTTCTTCGCACGGATCGCGGTGGAGAGTATAACTCACATGAATTTGCAATTTTTTGTGAGAACCATGGAATCAAGAGACAACTTACAACAGCTTATACACCCTAACAGAATGGTGTATGCGAGAGGAAGAACCGCACTATTATGAATATGGTGCGAAGCCTTTTGACAACAAGTGGCATTCCAAAAAGTTTCTAGCCTGAAGCAGTTAATTGGAGCATTCATATATTGAACAGAAGTCCCACACTTGCTGTTCAAAATATGACACCGGAGGAAGCATGGAGCGGAAGGAAACTTGTTGTAGATCATTTTCGGATTTTTGGGTGTATTTCCTTTGCCCATATTCCAGATGAGAAGAGGAGGAAACTAGATAACAAGGGAGAAAAATGCATTTTTCTTGGTGTTAGTGATAAGTCAAAAGCTTATAAACTATACAATCCTAGCACCATGAAAATTGTCATCAGCCGGGATGTGGTATTTGATGAAAAAGACACTTGGTCATGGAATCAAAATGGTGTTAAAGAAAATATTCCAGCAGATTTTGATGATGATGAGAAAGGGCAGCAGCCTATGGAAAATGAGCAAGAAGAGGAAGTCACTCAAAATGTTCCAATAGCTGATCAAAGCCCATTTGCAGCTGAATCACAAAGGCCTCAACGTGTTCGAAGAAGACCAGCATGGATGACTAATTACGAGGTAACTGGAGTTGGCCATGGTGATGATCCACTTACACATTTTGCTCTGTTTTCAGATTGTGATCCTACCATTTTTGAAGTGGCTGTCAAAGAACCAAAATGGAGAAAGGCAATGGATGCTGAAATTACAGCCATTGAAAGAAATGATACATGGGAGCTATGTGATCTTCCAAAAGGGCAGAAGACAATTGGTGTAAAGTGGGTTTACAAGACAAAGCTGAAGGAGAATGGTGAGGTTGACAAGCACAAGGCACGCTTGGTAGCTAAGGGCTACAAGCAGGAGTTTGGTGTTGATTATAAAGAAGTCTTTGCTCCAGTTGCAAGACATGATACAATCAGACTGGTGATTGCGATAGCAGCTCAAAACTCATGGCCTATCTTCCAGTTGGACGTGAAATCAGCATTCCTCCATGGAGATTTAAAAGAAGAGGTATTTATCGATCAACCTCCTGGTTATGTAAAACTTGGCAATGAGCATAAAGTGTATAAGTTAAAGAAAGCTCTATATGGATTAAAACAAGCTCCACGGGCTTGGTATAATCGTATAGAAACTTATTTTTTGAAGGAAGGATTTCAAAAATGTCCTTATGAACATACACTTTTTATAAAGATTGAAGATGGTGGAAAAATGCTCATTGTTTGCTTATATGTAGATGATTTAATCTACACTGGAAATAATACAGCCATGTTTGGTAGTTTCAAGAAATCCATGATGGCTGAATTTGAGATGTCTGATCTTGGCATGATGCATTATTTTCTTGGCATAGAAGTGGTGCAGTCTTCTACTGGAATTTTTATTTCTCAAAAGAAGTATGTGCGAGAAATCTTGGATAGGTTTCAGATGAAGGATTGTAATCCTGTACATACTCCATCTGAGTTTGGTATGAAGCTAAACAAAGATAATGGAGGAAAAAAGGTTGATGACACTCTTTACAAACAAATAGTGGGGAGTTTAATGTATTTGACAGCAACAAGACCTGATATAATGCATGCTGTAAGTGTGATTAGCAGGTACATGGAATGTCCTACAGAGATTCATCTCTTGGCTGCAAAAAGAATTTTTCGTTACTTGCAAGGTACTAAGGATTTTGGACTGTTCTACAAGAATGGAGAAAAGTCAGATTTGTTTGGCTTTACAGATAGTGATTATGCAGGAGATTCAGATGATCGAAAAAGCACATCTGGGTATGTTTTCATGATGGGAACAGGAGCTGTTTCATGGTCATCAAAGAAGCAACCTATTGTCACATTATCATCCACTGAAGCTGAATTTGTTGCTGCAACAGCTTGTGCTTGTCAAGCTATTTGGCTAAAGAAAATTCTTAAAGAGCTGCATTTCAAGGAGGATGGACCTACTCAGATTTATTGTGACAATAGTTCAGCAATAAAGCTTTCAAAAAATCCAGTTTTACATGGTCGAAGCAAACATATAGATGTGAAGTATCATTTCTTAAGGGATCTTATGAATGATGGAGTCATTAATCTTATTTACTGCAGAAGTGAAGATCAAATCGCTGATATTCTGACCAAGCCTCTCAAGTTTTCTGCATTTCAGAAACTCAGGAAGCTACTTGGTGTCTGTACTTCAAATGTTTCAATTTGAGGGATGGAGCTTCAAAGTTTAACTCTTATTAAACTGGATGTTATGTCTGGAACATCAGTTTAAGGAAAGGATTGTTGAGGAAATTTCATAATTTGCATGTGGGTTGTCCTAGTCTTTAGTCAGTTTGTTTATCTAGTCATGGGAGTTACTTTTTTAACATGGGATAGTGCCTACTAGCAGTTAGTTTTTAACGTGGGATAGTGCCTATTTTCATGTTGCTATCAGTTATGTATTAATAGTTATGTATTAGCCTATTTATAGGCTGTTTGTTTATCAATGAAAATGTAGAAAAGTTTATCCTCTTCTTTCTCTATATCCTCTACTTCCTACTGTTATTGTGAAAGCACATCCTTTAGTAATTTTGTTTTTATCAAGGTTTATGATGATATAAGAAGTTATGAGTTTAAGTTCGAATAGATTAAGCTGGAGTAAAAATGGTGAAAATCGGTGGAAGTTGTAAAGTTTTTTGTAGCAACAGACAGATAAACTAACAAAATCAAGATCACCCACCCATCATCCCAGAGAAAGCACCATGTCATACAACTAGCAAAACCAAATTAAGTTGTTTCCTTTTTAAAGTCATTACCAGCCATACAAATAAAGCTTGACCTAGGAGATACAATAAAACCTATAATGTAGCTCACATAATCAAAGAAACATGAACAGCTGAAGCTCACACCAATTGTGCAATACATAGACAGGTTAATTTTCAGGCAATGAAGTGGAAAGAGAACAACATACTTCGGTTGTGGAAGAAATCTTGCAAGAGGCAACAGTTTCCTTGGATCAATATAAAACTTGTCGCCAGCTGAATACGAAGAAGCAACAATCCCTTCCATCATTTTAATTGAAAAGTACTGCAATTTCCCAATTGAAGCAGAAAATAACATCTCAGTTCTCAAAAAAATAAATAAAAAATTGAAAAGAATCAGCATGTTAAAAGGAGAAACGAGAAAAACTCACAGCTTCATTGATGGGGCCAAATATTTCGTCAACTTTCCCAATCTGGGTCATGTTCGGAAGATATATAGGGGCATTAAAGAAGGGCACTTTCTCATTTGTAAGCTTTGTGACTGCATCTCCTTCACATGCATGTAGAAATGTTGACACCTCTGCATACATCAAAGAACCCAAAAAATAAATAAATCAATATTTGAACTGATTCCTAATGAAACTTGTGTTCTTTACTTGAAATTTCTCAAACCAAAAAACAAAAAACACCAAAATCAAGTCATCACCTACATACACTACAAAGCACAAGACATTTTGATCTTCAAATGTTAATGTGCAGCGACGACTAACCTACGACTTCGGTCGGCGGGCCTTCGTCCCGAAAGCCGCCGCGTCCGCCACCAAAACGGCCGCCTCTTCCGCCGCCGCGTCCGCCACCGTCTCGGCCACCCCTAAATCCGCCGCCGCGGCCACTGCCTCTCGGGGGTCTCATTGTTTGACAAAGAAAATCAGAGTGTGCAAGCTCCAATAGTGGACTGGCGCCAAAAGTAGCGTTTGTGGCTCTTGCGGGTTTAGGGTTTTGGGGTCGTGCGCAGTGTTGGTTTTGAATGGGCTTTCTGAAATGACTGATTTCACGCTTGGGGCCAAGACAAATAAATAATTTAATTAGTCTGTAATTAATTTAATTAATGAATAATTAATTCGATTAATGTATAATAAAATTTAAATATATGTTTTAATATGTGACATAGTTTAATAAAAAAAATATTAAAATAAATGTGATAAAAAATATGTTTCGAACACATCTTTGAACCAATCAGTACTTAGAATTGGGTCACAATTAGTGGTTGGGCTCTCTTAATTTTGTGGATTATCAAGGGATAAACAATAAAATCCAATAGCGGATCTTCTCATATCTCAACTTGACTTTGACTTGACATCTTTTTCTAAGATTCCTTTTTTCCTTCCCCTTTACTGCTAAGCACTAGATTCTGCTACAAGCTTGTGATTTTCTTCTTGAACAGATCGAATTTGGCAAATCCTCATATGCTTCTCCACACGTCACAGTGACTCAGTGAGCCACCGCCACCAGACGAGTCCCATCTCTGCCTTCATTGCCTACTCAGCTTCATTATCATCGTGTATTACGACAGTAAAATCTTTTGTTTTCGTTGTTTCCTCTTGTTTCAATGTTTATTTATTGGATTGCCAAATGCTAAATTTTTTAGATAATGTATTTATGTAACAGAATATCCATTAAAAAAATTCTAAAGAGGAAGCTAGCTTTCATGAATTGGTTAAGAGTTAAAATGGGAATAGAGGAAAAGACGGGGAATATTTTTTAACATGAAGAAAAGCATATACAATATAGGTTTTTCGTTTTTATTTAAATTAAAGTTTTGGTATTTGTAATTTATATTTATTTTTAATTTAGTTCTTAATTATTTTTTTTCAAATTAATCCTCATATTTGTAAAAGTTTTCAAAGTAGTGTTTGTTATTAACTTTTATTCTAATACTATTAATTTAGTCTCTAGTTGACATTTTAGAAAATAAAAAACATATATAAAAGAGTATTTATTGAACAAAAATATATATATTTAGAATAAATAAATATCTACTTGAATGAATGAGCACATATTGAACAAAAAAGTATTTACTTAGAAGAAATACGCACTTACTAGAATGAATAAAGAAACACCCAATTTTGCATAAGTGATGGGCGGGGCTCATTTTGCTCTTCATAGGTGGGGCTCAATGAGTCAAGTTAGTTCGTTAGCCTGCTCGCAACTTGATTTATTAATAACTCAGTGAGTTAAAAGTTTTGGTTTATTTGTTAAATGAGTTAAGCTTGAGATTTCACATGTTCGACTTATTAACTCGTGAGTCAACTCTATATATACACATATAATGTTTCAATTTAATATGTTTAATTTTATTTTTGTTTGACTATACTATTTTTTAACAAAATATATCTAAAAGAAATTAGAAAAAAATTACACTAATTTCTCCTGAGGTTTTGCAATATTACACCTAATACCCCTTCATTTTGCACACCTACAAGAACCTCCCCTAAGAAAAATGATGTCTATTGTCATTTATTTAAGGGGTGAAATGACTTATTTACCCCTAGTATCATATTTCACTTAAGCAAGGGAAAACCCTAAATCTATCCCATACGATTCACCCATCTTTTTTCACCCTTTCTCACCCCCTCTCATTCGCTTGTTAAAATGTCAATCATCATTGTCTGTTAAAACTCTTTCTCATTATCATGTTCTTGTATATTTGCTAGAGAAAAGCTCCTTGGCTTGAAGCTCCCTAGTCTAAGCCTCATACGAGCAGCATAAGATTGAGGCACTCTATTCAACTATCTCAGTTGCACTTGATCTTCTTCTGGTTTCTTTTACTTTGAGGGTGAAGAGGATGAAGATGGGGACACCTTTTTGGCGTTGGCTTCTACTTCATCATAGTCATCTTTATCCTTATATATAGGCAAAAAGGGCATGGATTTTGGGTTGGACCAGCTATAGAAAGATGACTTTCTTGACCACTTGGACATAATTAAAACCTTTCTTCTCTTGTTGAATGGGTTCTCTTGCTTCTATAGTTCCTTCATGGTGCTCACTTAGGACAAAGGTGTGAATGACTTCGATTTCCCAACAAAATGGCTCGATAATCCCCCTTACATTGCTTACCAAAAAAATCCTAAAAACCACATCAGAAACACCCATTTCCCCCGCAAAAAAAAAAATCAAAATCAAAATCAAAGTTTAATACAACACACACCAACAATAGAAAAATAAACGAAAATTTTGCAACTTTGCTTCTATATCTCAAAGAACTTTCCCAGAGCCCAATAAAAAATATTCAATAGAGTACCAAAATAGAAAGGATCTCACAAAAGGCCAAAAAAAAAATCTTAAAAAGAATGAATTAAGCAAAAAAAAAAAAAAAGAAGGTTGAAAAAAGGAACTAACTTGATGGGAAGAGAGTCTTCCAAAGAATCCAAAAAGCCCAAATCCGTTCAAGTTCTCCAATTTTGAAATCGAGATGCAATCAAATTGTAACTAATGGAAGGGGTAGTTTAGGTATTTCATCATACCAGAGTATAAAAAATTACAATAGAGCCATTATTATACACATGCTGCTCATGTGACCATGTTTCTGTTAGGATTGCTAACGGATCATCATGCCCACGGGGTGACAGTGCAACACAACCATGAAAAGGAAGGGGACACGGTGTAGGTGTGCAAAATGGGGGGGGGGTATTGGGTGTAATCGCAAAACCTTAGGAAAAGTCAGTGTAATTTTTCCAAAAAAATTATTGAGTTACAAATATGAGCTCAACTCATTGAACCTAACACTAAATTTGGATCATAGGTAATGGAGGGAAGGGAAAGAGAATGAGGGGAAATGGAATAACTTTCCTTGTTTGAGAGTTTTAAAATACATGAGAATAGAATGGAACACATGGAGAATTATTTTCCTCCTCTTCCCCTTAAATGCTCAACTTTTGTTCCTCCCAAAATTGAGGTGGAATGGGGAAAACATAGGTTTCGTCCCATTCTGTTAATGAAACTTCTAAATAAAAAGAATAGTAACTATGTTCCATTTCTTTCATTTCTTTTCCAGTCTATCCCCGCATATTCTATTCTGTTCCATTAATGAAAAAACATCCAAACACATGGTAAAATGCTTAATTAATACAAGCAATGGTAAAGTCACATATTATTGAGAGTGTGTACCAGCACCCACTAAAACATGATATAAGACTAGAATTTTTCATATTCTTGATATTTCACTTTGATTAGCACAAAATTTTAAAAATAAAAATAAAAATTATAAGATATAAACTAACAATATTTGATTATTTAAGGATTAGATATGGGTACTTATCTGCCATTGGTACGATAGACATGTTGAAGTATCTATACTTTTTAGACTATAAGAATACGAGAATGGTATGTAGCCTTGAATTTAAAAAGTAGGCTCTAAAGAAACCACAAGAAGACTACTTGTAAATATCTTAAATATTTTCAACAGATATTTTATAACCATAAATATTTGCATATTTTAGAAGTTAGGTAGAGGAATGTTCTAGAGCCATATCTCTAGCATTCACTTGACTACATCTCCTTACTTCCAAATTGATTTCCCCTTATGGGCCCTAGTGTCTTCATTTTACCTATGAATAAAATGATCGATATTGATTTCCCCTTGAGTAGCTCATGAGCTTTTAAGATGAGTCGAGCTTATGTCAAGAAAATAGGTTCATTTTCTTATTAAGTCAAACCTGAGTTAGGTCTAGCTCTGCTTAGTTTGGCTCATATCCAGTCCTATCATAAGGTTTGGAGTTATCTTTATATTAAAATTTTAAACTCAACGTTTTGAGCATAAAGTGAACTCAATGACACTATTTTAATATTTGGCACATAAGTAATTTATAAATTATGCAAGTCTTTAGATGAAACATGTTTCTTTCTTCTTAAAATCATTTGGAAATCCAAATCTCCTTGACAGGTAAAGTCTCTTGTTTGGAACATGATTCTTAGTAAGATTAGTACAAATGATATTATACAATTTCATAGACCAAAGAAAGTTGTCTGTCCATGTTTTGTGTGGTTCTAGTCAGAGATAGTTGCCCACTTGTTTTTACATTGTACTAGTGGAACTTTTGTTTGAAATAAGTTGTTTGGAGTTTTCTGTGAACATTGAGTATGTACTTTGAGTCTAGAGCAATTCTTATTAATTAACTTTAGAGATTTTGGAAGGAGCAAGGATGACAAAACTTTATGCTTGTAGTTCTTTAATGTGCTCATAGTTGTTATAAATAGCATGCCATAGCAATGCTAGAGACATGTAATGTCTCTTGTACATATATCTACCCCTTATATATTTCCATTTAGAATATGGTTTGATTAGAATGTTCTTTTTTGTGTGATTCAGTTAAGTTAATTTATTTGAAAGATTCCAATAATTAGAGACCTAATCAAGGCATTAATGTCTATAACACCCCAAAAATTATTTATTTTATGATAAATATTTAGTTTATAATATTTGTAATTTTTAAGAATTATTTGAATTACTTGATTATTTTAATATTTTTTTCGATTTACGTACACGCTGAGCAAAATCGAAAAAATAAGATATTTTTCCCGAGGTCGAAAAACCTTGGACTGTGGAAACGTCAACATGGGATCTTACTAAACTTGAGGCTGGGCACAATTTACGAGGTTTGTGTTTTTCGAGATTTTATCTGATAAATAAAATCACGGTACACTTTATTATCCGTTGGACAATAAATACTAGTTTTGTTAACTGTAACTTTTGTCCACTGATAATAACCTTAGTACAATGTTAATCATCTTCTAGAAAACACTTTAATGATATCACAATGATGATATCATCACCATGACATCACCTTTGACTTTTCAAAACGTTAAAATGTCGCTTGTTGGAGAAGTTTGGAGGAAGCTTCCAAGCAATTTCCTATTGGCTTGTTGGAGAAGCCAATTTCCCTCTCTCCTTTGTGAAGCTACATGGCCAAGGGGGGAAAAGGTGACCAAAGTATAACATTTTCATTTTACTCTTAAATTTCAAAAACCTTACTATCACTTTCTCTTGCCAACTTTCTCTTCTTCCATTTTCTCTTCACATTTTCTCTTTTCTTCTTCTCCTCTCCTACCTCACGGCTTCACCCTCTCTTCACACCTTTATGATTGCAAAAATTTCAAGTAACCACATTTTCTTAAACTCCATCACATTCTAAACACCTTTCTAGTTGAAATCATTTCCTAAAGCTTCCATCTTCCTCATTTTTCTTCAAGCTCTAGATTTGAAGTTTTTGAGGTAAAGTCTTGATCTTCATTTTCTCTTCTTCTTTTCGTGTTCATGGTCATCTTCATGACCATAGATTTTTCTTTTCAAAGCTGGAATGTTGATTCTTTTGAGATGAAAATCTTCGGGTTTTGTTGGAGGCTTGGACGAAATCTTCAAGGACCATCAAGGAGACATTTTTCTTGTCATTTTCTTTGGTAAGAAGGAGAACATCCTCATCAACCACTCATGGTGGTGGGGGGACAAATTTGTGTGTTGAAAATGGAGAATCTATGAGTGGATTTCTCCTCTTGATTGATTGTTTTTCAATTATTTATAACTATGTGATTTGTATGGTGTTATTGTTAATGTTGTGATATTATGTATTGTTGATGGATTGTGATTGTTGTATGGTGTGATTTATGTGTGGATGACAAAGAACACTTTGTCCTTTGGAGGTGAAGCTCACGGCCTTGTGGCCTTAAATGGGGAACCAAAATGAAATCTTTGTATAAACATGAAATTTGATGAACTAATTAATGAAAGAATAGAAATTTTAGAGCCTTGAGACCTTAGGGGAGGTCACGGCCAAGAGGAAGAAAATTAGGAAAACTTATGACTAAATTGGTAATGAATTAGAACTTAGAAGTTTAAGTGGAAAATAAATTGATTGAAGAATTAAAACAATAGATTAAGAAGATAAATATTGTGTCCCATGAACTTAGGGCTCATGGCCATTTAGGGTAATCAAGATGAAAATTTGTAATAAAAGTGAAACTTGAATAACTAAGTAACTAGATAATAAATTGGGAATTCATAAAATGAAAAAAAAAAGAAGTAGAACCTTAACATAAAACTATGATGGACTTTGGTCTTTGAAAGAAAATGAGTGTAAGTGAGGTTTGGGAATCATAAGACTTTAATTAAATAAACTTTCTTGATAATAAAGATAAGCACTAACTGAACTAGAGAAATAAGTATTAATGAAAGAAAGCAAGAGAGCTTATTAAGGAAACTCTTATAACGAAGTGATAATGGATGTCTACGTAATTGAGAGTGAATGATAATGCTATTATCGCGCTCGTAAGTGAAATATTGAATTATTGATAAGTGTTATGAATTATGATGGTGTATAATCATGAATTGCATGACATGGATGATATCATGTATGTATGTGTGCATTGAGGCATTCATCATACCTTGTAAAGTCATGTGGTCTGTTGTATGGCTGTATGAGCCTATGAGTTGAATTACACCTTCATGCAGGTGTAATGGGCCTAGTGTAGGTCTTTATTGACCTTGGGGACGTCGGGGTGTGGGGTGTCCACAATGGCCAGCTGGTAGCTCCCCTAGGCCGTGGATCAAACTAATGCAAACATACCGACGATCCGGACCGAGACACTCACCCCAATCAGGATCTGGTATAGAATGTCTTATATAAAGCTTTGTTGCGCAAACATTAATTTTATTGAAAGCACTTGATTTATGGCTGACAAAATACAAACATATCTTCCAATCATTCTCTCTGAAATATTTGTCTAGCTCAATGGAGTAGGAATTGAGTACATGGTATACATGCATAGGGAGTTTGCATACCTCATGACATTTCATATATGTTTGATTAATTGATAGTGAATGACTTATTAAACTGTTAGGTTACTAATGTTATCCTTGCTGTTAATATTTGATATTGTTGATTCCTGTATTTGGATGGTACTTCTATTTGTACTGTCTCTACACTACCTGTTGGTAATGATGCCTGATTTCTCACCTCTTAGTTATGTTGTGTTATATTGTTGTACATTCTAATTGATTAAAGACCGAGGAGGAATTGAAGAGGAATTACCCCTTCTTTGATTGATAATAACTGCTGCACTAAAATGACGTCAAGACTGCATATTTTGGGTTATGTTTGCATGTACTTTCATGGTGGAGCAAACGCTTGGTCAGACAACTTGGCTAATGAGAGGGTTACCTACACTAGGGAGCTGACATTGACTTTTTGTGGGGATCTTTGTGAGGCCTCTATTTTATCTTTTTATGTATCTGTTCAGTTAGTGTTTAACATACCTATCCGAGAATGGTGGAGTAACTTCCACTATACTCCTCATGAGGACAGCGTAGTATCCTCTAGACGAATGCCTATCCCTCAGGGTGTACCTCCTTCTGAGGACCCTATGGTTTAGGTATGTAGGACTTGGGCTGGTCGTGTCTTTTTGCTAGTCAATCTTTCCTGATTATCTGTACATTTTGAGTGCGTATATGTATTTTGAGCACCATTCTTTTTTGTAAGTATTTTAGGGGTACAAATATGTATATAATCCATACGAACCAGCTGATATGAATATTTATGTATATGCAATATATATATATATATATATATATATATATATATATATATGTACATATATATATATATATTTATATATGTACATATATATATATATATTTATATATGTACATATATTTATAATGTTTTATGATCTATTTACCTTGTTTGATCTGTTGGTTGCAAGTAAAAGAGTATTTCACATCAAATATTATGATTTTAATAATTAACGATTTTATAACTTGGGTTAAATTTGTTTCATATTCCGCGTTAATTGATTGATTTTGGATTCGTAAAATTGTGACGTCCTCCTCCTTCCAAAAGGGAAGAGGGCATTACAATATGTTTGGTATCATAGCCCAAGTTTGAGTCTTCTTTTGGGTTTGTGGTGAGGTCTGTCTTGTTTGTGTTGTGTGATTCTCTGTATTTGGTTTCCAAAAGGTTACATTTGACTTTCCTTGTGTTTTGATCAGTCTAACTCTGAAGAAAAATAATGGCTCGTGGTGGAGGCATGGCTACAACAATTGAAGCAGTGCAGCGAATGGCAGATGTTATAGAACAACAAAATGAAAGAGCAGCCTAGCAACAAGAGACAAATGCGGAGACTCAGAATTTGTCCGAATTTTGCCGCAATAATCCACCGCAGTTTCACGGAGAATTTGACCTAGAGAAAGCGAGTTTGTGGATCCAATAACTGAAGAAGATCTTTGAAGGGATGAGATGCACGAATAACTGTAAAGTGACTTATGCCGCATTTATGTTGGCAGGAGATGGTGAGAATTGGTGGAAGGCAACTCGGAGAGTGCTGCAAGCTGAAGGAAGGGAAATCACGTGGGAAGTGTTCTGCAAGGTGTTTCTGGAGAAATATTTTTCAGATAGTGCTAGACACGCCAAAGAGATAGAATTTCTTGGACTACGACAAGGTGGAATGACAGTCAGCGAGTATGCTGCCAAGTTTGAAAGTCTGTCAAAATTCTCATGATACTTTCAAATCCAACCAGATGAAATATGGAAGTGTTGTAAATTTGAAGAAGGCTTAAGAGTTGAGCTAAAGTGAGGCGTACTACCGATGAGAATGAATCAATTCTCAGCATTGGTGGACATGTGCCGTAGACTTGAAGATTTGGAACCATCCTGAGACACCCGGAATCGCAACTTTGGACCTTCTAAGTTCCAAAGGGGAGGAAACAACAACAACAAGTTTCAGTGGAAACCATATTGCAGACCATCGGGAAGTTATCAATAACAACAACAATTCCATGGAGGTAGTTCTAGTAACAATCAAACTGGTCCGACTGGGACATTTTCTTCAAAGTGTCTCAAGTGCAGGAATGATCACCCTACGAGAGATTGTACGATTAGGAGGATCATCTGCTTCAGGTGTGGAAAACTGGGACATCTATCCAGAGATTGCAGCAATCCCAAGGCAGAAGCCTCTGTCAGCAATATACGTGCTATGAGATCTCAAGCTGGAGGAAGGGTCTATACCATGAGTGGAGTTGAATTCTCAAATTCTAAAATCTAATTACGGGAGATGGTGACATAAGAGGTAATCCTTTAATTGTACTGTATGACTCCAGGGCAACACATTCTTTTATTTCCTATGACTGTGTGAACCGATTAGGATTGTCTGTGTCTTCTTTACTTTTTGATCTAACTGTTTCTACTCCTATTGCTAAAACTGTTACTACTGCAAAAGTTTGCCCGAATTGTCCTATTTCTGTTAAAGGTCGAACATTTTCGGTTGATCTGATTTGTTTGTCTTTATCCCAAATAGATGTAATTCTAGGAATGGATTGGTTATCTTCTAACCATATCTTGTTAGATTATTCCACTAAGACCTTAGTTTTTCCTGATCATGAGATTTCTAGATTTATAACTGCTGGCCAAGTTAGAACTTTCTAGAAGGAATGAGCTCAAGGATACATACTTTTATCTTCTTTGGAGGTTAAGCGTGAAGTCAATGTATAAGCTATTCCAGTGATCAACGAATTTCCTAAAGTCTTCTCTGACGACATACCTAGATTTCTATCGAAAAGAGAAGTGGAATTCTCTATTGATCTTGTACCGGGATCTAGTCCTATATCAATGGCACTATATCGAATGTCGCTAGTAGAGTTAGCGGAGGTCAAGAAACAATTAAAGGAACTGTTAGAGAAGTAGTTTGTGAGACCTAGCGTTTCACCATGTGGAGCTCCAGTGCTGTTAGTTAAGAAAAAAGATGGAACTTCATGGTTGTGTGTGGATTATCGCTAGCTGAATAAGATTACAATCAAGAATAAGTATCCACTTCCGATGATTGACGATTTGATGGATCAACTAATGGGAGCTGCTATTTTCTCTAAGATTGACCTACGATCTGGTTATTATCAGATTCGTGTGAAGGCAGAGGATGTTTCCAAAATAGCTTTTCAAACATGCTATGGACACTATGAGTATCGTGTGCTGCCATTCAGAGTAACAAATGCTCCTGCTGTATTCATGGATTACATGAATCAGATCTTTCATCATTATTTGGATAGATTCATTATTGTCTTTATTGATGACATTCTGATCTATTCGCGAAGTCAGGAGGAATATGTTGAACATCTCAGGATAGTTCTCCAAATTTTGAAAGAGAAGAAGTTGTATGTCAAATTGTCAAAATGTGAGTTTTGGTTGGAAGAAGTCAAATTTTTGGGGCATGTGATTTCAAAGGAAGGAATTGTTATAGATCCATTAAAGGTTGAAGCGGTTCTTCAATGGGAAAGACCCAAGACTGTAACACCCCAAAATTTTATTAATTTTATTTATTTTATGATATTCATTTTCTAATATTTGTGATTTTTGAAAAAAAAATTGGATTTTTCTGAGAGTGTAGAATATTTTAATATTATTCTTCGTTTTATGTGCAAACTAAGTGGAGTCGAGAAAATAAGATATTTTTCCTTAGAACCTTGATCTGTGAAAACGTCGACGGGAGATCTTACTAAACCCGAGGCTGGACACAATTTACAAGGTTTCATGTTTTTTAAGAAATTTTAACAGATAAAATAATAAACGTTGTGTAAATTTTATTTGTTAGATAAAATTTATATTGACTTCTGTCAATTATAACAATTGTCTCTTAAATAATAATATGTAATAAAAATTCTATTACATTATCCTAATGTAATCTACTTTAAGTCTAATCAAACTTACTTTAATTCAAATTTATAGTATTATAATCTAAGCTTCTTTGAGAAACTTTGACCAACTAATGACCATGATACGCTTGGCTTGTTGGGGAAGCTAAAAACTTCCCCCTCTCTCCTCCTTGTTGCTACAGCAATGCCCTCCAAGGGAGGCAAAAATTTTGCCTCCCCACTTAACCTAACCTACTCAAAATATCTCCACTTTTACAACATTTTCTCTCTCTAACTTCATCTTCTTCATATTTCCTCTTCCTTCTCTCTTCTTCTCCTTTCATCACTATGAAATTACAGCCCCATTAGAGACCACCATTCTTCATCTTTTCTCTTCACCAAGCTCATTTCTACACTCATATTCACCTC
Organism: Ormosia emarginata; assembly: GCA_029884605.1. Taxonomy (NCBI): domain Eukaryota; kingdom Viridiplantae; phylum Streptophyta; class Magnoliopsida; order Fabales; family Fabaceae; genus Ormosia; species Ormosia emarginata. Next base: position 1,002,022 of record JAQQTP010000057.1, on the reverse strand, counting down.
CTTTACATATTTCATTTAGAAAGTTTCTCCAAAATTCAACCTTTATTCTATTGTCTTCCAAGGCAAAGCTTCTTACTTTGAGATAAAGTTTTCATTTTTCTTCTCTTTTCTTGTCATTTTCATGCTCCATGGTCTCTTTAATGACCATGGATCCATTCTTTTTCCACCATTGGTGTTGACTCATTATCTTGAAAATCCTAGGATTTTGAAGACTCAAAACCGAAATCACCAAGGAGCTAGAAGGAGAACATTTTCGTGATTCTTCCTTAGGTAAGAGGGAGATTACTCACTTCAACTAATTTTTGGTGGTGAGGGAACCTCGTGTGCTTGTTGATGGAGAAATCCATCTTTGTATGCTCACTTTATTTAGTAATTTTGCATTTTTATATATTCTTGAATTGGATTGATGCTTGATTGGTAATCTTGGACATATTGGATGTGTTGAATATGCTTGATCATGTTAGGGTTGCTAAATGAAAAATTTAGAGTTTCCTACCCTAATATGGTACCACGATTTTGACTAGAAGTTAGGAGTGTAAAATTGTTTTTGTACACCAATAAATAAAGTTTAGGTAATTAAATGTTGAATAATAATATTGAAGTTAATGAATGAAAAATTTTAAGGGTTTAATATCCTAGGGAGAGGCCACAGTTTTGACCTTGAGAATTGAGAGATTGAATTGGTTTTGTGTAAAATAAAATTTAAGTGACTAGGTGTTGATTGGCTAAAGCATAAAATAGAAAGAAATTGGAACCTCGGTGGCTTAGGGAGGTCACAGTTTTAAAGAGAAAATTTTGAGGTAAAATGATGCTTTGATGCATCTTTGGAGATTTAAGAATTTAGAGACATACATAACTGATAACTCTACAAAAGTAGAGTTAAATGATCACTAATTGTGTTAATTTGTGTTAGTTTCCTTGTATATTCTTGATATCTTGAGCTTGAATTTGATTGTTAGAGCTTTAGTGGAATTGGAACCTATTGAGCACTCTTTTGATTAATATTGACAAGTTTTAATGAAATGATCTTGGAATTATTACTCACTTGATATTTCATGCTTGATAGGTGGTTGAATCCCTTGATTCATGAAGAGTTTGAAGAATGGAGATAAAACTTTGAAGAAAAGAAGTGGAGAAAAGGAAGAGTGGGAAAGCTCAAGAAAGATCATTGAATTGAGGGAGCAAGATAGGAATCCAAGAAGTCAAGTATTGGTTGCATTTTGATGAAGAAAAAGTGTTTAAATGAAAGCCATATACTATGCCTCGGCCTCCAAAACCATGCCTCGGCATAGTATATCAGTTTTGGAAGAATTCTGGCAGGAGGCCGTGGCATCCTCTTCTGAGGCCGCGGCATCATGCTGCGATTTTGTATTCTGTGCACCAGGAGGCTGAGGCATCCTGGAAGCAGGCCGCGACATCTTGTTAAAATTTTGCTACGTCGTTTTGGCTCCAAAAAGAGGAACTTTAATGAGCTAGGGCATCCATTTCGGGGGAGATTCATTCTCTAACACTACCTAGACATTTTCTGAGCTTGAGCAGCTGTGGAGGACCTCAAGAAACCTAGGGAAACTTGATTTGGAGAGGAGGCAACAAGGAAGTTCTTGGAGATTTGCTTGCTTTTCACCATTGGAGCTAGTTTGTGCTTCATCTTCTTCATCATTTCTCTTTAGTTTCTTTTGGGGTTTTCTCATTCTCTTTGTTTTGGCTTAATGAATGTATTGTTTGGTTTGATTGATTACTCCCAAATGTTGAACATGAGCTAAATTTGTTTCTAGGATTGTAACTCCTATTGATATGTAGCTTGGATTATTGAATATTTGTTTACCCATTTCAATGTTATAAGAGATTTTTATCCATTCTTATGTTTCATGCTATTGATTGTTTGGCCACCAATTGGTAGATATTTAGGTTTGATTTGAACTTGGGAAAGGGAAATTGAACCTAGAATTAGAATAGGTGACACATGAACTTCCAACCCTAGGGTTGCATTTGGGGGTTTTGTTCTAAGACATAGGGATATGCTTAGGACCATGTGTAATCTTGCATAGAACTTGTTCGATATAATGCTTCTTTGTTAATTGATTCTAATAGGGATATTATGTGTTAATTAAGAGGGAAAGAACATATCGCCATTGGGAGTTCTAGATTAATTCTTCAACTAACATTGATTGGGCTAATGGTATGATTTAATCCAAGTGAAATATCAAGAAGGGTTACAATCAATTATTGATATGAGCCATTGGGAGAATTTGATACTTTGTCAATTCTATTACTTGCTTATTTTTTATTCCAAGTTAGATTGCTCTAAATTTTATTCTTTTTAAATCAATTATTGTTGTTTGGATATTAGTAGGGCTTCCTATACTAATACTTAGTTGGAAAATTAGTTCTAGTCCTCGTGGGTTCAACTCATACTTTTCACTCTATTACTTGAGCGACGTGTATACTTGCACGAATTTTCTCATCAATAACTCATAATCAAGTGAAAGAATTAAATTGGATAATAACACTTAAGAGGACCACGGTTTTGAAGGGTTGTTTAACCTAAAACTTTCATAATTGACCAAAGCTTAAGACTTTGAAATGTGAGGATCCATAATATGGACTTATGGTAATTGATGAACCATAGATATAAATTGATGTGGAGAATTGATTTGATGTTATTGTGGACCCTATGTGGGCTAAGTACTTGTTGACTGTGTACTTGAGAAATGATTATATATGTCATTATGGTATGCTCATGATGAATGCATCATTGATGAACATGTGTGATGTACATGGTGTCGTCATGCATATATGTTGTCCGGTGGACATTGTTGGAAAGGCCATGTTGCCTAAGAGTTTGAATAACACCTATGTGCGGGTGCGAATATACTAGCGTAGGGTCATAGTGGTTGGCCCTGGGGGCGTCGGGGTGCGGGTTTCTCACAATGGACAGTGGTAGCTCCACTGAGTCCCTGGGATAGACCGATGCAAACGCACCGATGATTCGGACAAAGACGCTGTCCTATATCGTGATCAATTATTGAGGTGTCATATATGAGCCATTTTTGCACAAATATTTTTATGTGATGAGCACACTATTTTAAGGCCGATGGTATACTGACATTACTCCTTAATCATTCACTCCGAAAATGTTTATATCTAGCTACATGGAGTAGGAATTTTGGTACCATTTACATTGTGAACTATCAGTCTCATAATTCATTGAGCATGCACATTTATAACTGTGGAATAATACCTGTTCTTATTACTGTAAAAATTATTTGACTTGTTTACTGTTGATAATTCTTCTGTTGTTTAATATTATTTACTTTTACTGTTAATTTTAATTATCACTGTGTTTATATGTAGGCATCCAACACCGTTTTGTTTTCTTGCTGCCATTTTGGTACTGAAAGCTGGGTGTCTCACCTCTTTTTGTATTTTTCTTATTTTTTGTATTTCTGTCGAATTGTGTACTTCTGAGAAGACGTTCGTGAGGAAGACAAGGAAACCCCTGAGTTTCTGGGTTTCTGGCCACATTATGACTAGAGCTGCTGAGGATGTCGTCACACCCACGCTGCTTTTTGGGATACGTGAAGTTGACCTTCCATGGAGGATCATCCTGCTGGCACTTACATGTGGAGACGGACCGCTGTGTCTATCGCAGAGAGCTGACGATGTCTTTGTCTTGGGGTCATTACGACGCCCCCGTGTTTGATTTTTCAGCTTTTGTTATTTTAGAATTTCACCTACTCATGAGGGATATGTGGACGGATATGTTCTACATCCCTCAAGAGGATTCTTTCCTCTTCACTGCTCGGGCTTCTGCCCGAAACTCGGTCACTCCAATGGCAATCTCATCGGATAAAGATGACCCTAAGGAGGACCCGACTACGGTCCCTTCTTGTCAGTCGTAGGGGCTGATACTGTTGGTGGCTACTGATGGCTAACTGTTTATCTTTTTGAGGAAGTCTGATGTTTTGCTATTTAATGGGTGTATATTTGTATTTCTTGGGGTGGGTACATCTATTTTGCTTTTTTGTAAATCATAATATAAGTAAACAGGCTGATGCATATAATATATATATAATATGAATGTATGAATTTCAATATTGTGTTGATTTTACTGCATTTGTAATTATTGCTATCTTTTTACCGTTATTTAATCAATAAAAAAAATGTGTACACATATCTCAATATTCGATCATTTTACAATCCAAGAATGCAAATTATTTAATTAAGTATTATTGACGAGCCAGGTCTTAATTAATCAAAGTAATTATTATTTTCGCAAATTTTTATTTCGTTTCTTTACATTATGGTGCGACGTCCCTTCTTCGCAGCATTAAGAAAAAAAGGGCGTTACAAAGACCGTGACAGAAATCTGTAGCTTCGTAGGATTAGCCGGATACTACCAAAGATCCATTGAAGGATTTTCCAAGATAGCGGGACCTCTTACTCAGCTGACGAGGAAAAATCAAACTTTCATGTGGACGGACGCATGTGAGGAAAGTTTCCAAGAATTAAAGAAGCGACTGACGTCTACACCAGTGTTGATTTTGTTTGACCCTAATGAACCATTTGAAGTGTTTTGTGATGTTTCCTATCAAGGATTAGGATGTGTACTCATGCAATATAAGAAGGTCGTAGCCTATACTTCAAAACAACTGAGAGTGCATGAGAAGAACTACCCAACGCATGACTTGGAATGAGTCACAGTGGTGTTTGCTCTGAAAATATGGAGACATTTTCTATATAGAGCAACGTTCAACGTCTTCAGTAACCATAAGAGTCTGAAGTACCTGTTTGAGCAAAAAGAACTAAACATGAGACATAAGAGATGACTAGAGTTTTTAAAAGATTATGACTTCCAACTTCAATACTATCCTGGAAAAAAGAACATTGTAGCAGACGCCTTGAGTCGAAAGATGCTTAGTGTTTCTGTTATAATGGTTAAGGAAAAGGAGTTAATCAAGCAATTCAGAAATATATGGTTATCATTGGAAATGACGCCATAAAAAGTTTGTCTAAGTATAGTTACTATTTCGAATGATCTAATGGAAGAGATTCGAGAGAAGCAAAAGAGTGACCAGTTTTTGCAAGATGAAAGAGAATTGATAAAGCAAGGCTTGGTGTCAACAGTTGAGGAAAGATTTGATGAGATTCTGATGTTCAAAGGTAGAATATGTGTACCTGATGACCCAGAGCTTAGGAGGTTAATTCTCAAAGAAGCCCACATAAGCAAGTTAAGTATGCATCCTGGAATGACCAAGATGTATCAAGATCTGAGACAGATGTATTGGTGGCATGGAATGAAAAGAGGCGTTGCCAAGTATATGTCATCTTGCTTAGTTTGTCAGAAGGCTAAGGTTGAACACCAGAGACCTTTCGGAATGTTATAACCTTTGACTATTCTGCAATGGATTTCGTGACTGGATTGCCAAAGACCCGAAGATGATGTGATTCAATATGGGTAATTGTTGATCGGCTTACTAAGTCTGCACACTTCTTACCGATTAACATAAGGTACTCGATGGAAAGGTTGACCTAACTGTATATTTGAGAGATTGTTAGACTTCATGGTGTACTTTCCAACATCATTTCTGATAGATATCTGAGGTTCATATCAAGGTTTTAGAAAAGTCTACAAGCAGCTATGGGAACAAAGCTTTGTTTGAGTTCTACATATCATCCGCAAATGAATGGACAGTCTGAGAGAACAATTCAATCTTTAGAAGATCTGTTAAGAGCTTGTGTTTTGGAACAAAAAGGAAGTTGGGATGAAGTCTTACCCTTGATCGAATTCACTTACAACAACAATTTTCACTCAAGTATAGGGATGACACCCTATGAAGCCCTGTATGGACGACGTTGTAGAACTCCTTTGTGTTGGTACCAAGACGGAGACCATCTCACATTGGAACCCGATCTTGTACAATAGACGATAGAAAAGATTAAGGTGATTCAGGAAAAGATGAGGACAACTCAAAGTAGGTAGAAGAGCTATGCAGACAAGAGACGAAAGCCTCTAGAGTTCAAGAAAGGGGATTATGTGTTTCTGAGGGTTACACCTATGATGGGCGTTGGAAGAGTTATTAAGTCCAGAAAACTCACTTCTAAATTCATCGGACCTTATTAAATCCTGCATCGTATAGGTCTAGTAGCCTACCAAATAGCTTTACCACCTTTTCTTTCTAACTTACATAATGTCTTTCATATGTCACAATTACGAAAATACATTCCTGATCCAAATCATGTCATTGAACCGGATACTGTACAATTAAAAGAGAATTTGACTTATGAAACACTTCCTATCAAGATTGAAGATAGAAGGGTGAAACAACTCCGAGGCAAAGAGATCACATTGGTGAAGATAATTTGGAATGACATCAATGGAGATGCAACGTGGGAGTTGGAGGACAAAATAAAGGAACAATATCTATAACTGTTCTAAGGTATGAAAATTTTGATGACGAAATTTCTTTTTAAAAAGGGAGAGTTGTAATACCCCAAAAATTATTTATTTTATGATAAATATTCATTTTATAATATTTGCGATTTTTAAAAATTTTTATGGAATTATTTGAATTACTTGATTATTTTAATATTTTTCTCGATTTGCATGCGCACTAAGCGGAATCGGGAAAATGAAATATTTTTTCCGAGGTCGAAAAACTTTGAACTGTGGAAACATCGACGGGGGATCTTACTAAACCTGAGGTCAGACACAGTTTACGAGGTTTATATTTTTCGAGATTTTATTTGATAAATAAAATCACGGTATGCTTTATTATCCGTTGAATAATAAATACTAGTTTTGTTAACTGTAACTTTTGTCCACTGATAATAACCTTACTACATTATTAGTCATCCTCTAGAGAACATTTTAATGATACCACAATGATAACATCATCACCATGACATCATCTTTGACTTTTCAAAAAGTTAAAATTTAGTTTGTTGGAGAAGCTTAGAAGAAGCTTCCAAGCAATTTCCTATTGGCTTATTGGAGAAGCCAATTTCCCTCTCTCCTTTGTGAAGCTACACGGCCAAGGGGGGAAAAGGTGACCAAAGTACAACATTTTCATTTTACTTTTACATTTCAAAAACCTTACTATCACTTTCTCTCTCTACCTTTTTCTTCTTTCATTTTCTCTTCACATTTTCTCTCTTCTTCTTCTCCTCTCCTACCTCACGGCCTCACCCTATCTCCATACCTCCATGATTGCAAAAATTTCAGGTAACCACATTTTCTTAAACTCCATCACATTCTAAACACCTTTCTAGTTGAAATCATTTCCTAAAGCTTCCATCTTCCTTATTTTTCTTCAAGCTTTAGATTTGAAGTTTTTGAGGTAAAGTCTTGATCTTCATTTTCTCTTCTACTTTTCATGTTCATGGTCTTCTCCATGACCATAGATTTTTCTTTTCAAAGCTTGGAATGTTGATTCTTTTGAGATGAAAATCTTAGGGTTTTGTTGGAGGCTTGGACAAAATCTTCAAGGACCATCAAGGAGACATTTTTCTTGTCATTTTCTTTAGTAAGAGGGAGAACATTCTCATCAACTACTCATGGTGGTGGGGGGACGATTTGTGTGTTGAAAATGGAGAATCTATGTGTGGATTTCTCCTCTTGATTGGTTATTTTTCAATTATTTATAACTACGTGATTTGTATGGTGTTATTGTTAATGTTTTGATATTATGTGTTGTTGATGGATTGTGATTGTTGTATGGTGTGATTTATGTGTGGATGACAAAGAGCACTTTGTCTTTTGGAGGTGAAGCTCACGACCTTGTGGCCTTAAATGGGGAACCAAAATGAAATCTTTGTATAAACATGGAACTTGATGAACTAATTAATGAAAGAACGGAAATTTTGGAGCCTTGAGACCTTAGGGGAGGCCACGACCAAGAGGAAGAAAATTAGAAAAATTTATGACTAAATTGGTAATGAATTGGAACTTAGAAGTTTAAGTGAAAAATGAATTGATTGAGGAATTAAAACAATGTATTAAGAAGATGAATATTGAGTCCCATGAATTTTGGGCTCACGGCCATTTAGGGTAATCAAGAGGAAAATTTGTAATAAAAGTGAAACTTGAATAACAAAGTGACTAGATAATAAATTGAGAATTCATAAAATGGAAAAAATATATATACAAGAAGTAGAACCTTAACATAAAACTATGATGGACTTCGGTCTTTGAAAGAAAATGAGTGTAAGTGGGGTTTGGGAATCATAAGACTTTAATTAAATAAACTTTCTTGATAATAAAGATAAGCACTAACTAAACTAGAGAAATGAGTATTAATGAAAGAAAGCAAGAGAGCTTATTAAGGAAATTCTTATAATGAAGTGATAATGGATGTCTATGTAATTGAGAGTGAATGATAATGCTATTATCGTGCCCGTAAGTGGAATCTTAAATTATTGATAAGTGTTATGAACTATAATGGTGTATAATCATGGATTGCATGACATGGATGATATCATGTATGTATATGTGCATTGAGGCATTCATCATACCTTATAAAGTCATGTGGTCAGTTGTATGACTGTATGTGTCTAGGAGTTGAATTACAACTTCATGCGGGTGCAATGGGCCTAGTGTAGGTCTTTATTGACCTTGGGGACGTCGGGGTCTAGGGTGTCCACAATGGCCAACAGGTAGCTCCCTTGGGTTGTGGATTAGACTAAGACACTCACCCCAATCAGGATCTGGTATAGAATGTCTTGTATAAAGCCTTGTTGCGCAAATATTGATTTTATTGAAAACACTTAATTTATGGCTGACGAGATACAGACATATCTTTCGATCATTCTCTCTTAAATATTTGTTTAGCTCCATTGAGTAGGAATTGAGTACATGGTGTACATGTATAGGGAGTTTGCATACCTCATGACATTTCATATATGTTTGATTAATTGATATTGAATGACTTATTGAACTGTTAGGTTACTAATGTAATCCCTGTTATTGATATTTGATATTGTTGATTCCTGTATTTGGATGGTATTTCTGTCCGTATTGTCTCTACACTACCTGTTGATAATGATGCCAGATTTCTCACCTTTTAGTTGTGTTGTGTTATTTTGCTGTATATTCTGATTTATTAAAGACCGAGAAGGAATTGAAGAAGAATTACCCCCATCTTTGATTGGTGATAGCTGTTGTACTAAGATGACGTCAAGACTGCATATTTTAGGTTATGTTCGCATGTACTTTCATGGTTGGGTAGACGTTTGGTCAGTTAACTTGGCTAATGAGAGGGTTACCAACACTGGGGAACTGACATTAACTTTTCATGGGGATCTTCGTGAGGCCCCTGTTTTATTTTTTTTTTCTGTATCTGTTTAGTTAGTGTTTAACATACCTATCCGGGAATGGTAAAGTAACTTCCACTATACTCCTTATGAGGACAACATAGTGTTCTCTGGGTGGATGCCTGTCCATCAGGGTGTACCTCCTATTGTGGTCATTTCTTCCGAGGGATCGGAAGAGGATCCTTCTGAGGACTATGGTTTAGGTTTGTAAAACTTAGGTTGGTCGTGTCTTTTTGCTAGTCAGTCTTTCCTGATCATCTGTATATTGAGTACGTATATGTATTTTGAGCATCATTCTTTTTGTAAGTATTTTGGGGGTACAGATATGTATATGATCCATACGAACTAGCTGAAATGAATATTTTTGTATATGCAATATATATATATATATATATATATATATATATATATATATATATATATATATATATATATATATATATATGTTTTATAATCTATTTACTTGTTTGATCTGTTAGTTGCAAGTAAAAGAGTATTTTACATCAAATATTATAATTTTAATAATTTCTAATTTTATAACTTGGGTTGAATTTGTTTCATATTCTGCGTTAATTGATTAATTTTGGATTCGTAAAGTTGTGACGTCCTCTTCTTTCCAAAGGGGAAAAGGGCGTTACAATGTCACTATGGATACAAGTGATTGGAGAGCTCAACTGTAGTTTGATTCATACCAAAGGATTGTCAACAAGATGTTGTCAATTTTTAATATTGTTGATAGGTAAAAACTAAAATTTGTTGGGTTCTTTACTTATTTTTTTAATTAAAAAAAACCAAGCCTTTTATCATAATTGCTATATATTTGAAAATCTTAATGCAATTAATCTACTTAATATAGCTTTATCTTGTATTTTTAATTTAATTGCATGCATTGCATTTTTTATGTCGTATTTGGACAATCAAATGTAAGAAACATTTAACTTAAAGAAGAAGGGTGATGCTAGTTGTTGTCGTAAACACTTCAAAGTTGCTTTTCCTAGGGTGTCTACATTGAATAACTTAAATTGAAATAACTTGTGTAGAATATTTTGCATAATAGAATGATGGGTTTTCTATTGAATCTTGCTGAAAGTACATTAATAAACTACCTACAATCTTGTATGTTATGTTTCTCAATCTTTTACTATGAAGATAATTATTCTGATCCAAACATGTGTAACCAAGATTTGCTCTTCCACCAGCTTGTCTTCTCATTAGTTCAAATGAGGCCCTTTGTTTAATGCCTAAATCATCTGTCAAATCAATCTCACAAGCTTGAACCTGAGACAATTTTAATTAAGATGTTAGCAAGTGAGTTATCTCTGGATATGCAAAAGATGGTTACGCTCATCAACAAAATCATGAATTTGATACTTCCCAATCTCTTTCATGTATTTAAATCCTAATCATACAAGATAGTTAGTTCTTGTTTCAAGGTTAGGATTAACCATTAAATAATCTCTTTTATTTGCACTATGAATACTCTTTTTGTTAAATACATATGTAATTGTCAAAATCCTTGCATCTTTGGTTTTGTTAAAATACAACTTTTGAATATTTAATCCAATTTTACCATCCTAATCAATTAAAAATCTTGATGCCTCATCTAAAGTATTGAGTGTCTTGCCTATTCTAGGCCACCATTCAAGTTTTGTATTCATGCATGGAGCATTTGGTGCAATAATAGAATCATTTGCAACCTAAAATGGGAAAAAATAAATATAAAGATAAAAAATCTGACAAAAACATAAATAGCAAAACTTGATATCATTTGGTGTAGATTTACTTATTAGCATTTGAATGTTCTTTCAACGATGAACAATGCACAGAGTTAGCCATGGAGTACGTTTGAGAGTGAAAGGAAATTAACAAGAAATTGTCAAGTATATTTGGATTGCATTACAATTTTTCTTTCAACCATGGACGATGAACAGGACATGAAAAAACCTACAAGAACAATAAACAAGTCAAGCCTCATCTCTTGTTAAGATTTCATTAAACTTTTCCTTTTAAGGAATGCTCCATCTAAACTATCAAATTAACCACTTGGAATTCATTGAAGTATAGCAATATTTCCTAATGTAATGTTTTTTTCTAAAAAAAAAAACAAGAGTAACACATTCTCCTTTAGGCTTTACCTAAAAAATTGACACCACGAGTTCATCAAAAGGCATTGATTTTCACAATAAATAAGGCTAGACTTGGAGCAGAAAAATGGCATGGAAAGCAAGACATTAACAAAGAGAAGTTGAAGAATCTTTACTTACCCACCCAACGAGGTATAACAACTTCAGCAATAAGGAGGATCTTGACTCTTGAGAAGATTTCCAAACCTAGAAAGTGACAAAAGGTGTTGTTGAATCTGGTCAGCTTTATAAGCTTTCAAGTTGTTCATTCTCTTAGCTAGATATGAAGGTGAAGGAATGGTTCAAAAACATAGATTAGTAGTTGTGGTCCTTCGATATTGAGTTAGCTATAGACTAAATTTGAGAGTGAAAAAAAATTAGATTACATATAAATCTGACCTAGGAGATATAAGAAAACCTATAAGAAGTCTACACCAATTCTTTAATATTTAGACAAGTTAATTTTTAGGCAATGAAGTGGAAAGAGAACAATATACTTGGGTTATGATAGAAGTCTTGCAATTGGAAATGATTTCCTTGGGTCAATATAAGACTTGTTTCCAGTTGAATATAAAGAATCAACAATCCTTTCCATCATTTTAATTGAAAAGTATTGTAATTTACCAATTGAAGCAAAAAAATCACATCCCATTTCAAAAAATGACACGATAAAAAGGAAAAAAAAAAGAGAGGAATGAGCATGTTAAAAGGAAAAATGAGAATAACTCACAACATCATTGACGGGGCTAAATATTTCATAAACTTTGCCCATTTGGGTCATGTTCTGCTGATATATAAGGGCATTAAAGAAAGGCACTTTCTCATTTATAAGCTTTGTGACTGCATCTCCCTCACATGCATGTAGAAATGTTGACACCTCTGCATACATCAAAGAAATAATTAAAAAAAATTATCAATTTGTAAACAATTCTTAAAGAAACTTGTGTTGTTTACTTGAAACTTCTCAAACAAAAAAAAAACCAAAATTCAAGTCATCATCTACATAAACTAAAAGCACAAGACATTTGGATCTTCAAAAGTTATCGTGTAACACTCATCGTAGGGTAACACACTTTATATTAATTACTACCGAATTACTTCCCAAGTTATAAAATAATGTTACATATTAAAATACGAGTTGTAAAATTTCTTGATATCGATAAGATAAACTTAGCAGAAAATAAAATATTAAACATCATCATAAATAATTTACATCATATACAATACATAAGTACTTTCAAACTTATTTATATACAGACCAATTTCTTAAAAGTATTTAAATATTTCTACATTATCATACTGGCCCAAGTACACCTAGACAACAGAACCCTCAGACAGGTTCTCCTCGGGATCAGCCTCAGATTCCTCAGAAGGTAGGAATCCTGGTTGACGTGTCGTCCTAGGGACAGGTGTCCGAGCAGACGATACAATGCTGATCTCATATGGGACTTAGTAACGACCGCCCCAATATTACAGAATAGATAAAGGAAATTCTACATGTACATATATCGTAAGAGAAAAGAAAGGATCTCCATGAAAGATCATACTCATATTAACTGTCAAATGACCCTGATAGATAAGTCTTTCCTCATTGGAACTAATGCACCAGGCAATAGCTCTTCCATGAAATTGCAATCTCACATACCCAAAGAAACTTGATCGGGTTGCCATCAAATAATAACTCAGCCTCCTCAGTAGGAATCTGCTCTTCTCTGCCCTCTTGCTCAATACCTTGCTTAGCGTCTTTACCAAATATAAATACAATACAAGAATAGGCATACAAAGAGGTGAGATTATCTATGCCAATACCAACATGGTAGCATGGAGATAGCAAGTACAACATACAGATACATCACATAATAGTACATGTATAACAAACAATAAATATAATCATTTCATCCAACAATCCTCAATATTTGACAGATAAAATATCTCAAAGATATACAAATATGTTCAAGTTATGCATATGATCATTGACTCATTTTCTTACTCCATGGAGCTAAAACTTAAGTTGGAGAGATTAATCTAAAAGATCAGTCTGTACCAACATGTCTCAGACCACGTGCCATAATTCTCATAAGTGTTTACACATATAGCATATACACGACACTCTTTACCAGATCTTGATTAAAAATAATGTCTCGGTCCAGATTGTCAGTGTGTTGCATCGGTTTAATCCACGGTACAGAAGAGCTACCAACTGCCCATTGTGGAAAACCCGCACCCCGACGCCCCCAAGGTCAACAAGTGACCTACACTACGCATATCGTATCCATTCAAGAGGTGTAAGTTTCTCCTAAGCCATTAGCCTTAACATTGTCCATCAGACTTTTTTCCAATGCATGCTCAATGCACACAAGTCATTCTCAGTCCAAATTCATAATTTCATATACAGGGTCCACACATTCGCCCAACAGTATCTTTACTATATTTTCAATCGCGTAAAATTTTCACAATCGCGCAAGATTTTTGTCGCGTTTTCAAATCGCGTATTGATTTTTCAATGTTTTTTCAATCGTGTGAAAATATTTCAATGTTTTCCAAATCGCATAGCGATTTTTCGACATTTTTGAAATCACATAACTTAAAAATCACATTTTTAAGTTACGTAAAGCATTTTTCACCATTTTTCAATTACATAAAATATTTCTCAACCTTCTAAACCTCATTTTAGATTTTCTAAAAATTTATATAATTTCTTACTTTACTTTTCCATGTTTTCTCACTTAAAATTTCCTAACGCGCTCAAAAACTCAATGAGTGAGCTATACGTTAGTAAATTTCAAGTCACTAACGTAATCACTATAATAATTAGATCAATTCTAAAAATTAGTTCTCTTTAAATAAGTTAAGGTTCAAACACTTTCAACCTCTCTTTTTCTTTCATAAATGAAATTTTCATTTCAAAATAACAAAGTGTTTTGTTTCCATTTCTTAAATCATTGTACTTAATCAACTAATTTACCACTTTAAAATCATATTTTTGCATAAAACCAAGTCCTTTCAAGCTTTTAAAACTGTGGGATACATGACCTTTGGAATAAACATATCTTTTCTTTTCCTTTCCTTCCTAAGCATCCAATTTTATCATTCATGAAAATCTTAACTTGGAAACACCTATTTTGAGGTGTTGAGGCCGTAAGCCTCATGGTCTTTGGAACCAAAATTGGTTTTCCTTTCCATCATCAATCATAGCATACATGTATAAAATCAACATATCATATAATCAAGCATACCATAAAGCAATAAAATTCACATAAAGCATATAAACACAAATAAATAATTTAAAGCACATAAACACCCAATAAATTAATTACACAATAATGATATGAACCCTCACATGGATTCACCATCCATCACAAACAATTTCATCTCTCACCATCATACTTAGTTAGTGAGATAAATCTCCTTCTTACCTTAAGGAAGATCAAACTCTTCTTGGATCCTTCTCCTAGGGATTTCGTGTGGCTCCAAGAAATATCCTATTAAGCTTAAACAAATTTACAAAGTCATAAACTATGGTTGAAAAAGAAAAATCATGGATCAATCATGGTTTTAGAACTTAAGAATCATCTTGAAAACAAGAAACAAGGATCTTTACCTTGTAGGATAGAAACTTCAAGCTTGGATTTCAAGCACTAGATGGATGATTTAGAAGAAACTTACAACATGAAAGATGTTTAGAATATGATTTAGGTTTAAGAAGTGGGATTAGATAAAATTATGGAAGGTTAGATGTTGTTAAATGGTGTGGCTGCCGAGAGCTTCTCAAAGAAGAGAAAATGGAGTTTTTGTGTTTTCTTGGAAGAAAGAGAATGGAGAGAAAAGCTTCATTGATGAGAATGATGAAGATGAAATGATTTTGGTCTCCTTTGTCTTAGTGTTAGCTGTGAGAGTGTAGGGAGTAAATGGGAAGTTTTTTTATTTACTATTGGATCATTATGGAGGCTAGGATATTTAACAAGGAGATAAGCTTAAAATTTTGAGCCTTGAACCTTCCTTGAAAACCAAGTGGCCGTGGAAGTGTAATGAGAAACACTAACTAAGTTTGGCTCCATTTAGTTACCTTGTGAAGCTTTGGCAAACCTAGTTAGCTTACTTAGTTCATTAGCCAACTATCTAGTTACGTAGGTTATAGTCATTGATTCTTGAACATTGGAGAACTTTCTTGTAACTAAGAGTAACTAAGAATCCTAATGGTTAGTAACTAAGTTTGTCTCCATTTGATTACTTCCTAAGCTTTTAGAATAACTTAGTTAGATTTTCTAGTTTCTTTTTAACTAGTCCAACCACTAAATTTGACCATTTTCCATTGGTTTAGAAAATGTCAAGCCATTAATGTTGACTTCATTTTCATTGGTTCACTATCAGTAAGTCTTAAGACTTTACCGATTCCTATTGTTCACTGGACAGAAGCTGCTGCTCATAAGTCAGTAGGTATTGTCCATTGGATAATAAAATAATAATAAAAATATATAATATTTTTATTTCACAGATAAATTCTAAAAATTAAAAGATTATGACACGCATCTCTCAGAATTGGGTTTAGTAAAATCCCCAAGCTCCGAATAAATACTTAAAGATTTTTCCCGGCCAAAAAATTATTATTTTTCTATCCCAGAGTAAATCATACAAAACAATCAAATACAGTCATAGAACTGTCAAAATAATTTTACAGCACACATAATTCACAAAACAGTACAATTATGTTATTACTGTAAAATAGCTAAATTTCGGGGTATTACATATTGTGCAATAGAACTCAAAATATCTCTATACTCTTAAAATGGTAGAAACAATTGACCTATGACTTTGGTAGGTGGGCTTTTGTTGCAAAATTTGCCTCCACCACTACACTCCTTGCCAAGATGGCCGCCTCTTTTGCCAGCCACGTCAGCCACTGTTTAGGCCTCACCTAAATCTGTCACCATTGCCACTGCCTCTTGGGGGTCTCATTGTTTGATAATGGCAATCAGAGAGTGTGCAAGCTCCAACAGTTGACTGGCGACAAAAAGTAGCATTGTACCTTTTGCAAGTTTAAGGTTTTGGAGCTGCATAGGGTTTTGAATGGTTTTCTTGAAATAACTAATCTTACCTTTAGGTCCAAACAATACTTAGAATTTAGCCCTTAGTTGGTGGTGAAGTTGGCATTAATACAAGAAGGGGGTTGAATTATGTTGCTTTTCACCTGAAAATATCATACTTCTCACACTTTTCTCAAGTTTATCAAACTTGGAGATGAGAAGATTGCTATAAAGTACATAGGCTAAGTGAGAGAATTCAATAATATAAGAGAACAAGGCTAAAAAATAGGGTGAGAGAGTTCGTGAGAAGGTTCACTAGTTGAGTTAAGCTGAACTCTCTTATAATTTCAAAGTTTAACAAAGTCTGCTTCTGAGGTTAATATCTTGAAGTATCAACACTTAATCTTTGAAAAACCTTTCTTAGAAACAAGAATGAATTTCAGAATACAGAATCAAACCTTATAATGAGAAGATTCTTGTTTAGTACACTTTAACTCAAAAACCATTTTAGTTCTTACATAGTAAACTTTAAGTATCTTAGGTTCAGTATCATAATAGATCTAAATGAGTTAAAGTAAAGGATGAGGAGAAGGACACAAGGAATGATTTTGGTTCACCCCTAAACCACTTAGGACTACGTCCAGTACTTAGCAAATACTATGATTTTTACTATGTAAAGAGTATTCTTTATTACTAAGCCTCTCCAGGCTCTTACACTTGAGTATTCTTTTCCCTCAGCCTCCATAGGCGTGAAACAACAAGCATTCTTTTTCCTCAGCCTCTCCAGGTGTAAATAACAAGCTTAGCTAAGCTTCTAAGTGGCTTGTACAACCCACAAGCTCACTACCAACACACAATAATTAAAGTTAGTTTGAAGTATTTAATACAAGTGGGCAGGTCTCGAAATCACTCAAAGAGTGTATTAACACAGTTTAGTAAGGCCTACAACACACCTACTTAAGATTTCAAAACTTTAAGAATAAAGTAGATAGAGGTGAGAGAGTTATTCTTTGTGTCTGCAACTCTAATTTTTCTCAGATCATTAACATTCTCTCTCCCTTTCAAGCTTAGGACCTTTTATACCCTTCGAAAAGTAACTATTGAAGGCTCCCAACGATTACTTGTCCTTCTTGTGGTAAGTAACCGTTATTTTGTTCTGTTTTGTTGAGTTAACATGGTCACTTAAGTTCTTACACAAGAACTCTCACAAGGTTCATCACAACTGACTTTCTCAACAACTTTCTCAAGCTTGATCTTTCATAAATCTTCTTGTTCTTTCATTCCATCATCATTTTCATATTTCATCTTGATATCTTGAATGATGGTAGCTTTGTTTTGATCTCTGGTTTGCTCTTAGGCTGGTCCTTATGGAGATTCTTTATGCTCTTGAACTTTCTCACAACCTTCTTCAGGTGAACTCCTTCAAGTTCTTCAGGAACTCTCTCAAGATGCACCTTGAACTTTCTCAAGTTAGATTTTGATCCTCTTACACTTTTTTAATCAAGCAGAAAGTTTCCTTATAATTTATTTAGTCCTAAAAAAGTTATTACTAACAAGCAAACTCCACAAATATCATGTTAGCACAGTTAAGATACTTAAGAGTAAATATTCATAATTTTCAATGTAGTTATTATCATCAAAACCTAACTTGCAAACTTAGCCATAAAGGGGCTTTAAAGGTTACAACCTCTCCCTTTTTTATGATGACAAATTATTTTGAAAATTTTGAAAACTTTGAAGTGAGCTTGTAAGGATTAATAGTCATTCTGCTACTTAAGGTGAGAAAGTTTAGACGAATTCCCCCTCAACTCAACACTCTTTTTCAATTGTTAGCAGAAAAATAATTCTCAATTCCAAAATAGCAAATATAGACTAAAGAATGAAATTTCATAATAAATAAATACTATTCATTCATTCAAAATGGTTATTACAAAATCAGTTCAAGATTCAAAGTACAAAGACATAAACTTTCTCAACATAGACTAATACAAACTCCCCCTAAGATTATGCTAAACAAAAACTAAAAATTTTCATGTTTCCTATCTCTTCTTTTTGGCATCAGCAAAAATAGGGGTAGAACAAGTCATTGTTGAGTCCTAAAGTTGTTGAGATACAGATTGGTTAGAAGAAGATGAAGAAGAGGTAAACTCAGGAACTTGAGAGTGTGAGGGATAAGGGTAGCACTCCTTCCTGGTAGTGGTAGGTATGACTTCGTCTTTCATATTCTTCAATATCCACTCCTTAAACATTAAAAACCTATCCATGAAATTGTGCAAGGTGGAGTGGAGTTCCCTTTTATCAGCATTAAGTTGCCTCACCCTCTTTCTCAACTTCTTATTTTCAGCCCTCAGTAGATTATTGATAACTCCATAAAATGTAGTTATTTGCGCCCTTATGCTTAGGCATGATTGGAAGACTTTAACCTCATTTTTTACTCAAATTCTTGTTGATGTATTCCTCTCTAATCTTGCTAAAATCATTTCTATTCTTTGTTAGGTTAAGTTGATTTACACTTGTAATTAATTAGGCAACTTCTCAGCATTGGGGGAAGAAGCTTAGAAAGCATTCCAGCTTATCGCGCCATGGCACATGGTGTAGTACACATCAGCGTCTTGGTCTCTGCCTGCCGCGTATACTGAAGATAGAGACTAGAGCATCGCGGCACAAAGGAACTCACGCCGCAGCACGCTTTTGTCTGCACTAGTTCCATTTAACCACGTGGCACTCATGCCGCGGCGCAATAATAGTCATGTCGCGGTGTAAGTTTGTAGGTTTCATCTATAAATACTGTTTCATCAGATATTTTGAAAGAGTTAGGTGGGAGAAGACAGAGAATGCAACAAGTACCAGTTTTTCATCATTTTAGAGAGCTTTGAAGGGATTTAGAGGGGAAATCAACATCATCCAAGGAAGATCAAGCATCCCAAGATCACATTATAATGTTTTCCCTCTTTTCTCTTTATTATCTCTTTTTCTAGGTCATGGGCATAGAATCTCTCTTGAGATTTTCGTGTTTCATGGATAACTAAGCTGTTTTTAGGAATTCATTTGGATCCTTCTATGCACATTAGTGAATTTGGAACCTTTTAAGTTTATACTGATGATTGGTTTTGTTCATTCATGTTTCTTTTAATGCTTATAGATGTTTGGCCAACATTTATTGTGTTTTGATAAAATCTTTTGAACTAGACGTAGGGATCTGGATTTTAGATCATGGATGTGGGTGATGCATGTTTAATTTCATTCTAATGGTGGGATGAATTAATTTGTTAATGGGATAGACATATATCTATTAGTTATGTATAACAATTGTTAAGAATTAACCTTAATGCAGGAAGTTTGCTCTAGTTCTCATGGAGACATAGTGAGCTAGGTAAATGACATAGGGTTAAATGACCTAGACATAGGCTTTTAGCTAATGTAGTTTCTTAAGCTAACAAAACTAGCCATCATTGTTGCTTAAAATAGTTGCAAGTTTCCAAGTAAAGTAGTTTGTGAAGAAGGAGTCCGAATGCTCTCATTACTATCTTTTACTCCTGGTTTATCGTCTTTTAGTCTTTACATTGGCTACACACTCTTTTTCCAATTTATATGTGCTTGAATAGAATTCATTAAGCTATTAGTTAATATTTGGCATTAGATATCATTCATTATCCCAGTGGAAACGAACTTTCACATAATTGTATTACTTTTGTGACTCGTGCACTTGCGGTACGAAGAAAAGGTCCAACACTTGTTCTCCTACTTAGAAAATTTATAAGTTTTCTTCATAGGAGTTTTGGAAAGAGTAAGTTATGCTTGAGTTGAACCATGATATGTCTCATTATCTTCCATTTAAACACCTTGATTAGCAGCTGGGTCAGCCTTACTCGTTCCTAGTTCATCAACCAAAACATTTAGGAATAAACCAAATGAGATTGGTCCTCTCAGAGAGTCCAGATGCTCAATAGCTACTACTGAGGCATGAGATGTCTTTGGGCTTAACTCCATTTCATTCCTAGGAGCAGTGGTATCATAGATAGGAGATGATTGTCTTGGTGAAGTATAAATGATAGGTCAATGAGGTATAGAAGAAGCTCCATCATCCTTTTGTTGAAGAGATTGAGGAGACACAATCTTCTCAGTATGCTGAGAAGGTTCATCATCACTAATTTTCCCAGTCCCTTACTATGATGATTCTTTGTCAACAGTATTTTCTTATTCTCCTTTTTCTCTTCCTTGTTCTTCCTCTTCAGGTATCCTTTCTTCTTCTTGAATCCTGGTAGGTCTAGAAGAGATCAATGGTCCTTCAAGGGTAAAACTCCCTTCTTAAGAGAGTTAGGTAATAATCCTTACTACTATAACACTTGGATCCACATTAGAGAACTATGTAGCAAGATCCTCCTCAGGATTTCTGGATTCATCACCAACTGGCTTCTGATTGGTAAGAATGGTTGGAGTTTCTTTAGTAGAGTGGGACTCCTCGTGTTCTATCTCATCATCAATGAAGGGTTCCCTTTCCAAGTCCTGAGAGAGTTCCTTCAGACCCTGCTCAAGGTGAGAAGATTCATCAGCAACCTTCTCATAGACCTTCTCACTATCTTTCTTTTTCTTCTCTCATTCTTCTCCAGTCTTCTTTTTTTTTTTTTTCTTCATCTTTCTTTTTCTTTTTCTCTTTTTTCTTCTGCTTTTCTTTTTTTTTTCTCATTCTTACTAATTATTTCTTCAATAACAATATATTGATAGTCACCTTCTGACTTAACTCTCTCAGCCTCCTTTTTTGTTTCTTTCTTAAATGTCTTCTCTTTTTTCTTCGCTGGGCTCTTAGGTTTGGTTAGACAATCATGCCTTAGTTTGCTCCTAAATTATGATCCCTTATCTTTTGGTTCTCTCTCTCCTCGTCTTCGGGCTGTAGAGGTTTATATAGCCTCACATTTCCTCGAGTTTTGTCTTGTGTTCACCATGATTGAGTGAGAATAGAAATTTATGATTTCCCACAAATGACGCTAATATTCTGAAGTAGATTCAAAGGTGTACTTGAGAAATGCATGTCATGGTGGTTTCTTCTTTGTGCAGCAGCAAAGCATGTTGAGCCGAGGGGGTTGGTAACTGCAAAGGGACTCTAATGCTCAAGTCAGACTGTGCAAAAGTAGGGTTTATGCAATGAGTCATCAGTTACCTAAGAAGGTGAATAGCCTGGTATTTATAGAGGTTTGATGAGAAGATACGCTCTTATAATAGTTGTTGAGGATCTCTATAATATCGAAATATAGATACTGCAATTATGGGCAATTAGAGATGGTTATGAGTGCTATTATTTCACAAGATCATGATTGGCAGTTATAGATAATCTCAGAACTTATCTATCATGCAGATCTCGCAGTTATATTGTTACAACTCAATGTTATACTCCAATGTGTGGTGCCGAAATCTCATAAGTGAGCTTTGCTGAGGGTGTCAATGACGGACTGCAGCATTATATGGGCCACATGGATCCATGGGACATGATCTCATATCACAGTCTAGAACAGTAACCTCACATTATCTAATGTGCCATTTTTTATCTCTTTAATCCTATATTTCTATAATAAAAAACAACAACATCAATATATTCTACAATATATTCTTACATATAAGTATTCACTACAAGCCGTATACCTACTTTAATTAGTAGGCCTCTATGGTGAGTTCTGACTGGCTACGGTCAGATACCATCTTCTTAGAATACAAGCCTTTAATTAGGTTTGCAGGAAGATATAGGGTTGCTATTTCGCAAGCGGGATGGAAAGGACTCAAAAGTTCTTGTTGTCGGTTTGGCAATCCTTGTAGAGTTTATATGTTGCACCAATGACACGCAACTCAAAGACATGACATTACTGCACTTATGACACGCAATATAAAGATACACCTTGAAAACTGTACATAAAGGTATGTCATTATTTGTTATTATATTTCTTTTATCTTTGTATGATTTTTTTTGTATTTTAGTTTTGGGCAGACGATTCTTTTAGCAAGGTTCTTCAGGGGTTTCTAGACTTTGTTACCTTGATAGTTTTCTTGAAGTTAAAAAAAATAAAAAAAAACAAAAAAAAACAAAAAAATATTTCTTAATTTCAAACTTTTCTAACAACAGCCAACCTACCTTTATAGGTGCTATTATTACCTTTTCCATTCTTTTCCCTATTTAAACACTTCATTTTCTCTACTTTCCTCTAACTCAGAATCATTCAAAGGGAGGGTGAGTATAGAAATGGGACCTCCAGTTCGTAGACTTATAAATATCTATGTTTTTTGTGAGTCAAGTTATGAAAATGGTTTAGAGTTTGTAAATGCTGCAAGTGCTCTTGGTCGAATACTTGTTGTGAGGAATATTCGTGTTGTATATAGGAGAGGTTGTCGTGGGTTAATGGGGGTTGTATTACTTGCTGCATATATAGGAGGCAGTCAAGTTTTAAGTGTCATTTCTGGACCTTTAACTCAATAGAACATCACTGGAAAGACAATTGGAGAGGAACTTAAGGTATCATCTATGCATGAACGAATGAAGACAATACTTGACAACTCTAATGCATTCATTACCTTACCAGGTGGTTTTGGTACTTTGGAAGAAGTTTTTCAAATTGTCTCTTGGGTCCAACTGAACATCCACCATAAACCCATAGGTTTGTTGAATGTTAATAATTTCTTTGATCTTTTATTATTATTTTTTGACAAAGCTGTGAAACAGAAATTTATCACACCTTCGACAAGACAGCTTCTTATCTTTGCTTCCACTGTTGATGAGTTGATCGATAAATTAGAAGTTTTTTTTTATAAACCTGATCTAGCAATAGCTCAAATAAATTGGTCAGAAGGAAGCAGTGGAGGAAGCAACGTGAAAAGAAAGCCAGATCTGACACTTCGTTTATAACTTTCTTTTACCTTTGATTTTATTTATCTTATTTTGTTTCTGTTTAAATTTGTGTTAGATTTCTCCAAAACGTATTATCTTCAATCCCTAACTCATCTATATTTTAACATTGAGGACAATGTTGTGATCTAGTTGGGGGGAAGGATAGTTGACCCAAAAATTTTTTTTTTTTAGAAGTATGATATGATTGTCATG
This sequence comes from Ormosia emarginata, assembly GCA_029884605.1. NCBI lineage: Eukaryota > Viridiplantae > Streptophyta > Magnoliopsida > Fabales > Fabaceae > Ormosia > Ormosia emarginata. The sequence goes on along the minus strand of JAQQTP010000057.1, from coordinate 978,479 downwards.
AACTTACTAAACCAATGAATGATGGTAGAGTAATGAGTAATTTTACTCTTGAGACACATCTAAATTGGAAAGTATGTTTAGTGATATGATTGTCAGAAACCTACAACAAAACCAATTAGGGATGACAGAGTAAGAAGTATTTTTACTTTTGAAGTAAATTACTCCTGAGATGCATCTAGATTGAGGAAGTAACTATTTTGTGATGATTTGTGAAAGTAACAAAGTTTCATCATTTGATTTCCTTTGAATGATTCAAGTGAATGAATTCTCACATCCTTTAAAGCAATTAAAATTCAAGGATCATAGCATGATTGAATAAATTGTCTTCTGTCTTAAATTTCACATGCTTGGTTATGGATGTTAAATTGATAGATTGAGAATAATAGATATATGGCTTGTGAGATTTTGAGCCTATTGATGAATGAATTGAATATCTGTACAATTCTCTTCTTTCTTGTGTGATTTTTATTTCACTCATGGAATTCTTACTCTAAAACTTCCTTTGATTTTTTTTAGGCTACATTTCCACATGCATACATAAACAAGATTGGGACATTTTGAAATAGCTACTTTGACCAAATAGCGATCTTCGCATATTTTTTCTTGTGTAACCCTTTGAGTTTATTTGTTCATTCCTTATTTTTAGCTCATTATGTGTCTTTTAAAAAAAATATGTTTTTACCAAACCTTAGGGAATAAGAGAGCATTGACCTTGTTCTTGAACAAGTGTGAGAGTGTGTGTGCAAATTGTTGAAAAAAATGAGCTGACCACCGCTACAATCAAAAGATTATCGGAATCTCTTGATACACCAAGTGACATATTCATACCTGGAATGAAGGTGGATGCTTGGAAATAACAGGAAGAGAATGGGAAGGTTAAGGCCTAACAATGAATTCAACCTACTAATTTGGCATTGATCTTCAACAAAACATTAGTCAAATATTGGTCATTGTCCTTTATGATGAATGTTCTCAAACATCTTCTCCAATATAACAGTACCATAATGCTATTCTATTCTCTTTGGTATTTATCTTGTCATATCCATATTATCCCCCTCCTTTACCATGATCTCATTACAACCTTGAATAAAGTCCTCTTAATTTTTGTGTGCATGTGTTTTGAGTAGCGGAGAAGTAGAAGATAAATAAGCTTATGGTAATGCAATTGTTCATGGTTTGAATAGAGTGAAAGACTTACCTTTTAAACACTTGAGGGATTGAGAGTGAATTTTGTGATGATCTATCATTCTTGATTCATACTTTTCAACTGAAGTTTTCTTGCTTATTGATTTGAGATACAAAATAAAAAAAATGTCACATCATGAATGTTTTGATCCCTTGAATTTCTAGTTGCTCTTCTTGATTCATCGAGTCTTTTAGAGTTTTTAGCTTTTGAGTTTGTGTCATTTTTCTTTATTTCCTAGCTTTGGTCTTATATGTTTTGTCCAGGAGTGCAAAAGCTAAATGTGGGAGAATTTGATAATAATATATTTTATACATTTTATAACCCTCTCACTGGGCTTCTTAAGGTTCAATTAAGTTGATTTTGTCACATTCTATGATATTAGACCTAAGTGGATCATTGAAAGAATTATTGCATGAATTAGCCTTAATTTATCTCTTCGATAGTGTTTAGTACATTGACTATAATTTGAGTTACATATGTCTTATTTATGTGATTTTAGTCTTGTAGGAAAGTTAAGACAATTCTTTACAACTTTCATGAAGACCTCAATAGCTATATCACAAGTTTGAATAACTCAAATTAGAATTGAAGCAAGAACTAGAGTGCTGATCTTGACAGCTTGACCTCTGTGTATTCATCAGGTCATATCTCGAGCTGTAGGAATGATAATGGGCTGAAATTTTGATAGTTGATAAGACCTAAATCTACAACTTTCATGAAGAATACTTTTTGAGATTCTGAGGTCTAGTATGTCATATTGGGCTTTCAAATCAGAACGTAGGAGTTGAAATTAGGTCTGAGTAGTTGCAATAATTGGGTCATATCTTGGGCTGTAGGAGGCCAAATTGGATGGTTCAAGCAGTCATTTGATAGCCAAGACAAAGGCCTACAACTTTCATGAAGGCTACTTTTCAAGATTCTATCGATAAGCACGAGTTTGGCACCAAATTATTTTGTGCATGTGAAGACAAGCATTTTTTGCAATCATTCACTTAACCATCCACCCACTCCTTAATTATTCACCCACCCCTTAATTATCAACTCACTCATTGTCCCAGTTATTGTCATCTTTTGCTTGTGATGCTCTATAAAAGGTAGCCTTGACTGCCTATTAGGGTAATCTTAGTTTTAGATCAAAGTCATGCTATTATGTTAGTTACTTGTTGTAATTTTCTTTTGTTGTAAATAGAAGTTATGGTCATCATCTTCTTCTTCTTCTTCTCTCTTTCTTTCTTCTTGCTCATGGGTAACTAATTTTCATCTTGCTTGGGTGAAGGGATGAAGCTTTTGGTAATAAAATAAAGTTAGATTAATTTCTTTCTTATGCTTAAATGATATATCATCAAGTGGTCATTATATGTGTTGTATTTTGTTTCTAAACAATTTAGAAACCCTCATTGGAAAGTGGAGTTCTTGATTCATTGTAGACAAGTAGTTTGACACAATGAATGTTTGAACTCATTTACAAGTGTTGGTATTAGTAAATAATTAAAGGAACCGTAATATAACTACGCATATAATTTTAAATGGACTTTGAATATTTTATTTTCTGATTGGAACCTCCGTTGTGCGTAAATTTCAATTGAATTATAAAAAAAATTAATCTTTTTCTTAATTTATTACCAAAAGTAGATCTCTTAGCCCAAACAAGTTCTTTAATTTAATTGTGAACAAGTTTTATTATCTTTATTGTTGTGACAAAGTCTTTCTTTACTTCAAAGAATTTTTCTTCATCAATTCATTGTGGATCAACCTTAGACTCCCGAGAAATTTATTACTTGAGACAACCTACACTTGGGTTTACATCCTTTAATTCGCATCACCTCTAGGATATACACCGACAAAACACTTGCTGCTTGGAATGACCCACAAAAGTAAGGATTCCAAGATACTTTGAATGGCTTTCAACTGCCTTAATTCCTAACCAATTTTGTATAACAACTTGTCTAGAAGTAGGCACATTTCAGCTAAAAGAAAACTTTGACTTATCAAGATTTATGTGCTAGTTTGAGGCCAATTGATAAGATTGGAGAATGTCTATGACACACTAGATGTCTTGATCTGATGCTTTAGTGAACAAAATACTATCATCCACGAAAAATAAATGGGAAATTTCTAAGACATACCTTGAAATTTTTATACCATGTAGAGCATATCTAAGTTGAGCTTTGATGAGAATACCTAAGAAAACCTGGGCACAAATGATAAAAAGATATGGTGAAAGAGGATCGCCTTGTCTCATGCGTCTTGTTGGTCTAAAATACTCACAGGGAATGTCATTCAAGAGGATGGAGAAAAAAACTATACTCACACACCTTGTAATAAGATCAATTCAATTTAGAGGGAAGCTTATGAATTTTAGCATTGACTAAAAGAAACCCCACTCAACTCTGTCATAAGCTTTCGCCATATCAAGCTTTAGTCCCATAAATCCATTTTTCTCTTTCTTCTTCTTCCTCAGGTAATGGAAAGCTTCATAGGCTATTAGGGCATTATCTGTGATGAGTCTCTTGGGAACAAAAGCACTTTGATATTCACCTATAATTAGAGGAAGGATCAATTTCAACTTTTTTCCCATAGTCTTTGTGATAATTTTAAAAATCATATTGCCTAAAGATATTGGCCGAAAGCCTTTTGTATTCTTCAGTTTTTTTACTTTTGGGATCAAACAATGAACAATGAAAAGTAAGGTTTAACTTACTCGGATCTACACCATTGTTCAACACCTTTATGACTATTTTTATCACAACACCATGAACAATGTCCCACAATTTTTGATAGAATAGAGTTGTCATCTCATCGGGACCTAGGGCTTTGAAGGGGTGCATTTGTTTCAAGGCATGAGTAACTTCTTCTTTTGCAAAACCCTCATTCAGTATGAAGAACAATTCCTTAGAAATCCTACCACCAACTACTTTGGTTATCTCCTCTACATTTTCAGTATGATCAGAAGAAAAAAGCTAGGAAAAATAAGAAGTCATTACTGCAACTATGTCTTCCTCTGGTTCATAAATTCTACCTGCATAATCTCTTAGAGTCCACCTAATTTACTTAGAGAGAAGAAATTGGCAATTTAATTGAAACATTACAAAGGATTATAACTATGTTAAGTTGTGTCACCCCCTCTTGAGTTCGAACTCCATGCTTATGCTCATCTTGTAGGGCATACCTTACCCTGTCTTGTGCATAGTTATTAAACTCAGACTGGTTATTGACTCGGTCAAGACAATGGGTAAATGGGTTAGTTGAACCACATATATAATTTAATAAATATAAATATTTTTATAAAAATAAAAATATCATAAAAGAAACACCAAACTCATGATAATCATAAAAGTTTTTGGGCCTAAAGTTAATGTTCAATTTAGTTTATTAAAGAATATTCAAGTTTAGTCATACAAAAGGACCAAAACCACTTATGTAACAAGAGTTTTGGGCCTACGATTTTCCCTCTCAATTATGTGACACTTTCATTGAAAGAAAAAAAAATCTAACTCATGTAAATAGTTAGTATAGGTTGCATAAAACAGGCTCGTTCCTCTATAACCACAAAAATCTCTAAGCATTATCTTCTCATATTCACTTTGTAAAGGAGCAGTCGTTTGAGGCTATGAGCCTCCTTCTTTCTTTCTCCAAGAACCAACAACAATAGAAGCAGCAGATCTAACTCAGATCTAAAACCTCGATCCAACCTGCGTAGAGCAGCAAAGAAACGCAACACATAAATAGAAAAGAATGGCACCACTCTAAATCGATCTCCTTCTCTTTTGTAGTTTAAATCAAAGGTTTCCTTCTCTAATTGTAGTTCTTTTTTCTCTTGAAGATTCAATCTTTTTCTCACCTAACTAGAGCGCAACTAGGTTTCTAACTTTTTTTTTCATAATAAATGAATGACTTGATGAGCCACATAAACTTGGGCAAGTCATCGAATTTTGCAAGACTCGGCTAGGTCAACCCAATTTACACAGAGTCAATTACTCAACTGATTTGAATGATGAGTCAAACCATTTAATTGGCCGATTCACCTGTCAAACCGACCAATTCAGTCCAAGTTTTAAAACACTAGTCTTGTGTCAATGTGTCTAGTTAGTTGTAGTTAAAAAGACTTGATTTTTAGATATTAAATTAAAATTTTTAGCAAGTTAATTATCAAACTAAAAAAGGAAAAGATTATGAAAGAAATTTAAAATCACAGTAAAAGATGTGTTTACATTTTAAACAAGAAATATTATCTCACACCCTAAAAGCTCCCTTTCTCTCTATCTTTCTCTTGTTCTGAGCCTCCTTCTATGAGAGTGTTAGAGCGGGGAGTTGTCATCCTTTTTATTTGGTGTTAGTCCCATTGTCTCATTTTCTTTTGTTTTTATGTGTTTTTATAATAATATGCTCAAATATGATAGATATCCAGATCTGTTTATCTTAATAGCAGATCTTGTGAATTTGTTACCCATTTTATAGATTTTTTTGTTATCTCTTTTATGAGTGTTTTGATTTTCAATTTTTAATGTATCTTTTGCCCGTCCCCTAGTGGTTGGTCGTATCCTAATAGTTTTGTAGGTAATGGAGACTTTCAGATCTACTTTAGAAAAGATGTGTAATATACTTTTCAAACTATAGCACTTTTTGTATTAGTCTCTATTGTGAAAGATACTTAAATATTGATAGTTTTCGGACAATAAGTAAATCTATAGATCGTTGATTAAGTCAGATGATAAACTGTATTTGTTTCTTTCTCTTTCTAGATCTGATGTATCTTTTCTAATTTGTAAGTATCGTTAGATTTCGACCATAATGAATTTTCTTTCTTGTAAAAAAATATATAATTATGATTAGAAATCAAATTAAATAAAGACCAAAATTTAAATTAAAACTTCAAGATTTTTTTTAAAAAAACTCAAATGAAAAAGTACTAAAAAGTAAAAACATAATCCCTCCCACCCCCCAACCTTTAAATAAAAGAAAAAAAATGTACATATATAAAAAGGAAAAAAGAAGTATCAGATGTTCAGGATCAACCGGAAAGACAAGGTTATGAGACTGGAAACTAGAGCATAGAGACAACAACAACATAAGATGGCATCTTCCTCAGGAGTTCGAAACCCAGAACTGAGGAAAGACGCTGTCTTAAACCGCTGGGTCATATTCTCACCCGCAAGAGCCAAAAGACCCTCCGATTTCAAATCCAAATCACCAACTGACTCAAACCTGAACCAACAACAACAGTGCCCCTTCTGCATCGGCCACGAGCACGAGTGTGCACCCGAGATCTTTCGGGTCCCATCCAACAACCCGGATTGGAGGATCCGGGTCATCCAGAACCTCTACCCCGCTCTCTCCCGCAATCTCCAAGACCAATTTACCCACACCTCCGGTTCCAGCCGTGACCGTGCCGGTTCGGTTCTGGATGGGTTCGGGCTCCACGACGTGATCATTGAGACCCCGGTTCACTCGGTTCAGCTATCTGATTTGTCTCCTGAACAAATTGGCCAGGTTTTCCTTGCCTATACCAAGAGGATCGAACAACTTGCAAGCCATGACTCCATCAAATACGTGCAGGTTCGTTCTCTCGTGTGAAATTGAGGGTTGAGGTTGTGAATATTCATAGAAGAATAAATTAGCTAGTTCTATATCTTCAACTTCCGTTATAACATTCTTATAACACCGCGACTTGGTTAATTTAGTGAGTGTTCCTTTCTCTAGTAGTTGTTCTTTTAGATGCATTTTTATACGTAAAACGTCCAGTAGATGCATCTGCATTCTGGTAAATGCATTCATTTTTTCTGAGTAGGCGTTCTTTTCTTCAGGTTCTTTTAAATGTTCTTTTTTTTTCCTGTAAAATGTGTAGTAGGAATTAAATTAATGGAATTACAATGAAAATTGACAGATAGGACTATTTTAAAAATGTTTGTAAGTATAATGAATGATTTGAATAAAAAAAATATAAGGACTAAATTAAAAATAGATATAAAGTATAAGAACTAAAATTTTAATTTAATTTTTTTTATCTCACTTTAGTTCTTTAAAAAGACTAACTTGATACAAGTTTTGTAAATTTAGGGATCAAGGAATTGTGCAATAATTAAATTCAAGGACTAAGCTGTAAGTGAACAATAATTTTCAGGACTAAATTGGTAATTTATCGTCAAAATATTATTACCTTTTTCATACTTTGGCAACTGCTTATGCTCAGAGTTAGCTATTGTTGTATTCTTATGGGGTTTATGTGTGAAGTCACCTACTTTAGTTATCGTTTTCAGAGTTTTGACATGATCACTTCCTAGTCTGAGATTGGTTTCTCATTTGACAAAAGTTTAGGTGAAAATCTTAGATTGTTGTTCTTGGCGTGTGTTGAGTAAAGAACATGTTCTACTATGTATACTTACTTTGGGTTATTTGGTGCAAAAGAAGGCTGGTTATGCAATTATTAAACCTAAAAATATGATGTTGCGTTTCAAATTTCAGCTCTTGTATGTGTAACTATGAGCTGCAATAAACCTGTGCCCACAATTCTATTCCTATTTTACATTGATTCGACTGTGGCAATGTGCTTTCTGTGTAGCATATATTCCACATGTTCATATTTTTGTATTAATAATGTTCAATGTAAGGCAACCTCTTCGATGAAATTCAGAAATAGTGTGGATCTTGGATTTGTTTGGTGCTTAGAAAAACATATTTTAGTCCATTTGCAGTATGCAGTAGTGAGGTATGACTTCTAGACATTATAATTATTAATTTTTCTTTGGGACATGAGAGCAATTGAGAAATAACCATTGGATGCTTTCACATCATTGATTATAATTCTATTCACATTTATTGTTTAAATTATAAATCATCTATCCATGTCATAAAGATTCGACAAAGTTTTATGTTGACTGTCAACTACGTAACCTCTTTTCCTTGGGCTTGGGACCGGCTGTGTAACGATTTTCAACAAGTTTGCCATAGACAGAATTAAAATATCGCCGTTGCAGGGATTGAATGGTAGTTGCAAGCTACATTTCTATCATTTTCTTTACTGACTTTAAAATTGCAATTAATCTAGTCTTGCATTATTCTGCATAAATAAATTAGTTTTTCTTCTTCTTCTTCTTGCACCTGTTTCATATACTTATCATGTATAAACTTGATTTTATTAATCTTTGAAGGTGTTTAAAAACCATGGTGCTTCAGCTGGTGCATCAATGAGTCATTCTCACAGTCAGATGCTGGCTGTGCCGATTATTCCTCCTAATGTTTCTGCCCGTCTTGGAAGTATGAAAGATTATTTTGATCAGACAGGGAAATGTTGTATTTGTGAAATTCAATGTGAGAATCTTTTGATTGATTCATCTACCAGCTTCTTTTCACTGGTTCCTTTTGCTGCTTCATTTCCTTTTGAGATATGGATTGTTCCCCGGTATCACTCTGCTCATTTCCATGAATTGGATGCTGAAAAGGTAACACTTCATTGTTCGTAATGTCTTATTAATGCTTAAGTACAAAAAATTTAGTTTGATTTCAATATAAGGCATCTGCTACGAGGCTTGGATTGAAGGCTTAATTTTAGTTGTTTATGGTATTAACTAAGACTTGATGCTAATTGTTATGGTTTCTGCGTCCCTTAGATGTTAGGGGGTGATTGCATTTGACAGAAACATATTGAACAAGTATATCTGAGATGGTGTTGGACTGTTAGTTGTTTCCATTGCCATTATGGTATTTTAGACTATAATTGCATTATATATGACGCTTGAATCGTGAGATTGGATATGGACTGTGCTTAGAAATTATAATAAGACATGGGGATGCCAAGTTCTAATAGGGAAACTGTCAGGTGTCAGAGAACATAACTGAGTAACAAATGCTTTTCATATCTGCTTCATGTTTGGTAAACATGAGTGTTTGTCTATGTATTCCTTATGGCTTATACCATAGTTGTTAATAGCGAATAGCACTTACAGCAATAGGGGCTCTTGTTGCTATGTCACATAGTGTAGCACACAATAAGCCCGCATTATATTAGATATATTTAATATAATTCAAAAATGACAATTAAAACCACTAATGACTAATGTTTATGAAAAACTTAACTCATTTTAAAAACAAATTCATACAACTCCATAATCAACCAAAGTTTAAGTTAACCATAAAATACATCAAAGGCTTAAATCATAAAATATGTCCTTGTTGAAACTTTGAAAGAGTTAAGAAATCTAGGCATTATCATGAATATGTCAATGTTTGGGGGACATGCATAGTGACAGAGGCTGAGAGTAATTGGACAGTGAAACAGAGAATACAAAAACAGAAAAATAGAACTAACAAAAAAAAAATCTATTGGCTGAGAAGCTTGTGTGTTTCTGAGCCGGTGGAAAGAGAAAAGAAATAGAGCGGAAGAAGGGACAAGGTTCGACAGAGGCAAGGTTTGAATTTGAAAGACAATCTGTTAGATTGATTACCTGACCAGAGCTGCTGAACAACTCTGAGCTCCGGAGGACACAAGCGGTGCAGTGGGTGAACTCAGAAATTGGCAATAATCTCCCGGTAGATGCTGATATCCTTGTAAGAGAAGGATAGCGACCAATAAGAAATGATTTAGGGTCTAACAGACGTCAGGATGATTTAGGGTCTAACAGACGTCAGGATTTTGAGGATTTGTTATAATAGTGCAGATTGAGCATCCTTGTAATACGATGGATAGCTTATGCTATTGCTACATGTTGGAAAACATGGGAGAGAGGAGAGAAATGAGAGAGTTGAGAGAGAATAAGAAACTCAATATTTACTGAATGTGTGAAAAGTGCATACACAAGCCAATTATGTGGCTTACATTGAACAATAGAAGTAACTAACAAGTAACAAACTTGCTGACTCAGCAAATGAATCTAACTAACTTCTAACTAATACTAACCACACCCTAACTATACTCTAACCATGGTAATACTACACATTGTGGATTTTGCAATGCCATGGGTTTAGCATAGCACAGATCCTCCTTGTATTGCTATGAAGAGCACTATTGCATGCTATTATCAACTATATAGTGCTATTTTTTCCTTTTTGGGGTTTCTGAGGCCAAAGGTTGATTATTATTTGTTGACATTTATTTTGCAGGCAGTTGATCTTGGAGGTTTGTTGAAACTAATGCTTAGAAAGATGTCTTTGCAGTTGAACAATCCACCGTTCAATTTTATGATTCACACTAGTCCACTGCATGGTAATGGGTCAGAGTTAGCATACACTCATTGGTTTATACAAATAGTACCTCAACTAACTGGGATAGCGGGTTTTGAGATTGGAACCGGGTGTTACATAAATCCTGTTTTCCCGGAGGATGCTGCAAAGGTTCTAAGAGAAGTAAATGTTCCAGAGTGAGGATAAAGCAGGTAGAAACATTGGTAACCTAATCTCAAACTTGTAAGCTGATAAAATTTTTCATTAACATATAAGGTCAAACTTTTCTGTTACAGGTTGTATACTTTGAAGCTCCTAGTGAGGGAGTTTCAGCTCTTACACGTGACTTTAATCTTAGTAATAAAACCTTGAGGTGCTGAAAGTTAGAAATGAACTATTCGTTATGTATAAGTGGATTCATTGAGAAAACAATTACGAGGAAGGGGGCTTCTAATATGAACCCTCATGGATGCACCATTGAATTTACGCCCTATTAAAGGTTTGGTCTTATTTGTACTTATTTATTATTATTTTAAAGCAACTCCAAATTTTGGCAAGTGACAATTTAGTCCTTAACCAAATCCAACACCGTTTGGCTAAATTTCTTAAACTAGCCACCGACGGTTGCAATTGTCCATCGTTGGAGTCCAGATAGGAGATGCTAATTCTGCGACCCCGGCGACCAAGGGTTGTGGAAGTAGCATCTTAAGTTATTGTGATTGTGAAACTCTGTTGCAGCCCAAAATCTTGATTGGAAGCAGTGGATGGATGTTAACAAAAACAAAGAGAAAAATAAAATAAATAAAATAAAACTAATGAAAAAAAGAGAAAAATGTAAAAGGAAGGGGAAGAGGAAGAAGAGGGCACGAGAGAGAGAGAGAGAGAGAGAGAGAGAGAGAGCCATTTCCTTTTCCTTTTCCAACTCCCACCATTTCCTTTTCCTTCTTTAGCTTTTTCTTTTATTTGGTGGTTTTTTTAAGCCAGCCCCACGATTATCAAGTACTGAGCCATTTACCTACTTGAGCATCTCACTTTCCAACATCCCCTGAAGACTGAAGTACATCATTTTCAATTTCAAAGTTCACACTCACCAATTCCCGTTCCTACAATTGAACATTCAACCTATTATATGATTCAAACTCAAAATCAACAGTCAAAAATCAACAATCTAAAGATATCATACAACTTACAACAAAGGTAAGAACTTGCCGTTGGCAACAACTGAATAACGCAGTAGCTCACTCCACCAACTTACACCACCGATGTGAAACAAAGCCGGTTATTCCAGAGAGAATGAGAGAAAGAGAGAGGACATTTCTGTAAATTACTTTAGTTTACTAGTTACCTGTTGATCCAATTCCAAGTAATTCATCTATACCGTTGATTTTATTATTGACATGTTTGTTTCAGTTTCCCACCAGTTTTTTTAGCTTTTTTTTTTTAAAAAAAATACTGTTGAAGACTATTTATAACATTTTGATCATTTTTATTTTAATTTTTATATAAAATTTAATGCATTATAATATTTTTTATAAGCTTGAAGGTTAAAGTTTATAATTCTAGATTATAGATTATTCCAAAAGTTTTAAGATATAAATATTATTTTGTCCTTAATCAAATAATTTTTTTAATCATTTTATATCTCTTTCGGTAATTTAATACATAAAAATAAATTTTTTATATTATTCAAATAAAATAGATTATTTTAAAATTACTTTTCAATTAATATATTATTCTGATGTAGAACTAGAGGGTGCCTGAGTAGACACGTGTATGGTGTTTTCTTCCTTCTGTGCGGCTACTACCACTGAGAGTCTTGAACAGGGGGGTTGAGTACTTGCAAAAGGACTCCAACGCTCAAGTTAGGCAATGTATTAGAAGGGTCTACATCGTAAGATTACAAGTTACCTTGTTATAATGACATAACCTGATACTTATAGTGCATTTGTAGAGCTCTCAAGCGTCCATCGTAGGTGCAGGTACGTTGAGATTGTGACCTGACAGGGGGTGCCTTCCTCTCACGATCGTTTAGGTAGAGTTCTGACAGAGGGTACTTTCCTCCTACGATCGTCTAAGCAGATTCCTAGAATATCGGGATTGTCGCGTTAGTGGTCACTTGCTGTTTGCAGACGGTTATGGTCCCCACACTCTAAAGGTCATGCTTGACAGTTGTCAGGATCTGCACAGACCTAAGGAGTACTGTTAAGGCCTACGACTAAAGCCCATGTACGGATGACCTAACTAGGGTGATGATGCCGGAGTATGGTGATGTTCATGTCGGGTTGATCCCTTCGGGTGGGATCCCGGACCACGGTCCAGAACAGTTGCCCCCAGCTTGGCCCTTAAGTGGAATAATTAAGTGTCAAGGTATCGAACTCTAGACGGGATCCGTGGCGTATAACAGATGCGGGAGTCCATAAAGGCCGATGTCCATTGTTTGTGGAGTACCTCCGGGGTTGGCATATACCGCCATCCCATCATATGAGGTGTGTCCTTTGCCCCCGTGCATGGTTGCATAGGGCCTTTTGTCCTTTTGTGTACTTTGTAAAAGCATTGGGCTTTCTTGGGAATCTGTTATTTTGACTTCATTGGGAACTTAAGACCCTTTTTTAATAGAGATATTAATTCCATGATGTTTCCGAACTGCACGTTTTTCTTTCGTCTAATCAGAATCGAGAGGCATTAAAGTGTAGCTTACCCCGTGCAATTGGTACGTTGCTCTTGAGTCCAATCAGAATGCTTCATTCTTCTATAAAAAGGGGAGTGTTTGCATTGAAGATATCACTTCTCCTGTTGCATCCTCCTTGCGTTGTAACTTCGCTTGAGTGTTGTTTTTCTTCACATGATGGCTCTCTATGTGTTTTGCTCATATACAAGGAGGGTTTTGCCCTCTGCAAGGGTCATATTCCTGCTTTTTCCAAAATACTTGAAACTATTTTGCCCTTTCACGAATGTCTTTTATGATGGGCAGTTTTATTTCCTAGCGTACTTATGGCGGGCGGTTTTCTTCCCCATCGTACTGTGGTTGCTTGTTTGATATTCGTCGTTGCTGGGGAGGTTTGTGCTACCTGTCGTGTTGGATGGGGGTCTTCTGAGTGCTTACTCTCCTTGTTCTTTCCCGGGGATATAATGGTTGCTTTGCCCTGAATAGGTCCTTGGGTAAGCAAGAGGGATTATTGAAGCTGCTCCGTGCCTTGAAGCACTTGGGGTGATCATGAGATCGGCTAAGATTCTGGTGGAACGATCTTCTACATGAGAGGCGACGCCCCGTCCAACGAAGGAGAGTGCATCCCGGCCTTTTTTATCATTGTGAGGGAGGCAATGCAGAAGATTTGGCGTCCCAGATTCCTAACTCCAGTTTGCCGAGGTTCTTCAAAGCCAATCCACTTTTTCAAGAGGCCAGTGCAGATTCTGGGGAACCGTGGTGGTGATAGTGACTCTGCGTGCCGCGGAGAAAATGTGGATGTGACATGACCCCGACTCCTTCTTTATAGATTCCATGTCTCAGTAATTTCTTTTCTATCTCTATTTAATGTAAGATGATGTATGGAATGAGAATAAGTTAATAAAAATTCTTATCTTTCAAATTTTTGTCTTTGTATCTTCTTTTCTTATTTCTTTTCTTTCTTTCTGATGTCCGTAATCTGTTATAACCGGCCGGGGTAAGTCCAACGCTTACTCAGGAGTAACGCCGTCATGCCCCCAACTTGGTGCTTGGCTTGAAAAGTCAAAGTGACAAGCTCTAAATCCTTAGTCTGGGGTATTTGCACTGGGGAAGGTTATAGTTTCAGAGTTAATCGTTGACTTCTCCTTGGTGGCCGTCGTTTGAATTGAGACTCTGAAATCGAAAAGTTTACCCTGCTTTAGGCCGGGGTTTAGAGTAAATATTAGGACTTAACCTTCGAAAACCGCATGACGTTTGAATTGCTGCGCAACTGTCTTTTCAACTATGAAACTATCTTTTCAACTGTAAAATTGTCTTTTCAACTGCCTCTATAGCTGTGAGGACCACGTGGCACGTTTTGACTGGGTGGATGTGCTTAGTGCTGAGCGCGCTATGATGAGCGTGTTTTGAATATTGGGCCGTAGAGGCGATAGTGCCCCCTAACCGTTTCAGCCTTTATAAATAGGGGTTAGAGGGTTCATCGTTCATCTTTTACTATTTCTGAGCATTCTTTTGGAAGCTTCACGCGGCAGAGAGGAGTTGTTTTCAAGCGTTTTCCACCTATTTCCAACCAGTTCCATTGTTTACTTGAGGTAACTTTTTCTGAGCTTTCTTGGTGTTTTTTCTTTTTTCTGCTTGCCTTCTGTCAATGTTGGGTAGTGGGATAGTCATGCGCTCCTTAGTGGAATGCATTTATGTCTTTTGGTCTCTTACGAAGTAGAGTTAGGATATCTGAATTTTTCCTTTTTTCCCCCGGGAACTCCATCTCCGTCGCGCTGTGCACGGCAGAGGTGTCCTTCTAAAATTTCAGATTTTGGGAGGGAATAAGGCTGGTATATGGGTGTGGATTTCTGCGTTTGCCCCGTTTCATGTCCGAATATCATTTTCAAATGATTTTGACAATTACTCACCGACCTCTTTGGGTGTTCTCAGGATTTTTATGGTGCGGGGCAGGAGAGGGGTCAAAGCCGGGGTGCCGATCCCCGAGATCCGTAAACTAGATGAAGAAGATCCAGTTCGAATCCGTTATGGCCCGGAGTTAACATACTTATGGGTGGGGGAAGATGTTTGGAAACATCTTTCTAAATTCTCTTACGAGGCTAAACTGAGGTCGTTGTTGGGCTACCTTCATCTGATGCACGAGAAGACTCGGGACAACGAGTTCCAGGTTGTGTGCCCAGAGTGGAATGAGAGGGTGTGCTCAAGCCGGGAAGCAGGCTCACACATCATGTTCCTGTAGGAGCCTCTTTTTGGTAAGCTCAGACTGCGACTTCCCTTCTCGAATTTTCAAATCACTATTCTCTGGACTCTGCGTATAGCCCCAACTCAGGTTCACCTTAACGACTGGGGCTACATTATAGCCTTTGAAAGGTTTTGCCGGATAATGAGGTTGCGGTACTCGATCAATACCTTCTTTTACTTTTACCATCAGGTATGCCCCCAAGGTTTGTCCGAGTAGAAAAACTGGCTCACCATCCATTCTAGAAGTGGTCGAAATCCTTTGATGTCTTCCAAGACAGTTTTAAAGGATTTAAGACTAGATTCTTCAAGGTTATGGCGACAGAGGGTTTTTATCCCTTTTTCCTGAAGGCCGACGGGGAACCGAAGTTCCCGTTGTATTGGACCCCGAATGCATGGAGTACTCCTATTGTCCCATTTTAGAAGGAAGAGAAATACTTGACTCTAGAGGAGCTTAAAACTGTTAAGTTCATATCCCAGTATGCTAAGGGTCATGAGAATATTAATATTAGAGACATCATTGATATCCCTGGTGATGACCTTCTCTATGCTTTATTAGGTGGGAAGTAGGATACTACGGTCCACCTTAGGCTTGTTGCATTTTACCATTCTTTATACAATTTTGTTCTTTTTGACTTCTAATATATTTCTATGTCTTGTTTTAGTGAGCAATAATATGTCGTCCGCATCTTCTATAGCTGCCCTGCGGGCTTTAAAATCCAAGAAGAAGGGAGAGAGTTCCTCTAGTGCTCCTTCGACCACCGCTCCAGTGCCTTCTGATCAGGGTGTGGTTATTGAAGAAACTCCTGAGCAACCGGGGTTCTCTTCTCGAGACCAACAAAAGAGGAAGAGGAAGGCCACTGAGAGCTCCTATAACTGGGGTAATAGGGAAGCTATGGAAGACATCGCTAAAGAGGGGTTAGGCCTCCTGCCTGTTATCACGGGGCGTGCTAACCCCAGGCCGTTCATTGATGAACGACTTATGGGTGGTGAAGTGATGGGGCACATATCCTAGCGGAGCTTGGCTCAAGTCCTGATCGAGCTTCAGGCTTTAACGTTTCGTGTCACTGCCGAAATCTGCTACATCGAAAGTTCTGTCGAGGAAACTGATAGGAAGGTGGCAGAAGATTTCAAGAAGAAGGACAAAGAAGCTGAGGAGGCTGCCCGGAAGCTTGATACTGCCCTCAAGCTGAACGAGGATGCTCATGGGAGGATTATTAATTTGGAGAAGGCTCTAGCTGAAGCCGAGTTGGCTAAAAAGGGGTTTGAGATGGAGAAACTCTAAGTCGAAGAGGCCAATGTCGCCATTCAAGCTTGTGTGGATCAGTTGGGAAAAGATATGGATGAGTTGGTCGCGGTCTCTGAGAAGGTCGGGGGTGAGCAGTTTCAAAATATCGTGGCTTGAATCCAGCATTTCAACCCCAGCGTTACTCTTGCTTTAGAAGGCCTTAACGCAGACAAGGTCTTCCATGATGGTCAACTTATCTTTGCAGAGGACATCCCTCAGCCCGGTTCCGAAACTGCCTCGGGAGTTATTCAGACTCTGTCGGAGAAGTCACTGAGGCTTAAGCTATTCTTTCGTTCTTTTTACCCCCTGCGAGGGGTTTTAATTTTGTACAAACTTATGACATTTCCCTGAGTTTCAGGGTTTTATCTATATGTCATATTTATTTTGCACTGGTTTACTTATTTTTCTTTCATGGTCCATTTCGGGTCCAATGCCCATTATGGTATCTATTGTAACAATGTTGTAGACTTAGAAAATTTTTTGCTAACGTAGGGAGAACCATGGTCCGGGGTCTTATACCCGTAACACCGGGTATGTAGCATCCCTCTTGACTCAGGTAGAAACAACGCCTTAGTCTATAATCCAACACCCATAATAGTGAATACTTTGGAATTTTGGACTTAGGCAAATTTTAACACCTTAGTTCATAATCTGATGCCCATGGTGTCAAGCATTTGGAGTTTTGGACTTAGGTGAAGTTTAAACCTTAGTCCATAACCCAATGCCCATAATATCAAGCATTTGGAATTTTGGACTTAGGCAAAAGATTGCGCCTGGGTTAGGGGTTTAGTGCCTAAGAACTTAGTGCTTATGATCTTTTCCGCCTTAGGCATATGTCATTAAACCATGCCCGGGGTCCTTCGTTAACTGTGTTAGTTTTACGGGATCCCTCTTGGCTTAGGTATAAGGGTGGGCCGCGGGTCATTAGATCCATAGTGCCACTTATTTGCTGACTTTAGAATGGTCAGTGCCAGATATTGAGGTTGGGTGTTTGACCTTGTAACTTACTACCAAAACTTGGTGTGTTATACCTCTTGACCTGGGCTTTTGATTTTTTGTGTGAAAAATAGTATCCGAATACCTCTTTTTCATTAATAAATTCTGGAGAATGAAGGTCTGTGCTGAAACAGATCAAACATTAGTTCACTAAGAGACTAGGCCGTTATAGGCGTCTAGTTATAGTATCTCCTAAGTTTATCAACATTCCAATAGTTCTTGATCAGGCTGCCTATTAGAGTTTCCAGCGTGTAAGCTCCCTTGCCGGTGTTGATGACGATGCGGTAAAGACCTTCCCAATTAGGGACTAACTTCCCCTGGGAGATATTTTTTCCTCTAATGTCCGCTCTCCGGAGTACCAAATCTCCTGGTTGGAACTTCCTTGGGATCTCTTTCTTGTTGTATTTGGTCGTTGTCCTTTGCTTGAGGGCAGTGTCGCGTATGTGAGACACGCATCTTCTTTCTTCTAACAGGTCCAGGTCTTCTCTGATTAATCTGGGATTTCTGTCAGGTGAAAATTATTGATGACGCTAACTTAGTTTTTCTATTTCTATCAGGATCATGACTTCGCATCCATAGGTGAGTTTGAAAAGAGTCTCACCCGTGGTAGAATGGGGAGTAGTCCGGTAAGTCCAGAGGACGTGGTCGAGCTGCTCTGCTCAATTCCCCTTAGCTTCATCTAGTTTTCTCTTGATTCCTAGGACAATGATCCGATTAGCAGCCTCGGCCTGTCTGTTTGTCCTGGGGTTCTCCACGGCGCTGCAATGGTGCTTAATTTTTAAGTCGGCCAGAAGCTCTTCAAAGCTCTTATCCTTGAACTGAGTTCCGTTATCCGTCATGATGGACTCTGGAACCCCAAATCTAGTGATGATATAACGCCAAATGAACTTCTAGGTTCGAGCGGAAGTGATTGTGGCTAAGGGTTCTGCCTCGATCCACTTCGTAAAATAATCCACTACTACTACCAAATATTTCAACTGACCTGGGGCTTAGGGGAATGGTCCCAAGATGTCCATTCCCCATCTGTAGAACGATCAGGGCACAAACATCATGGACAGTTCCTTTGAGGGGACCTTGTAGTGATTTGAGTGGCGCTGGCACTTGTCACCATTCCGGACATGTACATGAGAATCAGCTTCCATTGTTGGCCAGTAATACCTCGCCCTTAGTGCTTTTAGGGCCAATGCTTTGCCCCCTAGATGGTGCCCACAACTTCCTTCATGAACCTCAGCTAGAACGTATTATGCTTCTTTCGGAGTGAGGCATTTGAGGAAGGAAGAAGAGAAACCACGTCGGTATAGATGACTGTCATAGATAGTGTACCTTACTGTTGTCTTGACTAGCTTTGAGGCTTCTTTGGGATTTGATAGCATGGCTCCGGATTATAGATACTCCATGATTGGGGTGATCCAAGATGGTCATTCATCTTCTATTTGAAACATATCGTGACCCGTGATAGAGGGTTCAGAAAGGGTTTCTTGGATTATTGACCTGTTGTTGTCAGGGCTTTTGGCACTGGCAAGCTTGGATAAAAGGTCCGCTCTAGAGTTTTGTTCCCTCGGGATGTGCACAATTTTGATTTCTTTGAAGCCTTTGAGGAGTTCTTGTACTTTAATCAAGTACCTTTGCAGGAAAGGCTCATTGACTTGATATTCGCCTTGGATTGGGGAGGTGGCGAGCTGGGAATCACTACAAAGTGTGATTCTGGTCACCCCCAAATCCTTTGCCAATATCAGTCCGGCAATGCACACTTCATATTCGGCCTGGTTGTTCGAGGTAGGGAATTTGAACTTCAAGGAATGCTCCAGAGTCAGTCCCTCTGAATTTTCCAGAATTATCCGAACTCCACTCCCTTTGGGATTCGAGGAACCGTCAACAAAGATGGTCGAAGAGATTTCTTTTTAGTGGCCGAGATCTGATGTAAGTTCTACCAGGAAGTCGGATAATGCTTGGGCCTTTATATTTGGTCAAGGTTCATAAGCAATCCCAAACTCGGAGAGTTCAATTGACCAGACGATCATTCTTCCGGTCAAGTCTGGCTTGTGCAGCACCTGGCGGATGGGCTGGTCCGTCCTTACCACCACAGGGTGGCATTAAAAATACTGTCGCAATCTTCTTGCCATAGTAATCAATGCGAAAGTA
This sequence comes from Ormosia emarginata, assembly GCA_029884605.1. Lineage (NCBI taxonomy): Eukaryota > Viridiplantae > Streptophyta > Magnoliopsida > Fabales > Fabaceae > Ormosia > Ormosia emarginata. The sequence goes on along the minus strand of JAQQTP010000057.1, from coordinate 958,808 downwards.
ATCTTCTTAGCTTTCTGATACCGGAGTTTGGGTCCTTGCAGAACCTTACTCACAAAGTAGATTGGCTTTTGTCCTTCGTCTGTCTCCTGGATTAATATCGAGCTTATAACCTCTTCATGGACTGAAAAGTACAGGTCGAGCGTCTCCTCAAGGTCTGGTCTTGTCAAAATGAGAGGAGACGACATAAGCTTTTTAAATGATGAAAAGGCGTCCTCGCATTCCGGGATCCATTTGAAGTTCTTTCCCTTTTTGAGTAGTTTGAAAAGGGGAAGAGATTTATGGGCCTCTTTGGAAAGGAACCTTATGAGGGCCGCTATCTTTCCTGTCAGTTGTTGTACTTCCTTAACACTCCGGGGGCTCCTCATGTCGAGTACGGCCTGACACTTGTTAGGATTGGCTTCGATTCCGCTGTGAGTTAATATAAATCCCAAGAATTTGCCAGCACGGACCCCGAAGGCGCACTTTTTCGGATTTAGCCTCATGTTGTGTTTCCTGACTTATGCAAATACCTCTTCAAGGTCCGTAGTGTGCGATCCATCCTGTGAGGTTTTTACTATCATGTCATCGATGTAGACTTCTAGCATCTTCCCCACTTGGTCCTTGAAGACTCTGTTTATCATCCTCTGATAGGTGGCTCTCGTATTTTTTAATCCAAAGGGCATAACCCTATAGCAGTAGCTCGCCCTGTTAGTAATGAAAGTGATTTTTTCTTCATCTTCGGGATACATTGGAATCTGGTTATACCTGGAGTAGGCATCCATGAATGATAGCCACTTGAAGTTTGAAGAGCTGTCAACCAATTTGTCCACATTAGGAAGTGGATACGGATCTTTTGGGCAGGGTTTGTTCAAATTCGTATAATCGACGCACATTCTCTACTTTCCATTGGATTTTTTCACTAGGATCACGTTGGACAACCACGTAGTATAAGCAATCTCCCTAATGAATCCACAACTTAACAATTCCTTTACCTGCTCCTCGATGACCTACTACCTTTCAGGGCTGACCTTCCTTTTCTTCTGAGCGACCGACTTCATATCTTCCCTGACGGACAAGCGATGGCAGATGAAAGAAGGGTCGAGCCCCGACATGTCAGATTACGTCCAGGCAAATAGGTCCTTGCTTTTCAACAACAACTCAATCAATTGTTGCCTCTCATTTCCTTCTAAGTTTGCTCCAATTTTAGTAACCTGGTCAGGCTGGGTTCCAAGTTGAAGAGGCTGCAATTCTCCTTCTGGCTGGGGTCCGGTACCATAAAGTTATTCCTTGACATCCAGCTCGGCCATCAGTATGTTGACCTGATTCAAGACTAGGTCGGGATTGAATGATTTTCCCCTTCTGGGCGTCTTGCAAATCCTCTAGCTCTTGTTGTAGTATTTCCTGACGGCTACTTGGTTGCCTTTGACAGTGACCACCTTTATTATGCTTACTTAGAAATTTCATTACGAGGTGGGTGGTGGAGACAACGGTACCAAGAGCATTTGGAGAGGGGCGGCCTAAGATGATATTGTAAGCCGAAAGACAGTCTACGACCAAGAACCTCACCTTGACTGTCTTGAAGAGCTTGGAAGAACCCAAGGTCAAATGGGTTTCATAATGCCTGACCGGGTTAATCTTTTCACTCGTGAAGCCTGTCAGTTCCCCGTCGTAAGGGGTCAAATCCGGTCGCTGGAGTTCTAACTTCTGGTAGAGGTCTAGGAACATAATATCTGTTGAGCTTCCTTGATCCACGAAAATTCGGCGGACCTCGGCATTGGAAATTATTCCGGAGATGACAAGTGGATCGCCATGGTCTAGGATGATTTCTCTGTAGTCCTCATCCGAAAAGGTAATGGATGACCTCTTTCTTTCTGCGGTGCTAGATTTAGGTTCAGAATGGGAGACACTGAACACCGCCATCCTTAACGCTTTCTTCCGTGCTCTATTTGATGGCCCTCCTCCAGCGAATCCTCCCGCAACGGTGTTGATCGTCCTGTTTGGCTCGAGACGATGATCATTATTGTCATTGGGTGAAGGGTCTTTGTTCCTTCCCTACTGGTCATTGCTAACCTGGCGAGGTGGAGTCCAAGATCTTCTCATCGGGCTTCGGTTCCTTCTTCTGTGAGGAGAAGATGGGCTACGCTGTTTGTCATCTCTGCGTCCGCCACGGTGCTCATCATTCCAGGTACGGATAACATATTATTGTAGTTGTCCGCCCTCAATCAAAAACTCAATGGCATCGCACAGTTGGTAGCAATCTTTGGTATCATGGCCATAACCTTTATGCTATGCACAGTGCTTGGAGTGATCTTTCTGTTTGTGCTTTTTGATAGGGGCGACCTCTAGATATTCTGGAACTCGGTCTGCATTACTGGTGTGGTGTGGATTGTGAATAAAATTTAGAGTGAAAATCAGTTGCCAAGTTCCACCAAAAATAAAAACCTTGCAACCAGTGTAGTTAACAAGGGTCGATCCACAGAGAACTAATTCAATTAACACTATAATTTGAATCCTAATTTAAACACTCAAAAATAGTAAGCAATAAAACGGGGGTTTTGTTTGTTGAAATTAAAAACAGAAATTGAATCCAAAACAAAAACAGTAAATATAATTTGGAAAATCAATTAAAAGACAATGGTTAAGAGATAGAATCCACCACTAGATTTATATGATTATGCTAACCCACATATCCTTTATACCAACATGGTCAATTATGTTTTTATGTGATTGTGAGATTAATTCTATGTTTTCCTTAAGTTTTGGTTAATTCAGCAACCGTTCAAATCAATCCCTAATCAATAATTATTTGTAAAGCAACTGCTCTTACACCTATTTATTGATTGCATTAAGATTTAGAAAACCAATCACACTAAGATCCAATCTCACACCGGGATTAAATTACTTAGATCATATGCCTCACTAGTCCTACCACCGCAACCGCGTATAGTAATCCTAGTTTTACCACTTTTGAAATTGGCAAAGAGTATAAAAACCTTTATACTAAATTAAGAACAGAAACATATGAATAAAAACATAATTGTATTGATATAAGGAAATATGCAAGAATCACATAATCAAAACTAGGGTTTCATCTTCCCTTAACCATATAAGAAAACTAGCCACACATGGCAAATTCAAAACCAAAAGAATAGAAGAAGAAAAACATTGTCAAGAATAGAAATGCAGAAGAAAACTAAAGATCAAACTAGTTTCCAAAGGTTGGGGATGATTGATCTCCAATTGCTCGAACCCGAGACTCCAATCTTCGATCCAATCTCCTTCTCCCTTGTTCTTGGTCTTCTCCTTAGCCTCTTGGCAGTTTCCCAGTCCAGACTCCCTTTTTATGACCCTAGGCAACCCTATTTATATTTTTGGATACCTAACACATCATTAGAATTCGTATCTAATGTTCTGATGCGATGACACGGGCCGTGTCATTTGACACGGCCTACCCCGTGTCAGGTTCTGGTAACACAAATTCAAGTGTTTTGCAAGTCAGAGAGAAACATGGCCCACCCCGTGTCATTTGACACGGGCCATGTCGATGGTCAATGCTCAAAACTGGATCCTCTTGTGAAGACAGAGATGTACACGACCTACCCCGTGTCATGTGACACGGGCCGTGTTGTTGGTCAAGTCCATGTTAAAAATCCAGAGAAGGACACAGCCCACCCCGTGTCATGTGACACGGGCCGTGTCACTTACTTTCTTGAAATTCCTCTCTCTTTCTTTGCTTCTAGGGATGATATTGATCTCCTGAAAAATACAATGCAATTATGAGTGCTTATAAACATACTTAAGCATAGTTTCACAATAAAAATTTGATTAAAATTCATATCCAGAAACTTAGCTAAAAGTTAACAATTAAACACACATGAAGTCCAATTAGATCAAACATAAGACACTCAAGATATGAAAATAATCGACAGATCAAATACCCCCACACTTAGCCTTTTGCACTCCTGGGCAAAACATAAGACCGAACCAGGGAACAGGGAAAAGAAAAATAAATTCAAAAGCTTAAAAAGACTCAATTTCCAATGATATTCAAGAAAGGCAAAAGATTGTAAGCAAGAAGAGCAAGAAAAGATTCAAAGGGTGAAAACATTCAAGAGATAACAAATCTTCACATCTCAAACTAACAAGCAAGGTATCTTCAATTTGAAAAGCATGAATCAAGAATGATAGATCCTCACAAGATACACTCTCAATCTCTCAAGTGTTTACAAGATAAGTATCTCACTCAATTCAGCCCATGAAAAATGCACTACCATAAGCTTGCTTTTCTTCTATTTCTCCACTACTCAAACATATGCACATACAAATCAAGAGGACTTTATTCAAGGTTGTAATGGGGCCAAGGTAAGGGAATGAATTAGTATGGATATGGCAAGATAAATACCAAAGAGAATAAAAGAATATTGGGGAGGAACTCAAATGACAAATAACAAGCATGAAAATTTTCCCCCAATTTTATATAATGCACATTCTCTTCGCATATTCCTTTCCTTTTTCTTTCTTTATTTGATCTATTGATTATTTCTATATCTTGAGTGTCTTATATTTGATCTAATTGGACTTCATGTGTGTTTAATTGTTAACTTTTAGCTAAGTTTCTGGATATGAAGTTTAATCGGATTTTTATTGTGAAACTATGCTTAAGTATGTTTATAAGCACTCATAATTGCATTGTGTTTTTCAGGAGATCAATATCACCCCTAGAAGCAAAGAAAGAGAGAGGAATTTAAAGAAAGTAAGTGACACGGCCCATGTCACATGACACGGGGTGGGTCGTGTCCTTCTCTGGATTTTCAACATAGACCTGACCAACAACACGGCCCGTATCATATAACACGGGGTAGGCCGTGTACATCTCTGTCTTCATAAGAGGATCCAGTTTTGAGCATTGACCATCAACACGACCCGTGTCAAATGACACGGGGTGGGCCGTGTTTCTCTCTGACTTGCAAAACACTTGAATTTGTGTTACCAGAACCTGACATAGGGTAGGCCGTATCAAATGACACGGCCCATGTCATCGCATCAGAACATTAGATACGAATTCTAATGATGTATTAGGTATCCAAAAATATAAATAGGGTTGCCTAGGGTCATAAAAAGGGAGTCTGGACTGGGAAACTGCCAAGCGGCTAAGGAGAAGACCAAGAACAAGGGAGAAGGAGATTGGATCGAAGATTGGAGTCTCGGGTTCGAGCAATTGGAGATCAATCATCCCCAACCTTTGAAAACTAATTTGATCTTTAGTTTTCTTCTGCACTTCTATTCTTGACAATGTTTTTCTTCTGTTATTCTTTTGGTTTTGAATTTGCCATGTGTGACTAGTTTTCTTATATGGTTAAGGGAAGATGAAACCCTAGTTTTGATTATGTGATTCTTGCATATTTTCTTAAATCAATACAATTGTGGTTTTATTCATATGTTTCTATTCTTAATTTGGTATAAAGATTTTTATACTCTTTGCTAATTTCAAAAGTGGTAAAACTAGGATTGCTATGCGCGGTTACGGTGGTAGGACTAGTGAGGCATATGATCTAAGTAATTTAATCACAGTGTGAGATTAGATCTTAGTGTGATTGATTTTCTAAATCTTAATGCAATTAATAAGTAGGTGTAAGAGCGGTTGCTTTACAAATAATTATTGATTAGGGATTGATTTGAGCGGTTGCTGAATTAACCAAAACTTAAGGAAAACAGAGAATTAATCTCATAATTACATAAAAACATAATTGACCATGTTGGTATAAAGGATATGTTGGTTAGCATAATCATATAAATCTGGTGGTGAATTCCATCTCTTAACCATTGTCTTTTAATTGATTTTCTAAATTATATTTATTATTATTTTTTTGGATTCAATTTACTGTTTTTTAATTTCAACAAACAAAACTCCCGTTTTATTGTTTACTATTTTTGAGTGTTTAAATTAGGATTCAATTTATAGTGTTAATTGAATTAGTTCTCTAGATCGACCCTTGCTAACTACAACTGGTTACAAGGTTTTTATTTTTGGTGGAACTTGGTAACTGATTTTCATTCTAAATTTTAATCACAATCCACATTGCACCAAATTTTGGCGCTGTTCTTGGGAACTAATTATCCAATTGCGCTATTAATTTGTTTCCTATTTTTGACTTTGTTTTTGTTTTATTTTTAATTTTTGACTTATTGTTTCTAAGTGTCTTGTAGGTGCTAATGTCCTTCAATCATTGGTGATGCGATTAATGGATATGGGAAAGCACCAATACAAGCTTGTGGGATTTGCTTATCACTCGGACATATTACTGATATGTGTCCAACTTTCCTAGTGGACACAAATGTAGAGGAAAAGGAAGTAGGAGGATATTATGAACCTTCCAATAACTACAACTCCGACTCCTACTCCAACACATATAATCCGGGGTGGTGGGATCATCCTAACTTGAGCTATGGAATACGGCCCCAAAATTAACTTCCAGCTTATGAACATCTAGGATTTTAGCAGAGGCAAGCACTTTTTCCCCCAAGACCACAGCAAGCTCTAGCACCAAGGCAACCTGAACCTTCAATGGAGGAGCTGCTGAGGCAAATGACCACTAACAACATTCAATTTCAAGAAGAAACAAAGGCCTCAGTTAACAACCCGCGAAACCTAATAGGGCAGCTTAACCACAGAATTAAGCAAGGTGCAAAGCTTATTTTTTGAAGAACTTCCCTCACCACCAGAAGTGAATGTGGAGGAAAATGCTAGTGATATCACATCGCGAAGTGAGAAGTTGTTAGGTGAACATACTTCTCCTCCACAAGCCACTGAAGAGAAAGACCAAGAGATTAAAGAGGTAAATGAGGAAGGGCAAAACTTTAAGGCCCCCAAGGTAAGTATTCTTAAACCCCTTCCTATTGTAGTGGAGGAAAGTTATGATGAGTTGTGTGATGAATTTCCTGATTTTATTGGTTTCAATAATTTTATTCATTGCCACTCATGTACTGATTGTGATGGTGTTATGACTTGTGCTATTTGAGCTGAGATTTCTGCATACTTGAGAGCTGATGATCCAATTCATGTAGCAGCTAATAATATTGAAGGATCTATTAATAATGTTCATGACACTATTGCAGAATTTAAGACATAAAGGGAGATGGAGCTGAAGTCGTTATACGAACATTGGAAGTATACATACTCAGTGAAAGATAAACAACTTTCTATGTTCGTGACCAAGAACCTCCTTGCTGAACAGGAGGAGAGATTGCTACAAATTTTGAAGGGGCATAAGAAAGCTTGGGATCCCGGTGATAACACTTTAGTGAAGTCCAAAGAAATTAAGAAGGATCAATGGGACCCCGGTGGAAGCTCTCATGCAACTTCAAGCATAAGTTGCTCATTACATTTCAAGCAATGGGACCCTGGTGGAAGTATTCTCATTTGATAAGGATGTTTCTTCTCTCTTTCTTTTATTTTACTTGTCCTAGAGTAATTGATGATTATTTTCTTTTGAGCTTTACATTGAGGATAATGTAGAATTTAAGTGTGGGGGAGGAGTTTACATTCTACTTTCTGTTTTAATTTTTATTTAATTCTGTTTTTGAAAAAAAAGTGTTTTTGATTGATTTTCAATGATATTTTGAGATTTGTGAAACTTATGAGTTTAAAGCAATTGAAGTTCAAGGGTATGTTTTATAAATTTCTTCTTCTGTCTTAAATTTGACATGCTTGGCTTTGGATATTTGATTGGTAGATTGAGATTGATAGATGCATACCTTATGAGATTTTGAGCCTATTGATGGATGAATTTAACATTTATATCATTCTCTTTTTTCTTGTGTGATTTTCACTCATGTCATTTGATCACTCTAAAACTTGCTTTAATTCTTTTTGAGGTTACATTTTCACTTGCATGCATAAACATGATTGAGGCCTTCTTTATTCTTTCTTGAGTAACTACTTTGGCCAAATAGCTAACCTTGCATCATTTTCCTTTGATTAACCCCTTGAGCCTATTGCCTATTCTTTGTCTTAGCTCATTATATACCTTATGTGAAAAATCATAATTTTATCTTACCTTAGGGAATGGGAGAATATTGGTTCATTTTCATTGGAGGAGCTCTTTTACTTGTGGGCAATGTATAGTACAAGTGTGGGGGTTGTGTTCTTGGTGTACAATATGCAAAGTGTTGGTTGAGAAAAAAAATGCAAAGAAAAAGAATCAATGCAAGAAAGGTTGTAAAAGGAAAGAAAGAAAAAGGAAAGGAATATGTGAAGAGAATGTGCATTATATAGAATTGGGAGAAATTTTTCATGCTTGTTATTTGTCATTTGAGTTCCTCCCCAATATTCTTTTATTCTCTTTGGTATTTATCTTGCCATATCCATACTATTTCCTTCCCTTACCTTGGCCCCATTACAACCTTGAACAAAGTCCTCTTGATTTTTGTGTGCATGTGTTTGAGTAGTGGAGAAGTAGAAGATAAGCAAGCTTATGGTAGTGCATTTTTCATAGGCTGAATTGAGTGAGATACTTACCTTGTAAACACTTGAGAGATTGAGAGTGTATCTTGTGAGGATCTATCATTCTTGATCCATGCTTTTCAAATTGAAGTTACCTTACTTGTTGGTTTGAGATGTGAAGATTTGTTATCTCTTGAATGTTTTGGCCCCTTGAATCTTTTCTTGTTCTTCTTGCTTACAATCTTTTGCCTTTCTTCAATATCATTGGAAATTGAGTCTTTTTAAGCTTTTGAATTTATTTTGTTTTTCCTTGTTCCCTGGTTCAGTCTTATGTTTTGCCCAGGAGTGCAAAAGGCTAAGTGTAGGGGTATTTGATCTATCGATTATTTTTATATCTTGAGTGTCTTATATTTGATCTAATTGGACTTCATGTGTGTTTAATTGTTAACTTTTAGCTAAGTTTCTGGATATGAAGTTTAATCAAATTTTTATTGTGAAACTATGCTTAAGTATGTTTATAAGTACTCATAATTGCATTGTATTTTTTAGGAGATCAATATCACCCCTAGAAGCAAAGAAAGAGAGAAGAATTTAAAGAAAGTAAGTGACACGGCCCGTGTCACATGACACGGGTGGGTCGTGTCCTTCTCTGGATTTTCAACATGGACTGACCAACAACACGGCCGTGTCATATGACATGTGGTAGGCCGTGTACATCTCTGTCTTCACAAGAGGATCTAGTTTTGAGCATTGACCATAAACACGGCCCGTGTCAAATGACACGGGGTGGGCCGTGTTTCTCTCGACTTGCAAAACACTTGAATTTGTGTTACCGAACCCGACACGGGGTAGGCCGTGTCAAAGACACGGCCCGTGTCATTGCATCAGAACATTATATACGAATTCTAATGATGTGTTAGGTATCCAAAAATATAAATAGGGTTGCTTAGGGTCATAAAAAGGGAGTCTGGAATGGGAAACTACCAGGAGGCTAAGGAGAAGACCAAGAACAAGGGAGAAGGAGATTGGATCAAAGATTGGAGTCTTGGGTTCGAGCAATTGGAGATCAATCATCCCCAACCTTTGGAAACTAGTTTGATCTTTAGTTTTCTTCTGCACTTCTATTCTTGACAATGTTTTTCTTTTGTTATTCTTTTGGTTTTGAATTTGCCATGTGTGGCTAGTTTTCTTATATGGTTAAGGGAAGATGAAACCCTAGTTTTGATTATGTGATTCTTGGATATTTCCTTATATCAATACAATTGTGTTTATATTCATATGTTTCTGTTCTTAATTTGGTATAAAGGTTTTTATACTCTTTGCCAATTTCAAAAGTAGTAAAACTAGGATTGCTATGCGCGGTTGCGGTGGTAGGACTAGTGAGGCATATGATCTAAGTAATTTAATCCCGGTGTGAGATTAGATCTTAGTGTGATTGGTTTTTTAAATCTTAATGCAATTAATAAGTAGGTCTAAGAGCGGTTGCTTTACAAATAATTATTGATTAGGGATTGATTTGAGCGGTTGCTGAATTAACCAAAACTTAAAGAAAACAGAGAATTAATCTCACAATCACATAAAAACATAATTGACCATGTTGGTATAAAGGATATGTGGGTTAGCATAATCATATAAATTTAGTGGTGAATTTCATCTCTTAACCATTGTCTTTTAATTGATTTTTCAAATTCTATTTACTGTTTTTTTGTTTTGGATTCAATTTCTGTCTTTAATTTCAACAAACAAAACCCTCGTTTTATTGTTTACTATTTTTGAGTGTTTAAATTAGGATTCAATTTATAGTATTAATTGAATTAGTTCTCTGTGAATCGACCCTTGCTAACTACAACTGGTTGCAAGATTTTTATTTTTGGTGGAACTTAGCAACTGATTTTCATTCTAAATTTTAATCATAATCCACACTGCACCAAATTTAAAAAATAAAAAATAAAAAAGAAAAAAAAAGTTGTGGACTTGGGGGAAAAAGTTATTGGTGTAGTATGAATTTGACATGTGAATTTGAAAAAGTTGTGTAAATTTCTTCTTCTATCTTGAATTTGACATGCTTAGCTTTGGATATTTGATTGGTGGATTGAGATTGATAGATGCATATTTTGTGAGATTTTGAGCTTATTGATGGATGAATTTAGCATTTATATCATTCTCCTTTTTCTTGTGTGATTTTCACTCATGTCATTTGATCACTCTAGAACTTGCTTTGATTCTTTTTGAGGTTACATTTTCACTTGCATACATAAACATGATTGAGGCTTTCTTTCTTCTTTCTTGAGTAACTACTTTGGCCAAATAGCTAACCTTGCATCAAAACAAATTTTCAGGAGATCAATATCACCCCTAGAAGCAAAGAAAGAGAGAGGAATTTAAAAATAGTAAGTGACACGGGCCGTGTCACATGACACGAGGCCCTTCTCTGGATTTTCAACATGGACCTGACCAACAACACGACCTATGTCATATGACACGGGGTAGGCCGTGTACATCTCTGTCTTCACAAGAGGATCCAGTTTTGAGCATTGACCATCAACACGGCCCGTGTCAAATGACACGAGGTGGGCCGTGTTTCTCTCTGACTTGCAAAACACTTGAATTTGTGTTACCAGAACTTGACACGGGGTAGGCCGTGTCAAATGACACGGCCCATGTCATCGCATCAGCACATTAGATACGAATTCTAATGATGTGTTAGGTATCCAAAAATATAAATAAGGTTTCCTAGGGTCATAAAAAGGGAGTCTGGACTGGGAAACTGCCAAGAGGCTAAGGAGAAGACCAAGAACAAGGGAGAAGGAGATTCGATCGAAGATTGGAGTCTCGGGTTCTAGCAATTGAAGATTAATCATCCCCAACCTTTGGAAACTAGTTTGATCTTTAGTTTTCTTCTGCACTTCTATTCTTGACAATGTTTTTTTTCTTCTATTCTTTTGGTTTTGAATTTGCCATGTGTGGCTAGTTTTCTTATATGGTTAAGGGAAGATGAAACCCTAGTTTTGATTATGTGATTCTTGCATATTTCCTTATATCAATACAATTGTGTTTTTATTCATATGTTTCTGTTCTTAATTTAGTATAAAGGTTTTTATACTCTTTACCAATTTTAAAAGTGGTAAAACTAGGATTGTTATGCGCGGTTGCGGTGGTAGGACTAGCGAGACATATGATCTAAGTAATTTAATCCCTGTGAGATTGGATCTTAGTGTGATTGATTTTCTAAATCTTAATGCAATCAATAAGTAGGTGTAAGAGCGGTTGTTTTACAAATAATTATTGATTAGGGATTGATTTGAGCGGTTGCTGAATTAACCAAAACTTAAGGAAAATAGAGAATTAATCTCACAATCACATAAAAACATAATCGACCATGTTGGTATCAAAGATATGTGGGTTAGCATAATCATATAAATCTAGTGGTGGATTCCATCTCTTAACTATTGTCTTTTAATTAATTTTCCAAATTATATTTACTGTTTTTGTTTTGGATTCAATTTCTATTTTTAATTTCAACAAACAAAACCCCAGTTTTATTGCTTACTATTTTTGAGTGTTTAAATTAGGATTCAAATTATAGTGTTAATTGAATTAGTTCTCTGTGGATCGACCCTTGCTAACTACAACTGGTTGCTAGGTTTTTATATTTGGTGGAACTTGGCAACTGATTTTCACTCTAAATTTTAATCACAATCCACACCACACAAAATTTTAGCGCCGTTGCCAGAGGAACTAATTATCCAATTGCGCTATTAATTTGTTTCCTATTTTTTTACTCTGTTTTTATTTTATTTTTAATTTTTGATTTATTGTTTCTAAGTGTCTTGTAGGTGCTAATGTCCTTCAATTATTGGTGACGCGATTAATGGATATGGAGAAAGCACTAATACATGCTTGTGAGATTTGCGTGTCACCCGGACATATCATTGATATGTGTCCCACTTTCCTAGTGGACACAATTGTAGAGGAAAAGAAGTAAGAGGATATTATGAACCTTCCAACAACTACAACTCCTACTCCTACTCCAACACATATAATCCGGGATGGTGGGGTCATCCTAACTTGAGCTATGGAATACAGCCCCAAAATCAACTTCCAGCTTATGGACATCTAGGATTTCAGCAGAGGCAAGCACCTTTTCCCCCAAGACCACAACAAGCTCTAGCACCAAGGCAACCTAAACCTTCAATGGAGGAGCTAATGAGACAAATGGCCATTAACAACATTCAGTTTCAAGAAGAAACAAAGGCCTCAGTTAATAACCTGTAAAACCTAATAGGGCAGTTAACCTCAGAATTAAGCGAGGTGCAAAGCTTATTTTCTGAAGAACTTCCCTCACCACCGGAAGTGAATGTGGAGGAAAATGCTAGTGATATCACATCGCGAAGTGATAAGTTGTTAGGTGAACCTACTTCTCCTCCACAAGCCACTGAAGAGAAAGACCAAGAGACTAAAGAGGTAAATGAGGAAGGGCAAAACTTTAAGGCGCCCAAGGTAAGTATTCTTGAACCCCATCCTATTGTAGTGGAGGAAAGTTATGATGAGTTGTGTGATGGATTTCCTAATTTTATTGGTTTCAATAATTCTATTCATTGCCACTCATGTATTGATTGTGATGGTGATATGAAATGTGCTATTTGTATTGAGATTTTTGCATACTTGAAAGTTGATGATTCTGTTTACGCAGCAGCTAAGAGTTTTGAAGGATCCATCAACAATGTTCTTGACGTAGTTGCAGCATCTAAGACCCAAAAGGAGGTGGAATTGCAGGCCACTGAAGAATTTTCAAAGGGGGGAGAAAAGCACAGGATGACAGTCACTACTGTGGATTTTGTTTTTGGACCTTGGTCCAACATAAACAATGATGCACATGAAGTTGATAAAGTACACATATTGCATTCCAGTGGTGACGCCAAGGGAATTAGAGAGGGTCAATGGGACCCCGGTGGAAGCTCTCATGCAACTTCAAGCATAAGTTGGTCATTACATTTCAAGCAATGGGACCCTGGTGGAAGTCTCCTCATTTGATAAGGATGTTTCTTCTCTCTTTCTTTTATTTTACTTGTCCGGGAGTAATTGATGATTATTTTCTTTTGAGCTTTACATTGAGGACAATGTAGCATTTAAGTGTGGGGGAGGAGTTTACATTCTACTTTCTGTTTTAATTTTTATTTAATTCTGTTTTTGAAAAAAAAGTGTGTTTTTGATTGATTTCCAAAGATGTTTTGAGATTTGTGAAGCTTATGAGTTTGAAGCAAGTGAAATTCAGGGGTTATGATTTACAAATTTCTTGTTCTGTTTTGAATTTGACATGCTTAGCTTTGGATATTTGATTGGTGGATTGAGATTGATAGATGCATACCTTGTGAGATTTTGAGCCTATTGATGGATGAATTTAGCATTTATATCATTCTCCTTTTTCTTGTGTGATTTTCACTCATGTCATTTGATCACTCTAAAACTTGCTTTGATTCTTTTTGAGGTTACATTTTCACTTGCATGCATAAACATGATTGAGGCCTTCTTTATTCTTTCTTGAGTAACTACTTTGGCCGAATAGCTAACCTTGCATCATCTTCCTTTGATTAACCCCTTGAGCTTATTGCCTATTCTTTGTCTTAGCTCATTATATGCCTTATGTGAAAAACCATGATTTTACCTTACCTTAGGGAATGAGAGAATATTAGTTCATTTTCATTGGAGGAGCTCTTTTACTTGTGGGCAATGTATAGTATAAGTGTGGGGGTTGTGTTCTTGATATACAATATGCAAAGTGTTGGTTGAGAAAAAAAAATGCAAAGAAAAAGAATCAATGCAAGAAAGGTTGTAAAAGGAAAGAAAGAAAAAGGAAAGGAATATGTGAAGAGAATGTGCATTATATAGAATTGGGGAAAATTTTTCATGATTGTTATTTGTCATTTGAGTTCCTCCCCAATATTCTTTTATTCTCTTTGGTATTTATCTTACCATATCCATACTATTTTCTTCCCTTACCTTGGCCCCATTACAACCTTGAATAAAGTCCTCTTGATTTGTGTGTGCATGTGTTTGAGTAGTGGAGAAATGTATAGTACAAGTGTGGGGGTTGTGCAAATTGATGTACAATATGCAAAGTGTTGGTTGAAAAAAGAAAGGCAAATAAAAAGAATCAATGCAAGAAAGGTTGTAAAAGGAAAGAAAGAAAAAGGAAAGGAATATGTGAAGAGAATGTGCATTATATAGAATTGGGGGAAAAATTTCATGCTTGTTACTTGTCATTTGAGTTCCTCCCTAATATTCTTTTATTCTCTTTGGTATTTATCTTGTCATATCCATATTATTTCCTTCCCTTACCTTGGCCCCATTACAACCTTGAATAAAGTCCTCTTGATTTGTGTGTGCATGTGTTTGAGTAGTGGAGAAGTAGAAGATAAGCAAGCTTATAGTAGTGCATTTTTCATGGGCTGAATTGAGTGAGATACTTACCATGTAAACACTTAAGAGATTGAGAGTGTATCTTGTGAGGATCTATCATTCTTGATTCATGCTTTTCAAATTGAAGATACCTTACATGTTGGTTTGAGATGTGAAGATTTGTTATCTCTTGAATGTTTTGACCCACTGAATCTTTTCTTGCTCTTCTTGCTTACAATCTTTTGCCTTTCTTCAATATCATTGGAAATTGAGTTTTTTTTTAAGCTTTCGAATTTGTTTTGTTTTTCCTTGTTCCCTAGTTCAGTCTTATATTTTTCCCAGGAGTGCAAAAGGCTAAGTGTGGGGGTATTTGATCTGTCGATTTTCTCTATATCTTAAGTGTCTTATATTGATCTAATTGGACTTCATGTGTGTTTAATTGTTAACTTTTAGCTAAGTTTCTAGATATGAAGTTTAATCGGATCTTTATTATGAAACTATGCTTAAGTGTGTTTATAAGCACTCATAATTGCATTGTGTTTTTCAGGAGATCAATATCACTCCTAGAAGCAAAGAAAGAAGGAGGAATTTGAAGAAAGTAAGTGACACAGCCCATGTCACATAACACGGGGTGGGCCGTGTCTTTCTCTGGATTTTCAACATAGACCTGACTAACAACACGGCCCGTGTCATATGACACGGGGTAGGCCGTGTACATCTCTGTCTTCACAAGAGGATCCAGTTTTGAGCATTGACCATAAACACGGCCCGTGTCACATGACACGGGGTGGGCCATGTTTCTCTCTGACTTGCAAAACACTTGAATTTGTGTTACCAGAACCTGACACGGGGTAGGCTGTGTCAAATGACACGGCCTGTGTCATCGCATCAGAACATTAGATACAAATTCTAATGATGTGTTAGGTATCCAAAAATATAAATAGGGTTGCTTAGAGTTCCTAAAAAAGGTCTGGACTGGGGAACCGCCAAGAGGCTGAGGAGAAGACCAAGAACAAGGGAGAAGGAGATTGGACCGAAGATTGGAGTCTCGGGTTCAAGCAATCAGAGATTAATCATCCCTAACCTTTGGAAACTAGTTTGATCTTTAGTTTTCTTCTGCACTTCTATTCTTGACAATGTTTTTTTTCTTCTATTCTTTTGGTTTTGAATTTGCCATGTGTGGCTAGTTTTCTTATATGGTTAAGGGAAGATGAAACCCTAGTTTTGATTATATGATTCTTGCATATTTCCTTATATCAATACAATTGTGTTTTTATTCATATGTTTCTGTTCTTAATTTGGTATAAAAGTTTTTATACTCTTTTCCAATTTCAAAAGTGGTAAAACTAGGATTGCTATGCGCAGTTGCGGTGGTAGGACTAGTGAGACATATGATCTAAGTAATTTAATCCCGGTGTGAGATTGGATCTTAGTGTGATTGGTTTTCTAAATCTTAATGCAATCAATAAGTAGGTGTAAGAGCGGTTGCTTTACAAATAATTATTGATTAGGGATTGATTTGAGTGGTTGCTGAATTAATCAAAACTTAAGGAAAATAGAGAATTAATCTCACAATCACATAAAAATATAATTGACCATGTTGGTATAAAGCATATGTGGGTTAGCATAATCATATAAATCTAGTGGTGGATTCCATCTCTTAACCATTGTCTTTTAATTGATTTTCCAAATTATATTTACTGTTTTTGTTTTGGATTCAATTTCTGTTTTTAATTTCAACAAACAAAACCCTCGTTTTATTGTTTACTATTTTCGAGTGTTTAAATTAGGATTCAATTTATAGTGTTAATTGAATTAGTTCTCTATGGATCGACCCTTGCTAACTACAACTGGTTGCAAGGTTTTTATTTTTGGTGGAACTTGACAACTGATTTTCATTCTAAATTTTAATCACAATCCACACCACACCGAATTTTGGCCAAGTTCCACCAAAAATAAAAATATTGCAAGCAGTTGTAGTTAGCAAGGGTCGACCCACAGAGAACTAATTCAATTAACACTATAAATTAAATCCTAATTTAAACACTCAAAAATAGTGAACAATAAAACGGAGATTTTGTTTGTTGAAATTAAAAATAGAAATTGAATCCAAAACAAAAAAAATAGTAAATATAATTTGGAAAATCAATTAAAAGATAATGGTTAAGAGATGGAATTCACCACTAGATTTATATGATTATGCTAACCCACATATCCTTTATACCAACATGGTCAATTATGTTTTTATGTGATTGTGAGATTAATTCTCTGTTTTCCTTAAGTTTTAGTTAATTCAGCAACTGCTCAAATCAATCCCTAATCAATAATTATTTATAAAGCAACCGCTCTTACACCTACTTATTAATTGCATTAAGATTTAGAAAACCAATCACACTAAGATCCAATCTCACACCGGGATTAAATTACTTAGATCATATGAATAAAAGCACAATTGTATTGATATAAAGAAATATGCAAGAATCACATAATCAAAACTAGGGTTTCATCTTCCCTTAACTATATAAGAAAACTAGCCACACATGACAAATTCAAAATCAAAAGAATAACAGAAGAAGAAAAACATTGTCAAGAATAGAAGTGTAGAAGAAAACTAAAGATCAAACTAGTTTCCAAAGGTTGGGGATGATTGATCTCCAATTGCTCGAACCCGAGACTCCAATCTTCGATCCAATCTCCTTCTCCCTTGTTCTTGGTCTTCTCCTTAGCCTCTTGGCAGTTTCCCAGTCCAGACTCCCTTTTTATGACCCTAGGCAACCCTATTTATATTTTTGGATACCTAATACATCATTAAAATTCATATCTAATGTTCTGATGCGATGACACGGGGCGTGTCATTTGACACGGCCTACCCCGTGTCAGGTTCTGGTAACATAAATTCAAGTGTTTTGCAAGTCAGAGAGAAACACGGCCCACCCCGTGTCATTTGACACGGGCCGTGTTGATGGTCAATGCTCAAAACTAGATCCTCTTGTGAAGACAGAGATGTACACAGCCTACCCCGTGTCATATGACACGGGCCGTGTTGTTGGTCAGGTCCATGTAGAAAATCCAGAGAAGGACACGGCCCACCCCGTGTCATGTGACACGGGCCGTGTCACTTACTTTCTTGAAATTCCTCTCTCTTTCTTTGCTTCTAGGGGTGATATTGATCTCCTGAAAAACACAATGCAATTATGAGTGCTTATAAACATACTTAAGCATAGTTTCACAATAAAAATTCGATTAAACTTCATATCCAGAAACTTAGCTTAAAGTTAGCAATTAAACACACATAAAGTCCAATTAGATCAAACATAAGACACTCAAGATATGAAAATAATCGACAGATCAATTTCCTCTCTCAAGATCGTTTCTCGAGGGGCGTTTAGGGGAGTGTAATCAGAATACCTTCTCCGAGGTAGACTATCTTTAGGTTGCCGAGACCGTGAGGAATCGTGATTGGGCTTTTGATGAGGGCGCTCATCTTTGTCTCATCTCCTCTGGTCCTCCGTTGCTTCTTCAAGGTTGACATATTTTTGGGATCGTCTTTGGAACTCACCCAAGTTCTCTGACTTCTTTTTTACCAAGGACGCAAAGAACTCAGAACCCACTCAGAGGCCACTCCTGGCGCAATGAAGGGCAATCTTGTCGTCAAAATTTTTCACATTGGTGCATGCCTCACATTGGTACATGCCGCCATGAACCGTTTTACGTATTCACGGAAGGACTCATCTCGCCCCTGTCGAATCTTAGCTAGGGACTCGATGGACTTGGGTTGCTCCTTATTGGTGGTGTATTAGAGCATGAACCGTTGTTTTAGGTCTGACCAATCTACCATTGATCTTCGTGGTAGACCGAAGAACCATTTGAGGGCTCCCTTTTTTAGGGAGAAAGGGAAGACACGACATAACAACTCCATGGATCCACCGTGGAAACACATGGATTGCTCAAAGGCATTTACGTGCTCTTAGGGGTCGGTGGTTCCGTCATAAATCTCCAAGTAGGCTGGGAACTTAAAGTTCCTGGGGACGTGGTACTCCATCAGCTGGTCCGAGAAGGGGTATTCCTGGATGTCGTGGTTCAAGTTATTGTTCCTGACGTTTGACACCGTGGCATCAGGGTGAACCTTCCTTTGGTTATTTCCCACATTATGTCCTTCGTCGTTTGGTCTGGGTTAGTTTTCCTACATAGCCCGTTGCATGTCCTCCAACCTTTGATACTGTTCGTTTAGTATAGCCATATGTTATTGCATCATGTCCTGGAACTGACCTTGGGACACCTGGGATTCATTCTCGCGCTCAGAGCGAGACACGGGACCGTTGGCCTCACCATTTGGCGTTCTCAAACACTGACGCACTAGGATTCTGTGTTTCTGGATGTTGGGGTTGCCTCCTTGGCCTTGGGTTCCAACTCTATCCCTTACAGAGACCCTGCGTGATGGGTTGGGACTCTTATCGGAGATTGAAGTAGCCCATCACGCTGGTGCTCTACGTTGGGTGCTTGGTTTCTCGCGACAGAGGCTTCAACAGCAGGTGATAGGATAAGTTGAGGAGGGTGTTGCGCAGCAGGAACCTGCCTATGGTTAGCAGAAGTTTGCGCAACGTCTCTCCTTGATTTTTGTCTCGTGTTCACCATTATTGGGTGGGATTAGAAGTTTATGGATCCCCACAGACGGTACCAATGTTTTGATGTAGAATCAGATGCTGCATGAGTAGACACGTGTATGACGGTTTCCTCTTTCTGTGTGGCTACTGCCACCGAAAGTCTTGAACATAGGAGTTGGGTACCTACAAAAGGACTCCAACGTTCAAGTTAGGCAATGCACTAGAAGGGTCTACATCGTAAGATTACAAGTTAACTCGTTAGAATGACATAGCCTGATACTTACAGTGCATTTGCAGAGCCCTAAAGCGTCCATCGTAGGTGCAGGTACATTGAGATCATGGCCTGACGGGGGGTGCCTACCTTCTACGATCATTCAGGCAGAGCCTTAACGAAGGGTGCTTCCTTTCCATGATCGTCCAAGCAGATCCCTAGAATATCGGGATTGTCGCGTTAGTTGCCACCTGTTGTTTGCAGACGGTTATGGTTCCCACACTCTAAAGGTCATGTTTGGCAGTTGTCAGGATCTGTGCAGACCTAAAGAGTACTGTTAGGGCCTACGACTAAAGCTCATGTACGGACAACCTAACTGGGGTGATGATGTCGGAGTATGGTGGTGTTCATGTCGGTTTAATCCCTTCGGGTGGAATCTCAGACCACAGTTCAGAACATATACCTAAATATAAAATTAATTCTATTATAATTAATTATATAATAATCAATTATTAAAATCATCAAAATTTTCACAACTAAACCAAACACACATTAAATCATTGATCATACTTCAAGGTGCATGATGCACCATAATTTATGAGGGAGCATATTAGCATCTGCCTTACAATAAGAATAAAAGGGGAATGACTTCTGCACTTTTGAGTAATTTGGGTATTCTCTTTTCATTTTTATTTTTTTTTCCTTTTGTTATGGTAAAGGTGTCTTTGAGCCAGCTTTTGCGTCACGCAAGACTAAGTGCCTCTGTGGACAATCTTAAGGACGTGCCCCTCACAACGGCTTAGTGCATTTAGAGGAGTTAATTTTCGTGCTGGCCTAAAGTTCGAACCCAAGTAATCCTGGTGGAGAACACACTTCGTTAGCTACTATGCTTTTAGTTATAATTTGTGTATTTTAGTTTATTGAAATATGAAGGATCGACTTTTTTATTTTATTTTAAATATAAATAGTATATTTATCTAGTATTCCATCCATCGATGCTGGGAGAGATTAGAGTGGAGTCTTATCAATAAGAAAGATAGAGCAAGTGCTGTTGATTTTGTCATCCTTTTTGTTCTACAGTGAGAGACGTGGCTCTCGTAAATGAGAAAATATAGCGAAACTGAGTAAGTTCAATACGTAGATGAATGTGGTTGATTGAATTCATATGTTGTTAACTTTTTACATGTGTTATCAGTCTTCTCTTAAAAGTTTATTCTCTCTATTGTTTTCAGTTTTTTTTTTTTTAATTTGTCAATCATTCCTTTAAACAAAATTTGGTGCTTCAGCCAAGTCAAGTCATTATGGGTTAGCTCGAGCTCGGCTTATGATTCAGTTGTCTACCTTAAATTTGGTTTAAGCTCATGCTTTGAATTTAAGTTTAGCGAGTTTTTTTATAGGCAATTTAGGCTGGACTCAAAATTATGAGGACGTATTTGAGTTTGTTTTACCTTTTTTTTTTTTTTGTTAGCAAAAGTATAGGGTGAAAGGAAGCTTTTCTTGTGAGATTGCAGATAGCTTATCAACAAGGGAACCAGGGAATTGAACTTAAGTTATGTAGTTGTCGTGAGCGGAAGGTTGATTAAGTGAGCCAACTCTCATTGGGAAAACTTATTTGAGTTTGATTCAATTTAATTCATTTTATACTATATTTTAATCCCAACTGTTCTGGACTAAAGACTGTGTTGACTCAACTAATGAGTTAGTTGCTGAGTCAGCAGAGTAAGTTGGAGTTTGTTAGAAAACTGTTAGCTGTCAGTAATTCAGTTAATCATTTAGTTTTGATTAGTTTTAATCATTAGTGTTAATGATTGTATTAAGTCTTACTATATAAGTTGTTTCACTTGTGATGAGAATGATTAAGATCATTTGGTTCAGAAAGAACAAAGCTACAATTCAGTTTTCTCTCAACTTTGTTTCCCTCACTTTCTATCCTTTTCTTTCACTTTATTGCATCTATGTAATAATCATGGTATTTAGAGCTGAAAATAAATTCCCACATGGTGAATCTTGATCCTTCCAATTCTCGTTCTTTGCTCTCAAATTCTCTACTCATTACTTTTAATCATCCAATCATGGTAAAATTGGATGACAAAAATTACCTACTACAGAAGCAACAAGTTACATCTGCCATTAAAGGACACAAGCTTCAACAATTTATTGTTGCTACTGAAGTTGTTCCAGTGTGATTTGCGACTCTAGAAGATGCTGCCGTTGGTCGTATAAGCGATGAGTTTGTTCTTTGGGAATAATAGGATCAATTGCTATTTTCTTGGTTCCTTTCATCAATGGTTGAAACCATGGTTTTAAATTGCGGCCGCAATATTGCGGTTTTTGTGGTCTCTACAACCGCATCGCGACCGCAATTGCGGCTGCATCAGCCGCATTTTCCCGCAATTGGTCTCAATATTGCGTTTTTAGTGATCTCCACAACCGCAACCGCAACCGCAATTTAAAACCATGGTTGAAACCATGCTCACCAGATTAGTTGGTTGTGAGTTTTCTCGCAGATCTTGGAGCAGGTTTAGATCTACTTTGCATCGTAGACACGAGTGAAGATTCAGCAATACAAGACTGAACTTTGCAATTGCAGAAAAGGATCTTGCACTATTAGTGAGTATCTACTCAGGATCTATGCTCTTATTGATTTATTAGCATCAATTGTTCACTTTATTTCAACATAAGAACATGTTGAGATCATTCTGGATGGTTTACAAGATGATTATGATGTCTTTGTTATTTTAATTAACTCATGATTGGATCCTTACCCCATCCCTGAGGCTGAGGTCTTGCTTCTTGCATAAGAATCTTAGATTGACAAGCCTGCAAAATCTAATCCCTCATATAATTTCTCTACAAATGTTGCCAATGTTGAAGGTAAAATGTTCAATTCTCTAGTTGCACCATCACAGAATTCTACTCAAGGTGGTAACTCATATAAATATATAATTCAAGAAGTGGAAAATCTCAAAGAGGTCGTGGTCGTGTTGGTCGATTTCAATCTTAGAGTGGCATATCCAATGTGATTTGTCAAGTCTGCAACAAAACTTTGTCTTCTAGAGACAAAACTGCATTAAGTTGGAGCCACCAAGTTATTTATGACTATTTTCAATCTAGTAGCAATGAGTTTAGTGACCATTCTATGGCTCGCGTTGCAAAGGCTAAGAGGCCGAAACTGTCTAATAGTCTCTAGAATATCAATCTTTGGAACAAGAGTAAGAAAAGTGTCATTAGCTTCCTTCAAAGTAGCTAGGTTCTCAAACACATTTCTAACCCAATTAAAAAGGGACACTATGATAGTCTCCTATTGGAGTGATAGAAAATCGCATGATTACCGTACGACCCAAGTAGAGCCATAAAAATGGGTTGAGCTCGATGAGTTGGCCCGAATAGTCCGACAAAATGAACGAGCTAAACTAGTAAAAGTGAACACAAATTTTAAAATATCCCAAATTAGCTTGGCCCAAATGAGCCGGCCCGACCTCGTTAATATTACATAGGGGCGAGTTAGGTTAACAAAATATTAGCCTGAAACTCATATAACCTCATCTGACTCGACCCAAAAATGGCCTGACCCGAGTTGACCCAGTCCGAATGGGTTGGCTTGGCCTATTTTGACAGCTACAGGCCCAGGTGCCTTCATCCCTCTAATAGAAAACATAACATTTTTAACTTCATCCTAAGTGACATCTTTCTTCAAAGGCAACTAGTCTTCCTTCTGATAAGCTTGGAAAGCCTCCAAAGAGTATGAATTTTGTATTCTCACCATCAATAGTAAACAAGGAGGAGAAAAAATTTTGAGCCATACCTTTCAAGGACTCAAGTTTCATATCTCCACTCCCCTTTATCATCCTTTAGAGCCTCAATATGATTCCTTCTTTTACAAGAAGTAGTTAACCCATGAAAATACCATGTGTTTTTATCCTCAGATTAGATCCATTTAAATCTAGAATTCTCCTATCAATAAATTTCTTCAAGGATAATAATGGCTTCATACTCCTCCCATAATTCCACCTGAAGATGCTCAAGAAAAGGATTCATGTACATGGAAAGATTTCTAGATATACCTTCTGGTCTAGCAAGGATATGGTTCTTCCTACGAGCAACATTCCCACACAGCTTTTTGTTCTAGATTTTAATATCATGAATAAAAGGCTTTAATATTCAAAATAAGGTGACCAAAAGCAGTCTAACAATTGCTCACAACAATCTAAAAGGCTTATCACCAACCTGTCTTTGCCTCAGAGAGTTGAAATTGAGCAGGGGAATATGATCTGATTTCATATCTAGAAGATCATAGATTCTGAAAGAACCAAGAGGGGGTGAATCGGTTCTTTAGGGTTCAATAAAAACAATTATGAAATTAAAATTATGCAAACAAACACAAGAAAAAATAAGTGCTCAAAAATAAAAATGGATATAGTTGAGAGAAATGCACAAAAGATTTATTCTAGTTCAGCTACAAGGTGTCACATATGTCCAGTCTCCAAGCAACTGCTAGAGATTTTCTTCACTTATTTAATTTTTTGTTTAGAAGGACTTTGACGAACTTTCTTTTACCTTAACCCAAAGTAAAATGTACAAAGATTTTTTTTTCCGCAAGGACACCACAAAACCTCCATCTATCCCAACTTAAAATAGAGTAACCTAAATCAAAAGGAATATCTGAGAATGTTACCTACACTTTCTTCCATTTTCACTAGAACAATATATTCTCTCTTTTTCAATGCTCTTATAAATCAGACTACAACAACTCACAACTCTCTCTCTAGAGTAGATAAGTAAGCATGAAGAACATGAGAAGAAAAGAGAATATAGGATGGCAAGAGTGATGCGGTTCTTCTTGCTCTTGAGCAAGAGAGGTTCTTGATCTTGTCCAAAGGACTTCTCCTTTGTAGTAGATGAATTCCTTGATTTTTGTTAGCTATTGGAAGGTGTAAAAATTCAAGAGATAACCTCTTTAAGTTGTGGAAAAAGAATCATGTTAGTTTCCAATAGTTGCTCCTTTTCAACCTAATAGTTTCCAACATCTTTTGAACGTTGGAAGATCAAAATTATATAATTAATGCTGGAACCTACTCACAATGATGTAGGAAAAATTATTTCCATTATCATATATTATTTCCAAATTTTCCATAATTAACTATTCACATAACTAACATGGAAAAGTTTACAATGCTCCTAAAATTTTTTTGAGCATTGATGCTCCAAGTATGAGAATCATTGATTTTGAGAAGATTTAAATCTGTGACTGAGGATAAAGAAGACGAACTGTTTCTGATACTTTTTTTTTTACCAATTTTAAATATTTATTAAAAGCACTTCTACTATTTATTTTTTGACCCCTTATATTCTTTTCTTTTTAATTTTAGCCCTTCAACCAAACGTTCCTCTTCATCTCTACACTTTCCCCACCCTGTTGCACGTCACCGTTGCTGCACAGTGCCACCTCAACCAGTGACCCCCTCTTGCCACCGGCCACCCCTCTCGCCCCTCTGTGTTTGAAACGAATTATTTTTGCATCAACTCCATTGCTTGGAGTTTAGAGATGTGAACGACCAGCGAAGAGTGGCTCACCAGAGAAAGGTAATTGATGGCCGGTGTGGGTAACTAGTCGAGCAAAGGGGAAAGGCCAGAGCTAAGGTGGAGACCAGTGAGAGTGGTGGCATAAAGGATGTTTTTGGTTAGTAAGACTTTCCATACAACAAAGGGAGGTTCACGGTGGTTGGCGGGTTGACGACAGGTGCAGTGGTAGCGATATGGTGGCTCGCGAATCTGGCCATGTGGCAAATCTGGGTGGTTGACGGTGCGTGGAGGTTCACAGATTAACATGGTTGGAGCAGAGGTGTTTGGGTGGAGGAAAATGGCTGTTTGAGTAGTGTAGGGACAGATGTTTACGGATCTGGACGGTGGGCCTACGGTGGTCTTGGTTTGGGGCTCAGGCATGGGTGGTTCAGGCCTGGGGCTGCAACGGTGGCTTAGGCTCAAGGTGGTTCAGGGAGGTGCTACGGTGCAGGGGTTGATTCGATTGTCTAGGTGGTGGTTCATGGTTAGCAAAGGGTGGAGGTTGTTGGGTTACAAGGATGGTGGCTAACGGATATGGGCAGTAAAGGTGGATTGTGGTGGATTTGAGGTTTAATGGCTAAACATATAATATTTTATAAGTTAAGGGAACACCATTGTAAATAACAAATTCACTTGTTATTAAGGTTATTAGTAACTAAATCTAACAATTGAACTATTTTAATAAAAAATCAATGGTGATGTATTTTGGAGCATCCATGCTCCAAACTCTTTTAGGAGCGTTGTAAATGCCTCTAACTAACATACTAAATCCATTTAGCACATGCTGAAAACCAGCAACACCATTTAACTAACATCAAGGGATTTAAACAAATCAATCATAATTACAAATATCATAAAATATAAACAATTTGACACACATTTTTTCAATTTATTCAAATTTAAATCAAATAGCACACAAATTTTCCACATACTCAAAGACTTAATATTCATCATTTGAAACTTCAAAACCCAACGACTTCTAGCTTCACCAAATGAGATGTTCCAATCTGTGTCTATTGCAAACTGATCAAGCCTTTTTCTAGCATTTCCCCACTGCCAAGTAAAGGTTTGGACAAAGAAACCTAAGTCTTATTGGAACGTTTTAAATGCTCCTAAAACATTGAGGAGCATGGATTCTCCTAACACATTGAAGAGCATGGATGCTCCTAAAGTGATGGTCATTGATTTATACACTTTAATAATCAATGGCTCGGATTAAAAACCCATAACCTGCACAACAAGTTAACTTTATCAAAATTTTAAAATTAACCTGCAACCTTCGCTTTCTCTTCCATAACCAAAATGCGTCTTCTCCACTTGCTTCTTTTCCTATTTCTCCATTTCCACCACACCTCTCTGCTCCCATCTCACCAGAACAACTCCACCCACCATTGTGCATAAAAGGTTGTGGAAGGACATTTCATAAAAGGTTCAAGAACTTCCATTAACTCACCCTTGAAAGGATCTGAGTGAAGTTGTGTGTTGCTGTAGAAATCCATCATAGCTACCATAACTTGTGAAATTAACCTGTGTCTTTCTAAAACTAAAGAACAAGGACTGGGTTATAAGACTTAAAAACTAAAACCCAACAAGAAAAAAAAATGAAAAAAAAAATCTTTTCTACAAGAAAGGATGAAAGAGATTTAAAATAGACAATCCCTTTAATCCTAGGATCTTAAAAATAAAAGCTTTCAGGGATCAAAAACAACCCTCTTGGATGATTTCAAAGATGAGAAAAAGGGGAAAAATCAAAATTTTACTAGCAATTACTAGAATATTCAAGGGAAAAAAATGTAAAACCTGGATCTCAATTCTAAAAACACTTGGCTTTTGAGAAATCCTTCTAAGTTTGCTTCTTGATCAGTTAAAAGACAAACCCAAAAATCATAGCTTGAAAGACAGATGATTACCAGAAATGAATTCAAAGAAGCGAGGTGTTACAGAACGGGGGAAAAGAGACAAAGATTAGAGAAAGATCAAGAGCCACACAATCTGAAAGCTCTCACAAAGATAGGGATGATAAAAAAATTGCTTTAAGTGTCTCGCGCCACTCTTGGTTTTGTCTGCCGAAGTACGGATGCTGGGAACACCTTGAGTACCTAGCGGTTTCTAGAAACAAGCTCGACAGAACTATCCCATTGGAGATTGAGAACTTGTCAGAGCTAGTGAGGCGCAATTCAGAAATCAAAGATTAGGAAGCTTAAGAAATCAGCGAGATTCAAAAATTCAAAAAAAAAATTAAGTCAACAATTTTTTACCTACTATAATTGGTGAAGTTGATGAAGCATCGATGCTCAAAAATTTTTAAGGAGCATTGTAAACGTCTCCAAGTCTTATAAACCATTATTAAACAACCAGTCTTTGAAATCATTATGACCACTGTGTTCCCCAGATGAATTCGAGCTACTCAGAGTGGCATTAAAATCCCCTCCTATGCAGCAAGGATCAGAAAAGTTTTCAACCAACACATTAAGCTCTACCCACAACTCTTTTCGAGGTTCTATGTGAAGACTTCCATACATGCATGTTGATTGGGAATAGCTGATTAAGATGCTTTTTTCATGTGTAAGCTAGTTGTATAGGTCTTATTGTTTTGGTTACACATTACAGGAATATGTAATAGTATAATTATGGCTAAATATAAACTAATGAGTAAGACTAGGGGTGTAAGTGGGTGGTTTGGTTCGGGTTTTGAGAAAAAATAAATCCGAACTAATTAAAATCAATTAGTTCGGTTTGGTTCGATTTTCTTGTTTTTTGATAGCCAGATCCGAATAAAACCGAAACAAACATCTATGGTTTGGTTTGGTTCAGGTGATTGGGTTGACCATTATTTTTTAGCACAAAAATTAACTAAACAATTATACATGCAATACATAAAAGTGCACATAATGTATCCAAAATTCTAAATAATATTAAAACATAGACTAACCTTTGTTCTTCCATCAAGCAATGAACATTCAATTTCAAGTTGAGTCACACGATCATTGGTCTTTGAGATTTCCTGTTTATATCAAACCCAAAATGTCAAAATAGTTAGAAAAGAAAACTTCCTAAGTATCAAAATTGTACACAATATCCTTTGTGCTGCTATATATCTTAAAAAAATTAAGTTGACTCAACATTGGTTTGAACTTGATCTGCTTTATAAGAATTATTTAAAATCTATAAGTGAACCTACTTGCAGCTGCAACACATCCACAACACCATGGTCTTGCAGGGAAGCAAAGAGAATTCAACTTCTAGAACTTGAATAATTATGATACAAACAACTGGAAGAGAAAGATAGAATACTATTATGTATACTTATCTTGGAAACCCATTAATGCTGATCCTAACCAAAATGCGTGATACATGTGAAGTGTCTTGAAAAACTATAATAACAACAAACATATGCCAGAGCAATCTACCATTCAACGAATTCGACCAGCTTTGCAATATAAATGACCTCTGAATTTTACTTCCTAAGTTCTCTAAACTTTTCCAAATGTATGTAGACTCAAATATGGGAGGCGTTGCTAAAGATAATCAAACATTAGGTAATATAAAAGAATCAGATTATGTTAGTCAAAATCCAACTGATGATGAGAAGAATTATTTGTGTTTAAGTTGATATGTTGAAAAAATTCTATAAATGACAATCACTATTAAAACTTGTTACAAGATGAAGGAAAAAAGCTGTGTGTGTAAGGAAACCAATCAAAAGTCGTAACAGCTAGAAAGAGATAATGAAAATAGCAGGGTTCAAAATTTTCAGTATTACTATGTACACCACTTCTCTGGTTGAGGAAAAGTAGAGGTCGTAGAATGTCAAAGAATCCAATTTTCATCCTTCTCTTTCACACCAGCAGTTGACCAAGTAACCTTGTGTTATGTATAAAACCTTTTCATTTCCTCTAATGTGTATTAACCTGTTGTAAATCTTTAATCTGCGAATGACAGCAAGTGCGTTGTCTACAACTTGTTGGACCACAGGACCACATTGCTGTAAATGAATACCAATGTAAATGATGGTAGGGTATTCTCAGTTCTCTCCCAAGTCCCAACACGTTCCTTGCAGTTCTTAACTCTCAACTCAGCTCTACCATTTGTAATTTCATCATTTTGCATGCGTACTTCAAATTTTTAAATAAGGTACAACAGAACAGAACAAACTATGATTTTAGATAAATCCCATGGACCATTAATTATTCAATTTGAGAGTTGATTAAACGGAAAGCTTCAAGATCATCCTCAAATAAGCACGAAAGAATCAACAGTACTAGTATATGTTTAGACAGGAACTGAACACAAAGAATCTCCAGGTCAAGTACTAATCAAGGTAGGGATTGCATTCTTTGGAATAGAAATTGTTCTTCTCTATCAAAGTATGAGTAAAATTTGGATTGTTGGGGCCAACGATGGGAGTGGGAGAATCATTAGGGGATTCCAACACTTTGGGATGTGAAAAGCAAAACTTGCATCCACTTCTACTAGTTCCAATATTATCACCGCGAATAATCATCTTATTGTTACCTGAAATAGGAGCAGTTGCATTTTGAGAAGATGATGATGGAAAAAGAGCCTCTTTGCTTTTGCTTCTGATTCTGTCGAGTTGCTTCTTGGCCTTGTTCTCCCTTTCACTCGTCGAGATCAGTTTCTCTAAGACCTAAAACAATGACTACCCCATTATGAACCTCACCCATGCATCCTGCCCAACAACATCACCCACTGTTAGCGTCGAACAGGGCTCAGCGTTGAGCAGGGCGCAACGTCGAGGGCGAGTGGCGAGGGGCAAGGGGAACGGGGTTAGGGTTGGATTTGGGGAAAAATTGAAAGGGATTGAAGTGATTTAGTAATATTGAACTGATTTAGGGAACGACTTCACACGTGTAGCAAAAAAAAATTAGTTTGGTTCAGTTCGGTTCGGTTCGGTTTACGGGTTTGAAACTCTGAACCCATGAACCGAACCAAACAAGCTTCAATTGGTTCAGATTTTATCTGCACTAATAAATATACTCGAACCAAATTGAACCAAATTAATTGGTTTGGTTCGAATTGGTCAGGTTGATCGGATTACCCAAACCAAATTACACCTCTAAGTAAGATTTTGTTAGTCTATCAAAGGTACTTCACTTTTGTTTTGGTTACTTTTTATTTTTTTCTTTTCAAAATACTACTTCACTGTATATTTTTTAAACAAAACTTTTCTTATATTATAGTAAAACATAATTTTGATTCCTCACAATATACTTTTATTTTAAACATCATTTATTATTATTATTATTATAACAAAGAAGAGGAATTATCACATTAACCAAAGCCTAGTGCCACTTACAAATTGAACCAAAAAATAAAATTAAGTAAGAGAAAGAAATAAATAAAGTCTACATTTTGAACAAAAAATTGGAAGAAAGTTTTACTCCTCGTCCAAAAACTATCAATGATTAAGCATATTTCTTAATGAAGTCAAACACAAACAATGTTGTAGTTTGAATATTATATCTCATCTCCTCCTAAAGTAGATCTGAAAACCTTCTCTACTTGCATGATCGTAGAAACAAAAGGAGTCACAAAGGGATTCAGAACTCAAAAACCACCAAAATAAGGGGGGAAAATACCTAAAATGGGACCAAAAAAGACAATAAAAATAACTCAGATTTAAGCTAATTATTGAAGAAAAAGAGTATAAAACATAAAGAGAATTAATCTAGTGAGGCATATGATCTAAGTAATTTAATCACAGTGTGAGATTAGATCTTAGTGTGATTGATTTTCTAAATCTTAATGCAATTAATAAGTAGGTGTAAGAGCGGTTGCTTTACAAATAATTATTGATTAGGGATTGATTTGAGCGGTTGCTGAATTAACCAAAACTTAAGGAAAACAGAGAATTAATCTCATAATTACATAAAAACATAATTGACCATGTTGGTATAAAGGATATGTTGGTTAGCATAATCATATAAATCTGGTGGTGAATTCCATCTCTTAACCATTGTCTTTTAATTGATTTTCTAAATTATATTTATTATTATTTTTTTGGATTCAATTTCTGTTTTTAATTTCAACAAACAAAACTCCCGTTTTATTGTTTACTATTTTTGAGTGTTTAAATTAGGATTCAATTTATAGTGTTAATTGAATTAGTTCTCTGTAGATCGACCCTTGCTAACTACAACTGGTTACAAGGTTTTTATTTTTGGTGGAACTTGGTAACTGATTTTCATTCTAAATTTTAATCACAATCCACATTGCACCAAATTTTGGCGCTGTTGCCGGGGAACTAATTATCCAATTGCGCTATTAATTTGTTTCCTATTTTTGACTTTGTTTTTGTTTTATTTTTAATTTTTGACTTATTGTTTCTAAGTGTCTTGTAGGTGCTAATGTCCTTCAATCATTGGTGATGCGATTAATGGATATGGGGAAAGCACCAATACAAGCTTGTGGGATTTGCTTATCACTCGGACATATTACTGATATGTGTCCAACTTTCCTAGTGGACACAAATGTAGAGGAAAAGGAAGTAGGAGGATATTATGAACCTTCCAATAACTACAACTCCGACTCCTACTCCAACACATATAATCCGGGGTGGTGGGATCATCCTAACTTGAGCTATGGAATACGGCCCCAAAATTAACTTCCAGCTTATGAACATCTAGGATTTTAGCAGAGGCAAGCACTTTTTCCCCCAAGACCACAGCAAGCTCTAGCACCAAGGCAACCTGAACCTTCAATGGAGGAGCTGCTGAGGCAAATGACCACTAACAACATTCAATTTCAAGAAGAAACAAAGGCCTCAGTTAACAACCCGCGAAACCTAATAGGGCAGTTAACCACAGAATTAAGCAAGGTGCAAAGCTTATTTTTTGAAGAACTTCCCTCACCACCAGAAGTGAATGTGGAGGAAAATGCTAGTGATATCACATCGCGAAGTGAGAAGTTGTTAGGTGAACATACTTCTCCTCCACAAGCCACTGAAGAGAAAGACCAAGAGATTAAAGAGGTAAATGAGGAAGGGCAAAACTTTAAGGCCCCCAAGGTAAGTATTCTTAAACCCCTTCCTATTGTAGTGGAGGAAAGTTATGATGAGTTGTGTGATGAATTTCCTGATTTTATTGGTTTCAATAATTTTATTCATTGCCACTCATGTACTGATTGTGATGGTGTTATGACTTGTGCTATTTGAGCTGAGATTTCTGCATACTTGAGAGCTGATGATCCAATTCATGTAGCAGCTAATAATATTGAAGGATCTATTAATAATGTTCATGACACTATTGCAGAATTTAAGACATAAAGGGAGATGGAGCTGAAGTCGTTATACGAACATTGGAAGTATACATACTCAGTGAAAGATAAACAACTTTCTATGTTCGTGACCAAGAACCTCCTTGCTGAACAGGAGGAGAGATTGCTACAAATTTTGAAGGGGCATAAGAAAGCTTGGGATCCCGTGATAACACTTTAGTGAAGTCCAAAGAAATTAAGAAGGATCAATGGGACCCCGGTGGAAGCTCTCATGCAACTTCAAGCATAAGTTGCTCATTACATTTCAAGCAATGGGACCCTGGTGGAAGTATTCTCATTTGATAAGGATGTTTCTTCTCTCTTTCTTTTATTTTACTTGTCCTAGAGTAATTGATGATTATTTTCTTTTGAGCTTTACATTGAGGATAATGTAGAATTTAAGTGTGGGGGAGGAGTTTACATTCTACTTTCTGTTTTAATTTTTATTTAATTCTGTTTTTGAAAAAAAAGTGTTTTTGATTGATTTTCAATGATATTTTGAGATTTGTGAAACTTATGAGTTTAAAGCAATTGAAGTTCAAGGGTATGTTTTATAAATTTCTTCTTCTGTCTTAAATTTGACATGCTTGGCTTTGGATATTTGATTGGTAGATTGAGATTGATAGATGCATACCTTATGAGATTTTGAGCCTATTGATGGATGAATTTAACATTTATATCATTCTCTTTTTTCTTGTGTGATTTTCACTCATGTCATTTGATCACTCTAAAACTTGCTTTAATTCTTTTTGAGGTTACATTTTCACTTGCATGCATAAACATGATTGAGGCCTTCTTTATTCTTTCTTGAGTAACTACTTTGGCCAAATAGCTAACCTTGCATCATTTTCCTTTGATTAACCCCTTGAGCCTATTGCCTATTCTTTGTCTTAGCTCATTATATACCTTATGTGAAAAATCATAATTTTATCTTACCTTAGCAGGGAATGGGAGAATATTGGTTCATTTTCATTGGAGGAGCTCTTTTACTTGTGGGCAATGTATAGTACAAGTGTGGGGGTTGTGTTCTTGATGTACAATATGCAAAGTGTTGGTTGAGAAAAAAATGCAAAGAAAAAGAATCAATGCAAGAAAGGTTGTAAAAGGAAAGAAAGAAAAAGGAAAGGAATATGTGAAGAGAATGTGCATTATATAGAATTGGGAGAAATTTTTCATGCTTGTTATTTGTCATTTGAGTTCCTCCCAATATTCTTTTATTCTCTTTGGTATTTATCTTGCCATATCCATACTATTTCCTTCCCTTACCTTGGCCCCATTACAACCTTGAACAAAGTCCTCTTGATTTTTGTGTGCATGTGTTTGAGTAGTGGAGAAGTAGAAGATAAGCAAGCTTATGGTAGTGCATTTTTCATAGGCTGAATTGAGTGAGATACTTACCTTGTAAACACTTGAGAGATTGAGAGTGTATCTTGTGAGGATCTATCATTCTTGATCCATGCTTTTCAAATTGAAGTTACCTTACTTGTTGGTTTGAGATGTGAAGATTTGTTATCTCTTGAATGTTTTGGCCCTTGAATCTTTTCTTGTTCTTCTTGCTTACAATCTTTTGCCTTTCTTCAATATCATTGGAAATTGAGTCTTTTTAAGCTTTTGAATTTATTTTGTTTTTCCTTGTTCCCTGGTTCAGTCTTATGTTTTGCCCAGGAGTGCAAAAGGCTAAGTGTAGGGGTATTTGATCTATCGATTATTTTTATATCTTGAGTGTCTTATATTTGATCTAATTGGACTTCATGTGTGTTTAATTGTTAACTTTTAGCTAAGTTTCTGGATATGAAGTTTAATCAAATTTTTATTGTGAAACTATGCTTAAGTATGTTTATAAGTACTCATAATTGCATTGTATTTTTTAGGAGATCAATATCACCCCTAGAAGCAAAGAAAGAGAGAAGAATTTAAAGAAAGTAAGTGACACGGCCCGTGTCACATGACACGGGGTGGGTCGTGTCCTTCTCTGGATTTTCAACATGGACCTGACCAACAACACGGCCCGTGTCATATGACATGTGGTAGGCCGTGTACATCTCTGTCTTCACAAGAGGATCTAGTTTTGAGCATTGACCATAAACACGGCCCGTGTCAAATGACACGGGGTGGGCCGTGTTTCTCTCTGACTTGCAAAACACTTGAATTTGTGTTACCAGAACCTGACACGGGGTAGGCCGTGTCAAAGACACGGCCCGTGTCATTGCATCAGAACATTATATACGAATTCTAATGATGTGTTAGGTATCCAAAAATATAAATAGGGTTGCTTAGGGTCATAAAAAGGGAGTCTGGAATGGGAAACTACCAAGAGGCTAAGGAGAAGACCAAGAACAAGGGAGAAGGAGATTGGATCAAAGATTGGAGTCTTGGGTTCGAGCAATTGGAGATCAATCATCCCCAACCTTTGGAAACTAGTTTGATCTTTAGTTTTCTTCTGCACTTCTATTCTTGACAATGTTTTTCTTTTGTTATTCTTTTGGTTTTGAATTTGCCATGTGTGGCTAGTTTTCTTATATGGTTAAGGGAAGATGAAACCCTAGTTTTGATTATGTGATTCTTGGATATTTCCTTATATCAATACAATTGTGTTTATATTCATATGTTTCTGTTCTTAATTTGGTATAAAGGTTTTTATACTCTTTGCCAATTTCAAAAGTAGTAAAACTAGGATTGCTATCTTGTGATTTGCGGTGGTAGGACTAGTGAGGCATATGATCTAAGTAATTTAATCCCTGTGTGAGATTAGATCTTAGTGTGATTGGTTTTTTAAATCTTAATGCAATTAATAAGTAGGTCTAAGAAGCGGTTGCTTTACAAATAATTATTGATTAGGGATTGATTTGAGCGGTTCTTTGAATTAACCAAAACTTAAAGAAAACAGAGAATTAATCTCACAATCACATAAAAACATAATTGACCATGTTGGTATAAAGGATATGTGGGTTAGCATAATCATATAAATTTAGTGGTGAATTTCATCTCTTAACCATTGTCTTTTAATTGATTTTTCAAATTCTATTTACTGTTTTTTTGTTTTGGATTCAATTTCTGTCTTTAATTTCAACAAACAAAACCCTCGTTTTATTGTTTACTATTTTTGAGTGTTTAAATTAGGATTCAATTTATAGTATTAATTGAATTAGTTCTCTGTGAATCGACCCTTGCTAACTACAACTGGTTGCAAGATTTTTATTTTTGGTGGAACTTAGCAACTGATTTTCATTCTAAATTTTAATCATAATCCACACTGCACCAAATTTAAAAAATAAAAAATAAAAAAGAAAAAAAAAGTTGTGGACTTGGGGGAAAAAGTTATTGGTGTAGTATGAATTTGACATGTGAATTTGAAAAAGTTGTGTAAATTTCTTCTTCTATCTTGAATTTGACATGCTTAGCTTTGGATATTTGATTGGTGGATTGAGATTGATAGATGCATATTTTGTGAGATTTTGAGCTTATTGATGGATGAATTTAGCATTTATATCATTCTCCTTTTTCTTGTGTGATTTTCACTCATGTCATTTGATCACTCTAGAACTTGCTTTGATTCTTTTTGAGGTTACATTTTCACTTGCATACATAAACATGATTGAGGCTTTCTTTCTTCTTTCTTGAGTAACTACTTTGGCCAAATAGCTAACCTTGCATCAAAACAAATTTTCAGGAGATCAATATCACCCCTAGAAGCAAAGAAAGAGAGAGGAATTTAAAAATAGTAAGTGACACGGGCCGTGTCACATGACACGAGGCCCTTCTCTGGATTTTCAACATGGACCTGACCAACAACACGACCTATGTCATATGACACGGGGTAGGCCGTGTACATCTCTGTCTTCACAAGAGGATCCAGTTTTGAGCATTGACCATCAACACGGCCCGTGTCAAATGACACGAGGTGGGCCGTGTTTCTCTCTGACTTGCAAAACACTTGAATTTGTGTTACCAGAACTTGACACGGGGTAGGCCGTGTCAAATGACACGGCCCATGTCATCGCATCAGCACATTAGATACGAATTCTAATGATGTGTTAGGTATCCAAAAATATAAATAAGGTTTCCTAGGGTCATAAAAAGGGAGTCTGGACTGGGAAACTGCCAAGAGGCTAAGGAGAAGACCAAGAACAAGGGAGAAGGAGATTCGATCGAAGATTGGAGTCTCGGGTTCTAGCAATTGAAGATTAATCATCCCCAACCTTTGGAAACTAGTTTGATCTTTAGTTTTCTTCTGCACTTCTATTCTTGACAATGTTTTTTTTCTTCTATTCTTTTGGTTTTGAATTTGCCATGTGTGGCTAGTTTTCTTATATGGTTAAGGGAAGATGAAACCCTAGTTTTGATTATGTGATTCTTGCATATTTCCTTATATCAATACAATTGTGTTTTTATTCATATGTTTCTGTTCTTAATTTAGTATAAAGGTTTTTATACTCTTTACCAATTTTAAAAGTGGTAAAACTAGGATTGTTATGCGCGGTTGCGGTGGTAGGACTAGCGAGACATATGATCTAAGTAATTTAATCCCGGTGTGAGATTGGATCTTAGTGTGATTGATTTTCTAAATCTTAATGCAATCAATAAGTAGGTGTAAGAGCGGTTGTTTTACAAATAATTATTGATTAGGGATTGATTTGAGCGGTTGCTGAATTAACCAAAACTTAAGGAAAATAGAGAATTAATCTCACAATCACATAAAAACATAATCGACCATGTTGGTATCAAAGATATGTGGGTTAGCATAATCATATAAATCTAGTGGTGGATTCCATCTCTTAACTATTGTCTTTTAATTAATTTTCCAAATTATATTTACTGTTTTTGTTTTGGATTCAATTTCTATTTTTAATTTCAACAAACAAAACCCCAGTTTTATTGCTTACTATTTTTGAGTGTTTAAATTAGGATTCAAATTATAGTGTTAATTGAATTAGTTCTCTGTGGATCGACCCTTGCTAACTACAACTGGTTGCTAGGTTTTTATATTTGGTGGAACTTGGCAACTGATTTTCACTCTAAATTTTAATCACAATCCACACCACACAAAATTTTAGCGCCGTTGCCAGGGAACTAATTATCCAATTGCGCTATTAATTTGTTTCCTATTTTTTTACTCTGTTTTTATTTTATTTTTAATTTTTGATTTATTGTTTCTAAGTGTCTTGTAGGTGCTAATGTCCTTCAATTATTGGTGACGCGATTAATGGATATGGAGAAAGCACTAATACATGCTTGTGAGATTTGCGTGTCACCCGGACATATCACTGATATGTGTCCCACTTTCCTAGTGGACACAATTGTAGAGGAAAAAGAAGTAAGAGGATATTATGAACCTTCCAACAACTACAACTCCTACTCCTACTCCAACACATATAATCTGGGATGGTGGGGTCATCCTAACTTGAGCTATGGAATACAGCCCCAAAATCAACTTCCAGCTTATGGACATCTAGGATTTCAGCAGAGGCAAGCACCTTTTCCCCCAAGACCACAACAAGCTCTAGCACCAAGGCAACCTAAACCTTCAATGGAGGAGCTAATGAGACAAATGGCCATTAACAACATTCAGTTTCAAGAAGAAACAAAGGCCTCAGTTAATAACCTGTAAAACCTAATAGGGCAGTTAACCTCAGAATTAAGCGAGGTGCAAAGCTTATTTTCTGAAGAACTTCCCTCACCACCGGAAGTGAATGTGGAGGAAAATGCTAGTGATATCACATCGCGAAGTGATAAGTTGTTAGGTGAACCTACTTCTCCTCCACAAGCCACTGAAGAGAAAGACCAAGAGACTAAAGAGGTAAATGAGGAAGGGCAAAACTTTAAGGCGCCCAAGGTAAGTATTCTTGAACCCCATCCTATTGTAGTGGAGGAAAGTTATGATGAGTTGTGTGATGGATTTCCTAATTTTATTGGTTTCAATAATTCTATTCATTGCCACTCATGTATTGATTGTGATGGTGATATGAAATGTGCTATTTGTATTGAGATTTTTGCATACTTGAAAGTTGATGATTCTGTTTACGCAGCAGCTAAGAGTTTTGAAGGATCCATCAACAATGTTCTTGACGTAGTTGCAGCATCTAAGACCCAAAAGGAGGTGGAATTGCAGGCCACTGAAGAATTTTCAAAGGGGGGAGAAAAGCACAGGATGACAGTCACTACTGTGGATTTTGTTTTTGGACCTTGGTCCAACATAAACAATGATGCACATGAAGTTGATAAAGTACACATATTGCATTCCAAGTGGTGACGCCAAGGGAATTAGAGAGGGTCAATGGGACCCCTGTAGAAGCTCTCATGCAACTTCAAGCATAAGTTGGTCATTACATTTCAAGCAATGGGACCCTGGTGGAAGTCTCCTCATTTGATAAGGATGTTTCTTCTCTCTTTCTTTTATTTTACTTGTCCGGGAGTAATTGATGATTATTTTCTTTTGAGCTTTACATTGAGGACAATGTAGCATTTAAGTGTGGGGGAGGAGTTTACATTCTACTTTCTGTTTTAATTTTTATTTAATTCTGTTTTTGAAAAAAAAGTGTGTTTTTGATTGATTTCCAAAGATGTTTTGAGATTTGTGAAGCTTATGAGTTTGAAGCAAGTGAAATTCAGGGTTATGATTTACAAATTTCTTGTTCTGTTTTGAATTTGACATGCTTAGCTTTGGATATTTGATTGGTGGATTGAGATTGATAGATGCATACCTTGTGAGATTTTGAGCCTATTGATGGATGAATTTAGCATTTATATCATTCTCCTTTTTCTTGTGTGATTTTCACTCATGTCATTTGATCACTCTAAAACTTGCTTTGATTCTTTTTGAGGTTACAT
This sequence comes from Ormosia emarginata, assembly GCA_029884605.1. Lineage (NCBI taxonomy): Eukaryota > Viridiplantae > Streptophyta > Magnoliopsida > Fabales > Fabaceae > Ormosia > Ormosia emarginata. The sequence continues at coordinate 919,507 of JAQQTP010000057.1, read as the reverse complement.
TTTCACTTGCATGCATAAACATGATTGAGGCCTTCTTTATTCTTTCTTGAGTAACTACTTTGGCCGAATAGCTAACCTTGCATCATCTTCCTTTGATTAACCCCTTGAGCTTATTGCCTATTCTTTGTCTTAGCTCATTATATGCCTTATGTGAAAAACCATGATTTTACCTTACCTTAGGGAATGAGAGAATATTAGTTCATTTTCATTGGAGGAGCTCTTTTACTTGTGGGCAATGTATAGTACAAGTGTGGGGGTTGTGTTCTTGATATACAATATGCAAAGTGTTGGTTGAGAAAAAAAATGCAAAGAAAAAGAATCAATGCAAGAAAGGTTGTAAAAGGAAAGAAAGAAAAAGGAAAGGAATATGTGAAGAGAATGTGCATTATATAGAATTGGGGAAAATTTTTCATGATTGTTATTTGTCATTTGAGTTCCTCCCCAATATTCTTTTATTCTCTTTGGTATTTATCTTACCATATCCATACTATTTTCTTCCCTTACCTTGGCCCCATTACAACCTTGAATAAAGTCCTCTTGATTTGTGTGTGCATGTGTTTGAGTAGTGGAGAAATGTATAGTACAAGTGTGGGGTTGTGCAAATTGATGTACAATATGCAAAGTGTTGGTTGAAAAAAGAAAGGCAAATAAAAAGAATCAATGCAAGAAAGGTTGTAAAAGGAAAGAAAGAAAAAGGAAAGGAATATGTGAAGAGAATGTGCATTATATAGAATTGGGGGAAAAATTTCATGCTTGTTACTTGTCATTTGAGTTCCTCCCTAATATTCTTTTATTCTCTTTGGTATTTATCTTGTCATATCCATATTATTTCCTTCCCTTACCTTGGCCCCATTACAACCTTGAATAAAGTCCTCTTGATTTGTGTGTGCATGTGTTTGAGTAGTGGAGAAGTAGAAGATAAGCAAGCTTATAGTAGTGCATTTTTCATGGGCTGAATTGAGTGAGATACTTACCATGTAAACACTTAAGAGATTGAGAGTGTATCTTGTGAGGATCTATCATTCTTGATTCATGCTTTTCAAATTGAAGATACCTTACATGTTGGTTTGAGATGTGAAGATTTGTTATCTCTTGAATGTTTTGACCCACTGAATCTTTTCTTGCTCTTCTTGCTTACAATCTTTTGCCTTTCTTCAATATCATTGGAAATTGAGTTTTTTTTTAAGCTTTCGAATTTGTTTTGTTTTTCCTTGTTCCCTAGTTCAGTCTTATATTTTTCCCAGGAGTGCAAAAGGCTAAGTGTGGGGGTATTTGATCTGTCGATTTTCTCTATATCTTAAGTGTCTTATATTGATCTAATTGGACTTCATGTGTGTTTAATTGTTAACTTTTAGCTAAGTTTCTAGATATGAAGTTTAATCGGATCTTTATTATGAAACTATGCTTAAGTGTGTTTATAAGCACTCATAATTGCATTGTGTTTTTCAGGAGATCAATATCACTCCTAGAAGCAAAGAAAGAAGGAGGAATTTGAAGAAAGTAAGTGACACAGCCCATGTCACATAACACGGGGTGGGCCGTGTCTTTCTCTGGATTTTCAACATAGACCTGACTAACAACACGGCCCGTGTCATATGACACGGGGTAGGCCGTGTACATCTCTCTCTTCACAAGAGGATCCAGTTTTGAGCATTGACCATAAACACGGCCCGTGTCACATGACACGGGGTGGGCCATGTTTCTCTCTGACTTGCAAAACACTTGAATTTGTGTTACTTAACCCGACACGGGGTAGGTCAGTCAAATGACACGGCCTGTGTCATCGCATCAGAACATTAGATACAAATTCTAATGATGTGTTAGGTATCCAAAAATATAAATAGGGTTGCTTAGAGTTCCTAAAAAAGGTCTGGACTGGGGAACCGCCAAGAGGCTGAGGAGAAGACCAAGAACAAGGGAGAAGGAGATTGGACCGAAGATTGGAGTCTCGGGTTCAAGCAATCGAGATTAATCATCCCTAACCTTTGGAAACTAGTTTGATCTTTAGTTTTCTTCTGCACTTCTATTCTTGACAATATTTTTTTTCTTCTATTCTTTTGGTTTTGAATTTGCCATGTGTGGCTAGTTTTCTTATATGGTTAAGGGAAGATGAAACCCTAGTTTTGATTATATGATTCTTGCATATTTCCTTATATCAATACAATTGTGTTTTTATTCATATGTTTCTGTTCTTAATTTGGTATAAAAGTTTTTATACTCTTTTCCAATTTCAAAAGTGGTAAAACTAGGATTGCTATGCGCAGTTGCGGTGGTAGGACTAGTGAGACATATGATCTAAGTAATTTAATCCCGGTGTGAGATTGGATCTTAGTGTGATTGGTTTTCTAAATCTTAATGCAATCAATAAGTAGGTGTAAGAGCGGTTGCTTTACAAATAATTATTGATTAGGGATTGATTTGAGTGGTTGCTGAATTAATCAAAACTTAAGGAAAATAGAGAATTAATCTCACAATCACATAAAAATATAATTGACCATGTTGGTATAAAGCATATGTGGGTTAGCATAATCATATAAATCTAGTGGTGGATTCCATCTCTTAACCATTGTCTTTTAATTGATTTTCCAAATTATATTTACTGTTTTTGTTTTGGATTCAATTTCTGTTTTTAATTTCAACAAACAAAACCCTCGTTTTATTGTTTACTATTTTCGAGTGTTTAAATTAGGATTCAATTTATAGTGTTAATTGAATTAGTTCTCTATGGATCGACCCTTGCTAACTACAACTGGTTGCAAGGTTTTTATTTTTGGTGGAACTTGACAACTGATTTTCATTCTAAATTTTAATCACAATCCACACCACACCGAATTTTGGCCAAGTTCCACCAAAAATAAAAATATTGCAAGCAGTTGTAGTTAGCAAGGGTCGACCCACAGAGAACTAATTCAATTAACACTATAAATTAAATCCTAATTTAAACACTCAAAAATAGTGAACAATAAAACGAGATTTTGTTTGTTGAAATTAAAAATAGAAATTGAATCCAAAACAAAAAAAATAGTAAATATAATTTGGAAAATCAATTAAAAGATAATGGTTAAGAGATGGAATTCACCACTAGATTTATATGATTATGCTAACCCACATATCCTTTATACCAACATGGTCAATTATGTTTTTATGTGATTGTGAGATTAATTCTCTGTTTTCCTTAAGTTTTAGTTAATTCAGCAACTGCTCAAATCAATCCCTAATCAATAATTATTTATAAAGCAACCGCTCTTACACCTACTTATTAATTGCATTAAGATTTAGAAAACCAATCACACTAAGATCCAATCTCACACCGGGATTAAATTACTTAGATCATATGAATAAAAGCACAATTGTATTGATATAAAGAAATATGCAAGAATCACATAATCAAAACTAGGGTTTCATCTTCCCTTAACTATATAAGAAAACTAGCCACACATGACAAATTCAAAATCAAAAGAATAACAGAAGAAGAAAAACATTGTCAAGAATAGAAGTGTAGAAGAAAACTAAAGATCAAACTAGTTTCCAAAGGTTGGGGATGATTGATCTCCAATTGCTCGAACCCGAGACTCCAATCTTCGATCCAATCTCCTTCTCCCTTGTTCTTGGTCTTCTCCTTAGCCTCTTGGCGTTTCCCAGTCCAGACTCCCTTTTTATGACCCTAGGCAACCCTATTTATATTTTTGGATACCTAATACATCATTAAAATTCATATCTAATGTTCTGATGCGATGACACGGGGCGTGTCATTTGACACGGCCTACCCCGTGTCAGGTTCTGGTAACATAAATTCAAGTGTTTTGCAAGTCAGAGAGAAACACGGCCCACCCCGTGTCATTTGACACAGGCCGTGTTGATGGTCAATGCTCAAAACTAGATCCTCTTGTGAAGACAGAGATGTACACAGCCTACCCCGTGTTATATGACACGGGCCGTGTTGTTGGTCAGGTCCATGTTGAAAATCCAGAGAAGGACACGGCCCACCCGTGTCATGTGACACGGGCCGTGTCACTTACTTTCTTGAAATTCCTCTCTTTTCTTTGCTTCTAGGGGTGATATTGATCTCCTGAAAAACACAATGCAATTATGAGTGCTTATAAACATACTTAAGCATAGTTTCACAATAAAAATTCGATTAAACTTCATATCCAGAAACTTAGCTTAAAGTTAGCAATTAAACACACATAAAGTCCAATTAGATCAAACATAAGACACTCAAGATATGAAAATAATCGACAGATCAATTTCCTCTCTCAAGATCGTTTCTCGAGGGGCGTTTAGGGGAGTGTAATCAGAATACCTTCTCCGAGGTAGACTATCTTTAGGTTGCCGAGACCGTGAGGAATCGTGATTGGGCTTTTGATGAGGGCGCTCATCTTTGTCTCATCTCCTCTGGTCCTCCGTTGCTTCTTCAAGGTTGACATATTTTTGGGATCGTCTTTGGAACTCACCCAAGTTCTCTGACTTCTTTTTTACCAAGGACGCAAAGAACTCAGAACCCACTCAGAGGCCACTCCTGGCGCAATGAAGGGCAATCTTGTCGTCAAAATTTTTCACATTGGTGCATGCCTCACATTGGTACATGCCGCCATGAACCGTTTTACGTATTCACGGAAGGACTCATCTCGCCCCTGTCGAATCTTAGCTAGGGACTCGATGGACTTGGGTTGCTCCTTATTGGTGGTGTATTAGAGCATGAACCGTTGTTTTAGGTCTGACCAATCTACCATTGATCTTCGTGGTAGACCGAAGAACCATTTGAGGGCTCCCTTTTTTAGGGAGAAAGGGAAGACACGACATAACAACTCCATGGATCCACCGTGGAAACACATGGATTGCTCAAAGGCATTTACGTGCTCTTAGGGGTCGGTGGTTCCGTCATAAATCTCCAAGTAGGCTGGGAACTTAAAGTTCCTGGGGACGTGGTACTCCATCAGCTGGTCCGAGAAGGGGTATTCCTGGATGTCGTGGTTCAAGTTATTGTTCCTGACGTTTGACACCGTGGCATCAGGGTGAACCTTCCTTTGGTTATTTCCCACATTATGTCCTTCGTCGTTTGGTCTGGGTTAGTTTTCCTACATAGCCCGTTGCATGTCCTCCAACCTTTGATACTGTTCGTTTAGTATAGCCATATGTTATTGCATCATGTCCTGGAACTGACCTTGGGACACCTGGGATTCATTCTCGCGCTCAGAGCGAGACACGGGACCGTTGGCCTCACCATTTGGCGTTCTCAAACACTGACGCACTAGGATTCTGTGTTTCTGGATGTTGGGGTTGCCTCCTTGGCCTTGGGTTCCAACTCTATCCCTTACAGAGACCCTGCGTGATGGGTTGGGACTCTTATCGGAGATTGAAGTAGCCCATCACGCTGGTGCTCTACGTTGGGTGCTTGGTTTCTCGCGACAGAGGCTTCAACAGCAGGTGATAGGATAAGTTGAGGAGGGTGTTGCGCAGCAGGAACCTGCCTATGGTTAGCAGAAGTTTGCGCAACGTCTCTCCTTGATTTTTGTCTCGTGTTCACCATTATTGGGTGGGATTAGAAGTTTATGGATCCCCACAGACGGTACCAATGTTTTGATGTAGAATCAGATGCTGCATGAGTAGACACGTGTATGACGGTTTCCTCTTTCTGTGTGGCTACTGCCACCGAAAGTCTTGAACATAGGAGTTGGGTACCTACAAAAGGACTCCAACGTTCAAGTTAGGCAATGCACTAGAAGGGTCTACATCGTAAGATTACAAGTTAACTCGTTAGAATGACATAGCCTGATACTTACAGTGCATTTGCAGAGCCCTAAAGCGTCCATCGTAGGTGCAGGTACATTGAGATCATGGCCTGACGGGGGGTGCCTACCTTCTACGATCATTCAGGCAGAGCCTTAACGAAGGGTGCTTCCTTTCCATGATCGTCCAAGCAGATCCCTAGAATATCGGGATTGTCGCGTTAGTTGCCACCTGTTGTTTGCGAGACGGTTATGGTTCCCACACTCTAAAGGTCATGTTTGGCAGTTGTCAGGATCTGTGCAGACCTAAAGAGTACTGTTAGGGCCTACGACTAAAGCTCATGTACGGACAACCTAACTGGGGTGATGATGTCGGAGTATGGTGGTGTTCATGTCGGTTTAATCCCTTCGGGTGGAATCTCAGACCACAGTTCAGAACATATACCTAAATATAAAATTAATTCTATTATAATTAATTATATAATAATCAATTATTAAAATCATCAAAATTTTCACAACTAAACCAAACACACATTAAATCATTGATCATACTTCAAGGTGCATGATGCACCATAATTTATGAGGGAGCATATTAGCATCTGCCTTACAATAAGAATAAAAGGGGAATGACTTCTGCACTTTTGAGTAATTTGGGTATTCTCTTTTCATTTTTATTTTTTTTTCCTTTTGTTATGGTAAAGGTGTCTTTGAGCCAGCTTTTGCGTCACGCAAGACTAAGTGCCTCTGTGGACAATCTTAAGGACGTGCCCCTCACAACGGCTTAGTGCATTTAGAGGAGTTAATTTTCGTGCTGGCCTAAAGTTCGAACCCAAGTAATCCTGGTGGAGAACACACTTCGTTAGCTACTATGCTTTTAGTTATAATTTGTGTATTTTAGTTTATTGAAATATGAAGGATCGACTTTTTTATTTTATTTTAAATATAAATAGTATATTTATCTAGTATTCCATCCATCGATGCTGGGAGAGATTAGAGTGGAGTCTTATCAATAAGAAAGATAGAGCAAGTGCTGTTGATTTTGTCATCCTTTTTGTTCTACAGTGAGAGACGTGGCTCTCGTAAATGAGAAAATATAGCGAAACTGAGTAAGTTCAATACGTAGATGAATGTGGTTGATTGAATTCATATGTTGTTAACTTTTTACATGTGTTATCAGTCTTCTCTTAAAAGTTTATTCTCTCTATTGTTTTCAGTTTTTTTTTTTTTAATTTGTCAATCATTCCTTTAAACAAAATTTGGTGCTTCAGCCAAGTCAAGTCATTATGGGTTAGCTCGAGCTCGGCTTATGATTCAGTTGTCTACCTTAAATTTGGTTTAAGCTCATGCTTTGAATTTAAGTTTAGCGAGTTTTTTTATAGGCAATTTAGGCTGGACTCAAAATTATGAGGACGTATTTGAGTTTGTTTTACCTTTTTTTTTTTTTTTGTTAGCAAAAGTATAGGGTGAAAGGAAGCTTTTCTTGTGAGATTGCAGATAGCTTATCAACAAGGGAACCAGGGAATTGAACTTAAGTTATGTAGTTGTCGTGAGCGGAAGGTTGATTAAGTGAGCCAACTCTCATTGGGAAAACTTATTTGAGTTTGATTCAATTTAATTCATTTTATACTATATTTTAATCCCAACTGTTCTGGACTAAAGACTGTGTTGACTCAACTAATGAGTTAGTTGCTGAGTCAGCAGAGTAAGTTGGAGTTTGTTAGAAAACTGTTAGCTGTCAGTAATTCAGTTAATCATTTAGTTTTGATTAGTTTTAATCATTAGTGTTAATGATTGTATTAAGTCTTACTATATAAGTTGTTTCACTTGTGATGAGAATGATTAAGATCATTTGGTTCAGAAAGAACAAAGCTACAATTCAGTTTTCTCTCAACTTTGTTTCCCTCACTTTCTATCCTTTTCTTTCACTTTATTGCATCTATGTAATAATCATGGTATTTAGAGCTGAAAATAAATTCCCACATGGTGAATCTTGATCCTTCCAATTCTCGTTCTTTGCTCTCAAATTCTCTACTCATTACTTTTAATCATCCAATCATGGTAAAATTGGATGACAAAAATTACCTACTACAGAAGCAACAAGTTACATCTGCCATTAAAGGACACAAGCTTCAACAATTTATTGTTGCTACTGAAGTTGTTCCAGTGTGATTTGCGACTCTAGAAGATGCTGCCGTTGGTCGTATAAGCGATGAGTTTGTTCTTTGGGAATAATAGGATCAATTGCTATTTTCTTGGTTCCTTTCATCAATGGTTGAAACCATGGTTTTAAATTGCGGCCGCAATATTGCGGTTTTTGTGGTCTCTACAACCGCATCGCGACCGCAATTGCGGCTGCATCAGCCGCATTTTCCCGCAATTGGTCTCAATATTGCGTTTTTAGTGATCTCCACAACCGCAACCGCAACCGCAATTTAAAACCATGGTTGAAACCATGCTCACCAGATTAGTTGGTTGTGAGTTTTCTCGCAGATCTTGGAGCAGGTTTAGATCTACTTTGCATCGTAGACACGAGTGAAGATTCAGCAATACAAGACTGAACTTTGCAATTGCAGAAAAGGATCTTGCACTATTAGTGAGTATCTACTCAGGATCTATGCTCTTATTGATTTATTAGCATCAATTGTTCACTTTATTTCAACATAAGAACATGTTGAGATCATTCTGGATGGTTTACAAGATGATTATGATGTCTTTGTTATTTTAATTAACTCATGATTGGATCCTTACCCCATCCCTGAGGCTGAGGTCTTGCTTCTTGCATAAGAATCTTAGATTGACAAGCCTGCAAAATCTAATCCCTCATATAATTTCTCTACAAATGTTGCCAATGTTGAAGGTAAAATGTTCAATTCTCTAGTTGCACCATCACAGAATTCTACTCAAGGTGGTAACTCATATAAATATATAATTCAAGAAGTGGAAAATCTCAAAGAGGTCGTGGTCGTGTTGGTCGATTTCAATCTTAGAGTGGCATATCCAATGTGATTTGTCAAGTCTGCAACAAAACTTTGTCTTCTAGAGACAAAACTGCATTAAGTTGGAGCCACCAAGTTATTTATGACTATTTTCAATCTAGTAGCAATGAGTTTAGTGACCATTCTATGGCTCGCGTTGCAAAGGCTAAGAGGCCGAAACTGTCTAATAGTCTCTAGAATATCAATCTTTGGAACAAGAGTAAGAAAAGTGTCATTAGCTTCCTTCAAAGTAGCTAGGTTCTCAAACACATTTCTAACCCAATTAAAAAGGGACACTATGATAGTCTCCTATTGGAGTGATAGAAAATCGCATGATTACCGTACGACCCAAGTAGAGCCATAAAAATGGGTTGAGCTCGATGAGTTGGCCCGAATAGTCCGACAAAATGAACGAGCTAAACTAGTAAAAGTGAACACAAATTTTAAAATATCCCAAATTAGCTTGGCCCAAATGAGCCGGCCCGACCTCGTTAATATTACATAGGGGCGAGTTAGGTTAACAAAATATTAGCCTGAAACTCATATAACCTCATCTGACTCGACCCAAAAATGGCCTGACCCGAGTTGACCCAGTCCGAATGGGTTGGCTTGGCCTATTTTGACAGCTACAGGCCCAGGTGCCTTCATCCCTCTAATAGAAAACATAACATTTTTAACTTCATCCTAAGTGACATCTTTCTTCAAAGGCAACTAGTCTTCCTTCTGATAAGCTTGGAAAGCCTCCAAAGAGTATGAATTTTGTATTCTCACCATCAATAGTAAACAAGGAGGAGAAAAAATTTTGAGCCATACCTTTCAAGGACTCAAGTTTCATATCTCCACTCCCCTTTATCATCCTTTAGAGCCTCAATATGATTCCTTCTTTTACAAGAAGTAGTTAACCCATGAAAATACCATGTGTTTTTATCCTCAGATTAGATCCATTTAAATCTAGAATTCTCCTATCAATAAATTTCTTCAAGGATAATAATGGCTTCATACTCCTCCCATAATTCCACCTGAAGATGCTCAAGAAAAGGATTCATGTACATGGAAAGATTTCTAGATATACCTTCTGGTCTAGCAAGGATATGGTTCTTCCTACGAGCAACATTCCCACACAGCTTTTTGTTCTAGATTTTAATATCATGAATAAAAGGCTTTAATATTCAAAATAAGGTGACCAAAAGCAGTCTAACAATTGCTCACAACAATCTAAAAGGCTTATCACCAACCTGTCTTTGCCTCAGAGAGTTGAAATTGAGCAGGGGAATATGATCTGATTTCATATCTAGAAGATCATAGATTCTGAAAGAACCAAGAGGGGGTGAATCGGTTCTTTAGGGTTCAATAAAAACAATTATGAAATTAAAATTATGCAAACAAACACAAGAAAAAATAAGTGCTCAAAAATAAAAATGGATATAGTTGAGAGAAATGCACAAAAGATTTATTCTAGTTCAGCTACAAGGTGTCACATATGTCCAGTCTCCAAGCAACTGCTAGAGATTTTCTTCACTTATTTAATTTTTTGTTTAGAAGGACTTTGACGAACTTTCTTTTACCTTAACCCAAAGTAAAATGTACAAAGATTTTTTTTTCCGCAAGGACACCACAAAACCTCCATCTATCCCAACTTAAAATAGAGTAACCTAAATCAAAAGGAATATCTGAGAATGTTACCTACACTTTCTTCCATTTTCACTAGAACAATATATTCTCTCTTTTTCAATGCTCTTATAAATCAGACTACAACAACTCACAACTCTCTCTCTAGAGTAGATAAGTAAGCATGAAGAACATGAGAAGAAAAGAGAATATAGGATGGCAAGAGTGATGCGGTTCTTCTTGCTCTTGAGCAAGAGAGGTTCTTGATCTTGTCCAAAGGACTTCTCCTTTGTAGTAGATGAATTCCTTGATTTTTGTTAGCTATTGGAAGGTGTAAAAATTCAAGAGATAACCTCTTTAAGTTGTGGAAAAAGAATCATGTTAGTTTCCAATAGTTGCTCCTTTTCAACCTAATAGTTTCCAACATCTTTTGAACGTTGGAAGATCAAAATTATATAATTAATGCTGGAACCTACTCACAATGATGTAGGAAAAATTATTTCCATTATCATATATTATTTCCAAATTTTCCATAATTAACTATTCACATAACTAACATGGAAAAGTTTACAATGCTCCTAAAATTTTTTTGAGCATTGATGCTCCAAGTATGAGAATCATTGATTTTGAGAAGATTTAAATCTGTGACTGAGGATAAAGAAGACGAACTGTTTCTGATACTTTTTTTTTTACCAATTTTAAATATTTATTAAAAGCACTTCTACTATTTATTTTTTGACCCCTTATATTCTTTTCTTTTTAATTTTAGCCCTTCAACCAAACGTTCCTCTTCATCTCTACACTTTCCCCACCCTGTTGCACGTCACCGTTGCTGCACAGTGCCACCTCAACCAGTGACCCCCTCTTGCCACCGGCCACCCCTCTCGCCCCTCTGTGTTTGAAACGAATTATTTTTGCATCAACTCCATTGCTTGGAGTTTAGAGATGTGAACGACCAGCGAAGAGTGGCTCACCAGAGAAAGGTAATTGATGGCCGGTGTGGGTAACTAGTCGAGCAAAGGGGAAAGGCCAGAGCTAAGGTGGAGACCAGTGAGAGTGGTGGCATAAAGGATGTTTTTGGTTAGTAAGACTTTCCATACAACAAAGGGAGGTTCACGGTGGTTGGCGGGTTGACGACAGGTGCAGTGGTAGCGATATGGTGGCTCGCGAATCTGGCCATGTGGCAAATCTGGGTGGTTGACGGTGCGTGGAGGTTCACAGATTAACATGGTTGGAGCAGAGGTGTTTGGGTGGAGGAAAATGGCTGTTTGAGTAGTGTAGGGACAGATGTTTACGGATCTGGACGGTGGGCCTACGGTGGTCTTGGTTTGGGGCTCAGGCATGGGTGGTTCAGGCCTGGGGCTGCAACGGTGGCTTAGGCTCAAGGTGGTTCAGGGAGGTGCTACGGTGCAGGGGTTGATTCGATTGTCTAGGTGGTGGTTCATGGTTAGCAAAGGGTGGAGGTTGTTGGGTTACAAGGATGGTGGCTAACGGATATGGGCAGTAAAGGTGGATTGTGGTGGATTTGAGGTTTAATGGCTAAACATATAATATTTTATAAGTTAAGGGAACACCATTGTAAATAACAAATTCACTTGTTATTAAGGTTATTAGTAACTAAATCTAACAATTGAACTATTTTAATAAAAAATCAATGGTGATGTATTTTGGAGCATCCATGCTCCAAACTCTTTTAGGAGCGTTGTAAATGCCTCTAACTAACATACTAAATCCATTTAGCACATGCTGAAAACCAGCAACACCATTTAACTAACATCAAGGGATTTAAACAAATCAATCATAATTACAAATATCATAAAATATAAACAATTTGACACACATTTTTTCAATTTATTCAAATTTAAATCAAATAGCACACAAATTTTCCACATACTCAAAGACTTAATATTCATCATTTGAAACTTCAAAACCCAACGACTTCTAGCTTCACCAAATGAGATGTTCCAATCTGTGTCTATTGCAAACTGATCAAGCCTTTTTCTAGCATTTCCCCACTGCCAAGTAAAGGTTTGGACAAAGAAACCTAAGTCTTATTGGAACGTTTTAAATGCTCCTAAAACATTGAGGAGCATGGATTCTCCTAACACATTGAAGAGCATGGATGCTCCTAAAGTGATGGTCATTGATTTATACACTTTAATAATCAATGGCTCGGATTAAAAACCCATAACCTGCACAACAAGTTAACTTTATCAAAATTTTAAAATTAACCTGCAACCTTCGCTTTCTCTTCCATAACCAAAATGCGTCTTCTCCACTTGCTTCTTTTCCTATTTCTCCATTTCCACCACACCTCTCTGCTCCCATCTCACCAGAACAACTCCACCCACCATTGTGCATAAAAGGTTGTGGAAGGACATTTCATAAAAGGTTCAAGAACTTCCATTAACTCACCCTTGAAAGGATCTGAGTGAAGTTGTGTGTTGCTGTAGAAATCCATCATAGCTACCATAACTTGTGAAATTAACCTGTGTCTTTCTAAAACTAAAGAACAAGGACTGGGTTATAAGACTTAAAAACTAAAACCCAACAAGAAAAAAAAATGAAAAAAAAAATCTTTTCTACAAGAAAGGATGAAAGAGATTTAAAATAGACAATCCCTTTAATCCTAGGATCTTAAAAATAAAAGCTTTCAGGGATCAAAAACAACCCTCTTGGATGATTTCAAAGATGAGAAAAAGGGGAAAAATCAAAATTTTACTAGCAATTACTAGAATATTCAAGGGAAAAAAATGTAAAACCTGGATCTCAATTCTAAAAACACTTGGCTTTTGAGAAATCCTTCTAAGTTTGCTTCTTGATCAGTTAAAAGACAAACCCAAAAATCATAGCTTGAAAGACAGATGATTACCAGAAATGAATTCAAAGAAGCGAGGTGTTACAGAACGGGGGAAAAGAGACAAAGATTAGAGAAAGATCAAGAGCCACACAATCTGAAAGCTCTCACAAAGATAGGGATGATAAAAAAATTGCTTTAAGTGTCTCGCGCCACTCTTGGTTTTGTCTGCCGAAGTACGGATGCTGGGAACACCTTGAGTACCTAGCGGTTTCTAGAAACAAGCTCGACAGAACTATCCCATTGGAGATTGAGAACTTGTCAGAGCTAGTGAGGCGCAATTCAGAAATCAAAGATTAGGAAGCTTAAGAAATCAGCGAGATTCAAAAATTCAAAAAAAAAATTAAGTCAACAATTTTTTACCTACTATAATTGGTGAAGTTGATGAAGCATCGATGCTCAAAAATTTTTAAGGAGCATTGTAAACGTCTCCAAGTCTTATAAACCATTATTAAACAACCAGTCTTTGAAATCATTATGACCACTGTGTTCCCCAGATGAATTCGAGCTACTCAGAGTGGCATTAAAATCCCCTCCTATGCAGCAAGGATCAGAAAAGTTTTCAACCAACACATTAAGCTCTACCCACAACTCTTTTCGAGGTTCTATGTGAAGACTTCCATACATGCATGTTGATTGGGAATAGCTGATTAAGATGCTTTTTTCATGTGTAAGCTAGTTGTATAGGTCTTATTGTTTTGGTTACACATTACAGGAATATGTAATAGTATAATTATGGCTAAATATAAACTAATGAGTAAGACTAGGGGTGTAAGTGGGTGGTTTGGTTCGGGTTTTGAGAAAAAATAAATCCGAACTAATTAAAATCAATTAGTTCGGTTTGGTTCGATTTTCTTGTTTTTTGATAGCCAGATCCGAATAAAACCGAAACAAACATCTATGGTTTGGTTTGGTTCAGGTGATTGGGTTGACCATTATTTTTTAGCACAAAAATTAACTAAACAATTATACATGCAATACATAAAAGTGCACATAATGTATCCAAAATTCTAAATAATATTAAAACATAGACTAACCTTTGTTCTTCCATCAAGCAATGAACATTCAATTTCAAGTTGAGTCACACGATCATTGGTCTTTGAGATTTCCTGTTTATATCAAACCCAAAATGTCAAAATAGTTAGAAAAGAAAACTTCCTAAGTATCAAAATTGTACACAATATCCTTTGTGCTGCTATATATCTTAAAAAAATTAAGTTGACTCAACATTGGTTTGAACTTGATCTGCTTTATAAGAATTATTTAAAATCTATAAGTGAACCTACTTGCAGCTGCAACACATCCACAACACCATGGTCTTGCAGGGAAGCAAAGAGAATTCAACTTCTAGAACTTGAATAATTATGATACAAACAACTGGAAGAGAAAGATAGAATACTATTATGTATACTTATCTTGGAAACCCATTAATGCTGGGATCCTAACCAAAATGCGTGATACATGTGAAGTGTCTTGAAAAACTATAATAACAACAAACATATGCCAGAGCAATCTACCATTCAACGAATTCGACCAGCTTTGCAATATAAATGACCTCTGAATTTTACTTCCTAAGTTCTCTAAACTTTTCCAAATGTATGTAGACTCAAATATGGGAGGCGTTGCTAAAGATAATCAAACATTAGGTAATATAAAAGAATCAGATTATGTTAGTCAAAATCCAACTGATGATGAGAAGAATTATTTGTGTTTAAGTTGATATGTTGAAAAAATTCTATAAATGACAATCACTATTAAAACTTGTTACAAGATGAAGGAAAAAAGCTGTGTGTGTAAGGAAACCAATCAAAAGTCGTAACAGCTAGAAAGAGATAATGAAAATAGCAGGGTTCAAAATTTTCAGTATTACTATGTACACCACTTCTCTGGTTGAGGAAAAGTAGAGGTCGTAGAATGTCAAAGAATCCAATTTTCATCCTTCTCTTTCACACCAGCAGTTGACCAAGTAACCTTGTGTTATGTATAAAACCTTTTCATTTCCTCTAATGTGTATTAACCTGTTGTAAATCTTTAATCTGCGAATGACAGCAAGTGCGTTGTCTACAACTTGTTGGACCACAGGACCACATTGCTGTAAATGAATACCAATGTAAATGATGGTAGGGTATTCTCAGTTCTCTCCCAAGTCCCAACACGTTCCTTGCAGTTCTTAACTCTCAACTCAGCTCTACCATTTGTAATTTCATCATTTTGCATGCGTACTTCAAATTTTTAAATAAGGTACAACAGAACAGAACAAACTATGATTTTAGATAAATCCCATGGACCATTAATTATTCAATTTGAGAGTTGATTAAACGGAAAGCTTCAAGATCATCCTCAAATAAGCACGAAAGAATCAACAGTACTAGTATATGTTTAGACAGGAACTGAACACAAAGAATCTCCAGGTCAAGTACTAATCAAGGTAGGGATTGCATTCTTTGGAATAGAAATTGTTCTTCTCTATCAAAGTATGAGTAAAATTTGGATTGTTGGGGCCAACGATGGGAGTGGGAGAATCATTAGGGGATTCCAACACTTTGGGATGTGAAAAGCAAAACTTGCATCCACTTCTACTAGTTCCAATATTATCACCGCGAATAATCATCTTATTGTTACCTGAAATAGGAGCAGTTGCATTTTGAGAAGATGATGATGGAAAAAGAGCCTCTTTGCTTTTGCTTCTGATTCTGTCGAGTTGCTTCTTGGCCTTGTTCTCCCTTTCACTCGTCGAGATCAGTTTCTCTAAGACCTAAAACAATGACTACCCCATTATGAACCTCACCCATGCATCCTGCCCAACAACATCACCCACTGTTAGCGTCGAACAGGGCTCAGCGTTGAGCAGGGCGCAACGTCGAGGGCGAGTG
This sequence comes from Ormosia emarginata, assembly GCA_029884605.1. Classification (NCBI taxonomy): domain Eukaryota; kingdom Viridiplantae; phylum Streptophyta; class Magnoliopsida; order Fabales; family Fabaceae; genus Ormosia; species Ormosia emarginata. Next base: position 903,465 of record JAQQTP010000057.1, on the reverse strand, counting down.
GCGAGGGGCAAGGGGAACGGGGTTAGGGTTGGATTTGGGGAAAAATTGAAAGGGATTGAAGTGATTTAGTAATATTGAACTGATTTAGGGAACGACTTCACACGTGTAGCAAAAAAAAATTAGTTTGGTTCAGTTCGGTTCGGTTCGGTTTACGGGTTTGAAACTCTGAACCCATGAACCGAACCAAACAAGCTTCAATTGGTTCAGATTTTATCTGCACTAATAAATATACTCGAACCAAATTGAACCAAATTAATTGGTTTGGTTCGAATTGGTCAGGTTGATCGGATTACCCAAACCAAATTACACCTCTAAGTAAGATTTTGTTAGTCTATCAAAGGTACTTCACTTTTGTTTTGGTTACTTTTTATTTTTTTCTTTTCAAAATACTACTTCACTGTATATTTTTTAAACAAAACTTTTCTTATATTATAGTAAAACATAATTTTGATTCCTCACAATATACTTTTATTTTAAACATCATTTATTATTATTATTATTATAACAAAGAAGAGGAATTATCACATTAACCAAAGCCTAGTGCCACTTACAAATTGAACCAAAAAATAAAATTAAGTAAGAGAAAGAAATAAATAAAGTCTACATTTTGAACAAAAAATTGGAAGAAAGTTTTACTCCTCGTCCAAAAACTATCAATGATTAAGCATATTTCTTAATGAAGTCAAACACAAACAATGTTGTAGTTTGAATATTATATCTCATCTCCTCCTAAAGTAGATCTGAAAACCTTCTCTACTTGCATGATCGTAGAAACAAAAGGAGTCACAAAGGGATTCAGAACTCAAAAACCACCAAAATAAGGGGGGAAAATACCTAAAATGGGACCAAAAAAGACAATAAAAATAACTCAGATTTAAGCTAATTATTGAAGAAAAAGAGTATAAAACATAAAGAGAAAGATGGGCTGCTATCAAAAGAAAAAGATGACAATCCTACCATTCCAAAGAAACAACAAAGAAAATAGGAATCAAAAGAAAAAGAACAAGAAAACACTTATTTGTTTCTAAAATAGTATATAATTATTCAATTTGGTAAAAGAATGATGGACGAATAATATTGTGATCAAATTAACCATTTTAATACTAAAAAAAATTGATAAGCCAAAATTATGCTTTGTTTTTTTGTTTAATAAAAAACAAAAATTTAGGGTAAAGAAGGTTACCCAATTTAAAAGTTAGGACATGTAACACCCCAATTTTTGATAAATTACAGTAACGACTAAACTGTACTATTTTGTATGTTGTAAATTTATTTTAACTGTTATGTGAATGTTTTGGATCTTTGTGTATGAATTACTCCGAGTCAGGAAAATAATAATTTTCCCTGGTCGGATGAATTTTTGAACTGCTCATGGTAGGGGATCTTACTAAACCCGAAACCGAAACAAATGATTCGAAAATCTTCGTTATTTGACAATTTATCTAGATACGCGTTATTATTGAACCACAAGAAAAATTTAATTTTTACCACAGTAAATTTAGACAAGAAAATTAGTTTTTATCGCAGTAATTTTTGTCAATTTGAAATTAACTACAAGTTAAAATCTACGTAGAGAAATAGACATAGGTAAAATTATAAATCTATTTACCTTAGGCAAAATCATAAATCTATCCACCTTAGGTTAAAATTATAAACCTATTTACATTAGGTTAAAGTTGTAAATTTATTTACCGTTGGTTAAAGTTATAAAAATTTATTTACCCTAGGTTAAAGTCATAAATCTATTTACCTTAGGTTAAGGTTATAAATCTACTTACTGTAAGTGAAATTATAAACCTAATTACCTAGCCCTAGTAATTAAGTTTTCTATTTACCTAGATTCTATAATCATGTTAGTGGACCTAGTATGTTTAATGTAGAAACCAAAGAGTAAAGAGGTAAAACACTTTGACCCACGTACAACTCATGCATTTCATTATAACATGGAATGAGATTCTTTTGTTGGTGAATTCCACCAAGGCCACATGGCCATGTCCATCAAGAAGGTGAATGATTCTTCAAATAATGCATAATAATGCATTCTATCATTTATGATCACTTGGAGTTTAGTCATCCTTCAACTACCTTGTCTCCCACTCAAATATTCAATGAATTTTCATCCATTCACTCTATGTAACTCCAAGACAATGCACATGATTTTTGGGCTATCATTTTGATTCTATCACACTTAATCATACACTTTAGTGAGCTAGCATGCACCACCTTGTCTCCTTGAGTGCTCCACCAAGCAAATCATTCCACCCACTCCTCCAATGCACCACATGGCTATATATAGTGTAGGAGACCTCTCCACTTCATCTTCCATCACTCCTATCTATTCTCTCTATTCTCTTTCTTCAAGAACACAAGAACACAATGAAGAACTTCATCTTTTCTCCATTTCTTGAGCTATTCGGCCACCACTCCCAAATCACACTTCCACCCTTCAATAATTTTATCCAACCTCATTTCCTAAAGCTAAACACCATTCCAAACATCTTTCGTGTTGTGAGTTTCTTCAAAATCAACCATCTTGAGCTTGGAAATCAAGGTTGAAATTTCTACCCTATTAGGTAAAATTCTTGTTTCCTATTTCTAAATTTGTTTTTAAATTTCTAAGCCATGTTTGGTCCATGGTTATTCTTTCTCAAGCTTAGTTTTGTATTTTGTAAATTGTTTAAGCTTGATAGGCATTTTCTAGAAGCCACACAAAATTCTCCAAGGAAGCTTTCAAGAAGGACAGTCTTCAAGAGGTAAGAGGGAGATTTAATCTCATCAACTATTTTGGTAGTATGAAAATGGATTGTGTGTGGTGAAGAATCCATGAGGATTCATTTACTTGAATGTTTATGGTTTTACTTTAATGTATGATTGGTTTTGATGTATGTATTTTCAAATGCTTGATTTGTTGAAGACATAGTAAATTTCGGTCACATGTCATTCAATATACTTTTAATCTAAAATTATTTTTCAAGTATAGATTTTAGAGGATTAAGTTACAAATAATTGGATTAAATATTTTACAAAGGGAAAAGAGATAGGAAATGATTATATATTTGATTATGGAAAATAAATTAATTTTGGGCTAACAAGTCAAAAAAAGTTGGTGTTTAGATTAAAATATATATATATCTATATATATATATATATATATATATATATATATATATATATATATATATATATTCTTAAAGGTAGTTTTAAAAGATTTATTTAATGAGAACTCAATTTAGTAATTTTTATTATGATAATTGAGAATACGTTTTAAAAATTTATTTAGCACTCTAAGTACTTTATTAAAAAGGATTTTAATTTCGGAAAGTTTTCAAAAATTAATTTAGAACGTCAAGAAATATCTTATATGGTGAAAAATGATTTAAAAATGTTACGTGCTTGAGAAAATGATTTAAAAATATTACACGAATGAGAAAATAATTTTAAAAACGTAGGAAAATAACTATGAGATTTGGAAACGTTGAAAAATATTTACGTGATAAAAAAATGTGGGAAAATACCTACGCAATTTAAAAACGTTGGAAAATAATCATGAGATTGTGAAAATGCAGTAAAATATTTATGCGATTGAAAATAACAATGCAGATCTTTGTCGGGTTGAACCCGGTTATATTGAAGGATGGTACTGCCGAGTTATGGCACTTGACCATGTGATTTGATGATATTATGATACATGTGAATTTCTGAGTCTTGCACCATGTATTGAGGAATATGTTGTTTTTGGTGTCATTGACGAGTTATACCTAAGAGGATGAATTACACCCCTGTTTGAGTGCGATAGGCGTAGTGTTGTTCATTTATTGAACTTGGAGGCATTGGTGTGCGGAAATTCCACATGTGGACAGTTGGTAGCTCCTCTGGGCCATGGTACCGAGCATGACACACTAGTGATCTTGACAAAGCACTATTTTTAATCACGATCTTGTTGGGGACAGTCTTGTAGAATGCCTGTAGTACACGATGAATTTGACTGTGTTATGTGCGAGCCACGACGAATTTGACTGTGTAGCACGTGGCCCGCGGCAGTCGAATTGACAGACAGGTTCTTCCGGGATCATTCCCTCTGATTGGTTGTGTTTAGCTCCATGGAGTAGGTTTGTGTCATGTACATGTGCATTATGAGTCTGCATATTATATTATTCTGATATATTCTATGAAATGTTATATATGTCGTAATAACATGTTTTGATGACATATCTGGTTGTATTTATCGTTTTCTATACTGCCTGATGGTAATGATGACAGATTATCTCACCTCTTTGTATGTATTTTTGTGTTATTATTATGTATGGTAAAGACGGTGAAGAGGATCAACCTCTTAATTTTTGTGAGAGAAGCAGCAACCCGAGGACCAGCACGAAGGAGGCGAGCCGTTAGATTATCCTTACTGGTTGGCTTAATTGTTCTGTGGTGGTTATGTCTGTACTGTATTTTTGGGTTTTCTTAGTCTGTTGGACTTGAGCAAGTCTGTTATCTACTCTCTTGTGTCAAACGGTTTATGAGTTAACTTTTAATATTTTTTTTTAACAAAACCATATGGATATTATGGTATGTATGTAATAATGTATTTTATTTCATGTTTTTTTTTATTTTATTTAGTAATGTTTTCCGCAAGAAGAAATAGCCATAGGACGAAGGTTGAAACAATAATGGAAGATGATTGGATTTGTATAGGATGATTATTGATCTTCTTAGAATACATATCTAAAATTTTACAACTCGTGTTGTACTTATTATCAAACGATTTATAACTTGGGAAGGTTTTTATTTTAATTTGTCGTAAATGTGACGCCCTACATCGGGGCGTTACAGGACAAGCCTTCGCAAGAAAATTATGTTTTACTTTATTCAATGATAATTTTCTCAACAAATTAAATATTTAAGTACTATCTTGAAAAAATGCGAGAACAAAATACAAACGAATATCAAAATATTAGATGGCATATATATAGGGGGTTAAATAATATATGTCTTACACAAAATTGAATTTTATAAAGTTTGCTTGGTATGAAAACCATATTTTATAAATGGGCAAACAAAACCTTTTTTCTTTAAATAAATTTTTTTAAATGAGTTTAATTTTAAAGCACTGTCAGCGTCAAGCAAGTATAGGTCGAACCTTTGAGAATTTCAACTACACTGATCTCTCTTTCCTCATCGGGCATATATTCTTCATCTACAAGGTAGCCGAAGCAACCGCCTAGTGAAATAGCATGAGGGACTTTATCTACTCTAGAGGTTTTCTTCCTTTCCTTGTCCTTGATCCATATTTCATAGTAGATGACTCTTGAAGCTTGTTGAGGCAAATCTACAAAATCAATAAGGATTAGCCTCTCTTTTAAGAAATCTAGCATACTTTCGATAGCCAGCTTTGCATTTTTGCTCTCAGACAATGGAGGGTGGCACAAGGTTTTAGCTTCTCTGAATCTATTCAAATGCTCAACTATAAGTTCTTTCAGCCTTTGTTTGATCACCGTCAAGTCAACTATTAAGAACACATGTTGAGTTTTGTAAAAGTAGTCAAGGAGCAATTGCCCCATCTCAGTCTAGCTCTAGACTGAGCCAGGCGGGAAGTTGATGTACCACTTGTGAGCTGATTTGGTTAAGGAAAGTGGGAATAGTTACAGCTTATAGAAGTCATTTTGGCTAAGCTCACTACATTGAGTAGTGAATCAGCTGATGTGCTCTAGATTAGTTTGACCGTTTTTCCCATAGAACATTGAGAACTCTAGGTATTTGTAGCCTTTCAGTAAGGGAGTTGTAACACCCCGAAAATTCGTATTTTATTTATTTCAGGCGATTCTTAATTATTTTGAATAATCCGACTCGACTTCTGTAGATTTTATAATTTTTGTGATTTTTGGGAGTTTTTATGTTTTGTTATTATTTTAATATTATTTTGGGGCTGTATACGAGCTTTCGTATTTTATTTCTTTTTGTAAATCCTTAATGATTTTTACTAATCCAACTTGATTTCCATAAGTTTTATAATTTTTATGATTTTGTGGATGATTATGAAATTTTTATATTTCTCTGATTATTTTTGGACTATTTATGGGCCTAGGGGGCTGTACGTGAGTCCAGGTGGGTCTGGAAAAGTGAAAATTTTTTTGGAGCCAGAAAATTTTGTACTATTGAGACGGAGACGGGAGATCTTACTAAATCCGAAATCGAAAACAGTTTTCAAATTTTTTTTTTACTGTATTTTGTACTGTATTTAATTATCGGGCAATAAAAATACCGTAAAAATTATGTTTGTAGGGTAAACCAATTAGAAGGCTATAGAAATAAGATCAACCAATAGAAACTAGTTAACAAAGAGGGCTTGACTTTGATTTGTATCCTTGGATGAGAAGACTTAGTTTTAATATCAACCATTGATCTAATCAACGGTTGAGAAACAAACTTAATGAAGATGCATTGGATGATCACCATTGATTTAATCAATGGTATGGGAGTAAACTTAGTTAGGAAGCTTTGAATATTCACTATTAATCTAATTAATGGTTGTAAAGACAAGCTTAATAAGAAAGGCTTTGGATATCCACTGTTGATTTAATCTACGGTAGAGATTTGGTCTTAAAAAAGTGACAAGGACCATTTATGACCATTGGATGTAAAGTATGAAGGAGTGATCTTGACCCTTCATTTTGGAGATACATCTAATGGCTAGGATTTCAAGGAGAAAGATCCAATGATCTAGATTAAGTCTTCTAATCTAAGGCTATACCTAGAACCTATATTAATCCTAACCATTGATCTAATCAATGGCGGTGATGAGTCCAACTTAGTGGCTTAGACTTTCCAAGAACCAATAGAAATTGGTCAAGAATAATGGCTTGACTCTTTAAGGACCAATAGGAAATAAGCTATTGAATAAAGTTTGGACTCCTTAAATTGTTGCTTCTACGGTGAAGGAAGAGCAAATTGCTCTAATAAGCAATTCACTTTGTGATATTAGGATACAATTCAAGTGAAACAAAGTGAGACCAAGTCAAATAAAATGGCTTCTCCTTTGTGAAGTTCCATGGCAAAGCATTGTTCTTGTGAGGCAATTATTACAATTTTAATTACATCCATTCCTATCATCTTTTATCAACTGAACAAAGTAAGACAAGTCAATATTAGTGACTTTATCCATTTGAAGCATACGACCATGCACTTGAAGGGGGGGCCAATTCTTTTATTCATTTTACTTGGTCATTCTTCTAACAATAATTCAAGAAGCTAAACAAAAGTAAGTCAATTTTTGGTGGCTTTGCACATGTATCCTATGACCATGCACTTCTTTTTGGAGACAAACTACCCATAATTAATTCATCTTTTCTCCTACTCACCTACGGTCATGCAATGAATAATGCAAGACAATTTCTACACTTAACCTTTCCTATCAACTTTTCTTTCATTCTTATCAAAGAAAAACAAAAAGCTACACACACAATATTACCTTTCTCTCCATGCACTCCACGGCAACTACTAGGTACGAAGAGTTTTCATTTCTATCTTCATTTTCATTCTACCAAAGAATAAAAACAATTCTCTCCATTCTCTCTCTTCCAAGAACAAGAAAAAAACTCTATTCTTTCCACTCCAAGGAGCTTTCGGCCAGCCACTCCAAAACCTACCTCCACTCTTCTATAATTTTAACCAATTACATATCTTGAATCCTTACCTTATTCTAAGCAACTTTCATGTTGGAGACTTTCTCTAAATCATCTATCTTCAAGTACTTTTCCTAAGATCAAGTTTGAAGGGTAAATGGGGTGAAGTTCTTAATATTCTTTTCTAGATCTTATCTTTAAAGTTCTAAACCATGTTTTGATCCATGGTTTTTTTATTTAAGTCTTAGATATTGATTATGTATGTTTACTTTGATTTTTAAGAAAAACTTTTGGTGGTGAAGGACTTGTACAAGAAGCAAACCAAGGAGCTTTGGAGGTTCTTCATGAGGTAAGAGGGAGATCCATCTCACTAACCAAGTATGGTGGTGAGAGATGGTTTGTATATTTGATGGATGGTGAATCCATGTGAGGATTCATATCCATGGTTATGTAATTATTTGTGGATGTTTATGTGTTTATGTGGTTTATGTGCTTAGCATGGTTTATTTGTGCTTGCATGCTTAGTATGATTTTTATTTACTTTTATGGTATGCTTGAAATATAATATGTTGATTATATGTGATGTATGCCATAAAAATTGTTGGAAAGGGAAATAATTTTTGGTTCCAAAGACCATGAGAATTTCGGCCAAGACACCTCAAAATAGGTGTTCACAAATTAATATTTTCATGAATGGTAAAATTTGATATTTAGAAAAGCAAGGAAAATAAACAAAGGGTTTGTTTTCAAGGAATAAGTGTTCACGGTTTTGTTGAGGAATTTTAATGGTTTTGTTTGTGTAAAAACAAGAATGAAGCTTAATTGATTTAGAAGGAAAAATAAATGATGGTTTCAATGGCTATGTACCTTGGTTTTATGAAACAAAGTGATTTCAAAGTAGAAAATATAATTGATTAAGTTCAAGGATTAAAGAAATAGAAACAAAGTGTTTTGTCACTTGAAAAATGGAATTTTCGTATATGAATGGAAAAGAGAGGTTGAAAGTGTTTAAACCTCAATTTATTTTAAAGAGGATTGATTTTTAGAACTGATTTGGAATTATAAAGAATACGTTGGTGACTTGAAATTTTCTAACGTGTAACTCATCCTTTAGGTTTTGGAGAGCGTTAGTAAATTTTAAGTTAGAAACATTGATTTAATTCAATGAAATGGTGAAATTATGAAATATATTGCGAAAAGGATTTTCTTGAGTAAGAAAATGTGAAAAATAATGTGAGAAGTCATATTATTTCGAGAAAGGTTGAATTGAGATTTTGAAGGTTGAGAAATATTTTACGACATTGTAAAATGGTGAAAAATGATTTACGTAACTTAAAAACGTGATTTTTAAGCTATGCGATTTGAAAAATATTAAAATATTTCTACGCGATTTGGAAAACGTTTAAATAATTTTACGTGATTGAGATATTGTTGAAAAATCACTATGTGATTGAAAAACGATGAAATATTTTTACATGATTGAGAAAACGATGAAAAATTGCTACGCGATTTTGAAAACGTAACAGAAATGTTACAAAATTGTGAAAACGCGACGAAAGTATTGTGCGATTATAAAAATGCGATAATATGATTTCGCAACTAAATAAACAGTAGGATTACTGTTAGACTAGTGTATGGACACTGTATGAGAAAATGATGAATTTTGCCTGTGATTGGCATTGGTGCATTGAACATGCATGGAAAGGTCCGATGGACTGGATATGGCTATTTGCCTAGGAGAGACGTACACCTCTTGAGTTGGTACGATATGCGTAGTGTAAGTCACTTGTTGACTTTGGGGGCATCGGGATGCGGGTTGCTCACATTGGGCAGTTAGTTGCTCTTCTGTACCGTGGGTTAGACCGATGCAATGCACCGATGATCCTGACCGAGACACTATTCTTAATCAAGATCTAGTAAAGACTGTCGTGTATATGCTAGATGTGCAAACACATATGAGAAATATGGCACGTGGTCTGAGGCATGTTAGTACAGACAGATCTTTCGGATCAATTTCTCCGAACTGAGTATTAACTCAATGGAGTAGGAAATTAAGTCTATGTGCACATGCATAATTATTGAGTATTGGTTATGAAAATTGAACTGTTGAATACTTGGATAATGTTGAGGGCATTATTATAAATATTGAATATTTATTTCTAATTGAGGAATATTGGATGATGATGATGATAAATAATGTTGATGGCATTATTGTAATTATTATTATTTTATACATTATGATGATGGCATAATTGTAATTATAGTGTGATATATCTGTATGATATGCTGTTTGTATTATCTCTGTGCTACCATATTGGTATTGGCGTAGGTGATCTTATCTTTTTGTTATATTGTTTTGTTATGCTTGTATTGTTAAAAATGTATAGTAGATGAAACGAGTTTCTTAAACTTGACTGGAAGTAAATATTCTAAGTTCGGTGACAACATCGAGGAGTGGTCATCCCAGATTCGATGGTGTACAAATTTGAGGAGGAATAGATACATGACGCATCAAGATGGATACAAGATGAAATAAGTATGTTGAGTTTTCTCGTTAGTGTTTTACCGTACTATTAAGTAGGACCCGTTATAGGGTTTGCTACTGTTTAAAATTGAGTCTGTAAGTTTTATATTTCTTGACTAATTGTTAAATATTAAGTGATGTCTGTTATATGAGTTTTAATCAGTTTAAATCTATTTTTCAGTATTACCTATAAATATTAGTAAGTTCATGTTTCCGCGAGAAGAAATTTTGAAACCCACCTTTTATAACTCAAACCTTTTATGAACTGATTTTCAGATTATAAGTTGGTAGTCGAAAATGTGATGCCCTAAGGAGAGTGTTACAAGAGCCATGTGGTCAATCTAATCTGGATATGACTTTATATACTTTGACCTCTCATTTAGCTTCAAATTGACTTCAAAATGCCTTTTGATATGAGTTATCTGATTTAGGTCAACACTCAAAGCTGGCCTTGCTTTACAGGCTTATGGATAATACAATGTTTGACTCTACCTTGCTTCAGGAGCCAGAGTGTAATAAGGAGTTTGATTATGCCTTGTGTGGTCGTTGGAGCATAAGACCCCATAGCAGGTGTTTCCCATGGCTAAGGTGTAGCAAAAGGTTGAGTGTATGTTTATGGCTAAGCGACATACTAATAAGACATGTAAGTTTCAGCCACATGTTTCTATACAAGTGTGTTTTCTCCAAAATTTGTCATAGGATTCGATTGATGAGCTGAAACACCATTAGTATTTTCCTTGATTTATTGAGGGCCTACGAGCTATGTGTACTTAACCATACTATAATGGTGGCATTGTGGGCCTTGACATTGTTGGAGTAGCATGATTTGGTTGTCCTATCGGCATCAGGAAGGGTTGAGCACCTCTTGAAGCTACCATCGATTGCCATAGAACCATGATGGTAGTTGTGGCGGTAGAGGGATTGGCCATAGTAGCCGTTTGCCACATTGTTGACTTAGGGTAAGCCGCTTGTGGTGAAGCTGAGTATGAGTTTCCCATTATTAGCTGGATATATTGAGAAAAAGTCCCCTGGTTAATGTCTTTGACCTCCATTTCTCTACTTATTTGGGCTTCATTCACGACAAGCCTCACCACTTCGGTTATTTGAGCCGTTATCAAAGGGACAATTTCTCCTATGCTCTGGTTAATTTGATAGCACATGAGGGAAATATTGCCACAACTTTGGTTGCATTTTCTAAGCCAATAAGGGTACCTACGGCCTGAGTGGCGGCATTATTACGACTTGCTTTAAAATTTTCCTTTGAGTGACTAAATGGTGGAACAATGAGCATTTCTGCATATGAACTCATGGTTGCAGAAGGAATGCAACAACCAGATCGCAAGTTTATATACTCAAAATGCTGAACAAGTTTTGCGAGACCTAAAGATCTCAAAGATCTTGAATCAAGGGGTCCCACTAGGATACCGAAAAGATACTACGTTAGCTTCTACCGATGAAGCAAAACTTACTCTTCTATCATTGTCCCAAATAGTATAAGCTTCACTTTAAGAAACTCCTAAAGGGGGAACTATGCCCTTTAGTATAGATTCTTGAGATAATTAAATAAAGCCCTCGACTATGGATTTAAAGTAAAATACACTTGTAAATGTAAAAGATTGAAAATACATTGATAAACTTCAATGAAGCAATAGTACATGAATTGAAATTAAAGTACAAAGACTGTAAACTGAAATGTGATACAAAGCTTAAATAAACTGGTTGAAATATAAAGGTAAAGTTGTAAACGATTGGCAAACTAAAGATGAATTGACTGAAACATGTATATGTGATGGTGAGGATCCCTTCTTCAATGTCTTAGAAGCCTTTTTATAGACTCGGAGCTACGAAAACTATTGCCTCAGCACTCATAAACCACATTCCTTGATTGTAGAGACCAATTTTTCTTCAATCTTCAAGCTCCTCCACCGTGATCAGTTCTCGGAGTCTTCCATGAAGTGTTTCCAGCATGTTTTAGTCCCAAAATCTGTCAAAAATGGCTCTTCATGCACTTCCTTCATGTTTGAATGTGGAGAGTAACCATAATGGTCCTGCATTCCTATTTTTTAGGACTCTCCCTCAATTGACCAGGGTTAGACTTGGTCAAACTTGGTCTCTTTCTATTTTCAGCACATGAAGCTTATTATTTTGGGTTTCAATTTTACTAGGCCACTCCTTTAAGTGTGCTACACTAGCCCATTGTGTAGGTTAAAAAACTTCTTGGTTATCGACCTAAGTTGGCAAAAATTGGAGTTCTAATAAATAGTACTTGCTTCGCTATGCTTATCATTTCACATTTTTTTTTTATTTTGTCTCATCGAAAGAAAACACATCTATTTTAGTATTTGAAATCTTCTTGAACTCTTTTGTTAAGTTATTTAAAGAGTTATATTCAATTATCCAAAAATTTAATAATTTAAAGAGTTTGAAGTTAGATGTTGGCAATAGTTTCAACACTATTTAAAAAAAGAAAGATAACTCTCCCTTAAATTAAAGAGTGTGTAAATCATAGTTTTTAGAACTAGACTGGACTTGCTAGTCTGATCGAAAAAATTGAATTTAGTTGTTTGACCAGTCCAATCAATTCTCAAATACTGAATTTCCAAAAATTGATAAAAAATAATAATAAAAAATTGGTTCTAAATTAGTCAACTTGCTTGAATCTATTTTTTTTAAAGAAAAATCAAATTTTTAAAAAGAATTTAAAACTTTTTCAAGACATTAATTATTTGGTTTTCAATTTATAATCAAAACTCATTATTTTTCTACTTAATTTGTTTAATGCGAGACAAATAGAAACTTGTAATGCAATAAAAGTTTAGTTTTAATTTATAATAACAAGTTTTATCTTTTATCTTTTTACTTATAAGAACTTGTAATGCAATAAAAGTTTAGCTTTAATTTATAATAATAAGTTTTACCTCTTATCTTTTTACTTAATATAAGACTAGTATATGCTGGAAAATCATATTACTATTAGTATAATATTTTTAGTTTAATATTTATTTGCATGATAAATGAATTTAATTATGTTAAAAATAAATTTTAATATTTTTTATATTATTTATACAATTAACATATATATATATATATTATTTGAATTTCAAAACTTTGACAATCTCTCTTTTTCAGTTCAATGAATAGTTCAATTATGAAAATATTAACTTAAATGTTTAAGTAATTGTAACCACCAGTAATATTTGATTGTTTTACTATTTTGTTTTTTTTATTTGTTAAATACAATTGCAGCAAAAAAAATATAAATATAGATATAATCTTCTTTATTATTATAATAATAATAATAATAATAATAATAATAATAATAATAATAATAATAATCTATGCTTATTATCTATTATAAAGGAGATTCCTCACTTTCATATTTAATTTTTTATTTTTTAAAGTTATCATTATTAATTATGCATTTAAAAATTTAAAATAATACAATATAAATTATAATTACATCTTATTAATCATTTAAAGATTTAAATATAAATATAACAAATATAAAATTATAAATACAATTTATTACCTATTTAAATATGTAAAAATAAAAGAAAATAGAGGATTTTAAAAAATAATAATTATTATTTATTTTTCATTTTAACAAAAATATAAAAGCAAATTGACGTATACATAAAACCGATTAATATAATAATAATAATATAAATAAATAAATAAATAAATAAATAAATAACATCCCTTTGTTGACCTAATGTGTCTAAAACCCTTAAAGCACACGGCAGCGGCAACCCCTTCTCCAAGCTTCTCTCGACTGTATAATATATATATATATATCTTCTTCAACTTCACCCTCGGTCACAACTAAAGGGTCACTCCCTTCCTCTTACCATCTACACCTTAAATTCGATCATGGTAACCGTTGCTCCATCCCCAGACACTAGTATCCTTCTCATACTCATCTCTCTGTGTTCCCAGTTAAACTAAAGTTTTAATCTTTTCAGTTAAAAATTCTGTCATATGCTTGTCTATGTCGGTGTCCTATATCTTGAGGGGTTCTGTGGTGGGTTTATTGAATTGCTTTTATGCCTATGTAACTCAATTGTAAGGTTTTTATGCTTTTTGTCTATAACTAACATATTTTTCGTTACTTTTTATATATGGTTTTGTTGTCTATTCATAGCTTCTCTTGGTGAATTTTACTATAGTGTATGATAATGTTGAGTTGCTTAAATTTCCTTCTTTTTGTTTTTTTGTTTTATGCTTTTTTTGTTTTTTCGTTTATTGCAACTTTGCAAGTGTGTTTTATATGCTTGTGAGGTTCTTTCAATGGAAAATGGTTCTCTTTTACCTTATAATCATAGAAGCTGGTGGTTAATTGCTCAAAGCACCTTCTCTTTTTTTTTTTTTTATCAAATTTTTGGAAATATATCTAATTGTTGTCTATTCATAGCTTTTCTTTGTGAATTTTACTATAGAGTATACTAATGTTGAGCTGCTTAAATTTCCCCTTTATTTTTTTTTAATTATTTTTGCCGTTTATTGCAAGTGCCTTTTTTATGCTTGTAAAATGGTTCTTTCAATGGCAAATCGTTTTCCTTTACCTTATTATTATAGAAGCTGCAAATTTATTGCATAATTTGTCCTTGGAGTCTGAGTCAAAGGCCATTGGAGTTCCTGAGCCAGCAAAGAAGGTATTCTTGTTTTATTTCTGCACAGCTTGTTATTAGTGGTGACCGGCGAGTATCTATAATATAGCACTGGTGTGTTCGGCGTTGCAGTATGTTAACTGATTCTTATAGTCTATTTCTATGCAGATTGGACCTGGTCCAGCTAATGGGGTGACCAAGCCACTTAATCCAAATGCATGTTTTATTCCAAATGGATACCCTTCTAGTGCATACTATTATGGAGGTAAGGTAAGCTTTTATGACTTAAGAGGATAATGTAGAGTTTGTTGATTGAATAACTTATTATGCCTTATGGAAAAATGACTTGGTGATGGGAGTATCTACAGGTTATGACGGGCAAGGTGATTGGAATGTTTATTCTGGATATTTGAACCTTGATGGAGGGATGGCACAAGTAAGTGCTTCTTATTCTGGTTACTAGATCTATGATGGATGTGTGTATGTACTGTAATTGGGTATTATGTGTGAGTTGGTGTTGGGAATGGGAACAATGGTGGCTAAGGTCGATTGGACGGTGGCTAATTTCTGCTATATATTAACTTCATAATTAAATGATGGAGGATGGATTCTTCCTACTTCCTAAATCATGTTCTATTACCTTCTATGGGTTCTAAACCGTTTCGCCCACGTAACATTTCAAGTTTGTGTATTGTATATGTACCCATTCTGTTTTGAATTTTAAACGATAGTGCATTGTTTGTGTTTTTTTCTGCTGATCTCTAATCCTAGAATTGTTAGTGAATCTAGTTGTAATTTGATCACCTTGATAAGCCTGTAATCATTTCCTTCTTTTGCCACTTTTCTTAGAACTGTAGTTTCTTGTCTTTTGTTTGTTTTTGTCCCCCCAGTTGTTGCTAGGATAATATTTTTTTCTTACCATTTTATACAATAAATTATAGAAAACAAAAATGCAGAAGCCTTAAAACGATCTTATCAGGGTTTTGTTTAATGAATTGAAATAACAGGGTGTTTTTGGAGATAGCTGCTCTTATATGTATCATCAAGGTTATGGTTATGCACCATATGGATCATATCCACGGCCCAGTTCTACTCCATCCATGCAACATGATGATCAGCTTTATGGGTTGCAACAGTACCATTACCCTTCTTGCTATTACCAATCTCCAGCTTCTGTTGATGGGTGGTATGCTCCTAACAAAATCAGTGTTCCACGAGGGGAAATACCTACTGCAGCTACTGCTGAACATGTTCCTTCATCAGTGGTTATGAATAATGGAAGCACAATTAGTGTGGTCAATGGTGATTCTGCAAATAGCATTGGGATAAAAGGATTTTTAACAAGTTGCCAGCACTCATCGTTGAATTCAAATGATTCTTATCAAAGGGCTGGCTTTCCAGCATATGCTCCTTTGTCAGGATATCAGGGTCCAAGAATGAGTACTCATGGGACTCGACCAGCAATCCCTTCAGATACCTCATTAATTTATGATAAGCAGTCCAAACATGGAGCTAAAGTTGGATTATCTTCACCAGCGGTGCCTGTCACAGATTTTTCTTCTCAAAGGAATAGAAGTCTTCCTCAGCCAATTCCACAGTTCATGGTATGTTTGGTCTCTCATCTATCTTCCTGCTTGTAACATTCAGACTAAGGGATCTTGAAGTATTTAAGAACATTTGTTTTTATGTATTTTTTTTTCATATATGATTCTGGGTATCGCTATTGCTGTTGTGATACATGTTTCGATCATTTCTGCATATTTATCCAAACCACATGGTCATGATTCCTTGTATACATTATACATGCCCTACAATGGATAGTTCTTTTTTTTTTTGTTTCTCTGTGCAATATTTTTTCTATAAGTATAACCAATTCCAAATTCACCTTAAATGCTGCTGCTACTTGGTTGCAGAACTTGCATGATTCCATACATTCATCTGGACTGGAACTGGTCTCTGGATTCATGAACAGGATGTATCCAAGCAACATGATGTACAGCCAATATGGAAACACATATAGAGCTAATTCTCATTTTGGATCTGCTGCATATGGATCTAGAACAGGGTCTGTTGATAACAAGCTTAAAGCCACAAATGATGGCCGTGTTGATAATGTCAAAAAAAATATGGCTGGTTTTGGTGAGCTAAATAGGGGACCCAGAGCTGGCAATAGTTCTGATGATAAAAGTGTCAAAGGTCTTGGATCTGTCACATTATTACTCAAGGGACAGAACCTTCCAGTGAAGAGTGATAACAGAGAAGTGCCTCTGGTTCCAAATAAGGAACAGTACAATGGGGAAGGTTTTTCAGAGAATTATTCTGATGCAAACTTTTTTGTCATCAAATCCTATAGCGAGGATGATATTCATAAAAGCGTAAAATATGGTGTTTGGGCAAGCACCACTAATGGCAACAAAAAGCTGGATGCAGCATATCAGGAAGCCAAGGAGAAGCCTGGTGGCTGCCCCTTATTTTTGTTATTTTCGGTGAGTTGATGCAGCATTGAATTGGGTGATTCCTAGATTTTCTTGGTTTTACTAAGCTTCTCTTTTCCTCCCTTATTTTTTGGTACAGGTCAACACTAGTGGGCAATTTGTTGGTTTAGCAGAGATGGTGAGTACGGTTGATTTTGGTAGAACGGTAGAATATTGGCAGCAGGACACGTGGACTGGTTGCTTTTCTGTGAAGTGGCATATCATAAAGGATATCCCAAATAGGGTGTTGAGGCACTTAACACTAGAAAACAATGAAAACAAACCTGTTACAAATAGTAGGGATACTCAGGAGGTATTTGCACAATGGCTTGTTCCATTATATCTCATGACCCCCCCACCCCCTCCTCTTTCAGCTAGCAATGCTTATCTATATACTTCTGCAGGTTAAGTTTGAGACGGGTATTGAAATTGTCAAAATTTTCAAGGAGTATTCAAGCAAAACATGCATCCTGGATGATTTTGGGTTTTATGAGGCTCGTGAAAAGACGATTCAGGAAAGAAAATCTAAGGAACAGCAGTTGCCGAAACAGTTAATACGCCCTTTTACATCATGTACTAAGAACAAGCTTCTGTAAATTTTTACTGTTGTCTTTTATTAATATGCAGCTTATAAATGTAAGACACTAAGATATATTTAGGTTCATGCCGTCTGGGTGGCCTCTCCTCCTGATTAAACCTTTCAAATCCTTTGTTCAACTGCAGGTCAGCATGCCCAATGATTTAAAAATTGGGACAGTTGTATTACCGATGTCTCTTGATGGAACCTTGATAAATAAAACAGCTACTGCAGATGTGGCAGCAGGAAGGGAGAAGCTGTTAGAAGGGAATGGATCCACTCCAAGACTTAAAGAGTCTTCCAAGAGCTGCTAAACCAGTGACGGTGCCTGATAGTAGAGTGGTTAAAATGCGTTTTCCAGTTTTTGCCCATTTTTTCCTCTTTTTTGCCCCCATTCCTTTCAGTCATGGAGTGAGTTTTGGTGTTTTCCAGTTCCATAGTGTCCCTGCTTATTTGACCTTGGTCATGTAGTGGAGTATCTCAGTATAGCATTTTCTTGGATCGTCAAATAACTTGGCGGTATTGATATTTTAATAAAAAGTATTTAGTCTAGTAAAGTGATAATTGATATCATAGTTTATTAACTACGAGTGGTTATATGCGGATATCGCTGGATATGGCCATATTGCAAAGCTTTTACGAGCAACTTGGAGCTCAGTAAAATAAAATGAAAACAAGAAATAAGGTTGAAAATGTGTTTCATTACATTTTAATGAAAATGTTCTTGGAAATATTTCTTAAGATGAGTGAAATTTTGAAAATGAAAAATTGTCATTTTTCTATTGAAAATTTTGGAATCAGAAAAAGAACGAGTGAAAACATGGTGACAAAGTGTGCGAAAGAAGTGTTGAGAGGTGTAGCACAAAAAAGATCAAGAGCAGGATGAGAGGTTTTCAAGGAGGTTCTTCTGCCTTTGTTGATTTTAGGGCGATTTGCGTGATAGAGGAATGCGAAGGAGCATTACACAAATCTAATAGAGGATGGTAGGAAAATCCCTTGAAATGGAGGAGAGTAGAAGTGATGGGAGCTGGAGCGGAGAAGAGGAGCTAGAAGGGCAAAAAGAGATGGGTGAGGAGGAGGAGGCAGAAGTGGTATATTGTGGAGCGTATCGAAGGGAACCTTGTGATTCTTGAATTCATCTACTCCAATTCAGTTGAATCAATAATTTAGAGGCCTTGGAATAGTTCATTGATCGTGAAACTCTTAGGAAGGAGGATCAGATTTAGTGCTCTAGAGCTTCACTTGTACAAACCGTTGGTGAGAAATGGTGTTCTTACCATTATAGACATCAATTTCGATTACTTTCTGGTGAAGTTTTCTAGCTTGGAGGATCATAATTTTGTAGATATAAGGAGGCCGTGGATGATATTCGATCACTATCTTATTATACGAGAGTGGAGCCCCAACTTTGATCCAAAAAGTGCCGTGGAGGAATCTGTGGCAGTGTGGGTAAGACTACTCGGGCTCCCTATAGAATACTATGATGAATATGTGTTGAATGTGGTGGGGAACAATGAATATATGTTGAATCTGGTGGGGAACAAGATTAGAAAGTTTGTGAAGGTAGATTACACTACTCTTCTGTAGTCTAAGGGAAATATGCAAGATTGTACGTGGAAATCACAAGGCCACTGATGGTGCAATACAAGTTCAAAAGAAGAAACTATAGGGTTAAGTATGACGGCCTCCATTTGCTCTGCTTCAAGAATGGGAAGTTCGGGCACTACATTGTGGGTGTCCTAAGAGGGAGATGATGGTGACCAAGGGTGGAGAAGAGAAATAAGAGGGTCCAACAATGAAGGTGAAGGTAGTTCCATGGTGGCTAATCAAGCTTTAGCTTTTGGCCCATGGATGGTGGCTTAGAGAGGAAGAAGGTTTGAGTAGAGGAAAGAGAAACAACCTGAAAGTGGTGAAAATCCAAATGACAGCTTAATAATGGCCAATGATCAATTCTGGAAGGGTTCGAGATTCCAACCACTTTTGGAAGCACACAACGAAAATGCTGAGCTGGAAGTTGTTGCAAATTCCAAGGTGACATGGCATGTGAAGATAAAAAGAGATGGTTATAGTAGTTAGAAAGGAGTTGGACTTAACTGTTGAGGCAGTTAAGGAGTTTCCATAACAGAAGCCTAAAATAGGGAGCATGAGAAAGCAAGAGAACTCCTAGCAGGGAAGCAAGCCTACTAGGCTGAGCAACACACTGGGGCCTAATGTGAGGAAGCAAGTGAGGGAGATAAAGTTTCAAAATAGGCCAAACGAGAAAGAATGGGATAAAGCTAGAGGGGCCCAAAGGAAAAAAAAATAGTTGAAGGAAATACAAGGGGAGGCTTGCCAAGAGAGGAGGGGTGTACACAGAAAGCTAGAAAATGCCTAAAATGGAGTGATATGGTAGAAACAAAGGGCCTAATAGTGATGGCTTGGGTTACGAATTAGAGCAATACCCTCCAAGACCCCCAGACGCTAATAATAGCCATGTTGAGGAGGGTCGAGGCCATAATGTGAGGATGAAGCTAATAGATAGATTGCAAGCTGCCCAATTGGGTTTGGGAGGAGGAAGTGGGGTGCATTTAGATTGATTTGTTATAATGAATGTACAAAATAGAAGATTGTTCTTGTGGAACTGTAGAGGGGCTGTGAACAGAAGGTTTGTATAGTGAATGCAAGAATATATGGAGGCACTTAATCTAGACATTATAATAGTAATGGAATTAAGGGTGGACCCAGTAAAACTAACCAAAACAATGAATTTATTGGGATTTGATAGTTATGACTTTGAGCAAGGTAGAGGTTATGCGGGTAGAATTGCAATAGCATGGAAAACAAGTAACATAGATATTACTATTTTTGAAAAAGAATTTCAGTTTTTGCATGCTAAAATTCAATATGAAAATAAAAATTAATGGTATTTTACTGTAACTTATGTGAGCCTTGATGAAGAATTAAGGAAGATTTTGTGGGAACAACTATAGGGGATCTCCATCAATATGAATGCAACATGGTTGGTTGCAAGAGATTTAAACCATATAGTTGATGAAAACAAGAAAAAAAGGAAGGGCCAGAGTCAACTGTGGGAGATGTAGTGTTTTTGTAAAGAAATATTTGAAATGTAATTTGGTGGATTTGAGGGCTGTGGGTCCCACAACTATGAGGGATATCTATCAATCTGAATGCAACATGGTTAGTTGCTAGAGATTTAAACGATATAGCTAACAAAAATGAGAAAAAAAGGATGGAGCGAAGTTAGGAGATGAAGTGTTTTTGTAGACAGATATAAAAAATGCAATATGGTGGATTTGGAGGTTGTGGGTCCACATTTTACTTGGAGAGGACCACAAACTAAAGAAAACAACAGAGTTAATGAGTGGCTGGAAGACTTGGAAACATGGGCTGGAGGTAGCAATTTAAGGAGGCCATCATTAAGGTCCTCTCTAGAGTGAAATATTCAGACCATCATCCTTTGTTATAAGTCTAGATGGTTGTCGAGTGGGAGGAAGAATTAGACCATTTCGATTTGAGCGGGCATGGATGACACATGAGACTTATATGGAGGTGGTAGAAGAGGCATGGAGAGAAGGAGTGCAAGCTCCAGAGAAACTGGGGAGAGCTACAGAGAAACTAAAAGAGTGGAATAAAAGGATTTTTGGAGACTTAAGGAGAAAGAAGAATAGACACTTGGCAAGGTTTGGGGGGGGGGGGGGCGATATAGAGGAGGCAATCAAACATAGGGGGAATAACTAGTTCCTAAAACAATTAGATAGGAAACTATAGTAGGAGATACTAGATGTCTTAATCCAGGAGGAACTTATGTGGCATTAGAAGGTTCGCACCAAGTAGATAAGGAACGGTGACAAAAACACAATATTATCATATGGAGACAATAACAAGGAGAAAAGAGAGTAGAATCTTGATACTGAGGAACCATGATGGAGGATAAGAGGAAAATTAGAAGAAATTGAAAAACAAGGGACAAAATATTATCAGGAGCAGTATATGGAGGAAAAGGTCAACAGAGAAAATGGTTAGCACCGTGATATCATATTCAAGAATGAATGAGAAGGAGGCAAGCATATCAGTGGAGGAAAAAGAGGTTGAACAAGGTATAAGGGCCATAAGGAAGCTTAAAGCACCAAGACCTGATAGGTTTCTGGCCATTTTCTATCAAGACTTATAGAGCTTGGTGGGGAGTAGTGTATATCAATTTGTGAAGAAGGCTATGGAAACGTGTGAGAATATAAAAGAGGTAAACTAGACCTTCATAGTACTAACCCCAAAGGTTGACGAACCTAAGTTAACTAGTTTAGGCCAATATCTTTGTATAATGTGCTATACAAAGTTATAACCAAGGTACTTATGAATAGACTGAAGCTAGTACTACCAAAGATTATATCCCCCACCAGTCAAGCTTTGTGCCAAACAAAAGCATCCATGAAAACATCATAATAGCTCAAGAAATGATACAATAATAAGGAAAATGCGCATGTAGAGAGGTTTCTTTGCCATCAAAGTGGACTTGGAGAAGTCCTATGATAGGCTAAGCCAAGGATTCATAAGGATAACCTTAGAGGATATTGGCATAGAAAAAAAAGATTGTGGAGGTGATTATTATGAGATATGTTGGTTCATTCTCAACTAATGTGCTATGGAATATAATAGTCACAGAGAGTTTCTCCCTATTAAAAGGAATAAGATAAGGGGATTTGATTTTCCTTTATATTTTTGTCATGGGCTTGGATAAGCTATCCCACATTATTAGGAGAGATATAGCGGAGAAGAACAGGTTACTACTAAGAGCAGGGAGGAACGAGCCAATGATATCACATCTAATGTTCGCAGATGATCTCCTACTCTTTGGGGAAGCAATGTTGGAACAAATGCTGTGTACATTAAAATGCATGGAGGTGTTGTGAGAGATGTTAGGGTAGAAGGTCAGCTTTGCGAACATATGCATTTATTTTTCTAGAAATGTAGGAAGGAAAACAAGGAAGCATATTGTGCAAGCCTTAGGATTTCATAAGGTAAAAAGTATGGGGAGATATCTTAGGGTGCCATCACTTCATTAGGGTGATGCAAAAAATAAGTTTCAACATATTGTGGAGAAAGTGAGGAAAATATTAGTAAGGTGGAAGGTGTCACAAGTTTCAATGATTAGGAGAGTTACGTTGACAAAGGCAGCGCTAAACAAAATACCAATTTATACGATGATGACAACAAAAATCCCAAAAAGCATTATAAGGGAAATTGAGAAGCTCCAGAGGAACTTTATTTGAGGTGACAGGAGTGAAGCCAGAAAATGCCACCTAGTGAACTAGGAAAGGAAAGAAGGAGGCTTGTCCTTTAGAAGATTAGAGGAAATGAATGTTGTATATTTAATGAAGCTGAGGTGGAAGATCAGGGAGGCGGGTTAATGGATAGAAGTGTTGAAGGGGAAGTATAGTAGAGGAAGGGATATAGCTGAGTATGCTTGTGTTAAGTGTGGAGATTCAAAATTATGGAAAGATATTGTAGAGAATTGGGGGCGGATCATCGATAAACACACCCGGTAAAAGGTAGGGAAATGAGACAAAGTGTTAGTTTGGAGGGATAAGTGGGTAGATACCAATATTGTACTCAATGAACAAGTTATTGTTGTGTAGGACTCAATGCAGGAATAGAAAGTGGCTGATTTGGCCATAGATGAGGGAGACTAAAAGTGGGAAATCATATATGAGGTATTTCCTGTAGCATTGAGAAAGAAACTACATGCTATTCTACCACCAAATAGAGAAGCAAAATAGGATATAAGGATACGAAAAGAGAATGATGGGAGGTTTATAATCAAGAGTGCATACAAGTTAATGACTAAGAGGACACTAGGAAGCAATGAATGGTGGGAAACTATCTAGAAAATTAAAAGGCTAGAAAGGGTAAGGTGTTTCTTTAGGCTAGTGGCACATGGGAGACTCAACATTGTAAGTTCCAAAATCCTCTTAGTGCTTATCAATACATAATTTGTTTTGATGATAATAATTATGTTGAAAATATGGTTTAGATCTTCTTACTATTTGATTCATTTAGACTTAATCTGTATGGAGTGTTTTCTGTGTTATTAAGCTTTTCAAGACTTAAGCAAAGTGTAAGGAAGCATTCTGACAATCTAAAACAACCTAAGAAGATCAATTTATGGCTTGAGAAAGTTCAAGAAAGACTTAGAAAGCTTTTTGAAGAACTTGAGAAAGTTCACTGTTAGAAGGTCCTGAGAAGATGCAAAGATTGTACAAAACATAATTCCACAAGTGATTACTCCATTAAGAAAAGTTAAAACCAACTTTATCATCAAGAAGAATGAAGGTTTATTTCATAGATGATGAAGTTGAAAGCTGAGAAGGTTGAAGTCTTCAGACATGAAAAGGTTGGATGAGAAAGTTAGTGAGAAAGTACTTGAGAAGCTTTAAGCTGAGAAGACTCAATAAGAAGATAAACCTTGAGAAGGTTTATGAGAACCTTCTCACCTTAAAGCAGAAAGCTGATGTGTACAGGAAAAGAATAAAATAACGATCATCTAGCACTAGCAAGGACAACCATTGTTTGCAGTGCCTAACAATCACATTTCGAAGCCTATAAAAGAGATCAAGCCTAAAGATCAAAGAAAGAACTTTTGCTGAAATTTTTTTTGACAAGCTAACAATAGTTGAACCTTCTCACCTGTACCTACGTGATCATGATCTATGTAAATCCATCAATAGGTGTTGTTACTAATCTGTATAAACATTTGTATCTACTCATAAAGTGATTTCATGAGCTAGACAAGTTAAACAAACACACTTCTCTACCTCTGAGTTATCTTTTAACGAGTGAGCTTGTGATGTTGTCCAAGCCACTTGAATCTAAGTGTGAAGGCTTGAAGAGACTGTTGAAGAATATTTAGTGAAAGCTTGAAGAGGCTGTTAAAGAATACTCGTATTTAAGCCTAGAGAGGCTTGGGTGATTAAAGAATACTCACATAGTGGAAATCCTAGTGGTTTGTTAGGTATTGGATGTAGCCCCACATGGTTTAGGGGTGAACCAGTATAAATATCTAGTGTGATGCTCATCTCCTTCATCTCTCTTTTATCTTTGGATTCTCAAACTCTTTAAAGTATAAAATTTTGAAAGATAACTTGAGAAAGTTCTTTAAATCTATTTTTTACAAAGATCATAAGTTGATTTTGTTTTATCTACTAAATCTAGAGTATTTGATTCAAGAAAACAACTTTTAAAGAGTTAAGACTTAAACTTTTTCAAAAAGAAAGAATAAAGTGGTGAGAAGGTTGCTTTCACTCAACTAGTAAAGTTTCTCACGAACCTTCTTACCTTCGTCTATTAGTTTCTTTTCTGAAGCTTCTCACTAATCATTTGCTTTGAGCTGTAACCTTCTCACCTCCAAGTGAACCCAGTTGAGAAAAGTATGAGAAAGTTAATCTTTCAAGAAAAAGGAGAACATAATTCAACCCCCTTCATATATTGCTATCAACTTTAGTTAGTGTAACACCCTTGTGGGGATGTCACATTTATGATGCAATAAAAATAAAATTTACCCAAGTTACAAAACATTTGATACATAATTAATATGAGTTGTAAAATTTCTCCTTTTATATTGGATATCGTTAAATAAAATAACAAGGAACATAAAATAAAACAAACTATTATCACACTCCATAATATACATATAATTTAATTTTAAGTTGTACAAATAATTTACAACTATAAGTATTTAAATAAAACAATAAAGAGTTAGCATAACAGTACTAGAAACATAAAGTGCCCAAGTGTACATCAAAGATTCATAACCCTCCGAAGGATCACTTTCGGATGATAGAAATCCAGGATGTCTCGCAGCTCTATGGACAGGAGTCCGTGCTGTCGATACAATACTGATCTCACTAGGTATATGAAACAGTCCTCCCCAGTGACGTCTCAGCGCTAAAGGCAACTCTAAATGTAAATACAGAGTAGTAGTAAAAACAGGCTCCCCATCAAACTCTCCTCACAGGGACACAGTCAGACGCCCCACGTAGACAACTGATCCTCTATCCTCCCGCAATCGCCAGGCTTCAGAGCCTCCGTGAAACTCTAGTCTCACAAAACCTAAGAATCCTGGCAACGCCATAACCACAGATCAATCTAGATGGTATGGATGATCTGACGGCTCGCACTCGTCAAACTGATCGTCTGTCTGCTGATCCTCGGGATACAGAATCTCAAGAGGCTGTTCCTCTTCCTCTTCCTCAAACTCTTTACAGAAACAAAATAATACAGAAATACATACAAATAAAGAGGTGAGACAATCTACATCAATACCAGCATCGCAAATAAGAAAACGACAATACAACAGATATCATAGTTAAATACAATAAAACATACCATAGCATCATAAATAATAACACAACTTAACACATCATATAATATCACAAATAATAATATTATGATGCATGCCACAAATGCAAATGACCCATTCCTATTCCATGGAGCTAGACACAGACATCAGAGAGAATGACTCGAAAAGAACTATCAGTACCTCAGGCTGCCCAACCAAACTATTACACTGTCCAACGTCGTGTCTATAGCCCACAGTCCAACATTGTGTAGTAGTACACAGTCCAAACACGTCGTGTACTACATGCATTGTACTAAATAGTCTCCTCAAGATCTCGATTAAGTATAGTGCGTGTCAAGATCATTAGTGTGTTGCCAGTTACCACGACCCAAAGGAGCGACCAACTGTCCATATGTGGAATACTCCGCACACTAATGCCAAGTCCATTCAATGAACCACACTACACTTATCACACCGACAACACGGTGTAATTTGTCTCATCAATCAATCGCCAATATCAACCAAATTCGCACAACTCTTGATGCATGAATATAATTACAAAAATACCCTTGTTCTCAAAATATTACCATATTTACAAAAACGCCCTCAATCTCAAAATTCTAATATATAGTACGTCTCCACTTGACAGTACCATATCTCAATATGTCTGGGTCCACCACTTTGGCCCAACAGCAAAACTCACTGTTCCAATTAATCGCGTAGTAATTTTATCGCATTTTCACAATCGCATCACTTTTACAAACGTTTTTAAATCGCGTAAATATATTTTGCTGTTTTTAAAATCACGTAGTGTTTTTAAATCATTTTCTCAATGGTGTAAGATTTTTAAATCGTTTTCTTAATCGTAAAGCTTTAAAATCTTTATTTTAAAACTGTGTAAGCTATTTCTAATACTTTTAAATTACGTAGAATATTTTCCTTACATTATAAATTTTATTTCTGAAAACGTTCTATATTACTTGACCATTTTTAATCAATTTTGACAGTATCTTGTCTAGTAAATCTACTTAGTGATATTTTCTATGTTTTCCTTTAAAAATTCCTTTGTTTAGTTTATAACTACAAAATACACTTTGAAAATTATCATTATACTTTAAAATTCAAAGGTAAGTATTTTTCAAGAGTTTTGTTTATTTCTCTTTGATACCATATTTCTAATAAAAATTTGTTTACTTCTTTAAGTCTTGAAAATCCATTGCAAATGTATTCTTTTTAGGTTAAACAACTAGTCTACCCTTAGAAAACAAATTTTGGATTAATTACACATTAAAAAGGTATGTTGGCCGAATTTAACAAAATCTTTGCATTTGATCTTTGGATCATTTTCCATCTTCTAAATCATTTTGGATTTCATTAATTTACCTAATTCCATTAAATCCTTTCTTTAGAAAATGGTTGAGAACATTTTGGTTCTCTTTTTCATGGTGAAGCCGTGAGCTCCATATTGTGTTCTTTGGAATACTCATACAAACTTTACATTTTATTCACATCCTAATTAATAATTATGCATTTATAAACACATGCAATATATTTTAAAGCTATAAACATACATACAAATAAAATCAAACACAAATAATGAAAGCATTTAAACAACCACATAAATGAATCCTTATGGATTCTTCACACACATACAACCCATTTTCCCATCACCATACAAGGTTGATGGGATTAAATCTCCCTCTTACCTTAAAGGAAGACAACACCTTCTACTCTCCTTCCTATGAATTTCGTGACCCTCCAAGAGAACCCAAAAGATCTTAAACAAAAATTCAAAGAGTCATAACTATAGGAGAAAATCATAAACCATGGATCAATCATGGCTTAGAACCTTAGAAATCAAGTTAGAAATGAAAAACAAGAATCTTCACCTTGTAGGAAAAATCTCCAAAGTGATTTTCCAAGCTCAAGATGAATTTTTTTGAAGAAATCTCCAACTAGAGATGTTCTTAGAATGTTATTTGGGTTTGAGAAATAAGGTTGGATAAAATTTTAGAAGGGTGGATGTATGATGTATGGGTGTTGGCCGAATGGCTCCTCAAAGGGCAACAATGGTGAGTTTTTGTTCTTGAAGAGAGAAAAGAGTAAGTTTAGTGATAGCAAAGATGAAGAATGAAGTAAAATGCTCTCCAAAGCTCTACTTGGCTGTGAGCTTCACCAAAGGAGGTGGCCTCCTTTGTTGACTCCTCTTATCACCTAATGGCCCTAGATTTGATCAAGGGTGGAGAACAAAGGCTTTGCCTCCAAGCTTGTCTCTAATTGGTGTAGGAAATCTAGTCATGCAAGTGACTAAGCTCTTCTTGATGATTCTTGAAAGCTCTTGGCCGAATGGCCCTAAAGAGAAGCAAACCAAGTTTGTGCTTCATTTGGTTTTCTAGTTATACTTAGGTAAAATTGATTAGTTTGTTTAGTTACTAGCTTAACTATATAGTTACTTAGGATAACCATGCTTTGTCTTGATATTTTGAGAACATTCTCTAACTAAAACTTAACTAGATAGCTAACTAGGTTTCCATCGTTTAGTTACTACATAAGCTTTCTATACTAACTGAGTTAGGTTTTAAGCTAACTTGGTTAAGCTTTCTAGTTTGATCTTAACAAGTCTAACCATTTTTGTAGACTTAATTTCTATTAGTCTAGAATTTTCAAGCCTACATTGTTGACTTGTTCCTATTGGCTTAGAATTTAGTCTAGCCAGAAACGTTGATTGATTCACTAAACATGGGTCCCACAGACTTTTCTGGGTCTATGATCGTTTTGGAGTAGATTTCTACTGTTTTTGAGATAGTATGTATTGTCAAATAAAATAATATTATAATAATATAAAATTATTTTATTACACAGTTAAATCCTAAAAATTAAAAAATTAATATACATATCACTCGGAATTGGGTTTAGTAAGATCCCCCAGCTCCGAATAATTAAAATAAGATTTCTCCAGTCCGAAAATTATTATTTTCTTGACTCAGAGTAAATCACACAAAACACTCAAATATAATCACGAAACAGTCAAATAAATTTTATAACATACAGAAAAACACAAAACAATACATTTAGGACAATACTGTTATTTATCCAAAAGTTAGGGTGTTACAGTTGGTATCAGAGCTCAACCTCTCGATTGAGCACACCTGACCATGTTAGAAGATAAAGATTCTGAAGGAAGTATGACACACTTGCAAGGAGGTGGAACCTATCTACTAGAAGGTTCATATACTAATAGACCACCAGCTTTTGATGGCAGAGACTACTATTACTGGAAGGATAAGATTAGATTATTCATATAATCTTAGCATAAAGATCTCTGGGATATTATTGAGAAAGGTCCATATATACCAAAGAACATATTTGATGATGGAAGAGAAGTTGAGAAATCCTCACATCAACCTTCTTAGAGTTTTCTTAGCTCAAGAACAGAAACTGATGATGAAAGTGAAGATGAAGATGATGATGATTTAGATAAAGATGAACTTTCCTTCATCTTCAAGAAGATCTACAAAATGTGGAGGAAATGAGGAAGGAAAGGAAAAAGGGTCTAGACTAAGAAGGACCTCCAAAAGGGTGAATCTGGAAACTTCAACAAAGGACAAATCATTTGCTTTGAGTGTAAAAAGTTAGGGTATTTCAGATTAGAATGTCCACTGTTAAAGAAATCTCAAAAGAAGTTCTCTAAGAAGAAATGTATGATGGCAACCTGGGAAGATTTGGATGATACCTCAAGTGAAGATGATCAAGAGGCAGTTGCCAATTTGTGTTTGGTTGCTAGAGATCAAGACTTTGATGATGAGGTATCAAAATTTGAACCTTCTCACCTTTCTTATAAAGAACTTGAAAATGCTTTTGATAACCTCCTCTCTGACTTTAATACTCTAGCTCAAAAGTGCATTGTCTTAAAGGCCAAATTGGTTGATCTTGAAAAAGAACTTAATTTATTAAAAAGGGATAATGCAACTTTGAGTAAGAAAGTTAGGTTCCTGGTTAGTTTGAACATAGAGCTAACAACTTAGTCCAAACTAAAACAAGTTAAACATTCTCATCAACTCTCTCACCAACCTTCTCAGTTATCTTCTATTATTTTAGAAAAAAAAAATGAACTATTGAGAAAGAAAGTGGATGAGTTGATAAGAGACATGGCCAAGTTTGTTGATAGTACAAACAATCTTAAGAAATTACTTGCTAATAAAAAATATACCTAGGACAAAAATGGTCTAGGATACAAAGGAGGTTCAAATAAAAAATGGTATAAGAACTTGTTTGTGCTTGCAAAAAAACCTGAATTGGTGTGCTTTTGTTGTCATAAGAAGGGACATAATGTATCATAATGCTTTCACAAAAATAAACCACTAAAGGCCAAGTCTCCCAACTTGAAAAGACCCTAGAAGGTTTAGGTACCTAAAATAATGATACCTTATCATGTAGGTTTGTCTAGTTTCAAAGAAAATAAAGGATAGATGGTTCTTGGACAGTGGGTGTTCCAAACACATGATAAGGGACAAAAGTAAGTTCATATCATACAAGGACAAAGAAAGTGGTGAAGTAATCTTTGGAGACAATAGTAAAGTAAAAATAAAGGGAATAGGTAAAGTGGTAAGATGAACTCCACTACTATTGATAATGTATATTATGTGAAAGGGTTGGAGCACAATCTTCTCCACATAAGTTAGTTTTGTGATAACGACTGTGAGGTTGTGTTTGAACGTACCAAATGCATAGTAAGAGCAGTCAACAATGGCAAAGTCCTCTTATCTAGAAATAGAGATAAGAATGTCTATAACATTCAATTAGAGGACCTTAATAGTAAAAATATAGAATGCCTCATATCTATGAGTTCTAAAAAATGGTTGTGGCATAAGAAAGTTGGTCATGTGACCATGAAAACCATCTTTAAGTTGCTGAAATATGATCTTGTGAGAGGCTTGCCAAAGATCAAGTTTGATAGGGACATGGTGTGTAAAGCATGCAAAAGAGGCAAGCAAACAAAGTCAAGCTTCCAACACAAGAATGCTGTCACAACTCATAGACCTCTTGAGCTTCTACATATTGATCTCTTTGGTCCTACCATGATTGCTAGCTAGGAGGAAAGATGTATGACTTTATGATTGCTGATGACTTCTCTAGATATACTTGGGTTCTCTTCTTAAGAAATAATGATGATTCTTTTGAGGCCTTCAAAACTTTTTGTGAACAAGTTCAAAATGAAAAGGTTTTTGTATTACTGTCATAAGAAGTGATCGTGGAGGAGAGTTTGAAAATATTTTCTTTAAAAACTTTTGTGATTAAAATGGAACTGTCCATAATTTCTCTTATCCAAGAACTCCACAGCAAAATGGAGAGGAAAAATAGGACTTTACAAGAAATAACAAGAACTCTCCTATGTGATGTTGTGTTACCAAAATACTTTTGGTCTAAGGCAGTTAATACTTCACACTATATTTTAAACAGAATTTCAATAAGGCCAATATCAAAGAAGACAACATATGAATTATGGAAAGGAAGGAAACCCAACATATCATACTTCTATGCATTTGGGTATGAATGCTTTGTGTTGAACAATAAAGATCAGTTAGGAAAGTTTGATTCTAAATTTGATATATGCATCTTTCTAGAATATTATAATACTTCTAAAGCATATAGAGTTTATAATTTGAGAACTCTAATGGTTGAAGAAAGTATGCATGTGGTGTTTAATGATACTAATAATCTTGATGAGAAGAAAAGGACAATAGACCTTGATGAAGAAATGGAAAGGCTCATTCTCAATGAAAGTGAAGAGAAAAATGGTAAGAAGAAAGGTGGGAGCAAGTGGATGCAGTAAAGAAGACAAATCCAGTAGTGAGAAAGTTTGAAACAAACAAGATGAAAGAAGAAATTGAATTTGAGAATGTTCATGAAGCTTCTCATGAAGCTTCTCATGAACCTTCTCAACAACCTTCTCACCAAGCTTCTCAACTCCCTAAGGATTGGAGACTACACTATTCTCACCCCAAAGAGCAAATCATTAGAGAAACATCTGCTGGGGTCAGAACCAGATCATCATTTAGAACATTTGAGCACTCCTCTTAATTTGCATTGCTCTTTCAAATAAGACCAAAGACTATTAGTGGTGCACTACAAGAGGAATCTTGGATTGAGACTATGCAGGAGGAATTAAATTAGTTTGAAAGAAACCAAGTATGGACACTAATTCTTGCTCCAATAAATCACTTTCTTATAGGCACTAAATGAGTATTTAAAAATGGTGTGGTGTGGATTGTGATTAAAATTTAGAATGAAAATCAGTTGCCAAGTTCCATAAAAAAAATAAAAACCTTGCAACTAGTTGTAGTTAGTAAGGGTTGATCCACAGAGAACTAATTCAATTAACATTATAAATTGATTCCTAATTTAAACTCTCAAAAACAGTAAACAGTAAAAAGGGGGTTTGTTTGTTAAAACTAAAATTAAAAATTGAATCTGCAATAACAATATACACGATTTGAATTACTAATTAAAAGAAAATGGTTAGGAGATGAAATCCACCACTAGATTTATATGATTATGCTAACTTACATTCCCTTTATACCAATATAACTAATTATGCTTTTATGTGATTATGAGATAAATCCCTTGTTTTCCTTAAGTTTTGCTTAATTCAGCAACCGCTCAAATTAAATCATAATCATTAGTTATTTGTAAAGCAACCACTCTTACACCTACCAAACGACAACATTAAGATTTAGAAAACCGATCACACTAAGGTCTAATCACACACCAGGATTAAATTACTTAGATCATATGTCTCACTACTCCTACCACCATAACCGTGCATAGCAATCCTAGTTTTACCAGTTTTGAAATTAGCAAAGAGTATAAAAACCTTTATACAAAATTAAGATCAGAAACATATGAGTAAAAACTCAATTGAATTGATATATGCAAGGTTCATATAATCAAAACTTGGGTTTTATCTTCCCTTAACTAAATAAGAAGGTTAGTCACACATGGCAAATTCAAAATCAAAAGAAAAACAGAAGAAAAACATTGCCAAGAACAGAAGTGCAGAAGAAAACTAAAGATCAAACTAGTTTCCAAGGATTGAGGTTGAAGGATCTTTGATTGCTCGAACCCGAGTCTCCAATCTTTGATCAAATCTCTTTCTCCCTCGTTCTTTGTATTCTCCTCAGTTCCTTCACGGCTCCCCAGTCCAGAGATCTTTTTTTGAACTTTAGGCAACCCTATTTATAACTTTAGATACCTAGCTCCTCGTTCAAATTCAAAACTGATTTCTTGATGCGACGACATGGGCCGTGTCTTTTGACATGACCTACCCCGTGTCAGGGTCTGTCAGCATAATTTCAGCAAAATTAGAAGTCAGAGAGTAACACGGCCTATCACATGCCTGATGACATAGGCCGTGTTGTTGGTCAACGCTCAAAAATTAGATCTCCTTGTGATGTCAGAGAAGTACACGGCCTACCCCGTGTCTGATGACACGAGCCATGTTATTTGTTGTTGCTTAGAGCTGATAATATGTGACATGCCAGAGAAGAACACGGCCTACCTCGTGTCTGAGGACACGGGCCATGTCTTCTAGTTTCTTCATTCTTGGTTTTTTCTCCTTGAGGGCTCCATCATTCAATGATTTCTTGCAAAGTACAAATGATCGCTTATAATTACATTTAAGCATAGTTTCACAATAAAGATCTAATTAAGCTTGAAATCTAGAAATTAGCCAAATGTTAACAATTAAGCACAAGTGGAGTCCAATTAAGTTAGATTTAAATCATTTAGAGTGTAAAAATAATCAATAAATCAAAAAATAAGCTAGATGAGAGTGGAAAAGTGGTAAGAAATAAGGCAAGGTTAGTGGCTCAAGGATAAAATCAAGAAGAAGATATAGACTATGAAGAAACCTTTGGCCCTATAGCTAGATTAGAAGCTATCAGCACTCTCCTTGCTTATGATGCATTTAAAGGCTTTAAATTGTTTCAAATGGATGTTAAAAGAGCATTCTTAAATGGTTTTATAAATGTTGAAGTATATGCTCACCAACCCCCTGGCTTTGAGGATGTTGAACATCCAGAATATGGGTGTAAGCTCTCCAAATCCCTTTAGGTTTTGAAGCAAGCTCCAGAGCCTGCTATGAGAGGCTTAATAACTTTCTGTAAGAAAATGATTGTAAGAAAATGATTTTACAAGAGGAAAAGTAGACACTACTCTATTTAGAAAATATTTGAAGAATGAACTTTTAATTGTCCAAATTTATGTATATGATATAGTTTTTAAATCTATTAATGAGAATTTATGCATAGAATTCTCTGAGTTAATGAAGAGTGAGTTTGAAATGAGCATGATGGGAGAGCTCAAGTTCTTCCTTGGTCTCCAAATTAAGCAAGACAAGTTTGGCATATTCATATATTAAGAAAAATACACCAAGGACTTGTTGAGAAAATTCAATATAGAAGATTCAAAACCAATGAAGACTTTTATGTATCCTTATGTTGTTGTTAAGAAAGATCAACAAGGTAAATTAGTAAATGACAAGCTCTACAGAGGTATGATTGGATCCTTATTATATCTGACAGCTAGTAGACCTGATATAGTTTTTAGTGTCAGCCTTAGTGTAAGGTTTCAATATAATCCTAAAGAGTTTCAT
Source organism: Ormosia emarginata (assembly GCA_029884605.1). NCBI lineage: Eukaryota > Viridiplantae > Streptophyta > Magnoliopsida > Fabales > Fabaceae > Ormosia > Ormosia emarginata. Next base: position 868,682 of record JAQQTP010000057.1, on the reverse strand, counting down.
CTTAAAGTTGTGAAAATAATTTTTAGATACTTGATTTGTATAACTAACTATGGTCTGTGGTACAAGAAAGGTTTAATTTTTTATCTTGTAGGATATTATGATGCTGATTTTGCTAGAGATAGAGTTGAGAGGAAAAACACAAGTGGTGCTTGTTGTAACACCCTAAAACTACCACTGTGTAAGTCATCAATATACTCAGGTAAGTAGTATTAGTATAGTCAATTCTAAATGTAAAACGTAACTATAAGATTTGTACGTTCATTATCAAAGCATAGATATATAGAGCTTTTGATAAAAAGTAAAGAGAACAAGATAATTTTACACAATTGGAAAATTACTCTTTATTATGAACTTACGACATATATCTGAGATATACAAAAGAACTAAAGCAAGCCATGAGGCTATAAGTACAAAACTAATAAACTAAATACGTTATTAAATACATACAAAATAAATATACTAAATCTTCAAGATCTTCCTTTGCTCCTGCTCTGATCATCCGCTAGATATACCATGGTGACAAGAAAGTTTAAGCATTCTTTTTCATTGCACACCCTTAAGCTATCCATCAACCTTTTATTAATATAAAATAAAAAAATTGCCCATACAATTGTCATTTTGTGCAATGCATGATGATGTATGAGTATGCCTAAGAAATGCCCTAAAGTATGCTTGTGCAATTTAGACCAAAGCATTTTATTTAAAAAAAAGCTCATGATATTTGCATATTTTCAAGAAACCTTCGTTTCTTATATTTTCCTTTGGGTACTATGAGGTACTAGGAAAGCCTTTGTTGACCTTCCTCACTAAGGTACTAGGAAACCCTTTGTTCCTTAACTTCCCTTAATATCGTAACCCTGACATTAGGAGTACCTTTGGCTCAAGCCAAATACATGAAAATAACAAACATCAAGTTTGAAAACCAAAACATGCAAGAATATTTTAAAACCTTTCTTTTATTTACTTTTCACATAACGTTGCATTTCTTTGCATTATAAAGGGGCATAACCTTAGTCATCAAGTTTTTCAATCATATAGTTCATTGTATATAACATTATTCAATCCTCTCGTTTTTATTTAAGTAGAGAGAGAGAGAGAGAGAGAGAGTAACTCACTCAACCTTAATCTACCCTTATCTTTTTATTTTTATGCCTCTCAATACCATGCTTGTCAACCTTATTCACTAACATGCATATATCATTATGCTTCTCAACATCATTCATTTCTAAACTCATTCCAAAACCAACATTTCCAAATATCAATTTAACTTCAAATCAAATATAATCAACATGTATCATAGTCTCAAATATATACAACAAGTGTATAGTTCCACTTCATTCATCATGTTCTATGGATTTACAATACACTTTTATTCAAGTACACCATAACTATAGTCATCAATTACACATCATTTCCTTAATCAACTTGATTATCAAACGGATATAAAAACATGGTAAATCTCATAATTTAACCAAAACCCTTTCCTCTAGGTATGGCCATAACATACATAATTTAATCATGTTCGTTATTTTAATACACTTGACCATGACCACCATTTAGTCTAAATCTCACAATTTCAATTAAAACCTAACTTCAATGCATAACAAAAATGCACTTAAATTAAAGTCATAACATAATAGTATTCAACTTTGTGTTTTAATCACATTTCAAATCATAATAACATGCACAAACATGCCAAAATTTTGGTCTCAAAGGGTAGCATTCTACTAAGACTTTCAAGCATCATTCAAGCAACATTTTTATGCATAAATGATAATAATATATTTTATACATTAATAAAGCCTCATTTTTAGTCATTAACACTCTCCATGTACTTAATTGATTAAGCCCGGTTATGTTTTGTAAGTTTGGACTCAAATTGGACTTAATTGATTTTTTTAGCACTATTTTGGTCTTACACTGTTTCTGTATTTCAGTCATATCTTGAGTTCTATATGTCTTATAATTATGCATCTTACCATGTAAGAAAGATAAGAGAGAGCTCTACAACTTTCATGAGAGCTCCAGGGAAAAATCGGATATCTAGTGGAGCTAATTGGGCTTAGAAGTCAGAACACGAGTTTTGTGACTAGAATCCGAACAGTGTGCAGTAATCATTGCATAATTCAAGTTAAAGGAATTGAAATGGACAAAAAATTTTGCATCTGAAAGTTAAGACCCATATCTACAACTTTCATGAAGAACACAAGAGCTCAATCAGATAGCTTGGAGGTGATATTGAGTTTGGAAGTCAAAACAGAGGTGCTGAAATTGGACCTGAATAGTCTGCAGTAATTGGGTCATATCTTGGGCTGTATGATGAATTTTTAGATGATTTTGGTGGCATTGGAAAGCTGAGACAATTTCATAGAACTTTCATGAAGGCCACTTTGCTTCATTCTGACGTTATCTATGAGTTCATCATTGAATGATTTCAGAGACAAGAAATTTCAATAATTTTCCACTCACAGAAGTTCTTTGGCATTTTCCACTCATCCACCCACTCATCCACTCACTCATTAATCAATTTTCTTGTCATTTTGTATCCCTAATCCTCTATAAAAGGGACCATAGGCAGATTATTTAGGTAATTTTGGCTTAGCTTAGATTATGCTATTATGTTATTTGGTGTAATTTTCTTTTGTTCTAAGTTGAAATTATGTTCATCTTTTTCTTCTACTCTCTTTCTTTCTTCTTTTTTTATGGGTAACTAAATCTTCATTTTGCTTGGGTAAAGGAGTGAAGCTTTTGGTAATAAAATAAGGTTAGATTAATTTCTTTCTTGTGCTTAAATGATATATTATCAAGTGATCATTATACATGTTGTATTTTGTTTCCAATCAATTTAAAAACCCTCCTTGTAAAGTGGAGTTCTTGATTCATTGTAGACAAGTGGATTAGCACAATGAATGCTTGAACCCATTTACAAGCATAGGTGTTGGTGAATAATTAAAGGAACCATAATATAACTACGTATATAATTCTGAATAGACTTTGAATGTTTTATTCTCCGATTGGAACCTCCGTTGTGCGTGGATTTCAATTGAGTTATAAAAAGAATTAATATTGTCCTTAATTTATTACCAAAAAGTGGATCTCCTAACCTAAGCAAGTTTTTTAATTTAATTGTAAACAAGTTTTATTATTTTTATTATTGTGACAAATCATTTCCTTACCTCAAAGAATTTTTCTTTATCAATTCCCTGTGGATCGATCTCGGACTCCCGAGAAATTTATTACTTAAGACAACCTGCACTTGGGTTTGCATCCTTTAATCCACATAAATAAACACTTCAAAATTTTGACCATAAAAGAGTAGCATTCTACCATGGCATTTCATCAACATTTTAGTCACAATTTCAAGATATAAACAATTAAAATTCTGGTTACAAAATAGGGCAGTAAGCTTCCTAGAACTTTCAGCCCTAAAGATACAATGAATTCTCAATTTTATTATCATTTTTAACATCATAAATTCAACCTAAACATCAATGAAAGAAAAGAATAATTAAAGCATCAAAACCTCATCATAAACCCTAGCTTAACCATGGATTAGACCATCACAAAGCACAACCAAAATCATAAATTTTCATTCAAGAATTCATCTAAGTAAAATAACTAATTGAAAACAAAAACTAAACTCAAAATAACAATATTTTTCCCCATTTTATTCAAATCCAACCATGACCATCAAGGGCCTTCAAGTCCATTTCACAAATAATGGAAGAGAAAGAGTAAATAAAAGAAAAACATCCCTACCTCACATCCCAAGCTTGGGTTCCTTGATTTGCTTCCTTTTCGCTTCATTTTCTCCTCCTTTTTCTCTTATTTTCTTCTACGTTGCTGCAGTTGTTCTTGCCTCTATTTTAATTCTGTTTTGAGAGCTAAAACTGTGTGTAACAATGGAGGAAGAACAAGGAAGGACAAAGTTGATGTGGGTGGAGATGGAAGAATGAAAAATGAGAAATGAAATGGAAAGAATATGAAGCTTTTCTTCTCTGTTTTCTAGTTCAATATTGACACTGAGAGAGGGAAAGAAAGTGATGAAGAAAGATAAGAAAAACAGAGAGAGAAAAGGTATAAATATCTAAAGGTTGGATGGCTAAAAAATTCATCCTGGGATTTTTGTATCTGCTATGTACACTATTATCTTCTAAAACTATGTTTTCAAGTGTCCATAAGTATTTAGGAAAATTGTAGGGCTTATCTTAGTCCTCAGATTCATCTTTTCATAATTTTTCATATATTGTTACTCGTCAAATAAGTTGTACTATATTTTTAAATTAAATCAAACCTGTAAAATAGGTAGATATGTCTATCTTAAATTATTTTTCATACTAAAATATTCTCCATATTCTACTTATCATCTCCATCAAATTTTATAATTTTCTGAGCTACTTAACTATCTAGGCTATTTTTCAGCATTATCCTTAAAAACACAAGATTAACTTAGTTGACTCTTCAAATTTTTTTACAACTCTTATTAATTATTTATAACTAGAAATAAATTTTTCATATTTATTTTTATCATATCAACTGATATTGCAGATACTTTAATTATTCTTTTGTATGTAATTGGCCAGCTGCCATTGATAACACTTTTGATGATAACAAACATGATGAAGATGAAGGCAAGACCAAGTCTAAGATCTTCAAGATTAGCTCCAGGACTTAGGATCTCTTGTACGGAGACTTTTCAGATATCTCATTGTTTTTGCATAAAAAAGATAAAAATGGTTTTAAACTAAAAATCCCAAATTCAAAGAATGTGTTTGAAAGCATTTATGATTCTTTTAAAAGTGTTCCAAACTGTTTTTGAAACAATGTGTAATTGGCTAGCTGCCATTAATTATAGTTTTGATGATAACAAAATGAAGATGATGGCAAGACTAAGTCCAAGACCTTCAAGAATAACTTTAGGACTTAGGATCTTTGTAAGGAGACTTATTGGATATCTCATTGGCTTTGGACACAAAGAAATATTTTCAAAATTATTTTTCCAAACTTAAAGAATCATTTTCTGGATAGTTGAAAGTATTTAAAACTGATTTTATATTAGGGGTATTCAAATACTCCATAAGGTATTCGAATAACATGCCTGATACTCGTATCCAGAATTACTTTTGAAAGTAAGGTATTCGAATAACCATTTTGGTATTCGAATACACCTGATCTTAGAAAAACTTTTTTAGTCTGAAGTATTCGAATACATTGAGAGGTATTCGAATAACCATCTTCTAATCTGTTTTCACAAGCCTTTTTAAAACTAAGGTATTCGAATAACCTTATAGGTATTCGAATAACCTCCTTCAGAATTGTTTTTCACTAAACAGTGGTATTCGAATAACCAGGAAGGTATTCGAATAACCACGGGATCCTGATATGGAAGGAAACGACCATTTTCTACATTTAATGTGATATTAATTATACCCAACGACTATTTTTCTCAAAGGCTCTATAAATAGAGACCTTGAGTCTCTTCTGAAGGTTGCCCAATGATCTAAATCATTCTTTACTTGTGCTAAAACGTGGTTTTCAATTTTATATATTTTCTGTGCCTTTTTTGCCAAAACCTTGAGATATCTTTAAAGAGCTCCATAGTGCTTCAAGTTGTATTATTTACTCTTTATGAGAGTTTTCTTTTCATCTATATTTTGGTTCTTTGTAATAGGGTGATGTATCCCTTAGTGAAATTGTGAGGGTGAGGTATTCCTCAGTAAAAGGGTGAGGTATCCCTTGTTGTAAAGAAGGTGAGGTATCCTTCAAAGGGGGTGAGGTATCCCTCTAATAAATAGGGTGAGGTATCCCTGTTGTGTAAAGGTTGCAAACACCTGTTTTAAGCTTGTATGAAATAGTAAAAAATCTTGAACTGTGTTTCGGGGATTGGACGTAGGCCACAAGTGGTTGGTGGTCGAACCAGGATAAATATCGTGCCTGCTCTTCTCTCCTTTATCTCTTTATTTTCAACAATTTATTTATTATTGTTTAATTGTTTATTTTCTGTTCTTAAGGCATTTAATTATCTTTATATATTCATTATATTGCTTTAAGAAATTTGTGTTAAAAAGGGTTTATGAAAAAGTTTTTTTTTATACTCAATTCACCCCCCTCTTGAGTACTGGAAGCCATTTGGGTAACAAGTGGTATCAGAGCTAGACTCTTGTGTAAAGAGCTTAGCAGCTTCAAGAGAACATAACTTCTTCAAATGGTTTTTTAGAAGCAACTTCCATAAATCGACCACCCTTTTTCAATGGGGATGGTTATGCATATTGAAAGAAAAAAAATGAAAATCTTTATCGAGGCTATTGATCTAGATGTGTGGGATGCTGTCGAAAATGGCGTATTTATACCTACACGAGTTGTTGATGGTGTAAAAACCGAGACACCTAGAAATAATTGGTCTAAAGATGATAAAAGAAAAGTTCAATATAACTTGATAGTCAAAAATATCATTACCACTGCTTTGGGGTATGATGAATTTTTTAGAATTTCAAATTGTAAAACCACTAAAGAAATGTGGGACACTTTACAAGTTACCCATGAGGGTACCTGTTAAATTTCTCATGAAAAAGGGAACTCAAAGAAGACTGCCTTTTCTCCCAAAGAAATTTGAAAAGAAACCGTCCAAAGAAAGAAGAGCCTACATAGCATAGGATGACAATGACATGGACTCAACTGACAGTTCAGATAGCGAAGAAGCCCATCTATGTCTTATGGCCAAAGTGTGTGTGTGCATTACATTGCATCTACTTCTCTAGAACTTTGTCAAGCATATGGTAGGGTGCTGCTTGTGATGTGAATTGAGCGTAAATAACTCTTCTAGACACTTGAGTTGAGTGAAACACCTATTCTGAAAAGGAGTAGTGAGGATTGATATGTTGCTCTTAGTGGATCATTGGTTTTGGTTACCTAAAGTTATAATGAATGGGAAGCATGAATGCAGAAGAGTAGGTGAATTGATTGTGCAATGATTGTTGAAATTTGTGTGAAATGTTCAATTTTGGGATTTTGTTGAAAGGTTTGTTTGAAAAATGAATAAAAATGTAGTTTTAAACCTTTGACCCTTGTTTGAAAATTGGTTGTTTGCTTAGGGACAAGCAAAACTCTAAGTTTGGGGTTGTGTTGAATCTTTAGCACAAGTGAGTTTTTGATGTCAAAGTGGGTTTAGAATTAAAGAAATTTGGAAGAAAATAGATAAGTTTTAATTGTTTTTGAGCATGATTAGTTTGGGAGTTCACTGTCTGATGAGTTCCAATTTTTGAATGAAACAGGTTTGGATTCAACTAAGAAGAAGGAAGAAGTTGTTCTTTGCTTTGAACGTGCTATCGCCTTGCGAGGAACTTCCATCGCGAGGCGAGATTGCGTGCTATCGCGAGGCGAGGATCAGCCACCACGAGGCGAGCTGAGACGTGAAAGAATCTTTGAGACTGCAATGGGCTTCCCTTTGTACGCGGGCCATCGCGAGGCGATGACCGTTATCCTACAAATTGTAAATAGTCAGAGAAAACAATTTTTACGGAGCTTTTGTTTTTGCTTCATTTTTCCAAATTCCGAAATTTTAGGGGTTTTACCTAGAGCTCTGCTAGGGTTTCATCTTCTTCTACCTTCATTGATGATTCAAGCTTGGGAACAAGACTTTGAAGAATCAATGGCTTCTTCCTCCTCCATTAGTTTGATTTTTCTTATCTCTTCTTCTTCCATTATGAGTAGCTAAATCTTTTTAGGTTAGGGTCGGATGAACATTATTGATACTCTTATGTGATCTGTTTTATACTCTCTTACAAGTTAATTTCATGTAATTGAACACTCTACTCTATGCTTAATGCTAATCAATATTTGATCATTATTGGTTTGAATGTAGGTATTTCTTCTAATTGGGAAATTAGTTTTAATGCTGGAACTGAGTTGGGTTAGTATGATTATGATTGAATATGGGAATATATCATTGTAATTATGTGTTCCATGAAATCACTGTTATTAATGCTTAACTTGAATCAACAATTACCTAAAGAATTAAGAGTTGTGATTTGGGTTAAAGGGATTTTGAATCAAGGAATTGATCTTGGCCTAATTTTGTTGATTAGAACTTCAAATGCATGATTATTGCTTGTATTGAGAGTTAATCAGTAGCATAAGAGGGTAAACTTGGCATGATTATTGTTTTGATGATGATCAAGTTTTTCTTAATAAACTTGAATCTTGCTTTGAAAATGATTAAACTATGTTTTTGGATTCAAGTGCATATGTCATTCTTTTGTTCTTGTTAGAGCTATCATTGCATAGTTGATAATGTGGTACATGCTTTACATTATATATCAACCTAAATTATGCTTGTAAATGAGCTTAAATGATATTTGATGATAGCTTATGATTTAGAGATCTTTTGAAGTTAGCTTTGCAAGTATCTCTATGTGTTTTAAATATAGTCATCAAATATTGAAATGTCAAGCATAAGTGGATAAAGAGAAGAGTTAGATGAAGAGGGGCATGAAGAGACTTTCTTCTAGTGCAATGGAATGGAGTATTCAAAGGCAGAAAGCTCAAAATTAAAGGATCAGTAAATGAAGAGTATCACTTTCTATCTAACTCAATAAGTATATTTATCCCTAAGCTATTATGGTATTCTATATGCTTTGGATTATATGATACTTATTGATAAATTGATCTTAAATGATTAGATGATTTCCTTACATGAGAAGTATGCTTAGCATTAACAAAGTGACTAATTGGATATTAACTTGCTATTTTTGTCATTGCATATAAGGTGTGATAATGCTAGTGCAATCAATTTGTCTAAAAATCTCATTTTGTACTCTAGGACTAAACATATTGAGATTAGGCATCACTTTATAAGGGATCATGTTCAAAAATGTAATTGTATGCTTGAATTTGTTGAAACCACTAAGCAACTAACTGACATCTTCACTAAACCATTAAATAAAGAAACACTCTTTTAAATTATAAGAGAACTTGGCATATTGGATCAATCATACATTTAAATCCTGTTGTTTAAGTTCATTTTGCTGCATAATGTCATTCCTTGTTGCATTACACAATAAATTTGCTGCATAAATTTGTTTTGAACTTTTATATTGAATCCAATGCTGATTTGAGTGCCTCCCCAAATTTGTTTTGCAGGTGCTTGATCCATGTTCAAGTCCACTAAATCTCTATCTCATGTCCCTACTAAGAAAAATGGTTTCTAGTGTCTTTGAAGAAGAAAATTTTGAGTTTAGACTACATTCATGGTGTTTAGAGTGGATGGAATTGAAACGAAGCTAAGGTGGCATTTCAAGGGCTAATTACTAAAGAATCCCTAGTTTTGAAAGCTATAAGGAACAAATAACCACTTATTTACTTGTTGGAAATGTTCTGGTAATTAAGTATGAAAGGCCACATTCATTTACTCATCAAATATGAGGTTATTGTGACTCACTGAACAACACAATAACCGGTTATGATGACTGCATAACCGGTTATTCAATGAAACATATGATATGAGGTGATTTGGTGCTCTCTAGAAGGCATAAATAACCAGCTATAAAATAGGCATAACCAATTATTACCACATAACAAAGGCAATCCATTTTTAAACGCACGAAAATAACTAGTTATGAGAAATAGATAACTAGTTATTCTTTCATAACAGAGGCCACTTAGTTTGTAATGCACGAAAATAACTAGTTATGAGGATTGTATAACCAGTTGTGGAAGCCAAGTTTAAATGCTAAATAGCAGCCCCTTCTTTCCATTCATGCATCTTTTCATCCTCTTTACCTTCCTTCATCTTCTTCCTCTCATCTTCCACCATACCCGAACTCTCCAACCTCTCACCCACCTCCAATCTCACCAAGATACAACCTCCAAACATCATTTGTTCTCATTTCTCACCAATCCCACCATTCAAAAACCACCATTTCCCAATTTTTTTCAACATTTCCATCAATTTCTCATCTCCTACCTTCCTCTAAAATGTGCCATGAACACCCTCACCTTCACCATGGCTAGCAACTCATCTCACCCAAAGAAGGGATGTACCAAGAACCCCTTTGTACACAATGAAGCTCTTGCCCCAGAAAGTGATATTGACATCCCTCTTAGCTTAGACCATCGAAAATTCTTCTCTTACAAGAAGCAAATATAAAAGTATCGTTTGGAATTCCAAGCCCACAACATAATTCAACTTAAGTATGTGGACTAGAACTTCTTTGTCAACCAAGAGTGCACATTCCTCACATAACTATTGGAGTTTCACTGATTGAAAAGGTTCATCTCTACTCATAGTGAATATTATTATCTAGAAGCTACAAAGGTTTACTTCTACAATCTGAGCATCACTAGAGTAAACTTAGTTTCTGATGTTATGAGGCATAAGATAATAGTACAACCTAGTCAATGGACTACTCTGTTTAGTTTAAATTACTCCAGGGAGAAGTTTACAGAGGATAGTCACAAGACTTAGGAAACTTTTGATAAGAGAACAACTATTGAAAGCATGCTTCAACCTGGCATCCCTGTTCCAATTGGAAAAAGATTCACTGCTTGAAATTTAAAACCATAAGATCATCTTCTTCATTTTGTGATGGTACACATTCTAGTTCTAAGGGCTAGTGATTATGCCCTAGTTGAAGAGGAAGATGTTTTCTTGATGTGGGCAATGAGACAAAGGTTGTACATCAATTGGTCATTTTTCATCATACATTACATGATGAAGGCCAAGGATAAGCTCATGATGGATCTTCCATATGCTTTAATTATTACAAAAATCCTAGACCAATACAATCTCAACCTCCATGAAGATGGTGTGATTGATCTAATTGGCCACAACAAATTTGGTCAAGCCACCATCAACCAGATGCAAATTAAGAAAATAAATGATGAGTGGATTTATGGAAGAGGACGTGAGGCTACAACACCAGCTGGAGGTGCTAATATTCCTATGGAGGATGCCCCTCCCAACAATGAAGACCGCATCCTAGCTACCCTTGCAGAGATGCAAGTTAGTCTCCAAGCTCAGATCATAGACTTAAGGGTATATCAAGAGCATACAAATAGAATTATATATGATCGCCTCAATTCCATGGATGCTTGCTTGGAAAAACTTGAGCGTCACTTTTAACAACTAGAAAATCATGGGGCTCGAGCATGGATCCAGTTTTAATTAGTTACTATTTTTGCAATATAACTATGTTTTTTGCTCTGACAATTGTTGATCAATATTTTAAACATGATTGGTTTACTCTCTGTTATTTTTTATATGACTAGTATATTCTGAACATGATCACTTTTTGAATATGAAATGGCAATACATGCCCTGTTTTGATGATACTATTGTTCAACATTATGTTAGAGTCTTTGCCTTTTATGAGAACATGGTATTAATGTAATATACCTTCTCTGTTGTCAAACAATATTGTATATCTTTTTCATCATGACAAAAGGGGAAGATATTTTTGGTTCATAAGTCCTTGAGAAAAGGTAAAATAAAAGGTATAAACTCAATGATTTTGGGATTCCTAAATTAACAGGGAGCTGTGCAAATTCTGACCTAATCACCTCTTAAAAAATAGAGGGAGAGTAAGTCTCAAATACCTTTGGTGAATTATAATTTAGTTGAACTAACACTTTTCTCAAATGATTATTTATCATCATCAACAAGGGGGAGAACATGAATGGCAATGGACTTGGTTTTGATGATTAACAAATAAACAATAATTGATAACATGAAGATCAAGTTCAAAGTTTCGTCAAGATTAGCTTATAGGACTTAGGTCTTTTGTGTAAAGGTAAATAGGAAACACACAAAACTCAAACAAAGTTTTAAATTCTTATTTATATTTCTTGATTGATAAAATGCACAAAGAAATGGTTTTTAAATAACTGATCTTGGTGGTAGCTCGTTTGGATGAAAATTTATCAAGTTTATGCTTTGGAAAACTAACCCTAAGTCACTCATTTATCCTTTTCTTTGAAACCTTTTTGAGTCTTAAACTGAAACCTATTTCATTATAAAATAGACTTAATAACCTTTCAAATAAGTGGTCATTTGTTTTAAACAAATAAGTATCGAAGAAGTTATGGTCTTTCAAACCTGTCTTATTCAAAAATAGGGTGCCATAACCGGTTATGAGATTTCCGTAACCGGTTATTCACCAAAGTCAGAAGCTTTAGCTTCTGTTTTTAAAAGGTCATAACCGGTTATGACTTTTGCATAATCGGTTATATAGAAAGTCATACGTGTAGGCTTCTGTTTATAAGAGACCATAACTATAACACCCTTGTGGGGATGTCACATTTTTTATACAATAAAATAAAACCTTACCCAAGTTATAAAATATTTGGTACATAATTAATATGAGCTATAAAATTTTTTCTTCTTATATCAGATATCATTAAATAAAATAAGACAAAAACATAAAGTAAAACAAACCGATAATACACACCATAATATACATATGATTTTATCTTAAGTATACAAATAATTTACAACTACAAATATTTAATAAAGCAGTAAAAAGTCAGTATAGTACTAAAATGTAAACTTGCCCAAGTGCACATCAAGAATTTCTAACCCTCCGACAGATCACTCTCAGATGGATCATCGGATGACAGAAATCCTAGATGTCTCGTAGCTCTATAGACAGGAGTCTATGCTGTCGACACACTACTGATCTCACTAGGCGCATGAAAAAGTCCTCCCCAGTAGTGCCTAAGAGTCAGCGGCATCTCAAGATATAAATACAGTGTAGTAGTAAAAATAGGCTCTCTGTCAAACTTTCTACGTAAGGTCACAGTCAGACGCCCCATATAGACTACTGATCCTCTGTCCTCACGCAGTCGCCAGGCTCCAGAGTCTCCGTGAAACTCAAGTCTCACAAAACCAAAGAATCTAGGCAACGCCATCACCATAATATTAGTCCAAATGATATGGGTGATCTGACGGCTCGCACTCTTCGAACTGATCACTCGGTTGTTGTTCCTCAGTGTACATAATATCTAGAGGCTGCTCCTCTTTCTCTTCCTCAAACTCTTTACAGAATATAAATAATGATACAGAAAAATACGTACAAAGAGGTGAGACAATCTACATCATTACCAGCATGGCAATAAAGAAAATGACAATACAAACAGATATCATATATTAACACAATAATGCATATCACAGTATCATAAACAATATCGCAATTTAACACATCATATATATAATATCACAAATAATAACATTATGATGCATACTACAAATGCAAATGCACACTGACTCAGTCCTACTTAATGAAGCTAAACCCAAACATTAGAGAGAATGATCCAGAAGAATTATCAGTACCTCAGGCTGTCCAACCAAACTATTGCACTGTCCAACGTCATGTTTATAGCCCACAGTCTAAAACATCGTGTAGTAGTACACAGTCCAAATACGTCGTGCACTACAGGCATTGTACTAGACAATCTCCATAAGGTCTTGATTAAGAATAGTGTTTATCGAGATCATTAGTGTGTTGCTCATTACCACGGCCCAGAGGAGCTACCAACTGTCCATATGTGGAATCTTCCGCACACTAATGCCCCCAAGATTCACTAAATGAACCACACTACGCCTATCACACCCACAACATAGTGTAATTCATCTCGTCAGCCAATTGTCAATTTTAACCAAATTGACATACCTCTCAATGTATGAATATGAACAAAATTACATAAATGCCCTTATTATTACTATAAACCATAAATTACTCAATCGCCCTCATTATAAACATATTTACACAAATGCCCTTAATATCGACATAAACTAAATATAGTATATCTCCACTTGACATTACTATTTCTCAATATGTTTGGATCCACCACTTTGGCCTGATAGTAAAACTCACTGTTCCATTTAGTCGCGTAGAAATTTTATCACGTTTTCACAATCGCATCACTTTTACAAACGTTTTTAAATCGCGTAAATATATTTTGACATTTTTAAATACCGCGTACTATTTTTAAATCATTTTTTCAATCACGTAAGATTTTTAAATCGTTTTCTTAACCGCATAGCTCAAAAATCATTATTTTAAATACGCGTAAGTCATTTCTAATACTTTTAAACTACATAGAATATTTTCCTTACATTATAAATATATTATGAAACTTTCTCTTTTATTTGTCCATTTTTAGTAAATTTTGACAGCATTTTGTCTAAAAAATTCATTAAATGATATTTTCTACGTTTTTCTTTAAAAACTACATATTTTAACCTTAACCATTATTTACATCTTGAAACTCGCTAACGTGCTTCAAACTCAAAGAGTGAGCTCTACGTTAGTATTTTTTAAGTGTTTGCTTTATTTCTTACTTATAACAAATTCTTCTAATTTAAGATTCTAAAACTAAGTTCATTCATTTTATTTCCCAAAGATCCGTTGAAATTAAATTCTTTTGTAGTTAACTATTTAATCTACCTTAGAAAATAATTTTGGAAATCAAATATAAATTCAATGGCATGTTGGCCGAATTCAACATATCATTTACAAATGGTCTTTAAATCACTTTCTACCTTCTAAATCATTTTCAAATTCATTATTGTACCTAAATTCATTAAATCATTGTTTTTAGAAAATGGTTAAGAACATTTTGGTTCTCTTTTTCTTGGAGAAGCCGTGAGCTCCTTTTGTGTTCTTTGGAACACTCATGCAATCCTTACATATTATTTACATCCTACCATAATAGTCATACATCTATAAACACATGCAATATATTTTAAAGCTATGGACATGCTTACAAATAAAATCAACCACAAATAAGAAAGCATTAAACAACCAAATGAATGAATCCTTATGGATTCTTCACTACAAATACAATCCATTTTCTCATCACCACACAAGGTTGATGAGATTAAATCTCCCTTTTACCTTAAAGGAACACAACTCCTTCTACTCTCCTCCTATGGTTTTCGTGTGACCTCTAAGAGAAACCTAACATGCTCAAACAAATTTTAAAGAGTCATAACTATAGGAAAAAAGTATAAACCATGAATCAATCATGGCTTAGAACCTAGGAAATCAAGTTAGAAGTAAGAAACAAGAATCTTCACCTTGTAGGAAAAATCTCCAAAGTGATTTTCCAAGCTCAAGTTGAATTCTTTTGGAAGAACTCTCAACTAGAGATGTTCTTAAAATGGTGTTTGGATTTGAGAAGTTGGGTTAGATGAAAATTTAGAAGGGTGGAAGTGTAGATTTAGGGTGGTGGCCGAATGGCTCTAGGAGAAAAGCTTTGGAATTTTTCTTAGTGTTCTTGGAGAAAAGAAAGGTTGAAGATGAAAAATGACTAAGTAAAATGTTCTCCTTTACTATGCATGGCCGTAGGACTCCCTAAAGGAGGTGGCCTCCTTTGTTGACTCCTCCTGCCTTAGATGTGATCTAGGGTTGATATTCAAAGCTTTGCCTCCAAGCTTGTTTCTAATTAGTGTAGAGAATCAAGTCATCAAGTGTCTAGCACCTTCTTGCATGTGCTTGGCCGAATGACCTAATGGAGAGCAAACCAAGTTTGTGCTTCATTCATGCAATCTAGTTATACTTAGGTGCATTTAGTTAGTTTGCTTAGTTACTTACCTAACTATCTAGTTACTTAGGATAACTAAGCTTTGTCTTGATTTTATTAGAACCTTATCTAACTAAAACCTAAATAGATAGCTAACTTGGTTTCTTTCATTTAGTTATTAAACAAGCTTCCTATGCTAACTTAGTTAGGTTTAAGCTAACTTGGTTAAGCTTTCTAGTCTTAATTCAACAAGTCCAACCACTTTTGTGGCCTTGCTTCCTATTGGTCTAAAATTTTTAAGCCACTATTATTGACTAGCTCTCATTGGCTTAGGATTTAATCTAGCCAGAAACATTGATTGGCTCTCTAAACGTGGGTCCCATAGACTTTTCTAGGTCCATGGTCATTTTAGAGCAGATTCTTACTATTTTTTAATACAGTAGGTACTGTCAAATAAAATAATATTATAATAATATAAAATTATTTTATTACACAATTACATTATAAAATTTAAAAGATCAATACATGTATCACTCGGAATTAGGTTTAGTAAGATCCCCCAGTTCCGAATAATTAAAATAAGATTTTTCTAGTCAAAAAATTATTATTTTCTTGACTCAGAGCAAATCACACAAAATGATCAAATACAATCACGAAACAGTCAAATTCTATTTATAACTCACAGAAAACATAAAACAGTACATTTAGAACAATATCATACTTAACCCAAAAGTTGGGGTGTTACAATAACCAGTTACGCCTTTTACATAACCAGTTATTGGCTTGTTTTATAAAGTCACTGGTTAGGCCATAACTGACTATGAAATAGTCATAAATGGTTATCTGGCAACCAGAAATAGATTTCCAATGGCTTTATTTTGCATTTAATGCTTCCCAACCACCACCAATGGCTCTTAAATGCTTTGGGCTATAAATGAAAGTGTTTGTGCATTAATTATAAGTTGGGAAACAATCTAAAAATCATTCTTGAGCATTGAACATGAGTTTTAACCATCTTTTCTCAAGATACCCTATTTTGAGCTTTCGTGTGTGATTCCTTGATACCCGTTGAGCTTCAATTTGTATTATTCACTCTTGAGAGAATTTCTATATATATATATACTTCGTGTAATCTAAAAAAAAGGTGAAGTATCCCTCAAAGCTTTGTAAGGGTGAGGTATCCCTTGTTATTAAAGCTCAAACACAAAGGGTGAGGTATCTTAAAGTGTGTTGAATGCTCTAGTTTGTAAAGATTTTCAAGCACGTGTTCAAGCTTGAAGGTTTAGTGGAAAATCTCGGGTGGTTCACTTGAGGACTAGACGTAGGTCACAAGGGGTGGCTGAACCAGGATAAATCCTTGTGTTTACTTTTCTCAATTCTATCTCTTTACATTTGTGCTTTAATTATATATGATTGAGTTGAATTTGATATCTAGCTTATTTGCTTGATCTATCCTATAGCCCAACTAGTATTTGAGAAATAATAGTTGTATTTTTGTTAGACTTATTCCACTGTATGTGTTGATTGAAAATATCAAAATGCATAATTTCTCAAAGTTATTTTAATAATTTGTAATCACCTAATTCACCCTCCTCCTGGGTGATTGTTGCCATGGCTAACAGTATGTCTTTTTACATATTTTTGCCTCCATACTCGGTGACTGCTCTTGAAATCCTTTCCAAAAATATTCTAAACTAAAGTTGTACTTATTTGTCTAGAAGACACCTTAAAATTCGTAACTCCACTAGGCCATGGGATTTTTAATTTACTAACAAGTAAAGTGCCAGATTCCAACTTGTCATAAGATTTTAGATCAATCTGTAATAAATTCTGAGAATTGGGAGGACCTTTCTTTGTTTCAACATTCTGAGAAGTAGGAAGATTGACATTAATTAATGATGGAGGATCTTTGATAGCCAATGCTTCTTGTTTCTTAACTAGAATGATATTGACAAGGGCATAAAGATCTGACATTGGGGAGGATTTATTAAAAACATTAATAGTCATTTGATCTCCATCCACCCTCAAAATATGTTCACCCCTAGGGACATCAATTAAAGCTCCTAATGTTGCCAAAAATGGTCTCCTCAAAATGAGAGGAATACCAGTATCCTCATCTATATCCAAATTCACAAAATCAGCTGGAAAGAAAAATTTGTCCACCTTCACTAGCAAATCTTCAATTATACCATCAGGATGGTTGATAGATCGATCTGCTAGTTGAATGGAGATCATTATTGACTTTACTTTCTTAATTCCCAGCTTGTGCATCATAGACTTCGGCATTAGATTAATACTTACCCTAAGATCACATAAAGCTTTCTCAATGGCCAGCTCCCCAATAGTACAAGGAATGGTGAAACTAACAGGATCTTTCAATTTGGGTGGCAGTTTCCTCTTAATAATAACGTTGCATTCTTCAGTAAGTGCTACAGTCTCATCTTCCTTAAGTTTCTTCTTCTTTGATAACAGATCTTTCATAAATCTGGCATATGATGGCATCTTCTCAAGTGCTTTAGCAAAAAGAATGTTTATCTGTAACTGCTTTAAAATATCAAAGAACTTTAAAAATTAGCTCTCTTGCTTCTCCTGATCTTCCTTCTTCAATCTCTGAGGGAATTGAAGCCTAGCGTACATTGAGGGGTCCAATGGTTTACCCAAAGCTAAGTCCTTCTTCTTTCTTCTTTCTCTCAGCTGTTCTTCTTTGGCTTTAGCAAAAATCTCTTTCTCATGAGCATCTTTTTCTTGATTATGACTTAGAGGAGGAGACACTTCTTTAGCTTCATCTTCTTTTGGCTAAGGGCTAATAACTTGACCACTCCTTAAGGACATCGTCAAACATAGCTCCTTGGAATGAATCACTGTATCACATGGTAAGGTGCCTGGAGGTCTCTCGGAAAGCTATTTTGCTATTCGACCCACTTGATTCACTAAACTCCGAATAGCTGCTCCTTGATTCTGAAAATTAGCTTGTGTTTCTTCCATAAAAGTGGAAGTCTGTTGCACAAAAGCAGAGGTCTATATAGAAAGTTTGTCAAGTGCAATCTAGAGATGATAGTTCTTCTCTGGTTAAGGATTCAATGGTACCATTTGATTGCTCTAAGAGAAATTAGGGTGATTCATCCACTCAAGATGATATGTATTTGAAAATGAAGTACCTTTGGGTCTTGAAGGATTTCCCATATAATTGACCTGTTCTGGAGAAATGAAACCAGAGTTGCTTGGCTCACATCCACCATTAGCATGATTATCTCCACAGAAGTCACAAATTAACACTTGATGGTTCACTAAATTCACATGCATATTCTCAACTTGTTTGGTGAGGTTGGCTAACAACTGCGAAATACATTTATTCTGAGCAAGTAAGGCATCAAGAGTGCCAAATTCCATAACTCCCTGTTTGATCACTGCTCTTCTACTAGGCAACTGATATTCATTAGTGACCATAATCTCAAATAATTATTGCACCTCTTCAGAAGTCTTAGTATTCAAAGACCCACCTACAGATGCATCCACTATAGCTCTGGAGGCATGATTCAAATCATTATAAAAGATCTGCACTTGCTGCCAAACTTCGAAAGCATGATAAGGACATTTTCTACCTGCTGCCAAACTTTGAAAGCATGATAAGGACATTTTCTAAGCAGCTCCTTAAATCTTTCCCACGCTTCATAGAGAGATTCTCCTTGATTTTGAGTAAAGCAAGCAATCTCACTCCTTATCTTCATGAACATTGATGGAGGAAAATACCGAGTGAGGAACTTACTAATCAGATCATCCCAAGTGGATATGCTTCCTTGAGGTTGGGCTTGTAGCCAGCTCTTGGCTTTATCTCTCAAAGAAAATGGAAAGAGTCTTAATCGTATTGCATCATCACTAGCTCCATTATATTTGATAGTATCACAGAGCTGCAAGAAATTAGCAATGTGTAAGTTGGGATCTTCTGTTTGACCTCCCCCAAATTGATTCTGTTGTACCAGCTATAGCAAAGCTGACTTAATCTCAAAATTATTTGCTTGGATAGCAAGTCGCACAATACTGGTTGAGACATTTTCAGAAAAAGGAGTTGCATAGTCAACTAAAGTGTGTCTTCTTCGTTTAGTTGTATTTTCTGCCATCTTTTCTTCTTCAATTATGTTTCTTTCTTAACTCTTATGTTTGGTCTTGTTGTTCTTTCAATTTCTAGATCAAAAAGTAGTTCTTCTGAATCCACAATACCTCGCATAAGCAAACAAACAAACAAACAAAAAGTGAAGTAGAGAAAAGAAATTAAAAATAGAAATAAACGACTAATAAAAATAAACCAAGAAAACAAAAATGAATAAAAAGAAATAAATTAAAAAGAAAATTAAATAAAGAAAAATAAAAATTAAATAAGAAAAATAATTATTTAAAAATAAAAGAAAACAAATTAAAATTAAAAATAAAGAACTAAAATTAAAAATAAACAAAGAAAAATAAATGCTTAAATTAGTGTCTTTTCAATTACTATTTAATATTAAAAACAATAATTCCCGACAATGGGACAAAAAACTTATTATGAAATCGGCAAGTGCACCGAATCGTAAAAATAATAAAAAGTGAGTAAGAGTATCGTCCCACAAAGATTAAGTTATTAATTACTAAATTTGCTGAAAGTGACACTATTTAAGCTAACAAAGAAAGAGAGTTGTTTGCAAATTTAATTAAAAAGAAATATAAGTAAGCAGAACAAAATTAATCAAAGGGGTGAAAAATAATGGTATTAAAGCATTAGGGTTTAGACTTCATTTGAACTATTTAAATGCACATTCAAATATTGGTTTAACTATGTTCTATTTCAATGATTTATAGTCAATTCTCAAAATTAATTAATACACAATCCCTTGGTATATTAATCCTCTTAGACTATCTGGAATTAACTAATTCCTTAGTCTAACCTCAAATAGAAAGGCATTATCAAGAACGAGAGAATTAAAAGAAAGACAACATAACCAACAATATCTATTCCTAGTGATTGTAGAAATTATGGTGTTTATCACATATTTTAGGTTCATGCAAATTTTCTCAAATTATATATAAACCTAAAAGATCATTCCCAAATTGATCAGGTTTAGAAAAGTATTAAGAATAGAGATAAACATGTAAATTATGAAATAAAAACATAAATTAAATACATAAAAGAAGTTACATCATCAAAGTTCAAGATTCATCATCTCCCTAACAAGAGAAAATTAGTTACACATGGAAAAAAAAGAACACAAAGGGAAGAATATGACAAACTCCATTATAGAAAGGTAGGAATCTTAAAGAAAATTCTTAATCTTTAAGTCTAATTGCACTCACACTACATTAGGGTTGTGCCTCTTGACGGTTAGTGCGTTCTGTCCAAGTGTGCATTCAATTTGGTGAAACTTTCTTATTTATAAAACAACAATGCTACTGCTTACGCATTCAGCGCTCAGGCGTTGTGTTTCCAGCGCTGAAGCACTAGCCCACTAATTGGAATTTTCTTATGCGCAATGCGCGCTCAAGCGGTGATGGCCCAACGCTCAAACGCTGGGCTTCTGAATGGATTTTCTATCTTTTTTTTTGCTCTTTAAATGCCCAGTCTTTTTCATATGCAAATACCTACAAAAAATTACATAAAACTCGTAATAAGAACACAATTAAAAATAATAAAAACATAATAAAACTTGAGAACAAAAATAAATCAAAAAGATTAAAAGAAGATGAAAACCCAAGATTTTGAACCATAAAAATATGAATTTTTGCAGGTTCAACATGTGTGATCCCATAGGTTCAATGCTAAACTAGTAGTAAATTAGTCGAACCAAATTACTAATCAAGGTTGGTGTCTAGCAACACTTCTTAATGACTAGATATTATGAAGTAACATATTTTTCTCTTTAAGAACCTTTAGAAGAATAATGCAATATTTCCTTCTATCATTCCAGCCCTGAGTTAACCTTAGAATATGGTATAACTATATAACTTTAATAGGTAAACTTTTATGTTTTATAACCAACTAGTGAATGACTTAAGAAACTCATTTCTTTATTCATTCAATTGCCCTGGTCAAGGTCTTAATTTTATTGTTATAAACATAGAGCTCAAACTCATTACCAAGAGTTGATAGATTCTTTCTTGATATATCATTAATTCTACAAATATTTAGTCATACTCAATATCGATTCAACTAGCACCCTAGGACATTAGGTGTTTAGAATCAAAGTATAACAAATAACTTGTTAATTACTATGATAATCTCATGTCAAAGGAAAAGTTTACACCATGTTCTTCATGAGAATATCTTATTGACAGTTTAATGGTAATATAAACCATTAGGAATTCTCAGTTAAATCAGTTCAATGATCATAACTCCATATGCATCATCTATATATATGAATTAATAAATGAGATCTATTAATCTCTATCCAATAGAGACAATCACACATATATTGATCTATCTAGATTACTAATGTCCTATTCTCAATAATCTTACGATCAAGAACACTTTAGATTAAATTATAAGTAAAAACTTACCTCTTATTATCATGGTCTCTATCATGATGACAAGTGTCTAAATTTAATCAAGGACCTTGTCATATTAATTAAACAATTAAATAATAAATATGACAAAATAAATTGAATGACATGTTATTTATAAAAAAAATGATTACAATATGTTCCAAAAAATTATACAATAGATTGGATCTAGGGCATGTCAATTTTTTCTAACAATCTCCCGCTTGCACTAGAGTCAATCTTTCATGTATTTCATTCCTAATTCTCACTTATGCCTATTAAACTTCTTTACACCAAGTGCTTTGGTGAATGGGTCTGTTGCATTTTCTTTTCCATCAACCTTTTGAATCTTAACGTCTTCATGTTCAATGATTTCTCTAATTAAGTATCTGCAAAATATGTTTAGACTTTTGATGCGATCTTAGTTCTTTTGCTTGAGCAATGACTCCATTATTATCACACAACAATAGAACTGGTTCTTCTATCGAAGGAACCACACCAAGTTCAGATATGAACTTCTTCATCCAAATTGCTTCTTTAACAGCCTCATTTCCTGCTATATATTCTGCTTTAATTGTTTAGTCAACTGTTGTAACTTGTTTGGAACTTTTCCAACTCACTGCATCACCATTTAAAGTGAAAACATAACCAGAAATGGATTTGCTATCATCCTTATCTGATGCAAAACTTGCATCTACATAATCTTTTAGTTTTAGTTCCAAATCTCCATAAATGAGGAATTGTTCTTTAGTTCTTCTCAGGTACTTTAGAATGTTTTTAACCACTTTCCAATGTTCCTCACCAAGGTATGGCTGATATCATCTTATTACACCCAGTGCATAAACAATATCAGGATGCGTACAAGTCATAGTATACATGATAGCTCCCACTGAACTTGCATATGGTATTCTATTCATGTGTTCTTTCTCTTCAAGGGTTTTAGGATTATCCTCCCTACTAAGAGAAATTCCAGTGTCTATTGGTAAATAGACTCTTTTGGAATTTTCCATGTCATACCTCTTTAAAATGGTATCAATGTACATAGACTGTGAAAGTCTAAGCAACATTTTAGATCTATCCCTATAAATCTTTATTCCTAAAATATAGGTTGCTTCTCCCAAATCTTTCATGGAGAACTATTCAAAAAGCTAAATTTTTGTACTTTGCAATGTTGGTACATCATTTCCTATGAGTAATATGTCATCAACATACAACACCAAGAAAATAATTGTGCTCCCACTAAATTTTTTATAGGCACAAGGCTCCTCTTCATATATAATAAAATTAAACTTTTCGATTGTCTTGTTGAAGTGGATATTCCAACTTCTAGAAGCTTGTTTTAATCTATAAATGGATCGTTGTAGCTTGCAAACTTTATTATGATTAGACGAGAACGTGAAACCATTAAGTAGTGTCATATACATTTCCTCTTCAAGCTCACCATTTAGGAAAACAGTTTTCACATCCATTTGTCATATTTCATAATCATAGTATGCTACTATAGCAAGTAGAATCCGAATTGATTTATTGCAACGGGAGATAAGGTTTCATCATAATCTATTCCTTCTTTTTTACGATATCCCTTAGCAACAAGATGGGTTTTATAGGTCTTCACATTTCCATCCACTCCAATCTTTTTCTTGAAAAACCCATTTACAACCAATAAGCTTTATATCCTTTAAAGTTTCAACTAAAGTCCATACTTTGTTAATCTTCATGGATTCCATTTCAGATTCCATAGCTTCTAGTAGTCGGAACTTTGCATGGCCTCTTCATAGGTTCTAAGGTCATCATCATTATGATTAACCTCATTTGATGCTTGCCACAAACACCTTGTGGTCAGAAGGGTGATAGAAATAATACCCCAATTGTTTCTTTGGGATACCCAATGAACCATCACTTATCATACCTTGCATCAAGATTATCTGTTTACAATCTCTTGACATAGGTCGGACATCCCCAAACTCTAATGTGCTTGAGACTTGGCTGACGACCTTTCCAATCTCATATGATGTTGTAGAGACTAACTTTGTGGGAACTTTATTTAATAAATATGTTGTTGTTTCTAAAGCATATCCCCATAAATTCATTGGAAGATCAGTGAACCCCATCATGGATCTTACCATATCTAATAAGGTTTGATTCCTTCTTTTGGATACAGCATTGTGTTGTGGTGTTCCTGGAGGTGTCCACTGTGATTGGATTCTATTTTCATTTAAATAATCAAGAAAATTGTCACTAAGATATTCTTCTTGTAACGCCCCTTTTTGAGGAGGGAACGTCACACCAAAAAGGACAATGCAGAATAAATCATAAATTAAGACTCAGTTCATTATAATATAGAAAAGCCTATTCACTTATACACATATACCTATTCGGTGAATTCTTTTTTTTTATGACAGAATAAAAAAATGATAAGACATAATTACAGTAGAACTAACATCAGAAGTAAACCATGTATCATATTTATACATATATACTTAAATCATCATTGTTTAGTTACATCATCAAATATACAAAATAAGCAAACAGCTTTACTTGCCCCAAAATGGTTACATATATACAACCCACCAAAAAGACAAAATATCAGGCCCTCAAAAGATGTACAGATAACCATCAATGGTTATCGACAGCATCAGCCCCTGAGACTAACGAGAAGGAACCATGGCCGGGTCCTCCTCGGGGCCTTCATTGTTAAAGGAAATCCTCATCGGAGTAGCCGAGTGACAGGTAAGGGCTTGTGCAGAGGATAAAAATGAATCTTCATGTGGAGTGTAGTAAAGATCACTCCACATATCACAAACAGGCAAATAAAACTCTAAGTGGACATTTACAATAATGATAAAGACAAGTGGGTCATAATGACCCCAAGCTAGAGACGTCATTACGTCCTCACAGTAGACACAGCAATCTGTACGCAGGATGATGTGCCAGCAATCCAGACCTCCATGGAAAGTTAGCTTAACGTAACCCAAAAAGCTTCATGGACGGGACGTCATGCTCCAACCGGTGCTAATCGAAATCAGGCCAAATGTAACACGCTAACTTTTGGAAAAATGTTCCGAATGTTCTGTTTGCTGTTTTTCAAACTTTTGGGTGAAAGACCGTTGTGTCCCTGTTTTACTGTCTTCACGCAGACGCCAGGCTGTCGATCCACCATGAAACTCGAGTCGTACAAAACCCAGAAATCTTGGCACCGCCATACTCAAGCAATCAATCCAATGGATATGGATGATCGATTGGTTCTTGATCTTTGCACTATGGTGTTTTTGCATTTGGAGTTGCCGTTATCTCTTAGGCGTTATTGGGGTGGTATGTTCATTGCGCCTAGTGAGATTAGCAACGTATCGACTGCGCGGTCATGTTTCCGCCGAGAGTCGAGGCATCCTGGATATTTATCTTCTGATGATCTTCCTGAGAGTGATCCTTCAGAGGGTTAAATATTTATGATGTGTACTTGGGCGCGTCTACGTTTGTGTATATAGACTGTTATTGCTTTTTGTTTACTATTTCAATTTAAATATTTTAGTTGTAAATTATTTGTATAACTTATGACTAAAACCCTATGTATATTATGTGTGATGTTATTTTGTTGATTTTGTGTTTCCGCGTTATTTTACTTAATAATATTCTGTTTAACAGGAAAAATTTTACAACTCGTATAATTATGTAACCAATGTTTTACAACTTGGGTATATTTTATTTATCTTTCTTTTATTTTCTTTTTAAATGTGACATCCCCACAAGGGTGTTACACCAAAACCCGGGGAACTCGTGTACTTCCCCTTCTTCACCAACGTCTTCGGAGAAACATAAAAATAAATAGAATAGTAGAAAATACAAAAAAGATGTGAGATATCCTACATTCAATACCAATTATGGCCGTAAAGAAACAAAATGGCGTAAGACGCCCACATATCATAGAAGAAATAATAATCAACACCAAAATTCAAATAATGAACAGCTCAATATTTCCAGACATGCTATAATATCAATAAAACAACAGTTTATCACCAATTGAACAAATAAATATCAAATGATATGTTGACTCACTATGCACGTGCACATGATACCAAAATCCAACATTTGGTACAACAAATCCATGGAGCTAGACAAAAACATTCAGAGAGAATGATCAAGGAGACATGTCAATATCTCGTTAGTCATAAAATCAAGTGTTTTCCAGAAAAAAAATCATAATTTGCGCATCAAGGCTTTATACAGCAACATTCTCCCAAGATCGCAATATAGGACAGTGTCTCGGTTCGGATCGTGGATGCGTTTGCATCGGTCTATCCCATAGCCCAGAAGAGCTTCCAATTGTCCATTCATGGGACACCTGTACCCCGACACCCCCAAGGTCAACGATATAACCTACACTAGTCTATTCGCACCTGCACTAAGGAGTGATTCAATCTCCTAGGCATACAGCCTTACAACAGAGTCCATCGGACTTTCACAATGCATGATGACTCAATGCATATTCATGTATATTCACTAATTGATCTACTCATCCATAACATATCATAATTTGGTCAAATTGAACATCAATAATTCCTTGGTCCCATTCATGGACCCAAAATAACATAGCATCAAGTTCTCAAAAGCGATAAAACACTCCTTACGATTCATTATGGAATTTCACTTTAGCTTAACGATTCTTATAAAATCTCTCTCTCTAGATAAATTCTCTTAATAAATAAAGTTATTTACTTTAGTTTAATTATAACATATCAATTATTGAAGTCATAGTTATTATCTCACAACTATTTGGTCAATTCTGCCCTGGGCGCCACGTCTCCAGCGTCAGAGCACTGGTTAAGCACCTGAGCGCTCAACACGCAACACCTGAGTGCTCACTGAGCTACGTTTCTGGAAATCATTCTAGACGTTGGGCACTTAAGCATCCAAGTCCTAGCACCAGTTGAGCACTTAGACGCTCACTACAAAGCACCTAAGTGCTCGTGCATCAACAAGGATTCTACACAATTCGTTTCTATATAACCTTGTCCCATTCATTTTCAAAGCTTCTCATCCATTTTCAAACAATCCCAAAACATGATTCATGGTCATCAAGGTACAAAAATGACAATCAATAGATTCATAGTCATCAAAACACACAATGAAAATCCATAAATTCATACAAATCAAACAACCACAAAATCATAAAAATAATACAACCAAGAGAGTAATCCCACATGGATTCCCTCATCAATAACATCAAACAAACGTTTCCTCACCACCAAGATAGGTTGAAGAGGATTATCTCTCTCTTACCTATTGAAGATAACACAAGGATGCAAGCCCCTTTTGTTCTTGATTTTCATTTTCCACCTTCAAGAAAACCCTAGGGTGAGAAACTTTCAAAATGTTCACTCAAACCATGGAAAGATGAGTCCTAAAAACAAAAATGAGAAGAAAAGCGAAGAAAGTTGAGGACTTTACCTCAAAAGCTTCAAGCTTTGGCTTCAATGGTGGAAAATAGAAGAGAAAGAATTAGTGGATGACCACCAAAGAGAAGAGCCTTAGAATGATATAAGGAAACTAGAAATGTGATTTGTTTAGCAAACAAATGGAGATGGTCTCCAATGTGTGGGTGTGCCGTGGAGGAGGAAGAAGAGAGGAAAAGGGAAAGCTTGAAGAAAATGGGAGGAGAGAAAAGAAAGAAAATGTGATAGGTTTCTTTTTGTGTTTTGAAATGGAAAATGAGATGATAAAAGTAAGAAGCACTCCTTTGCTTCCCAAAATGAGCATCTGTCATGGAGAGTGTGGGGAGGGAGGAAAAGAGAGAGAAAAAATGTGCCATTAGGAAAATTTTTAGGAAGCTTCCCTTAATAAGCTTTGATTAAATTTAATCATTCTTTTAAAATAAAGTTAAAGGATGTGACACAAAGTAGATTTTAGATAAGGTGATAAGGATTTTTACTACAAGCTATTATCCAATAGACAACTGTTACAGATAGCAAAGTCAGTATTAATTGTCTAATGGATAATAAAATGTACAACGTTTTTTATTTATCTGGCAAAAATCTCAAAAAACGTGAAACCTCATAAACTGTGTCCGGCCTCAAGTTTAGTAAGATCCCCCATCAACGTTTCCACAGTTCAAGGTTCTCGGGAAAAATATTTTATTTCTCCCACTCCGCTCAGCGTGCACATAAAATGATGAATATATTAAAATATTCAACGTTTTCAGAAAAATTCAAAAAATTCATAAAAATCATAAATATTATAAAATGACTATTTATCACAAAATTATCAATTTTCGGGGTGTTATAACTCTCCCCTTCTAAAAAGAAATTTCATCCTCGAAATTTTCATACCTTAGAATAGTTGTGGATGCTGCTCCTTCATCTTGTCCTCTAACTTCCACGTTGTATCTCCGGTTGTGTCATTTCAGATTACCTTTACTAATGGGATATCCTTCCATCTGAGTTATTTTACCTTCCTATCCTCAATCCTTACAAGAGTTGTCTCATAGGTTAAGTTCTCTCTTAATTGTACTGTGTCCGGTGCTATGACATGGCTCAAATCAGGAATATATTTTCATAGTTATGACATATGGAAAACATTGTGAAGGTTAGAAAGAAAAGGTGGAAAGGCTATTTGATAAGCTACTGGACCTATCCGGTGAAGAATTTGGTAAGGTCCAAGGAATTTAGGAGTAAGTTTTCTAGATTTTAGAACTCGGTCGACCCCAGTCGTAGGTGTGACTTTCAAAAACACATGCTCGCCTTCCTCAAACTCAAGAGGCTTCCTTCTTTTGTCGACATAGCTCTTCTGTCGAGTCTGAGTTATCCTCATCTTTTCCTGAATCATCTTGACTTTCTCGGTCGTTTGCTGTATAAGATCAGGTCCAATAGTAAGATGCTCGCCATCTTGATACCAACACAAAGGTGTCTTGCACCATCGTCCATATAGAGCTTCATAGGGTGCCATCCCTATGTTTGAATGAAAGCTATTGTTGTAAGTGAACTCTACCAATGGTAAAACTTTATCCCAACTTCTAGTTTGTTCCAAAGCACAAGCTCTAAGCAAATCCTCCAATGATTGAATCGTCCTTTTCGATTAACCATCGGTTTGAGGATGATAAGCAGAACTCAACCGAAGTTTAGTCCCCATTGCTTCTTGCAAACTTTTCCAGAACTTTGATGTGAACCTTGGATCTCTATCAGAAATAATACTGGTAGGCACACCATGCAGCCTAACGATTTCACCAATATACAACTGAGTCAACTTCTCTATATTGTACCTTATGTTAATTAGCAAGAAATGTGCTAACTTCGTGAGTCGATCAATGATTATCCATATCAAATCATAACCCTTTTTGGTCTTTGGCAATCCAACCACAAAATCCATCGCAATATTGTCCCACTTCCATTCGAGAATAGCTAAGAGTTATAACATTTTTTTATGTTCAACCTTCGCTTTCTAACAAACTAGATAGGACGATACACATCTGGCAATGTCACTCATTCCGTGCCACCAAAATAACTGTTTCAAATCTTAGTACATTTGGTTATTCCCGGATGCATACTCAACTGGCTCGTGTGAGAGTGTTCGAGAATATACTTCCTAAGTTCTTGATCCTTGGGTACATAACCTCTGCCTCTGAATCTCAGGATCCCATCAGTTCCTTCCTCTAATGTTGTCACACCGCTTTGCTTCATTAGCTCCCTTTTTTCTTGCAAAAACTTGTCAATTTTTTGCTTTTCATTTGAGATAGTGACCATGTTCATACAAATCTTCCCTGGTGCCAATTCTACAAAGGACCATACATCCCTGAATTGCTCTATCAAATCCGTTTCCTTGACCATCATAGTAGAGATATTGAGCATCTTTCTACTTAAAGCGTCTGCCATGATATTTGCCTTTCCAGAGTGATACAGAAGTTAGAAATTATAATCCTTTAGAAATTCTAACCACTGTCGCTATCTCATATTCAGCTCCTTTTGGTCATACAGGTACTTCAAGTTCTCATGGTCGCTAAAGACGTTGAACGTTGCTCCATAAAGAAAATGTCTTCATCTCTTCAAAGCAAATACCATAGCTGCTAACTCTAAGTCATGGGTTGGATAGTTCTTCTCATGCACTCACAACTGTCTTAAAGCATAAGCCACCATTTTTCTATTTTGCATAAACACACACCCTAATCCTTGGTATGAAGCATTGTAATACACTTCGAAGGGTTCACTCGGATCAAGTAGAACTAACATAGGTGACGTAGTTAGTCATTTCTTCAATTCTTGAAAACTTTCTTCGCAATCGTTAGTCCACTCAAAGGCTTGATTCTTTCTCGTTAGCTGAGTGAGAGGTCCTACAATCTTAGAGAATCCCTCAATGAATCTCCGATAATATCTAGTTAATCCCACAAAGCTCTGAATTTCTGTCACTGTCTTTGGCCTTTCCCATTGTAGAATTGCTTCTACCTTTGACGGGTCTATGACAATCCCTTCCTTCGCTCTCAACTTTGGCTAGAATTTTGGCTAGAATTGCTTTCACATTTGCCTTGCTCTCAACTTTTAAAGAAAATAATAGCATGTATCCCTGAGCTCTTTCTTTCAAGAAAGCTTGAACTTGGTTGGCCGTCAAAAATCTAGAATTCTCATCTATAGGGAAAACTATGGTTTTACTAGAACAGTCTAACAGGATATGGTTAGAAGATAACTAATCCATTCCTAAAATTACATCTAACTGGGAAAGAGTAAACAGATCAAATTAACAGAAAAGGTTCAACCTTCAACAATTAAAGGGCAATCTAAACAAACTTTGGTAGTGACAACAGGTTTAGCAATAGAGGTTGAAACAGTCAAGTCAAAGGGTAAAGAAGACACAGGTAAACTAAGTCGTCACACACAGTCATAAGATATGAAAGAGTGGGTTGCCCAGAGTCATACAGTACAGTCAAAAGATTACCTCTTATGGTACCCTCTCCTTGTATCAGATCTTCAGATTCGAAGGCTTCCGTGCCGCTCATGGTATAGACTCACCCTCCTGCTTGTGATTTTACAGCTCTTACAGTGTTGACTGAAGGCTATGCCTTAGCCTAATTGTAGTCACGAGAGATATGTTCAGGCTTCTCGCATCGAAAATAGATGATTCCTTTGATGGTGTAATCCCTCGTCAGGTGATCTTTTCCACACTTCATACACTTTGGCATAGACGTCGTATTCTGACTAGTTCGATTTCCACGAGAACCTCCGCTAGGTCCTCCACCAGGTGATTGTTGTTGATTTCCTAGTGGTCGGGAATAAGGTTTCTTTTGGAAGTGGTTTGCATTATTGCCACCTCCTCTTTGGAATCTAGCAGGTCCAAAGTTACGATTCCTCGTGTCCTGTGCCTGATCTAGATCTTCTAACCAGTGACACGTATTTAATAGCTTTAAAAACTGGTTGATCTTCAAGGTTATAACCGCCTTTTTCACGTCATGCCTCAATCCTTCTTCAAATTTCTGACACTTTCACACCTCATTCACCTGATGTTGGAATTATGTTGAAAATTTGGACAAGCTCTCGAACCTCATAACATACTCACTGATAGTCATATTCCCTTGCCTCAGACTATGGAACTCCATCTCTTTTGTGTGTCTTGCACTCGCTGGGAAATACTTCTCCAAGAATCTGTCCTTGAATATCTACCAGGTGATTACTCGACCTTCAGCTTCTAACAGTCTCTGTGCTCTGTCCCACCATTCTTCTGCATCTCCAATCAGCATAAAAGTGGCATAGGTTACCTTCTAGTCATTCACACAATTCATGCCTCTAAAAATTTTCTCCAGCTCCTTGATCCATAGACTAGCCTTCTCTGGATCAAATTCCCTTTTAAACTAAGGAGGGTTGTTACGAAGGAATTCTGATAGATTTTGGGCTTCAGCCGATGCCTCTAATTGTTGTGCAGCCCTTTCCTGCTGTTAAACAGCTCTTTCAGCTTGTTGTGTGATAACATCCGCCATTCGTTGCATCGTTTCTGCAGCTGCAGCCATACTTTCAACTTCTTGTCTACGTGTCATCATTTCTCTTCAAGTCAAGGTATACAAAATACAAGGAAAATTAAATGTATCCTTTCGGAATACCAAACACATAGAATCACATGGCACAAATAAGACAGACCTAACCACAAAGACCCAAAAGAAAACTTAAATCAAGGCTCTGATACCAAACTAGTGTAACGCCCCTTTTTGAGGAGGGAACGTCACACTAAAAAGGATAATGCGAAATAAATCATAAATTAAGACCCAGTTCATTATAATATAGAAAAGCCTATTCACTTATATACGTATACCTATTCGGCGAATTCTTTTTTTTTTTTGTTGTTGTGACGTAATAAAAGAAAATGATAAAACATAATTACAGTAGAACTAACATCAGAAGTAAACCATGCATCATATTTATATATATATATATACTTATATCATTTTTGTTTAGTTACATCATCAGATATACAAAATAAGTAAAAAGATTTACCTGCCCCAAAATGGTTACATATATACAGCCTACCAAAAAGACAAAATATCAAGCCCTTAAAAAATGTACAGATAACCATCAGTGGTTATCGATAGCATTAGCCACTAAGACTAACGAGAAGGAACCGTGGCCGGGTCCTCCTCGGGGTCTTCATCGTTAGAGGAAATCCTCATCGGAGTAGTCGAGTGACAGGCAGTGGCTCGTGCAGAGGATAAAAATGAATCCTCATATGGAATGAAGTAAAGATCACTCCACATATCACGAACGGGTAAATAAAACTCTAGGTGAACATTTACAGTAATGTTAAAGACAGGTGGGTTATAACGACCTCGAGCTAGAGACGTCATTACGTCCCCACGGTAGACACAGTGATCCGTACGCAAGTTGATGTGCCAACAATCTGGACCTCCATGGAAAGTCAAATTAATGTAACCCAAAAAGCTTCGTGGACGGGACGTCATGCTCCAACTAGTGCTAATCGAAATCAGGCCAAAACCCAAGGAACTCGTGTACTTCCCCTTCTTTACCAACGTCTTCGGAGAAACATAAAAATAAACAAAATAGCAGAAAATACAGAAAAATGTGAGATATCCTACATTCAATACCAATTATGGTAGTAAAGAAACAGAACAGCGTAAGACACCCACATATCATGGAAGAAATAATAATCAACACTAAAATTCAAATAATGAACAGCTCAACATTTCCAGGCATGCTATAATATCAATAAAACAACAGTTTATCACCAATTGAACAAATAAATATCAAATGATATGTTGACTCACTATGCACGTGCACATGGTACCAAAATCCAACATTTGGTACAACAAATCCTACTCCATGGAGCTAGACAAAAACATTTGGACATAATGATCAAGGAGACATATCAGTATCGCGTTAGCCATAAAATCAAGTGCTTTCTAGAAAAAATTTCATAATTTACGCATCAAGGCTTTATACAGCGGCATTCTTATAGGATCGCGATATAGGACAGTGTCTCGGTGCAGATCGTCAGTACGTTTGCATCGGTCTATCCCACAGCCTAGAGGAGCTACCAATTGTCCGTTCATGGGACACCTACACCCTGATGCCCACAAAGTCAACGATATGACCTACACTAGTCTATTCGTACCCGAACTAAGGTGTGATTGAATCTTCTACGCATACAGCCTTACAACAAAGTCCATCGGACTTTCACAATGCATGATGACTCAATGCATATTCATGTATATTCACCAATTGATAGACTCATCCATAACATATCACAATTTGGTCAAATTGAATATCAATAATTCCTTGGTCCCATTCATGGACCCAAAATAACAGTATCAAGTTCTCAAAGTGATAAAACACTCCTTATGGTTTGTTATGGAATTTCACTTTAGCTTAACAATTCTTATAAAATCTCTCTCTAGAGGAATTCTCTTAATAAATCAAGTTATTTACTTTAGTTTAATTATAACATATTAATTATTAAAGTCATAGTTATCATCTCACAACTATTTGGCCAATTCTGCCCTGGGTGCCAGGTCTCCAGCGCCTAAGCGTTGGTTGAGCGCCTGAGCACTCAACACACAACGCCTGAGTGCTTATTGAGCTACGTTTCTGGAAATCATTCTAGACGTTGGGCGCTTAAGCGTCCAAGTCCCAGCGCCTGGGCGTTCACTGCATAGCGCCTGAGTGCTCATGCATCAACAAGGATTCTGCATAATTCGTTTATGCAGAACCTTGGCCCGTTCATTTTCAAAGCTTCTCATCCATTTTCAAATAATCCAAAACATGATTCATGGTCATCAAGGTACAAAAATGACAATCAATAGATTCATAGTCATCAAAACACACAATGAAAATCCATAAATTCATACAAATCAAACAACCACAAAATCATGAAAATAATACAACCAAGTGAGTAATCTCATATGGATTCCCTCATCAATAACATCAAACAAACATTTCCTCACCACCAAGATAGGTTGAAGAGGATTATCTCCCTCTTACCTATTGAAGACAACACAAGATGCAAGCCCATTTTGTTCTTGATTTTTGTTTTCCACCTTCAAGAAAACCCTAGGGTGAGAAACTTTCAAAATGTTCACTCAAACCATGGAAAGATGAGTCTTTGGTCACATAGGTGACCAAGAAAAATGAAAATGAGTAGAAAAGAGAAGAAAGTTAAGGACTTTACCTCAAAAGCTTCAAGCTTTGGCTTCAATGGTGGAAAATAGAAGAGGAAGAATTAGTGGATGACCACCAAAGAGAAGAGCCTTAGAATGATGTAAGGAAACTAGAAATGTGATTTGTTTAGCAAACAAATAGAGATGGTCTCTGATGTGTGGGTGTGCCGTGGAGGAGGAAGAAGAGAGGAAAAGGGAAAGCTTGAAGAAAATGGGAGGAGAGAAAAGAAAGAAAAGGTGATAGGTTTCTTTTTGTGTTTTGAAATGGAAAATGAGATGATAAAAGTAAGAAGCACTCCTTTGTTTCCCAAAATGAGCATATGTCGTGGAGAGTGTGGGGAGGGAAGAAGAGGGAGAAAAAAATGTGCCATTAGGGAAATTTCTAGGAAGCTTCCCTTAATAAGCTTTGATTAAATTTATTCATTTTTTTGAAATAAAGTTAAAGGATATGATACAAAGTAGATTTTAGGTAAGGTGATAAGGATTTTTACTACAAGTTATTATCCAATGGACAATTGTTACATGTAGCAAAGTGAGTATTAATTGTCCAATAGATAATAAAATGTACAACGATTTTTATTTATCTGGTAAAAATCTCAAAAAAAAGTGAAACCTCAAACCGGGTCTGGCCTCGGGTTTAGTAAGATCCCACGTTGACGTTTCCACAGTTCAAGGTTCTCGGAAAAAATAGTTCATTTTCTCGACTCCGCTCAGTGTGCACATAAAATGAGGAATATATTAAAATATTCAACGTTTTCAGAAAAATCTAAAAAACTTCACAAAAATTATAAATATTATAAAATAACTATTTATCACAAAATTATCAATTTTTTGGGTGTTACACTTCTTTTTTATCGTATCTGAGTATCTTAATACTCTTACCATGTTGTTGCTCAACTTCACTATAGAATCTTTTGAACATTTTAAATGACTCGAATTTGTGTTTCATAAGATACATGAAATCATATCTAGACATATCATAAGCGAATGTGATAAAATAAGAATATCCTCCTTTGGCTTGAATTTTCATGGGCCCATAAACATCTATATGAATT
The DNA here is from genome assembly GCA_029884605.1 of Ormosia emarginata. Taxonomy (NCBI): domain Eukaryota; kingdom Viridiplantae; phylum Streptophyta; class Magnoliopsida; order Fabales; family Fabaceae; genus Ormosia; species Ormosia emarginata. The sequence goes on along the minus strand of JAQQTP010000057.1, from coordinate 832,964 downwards.
AAACCCAATAATTCAGAAGCTCGCTCTCTATTTCCAGTAAATAGAGAATTGGTCATTTTTCCTTTAAGATAAGATTCACAAGTTGTATATGATTCATAACCATAATGATCAAGGTGACCTCCCTTGTGAAACTTGATAATTCTTTTCTCTCCTATATGACCAAGTCTACAATGCCAAAGGTATGCACGATTTACTTGATTGTCTCTTTCTCTTTTAAGACTAGAAACATGCATAATCGATTTTACATCCACATCAGGTAAGACATAAATACCATGTTGGAGATAGCTATTCATATATAAATCATCATTATGATAAGTTGAGCAAATGTTATTATTGAAAACAATATGAAAACCACGCTTGTCTAACATAGAAATTAAAATAACATTTGAAACAAATTTTAGAATATAATAACAATTCTCCAACACCAATGTTTTCTCAGTATGCATTATTAAAGAAATTGATCCTATAGCTAGGGCCACAACATTTGCATCATTCCTAACCTGAAGATTAATTTCTCATTTCTTCAACTTTTTACTTATTTGTAGCCCCTGCAACATATTGCAGATATTAAAACCACTTCCAATATCTAATACCCACATTGAAGAAAAAGTAACAGTTAAAGAAATCATGCAAACATTTTTTTATTAAAGTCTCACTTTTTTTTCTTTCAGAGAAGTAAGATACTTCTTGCAATTTCTCTTCCAGTGATCTTTCTCCTTATAGAAGAAACATTCAACATCAAACTTGTCTGGCTTATTCTCTTTAACCTTGGGTTTGGTCACACCACCTTTAGGTGCAAGGGGTTTCCTTTTCAGCTTATACTTACCCTTACCCTTCTTTTTAGAGGATTTACCAACCATCATGGCAGTTCTTTTCTTCTTCTTAGATGCAACTTGATTCTCATAATCAATCAATAAATTAAGCATCTCATGAAGTTCATAACTCATTTTATTCATGTTGAAGTTAACAATGAGTTGTGAAAATTATTCAGGAAGTGACTGCATGATCAAATATTGAGAAAGCTCTTTTCCAAGTTTGCACCCCAATTTCTCAAGTTGTTCAATAAGATCAATCATATTTAGAACATAGGGCCCAACTAGAGAGTCAACAGTTAATGCGGACCTAAACAAATTTTGGACAACTGATACCTAGTTGTCCTGCTTTGTCTACCATACATCTTATTAAGATGTTCAATGATCGCAGGTGGGTCCATATCCTCATGTTGCCTTTGAAGCTCGAAACTTATTGATGCCAGAATGATGCTTTTGGCATTAAAACATTCTTCCAAGTACTTCTCATAAGCCTTGGTTGCTTCAGCATCTTCTTTGTCAGTAGGGATAGTTTTACCAGGGTTATCGATCACATCAATAAGTTTTTCATGCATAATATCAATTCTTAAAATGTGGTACCAATCATCATAATTTGCTCTAACTAGTTTGCTGGTATCAAGAATGTAGTGCAGTGATAAGTGTAACACCCCAAATTTTAGCTATTTGACAGTAATGATAAAATTATATTATTTTGTAATTTCTGTCTGCTGTAAAAATATTTTGACTATTCCATGACTGTATTTGATCGTTTTGTGTGATTTGCTCCATGTTAGAAAAATAATAATTTTTGGGCCAGGAAAAATCTTTACGTATTTTTTCGGAGCTGGAGAATCTTACTAAATCCAATTCCGAGATATACGTGTCATAATCTTTTATTTTTTAGAAATTATCTGTGAAATAAAAATATACTGTATTGTTATTTTACAGTGGACAAATATTTACTGTTTCGTAAGCAGTATGTTTTGTCCATTGTGTAATAATTTCTGTAGCAATTGTTTGAGAAATATTTTCTACGAACTAATAGGAGAGCATAACTTGTTTGCTAAGTTTTGGAAAAGTCAACGATAGTAGCTTGAATTCTCTAAGCCAATAGAAAACTAGTCTCTTTGAAATGAACCAATAAGAATTGGTCAAATTTGATGGTTATATATTGAACCAATAGAAATTTAGTCTTACTTGATAAACCAATTAGAATCTAGTCTTCATTTGATAAACCAATTAGAAGTAGTCATCTTTGATGAACTAATAAGAGAGCTATAGAAATAAGATCAACCAATAAGATTAAGTCAACATTTGTGGCAAAGACTTTTCAAGAGCAACCAATAGAAATTGGTCAATTTTCAATGGCAACCAATAGAAAACAAGTTAGTAATAAAGAAGCCTTGGATGATCACCCTTGATTTAATCAATGGTGTGAAAGTAAGCTTAATTAGGAAGCTTTGGATGTTCACCATTGATCTAATCAATGGTTGTAAACACAAGCTTAATAAGGAAGTTTATAATATCTACCCTTGATTTAATCTATGGCGGAGATTGGTCTCATAAAATAGCTAAGACTTTGTGACCATTGGATGGAAAGTATGTAGAGAAGATCTTGACCCTCCAAATTTTAAGATGCATCTTATGGCTAGGATTTCATGGAGGAGAGATCCAATGACTTATATTTCATCATATCACTTGGAAGCTTCTACCAAAGATCAACCATTGATTTAATCAATGGCTATTGATGCCTAAAATGGTGGCTAATGTATTTGGACAATTCTTTAGTGTACACGGGGGGAGGTCACGGTTTTGGAGAGCATATAAGACTATAGGAAAGCTTTTGATTCATTTGATCTCATCTTCTTCATTTTCCTAAAGCTAACATTCACAAATCCTCTCACTTCTTCTTTCTCCATGGTTTTGGCCAAGCTCCACTAAACACACCTCCCAACTTCCTAAATTTCATCTAATCTCATATCTTGAATCCTTACCTTATTTCAAGACACTTTGTAGTTAGAGTCTTGATCAAAATCATCCATCTTCAAGGAGTTCTTTCAAAGCCAAACACAAAAACTCTTACCGTTTTCTCTAACAAAGCTCAAGGCCAACACCACTACATCCACTCTCCGATCTCTTTTAATTTCATCTAACCTAGTTTCCTAGATCTACATGATATTCTAAGAAACTTTTATGTTAGATACTTTCCCTAATTCTTCCATCTTCAACCTTAATCTTTAAGTTCAAAGATCAAGAGCCTTTAGGTGAAGATTTGTGTTCTTCATCTTTATTTCCGTTGGTAAGTTTCAAAGACCTTATATTGATCCATGGTCTTTTTTATTCAAGCTTTAGGTACTAATATGCTATGTTTGATCTTATTTGTAAGAATCTTGTGGTGTTGTTGAAGGACAAGTACAAGAAGCAAAGCAAGGAGCTTTGGAGGTTTCTCCAAGAGGTAAGAGGGAGATTACCCTCATCAACCATGTGTTGGTGGTGATGAATGGATGTGTGTGTGGTGAAAAATCCATAAGGATTATTTCACTTGTTTGTTTAAAAGCTTTCTATATTTATGATGGTTTGGTGATTGATATATTTAGTGCTTTGATAATATGTTTGAGTATGTATTTATGATGCATGAATTTTTATAGTATGCTTATTGAATTGAAATATATGATATGATGAGAATTATGTGGAAAGGAAAACTGTTTTGGTTCCAAAGAACCATAGAGGCACACAGCCTCAAAGTGATTTTGGGAGCAAAAGATTTTAGGTATTTTACTAATCATGAGTTTTAGATAAAATGATGTTGGAAATGACATTGATTTTTGGAAAGTTCAAAATGATGTTTGGAATATTGAGAAATATTTTATGAAGTTAAAAAATGATGGAAAATGGTTTACACGACTTAAAAATATGATTTTTTTTAAGTTACGCGATTTTGAAAACGTTGAAAAATCGCTACACGATTTGAAAAACATGTAAATATTTTTACATGATTGAGAAAATGTCATAAAATGGTTATGAGATTTGAAAACGTAACAAAAATGTTACGCGATTGTAAAAACGCGTTAAAAATGATATGCGATTGAAAATACAATAAAGATACTGTAAAGAACTGATGTACTGGATCCAGATGTATCGATGATATTATGTAATTGTATGAGCAATTATATAATATCCATTGATCTTATAATATTAGACAATTGTATGGGCAGTTGTTCTAATCTCATTTGGGAATCCTTTTAATGATGAAATTGAGATATGCATTGAGGCATATGATGAAATTGAGACCTGCATTGAGGTATTTGTGCATTGAATAGAATTGCATTGAGATATTCGTGCATTGAACGGAATATAGTCGATAGCTATTATGGTCGTTGTGGTTAAAAAGAGAATGAGAATTAAAAAGTGAGATCTATGATGGATCTTGGGGGCGTCGAGGGGCGACGGTCGACCAGTGGACAGTTGGCAAGTACCATGTGCAGTCCGTTGCAACGCATTGACGATACCCGACAATAACATGATTCTTTTCGAAGACTGGGTTTTGTCGTGGGCTAAGGCTGACAATTAACCAGAGCATTCATCTCGAAATTGTGAAAACCTCTATGGAGTGGGAAATTTGGTCTAGTATGCATACACATGGTCAGTACACATATTGTTGTGACATGATAAATGTTCATATGATGTGACATCATTATTTTACATATTGAGGATATTTGTTATGATGAAATTGGTACTGGTGATTTAACTGAGATATATATTTATCGAAATTGTGATGAAATGATGACATGAATATAATTGTGATATTTGTGTGTATGGAATGACTTTGTCATTCGTATTATTTCTTGCTACCACATTGGTAATGATGAAAGAGGAACTCACCTTTTTGTTGCATTGTTTTGTTGTGCTTGTATTATTAAAATTTATATAGTAGATGGGATAAGTTTCTTAGACTTGACTGAAAGTAAATATTCTGAGTTCGGTGACAATATCGAGGTGTGACCATCCCGGATTCGTTGGTGTGCAGTTTTGAGGAGGAATAGATATATGACACATTAAGAAGGATACAAGACGGAATAAGTATGTTGAGTTTTTCTCGTTAGTGTTTTACCGTGATATTAAGTAGGACCCGTCATTGGGTTTGCTACTGTTTCTTAGAGTCATTAAATTTTATGTTCTAAGTACTGTTGAATATTATGTGGTGTCTATAATGTATATTAATCAGTTTAAAGTTTATTTTTTAGTATTACTTATAAATTTCGATAAGTTTATGTTTCCATGAAAAGAAATTTTAAAATCCACATTTTATAACTCAAACCTTTTTATGAAATGACTTTCAGATTACAAGTTTATAGTCGAAAATGTGATGCCCTCAGGAGGGTGTTACAATAAGGAAGACATGTTGAGAAATCTAAAACAAGAAAATAAAACTTAAGGACACATTTTCATTTATCATAAAGATATGAGCTTTTATCTAGATGATATTTTCACTAACTAAATTACTATTAAGGTAGTTTTAGAAATCTTTATTTCTCTTAGTGGAGTTAAGAAATCTCTTAAAAATATATATATGAATGAGGTCCTTAGTATTCAAGTTGATTCTCATGCATGTACATTTTAAAGTAGATAATTTTGTATCACATACAACTTTAAAAATAATTCCACACTATATAGTTTCCTTGTAGTCAAGTCATTCCTATTGGTATTAATGAATTAAACTTTATACAATTTTGTATCAGATACGAAAATAATTCCTCACCATATAGTTCTTTGGTTGTCAAGTCATTCTTGTAACACCCCAAACTTTAGGATAAATGATCGTTGTGTCCCGAATTGTACTGTTTGTTGTTTTTCTATGTGATACAGTGTTATATTTTACTGTCTGTGATTTTATTTGGACTTTTTGTATGATTTGCTTCGAGTCAGGAAAATAATAATTTTTAGGCCGGGGAAATCTTATTTTAATTATTCGGAGCTGGGGGATCTTACTAAACCCAATTCTGAATGATACTGTTATTAATCTTTTAATTTTTAGGATTTTACTATGAAATAAAATAATTTTATATTATTATAATATTATTTTATTAGGCAGTATAAATAGATGACAGCGGACCCGAAAATGTTTTGCGGGACCCACGTTTAGAGAAACAGTCAACGATTTTGGCTAGAGAAATTTCTAAGCCAATGAGAGCAAGTCAACGAAGTAGGCTTGAAATTTCTAACCAATAGGATGAGGTCAACAAAAGTGGTTAAACTAATTAGTTTATAACTAGAAAACCAAAGCTAGTTAGTTTGAAACCTAATTAAATTAGTTTAGAAGACTTGTTAAGTAACTAAGTGATAGTAAATTATTTAACTATTTAGTTGGTTTCTAAGTTAGTAAAAATCTATTAGTACCAAGTTAACTAAGTTGACCTAAGTAACTAACTAGTTAGATAAGTAATTAGATTGTTTCACCTAGGTGTAACTAAATGGCTAAGGAGAAGCAAACTTGGTTAGTTGCCTAAGGAGGCCACACGGCCAAGAGCTTTTGGAAGCTCCAAGAAGTGCATAGTCATGCAATGACTAGGTTAGTATCAACCAATGAGAGCTAAGCTTGGAGGCCAAGGGTTTATTTTAGCCTTTGATCATTTCTAAGGCTTGGATGAAGCCAACCAAAGTGGACACCTCTCCAAGTGACTCCACGGCTACAAGGGGGAGAGAAGGGTTAGGTTTGTTAAGTTTTCTATCACTTTTCTCTCTTGCAAAAACAAAACTCCATTGAAGCTCTCTTTGTGCTCTATTCGGCCAAGCAACCCAAATCAACATCCATTCACCCAAAATTTTATCTACCTCACTTTTCTAAACCTAAACACAATTCTAAGATCATCTCTAGTTGAGAGTTCTTTCAAAATCCATCACTTTGAGCTTGAAAAACTACTTTGGAGATTCTACCTAGAAGGTGAAAATCCTTGTTTTTCATTTTCTAATCTTATTTCTAAGGTCATAAGCCATGATTGATCCATGGTATATGGTTTTCTCTTATAGTAGTAACTCTTTAAAATTTTGTTTAAGATCCTTAGGTTCTTAGAGGGTGAAATCGAAATCTATAGGAAGGAGAGGAGAAGAGTTTGTCTTCATTTAAGGTAAGAGGAAGACTTGAATCTTACCATCCTTGGGTGGTGATAAGAAAATGGAATTGTTTGTGATTGTAGAATCCATAAGGATTCATTTGCTTGCTTGTTGTAATAGCTTTCTTAATTGTGATTTGTATTGATATGCATGTCTACAAGCTTTGAATATATTGTATGTGTTAGTAATGCATGAATAATTAGTAGGATGTGAATAATATGCAAGGTTTGCATGTGTGTTCCAAAGAGCACAAATCCAAGGCTCACGGCCTCAACACAAAATGGGAACCAAAATGTTCTCAATCATTTTCTAAAAGAGTGATTTAATTAACTTAGGTAAATTGACAAGATACAAATTGATTTAGAGCATGAAAAACAAATCTATGGATCAAATGACAAGTTTATGGATTTCGGCCAACATGCCAAAGTTAAGTGTTTTTAGTTTCTAAAATTGTTTTCAATCAAGGTTAAGTAATAATGTCAAAAAGATTTTAGTACAATGAGTTTTAAGGAATAAAAGTGATTGGATTAAGTTTAAAAAGCTAAAACTAATGATTTTACTTGTTTAGGAGAAAATACAAAGAGCTTTTGTAAAATTTCTAACGTAGAGCTCACTTTATGTTTTGAAGCCCGTTAGTAGTTTTCAAAAGTGTAATTAGATGGTTGTAATATAATCAAAAGAAATTTTAATAGAAAAATTTAGAAAACCATTGTTATAGATTTTCAAAGCAAAATACTGTCAATTTTTGTTAAAAATAGACAAATAAGATAGAAAAGATATCCAATATATTGTATACGGTATGAAAAATATTCTACGTAACTCAAACATATTAAATATTATTTTCTGTTTATTTAAATAGTGATTTTTAAGGGATTCGAACAAGAAAATGATTTAAAAACCTTACGTGATTGAGAAAACGATTTAAAAATAATACGTGATTTCAAAAACAGTAAAATATATTTACGCGATTTGAAAACGTTTGTAAAAACGATGAAATTATGAAAACGCGATAAAATTTCTACGCGATTGACGAAAATAGTAAGTTTTACTGTCGGGCCAAAGTGGTAGACCAGGATAGATTAAGAAACAGTACTGTCAAGTGGGACGTACTACGTTTGATGTTTGAGGGTGTTTTAGTAATTATTTGATATTAGAAGGGTATTTTGGTAATTATAGTTCTGTTCATATTTTTAGAGTTAAGTCGATTCGTTGTGGAATTGGCGATTGATTGACGAGGTGAATTACATCGTGTTGTCGGTGTGATAAGCGTAGTGTGGTTCATTTCTTTATGGACTTAGAGGCATTAGTGTGCGGATTATTCCACATATGGACAGTTGGTTGCTCCTCTGGGCCGTGGTAACTGGTAACACACTAGTGGTCTCGACACGCACTATACTTAATCAAGATCTTGTAAGAACTATGTTAGTACAATGCCTGTAGTTACACGATATTTGGACTGTGTACTACACCACGATGTTTTGGACAATGGGCTATAGACACAATGTGAGACAGTGCAATAGTTGGTTGGGCAGCCTAAGGTACTAATAGAACTTGCAGGTCATTCTCTCTGATGCCTGTGGTTGTAGCTCCATGTAGTAGGGTTGAGTCGCATTACATATGATTTATGTGTTGTGCATTATAATATTATTATTTATACCATTTTATCTGTGACATTATGTGATACTGTTACACTTAATTTCTGTGTTATTTTATATTATTATTTATGCTGTTAAGGTATGCTATACTGTATGAACTGTTATAACTGTTGTATTGTCGTTTTCTTATTTACCATATTTGTGGTGATATAGATTGTCTTACCTCTTTGTACGTATTGTTTCCTATATTTTAAATTATGTTTTAAAAGAAGAGTTTGAGGAAGAGGAACAACCTCTTGATTGTGTATACCCCGAGGACGAAGAACAGCAACAAGCCGAGGATCAGTTCGACGACCAAGAACCATCCGATCATCCTTATCCCCTAGATTGATTGAGTGAGTATGACGCTACCAGGATTCTTTGGTTTCGTGAGGTTGGATTTTCACGGAGGCTCGAAAGCCTGGCGACTATGAGAGGACAGAGATTCGGTTACGTACGTAGGGCGTCTGACTGTGACCATACGCATAGAGTGTGATGGAGTGCCTATCTTTTCTACTGTGTTATATTTACATGTAGAGCTACCGCTATCTCTTAGGCGTCATTGGGGTGGTATGTTTGATGCGCCTAGTGAGATTAGCAGCGTGTCGACAGCACGGACTAGGGTCCATAGAGGGTCGAGGCATCCTGGATACTTATCACCTGAAGTTTCATCCGAGAGTAATCCTTCAGAGGGTTAGAATTCTGTGATGTGTACTTGGGCGCGTATGTGATTTGTATATATAGACTTCTTACTGCTTTGTTTACTGTTTTGGTTTAAATATTTGTAGTTGTAAATTATTTGTACTACTTGAAACAAATACATATGTATATTATGTGTGATAACAGTTTGTTATGTTATGTTCTATGTTATTTTATTTTGTAATATTTTGTTTAACCGAAAAAATTTTACAACCCGTATTACTAAGTAACAAATGTTTTACAACTTGGGTAGAATTTTATTTATCTTTATTTTATTTTATTCATAAATGTGACATCCCCACAAGGGTGTTACATTAGTTAGTATCAGAGCCCAAGTTAGAGTCTTTTAGGATTGTGGTCGGGTCTGTTTTTGTTTGTGTTGTGTGATTCTCTGTGATTTACTTCTGAAAGGATGTATCTAACTTTGCTTTGTTATGATTGAAGAAAGAAGATGTCTGGCGGAAAAGGAGCACGTGCGAACGCGAATCGTGCTGTGGATCCAATGATTGCAGCTGCAGAGGCTATGCAGCGAATGGCTGAAGTAATTACTCAACAGAATCAGAGAGCAGCGCAACAACAAGATGCTACTGCTGATGCCCTAAATTTATCTGAATTTAGGCGTAACAATCCGCCGCAGTTTAGAGGCGAGATTGATCCTGAGAAGGCAAGTCAATGGATACAAGACTTGGAGAAGATATTTGAAGGAATGAGATGCACAGATGACAAGAAGGTGACATATGCAGCTTTCATGTTGAGAGGAGACGGTGAACATTGGTGGAGAGGAACTCGTCGATTATTGCAGGCTGAAGGAACGGAAATTACATGGGACGTATTTTCTGATGTATTTCTGGAGAAGTATTTTCCTGTGAGTGCTAGACATGCTAAGGAGATGGAATTTCTTAATTTACGTCAGGGTAACATGACGGTTAATGAGTATGCTTCTAAATTTGAGAGTTTGTCTCAGTTCTCAGATTATGCTTAGACTCGACCGGATGATGTGTGGAGATGTCGGAAGTTTGAGGCAGGGTTGAGAGTGGAACTGAAACGAGGAATATTATCCTTGAAGATGAATCAGTTTCATGCTTTGGTAGATGCTTGTGCACGACTCGAGGAGTTGGAGCCGTCACGGGATCCCAGAAACCGTAATTTTGGACCAACAAGATTTCAGAGGGGTGGTAGCAGTAACAACAGTCGGTTTCAGCGCAAGCCGTATTCTAGACCACCGGGGAATCAACCTCAACGACCACCAGTTGGGGGAAATGCTAGTGGTAGTAGAGTTGGACAGAGAGTGGCGTTTACGCCAACATGTTTTAAGTGTGGAAAGAAGGGCCATATCTCTACTGATTGCTCAATCAGAGGGACAATTTGCTTTAATTGCGGACAACCTGGACATATAGCCAAGGATTGTACTCAGCCAGAGAGGAAACCAGCGGTGAGAAATGTTCGTGCTACTCAGCCAAGGTCTGGGGGGCGAGTATATACTATGACTGGAACTGAAGTTTCATAGTCTGAGGATCTGATTTAAGGGGAAGGTGTCATTGAAGGTAATCTTCTGACTGTGTTATATGATTCTGGAGCAACACATTCATTTATTGCATATGATTGTGTGGAAAGATTGAAGTTGCTTGTGTCTTCTCTGAATTTTAAACTGATTGTATCTACACCAACTGCTAAACCTGTACTTACATCCAAGAAATGTTTGGATTGTCTTGTTGTTATAAAGGACCGTGTGTTTTCGGTCAACTTGATTTGTTTGCCTCTTGTTGGGTTAGATGTAATACTAGGAATGGATTGGTTATCTTCTAACCATATCCTTATAGACTGTGCAAACAAAACCCTAGTCTTTCTTAAGGAAGAAAAGTCTGGATTCCTGACTGCTGTTAAAGTCAAGTCATTGTTAAGAGATGGAGCGCAGGGATATATGCTATTGTCTTCGTTAGAGGTCAAGAGTGAGAAAGATGTGAATACCATTCCTATCGTCAATGAATTTCCAGAGATTTTTCCTGAAGATGTACCTAGTTTGCCACCAGAGAGAGAGATCGAATTTTCTATTAATTTAGTACCAGGAGCAGGTCCTATCTCAATTGCACCGTATCGGATGTCTCCAGTGGAGTTGGTGGAATTAAAGAAGCAATTAGAGGAACTGTTAGAGAAACAGTTTGTGCACCCTAGTGTTTCACCGTGGGGAGCACCAGTGCTTTTGGTCAGGAAGAAGGACGGAACTTCTCGACTTTGCGTAGATTATCGTCAGCTGAACAAGGTGACTATAAAGAATAAATATCCACTTTCGAGGATTGATGATTTGATGGACCAGTTGAAGGGAGCAGTGGTATTTTCTAAGATAGATCTGAGATCGGGATATCACCAGATTCGTGTTAAGGTGGAGGATGTACCTAAAACAGCTTTTCGAACTCGTTATGGACATTATGAGTATCAAGTAATGCCATTCGGAGTAACGAATGCTCCTGCCATCTTTATGGACTATATGAATAGGATTTTTCATCCATACTTAGACAGATTTGTCATTGTCTTTATTGATGACATTCTGATCTATTCTCAATCTAAGGAAGAGCATGTTGAACATCTCAGTATAGTTCTTCAGATTCTGAAAGAAAAGAAGCTGTATGCAAAGTTAGCAAAGTATGAGTTCTGGTTGAAGGAAGTTCAATTTCTGGGTCACGTGATTTCCAAAGACGGTATTGCGGTAGATCCATCGAAGGTGGAGACTATTTTGCAATGGGAAAGGCCTAAGACGGTGATAGAATTTCAAAGTTTTGTTGGACTTGTTGGATATTACCGGAGGTTTATAGAAGGTTTTTCTAAGATTGCTGGACCGCTTACGCAGCTCACAAGGAAAAGTCAAGCTTTTAAATGGACGAAAAAACGTGAAGCGAGTTTTCAAGAGTTGAAAAAGAGGCTGACAACTGCACCAGTGCTGATTCTACCGGATTCTAACGAAACTTTTGACGTGTATTGTGACGCTTCTTACCAGGGGTTAGGATGTGTATTGATGCAAAACCGGAATGTAGTGGCTTATGTTTCTAGACAATTGAAGGTTCATGAGAGGAATTATCCAACACATGACTTGGAATTAGCTGCAGTGGTTTTTGCATTGAAGGTGTGGAGGCATTTTCTGTATGGAGCAATGTTCAATGTCTTTAGTGATCACAAGAGTTTAAAGTATTTGTTTGATCAAAAAGAATTGAACATGAGGCAGAGGCGATGGTTGGAATTCTTAAAGGATTATGATTTTCGACTCCAATAACACCTAGGAAAAGCTAATGTGGTAGCAGATGTGCTGAGTAGAAAGGTGATCAGTGTTTCGGCAATGATGATAAAGGAGGAAGAATTGATTAACAAATTTCGAGATTTGTGGTTGTCAGTGGAGTTTGTGCCTGGAAGAATTCGCCTATGTAAGGTCATGATTATAAATGAATTGCTTGATATAGTTCGAGATAAACAAAAGGAAGATGCATTTTTACAAAACGAAAGAGAATTGCTGAAGCAAGGTCATAAGGCGACAATAGAGGAAGGGTCAGATGGAATCTTAAGGTTCAGGGGAAGAATCTGTATACCCGATGATTCTAAGCTTAAGAAGGGGATTCTAGATGAAGCTCATACTAGTGATTTGAGTTTACATCCGGGGATGACCAAGATGTACCAAGACTTGAAAAGGTTGTTTTGGTGGCCAAGGATGAAAAGAGATGTAGCGGAACATGTGGCGTCTTGTCTGGTTTGTCAGATGGCAAAGGTAGAACATCAGAGGCCAGCCAGTATGTTACAACCGTTAGCTATTCCAGAATAGAAGTGGGATAGTATCTCAATAGATTTTGTTACTGGATTACCAAAGACAAGGAAAGGTCATGATTTGATATGGGTTATAGTTGATAGGCTTACGAAATCGGCGCATTTCTTGCCCATCAATATTAAGTATTCGTTGGAAAGATTAACCCAGATGTATATCAGTGAGATTGTCAGATTACATGGTGTGCCTACATGCATAGTTTCTGACAGAGATCCAAGGTTTACATCAAGATTCTGGCGAAGTTTGCAAGAAGCCATGGGAACTAAATTATGGTTGAGTTCAGCTTATCATCCACAGACTGATGGCCAAACAGAGAAGACTATACAATCTTTGGAAGATTTGTTGCGTGCCTGTGTGTTAGAACAACGTGGAAGTTGGGATGAATTTTTATCTTTGATAGAATTCACCTACAATAATAGTTTTCACTCGAATATAGGGATGGCACCCTATGAGGCGTTATATGGAAGGCGATGTCGAACACCTCTGTGTTGGTATCAAGATGGGGAGAATATGACTATTGGACCAGATCTTGTACAACAGACTACAGAGAAGGTAAAGATGATACAAGAAAAGATGAAGACGACACAAAGTAGACAGAAGAGTTATCCTGATAAGCGAAGGCGACCTCTTGAATTTGAGGAGGGTGAGCATATATTCTTAAGAGTGACTCCTACGACCGGTGTCGGAAGAGTTATCAAATCCAAAAAGCTTACTCCTAAGTTTATTGGGCCTTATTAGATTCTTTGGCGAATAGGTCCTGTAGCATATCAGATTGCTTTGCCGCCTTTTCTATCCAATATGCATGATGTATTTCATGTGTCTCAATTAAGGAAGTATATTCCTGATCCGACGCATGTGATACAACCCGACAAAATACAATTAAAGGATAATTTGACTTACGAGACTTTACCTGTCAGAGTAAAGGACAGAAAAGTGAAGCAGCTTCGAGGGAAGATGATCGAGCTAGTGAAGGTCATATGGAATGATGTGACAGGAGATGCTACCTAGGAGCTAGAAGATAAAATGAGAGAGCAGTATCCTTATTTGTTTTGAGGTATAACGAATTTCGGGGACGAAATTTTTATTTGTAGGGGAGAGTTGTAACACTCCAAACTTTAGGATAAATGACCGTAGTGTCCTGAATTGTACTGTTTGTTGTTTTTCTATGTGATACAGTGTTATATTTTACTGTCTGTGATTTTATTTGGACTTTTTGTGTGATTTGCTTCGAGTCAGGAAAATAATAATTTTCGGGCCGGGGAAATCTTATTTTAATTAATCGGAGCTGGGGGATCTTACTAAACTCAATTCTGAATGATACTGTTATTAATCTTTTAATTTTTAGGATTTTACTGTGAAATAAAATAATTTTATATTATTATAATATTATTTTATTAGGCAGTATAAATAGATGACAGTGGACCCGAAAATGTTTTGCAGGACCCACGTTTAGAGAAACCGTCAACGATTTTGGCTAGAAAAATTTCTAAGCCAATGAGAGCAAGTCAATGAAGTAGGCTTGAAATTTCTAACCAATAGGATGAGGTCAACAAAAGAGGTTAGATTAATTAGTTTATAACTAGAAAACCTAAGCTAGTTAGTTTGAAACCTCATTAAATTAGTTTAGAAGACTTATTAAGTAACTAAGTGATAGTAAATTATTTAACTATTTAGTTGGTTTCTAAGTTAGTAAAAATCCATTAGTACCAAGTTAACTAAGTTAACCTAAGTAACTAACTAGTTAGATAAGTAATTAGATTGTTTCACCTAGGTGTAACTAAATGGCTAAGGAGAAGCAAACTTGGTTAGTTGCCTAAGGAGGCCACACGGCCAAGAGCTTTTGGAAGCTCCAAGAAGTGCATAGTCATGCAATGACTAGGTTAGTATCAACCAATGAGAGCTAAGCTTGGAGACCAAGGGTTTATGTTAGCCTTTGATCATTTCTAAGGCTTGGATGAAGCCAACCAAAGTGGACACCTCTCCAAGTGACTCCACGGCTACAAGGGGGAGAGAAGGGTTAGGTTTGTTAAGTTTTCTATCACTTTTCTCTCTTGCAAAAACAAAACTCCATTGAAGCTCTCTTTGTGCTCTATTCGGCCAAGCAACCCAAATCAACATCCATTCACCCAAAATTTTATCTACCTCACTTTTCTAAACCTAAACACAATTCTAAGATCATCTCTAGTTGAGAGTTCTTTCAAAATCCATCACTTTGAGCTTGAAAAACTACTTTGGAGATTCTACCTAGAAGGTGAAAATCCTTGTTTTTCATTTTCTAATCTTATTTCTAAGGTCATAAGCCATGATTGATCCATGGTATATGGTTTTCTCTTATAGTAGTAACTCTTTAAAATTTTGTTTAAGATCCTTAAGTTCTTGGAGGGTGAAACCGAAATCTATAGGAAGGAGAGGAGAAGAGTTTGTCTTCATTTAAGGTAAGAGGAAGACTTGAATCTTATCATCCTTGGGTGGTGATAAGAAAATGGAATTGTTTGTGATTGTAGAATCCATAAGGATTCATTTGTGTGCTTGTTGTAATAGCTTTCTTAATTGTGATTTGTATTGATATGTATGTCTACAAGCTTTGAATATATTATATGTGTTAGTAATGCATGAATAATTAGTAGGATGTGAATAATATGCAAGGTTTGCATGTGTGTTCCAAAGAGCACAAATCCAAGGCTCACGGCCTCAACACAAAATGGGAACCAAAATGTTCTCAACCATTTTCTAAAAGAGTGATTTAATTAACTTAGGTAAATTTACAAGATACAAATTGATTTAAAGCAAGAAAAACAAATCTATGGATCAAATGACAAGTTTATGGATTTCGGCCAACATGCCAAAGTTAAGTGTTTTTAGTTTCTAAAATTGTTTTCAATCAAGGTTAAGTAATAATGTCAAAAAGATTTTAGTACAATGAGTTTTAAGGAATAAAAGTGATTGGATTAAGTTTAAAAAGCTAAAACTAATGATTTTACTGTTTAGGAGAAAATACAGTAGCTTTTGTAAAATTTCTAACGTAGAGCTCACTTTATGTTTTGAAGCCCGTTAGTAGTTTTCAAAAGTGTAATTAGATGGTTGTAATATAATCAAAAGAAATTTTAATAGAAAAATTTAGAAAACCATTGTTATAGATTTTCAAAGCAAAATACTGTCAATTTTTGTTAAAAATAGACAAATAAGATAGAAAAGATATCCAATATATTGTATACGGTATGAAAAATATTCTACGTAACTCAAACATATTAAATATTATTTTCTGTTTATTTAAATAGTGATTTTTAAGGGATTTGGACAAGAAAATGATTTAAAAACCTTACGCGATTGAGAAAACGATTTAAAAATAATACGTGATTTCAAAAACAGTAAAATATATTTACACGATTTAAAAACGTTTGTAAAAATGATGAAATTATGAAAACGCGATAAAATTTCTACACGATTGACGAAAACAGTAAGTTTTACTGTCGGGCCAAAGTGGTGGACCCGGACAGATTGAGAAACAGTACTGTCAAGTGGGACGTACTGCGTTTGATGTTTGAGGGCATTTTAGTAATTATTTGAGATTTGAAGGGTATTTTGGTAATTATAGTTCTGTTCATATTTTTAGAGTTGAGTCGATTCGTTGTGGAATTGGCAATTGATTGACGAGGTGAATTACATCGTGTTGTCGGTGTGATAAGCATAGTGTGGTTCATTTCTTTATGGACTTGGAGGCATTAGTATGCAGATTATTCCACATATGGACAGTTGGTCGCTCCTCTGGGTCGTGGTAACTGGTAACACACTAGTGGTCTCGACACGCACTATACTTAATCAAGATCTTGTAAGAACTATGTTAGTACAATGCCTGTAGTTACACGATATTTGGACTGTGTACTACACCACGATGTTTTGGACAGTGGACTATAGACACAATGTGAGACAGTGCAATAGTTGGTTGGGCAGCCTAAGGTACTAATAGAACTTGTAGGTCATTCTCTCTGATGTCTGTGGTTGTAGCTCCATGTAGTAGGGTTGAGTCGCATTACATATGATTTTATGTGTTGTGCATTATAATATTATTATCTGTACCATTTTATCTGTGACATTATGTGATATTGTTACACTTAATTTTTGTGTTATTTTATATTATTATTTATGCTGTTAAGGTATGCTATACTGTATGAACTGTTATAACTGTTGTATTGTTGTTTTCTTATTTACCATATTTGTGGTGATATAGATTGTCTTACCTCTTTGTACGTATTGTTTCCTGTATTTTAAATTATGTTTTAAAAGAAGAGTTTGAGGAAGAGGAACAACCTCTTGATTGTGTACACCCCGAGGACGAAGAACAGCAACAAGCTGAGGATCAGTTCGATGACCAAGAACCATACAATCATCCTTATCCCCTAGATTGATTGAGTGAGTATGACGCTACCAGGATTCTTTAGTTTCGTGAGGTTGGATTTTCACGGAGGCTCGAAAGCCTGGCGACTGCGAGAGGACAGAGATTCGGTTATGTACGTAGGGCGTCTGACTGTGACCATATGTACAGAGTTTGATAGAGTGCCTATCTTTTCTACGGTGTTATATTTACATGTAGAGCTACCGCTATCTCTTAGGTGTCATTGGGGTGGTATGTTTGATGCGCCTAGTGAGATTAGCAGCGTGTCGACAGCACGGACTAGGGTCCGTAGAGGGTCGAGGCATCCTGGATACTTATCACCTGAAGTTTCATCCGAGAGTGATCCTTCAGAGGGTTAGAATTCTGTGATGTGTACTTGGGCGCGTATGTGATTTGTATATATAGACTTCTTACTGCTTTGTTTACTGTTTTGGTTTAAATATTTGTAGTTGTAAATTATTTGTACTACTTGAAACAAAAACATATGTATATTATGTGTGATAACAGTTTGTTATGTTATGTTCTATGTTATTTTATTTTGTAATATTTTGTTTAACCGGAAAAATTTTATAACTCGTATTACTAAGTAACAAATGTTTTACAACTTGGGTAGAATTTTATTTATCTTTATTTTATTTTATTCATAAATGTGACATCCCCACAAGGGTGTTACAATTCCTATCGGTATTAATGAATTAAACTTTATACAATTTTGTATCACATACAAAAATAATTCCACACCATATAGTTTCCTGATTATCAGGTCATTTCTATTAGTATTAATGAATTAAATTTTATACTCTCTGAGTAGTCCATGTATTTTGTATAAATTAATTCCTTCTATGCATATGCATCACATGCAATAAATAATTTTTTTTATCCTTTAAACCACAAGTCTCCTGGTTATCAGGCCACTCTTTGTGAACAAGGAATATATAAAGAAAAAATGTCATGTTTTATCATATAAAATCTCAAAAAGCCACTGAGAAGCATATTACAAGTATACTAACTCACAATTAGAATTAACAAACCAATGTCACGCACATAGCACAAACTCATAAATATAATTTGTCACCTTATGCATAAAACTAGCCATGAATAAATCATTATATCACTTGTAAATTAAATTCATGAAAGTACTGTACAATTTCAGATTATACTTAAGCACACGAGTGAGCAGTGCACACAACAATTATGCACAAATTGCTTCACAGGAAAAAAATAATTCATTATTTAAATCATGCATCTACTTCACAAATTCATGAATTATAATTTTAGCAATACAATTTAAACACAAATAACCTAGGCTCTAATGCCACTAAAGGATTGCATAGTATTCAAAACACACAGCGGAACAACGTAATAGCAATTCAAAAAAAAATTGTTTTGTGTTTAAATTTATTATAACATTATGAAAATAAATTCGAAATACTTGGTAGAAGGCACTTTATACTTTAAAAAAAATTTCTTTGATTGTACGAAAACTCTATGTGTATCCATACCAAGACCAAGCATTGCTATCAACTCCTTTGAAGCATAGAACTTATACAAAAATCTGAGAATAAAAAATCAGAGCAGAAAAACATACATTTTTTTATTTATGATATATCAGTATATTTTGAAGTTTTCTTGTTGCACACCTTAAATAGCCATAAAAGTTATTTTATTTATTTATTCCAAAAATAAATAACGTGCAATATTACCAAATCTTATCTAATAGGCAACTTGTCAAATCTTACTTAACGTGCAACATATCATTTCTAACGTGCAGCATATCAAGTTCAACGTGCAGCATATCAGATTCGTATCTAATAGGATTTAACCAACCATCGGTTGCTGTTTGTACCACATTGTTGACTTTTGGTGCATATCTAATAGGATTTCACAATAACGTGCAATAATAAATCTTATCTATCAAGATAACGTGCAACAATAAATCTTATCTATCAAGATAATATACAACAATAAATTTTATCTATTAAGATAACATGTAGCAATAAATCCTATTTGTAACACCCTTTTGGAGGATGTCACACATAAAAGAAAATAAAAGAAATAGAAATAAAATCTACCCAAGTTGTGAAATATTTGTTAAATATTATTACGGGTCGTAAAATAATTCCTGATAGACAGAAATATGATATAAAAAGATAAAGCGGAAAATACGAAATAAAAAAAACATCATCACTGATAATATACATATGGTTAAGTTATAAGTTGTACAAATAATTTACAACTAAGACTACAAATATTTAAACAAAAACAGTAAAGAAAGCAATAAAAGAGTTAATATACATACATACATACGTTACCGACGCGCCCAAAAAAAAAACATCATGGTTATCTAATCCTCTGATGGATCACTATCAGCCTGAAAATGATCATCAGGGGATAAATATCCCGGATGCCTCGACACACGGCGATAACGGGATCGCGCAGTCGATACGATGCTTATCTCACTAGGCTCAGGGTTTTCAGCACCCCAATAACGCCTAATGGATAAGGGCAACTCTAAGTGCAGAAATAACGTCGTCGTCATGACAGGCTCATCATCAAAACGATGACGTAGGATCACGGTCACACGTCCTGCATACGTCACAGAGTCACGGTCTCCTCGTAGATGCCAAGCCAGAGCACCTCCATGAAACACCAACTCTATGAATCCCAAAAATCCTGGCGTCGCCATCCCTCACAATCAATCCGAGGATATGGATGATCGGATGGTTCTTGATCGTCAAACACGGTCGTCTGCTTGCCGATCTTCCTCCTCTTCGGGTACACAATCTCAAGAGGCTGTTCCTCTTCCTCGAAGTCTTTACCGCGTAAAATAAATAAACAGAAAATACATATAACAAAGAGGTAAGACAACATAAAATCATCACAACATGGTCAATAAAAAGATGACAAACAATATATACATACAGTTCATGCAATACATAAAGCTTTAACAATTTCAATAATTAATTGAAGTAAAATTTAGATATCATCACAATATGTCACAATCACGTATAAAACCTCACGGATAAAATAAGAAATATAAAATACACAGATAAGATATAATAATCAATAATAACAAGAACAGATAAAATAAATAAATAAGATATAGATAAAATAAATAGATAAGATGGAAACAAATAGACATAGAGATAAATAATATAACAAAATCCTACTCCATGGAGCTAAAGAAAAACACAAGTATCGAGAGAGAGAATGATTCGCAAAATCTAATAGTACCACGGCTGCCCCACCAACTATTCCGCGGTCACACGTTGCGTCTATAGCCCCGCGACACAGAATCCATCAATCCAGGCGTGGTGTAGTTCACGGTCTCACGTTGTGTCACTACAGCAAATGTACTACTAGATTCCACCAATCTCGATTAAATATAGTGTATGTTGAGTACCATAGTGCGCTATCGGTTTACCACGGCCCGAATGGAGCTACCAACTGTCCAACTCACATGTGGGATCCCGTACACTAAAGTCTCCAAGTTCATTAGAACAATGAACCACACTACGTTTATCGCATCGACACCACGATGTGATTCGTCTCGTCAACCAATCCACCAAATACATGGCACACATATAAAAAAATAGATGGAAAGCCTCACACGGGGTTCACATTTTCCCGACAAAGAAATAATTCTCAAAAACACATGCGGGTTCACATTTTCCCGACAAGTAAATAGATTTTCAAAAGCACATGCGGGTTCACATTTTCCCGACAAAGATATAGATTTTCAAAAGCACGTGCGGGTTCACTTTTTCCCGACAAATAAAAATAAATATGGTTACGGTCAATCGCGTAGAAATTTTATCGCATTTTTGAAATCTCGTCGTTTTTACAAACGTTTAAAAATCGGGTAAAGATATTTTTCTGTTTTAAAATCGCGTAGCATTTTAATACGTTTTCTCAATCGCGTAGGATTTTTAAATCATTTTCTTATTCGAATGCCTTTAAAATTACCGTTTAAACAGATAGAAATAATAATTTGTACATTTAAACTACGTAGAATAATTTTTCATACCGCATACTGTCATTAGGATATTTTGACTATCCTATAAGTTCATTTTTACTAAAAATTGACAGCATTTTGTTTATAGACTTATAATAGTGGTTTTCTAAATTTTCCATAAAATTTTCTATTTACCTAATTTTTTTATCATTTAATTCTCTTTTGAAATCTCTAACATGCTTCAAAACCTAAAGTGAGCTATATGTTAGAAAATTTCTCAAAATTTCTGTATTTTACTTCCTAATGATAAAATCACTAGTTTTAATCCTTTAAACTTAATTCTACTCAATTGGTCTCTTCAAAATCATTATAGAAAATTTCTTGTTAACTTGTATTATTTCTTTTTGATTGAAAAAGGTTTGAAATCAAGTTTTAGAAATCATAATTACCTATAGTGGCATGTTGGCCGAATTTTATAAAACTTTCTCATTTGATTTCTAAATCATGTCAAAGGTATTATCTTATCTAAATTCATTAAATCATGTTATAAGGTAATGATTTTGGAATCAAATAAATCTTTTAGGCATGTTGGCCCAAAATGTACTAAATCTTTACCATTTGATTTATAAATTCCTTTTCTTTGATCAAAACCATTTGAAACCTTCTTATTTCTCCTAATCAATTAAATTACACTTTAGGAAAAATGAAGAGAACATTTTGGTCCTCACACTTTGGCATTGCCGTGAGCTAAGGAATGTGTTCTTTGGAACACTCATGCAAATTTACACATGTTATTCACATCCTAAACCTTATCATACAATCCTAACACATGCATTTATATCTCTAACACATGCAAAATATTTCTAACACATGCAAAATATTTCTAACACATAAAACCTAATTTAAAGCTTATAGACATATAATCAAAAGCTATTAGACATGCAAGATTATTACAATTACCAATTAAGAAAGCTACTAACACATAACACTTAAGCTACTAGCAACCACAAAAATTAACAAATACACATCATTAAACACACCACAACCGAATCCTTATGGATTCTACAAACAACCCATCTTCTTACCACCATCAAGGGATGATAAGAATTGTCTTCCTCTTACCTTAAATGAAGACAAAAAGCTTGCTTTCTCACCTCCTAGGTCACGGTTTTCACTCCACCAAACACCTAAAAATCTCAAACAAAACCTACATGTTATTAACTATGAAAAAGAAGCTAAACCATGGAAAAATCATGGCTTAGAACTTTGAAAAAGAATAGAGAAAAGAAAAGCATGAAATTTTACCTTCTAGGTAAAACTTCCAAGGTTGGTTTCCAAGCCTTAGATGGAAGAATTTGAAGAAACTTCCAACTACAAAGGTTCTTAAAATGGTGTTTAGGTTAAGGAAACTTGGTTAGAAAAATTTTTGGATGGTTGGATGGTGTAGTTTGTGTCTTGGCCGAATGGAAGGAAGAAAATGGACAACAATGGTGGCTAGGTTTTTGATGAGAGAGAAGAGAGAAAAGTGATGAAGATGGAAGGTGATTTTTGGCTTTCTCTCTCCAATGGCCGTAGCCTTCTAGGGCAAAGGATGTGCATGGATTTGGCTTCATCCAAGCCATTGAACACATCAAAGGTCAAGATCAAATCTTGCTTAAAAAGCTTTAATTCTATTGGTTGCTCATGGTGACTCACCTGGCTTAGTCACACTGTGTAATAAATGCTCACTTGAGTCACTAGTGAGTCACTGTTCTGAAAGTTCTACAGCTTACGGTGATTAATTAAGCTACCGATCTAACCGTTCGGCTAATTGTGGGTCCCGCAAAATATTTCCGGGTCCACTTTGTCACTAAAACATCTTGACTAATAAAATAATATTATAATAATATAAAATTATTTTATTTGTGATTAAATCCTAAAAATTAAAAGATTATTTTTAGTCTCATTCAGAATCGGGTTAAGTAAGATCCCCCAATTCTAAATATTAAAATAAGATTTCCCAAAATTTAAAAATATTATTTTCCCGCATCGAGCAAATCACACAAAAAGTCCATAAAAATTTACGAGACGGTATTTTCGGGCATTAAATCAAGAAGAAAACAATTAAAAACAGACAAAAACAAATAAAAAGAAAGATGCGTTCGGACGTAACGGTCATTTTCCCGTTTTTCCCCACAACGTAGGTAATCGTCCAAAACGTTCAAATAAAATATCCAAGGATATTATTTAGTCAGTATATCTTTCAAAAAATTAATACAAGATGCTCGAAAAAAATTTTATTTTACCGTCTCAAGAAACACGTAAAACGATCAAATAAAATTTGAACCTCAGTATTATCGTAGTTGTTTTCATACAAAAATCAAGAACAGAAAAATAGGGACACAGCGGTCATTCATACAAAAGCATGAAAAACAGAAAACAGTACATTCAGAATATTTTCTAAAAATTGGGGCGTTACACTATTCAATAGGATTAAAAACATTAGTGGCTACAATGTTTGGAAACTTTTGATTTTTCTATTCCAAATGTAATTTCTTCAAATAATTGTATCATATATTAATTGTATTCTAAATATAACAAAGAATATAATAATATTCCATTTGGTTCAAAAATTTATTTATTTGATTAAATTAAATTCTCTAATTTAATTATCAAAAATAAATTAAATAATCCTTTAGCAAAGATTGTAACACTCGTTAGTGTGTGACCCCATAAGTTTAATACTAAGCCGATAGTAAATTAGTTGAACTAAATTATTAATCAAGGTTGGTGTTTATCAACACTCCTTAACGACTGAATATCATGAATTAATATATTTTTCTCTTCAAGAACCTTTAGAAGAATAAGACAATATTTTCTTCTGTCGTTCCAGCTCTGAGTTAACCTTAGAGTATAGTATAACTACCAAACTCTAATAAGTAAACCTTTATGTTTTATAACCAACTAATGAATGACTTAAGAAACTGATTTCTTCATTCATTCAATTGTCCAGACCAAAGTTTTAATTTATTGTTATAATCATAGAGTTCAAACTCATTACCAATAGTTAATAGATTTATCATTAATTCTACAAGTATTTAGTCATACTCAATATCCATTCAACTAGCGCCTTAGGGCATTAGGTGTTCTGAATCAAAGTATAACAAATAACTTGTTAATTACTATGATAATCTCAAGTCAAAGGAAAAGTTTACACCATGTTCTTCATGATAATATCCTATTGACAGTTTAATGGTAATATAAATCATTAAGAATTCTCAGTTGAATCAGTTCAATGATCATATCTCTATATGCACATCATCTATATATGTGAATTACTAAATGAGATCTATCAATCTCTATTCAATAAAGACAATCACACATATATTGATCTATTCAGATTACTAATGTTCTATTCTCAATAATCCTACGATTAAGAACACTTTAGATTAAATTATAAATAAAAACTCGCATCTCATTATCATGATCTCTATCATGATAATAAGTGTTTAAATTTAATCAATGACCTTATCATATTAATTAAACAATTAAATAATAAATATGACAAAATAAACTGAATATCATGTTATTTATCAAAAATAAAATAATTATAATATGTTCCAAAACATTATACAATAGATTAAATTTAAGGCATGTCAATTTTTCTTAACAGGAACAAAAATGCAGAAGGAATAGAATAGGTAAGAAAGATGAGAAAGAAAATTACAAAATCAAAAAACTTCTGATACCATATTACAATTATAGAATGAAGAGAAATGAATTCACGTATTATCATTGATCTGAATGTGGTATATATACCACTCATTTACATGAAAAGAAAATAACTAATATATCTCTAACTATCAAACTGTTATACAGTCAGTTATAACTAACTAACATTTGTTATAACTAACTAACTAACATTTATAATTTACATTATGTAATAGAACAAGATATTCTCGATCCTGCAGGCAGTTCAGATCATTAAGAATTATGGGGTTGCACTTGGCAGCACATGGCAAGACATGTCTACTAAGTGACATGGTCCGCATGATGCCGATTTTGGAAGGCGTGAGTTCAAGACGTGGTAAGCTTTGTACTAGTACTAGGCTCCGAGAGATATTAATTTGAATAAAATTTGATTTCAACTCTTCTTTTTAATTATTTTAATTATTTTTTTATTTATTTATTAATTTAATTAAGTGAAATTAAAAATAATAAATAAAAAATAATTAAAAGAATTGAAAGAAAAGATTAAAAAAAAAAATGAAGTCAAATTTTGTTCTATTAGTTTGTCATAGTTTGCAACCAACTGCAGTTTTGTAATTAATACTAGTTGGTCATGTGTACTTGGATCATTTGGGCTTGACTTCAGATTTTAATCTTGATTTACTAACAATGTAAAAAAAATTATAATATGAGTGAATTACATCGTATCATCCATTTATGAAGTTCCTAAAGTTTTTTAGAAAAAAAAAATAGTTATAATAATATGATACTATCATTTTTTTAATAATAATGTAAAAGATTTTACACAGACACACGATAAAATTTAAACTCTAGAGCTAATGATTGTCCAAATATGTGATCAAATTATATTACAAAATTTGATTTATTTATATTTCGACATGCACTCGTAATTCTTTCCAGATCTGAATTTATTTTGCAAACCAAACAACCAGGCGCCCTCATTACATAGCTAATTCACTAATTCAGTTACATAGTTTACTACTTCAGTTGCATAAAGGATTGTTGAAATTACTTCCTGAAACTCTTGAGAAACTACGTAGGTTAACTAGTTCTGTTTCACGATTCCATTCTTAAGAAACTGGACAAATGCTGCCATGTAATCCTGGTGCAGCTTCAAGTCTCCTACAACTTGAGCAGCTTCTCTTGTTTTATTTCTGAGCTTCTCTCCTTCCTCCAATGCCATTGCTTGTCTGAGGGATTTGGCTATGTCATCTCTACTGAACGACCCATCTTCATCTTTTTTCACTTCGATGGCCAGACCCTTATCCACCAAAAACCTTGCATTAAGAGGTTGATCAATAATAAAGGGTAATACAACAAGGCTGTGGCCAAACTGCAGAGTTTCAATTACGGAGCCCCAGCCAGAGTGAAATAAAGACCCCCCAATAGATGGATGTGCCAATATTGTAAGAATAACAATACATGAAAGGCACATTTTATATGAAATTAGAATACCGATTTAATTACTTACTTGTTGAAGACATGATTAGATGAACAGGGAATTGCCCTTGCGTTGCACGTATCCTCGGAACAAGAAGTCAAGCCTTCCTTTGCCTGATCACACGCTCCAAATTCTAGGTTTTCAATGAGACAAACCTAAAGAGCAATCCAAAGACGTGACGGCAAAGGGAACCTAACCATGCTATTTATTAACCCTAGGCACCTCCCATTATGGGCCTAGTGGTTTGGCCCACACTGTCTCCCACACACATCAATATTAAGTGTCCAAAGTCCATTAGTAATTAATTACGTTATTAGTGGGCTTAAGTATCATAGAATGGATCATAATATTAGCTCGTTTTTAGCAAAACAAAATGTCACAATTGATTGCAGCCCACTAGAATTTATAGGAAAATTCTAACATTCTCCCACTTGGGCAAAATTAATTATGTATTTTCAATTTTGAAAAAATAATTTGAAAACGACTCTCGAGCTAATAGCATATTGTGGCCACAACACATATGATCCCAAGATACAACACCTAATTAAAACTCCATCCAACAAAAGTCATGTAACACCGAATCATGGCGGTAATTGCATCCCTTATTGATGCAACACCTTCCATGGTTACAAATATCACCGACTCTGTCGACTAGTCATGAATGTGGAGTGTGGCAAGAAAATGACGTGCCAACGTGATTAAATAGCCATACCATCATTTTCTTTGTCAGTCCTGAATTTCTCTCAAATGCATAGAAGCCAGAGAAATTACATGGTTTATCACTAAACCATCATGCCTTAGCTCCAAATCGGTATCAACTATGGGCACAATAGTCCTAACGACACCGAGCTTTAATAATTTCACATTTGATATACACATAAAAAAAATGTTATAATAAAATTCATCTTATCATTTATTTCATCAAATCAAATGTAAAATGTTATCAATACATTATTTCCTAAAATTCAAAATAAGAATCCAACAACATAAAAGAGGAAATAACATAAAACTAAAGCTCCCACTAACCAAACACATGAAAAGAACTCACAATGCCCATGTTCTCAACATGTCTTTTGAAAACAACGGGCCTGAGTCCCTTGGTTAAGGGATCAGCCAACATGGAATCTGTGTCAATATGCTCTACCACTATAGAACCATCTTTCACAAGATCTCTAACAGTCAGGTACTTCAGCTCCAAGTGCTTAGATCCATTAGAAGTCCTATTGTTCTTTGTATAGAATACTGCAGCACTATTATCACAGAAAATCCTCAGTGGCCTAGCAATGGAGTCCACAATGCGAAGTCCCCTCACAAGATTCCTCAACCAAACGGCATGAGTAGCAGCAGCAAAACAAGCAATGAACTCTGCTTGCATAGTAGAGGAGGCAACAATAGTTTGTTTCTTACTCTTCCAGGATATCGCACCCCCAGCCATCATAAAGATGTACCCAGAAGTCGATTTCCTATCATCAGGGCACCCACCAAGATCTGAATCTGTGTACCCCACGATCTCCAAGTTGTCGACTCTCCTGTATACAAGCATATACTCTTTAGTCCTCTGCAAATACCTCATCACCTTCTTAGCAGCTATCCAGTGATCATTCCCAGGGTTTGACTGGTATCTACTAAGAACGCCAACTATGAAAGCGATGTCAGGTCTAGTGCATACTTGAGCATACATGAGGCTTCCCAAAGCACTCCCAAAAGGCCTATCGTTCATTTCTGCTCGCTCAATCTTGTTCTTAGGACATTGATCCTTGTTAAATCTGTCACCTTTGACGATCGGAACATCTCCAGGTTTACAGTTCTGCATATTGAATCTCTCTAAGACTCTATCGATGTAGGCCTTTTGAGATAACCCGAGTGTATGATGTGATCTATCTCTGTGAATCTCAATCCCCAACACAAAAGAAGCCTCACCAAGGTCTTTCATGTCAAAAGATCTAGTCAACATCTGTTTTTTCTCACGCAGCATGCCAAGGTCATTAGAAGCTAATAATATATCATCCACGTATAGCACAAGAAAGATAAATTTGCTCCCACTGACCTTAAGATATATACACTAATCAACCTTATTCTCCTCAAACCCCATAGAAGTCACCACCTTATCAATACCACTGCCTGGAAGCTTGTTTTAAGCCATAAATTGACCTCTTCAGTTCTACACCAGGTCCTTATTACCACCAATATGGAAACCCTCAGGTTGCTGCATGTATACTGTCTCACTCAAATCACCATTCAGAAAAGCAGTCTTCACATCCATTTGGTGCAACTCCAAATCAAAGTGAGCTACGAGAGCCATTATGATCCTAAAGGAATCCTTTGTTGATACGGGTGAAAATGTCTCAGTAAAGTCAATGCCTTCCTTCTGCGTGAAACCCTTTGCCACTAGTCTGGCCTTAAATCTCTCAATGTTACCCTTTGAATCTTTCTTTGTTTTGAAAACCCATTTACAACCAATTGCCTTACAATTCTCAGGCAACTCAACAAGCTCCCATACATCATTAACTGACATAGACTGCATCTCTTCATTCATTGCATGCTTCCACATTTCGGATTGTGGACTAGACACAGCTTTTTGATAGCTCTTCGGATCAACAATATCCCCAATGTCATATGCATCCTCACCGAGATAGACCATAAACTCATCACCTATAGCTGGTCGCCTCTGTCTAGTTGACCTTTTCAAAGGAATCTCTGCCACTGGCTCAATGGGTTGTGGAATCTCAACCACAAGAGGAGGATCAAGCATATCATCAACTTGAGAACCAGCTATATCCTCAGTCCGAACCTCAGTCTCAATTGGAACAACCGGGACCCTAGTCTCAATAAACGAAACAGGGTTACCAGGAACAGGTAGTGGCAAGGAAATAGTCTTAGGCAAAAGAACATCGGTCTCATTCGGTTGAACAACGGATCTGCTACATCAAGCTCCAGAAATTTAGCATTCATAGACTCCACAATTCTACTCCCCTTACCGGGACAGAAGAACCTGTATCCTTTAGCGCGATCCGGATATCCAATGAAAAAGCAACGACTTGTCTTGGGATCCGTCTTTTTCTGCAAGGGATCATAAATTTTGACCTCAGCTGGGCAACCCCAGACTCGAAGATGGTTCAGGCTAGGTTTTCTTCCTGTCCAGAGTTCAAAAGGAGTTTTGGGAACGGATTTACTGGGAACTCTGTTAAGAATATAAAGGGCTGTTTTCAAGGCTTCTCCCCACAAATATTCTGGCAAGTTACAACTACTCATCATGCTTCTCATCATATCTTTAAGTGTCCTGTTACGCCTTTCGACTACACCATTTTGTTCAGGACTCCCAGGCATGGTGTATTGTGGAACTATTCCACAATCCTGCAAGTATAAAGCAAATGGTCCCATATGTTGCCCTGCGACACCATATTTACCATAATACTCT
Source organism: Ormosia emarginata (assembly GCA_029884605.1). NCBI lineage: Eukaryota > Viridiplantae > Streptophyta > Magnoliopsida > Fabales > Fabaceae > Ormosia > Ormosia emarginata. The sequence continues at coordinate 802,970 of JAQQTP010000057.1, read as the reverse complement.
CCACCACGGTCAGATCTTACAATCTTGATCATTTTTCCCAATTGCTTTTCCACTTCAGTTTTAAAAATTTTAAATTTCTCAAGTGCTTCAGATTTTTCTTTAATCAAATAAAGATAGCCATATCGGGAAAAATCATCAATGAATGTAATGAAAAATCTGTTACCACAAATTGTAGAAGTCAGGGGCCCACTAATGTCTGTATGAATGATCTCTAAGAGATCTGAGCTTCTAGTTGCACCTACCTTTTTGGTCTTAGTAACCTTTCCCCTAATGCAATCCACACAAGTATCCAAAACATCAAAATTCAAGGAAGGTAAAATATTTGCCTTTGTCAACCTTTCAACCCTTTCTCTAGAAATATGACCTAAGCGCTTGTGCCACAACATAAAGGATTTTTCCTCAACTTTAGACCTTTTAGCAACAGAATTTTCAACAACTAAAGATGAAGAAATATTATCAGAAGCCAGAGATAATTTATATAAACTATCCACTAAAGATCCATAACCAATAATTTGGGAGTTCAACATCAGATTTATTTTCCTATCACTAAAAGTAAAACTGAAACCAAGTCTGTCTAAACAAGAAACAGAAATCAAATTTCTCCTAAAAGAAGGTACATAAAAAGTGTCCTTCAAAATTAATTCAAATCCAGAACCTAAAACTAGGCTGAGATCTCCCACTTTCTCTACAAAGACTTCAAGATCATTTCCTACCCTTAGCTTGCTTTCCCTCGAACTTGGCTCCCTCAGATTTCTGAATCCCTGTAAAGACACAGTAATATGGGTTGTAGAACCACTATCAAGCCACCAAGAATCTATAGGAACATCAACTAGATTAGACTCAAGACAGACAAAAGCTAAGTTATTACCTCCTGATTTCTGCTTGTTCTCTAACCAAGCCTTGAACTTACCACAATCAGTTTTCTTATGCCCCTTCTCCTTACACCAGAAGCACCAAATACTCTTCTTAAAGATAGCTGGCTGAGGACCTCCCACATTGTGGTGCTGACTCTTACCCGGTTTCCCTGAACCTCGATATTTATGAGGAGCATTAGATGTACTTTTTGTATATTTTCAATTTCCCTTGCCAGAAGTGGGTTTGCCATGGACAGATAATAAGGCTATGTCACTCTTTTCTTTCTTGAGTTTCTCTTCTTCAGCAACACATTTGGTAATAAGGTCATTCACAGTCCATTTCTCACCAATAGTATTGTGGGCAGTTTTAATTTGTGTGAAATCAGCAGGTAGGCAGTTTAGGGCATGTTCAACAATGAATTTTTCATTAAGGTCAATTTGGTGGGTTTTCAGTTTGGTTTGGATGTGAACCATCTTCATAATGAATTCCCTTACGCCCCCAATGTTGTCATATCTCATGTCCGTTAACTGTTTCATTAGACATCCAGACTCAGCGTTGTCAGATACTTGGTACCTCTCTCCTAGAGCGGTGAGGAACCCCTTAGCTGTCCCTTTCTCTGGAAGACCACTCAAAAGATGTTCAGAGACGGTCCTCTTGATAGCAATCAGACTCAACCTGTCAGACCTCTCCCACTTAGCCAAAAGTTCCTTCTGTTCAGGCGTGCTATCCGCATTGATCACAGGCTTCTCTTCGCGCAAAGCTAAATCAAGATCAGCAATTCCTAAAGAGAATTCCAAATCTTGCTTCCATTTGCCATAGTTTGATCCAGTAAGGATTTCAATGGAAGCAGAACAGTTGTTCACAGAAAAGTTCACTGTTAAGTCAAAACAGGAATGCATTAGAACATATTACAAGGCAAGATATAGCTCAAAATGCAAACAAGCTATCACAGTGAGGCCAATATCATAGCACATTCTCCTTTGGGCAGAATGCACAAACCAAGGTCACAACCTAGGCCAAAACCTCAAATGGGTTAATCCATGAGTATACACTGGGTTCATAAAGTTGTCTCCTTTGGGCAGACAAGTCCTTTTAGCCCAATATATTCTCCAATAACTCCATCCCAAATCAACTTTCAATCACTACACACAATAACCTCCTTTGGGCAGGTAATTGCATGCAATGGCCAAAAGCATTCCTCAAAATACAAAGAGACTTTCATGAACTGATACAAGTGGTTCCACTTTGGCAGTAACGACTCATAGCAATCCATAAAAACTCTTGCACAGAATCATCATATTCTCTTGCTCGAATCATGTATCAAAGATTCCCAACATATTTTGTACTCAAACAGGTTTGTTGAAGAATTATTAAAGCATGTTAATTTCACGATCCAACTTAAAATATATATATATATATATATATATATATATATATATATATATATATATATATATATATAAACAATAAACTTAAAGCAATGGAAAAGAAGAAAAATAAAATAAAATAAAATAAATAATAGCAATCTTGAATAGTTGAAAACGCACATTCAAAACATCAACGTGTCTTTATATATAATTTAGCGCAACATAAGCATAATAGTGCTATCTGGTCCAGTGGTTATGTGTTTGCACATTCTATTCATGTGTACTTGTGTTCAAGTCCCAATAATCCCAATTTTATCTCTCATTTTTTAAAAAAATCACAGAACAGACAAACAAAATTCCCAAACCCAATGATTATCAATTAAAGCCACACACACACAAAATTCCCAAACCCAATGATTATCAATTAAAGCCACACACACACAGCAAGGCCACAACAAAGATAATCAACAAAAATAGTAATTACACAAAAAATAGTAATTACAGAACATCCAGTAGCAAATTGGAGAGAAAAAAAAATATTATGTTCATATTTGTATCCATTCAATTAAAATCAAACACATGATAATTAACAATCAGGTCCTAAATCATATAAAACTTGGCTCTGATACCAAATGTAAAAATAACAATATATGAAAGGCACATTTTATATGAAATTAGAACACCGATTTAATTACTTACTTGTTGAAGACATGATTGGATGAACAGGGAATTGTCCTTGCGTTGCACGTATCCTCGGAACAAGAAGCCAAGCCTTCCTTTGCCTGATCACACGCTCCAAATTCTAGGTTTTCAATGGGGCAAACCTAAAGAGCAATCCAAAGACGTGACGCCAAAGGAGACCTAGCCACGTTATTTATTAACCCTAGGCACCTCCCATTATGGGCCTAGTGGTTTGGCCCACACTGTCTCCCACACACATCAATATTAAGTGTCCAAAGTCCATTAGTAATTAATCACGTTATTAGTGGGCTTAAGTATCATAGAATGGATCATAATATTAGTTCGTTTTTAGCAAAACAAAATGTCACAATTGATTGCAGCCCACTAAAATTTATAGGAAAATTCTAACAAATATTTCTTGTTGTGGTGCCCATCCCATACAAACAATTCCTCTCTTTGATGTCCTTTCACCAAAACCAACAGGTAGAGAATCATGATCATTAATTGCCCAACTGGGTTTTCTCAGTGCCCATAAGAATGGCAATTCAGACACCTCCAGTCCATAAGCTATCTCAAAAACTTGATCTTTGCTCAGTTTACACTCACTGCCAAACCCCACAAAGACTACTGACTTGGGTGCTTGCTTATCAAGCCACTCAAATATCTTACCCCAAGACCCATCAGCAATTTCTTTCTCTGGCATTTCTGTAGGCAGCAAACCTATGGGAATCACTGGCTTCCCAATTAGTTTCTGGTATAAATTCAAGTACTCACCTTCAATCTCATAGCAACTACGAATAGCCACTACTTGGGAGGCATCCACTAACTTTGCAGTTCTCGAACTATCAGTTATCCCAGAAGCATTTTCCATATAAAATCCAGCATGAACACCAATCGCATTGTGCATTTGATAAGCCACTGACGACGGAAATGTCACCCATTCTGGTACTATACTGTTAGATTTTCGGGGAGTTGGCGGCGTGCCTTCCCTTCACCATAGCCACCAAGGTTATCTGGTGCTCCAAAGAATGCTGCTGTTGCAGCAGAAAACACACTAAAATACGTTAGTTTTACTTGAAATTCTCGGGCAATCTCTACTACCCAGTATGAATGAAAATCATTAATTATCCAATCAGGTTTCCGATTCGCCACTAATTGCTTCACTGGATGTTGCAGTTGATCACATGCAACTTTTAAGTATTGAATTTTTTCAAATGGAATGTCCACAGTGGCCTCAGCACCTTCTGGCAAGAGCTCTTTGTCAAACGATGGTAATGGAAGTTCCACCAAATCTAACAAATGAGCTAAATTTGAAGGAATTTTAGGAAGCCTTTGAATGTTTTTGGGAGTCGATATGAATGAGACACGAACACCAGCTTTGGCTAAGGCTATGGATAGCTGGAAAAATGGCATCAAGTGGCCAAAGGCAGACCATGGAAGCATCATTACATGAATTGCATTCCCAGCCATTTTCCTCTTTTTCTGGTGCAGGATCTTCCGCTCTCTGCATAGGCAAGCCACTTTGCTTCGGTATTAATAAGAAAATGATCTTCCTAGACTCCGTTTTAAGGGTATAGGTAAAAATGATGCAAGTATTGTTTAAAAGTATCAAATTTAGTGAATGAAAGTAATAAAAAATATATATATATAATAAATAATATTAGATAAAATATAAATATATATATATATATATATTATTTAATATAAGATTAGTGGAGTTGGTATTAACAACACGTAGAACACACAAATCTAAACATTTATAAATGGGTTTTTGCTACTATAAAATTCTTGTTTAAACTTTAAATATTCAAGTTAGATGTATTAAGTTAATTATTATTTAATATTTTTATTAATTTTTATATTTTTAATTTTATGGTACAAAAATTTATAAAAATATACAATATTAATTAATCTAATATATTTAATTAAATATTTTAAATTTATACTAAAATCTCTCTTTGCTAATAAATTCCTTAATCAAAGATAAAAAAAGTTTTAGAAGAAAAGAGTAATTTTTATTTAAATATTTTTATTTGTAATTTCTTATCAAGTGTTTTTAAAACACTTATTAATAATTTTTTTTTATAAATTATTGAAGAAAATTCTTTAAAAAATGATAAAGTATTGTGAATGCATGTGTCTCGAAACATGTCAAATGATTTTTGATGATAACAAAGTCAAAGATGAAGACCAAAGAGCAAATGAGAAAGCCAAGTATCAAAGGAAGAAATCAAGAGGCTTAGATATAGGCATAAGTACATCAATGTTAAATGCTCCAAAGATATCTCAAATGGTTTTTCAAAAATGTTTTTAATCAATATGGGTTTCAAAGATAAATTCCTAAAAAGAGAACCTATTTTATCCTGGATCATGCCAAACAATGCTACATTTTGTTTAATCCATGTTATCTAAAGCTTAGGAATGATATAAAATAGTTTTAAGGCTTGAAAAATGAGTTTAAGGTATAGTGTAATCGATTACCAGAGTTTAGTAATCGATTACAAGCTAAACAGAAGCCTTGTAATCGATTACATCAATATTGTAATCGATTACAAAAAATCGAGAAAACGTAATCGATTACACCAAGTCATGTAATCGATTACCATGTTCCCGAAAGCCAAGAACACGACCAAAGGGGCATGTAATCGATTACATCAATATTGTAATCGATTACGTAAAGTCGAGAACGTGTAATCGATTACACCAAGTCATGTAATCGATTACCATGTTCCCGAAAGCCAAGAACACACGACCAAAGGGCCATGTAATCGATTACATCAATATTGTAATCGATTACCATGAAGTCAGAGAGCGTGTAATCGATTACACCAAGTCATGTAATCGATTACCACAAGCCCAGAAAGCCAAGAACACGTTGTATTTTCCATGTAATCGATTACCAAAGGCTTGTAATCGATTACAAAGGTTCTGACATGCCCAACGGCTATATTGAATGCATTTAATGCTTGGCTTTAACCACCCCCAACGACTCTTTTAATGAATGGGCTTTAAATACAATGGCTGGGGCATCATTAAGGGTTGTTCTTGAACCTAAAAACATCATAGCAACACATCATACGAGAATCAAACTCTGAAATCTTTCTTGCTCTGTTTTTGTCCAATCTTTGAGATATCTTTGTGAGCATTATTAGAACTTCAATTTGTATCATCTACTCTAGTGAGAGCTTCTCAAATTCAATCTAAATTGCTATATAAGATAGAGGGTGAGGCATCCCTCAATTTGTAAAGGGTGAGGCATCCCTTTGTTTGAAGAGACTCAAGCTCAAGGGTGAGGCATCCCAAGGAGTTGAGGGCTCAAGTTTGTAAAGGTATTCAAGCACCTATTGAAGCTTGAGGATATAGTGGAAAATCTCAAGTTGTTGCTTGGGGACTGGACGTAAATCACAAGTGGATTGGTGATCGAACCAGGATAAACGATTGAGTTTGTTTTCTCTAAACCCTTCTCTTTATACTTGTGCATTGCTTATACTCTTACTTGATTACTTCTCTCTTGGTTGGTTATTAAGCAATATACATTGTTCTTATCAATTCATTCATTTCAATTAGTCAATAGCTTCAACGAAAATCAATAATCAAGTGTTTTGCGAAAGAATTGCGAACTTGTTTTACAAACTCAATTCAGCCCCCCTCTTGAGTATTGAAGCCACTTGGTAACAAGTGGTATCAGAGCTAGACTCTTGTATAAAGAGCTTAGCCGCTTCAAGAGTAAAGATGGCTTCAAATGGTTTTTTTAATGAAAGTTCTTCTATAAATAGGCCTCCCTTTTTCAATGGGGACTTATGCATATATGGAAAGAAAGAATGAAGATTTTTATTGAAGCTATTGATATTGATGTGTGGGATGCTGTTGAAAATGGTCCTTTTATCCCCACACGTCTAGTTGATGGTGTTAGAACAAATACACCAAGAAATGAATGGACCGATGATGACAAGAAAAAGGTTCAATACAACTTGAGAGCCAAGAATATCATTACTACCTCTTTAGGATATGATGAGTTCTTTAGGGTGTCAAATTGTAAGACCGCTCAAGAAATGTGGGATACATTGCAAGTAACTCATGAAGGTACAAGTGAGGTAAAAAGATCTAGGATTAACACACTCACTCACGAATATGAATTGTTTAGAATGAACCAAGGGGAAAGCATTCAAGAAATGCAAAAACGTTTTACTCATATAATTAATCATCTTGCTTCATTGGGAAAAACTTTTGCCAATGAAGATCTTATTAACAAAGTTTTGAGATGTTTGAGCAGAAATTGACAACCCAAGGTGACGGCAATATCGGAATCAAGGAATCTTGCCGCAATGACTTTGGCCACCTCTTTGAAAGCTTCAAGAGCATGAGTTGGAACTAAACCGATTAAGTCAAAATGAGGAGCAAGATAAGAAGAAAAAGGGAATTGCACTCAAAGCCACCTCTTCCATACTTGAAGATGATGATGAAGATGGTGAAGAGGATGCTGAAAATATTGAACTAAGTGAGGAGAATCTTAGTCTCCTTGTGAGAAAATTCAGAAGATTCCTAAAGAAAAAGGGACTTCAAAGAAGACCACTCTTTCCTCAAAAGAAAGCATATCACAAAGGAGAAGGATCCTCTACTCCTCCAAAATGCTACGAATGTGGAAAACCGGGACATATGAAAATGGAGTGTCCTACATATCTCAAGAAAATGGAGAAGTTTGAGAAAAGACCCTCCAAGGAAAAGAAAGGAAGAAGAGCATACATAGCTTGGGAGGACAATGACTTAAGTTCTTCCGAAGATTCCGAAGATGAAGAAGCCCATCTTTGCCTCATGGCTCAAGGAGAAGAAAATGGAGAAAGCGACACTGAGGTAACCTCTTCTAACCTAGAACCTCCACCTACTTATGATGAATTGCAAGATGCCTTTCAAGAATTGCATGATGAATCTTTGAGACTCACTAAAATGATTTTGTCTTCAAATAAAACAATCTCCCTATTGACAAACAAGGTTTCTACTTTACCTAAGGAGATAAATGAACTTAAAATTGAAAATGAGACCTTAGGACTCATAGATGCTAATTCATCATGCATGACTTGTTCCTCACATGATAATGCATCCATATCATTACCTTGTTTATCATGTAAAGCTTTTGAAAAAAAAATTGAGGACTTGAAAAACACTCTTGCAAAATTTACTATGGGAAGAGATAATTTGAACATGCTACTAAGCAAACAAAGGTGTGTTTTTCAAAAAGCCGGATTGGGATACAATCCAAATAATCATCAAAAATCCTACAATAATTTCTTTGTTCCATCTAAAACTTCAAGTACCCCCTTTATCAAATGTTTTCATTGTGGTAGGAAAGGGCATAGTGCATCCACTTGCAATGTTAGAAAGAATGTAAATACTAAAGTTGGAATAAAAAGGGTTTGGGTTCCTAAAGGCACCATGCCTAACTCTAACACACAAGGACCCAAGACAATTTGGGTACCAAAAGTTAAAACTTGAATGTGTGTTGTAGGTGTGCTTGAAGACCAAGAGCTCAAATTGGTATCTTGATAGTGGTTGCTCCAAGCACATGACCGATGATGGGTCCAAGTTCTCCTCCCTTACTCTCAAGAAACATGGTCATGTCACATATGGTGATAACAACAAAGGGAAGATTCTTGGAATTGGCAAAGTTGGTAAGATTCCTTCATCATCTATTGATAATGTTTTGCTTGTTGAAGGACTTAAACATAATTTGCTTAGTATTAGTCAATTATGTGATAAAGGCAATAGAGTTATATTTGATTTAAATTGTTGCATAATTGAGAGTAAGGATGATAAACATGTTAGGTTTGTTGGTCATAGGGTCAATAACATATATATGATTAGCCTTGATGACATTTCCTCAAATGATGTTAATTGCTTTATGACTAGAGAAAATGATTCATGGTTATGACATAGAAGAATTGCTCACATTCACATAGATCACTTAAACAAATTAGTTTCTAAAGAACTAGTAATTAGTCTTTCAAAGCTCAAATTTGAAAAAGACAAACTTTGTGATGCATGTCAAAAGGGAAAACAAGTAAAGGTCTCTTTTAAAGCTAAAAATGTGGTTTCAACTTCTAGACCTCTACAACTTTTGCACATGGATCTTTTTGGTCCCTCTAGAACTATGAGCTTTGGTGGGAACTACTATGCCTTAGTGATTGTGGACGATTTTTCTAGGTTTACATGGACATTATTTTTATCTCACAAAAATGATGCTTTTCAATCATTCAAAAAGCTTGCTAAAGTTATCCAAAACGAAAAAGGTTTTTGTATTGCATCCATAAGAAGTGATCATGGTGGTGAATTTGAAAACCATGAATTTGAAACATTTTGTGATGAACATGGCATTGAGCATAACTTTTCAGCCCCTAGAACACCACAACAAAATGGTGTTGTAGAAAGAAAAAATCGATCTTTAGAAGAAATGGCAAGAACTATGCTCAATGAGGCCAACCTTCCTAAGTATTTTTGGGCGGATGCGGTTAACACCGCTTGTTATGTTATGAATAGGGCTCTAATAAGGCCAATTTTAAAGAAAACCCCCTATGAATTATACAAAGGAAGGAAACCAAATGTCTCACATTTTCATGTTTTTGGATGTAAATGTTTTGTTCTAAATAATGGAAAGGATAACTTGGGGAAGTTTGATGCAAAATCTGATGAGGGAATCTTTCTTGGTTATTCTATACATAGTAAGGCCTTTAGGGTTTATAACAAACGAACAATGACCATAGAAGAGTCCATACATATTGCATTTGATGAAACTAACTCAAATGAGCCAAGAAAGGAGCTTGTTGATGATGTTGCAGAAAACCTTGCAAGAATTCACCTTGGAAATCAAGAAGAAGAAGTCAAGAAGCAAGAAGAAAGCCCATATGATTCCCCAAGACAAGAGGACTCTCAAATCATGGATCTTCCCAAGGAATGGAAAACATCAAGATATCATCCTCTTGACAAAGTGATAGGTGATGTATCAAAAGGGGTAATCACTCGTAACTCTCTTAGAGATGCATGTAATCATATGGCTTTTGTTTCTCAAGTTGAACCTAAAAACATAAATGAGGCCATTAATGATGAACATTGGATCTTGGCCATGCAAGATGAATTAAATCAATTTGAAAGGAATCAAGTTTGGGAATTAGTCCCAAGGCCCAATGATCATCCAATAATTGGCACCAAATGGGTTTTTAGGAACAAACTTGATGAAACGAGCTTAATAATAAGAAACAAGGCTAGGCTTGTAGCTAAGGGTTATAATCAAGAAGAAGGTATAGATTATGAAGAAACGTATGCTCCCGTAGCTAGACTAGAAGCCATTAGAATGTTACTTGCATATGCTTGCATCATGGATTTCAAACTCTTTCAAATGGATGTCAAAAGTGCCTTTTTAAATGGTTTCATACAAGAAGAAGTATATGTTGATCAACCTCTCGGTTTTGAAAACTTTGAGTTGCCCAACCACGTTTTTAAACTTAAAAAGGCCTTGTATGGCTTAAAACAAGCTCCTAGAGCTTGGTATGAAAGGTTGAGCAAGTTTCTTTTGGAAAATGATTTCTCTAGGGGAAAGGTTGACACAACTCTTTTCATTAAACATAAAAAGCATGACATTTTACTTGTTCAAATATATGTTGATGATATTATATTTGGTGCTACTAATGACTCTCTTTGTAAAGAATTTGTCAATATCATGCAAAGTGAGTTTGAGATGTCCATGATGGGTGAGCTCAACTTCTTCCTTGGACTTCAAATCAAGCAAACAAGAAATGAGACTTTCATAAGTCAATCAAAATATTGCAAGGAGTTGCTCAAGAAGTTTGGAATGGAAGGAGCAAAGCAAATGGCTACACCAATGGGAACTTCCTGTTACTTGGACAAGGATGAAGGAGGTAAATCGGTAGAAATCACTAAGTATAGAGGTATAATTGGCTCACTCCTTTATCTTACCGCAAGTAGACCGGATATCATGTTTAGTGTATGCATGTGTGCTAGATTTCAAGCAAATCCTAAAGAATCACACCTAAGTGCTGTAAAACGTATTATGAAATATCTAATAGGCACTTCACAAATGGGATTATGATACCCTAAGGGTGCTTCATGTTGTTTGGTTGGTTATTCCGATTCTGATTTTGCTGGGTGCAAAATGGATAGGAAGAGTACTAGTGGGACATGCCACTTGCTTGAAAGCTCACTAGTTTCTTGGCATAGCAAGAAGCAAAATAGTATGGCATTGTCAACAAATTGAAGTCGAATATGTTGTACGGTGGGAGTTGTTGTGCTCAAATCCTTTGGATGAAGCAACAACTTCTAGACTATGGTCTTGAGTGGATCACATCCCCATAAGATGTGATAACACTAGTGCAATCAATCTATCTAAGAATCCCATTTTACACTCAAGAACAAAGCACATTGAAATAAGGCATCATTTCATAAGAGATCATGTTCAAAAGGGTGATTGCATGCTTGAATTTGTGGAAATCACTAAGCAACTAGCAGACATTTTCACTAAACCTTTAGCAAAAGAAGCCTTCTATTATATAAGAAATGAACTTGGCATATTAGATCAATCATGTATAAGCTAAATTGCTGCATAATCCATCATTTTGCTGCATAAAGAAACTTTTTCTGCATAATCAAGCCCTTTTCTACATAATCATGGTTATTTGTTGCATAAATATTGCTTTTCAATTCCATACTGACTTGAGCGTCGGAGATTTCCCCTAAGTTGTTTTGCAGGTGCTTCCTCATGTCAAAGATCTCCAAGAAATGCAAAAACTGACCAATCCATCCAAAATGGGGTAATTCTTGGTAAAAGTAACAATCTTGTATGATTAATTGTTTAAATCAAAATCTATGTGAATTGCATGCCTAAATGATGTTTGAAATTGATTTAGCATGCTTATGAATCAACTTGATTGTCTTAAAATTGATCCTCAGCTGATTGAAACGCAAAAGCTGAGTTTTGGTAGTTTGGTAATCGATTACAAGACCCTTGTAATCGATTACAAAGGTTCTGTCAGACCAGTAATCGATTACACACAACTGGTAATCGATTACATCATTTCCAGAACTCAGGTAATCGATTACACATATACTGTAATCGATTACACATATACTGTAATCGATTACAAGGATCCCAGAAGACTGGTAATCGATTACACTGAAATTGTAATCGATTACAGGGGCAAACAGAAAGCATGTAATCGATTACACAACCCATGTAATCGATTACAGAGGGGTTTAAAAGGCTTCTAACGCGCGAAAGGTCACTCATTCTAAACATTTCACCTTCTCTTCTCCTCTGCTCTCACGAAGCTCTCCACTCTCAAATCTCTCCTTCTCATTCATTTATCCACCAAATCTCCCAAAATCTCCTCCCTCTCACTCGAAATCACTCCCCCACCATAACCCAACCATCAAATCACCTCCAAATCAACCACATTTCCACCCACACCTTCACCCACACTCTCACGTTCTTCTCCCCTTCGTCCTCCACGAGCCACAACCCTCCAAACACCACTCACACTCTTCCATTCATCCATGGCTGAACCAAGCCAACGCACTAAACGTGCAAGGACGGGGACCACCGTTGGTGAGTCCTCCAAAGTGCTCCCCACGCAACATTTCGGGCCGGACCTCACCGTACATTTCTCCACCACCAAGAAGGCGGAGCTCTTCGGAAGAACTTCCGGCTAAGGAAGCTCATCTCTCCGCGCTATCTTCCTCACTCCTTCGCACGAGTGAGCCTCTCTGCAGTGCTTCCACCGCTTGAGAGGCTAGGATTGCTTGGATTTTTAAGCATTCGAGAAAGCCATCTATCCCAACCGGTACGAGTGTTCTACGCCAACCCGAGGTATGAAGACCATTGCTTGATCTCTCGAAGTGAAGAAAACTCGATTAAGATCACTCGGGAAGAATGGTGTAGGTTGACCAAGCTCACCTATCTTTGGGACCAGCTTCTATGGTAACGAAAATGCCCGGGGTGACGAGTTTGAGTACAAGAGCGCCTTGACATCCCCCGATTCGCTCGGGCTACGTGCTTCCCAGAACAACAAGAGGGTGATGGCAACTGGTCTGACTATGGAGAACAGGGTACTCCATTACTTGGTTGTTTGAGGCCTGATTCCCGAGGGAGGGAATTATTCCCAGATACTACGTGATGACGTGGTGGTCTTGTGGGCCATGACCACTGATAGGCCAATCAACTGGGCCAATTACATCATTCAGCACATGCTGGATGTAAAGAAAAAGAAAAACTCTGCCCTCCCCTACGCAATGTTGGTCACTGCCATCCTGGAGCACTGTCGCATCTCCCTGGCTGAGGAGTCCAAGGATACCAGCTCCAAGGGACCTCAATCTATTGGATTGCACACTCTGAAAAAGCTTCAGCTGTACAAGGTCGATGGGAGATGGCATTATCTGGCTCATGGGAGCTACGGGCACATCCCTTATGGTCCGGATGATGATGATGATGATGAGGACCAGCAGCCTGCACCAGCTCCACTGCTCCAACACATTGGAGCTTCTACTGCAAGAGATGCGAAGTTTGGCCACCACAGTGGATACCAGGCTGGACCGCATTGAGCAGAAGGTGGACCACCTCGAGCTTAGGATGGACTACTCCGATCAGGAGCTTGCTGCCATCCGGTCGCATTTGGAGGGCACCAGACATGCTGCACCATCCACCTTCTCTGCTCCTCCTGCTGCTCCACTATCATTTGCTGATCCCTCTGCCGCTCCAGCTGCTGTTCCTACTGAAAATGAGGAACTTCTTGGCTCCGAGGACGACCTTGACACCGGTGACGATGATGTTGACCTTGGAGATGTTGCTGCTGATGTAGAGAGCGATAGCGAGGCCACTGATAGTGATCATGGACCTCTGCCATGATAGTGTTTTTATTTGTTCTGTTATTCTGATGTACATGATTGAAACATTGTTTATAAAATCAGTTGGTTTATTGCTTATATAATTAATATGCTTGATTATAATATACATTTGGATATTGATTTACTTGGTTCCATTTAGATATGTTTGATTGATCTGTTGGTTTGATTGTCTCTGGACTGATTTGGACTGATTGCATTTCTACTATCTAAATTTTTTTGGGAAATCATGACAAACAGAGGTAATGCTGTCCAAATTTCCGCTTAAAAGTGTTTTTGATGATGCCAACGGGGGAGAGATTAGTGAATTGCATAAGTACGGGGGAGTTTAATTTAAAGCTTTCACATGATTACATCACTAACCCTATATTATGCATGCATTACGGGAGAGGATTGCGCTTAAATCTCTGATATACATATATATATGCAATTGTTTCTCTTTATTCCATTGATTCAGATTGTCATCATCAAAAAGGGGGAGAATGTGAATGCATGTGTCTCGAAACATGTCAAATGGTTTTTGATGATAACAAAGTCAAAGATGAAGACCAAAGAGCAAATGAGAAAGCCAAGTATCAAAGGAAGAAATCAAGAGGCTTAGATATAGGCATAAGTACATCAATGTTAAATGCTCCAAAGATATCTCAAATGGTTTTTCAAAAATGTTTTTAATCAATATGGGTTTCAAAGATAAATTCCTAAAAAGAGAACCTATTTTATCCTGAATCATGCCAAATAATGCTACATTTTGTTTAATCCATGTTATCTAAAGCTTAGGAATGATATAAAACAGTTTTAAGGCTTGAAAAATGAGTTTAAGGTATAGTGTAATCGATTACCAGAGTTTAGTAATCGATTACAAGCTAAACAGAAGCCTTGTAATCGATTACATCAATATTGTAATCGATTACGTAAAATCAGAGAACGTGTAATCGATTACACCAAGTCATGTAATCGATTACCATGTTCCCTAGAAAGCCAAGAACACGACCAAAAGGGGCATGTAATCGATTACATCAATATTGTAATCGATTACCAGAAAGTCAGAGAACGTGTAATCGATTACACCAAGTCATGTAATCGATTACCATGTTCCCAGAAAGCCAAGAACACGACCAAAAGGGCCATGTAATCGATTACATAAATATTGTAATCGATTACCATGAAGTCAGAGGGCGTGTAATCGATTACACCAAGTCATGTAATCGATTACCACAAGCCCAGAAAGCCAAGAACACGTTGTATTTTCCATGTAATCGATTACCAAAGGCTTGTAATCGATTACCAAGGTTCTGACATGCCCAACGGCTATATTGAATGCATTTAATGCTTGGCTTTAACCACCCCAACGGCTCTTTTAATGAATGGGCTTTAAATACAATGGCTGGGGCATCATTAAGGGTTGTTCTTGAACCTAAAAACATCATAGCAACACATCATACGAGAATCAAACTCTGAAATCTTTCTTGCTCTGTTTTTGTCCAATCTTTGAGATATCTTTGTGAGCATTATTAGAACTTCAATTTGTATCATCTACTCTAGTGAGAGCTTCTCAAATTCAATCTAAATTGTTGTATAAGATAGAGGGTGAGGCATCCTCAATTTGTAAAGGGTGAGGCATCCCTTTGTTTGAAGAGACTCAAACTCAAGGGTGAGGCATCCCAAGGAGTTGAGGGCTCAAGTTTGTAAAGGTATTCAAGCACCTATTGAAGCTTGAGGATATAGTGGAAAATCTCAAGTTGTTGCTTGGGACGGGACGTAGATCACAAGTGGATTGGTGATCGAACCAGGATAAACGATTGAGTTTGTTTTCTCTAAACCCTTCTCTTTATACTTGTGCATTGCTTATACTCTTACTTGATTACTTCTCTCTTGGTTGGTTATTAAGCAATATACATTGTTCTTATCAATTCATTCATTTCAATTAGTCAATAGCTTCAACGAAAATCAATAATCAAGTGTTTTGCGAAAGAATTGCGAACTTGTTTTACAAACTCAATTCACCCCCCCTCTTGAGTATTGAAGCCACTTGGTAACAAGTATGACACATTCTATTTAATTTTAAAATTTGATAACGATTCTATCTTGAATATACACCCACGTGAAAAATGCAACTAGTTTTTTTTTAAAAAAAAATAATAATTATAGGAGTCATTATTTATTTTATTTATACATAAAAAATTAAAAACTTTATATATTTTTTTAAAAAGAGTATGGAGTCACCATGAACTTTTATTCTTTTATAAATCATCATCGTAAACTTAAAATTTTCTTCATTAATTCATAAACTTTAATTAATGACACAATAAATCTCTCTATTAATTATATATTAAATCACTAACAAAAATGTTACGTTATATCATCCTACTCATCTAACTTCATTAAATTTGGATTGTTAATTTTTTTATTCATTAATATTTTATTTTTTAATTATATTTTACTCTTAACAAATTAAAAAAATATTTTAAAATAAAAAAATGAGAATAGAGTAAAATATAATTTGTTAAGAGTAAAATATAATTAAAAATGAGATTTTAATTAATAAAAAATAAACGGTTCAAATTTAATAAGTTTAGATGAATAAGATGATATCACGTAGTATCTCTGTTAATGATTTAACAAATAATTAATGAAAATATTTATTAAATCATTAATTAAAATTTAAAAATTAATTAATAAATATTTTAAATTTATAATAATAATTTATAAAAAATAAAAATTTAAGATGACTCTATACTATTTTTACGTTTAAAAATTACAAGTTCACATGATGCACAACAGCATTGGAAAACTATAAGTGAGAAGATAGAATCATTAATATGAATCACTTGTAAAGTAATTTATGAATAGGCTAATAGTTTTTTAGTCATTTATTTATTATTAAAATAAATTAATGATTAAAATTAAAAGATTAAATTTTTACATATTTTATCTAATAACGTTTAAATTTATACAAAAATTGAGTCAAGATTATTTTTTATAAATAATTATATATAAAAAAATTATAAATTTTAATTAATAATTTTTTATACACTTAAATTTATATATAAATATTATTAAATTAAAAAATAATCAATCTATATATCTAAATATTTTAAATCTATGATAAAAGTCTGTCACCACACCTGAACCTCACAAAGAAGAAAGATCTTTATGGCTGTAGCTTTTAAATATATTATATTGCATCCTCGTGCAACTTGGGGTAATATTTTTAGATTTACGTACAAATTTTTATTAATAATACTTAAATTTGTATTAAAAATTAGTTAAATTATTTTTTATAAATAATTATTTTAAAAAATTATAAATTTTAATTAATAATTTTTTAATATATTTAAATCTATATATAAATATTATTAAATAAAAAATTTATTCATAAATTCAAATATTTTGAATCCATGATAAAAATTTCTTATTCTACTAGTTGATTTCATTATTTGTTTAATTTTTATACTTTAATTTTTTTAATTTACTTATAATTTTATTTTGTATCTTATAAAAAATTGTAATTATATATAATTTAATTTAATATTTTTTTATATTTACATACAATATAAATATAATATACCTGATTTTGAGGTATGAAAAACGTTTTTCTTCTGATAGCACACCAAAACGTCACAAAGACGAAAGATCTTTTGGGCTGTAGCTTTTACTATATTCTATTGCATCCTCGTGGAACTTTAGGCAATATTTTAATATTTACGTACAGGAATCAACAAACTTATTAAATTACCTTAATTTTAATAACAAATAATCATATTTAAAAGAATTACCCTACTATTCAAAATTACTCCAGTTAACCAAAACGGCTTAGGAACCAAACCATGTGATAAAACTAATTAAATCTTCATGTAATAATTTCTTGCTCAGAGCAATCCTTAGCAAGATCTCTTTTTTCTTTAGTGATAATATTAGCTAGATCTTTCTGGACTATAATAATATATTAAAATCAGACCAGGTTCTGCTTTTAAAAATATATTAGATTTTATATGCGTATAATATATAAAATAAATAAAAAATTAAATGACAAAAAATATATAATTACAAATAAAAATTATTTTATTAAGTAAAATATATGTAATAATTCATAAAAAAATATAATATTTATAAATTTTAATTTAAAACTGCATTACTTGAGTATATATAAATAATCAGAATTTATTTAGAAATTATATATTTTTATCACTATTATCTCTTTCTTTTTTTACGTGCTAATTGTTATCTTCTTAATATTTGTTATTATATTATTATTAAGATTTGTTAACATATTTAAGACTTAAATAAAAAAATTTCTTAATATATTTAGGGAATTTAGGATGAATAAAATAATTTAAGGACTAAATAGAACATTAAAAAAAAGGGAAGGAGAATGTAAATTATGCTACAATCAAGCAAAATAATCTTAGTCCTATTATAGTAATTTACAATTTCAAAATTTATCACATCAAGTGTACTATTCAAATTTTTTTTTTGAATTTATCAATGTTTGTAGCATTCTTCCAATTGCATCAATTAAGGAAATCAATTCAAATTTTCTTGAATTATACCAACAAGAATCTCATGTGGTAAGGATGAAGAGTATATCACCTTCCATTATTAAGAATTTTGTGAGAATCTCTGACAACTGCTTAAGAGTATTTCCTTTGTTTTGCATATGTGTATTTGAGAACCACCAGTACGAAGTCTCATTTCGCTGCAAGATATTTCATTTAGAAAAATATGTTTGTCATTGCTTCGATTTGTTTGTGCTTGTCACCGTTTCGATCTGTCGTGACCACCACAGGCCAGACTCTAATGCTTTCTACCGATTCAACATTGGTTCTTCGAAATTTAGGAAGAAATCAATGTACCTGTGCTTGCCACTGCTTCGATCTGTCGTATCTTCTTCCGTGCAGACTTTAATACTATCCACCACTTCAACACTGATTCTTCCAAATATAGGAAGAAAACTACTCATTTGAGGACAAAGGACCTAGAGAACTTGTTCTTCATGAGCAAGAAAGATGAACATATAAATGGATGAAGATATGTTTTTTTCTTTTTCTTTTTCATTTTTGTTATTTTTTCTACTTATTGATTTGTTTTTTTAGAATTTATTTATTATTTGATTTTTAGACATGTGGATTTTTTTTACCATATGTCTTATATTGCCACATCATATTATATGTGACAGAAAGTGACCACATAAAATGACATGTAACAGAATATTAGTTATTCTATTTACTACATGTCAAATAAGTAATATACTTATTTGATGATAAAGAAGACACATGTCAAAATTCTAAAAAATGTACATTTTTTTATATATTATATAATATAATTATATGATTTTTTTATGATAAAATTTTGAAAGAAAACATGGATTGATGATTGCAAACTATTAGATTAGTAACTGCGCCATCTGCTATTCTGTTTTGAACAACATAAGATCCAAGTCCATTAAAATTATTGCATTTACCTAAAGCATTTTATGTCACTAAGATTATATTAGTAGTGAGGAACTTAAATAATTTGTATGAGATCATAAATTCAAACTTCATTGTCATCATTTGTAAAAAAAAAAAAACTAAAGTTTTTTTTATATGCACTTAATTATAGCTTATTGCTGATAGTTTTTTTTATCATTTTTGTAAGATAAATAATTAATCCTGTCCAGGTCAAAAAAAAAAAAAGAAAACTTAATCCTATCAGTCTTACATTATTATTGGTCCTTGACATAATGTCCAATGGTTATTTACTCTTATCTTGGAAAACATTTTTTGAAAAAAAAAATATCTTGGTGTATCTAGATTTAGTTAATCATTAATTAATAATATAATAATAATTTGTTAACCTAATACATATAATTTGAGTGCATTAAATTTATGTAAAGATTCCTATATTTTGAAAAGAGTAAACTTTCATGTCATCCTCCATATACAAATTTCATCAGTTTAGTCTTTGAAATTTTTTTTGTTGTCAATTAACCTTTCAATTATACAAAATGTCATTAAATTGGTACTTTTTTGTTAGATTGAGAGAAATAAGTGTAACGGAATCTTAATTTAGAGACTAATTTCATGTTTTTTACATGATTAAGGGATTAAACTAATAACATTTTACATTATTAAGAGACTAAATTAATGTTAAAAATCTTTAGAAGACCAAAGTGATAACACTTTTCATTATTAAAAAAGTAAATTAATGACAAAAATATTTTAATACCCAAAGTTATTATCCTTGTTTTTTTTCTTCCTAATGTGATACTTGTATCTTTGAAAATGTATACTTTCCCTAACTCAGAACCTTAGCTTAATTAAATTACATCGTGTCAGCTGTTTGATCCAGGCAAGAATAAATTATTAGGGAAAAACATCAAGATTCACATGGTCCCTTAATAAATTATTAAAATAATTTAAGCATGTGGTCTTGAGTTCAATTTCGAGATTTAAGTGTATGAAAAAAACACCATTGGGAGGGATTTCTACTTAGGCGCTTGATAGTAAGTACTTTGAAAAATTAGTCTCTAACCTACTGGATAAAAAATACTCTGAGAAACAAAAAAAAATTATGGAGAGCTCTTTTGCCTACACCAAAAGCTTTACACTTTACTCATTTGTGGCCAATAATTAGAAATGTTTATAGAGTTAGCAAAACAACTTTGGTAAGACTATGGAAAGCTGGAAAAAATGATATCAAGTAGGGTGTTTAAAACTCAATTCGACCTAATAACCCGTTTTAGGTAGAAGTTAATTGAGACAACTTTGGATTCTATAAATTGGACCCAATGTGTTTTTGGGTCATATTTCAAGTTATACTAACTCGTCCAATGTTACATAATATTTTAAAACTTATAATTTTTTTAATTAGTAGTAATCAATAAAACTTATTAACTGAAATTAATACATTTTGCATGACATGATAATATATTTATATTGATATAATCTATTTCAAAATATATATTCTAAAACATCACTTACTTTTAGTTTATTACTTTTAAAATTTTATTTAATTATACATAATGTTCAAATTTGTATAATTTATTTAATTATTAAATCGACCTGGTATGACTTGGTCAAAGTTGGCCTATGATCGAATGGGTTAGGGTCTAATAAATTAACCCAATCAAAATATCATATCAGATCCGAATAAGGATAAACCCGTCCTATAAACACCCATAAATCAAGAAGGCAAACTATGGAAGCATCATGACGTGATTTGCATTCACAGCCAACGATTACATCCTTATGGCGAATAACAGGTATATTTGAGCTCAAATAATATTTGTAAATCATTTTAATTATTTGCTAATGAAAATCTTCACACTCTATTAACTTTCAAATCATTTGGTAAAATTAAAAGTTGGTGTTAAAATCATCCTTCTTATAAATATTGATCAATCTTTTGGTTAATGTAATGAGACAAGATTGATTTTGATTTAACTTGGCAATCATGTGTTAGAAGATAATTTTTTTCTTGACAGCAATATTGGCTATAAGGTTTTTTATATATATATATAAGGCCTAAGACTCACCCAGTGAACCTAGCAGAGGGACCTCCTAGTAAGGCTCTTAAATGGCCCCCTAATGGGATATAGGGAAAGAGGTGGGGGAATAAGGAAAGAGAAATTGAGATGAAGAATAATTGCAGGATTCAAACTTGCTACTCTCTCTATATGTCTCTAATTCTTACCAACTAATCTACTAACACGAGACGACCATAAGGTATTTATTCTTGCGATAGTATTGACACCTTCATATACAAAGTTACCATTCAATTTTCAAATGAGGCAGTTTCTAATGTGTTTATTTTGCAATATGGCTCTTAATAAGAGTCAATAACAAACAATCTCATATGTTGATTTATTTCTTCACAATCCAGTTTTTTGCTATGAGCAATTATATGTTGTTATGTCTAGAGTTAAAGATAAAAGAGGGCTAAAGATATTGATCCTTGAGAAGAAAGGTAAAACGACTACATCAATAAATAATGTTGTGTTCAATGAAGTATTCAAAAAATTGTCATCGGAGTAATCTATTTTTAAAAATGTATTATCAAATAATGTGAATAGTTTTGCTAATTTCCCTTTTAGCATTGTGTTAAAATAACAATTCCTATTCTCGTAAAAAAAATCATATTCTTTTGGAGTGTATAATATTTGAAAAAGTCATTCTTCTTGGTCACATTAATATTCATTTAACATCAAGAATTGTAGCATTTTTTTTTCATGTTCCATGATATGTGCTTTGTTTAAACATCAAAATAACTTCATTTTTAATTCATTTTTTTACAAATTAATTTATATATTTTATGGTATTACAATCATTTATGTTTAGATTATTATATTTTAAATTTTTTCCACAATAAAGTTTCCCATGTGTGTTATGAGTCAGGTTTAGTTCTTAATATAATTGTGAAGAAAATATAAAATAGAAAGTAAAAGATATTTAATTTCCTTGAACCATTACTATTACATTTTGTTCAGTAGTGGATATTGAGATGTACCTAAGTAGGCACAAATAGGTGTTTTTCTCCTTAACAATAGTTGAACGTGTTGAAACAAGGGTGATTAGTACTTGCAACAGGACTTTAACACTCAAGTCAAGCAATGCACAAGTAGGATTTAAGCTAAACAACAGTAGTTACTTCTTGAAGGTGATTGAGCCTGATATTTATAGAGGATGAATAGGAAAACACGTTCCCTTAAATGTTATAGAGGATTCCTATAAAATCGGGATGTTGTTATTGTAGTTAAGGGCAATTAGAAGCAATTATAGGCGCTATTATTACGAGCGATCGTGATTGGCAGATATGGATAATCATGTAATTCATCCACTGCGCAAATCTCACGATCGTATTGCTATTGCCTAATATCGTGGTCTGACATGCGTTGTGTCAGGATCTCAATGGTGTACTACAAGTGAACTCCTACTAGGGTGTCAACAACAGACTCTGACTGGATGCGTGCCAGGTTGACCCATATGACTAGGTCCTAGATCACGGTCCAAAATAGTTGCTCCCAACTTGGTGCTTAGCTAGTATAGCTAAGTATCAAGGTAAGTCTTAATGCCCTTAGGTCATGAGATCTAAGCTTTACATGAAGCTGAAGTCCGTAATGCCCCCAAAGGATCAAGAGTTTTAATTTTGAGGCGTTAATATGACTAAATCACTTGATACTCGGGGATGCACCATGGTCTGGCTATGGTCCACGCATCAGGTGATTAGAGGTAGACATTTTAGTGTGTGACTAGGGTTCATAGAATGAACTAGGCTTATTGTTGTGTTCTGTAGCACAAAATCGTACTCAAAACAGCGAGGCTTTGCATGACATTTAGCTTTCTGAGCAATCGTCACTTCATTTGGTGTGACAACTGTGAATGTCCATGCAGCGCATTTTGACTAGGAGTCGTTATTAGGGTTCCATGCACCATGATGAGGATTTTTGAAATCCGAAGTGCTTGGACAGAATTGCCCTCAAGCCTCGCCTCTATAAATAAGAGTTAGAGGCACCTTCTTCACACTTTTGCTATCTCTTTCAAATCTTTAGCGAACTAAGGCAATTTTTGGTGACTATGCATGGCAAAGAACCATTGTTTTTGAGAAGTTTCCACCGTTTAATTACCTTCTAATCACCAACACTTTTCATTTCTATAAGGTATGTGTTCTTCTACCCCCTATTCTCATTGTCCTTGATGTCAACCTTAGGGAGAATACTTCTATCATTTTTTGTTTTAGGGCACTCCCTATCGATTTTTGACAAAATGAGTAGGGATACTAGCAGTTTTAGATCCAAATTAGTGATGTTGCTATCTGGGGCACTCTTTCTGCTGCGTTATAAGCGGCAGAGGCACCTAACTCAACCTCATAGACCTTTAAGGGCACGGAGGCCAGTGTCTATAATAGGTGTAGGTAACTGGAGATGGAGGGCATAGAGGATGTAGACATAATCTTTAAGAGGCTATCCCTCTATGGTCTGCCCTCCTCTACGTCTGAATCTGTAGGTAATTTAGGATATTCTTCTGATTCTCACAATACCTTATCATTCTCTATAGGTGTTTCCAGGGATTCTGTGGTAAGGAGACGAGTATTAGGACCTTGCAGACTGGCTATGAAGAGGGCTATGGTATTTTCCCCCATGAAGCACATGTACCCCTGGGTTGGAGACAATGCTTGGGGTAATATGTCTAAAATTCAGACTATAGAGGACATCGAAAATCTTGTGAGTTACTTGGAGTTGATAGAGGGTCGCAATCTAGACCACAAGTATTGGATTATGGCTCTAGGAGAGGACGGGAGAGCGTGTTCAGCTCAGACAGAAGGCAAACACTTCATATTTTTTTATGAAGACCTCTTTTGCCAACTGGGGCTTTGGCTACCTTTCATTAACTTCAGATTGGTGTCCTTTGCCACTTGAATGTGGCATTATCACAACTTCACCCTAACAATTTGTTGGGAATTGCAGATACATCACGCAGTGGAATAATAAAAATTCTCTCACAGGATCTATGCGAAAAAGTCATAATCTGAGTTTTAAAATGTTTACCTTTTGAAGCATGATAAACACAAAAGACGTGAATTACCAACACCGTAATAGCAACGATGTCTATGCGGTATCCACACGAACAGACTTGCAAAAAGGAATCATGCCTCTTTTACGCAGTGCTAGCTGCAAAGAGAAGAGAAGAAGACCTTTCACTATCTCTCACTCACTTTCTATAGGTGCGGCTAGGGTTGTGATGATGCGTACTTAGCAGTCCCCTTAGCAGTACTATTTATAATAGTGGCTGCCTTAAGTTAGTGTGAGCAGTAATAATGTAAGTTGTGTAACCCTAAACTCATTTGTAATGAGTTAGGCCCACAATTAAATTTGAGTCTAACTTGGATCCTTATTGCTCCAATTTAATCTGCTATAAGTATGCGACCCTGCAGGTTCTCATGACGTTGATAGTAATATTAAAATATTATTTTAATATTACAAACAGTGAGCGGTATCTAGTAGCACATTGCTGCTACCCAAGTAATGAGAATGTCAGTGATTTGACATAACCTATCCGTGACCAATGTTTCCATGTAGTTTAGTCCCTTTGTCCAAATATCTAGATTGAACACAAGACATGGAACATATCACCCTTGTTTAGTTCAATCTTCAGTTTCCTGATTCTCGAGTAGACATAGTAATAACAAATGAGATCAATATATCATATTGACTCATTTGAGCATGGACATGCATTTCGTAGTTTTACTCAATCAGGGGGCTCGATGATATCACTCCTGTTATATAGGAGGGACAAATCTCATTTAGGTCACTCACATTCCTCCATATGAATCGCGGTATGTCTAATAACCAACTTTATAATCATCTTGTTACAGATGATATTTGATGACATTAAAACACATAACTCCTCATGTAGGAATCATTGTGATTTCAGGTCAAAAGACCACATACACTTTTATCACTATGAGAATTGCTTATGACACTCACGTAACGATCCACGTAGCGTTCTTATGGCAGGTCTGTCCAGTACATCATTACTCTAATATGTATCCATGTGAAGACTTGATATTTTATATCCATGACCCGTGAGATGTGGTCATCAATCTACGCACATACTAGTCTCAATGCATTATTGTTGTCCTAATTAACAATAATACTTGACTAGGGACATTTAAGAATAGTGTTTTATCCAATAGGATCTCACGATCAAGTCATCCACTTGATGTCTTATAGTATCAAATTTACTATTCTAAGGACTTTATTATGTTTATCAAAAAAGAACACAATAAATGAAATGCCTCATATATTAAAAATAGCATAATACAATTTATGTAAATACAGATAAAATGTATTGGCCTCTAGGGCATACACCAACAATCTCCCACTTGCACTAGAGCCAATCAGGCATATGTCTAATGCCTAAAGACCTAGTGTGACCCTCATGCTTCTGCTGTGCAAGAGGCTTCGTCAATGGATCAATAATGTTATCATTTGTTGGTACTCTGCATATCTTCACATCTCTTCTATCGATGATCTCTCGAATGAGATAGAAGCGCCTAAGTATATGTTTGGATCGCTAGTGAGATCTGCGCTCCTTAGCTTGTACAATGGCTATATTATTATCACAATAGAGGCCCACTAAGTCCACAATGCTAGGAGCTACACCAAGCTCAATAATGAACTTCCTAATCTAAACAGCCTCCTTTGCTACATTGGAGGTAGCAATATACTCAGCCTCTGTGGTAGAATCGACGATTGTCTCCTGCTTTGAACTCTTCCAGCTCACAGCCCCACCATTCAAGCAATAAACAAAATCTGATTGTGATCTGGAGTTGTCCTTATCGATTTGGAAGCTAGCATAAGTGTAACCATTTACAAC
The DNA here is from genome assembly GCA_029884605.1 of Ormosia emarginata. Taxonomy (NCBI): domain Eukaryota; kingdom Viridiplantae; phylum Streptophyta; class Magnoliopsida; order Fabales; family Fabaceae; genus Ormosia; species Ormosia emarginata. Next base: position 776,809 of record JAQQTP010000057.1, on the reverse strand, counting down.
TAGTTCCTCCTTGGCTCCATATACCAAGAACGAATCATTAGTCCTTCTCAAGTATTTAAAGATGTACTTGACAGCACTCCAATGACTCTCACAAGGATCAGACTGGTACCTGCTCGTCATGCTCAAAGCATACGAGATGTCTGGTCGAGTATATAACATGGTATACATGATAGATCCAATTGTAAATGCATATGAAATCTTACTCATGTGATCCCTCTCATCTTGGGTGGAAGAGGATTGAGCCTTAGATAGGCTTACACCATGCGACATAGGTAAGAGTCCTTTCTTAAATTCATGCATGTTAAACCGTCTTAATACTTTATCTATGTATGTACTCTGACTTAGGCCAAGCAATCTCTGTGATCTATCTCTATAGATCCTGATACCTGATACATAGATGGCTTCGTCCAAGTCCTTCATAGAAAAATACTTCTCTAACTAAGTCTTTACAGACTGTAAGGTAGGGGTGTCATTTTTTATGAGTAGAATGTCATCTACATTCAACACCAGAAAAATAACTGTGCTCCCACTAACCTTCTTGTAGACACAAGATTCTTCTTCATTCTTGATGAAACCAAACTGTTTGATTGTATCATCAAAATGAAGATTCCAGCTTCTGGAAGCTTGCTTCAATCCATAAATAGATCGTTGCAACTTGCACACCTTTCTAGCATCCTGTGGAGTGGCAAAACCCTCAGGTTGTGTCATGTATACATCCTCAAGAAGATTTCCATTAAAGAAAGCGGTTTTGACATCTATTTGCTAGATTTCATAATCATGGTATGCTGCAATAGCAAGCAAGATCTGAACGGATTTAAGCATTGCAACTGGGGAAAAAGTCTCATCATAGTCTACACCATGAATTTGCTTGAAACCTTTAGCCACCAATCATGCCTTAAAGGTATACACATTACCATCTATGTCGATTTTCTTCTTGAAAACCCACTTACACCTAATGGATTTTACCCCTTCAGGTAGGTCAACCAAGGTCCATACCTGGTTGGCATACATGGATTCCATTTCAGATCTCATGGCCTCAAGCTATTTTTTTAGATTCTGGGCCCATAATGGCTTCCTGGTAAGTCACAGGGTCATCTTGATCCATGAGCAATACGTCACCTTGTTGGGTCATGAGAAATCCATATCTCTCTAGTTGATAACGTATCCTGTTAGACCTACACGGGTCTTGTGCTAGTAGAGCAGATTGTGGTTCCACAACGACTTGTGGAGGCTGCTCTATTTCCACCATCAGTTCGCTGTTACTCTGTGAACTTTGAATGTTTTCAAGCTCTACTTTCCTCCCACTGGCTCCTTTAGAGATAAACTCCTTTTCTAGGAATATAGCAATTCGTGCGACAAACACTTTGCCCTCAGTAGGATTATAGAAATAATATCCCTTGGTTTCCTTGGGATATCCCACAAAGAAGCATTTATCTGATTTAGGGTCAAGCTTATCAGAAAGTTGATGTTTCATATAAGCTTCGCAACCTTAAATCTTCATAAAAGACATACTAGGTCGTCTCTCAGTCCACATCTCATATGGTATCTGTTGAATCGTCGTAGATAGAACACGGTTAAGTGTGAAAGCTGCTGTTAATAGAGCATATCCTCAGAAGGATCCTGGAAGATTTGCATGACTCATCGTAGATCAGACCATATCCAACAAGGTTCGGTTCCTCATTTCAGAAATACTATTCCATTGTGGTGTTCTAGGAGGAGTGAGTTGAGATATTATCCTACACTCTTTCAGATGATCATCAAACTGTTGACTTAAGTATTCACCTCCTCGATCTGATCGAAGAATTTTAATACTTTTGCCAAGTTGATTTTGTACTTCATTCTTGAACTCTTTGAACTTTCAAAGGATTCTGATTTGTGCTTCATAAGATATACAAATTCATATCTACTGAAATTATTAGTAAATGTAATGAAATATTGAAAATTGCCTTTAACCAGTGTGTTTAGTGGCCCACATACATCACTATGTATAAGGCCTAAAAGATCACTAGCCCTTTCACCATGTCCAGCGAATAGGGCTTTTGTTATCTTCCCCAATAAACAAGATTCACATGTCTCATATGACTCGAAATCAAATGAGTCTAAGAATCCATATTTATGGAGTTTGGATATGCGTTTCTCATTTATATGGCCTAAATGACAATGCTAGAGAAAAGTTGGATTCAGATCATTTGATTTAAACCGCTTTGTATTTATGTTATAGACGGGCATTTTGAGATCAAGGACATAAAGTCCATTACTCAATATTGCACTACCATAAAAAAATTATCATTCATATAAATGGAACAACATTTGTCCTTTATAATAAAAATAAAGCTTTTCTTGTCCAAACAAGAAACAAAAATGATATTCCTGCTAATAGCAGGCACAAAATATCAGTTCTCTAACTCTATTACAAGCCCAGTGAGCATAGATAATAAGTAAGTCCCTACGACTAATGCGGCAACCTTTGCTCCATTTCCCACTCATAGGTTGACTTCACCCTTGGTCAATGGTCTACTACTCTTTAGATCCTGCACATTTACACATATGTGAGATCCACATCTAATATCTAATACCCATGATGCAGAAGTAGATAAATTGACTTCTATAACAAAAACACCTGAAGTGGAAGTCTCATTTCCTTTCTTCTTCTTGAGCTCCTCCAGGTACTTGGCACAGTTCCTCTTCCAATGTCCGGTCTGACTAAAGTGGAAGCATGTACCTTCCTTAGCCACTCCACCCATTGGTTTCAAGCTAGAAGTGTTGGCCTTGGACTTATCCTTGCCCTTGCCCTTCCACTTATCCTTGGGCTTTTTCTGTTGTTTCTTGCCCTTATTCTTTTGAACCATTATTATGGCTTTTCCTTTGCCTTTGTTTATGTTCTGCTCAGCAGTTCTCAATATGCTTATCAGCTCTGGTAGTGATTTGTCAATTTCATTCATGTTATAGTTTATGACAAATTAAGTAAAACTTTCCGACAACGATTCTAGGACTAAGTCAGTGGCCAACTCTTGGCCCAAAGGAAAACCAAGTCTCTCTAGGTTTTCAATGTACCCAATCATCTTGAGTACATGAGCACCAACAAGGCTTCCTTCTACTAGCTTACACTGAAACAGTACTTTAGAGACCTCGTATCTCTCATGCCTAGCATGCTCTTGATAGAACTTTTTGAGGTGTACGATCATATCATAGGCATTTATGTTCTCATGTTACTTTTGAAGCTCAGAGTTTATGGTGGCTAGCATTAGATATTCAACGTCCAAGGCATCATCTTGATGCCTCTTATAAGCATCTGTTTCAGCTTTAAGGGCATTAGTAATAGGTGGCTCAGGAATAGGTTGTTCTAAAATATATAGCTTTTTCTCTTGCTTGAGGACAATCCTCAAGTTCCTGTACCAGTCTAGGAAATTTATCCCAGACAACTTGTCCTTCTCAATGACTGATCGCAATGATAAATTACTTGATGTGTTTGTTGCCATGGTAATCTATCAACATAAATATACAAAATATAAGTATCATGCCATAAACATTTTAACAAGGTCTTTAATTAAATATGCCTCCCACTATTTTATTCAAATCAATGACCCTCGGCATTGACTTGGAAAATTCCATCGAAAGATTTCCTAGTGGGCCAAGATTCATATTTCATCTAACTTTGAGTCAGCTTTGGCTAATCATCCAAAATTCGGTTATTTAGGTAGGAAACTCCTTCCAATTACATCACATGCAACTATTGGATAGTTGGGTGAATAACACTTATTATAATCCATCTAATGGACTAAAGCCCAACTCCATGCCTCTAAGCCTTCAATTCTATTGAAATGGCCTAGTTAAGTCGGGCCCAATTGTTGACAATTAGATATTACTCTCTTCCCATCGTGTCTTACTAATATAGATAAAGGCATCCTGCTTTGGTAGACTTACACTTGATCGATACTAGTCTTGATGAGTGCCACGCATTGGAAGGCATCACATAATGACTTAATATTTACTTTGAGGGAATTTTTATTAAACTTGTTTAACATACCATAAACATCATCCATGCATCTCATACATATAAAGCATATAATAAATGTGACATAGTTATGACCCTTAAGAGAGTAGCATTAACTAAGCCAGCTTCACCAAGTGTCTCCCACTAACGTCCTCACTTGATGTCGTCTTCTTGCCTCCACATCAAGATTACATTATATAGAAACCTCTTTTACATCTGAGGGGAGTTAGGTGAGAAGAGAATGTATAATCAGACAGGTTGTATTTAAAATAACCAAAATAGCATAAAAAGAGGACTAAGGGTATAATCATGCACCATGCATCACTAAGTACACATAAACACAAAGCAATAACACATTATTTTGTGAGTTATATAAAAAAAAACAGATTTGAATATCGCGCTTTCGAATATCACACGCCACACAACAGGGTTCAGGGCAGCGCCCCGACGGGAGTGTCGTATCTCAGTATGCGACTGGGGGTCAAGGGGAGGCCGCCCCTTACGGGGTGTATGGGGCAGCGCCGTAGTCCAAAATTTTTCATTCATATACCACCACTGGTTTCTTGAACAAAAAATCGAGTTAGACCCCTTTCGCCTTTGTGACGGCTAGGGCAACAACACTTGAACCCTAAGGCCCGCAAACTCATGAACGCTTCATGTACTGTAGGGAGCTCTCATAACTGCCACAAACCAAGAACAAGGTTTCCAAAACCTTGCACCGTGCCTTTCTGCAGAAACAAGGATTCGAGAACACTTTCATCTTTGTTGTTATGTGAAGGCAGCCAAGGCTTGCTTGATGCCACCGCAAACCAGAAACAAGGTTTCCAAAACTTTGCGTCGTGCTGCTATGTATATATCGCATATATACCAGAAAAATGTAGAAATAGAAAACATTCAAAATGGTTTTCACGAATCACATACACACACACACACACACACAATATATATATATATATATACATATATATATATATATATATATATATATATATATATATATACATATATATATATACCAAAAAAAACGCAAAAATATTCAAAACGATTTTTCACAAAATCATATGAACATCTTCATGGTTTCAAAAACATCAACATGATTCGTAAACAACAAATCAAACAAAACAAAGTTTCATAAAGCATTATTTCGATTTCAAAAATAACATATAAAGTTCATATCTTTTATGAAAAGAAAGCAATGACTCATGTTATTTCATATAACAAGAAGAGCAAAAAAACCAAATCATGGTTTTGCAAGTGTCTCTGATACCACTGTTGGGAATTGCGGATACATCACACAGTAGAATAATAAAAATTCCCTCACAAGATCCATGCGAAAAAACCATAATTCGAGTTTTAAAATGTTAACCTCTTGAAGCGTGATAAACACAAGCGACGTGAATCACCAACACCGTAATAGCAACGATGTCTCTTTGGTATCCACACAAACAGACTTGCAAAAAAGAGTCACACCTCTTTTACGCAGTGCTAACTGCAAAGAGAAGAGAAGAAAACCTTTCACTATCTCTCACTCACTTTCTATAGGTGCAGCTAGGGTTGTGATGATACGTACTTAACAGCCCTCTTAACAGTACTATTTATAATAATGGCTGCCTTAAGTTAGTGTGAGCAGTAGTAAGGTAAGTTGTACAACCCTAAACTCTTCTATCATGAGTTAGGCCCACAATTGAATCCGAGTCCAAGTTGGATCCTTATTGTTCTAATTTAGTCTACTCTAAGTGTTTGACCCTGCAGCTTCTCATGACATTGGCAGTAAGCGGTATCTAGCAACACATCGATGTTACCCAAGTAATGAGAATGTTAGTGATTTGACATAACCTATTCGTGACCAATGTTTCTGTGTAGTTTAGTCCCTTTGTCCAGATATCTAGATTGAACACAAGGCATGGAACGTGTCACCCTTGTTTAGTTCAATATTCAGTTTCTTGATTCTCGAGTAGACATAGTAATAACAAATGAGATCAATATCTCATATTGACTCATTTGAGTATGGTCATGCATTTCATAGTCTCACTCAATCAGGGGCCCCGAAGATATCATTCCTGTTATGTAGGAGGGACAAATTCCATCTAGGTCACTCACATCCTTCCACATGAATCGCGGTATGTCTAATAACTAACTTTGTAATTATCTTGTTATAGATGACGTTTGATGGCATTAAAACACACAACTCCTCATGTAGGAATCATTGTGATTTCAAGTTAAAAGACCACATACACCATTATCACTATGAGAATCGCTTATGACACTCACATAATGATCCATGTAGCATTCTTATAGCGAGTTTGTCCAATACATCATTACTCTAATATGTATCCATGTGAAGACTTGATATCTCATATCCATGACCTGTGAGATGTGGTCATCAATCTACGCACATACTAGTCTCAATGCATTATTATTATCCTAATTAACAATAATACTTGACTAGGGACATTTAAGAATAGTATTTTATCCAATAGGATCTCATGATCAAGTCATCCACTTAGTCCTATGGTATCAAACTTACTATTCTAAGGACTTTATTATGTTTATCAAAAAAGTACACAATAAATGAAATGCTTCATATATTAAAAATAGCATAATACAATGTATGTAAATATAGATAAAATATATTAGCCTCTATGGCATACACCAACACAGTTAGGGCTTCGTCCTCGCCTTTGAGAGGTTCTATCGGATGGTCGAACTATGGTACTCGGTGAAGATGTTTTTCTACCTCTTCACTCGGTGGTCCCCCTAAGGAGAAAGGGCAACGAGGAAAAACTGGCTTACTTTTCGGGCTAAAGGTAGATGAAAAGTCTTTGAGTTCTTCTAGGAAAGCTTCAAGAACTTCAAGAACAAGTTCTTTAAGCTGATGCTGACACCCGAAATCTGTCCATTCTTCAAGGAGACTGATAGGACACCAGTGTTTGATTGGACCAACTAGGCATAGGACACTCCTATTGAGATGATTGAGAAGGAATGATCTGACCTCAGTCGGGAGGATGCCGACTGTATTATATTCATTAATATATGGGAAGATCAAGTCTAGTTCATTGCTTGTAAACAAGTTCGGGACACCCCTGATGGCGTTACCTTAAGAGCCATGCTAGGTAAAGTGTAGGTCGCAATCTGTCTTTACTTTACTTTTCACCTTTAGTCTTTTTTTCTTGGAAAAACCTTCTTGCTCTATTTCTAAATTGTGCTTTGTCTTTGTTTTGCAGAAAGCATGTCACTCGGACAAGCTCTCCCTACCCTCCAGGCTATGAAGGTGAAGAAATAGGGTGTCGAACCCTCTAACGCTTCTACACATATTGCTTCGACCCCCACTGTCTAGGACCCAGTTACTGAGATGATTCCGGATCAACAGAGGTCTCCTGCTCAACCCCCTCAAAGCAAAAGAAGAAGGTTGCTAAAGGCGGCAGGGCAGAGGACTGCGAAAAGAGGTTGACTGTGGAGGCGATTGATGCCTAAGGTCTGATTTCCTTGTATAGGAGGGATCCGACGCCCGAACTGTTTGTGGACTTCTAACTTTTGGATGATATGGTCCAAGCCCACATCTCCAAAAAGGGTACGTCGGAGTTCATATCATGGTTCTAGACCTATGAACTCTACATTGTCGCTAAAGTTTGTTACCTTTAAAGGAAATTAGAGCAATTTGAAGAGGAAATGGCCAAGAAGGCGAGGGTGGTTGAGGAAGAGGGGGCTTGGATGCTTGACTTAGCCCTCAAGGCTAAAAAGGAGGAGGCCAATAAGGCCCTAGAGGATGCCAAAGCGAAGATTGATGAGTTGAAGAAGAAATTGACAGACTTTGAGATCGAACTTAGGAGAAAAAGGGCCTACTCTGAAAAGGTTGGGAAGGCGGTTGTCGACCTCTGAGTTGAGAATGGGGATCTCCAAACTGGGGTGGCACAGCTGCAAGAAGATAGTACTTAGCTGATGAAATTGTGTACAGATATCAGCGACGAGCAATTCTGGAATACGGTTGCTCAAGTTCAGCTCTTCAATCTAGGGGTCGTTCTACCCTTGGATGAATTGAACTCCGAAATGGTGATCCACAATGACCACTTGGTACCGACGCAGGAGGCTCAAGAGGCCAATCAAACTGTTGTCGGGGCCTCTACTATTGCTACCAATGATCAAACTCTTGCTGAAAGGGATGACAGAGCAGTGGATGCGGACCATCAAAGCCCAGATGGAGATCCTACTAGAGCTTAATCTTACTTTTTCTTTCTTTTCTTTTACTGCTTTTCTTTGCCCCCTGCGTAGGGCACTTTATTTTTCTTGGTCGCAAGACTTTTCAGAATATAATCGTTTATCCTTATAACTCGTATGTTGCATGCTTATTTTTTTTTCCATGGTCCATACTGGGTCCAACGCCCATCATTAATGAGCATTTAGTAGCCATTTAGGGACTTGGGAGAATTTCAATCACGTGAAACCTTAGTCCAGGGTCCAACGCCCAAACTTTTTAGCACTTGGAACGCCTTTGAGGACTTAGGAAAAATAAAAGGTGAACTATAGCTGAAGTCTTTAATGTTGAAGGTCTAGTTCAGAAAACTACCTAACACTTAGGAATTTTCAAGTTCAAGACCAATTCAACATAAAACATCCATGGTAGGTACCGAATGGTAGACCATGAATGAAGGTTCAAATGGACCACGATACATTGGATGTCGTAACCCGTGTTGCTAATTAATTACACATAACCACAAAATGGTTATGGCTAAGTGTTGAGGATTTGGATAAGGACCCTCAACTCACAATGAAACCGCTGAAGTCAGTTTCATGGGTTATTCCCCTTAACCTGGATTCTAAGAAACCCTATATCCCATAAGGAACGGGCTCTGTAGACATTCTCAAGACAGAGTCTGGCTTAAGGGTCTTAAAACTTTAAAAAGAAAGTATAATCAAATACATTGTTCATTCTTTTGCTTACCGCAAGTGCACGAGTCGCACAAGTAATATAGTAAAGAGTAAGATATCATTCTCATGAGGATGCACATTAATCTCAAAAGCCAAATATTTACCAATAGCTTAGTTAATACTATTCAAGCACATTCAAATTTAGAAAGGTTGTATATGATAACTATAAAGACTAAAATGCATTAAAATGGAATAAAAGATATTGATTAGAATATAGGGAATCCTTCTTCACCCTCTACTTCAATTGATGATATACAATCCTCTAAAGTAATATAAATGAGATGTGATTTACTAGCTAGAGAAATTAACTTAGTTAAAAGTCTATGTTTAGGTCATTCAACATGCTTTATTTACCTAGACCACTATGTTTCTATGAGATCTAGTGCAAACTCCACTCATTAAGAACTATTTTCAATAATAGCTATGCATGATGTAACACCCCGAGAATACGTATTTTATTTGTTTTGGTCGATTCATAATTATTTTGAGTAATCTGACTCGACTTCTGTGAATTTGATGATTTTTGTGATTTTTAAGAATTTTTGGGAGTTTTTACGTTTTTTATTATTTTAATATTATTTTTGGGTTGTATATAAGCCTTCGTATTTTATTTCTTTATCTCAATCCTTAATTATTTTTACTAATCTGATTTGATTTTCATGAGTTTCACAATTATTATGATTTTTGTGAATTTTTGTGATATTTCAGATATTTTAAATATTTTAATATATTTTAGATATTTTAAGATATTTAAAATATTTTATTATATTTTAGATATTTTGAATATTTTAATATATATTTGAGATATTTTGAATATTATATTATATTTTTGATATTTTGGTATATTTTGAATATTTAATATATTTTTGATATTTTGGGTTGTATGCGAGGCGGCGAATTCGAAAAAGTAAAAATTTTTATTGGCAAAAAATTTTTGTACTATTGACTCAGAGCCAGGGGATCTTACTAAACCCGAAATCGGAAATAGTTTTTGAAGTTTTGTTTTTCTATGATTTTATCTGACAAATAAAATCGGGGTATGTTTTATTATCTATTGGATAACATCTTCCGAAAAAATATCTAGTGGATGATTCTAGACGCAAGCTTAGTCACTCACTCTAGAATGTTCTAAATGATGACTCATTGTTTGGTGACTCACCTAGGTGACTAGCCTAGTGACTCACATGTTCCAGCTTGTTCTAGAAGATGCCTCGTCAACGCATATAGTCATCAAGTGCTTTACACGTGGACCAATAAGGAGCCAGTCAAAGTTGGTGGCTGTGACTCATCGCGAAAAACCAATAGAAGCTCGACACGTAGCATGACACCTCAGCACCTGTGACTTACCATCTTCGGGAAGCTTCCAGAAGCGGTAACTCGTCATGTTCTAGAAGCAGTGACTCGCCACATTCTAGAAGCGATGACTAGCCACATTCTAGAAGGTTGTAGAAACGCTAACTCGCCCTGTGACTCGCCGCAGTGAGTCACACGTTCCAGAAGGTTCCATGCTGACTCAGTTGGTGACTCAGCTGATGACTCGCCATACTGACTCACCTGTTCTAGAAATATCTACGTTGACTCATCATAGTGAGTCACATGTTCTAGAAGTTTCTCTTTGATGACTCGCTCTGTGACTCATCAAGGGCAATTAGTAGAAAAATGATCAACAATAGTTGCCATCCAATTGGAACCAGAGCAAAATCTAGGTATATTTTATTATCCATTAGACAATAGACACTAACCTTATAAGCAGTAATTATTGTTCATTGCTTACAGTATGCCGAAAAATATCTTAAGCCTTCATCTTTTTCATGAAGTCTATAAATAGGAGGGCTTTGGTTCATTTTCAACTTTGGCAAGAAGCTCTCACCCCTTTTCTCTCCTTATGTTCCACGGCCAAACACTCTTAGAGGTCAAATTTCTACACTTGCTTATCTTTTAATCATCTCCACCCAAGAAGCCAAAAGATATACACCAAACTCTCTTACTTTCTCTCCCCCATGGATTCGGCCAAGCACCTAGACCCACTCTCCAAACTTCAATAATTCCTACCAATATCATTTCTTGAATCCTTTCATTAATCCAAGACACTTTCATGTTAGGAACTTCTCAAGATTCATTCATCTCCACCTTCCTATCAAGCAAAGAACACAAAAGCTCCTATCTATCTCTTCTCCAAGCTCATGGCCAACCACCATAAAATCACCTTCCAAGCTTCAATAATTCTAAACAACCTTAGATCTTGAATCTTCATGCAATTCTAAGGAACTTTCATGTTGGATATTTTCCCTAAATCATCTATCTTCATCTTTGTTCTTCAAGCTCAAGGTTTGGAGTTTTAAGGTGAAGTTTATGAAATCTTCACTATAGATTTCATTATTTCCTTCTAAACCATATTTTGATCCATGGTTTTCCTTATTCAAGCCTTAGATAATAATAAATGTATGTTGTTTTGTTTTAAAGGAGCAACTTGGTGGTGGTAGAAGGATTTATTCAAGAAGGACATACAAGGAGCTTTGGAGGTTTCTTCAAGAGGTAAGAGGGAGATTACCCTCATCAACCATGTGTTGGTGGTGAGGAATGGATGTATTTGTGGTGAAGAATCCATAAGGATTCATTCACTTGGTTGTTTATGGTCTTTCCTAATTGTGTTTGATTTTGTGTACAAGCATGTCTATAGCTTTAATATTTTTGGTATATGTTTATGAATGCTTTAATATATAGTATATGTTCATAGATGCATGATTATTATAGTAAGATATGAATAAAATGTTGAAGGATTGCATGACTATTCCAAAGAACACAAGGGAGCTCACGACTCCATCATCACTAAAGAGGACCAAAATGTTCTTAACCATTTTCTAAAAGAATGACTTAATTGATTTAATTGAATTAATGGATTTTTCAATGATTTAGAGGATGAAAAATAATTTTAAAATGATTTATAAGGACATGTAGAATTTCGGCCAACATGCCATATACCTTTAATCCAAAATTATTTTCTAACTATGGACTAGATGATCTAATAAAAAAAAATTAGATTAAGAGTTTTACAAGAGATTAAATGCATGGAAATAATTAGGGATGAATTATAAAGCATAGAATGATTTTGGGGCCAACATGCCTACTTATGATGTTTTTAATCCAAAACTATTTTAAAAGTGTGGACTTATGTAATTAATTTAATGAGAACTTAATTAAATGGATTTTTGGATAAACAATGGAAAGTAATTTAATTTTTAGAGTTAAATAAGTGAATTTAAGTAATGGTATAAATACTTGAAAAGTACTAACATATAGCCCACTCATTGAGTTTTGAAGCACGTTAGCAAGTTTCGAGATGTAATTATTAGTTATGATTAAGAAAAGTAAATTTTTTATGGAAACGTAAAAAGTATCACTTAATGAATTTTCTAAGTAAAATGTCACCAAAAAAATTAATTAAAAATGGACTAATAATAGAGAAAGTTTCAATATAAAATTTGAACATAAAGAAAATATTATACATAGTTTAAAAGTATTAGAAATAGCTTACGCTTATTTAAAATAATGATTTTAAGCTTTATGGTTAAGAAAACGATTTAAAAATCTTACGCGATTGAGAAAACGATTTAAAAATACTACTTGATTTTAAAAATAGCAAAATATAAAAATGATGCGATTGCGAAAATACGATAAAATTTCTACGCGATTAATTGGAATAGTGAGTTTTGCTGTCGGGCTAAAGTGGTGGACCCGGACATGTTGAGATATGGTACTGTCAAGTGGAGACGTACTATATTTGAGAATATTGAGATTAAGGGCATTTTTATAAATATGGTGACATTTTGAGACTAAGGATAATTTTTTAATTGTGGTTCTTATTCATGCATTGAGAGTCGTGTCAATTTGGTTGATATTGACGATTGATTGACGAGATGAATTACACCGTGTTGTCGGTGTGATAAGCGTAGTGTGGTTTATCGAGTGGACTTGGAGGTATTAGTGTGCGGAGTATTCCACATATGGAGAATTGGTAGCTCCTCTGGGTTGTGGTAACTGACAACATACTAATGATCTCGACACGCACTATTCTTAATCAAGATCTTAGGGAGACTATTTAGTACAATGCCTGTAGTGCACGACGTGTTTGGACTATGTACTATTACACAATGTTGGACTGTGGGCTATAGGCACAACGTTTGACAGTGTAATAGTTGGGTTGGGTAGCCTGAGGTACTGATAGTTCTTTTCGAATCATTCTCTCTGATGTCTGTGTCTAGCTCCATGGAGTAGGAATGAGTTATATGCATATGCATTTGTGTCATGCATCATAACATTATTATTTGTGATATTATATGATGTGTTAAACTGTGTATTCATTTATGATACTGTGGTATACATTATTATGACAAATTGTGTTATTATTTATGATGTTATTGTAACGCCCCTTTTCGGGAGGGAACGTCACATTGTCAAATAAATAAAATACAGAAATTAAATAAACAAGCGATTAAGACCCGGTTCATTTTAATTAATTGATGTTTAACCATGTGAGCAAAATTGGCAATATATTTTTTTCCCCTTTTTTTTATAATAATAATAATGATAATACGGAATGCGAATAAAAGTGACGAATAAAACAATACACAGAAATTGCACCTGAATAGCATATATATATATATATATATATATATATATATATATATATATATATATATATATATTTGATACAACTGTTTTGTAGATACAAGCCTGCCATCATCAAAAAGCAAAACTATACCCACCCCAAGGGAAACATGCATATATACCCTCATGCATATACAAAATATACAAATTGAACCAAAAGGAAGATACATCAGGCCCCCAAAAACAAAAACACTGGCAGCCATCAGTAGCCACCAATGATCATCGACCCCTCAGATAAAAAGGGACCGATTCAGGATCCTCAGGAAGACCCTCATCAGGATCTTCCTCATCCGAGGACTCATCCATAGGAACCACAGAGGCACGGGATGGGGCCCGAGCGGTGGAATCAAAAGAATCCTCCTGCGGGGTGTAATAACGGGCACCCCACATCTCCCTAATGGGCAGGTAAAACTCCAGGCGCAAGCTGAGGTAGCAAGTGAGGACAGGTGCCTCATGACGTCTCCAGGCAAGTGCTATCGACACGTCTCCCAAGTACACGCAGCGGTCGGAGTTCAGGTTGATGTGCCAGCACTCTGGCCCCCCAACGAAGGTCAGATGCACATCTCCCAAGAACCCACGCATACGTGCAGACATCGTCGCAGTAAAAGTCAATCTTGTGTAGGCCAGAAGCCGGGGAAGGCAGGATCTTCTGTCTCTTCACCGTCGTCTTCGATCAGTACAGGGTGCACATAAACAGAAAATAATAGAAGCACAGGGAAAGAGGTAAGACATCCTACCATCAATACCAATACAGCAACAAAGAACCGAACGGCGCATAACGCCCACGTAGCATGTAAAGGCAATAAATAAGCTTTTAAATAGATAACCAGTCAGGCAATCATTAATAAAGGTAATGAATAATTCATAATATCCAGCAAGTTAAATTCAGACAGTTAAATATCGTGTAAACAATAATTTTCGATGACAGAATATTCCACGATGCATGGACACAATATTCAATTTCCTACTCCATGGAGCTAGACTCAAACAGTCGGAGAGAAAGATCAGGAGACATGTATGTGACTCGGTACTGCGAGGCCGATGCTATCAATAAATTTTCTCGTGCACAATCATGGCATTGCACAGACATTCTACACTAGATCACGATATAGGACAGTGTCAAGTCCGGATCGTCGGTGCGTTTGCATCGGTTTGCCCCACGGGCAAAGGAGCTACCAACTACCCATTGTGGAGGACCCGCACCCCGACGCCCCCAAGGTCATCACACGACCCACACTTGTCTATTCGCACCCGCACAAAGGTGTGTTCAATCTCCTAGGTAACTTGGCCTTACAACAGTCCACACGGACATTCACAATGCATAGGACTCTATGCATGAACATGTATGATCCACAATTTCATACAATAGCATAATATACCACATTTGATCAAGAGAGTGCAATAAGCAAATTTGCATCCAAAAAGAACCCAATATCAACATAATATCAATTTATAATTCAAGGAACATATTTTAGGTCCATTATGGATTTCTAAAATCTCCAAGTCTTATGAAAATTATCTCATTGGTTCATTAAGGTTTATGAAATCCTTAATCTCTTGTATTCTTTGATTACTTGTAATCCGAGTAATGGGTTATGGAATCTTAACCCAAATTTTCACCTAGAGGTCGTGGCCTTCCCAAGGTTTCAAGTAAGTCATGTTCACATCATTAGGTCCATTTACTTGTTATTTTGATCCAAGTTATTTGATTCTTATAATTACCTTCCAAATTTAGCTTATCTCTTAAGTCTTAACCACAATCCGTCCTAAAAATTATTGTTGCAAGTTTCCTACTATTAATCTACGTTTAATTACTTGATTAATTCAAGTTTTGATATCTCAAATTTGTTATCTTTTCCCTCATTCAAGCCCTCAAAACCGTGGCACTCAAGAGGGTCCTAGGTTACAATTTTCTTCTCACTAATTTAGTCTTCCTTTACTTAATTTGCCTAGTATTATTCTTGACACAATGTCAACCAAAATTCTGCTCTTAAAACAGCCCAAAACCGTGGCACTCACCAAGGTCCAACAACCAGAATTTTGTCCACTTGGATCAACCTTAACTACTTGATTTAATTAGCCTTGCATTGGTCAAAATTTAAGCATCATTTCCCCTTCATTTTCCAGCCCAAAACAGCCCCAAAACCGTGACACATCCAGGGGTCCAGCAACCAGAATTTTCCAGCAAGCAATCATGGATTTCAATCACAAAATTACATGAATAACTAACCACTCAATCAACTACTCAAAGCTAAATTAAGATAACATTCAAGAAATCAATTTCAAGCAATTTCAAGAACAACCACCATGTGGTTTTTCTTCCAAAAATCAAACACAAGATTCCTAGTTGCTAAAGAGGTTGAGGAGGATTAATCTTCCTCTTACCAAGATGAAGAACCAAGAAAATTCCAAGAAGCACTCTTGATTTTCGGATTTGAAGCTCAAAAACCCTAGAAAATGTGGTCCAAGTTAGAACAATGTAATGATGTGAAAAAGAAGAAGAAAATGACCATTAAATCAAGAGGAAACCAGAAACGAAAATGGAAGTGAAGGTCTGAAATTTTTTCAGCCATGGAAGCTCACCTTCAAAGCTTGAAAAATGGTTGAAGATGGAAGCTTTCTTGAAAACTCCAAGCACAAAAGATGATGAGAAAGAGTAGGAGATTAAGAAAACATGGTTGGTGTAAATTTTTATGAAGGTTGGGGTTCTTGGGGGTGGCTGGCCGTATGGCTATGGTGGAGAGAAAAAAGAGAAGAAAAAAATGGAGAAGAAAGAGAAGAATGGATGAGAGAGAAAGTGTTTGATAATTAATGAATTTGTGTAATGAAAATTAAATGAAACAAAGCAATATTTTGCCTTGCATGGGCTGCAATTAGCCGTGCATAGAGAGAGGGAAGAGAGAGGGAATTTGGCTTCCTTTGGAAGCTAACACATGTGGTCAAAGCTTGGGGTCAAAGCTTCTTAAGGAAGCTTGAATATTTAACTATTAAATTTGAATTAAAGTGATTTGATTAGACATAAAGCGGATTACACTAGGATGTGATAGTATTTTTATTACACACTATTATCCAATAGATAATAGTTACAGTTGACAGAAGTCAGTATTTAATTAATCTGACAGATAAATTTTTCGCTGTACTGATTTAATTGTATCTGTAAAGATTTTTCAAAAATTGCGAAACCTCGCAAACTGTGTCAAGTCTCGGGTTTAGTAAGATCCCCCGTCGACATGTCCATAGTCCAAGGTTCTCAGAGAAAACATCGCGTTTCTCTGGTTCTGCTCAGCGCGCATGCAAAATGAGGAATATATTAAAATATTCGACGGTTCCGGAAAATTCCCAGAAAATTCCAAAAAATTGTAAATATTATAAAACGACCATTCGTCATATAATTTTCCAATTTTTGAAGCGCTACAGCCGTTTTCCCAACTCTGCTCGAGTTTCACGTAAAACGAGAAATATATTAAAATATTCATCATTTCCGAAAAATTCCAGAAAAATTCTCATAAATCACAATTATTAGAAAATGACTATTCATGGTGAAATAATCAATTTCCGGAGTGTTACACTAGTCTCAGCAACTCTCAAATTTCATAGTACGCAAAAAACGAAGAATATATTAAAATATTCGTCGTTTCCGAACAATTCCAGAAAAATTCCTAAAAATCAAGAATATTATAAAACGATGATTTATGATCAAATATGTATTTTTCGGGATGTTACAGTTATGGTATGCTTTATTGTATTAAACTGTTATATCTGTTATGGTAATATTATTGTTGTTCATTTTATTACAATATATGTTTACTTGAAATTATTTGTAAATTGATAACATGATTATATTTGTGATATCTGTGTGTATGAAATGACTTTGTCATTCGTATCATTCTTTGTTGCCGTATTGGTATTGGTGAAAGGGGATCTCACCTCTTTACTGTATTGCTTTGTTGTGCTTGTATTGTTAAATTCGTACAGTAGGTGAAATGAGTTTTCTTAGACTTACTGGAGGCAATATTCTGAGGTCGGTGACGGCGTCAAAGAGTGATCTTCCAAGTTTCAACAGTATACAGTTTGGTGGAAGAACAGAACAAGTATGTTGAGTTTTCTTGTTAGTATTGTTACCGTGCTATTCAGTAGGACTCATCATTGGATTTGCTACTGTCGCTTGAGTCTGTAGGTTTTATGTTTTAAAATGTTATTGAATATTATGTGATATAAGTAATATGTGTATTAATCAGTTCAGTTTAATTTTTGTTTTACTTATAATTTTTGGTAAGTTTATGTCTCCCCAAAAAGAAATTTTAAAATCCATCTTTTAGAACTCAAAGCTTTTATGAAATGATTTTCAGGTTTTAAGTTTTTAGTCAAAAATGTGATGCCCTATGGAAGGTGTTACACATGACCAATAGGTATATATCTATCTCATTAGCTAATTAACTTATGCTACTATTAGAATGAAATTAAACATGCATTAACCATATCCATGATCTCAAACCTAAATCCTTATGTCTAGTTCAATAGATTTAATAAAAAAAAAATAAATGTTGACAAAACACGCAAGAACATTAAGAAAAATATGATTAAACAAACTCAAATCATCTATATTAATTCAAAAATTTACAAAATCATCAATATTCATAGATGGATTGTCGCGACTGAGATCGCAGCGGGAGCGGCGAACAAAATAAATTGTTAGGAGTTGCCACCAATTTTATTTAAATTAGAAAAAATTAGAAAACCTTTTTCAGAAAATAGTCTTTGGAACCAAATTAGATTCAGGAGTCGGTTATGCATAGGGAATGGTGGAGACTTAACCCCCACAGCACCCCTAATACATCCGTTTTAAAACGGTTACCCTAAATTAGTTATTCAAAACTTAATAATTTCAAAATATATTTGTTTTATCCTTTATATAAAAAATAACTAAAAATAAATAATTTGTGAAAATTTAAACTTTGGTCTGACGAAATAAAAATTCTGCTCCTACGTATCCTTAGATGTAATGAGGAATTCAAAGTCACGTAGTTCTATATAAAATTATTGTGGGTTGGTTGATTTTATTTAAAGAAAAGATTTAATTTTTTTATTTTATAAAAATTTGAATTAACAGGTCGTCACGACTCTATTAACCAAATTAAGATTTGAATATGTGAAGCTCGCGTCTCGCTAGAGATGTCACCCACTGATTATTGAATTTATTGCTATTAAATGAGATTTTTTTTTAATCTAAAATTATCTTAAAAAATAATAAAAAAATTGAATTTTGAGTCTTTATTAAATAGTAATTTATTTTAAAATAATTTGAATCATTAGGTTGTCACAACTCAGATGATCCAAAATGATTATAAGATTAACAAGCTGTCATAACTCGGTTAATCCTGTTTTGCTCTTCTAACAAAATTTAATTATTTTTATATTTTTTTACTTTGTAGTTTTATCATTGTTACCTTTTTCCTTTTCTTTTTTTAGCCTTTTTGGCCCATTAGATTTAAGCCCACCTTTCCCCAAAAAATAACTGAAGTGGAAGATGGTGGGGTGAAGGTGAAGTTTGGTGGTGATTGACGGAATAGTATGGTGGTGGTTTAGAGGATGGTTGCTGGTGTTTGGTAGGAAAAAATGATGGCAGGGATGGTGTTATTGGTTAGTAGAAGAAGATGACGGAGATGAAAGCTTTGTATAGGTGATTATGGAAGATGGTGGTAAAGGGGATGAAGGCTACATGATATGAAAATAATAATATGGCTTAGGTGAGTGTGTTTTTAGCTGAAAAGTCAAAGTAAGAACCACTCCCAAAGGGTGTGGGTTATGGGTTAATATAGGTGGGGTTTAGGTTGAAGTGTTTAAGTTCAAGTGTGATTAGGAGTTGTTTTGGATAAGTGATAGGAATTATTTCGGATGAGTGTTAGGGTTGGTATAGGATTAATATTGGGATTTGTTTAGGATAAGTTTAATTGATGGGGTTTGTTTTGGATAAGTTATAGAGTTAGTACAAGATAGGTAAACGAGTCAAGTTATGGATTGATGGGTCAATTGGGTTGGATAATGGGTTAATGGATAAGATAATGGGTTGATGGGTCAATTGGGTTGGATAACTGGTTATGGTTTAATGGGTAGGAAAATGGGCCAAAGATGAGTCGTTTTTTTTTTTTTAACAAAATGCCCTAGACAAAATTAGGTGTTCACAATTGCTCCTCTTTACTTATTTCTTACTAGATAGAAAGAATAACTGTAACTTTTCATTTTATCATAGTAAGGAACGAGTATAAAAATGAACCCAAATTTTGTTCGAGAGAAGTAGAAAACAATGTGAGAACAAAATGTAAAGAGCGATGCACTCCAAAATTAAAATGCAAGGGGCCAATATGCTCAAAACTTAAAATGCAATGCAATGAGTCGATGCACTCAAAACTTAAAATGTAATGAGCTGATGCGCTCAAAACTTAAAATGCAAATGCAACGAACCGATGCCCTCAAAACTTAAAGTGCAATGCAATGAGCTGATGCACTCAAAACTTAAAATGTAATAAGCCAATGTGCTCAAAACTTAAAATGCAAGGAGCCGATGCACTCAACTTAAAATGCAATGCCATGAGCTGATGCGCTCAAAACTTAAAATGCAATGCTATGACCCGATGCACTCAAAACTTAAAATGCAATACAGTGAGCTGATGCGCTCAAAACTTAAAAAGCAATGAGTCGATGTGCTCAAAACTTAAAATGCAACACATTTATACCAGTCAAATAGTGTCTTAAAATTTTTTCTTTTCTCTTTTTTTTCTCTCTTTTTTTTCTTTTAATCATTCGAACCAGTGACGACTTTGGAAAGCTTTGACCAATCAAATCTTTGTTCACATGCTTTTCTTCATCAAACGCTTTGGTTGACTTGGAATCCTCTTGACCCCTTTTCTTCTTCATTTCTTCATTTTTACCTTTTATTGCTTCGACTCCTCCTTTCCTTCTTGACTTCAAATGTCATATTGCAATCTATACTTTGAGTTACTGAGATCTTTTAATCTAACTCAATCATTGAAGGATTGTTGTAGAATTGTCAAAATCAAACTGTTGACCTTAAATTTATCTTATTTGAGACTTAACTTAATGAGTTAAGCATGCATTCATGAATGGATAGAAATTCGTTCAATGAACAAACTTCCTTTTATTTCTTTAGTAATCAATTGTACATGAATATCAAGTAAGACACATGCTTGAAAGATGAAAGCATAGAAACAAAAGAAAATTGCAAGGAAAAGAAAATTTGCCCCAGTATTGGTTCCTTATTCCTTATTCAATTGATTCCTTATAAACCTTTGATAATTCAACCACTATCTCTATTGCTACTTTCTTCAGCACATCTTTCCCTTAATCTTTCAGTAATTTTGCCCCAGTATAGCTAATTTAATGCAGATAAAAATTGCCCTAGTTTGGTGGCTATTTCAAGGAGCTTCAGACCCTTTTTTTTTTTTTAAGATTTTGCCTATTTATTTGCCCTAACTTTTGTTTAGACTGCCCTTTTGGGTTTTCAACCTAACAGGCTCTCTTTTTTTTCTTTACTTTCTTTTTTTTTTTAGGCATAAAATCTCTTAACTATATCGGTGTTTATGGGTTTTACCAATTCTTCTCTGTCCATGTTCTGCAAAATTAATGCCCCTCCTGAAAATGCATGCTTGACTATGTAAGGGCCTTCATAACTCGGAGCCCATTTTCCTCTGGCATCCTCTTGATTAGGGAGAATCTTCTTCAAAACCAAATGTCCTAAACAGAATTCTCTGGGATGAACTTTTTTGTTAAAGGTTTTGGTCATTCTGCTTTGATACAACTGTCCATGACAAATTGTTGTCAGTCTTTTCTCTTCTATCATATTCAATTAATCATACCGAGTCTTCACCCATTTAGATTCCTCTAACTCTGCCTCTATCAAAACCCTCAAAGAAGGAATCTCAATTTCTATGGGAGAGACAACTTCCATTACATACACCAAAGAGAAAGGTGTTGTCCCAGTACTTGATCGTATATTGGTACGATATACGTGCAAAGCATAGGGTAACATTTCGTGCTAGTCCTTATAGTTCACTACCATCTTAGCCACAATTTTCTTGACATTCTTATTTGCTGCCTCGACTGCACCATTCATCTGAGGCCTATAGGGAGCTGAATTATGATGCTTGATTTTGAAATTTTCACTAAACTTCTGAATCTCAGCACAATTGAGATTAGTAGCATTATCTATGATTATCCTCTCTGGAATTCCATATCTGTAGACAATGTCCCTCTTGAGGAATTTCAAAAATACCTTTTAAGTGATAGTGGCATATGAGGACGCTTCTACCCACTTGGTGAAATAGTCAATTGCCACCAAGATGAAGTGATGACTGTTGGAAGCTTTGGGGTTAATTGGTCCAATGACATCTATTCTTTACATCGAGAAAGGCCATGGAGATACCATATTGTGTAGGGGGAATGAAGGTGCATTGACTAAATCTGCATATATCTAACATTTATGGAACTTTCGAACATATTCCATGCAGTCTATTTCCATGGTGGACTAATAATAACCACTCCTTAGAATTTTTCATGCTATCATATGACTATTAGCATGAGTCCCACAGATTCCTTCATGGATTTTAGTCATGATTAAACGAGCTTCATAAGCATCCACACATCTGAGCAATGTGCTATAATTGCTTCTCTTGTATAAAACCTCCCCGTTCAGGAAAAAGGGCATTGCCAACCGGCGGATAGTCTTTTTATTCACCTCACTTGCTCCAGTTTGATATTCTCTATGCTAGATATACTGTTTGATATCATGATACCAAGGTTTACCATCTTCCTCGCCTTCCACATTGGCACAATATGCGAGCTCATTATGTATCTTTACTCAGATAGGTTAGACATCATTGTGGATATCCAACTTGGTAATTACAGCCAAAATGGCAAAAGCATCTGCAAACTGATTCATGTCTTGAGCCAGATGGGAGAAGGTTACCTTTTCAAACTTCTCAGTCAACTTGGTCAAATACTTTTGAAAAGGCACTAACTTCAAATCTTTAGTTTGCGATTCACCGTTCACTTGATAAATAATAAGTGTCGAATCTCTGAATACTTTTAACTGCTTGATCCCCAAGTCAATTGCCACTTGTAAACCACTAGCACAGGCCTTGTATTCTACAACATTATTGGTGCATTCAAAATCCAGCTTGATAGTGATTGGGTATTGTTTTTCGGTCGGCAAAACAACAACGGCTCCTATGCCATTACCATACATATTGACTGCCCCATCAAAATACATCTTCCACACAGACTCCTCTATTTCTTCTTCTCCTTTTACCATCAATATTTCTCCATCCGGGAACTCAGACATTATTAGTTGTCCACCCTTAAGAGGGTTTTCAGCTAAATAGTCCGTGATTGCACTTCTTTTGATGGATTTTCGAGTCATGTACTTGATATCAAACTCCGATAATATCACTTGCCATTTTGAGACTCTTAATAAGACATGAGGGCTTTCAAATATGTACTTTAGAGGGTCCATTAGGGAGATCAGCCAAGTAGTGTAATAAAGCATATATTGTCTTAGCCGTTTTGAGGTCCATACTAGAGCACAACATGTTTTTTCTATCGCCATGTATCGGGTTTCACAGTTATTAAATTTCTTACTCAAATAATAAATTACCTGCTCCTTTTTTCCTGATTCATCATGTTGTCCTAGCATTGCCCCCATCGTAGTTGGCAATATAGTTAGGTACAATATCAACGGGCAACCCAATGTAAGGGGTACCAACACCGGAGGATTCATTAAATAAGCCTTTATCTTATCAAAAGCTCCTTGACATTCTTCATCCCACTTTCTCGGTTGATGCTTCTTTAACAACTTGAATATGGGCTCGCATGTACTAGTGAGGTTAGCAATGAATCTAGCAATGTAATTAAGTCTCCCGAGAAAACTTCTCACTTCACGCTCAGTCTTAGGAAGAGGCATCTCCTGTATTGCTTTCGCCTTATCTGGGTCCACTTTTATTCCTTCTCTACTAACGATGAACTCGAGTAATTTTCCAGTAGATGCTCCAAAAACACATTTAGTAGGATTGAGTCTCAACTTATACTTTCTGAGCCTTTCAAACAACCTCCGTAAGACCTCTACATGGCTTTCCCCTTCTTTAGATTTGGCCACCATATTATCTACGTACACCTCGATTTCTTTATGCATCATATCATGAAATAATGCAACTATAGCACGTTGATATGTAGCCCCAACATTCTTCAATTCAAAGGACATTACTGTGTAACAAAAAGTTCTTTAAAGGGTAATAAAAGTCGTCTTTTCTTTGTCATCGACATCCATATGAATCTAATTGTACTCAGAATAACCATCCATAAACAAGAACCTATGATTTCCTGTTGTATTATCAACAACAACATCAATATGAGGGAGCGAAAATCATCTTTCGGACTACCCTTATTTAGATCCCTATAATCCACTCACATCCTATCCTTCCCATCCTTCTTGGGTACTGGCACAATATTTGCTACCCATTCTGGGTGTCTCGACACCTCTATGAATTTGGATTCTAATCGCTTAGTCACTTCTTCCTTGATCTTTAGTGACATGTCAGGATGCATCCTTATCAGCTTTTGCCTTTTTGCTTCTGCATCTGGATATAATGGGATTTTATGCGATGCTATCTCAGGGTCTAATCCAAGCATATCTCTGTAGGACCATGCAAACACGTCCAGGTATTCCCTAAGTAGCTCCATCATTTCTATAGGCTCAAGATTATTTACTATTTTCAACTCCTTCTTGTCTTTTTGGATTCCCATGTTAATCACTTCAACTACCTCATTTTGCACATCAAATTTTCTTTCTGAGTATTCCAGTATCTTTTCAAATTTTTCAACAATCTCTTCATCTTCATCAGATCCAGGGTTTTCCTCATCAAACGTCACAGGGGAATCAATTGACAAGTTTTCAAGGTCCCTTTCATGAGGCAGACCTTCTACAAGACTCAAATATCTGTAAAGTAATTTGTGTGGAGTTAGAAAGGCAAAAAGAATAGGAATAATAAAATGAAAGCGAGAGATTTTTTTTTAATGAAAATGTAAAATGAAAACTGACAAATGCAAAGAAGATAAGCCAAAAGTGTGACAAGGAGGAATGTTGAATAAACATGCAACTTTATTTAGTTAATGTTCTAAATAACATAAATATAAGCTTAAAACATAACTAGACTCAAATATCTACCTGTTACAGTATAACTAGACAATTACTTGGCAACAATAACATCAATCATTAGTTTAGATTGCCAGTTCTTCAATGACTCCTCATCAGTAAAAGGATGGATTGCTTTGCGCTCTTCTGGTCCTTCTTCATGCAGTGCATTAATAATGAGACGATATTGGGGACGGAGGACTTCTTCGGGCATGATTACCTTGGCAGGTGTCTGAAACGTTTCCCTCAGATGAGGAATGTGCTTTATTTTGCCCTTATCACTCCTTTTCTCCCAAGGTCATATTTTCTATTCTCTCCTCTAGAGATGCTTCGTACCCCAACCCGAACTTGTCTAGTTTTTCTACAAATGAGACCGGTGTCCGAGTACCTTGCAATTTTGAGCCCAAGCCTTTTTCTTTTTGGTACCCATTATTGGTCATAATTCGAGCCTCCACCTGATTCACAGTTTGCATCGAATGTTCATTCTCGTCGAGTCCAGCCTCAATTACCTCAAAGTTGTGCCACAAATTCTCCTCATCTTTCTCTGCACTTTCCACGTACGGCATTGAAACTGGTTTTGTCAACATGATTTCTTCTTCTCCGTGTATGGTAATGACTGACCCATTTTTAACGTATTTTATATTCTGGTGCAGCGTAGAAGGAACAACACTAGTAGCGTAGATCCATAGTCTTCCCAGGAGCATAGTGTAGCTAGACTCAATATCTATGACTTGGAATAGCACTTGAAAATTACTTGGGCCAATCTCTAACGGTAATGTTATCTCTCCCAAAATGCCTCTCCTATTTCCGTCAAAGGCTCGCACCACCATTTCTCGAGGGGAGAGTTCTTCCCCACTAATTGACAATGAGGTTAGAGTCGACTTCGGTAGGATATTTAGTGCAGATCCCTCATCCATCAGGACTTTTGCGACTATATGCCCATTACATTTGAGGGTTATGTGTAAAGCTCGTGGATTTTTCTCAGACCGAGAGGTGATTTCTTCACTCATAAATACAATCATGTTGATGCGCTTCACCGGGTTCACCATGCTGACAACATTCTCAGGGGTAACATCGGGCTTGACATAAGCCTCACTTAGTACTTTTAGCAACGCTTTCCGATGCAACTCAGATGTCAAAACGAGTGACAGGAGAGATATGCTTGCTGGAGTCTTCTTCAACTGTTCCATCACATCGTATTCACTTTGTTTCATGATCTTCAAGAATTTTTCCTCCTCTCCTTTTGAACTTTCCTCCTCACTTCATTCTTTAACATTCTTCTTCTTTCTACTTTTATTAGGTCATAGCATCGCCCACTCCTTATAACTATATTGGTCACACACCCTTCATCCTGGAGTATTTTAGCAACTCGGGCCTTTGAAGTCTCTTCCCTGATTCCCTTCATTTCCACCTTAGCTTCATAATTCCACGGCACTGAATGAGTATAATTATAAGCAAATGACGCTGGCTTCTTGACTGTCACAATTACTTTTCCTGGTGTCGGGGCTTAGTTGAGAGGTGGCACCTTCAGCACAAAGCATTCTACTACACTGACCTCTTCAGAGGATGTTACCCCTTGCCTGGCCTGTATTACTCCCAAAGTGAGTAATCCTTGGACTCGAACCTTAAAATCCCAACAGTTCTCAATATCATATCCGATTTCCCCACAATGGTAAACACACCTTGACTCTTCATCATACTTCTCCTCATTTTTCATTAACGAAGCTGGTGCAGTAATAACATAACCTGCTTTCTTCAATCCCTCAAATATCTAAGTCATTGGCATACTTAGGCTCATGAACTTTCTTATTGGTGGTCCTTCAATCTCCACAGCATTCGCCTTATTCCTTCCACCATGGTTAGGGATTGAGTTGTTAACAATACTAGGCCCAGCCTCCTCTTGAATATCCAGCTTTCCACAAGCAATAAGCTTCCTTACCGCAGTCTTAAAAGACTCACAGTCTTCGATTGAATGCCCTGGGATATCCATATGGTACTTGCAAGTTAAATTCGGGTTGTACTATGCTAGAAATAGTGGTTGTAGGGGATGTACAGGATTCCCTAAGACTAGGTGAGCATCAAACAACCTTTGAAATAAATTTATATTTGGAATAAATAGTTTTGGGAAAAAGGGTAGGTTTTGGGTAGGTTTTGTTGATTTGGAGTGGCTGGGTTTGAGGTGCGTTTATGGGAGGGGCAGTTAGGCCTGGTAGATGAAACGACGCAGATGTCTGATAGGAAGGGTAAGTGTTTAGGTTATATA
Organism: Ormosia emarginata; assembly: GCA_029884605.1. Taxonomy (NCBI): domain Eukaryota; kingdom Viridiplantae; phylum Streptophyta; class Magnoliopsida; order Fabales; family Fabaceae; genus Ormosia; species Ormosia emarginata. The sequence goes on along the minus strand of JAQQTP010000057.1, from coordinate 749,755 downwards.
GGGATGCTCGATATACAGGGTAGGACGGTGAGTATCGAGGTTGTAAAAGTTGCATATTTTGCACGTAGCTCACTTCCGACTCCTTTTTCTTAGGGGTAAACCCCTTCTTGAAACCACTTTCATTATTGCCAGTTGGTAATTTTTCAGGCTTTATTAGAATTTTAATCCTTTCTTCAGCTACAATTAAATCAGCAAAGTCTCGGTAAACAGCGCCTACCATCGTCCCAATATAGGGAACTCCTAAAGTTCCCAAGAAGTATGAACACATTTCTGTCAGAGTCAACAGGGGTTGCACTTATGATGCAAGACTTCTCCACCTCTGGGCATATTGCTTGAATGTTTCCTTATTTTCTTCTGCAGTGTTCCTAGTTGCTCTCTAGTTGGGGTTGTATTCAGGTTAAACTGGTACTGTCCCATAAATAAGTTTGTCTAGTCATCCCATGAGGAGATCTTGAAAAGGTCTTGTTGGATGCACCATTCCAAAGCAGGCCCAGTCAAACTTTCATGAAAGAAACTGACGAGGAACTTCTAGTCCTTTGACCAGATGGACATTTTGGTAATGTAAGTTTGTAAATAGAAAAAAGGTTGGAGCTCCCATCATACTTGTCAAATTTTAGGATCTTAAAATCCTTGGGGATGATGATGTTAGCAGTAGGGCACATCTCTTCTATCCTAAGGGGACCATAGGTGCTATGACCCTTGATCGCCTTGATTTGCTCCTCCATCTTTTCCATCCACTCTTCTTTTATCTTATCATTCTGAATGGTTGCATGTCTAGTACTAGCAGGAAATCCAGTCGGCATCGGGATGGAAATATGTGGTGGTTCCCACGTGAACTCGGTGTTACCATGAACCTCATTTCGAGTACCTTTCAATGAATGATACCCTTCTTCGATAGGAATCACTAACGATGCAGTATTTGAGGTTGCTCCCACAAAAGGCATTTCAGTGGTGACCCTAGGATTTGTTCCCATGGCAGTGATATTTGGAGGGTGTGAATGTGATCCAGTTACTCCTATACCTCTAGCTGCCCTAATCAAGGAGAAGGTCTCTCTCAGCTGACAACATTTCCTCCATTCTTCTTTGAGACTTTTTCATCTCATCTACTTCCATACTCATATTTCTTCCTTCATTCTTAGCTGTCATTGCTGCAAGCTTTGTTCGAGCCCTTGTGTTGTGAACTCGGGTTTGATTGGTCTCTTCTTTCTTTGGTTGCGCAATGATTCCAAGTTTCCTATGAACAGTCAAAATACAATTTATTAAAAACAACCATGATTATTATTAATTTGTTAGAAAACCATTATTAGTTTGTGCTAAACGGACTTGAGCGAGTATCTTTGATCTTTTCTTTGGTCATGAAATGTTTCTTAGAACGTCTCATTCAAAAGTTGTTTGTCATGAACATTTCTTAGAACGTCTTGTTCAAAAGAAATCGATCTCCAGTAAAATATAGGATCAGAACAATAATAATACATACTTTATTCATTCGAAAAAGAGTCATCAACATCATTTGAAAGGAGTACATCATTTTTACTCTATTCGAAATATATCATTATCTAGTCTAATTCATCATTCTCAACCGAGTGGGCCTTGATCATCTGCTTCATTTGTTCAATAAGACTCTTGCAATACTCGATGAAGTCAATAATCTCTGCCGATGTCTTAAGAGGATTGACCATTTTATCAGCCAACCTCAAATAATATGGAACGTCTGCAATTGCTGTGTTAGCTAGGCATGCTAGTTTCGCAAAGCGGTCCATCCAAAATTGGGTTTCCTCTTTCCATTCATTGATGTCTCTACCTTCTTTCACCTGATCTATCAGATTCTACAAGTCTTCTTGTCCCTATTGTAACGCTGCTTTAAACTATGCAATTGTCTTGTCGGTGTGTAACTTTTCAATTTTGATTGTGTCTTCATATCTTGCTGACACATCTTTCATTTGTTGCTTCATCCTATCCACTTACAGAAGAGCATCATTTTGTGCTATTTTGGCATTCATGAGCAATTCTTTAAGTTGTTGATTTTTGGCTAGTGCCCTATCTTTTTCCTACCATCGGAGCCCTAGTTCCTTGTTTACAGCTTCCAAGCATCTTCTGGTCCTTGACATTTATTCTTGCTCTATCTTTGGCCTCTTGTTAGCTCTTTTGAGAACATGATTTTTTTTAGAATTTTCATGTTTTAAGACTGCATATGCTTGGCGAGCACCTTTTAATTCTCCCTTTAATTTCTTTTTTTGTACATTGGCCTATAGTAGCTTTTCCTTTACTTCTTCATCTTCTATTAGAGTCAGAGACAAAGATTTACTAGCTGAAATTTTGAAAGGTAACTTGACTTCTTGAGCCTGGTCATTGATCCACTACCTGTAGCTTTCTTTGACTCCACAGCTTCTGACTCCCAGTTCCCTACCCTTTCTGACGACTTTCCTCTAAACGTCTCGGACCTTTCTGAGTAGCTCAATACATTTTGTCTCCATGTCATAAATAAAAGGAGTGGTTTCAAATTCCGAGGGTGGTCCCATCATGGGATAGCCAAGTTGTCGCAATGTCAAACTAGAGTTATAGTTAATGCACCCTTGAGTACCCATTAGAGGAATGTTAGGAAAAGCCTCACACTGATAAATCACAGTTTCCCCCTCTTTGCGCCATGGGTACCATACAATCTTCTCATCTTTAAGCTTGGTCAATTTCTCGGCCCATTCACAGTCGTTCTTGGTCTTCAACTGGAGCATCTTGAGACTTGTAATGGGACATGGATCCTCATATCCCCTCTTGAACATATGAGACGTGAGCCATACAAACAGCATCGGTAAACAACATAAGATTCGTTTGCTCTTCTTTTTATGACATAAATTCAAAGTGTAGTAAACATCTGCAAGAACGGCTGGGACATGATTAATGGTCTCATTTCATCGAGTGAGGAACACATCGATTGCTGCAAAACCTACCAAGTCTTCACTATTTGAGAATATGATGCTACCATAAATGGTGAAGGCTAGCACATCCATAAAGGTATTCCAGTCTTCCTCCTTGGATAGGTGGCACATGTGCTCTTCTAAGTATCTACGTGGGAATCCCTCTATTCCTTTCTTATTTTGCTTTGCTTTTGTAAATCCTTTACATGAACTTTCAAGACTTCTACCATGGTTAGCAAGGATGCATGGTGACTCTTATATTGGTATGGCTTTTCCTTTTCCAATGATAGGCCCAAGATATGCTAAAACTCTTCTAATGTAAGGGCTAACTAAAAATCTTAAAATGTGAAACAACGTAACAATGGATCATAATATTGGGCTAGCGCAATGATAGCTTCTATTTGCACGTCCACTTCTAATAGATTCAAAACATTCCCATATCTTATGGTAAAAGTCAAACGCTGTGTCTTTTTCAGCATTCGGCCCAAACCCACTAAGCTCTATGTATCCACTTTCTTGACCTTAAGTTGCAAGGTCTTTTTCAAAATTGCCTCCTTGTGATCTGATCCCATGACACTTTCCTTTTTTAATCAAAGATACTCATTGCTAGTCCTTAGGCACTAAATTTCAAATGGTTCTCCCACAAACCCGGGGATGAAGAATTATCAATGCATAGTTTTAAATAAAATGATTTTACAATATGATAATGAATGAGTTGTTGGTCTTTTAAAAGTGATTTGCCTCTTTTTTTGTGAAAAACTTTTTTATTATTTTTTTATCAAGAGGACATCAGTATGGTTCATCATATTAAGGGACTAAACAACTCACAAGGCATACAGATAAGTCAAAAGATAATAAAAAGTACGCTCCCTTTGTGTCCTAATGAGATTTCCTTAACTTGGGGATTTCTATCCTGAGGATCTACGAGTCTTTATTGAATCGTGAAAGCTTTCATTAGGTGACTCTTCTATTCTAAAGGTCTCTAGAGCTAAGTCTCATTTCAAAATGTTAACCACAAAATAGTGGGTAAACCACTAGGTATGGGACATTCATGAAAAAGGTGCACTCTAGATGAAGTTTTCGCAATAACCAAATAGGATGTACATTCAAAATGGCTATCACTACACAACCTTTTCTTAACTTAGGCTTCACTCAGACCCGGGTATAGAGCCCCACTCAAACATGTGTGATAAACGTGTAAGTGCGGTGTGTGTAGGAAGCATACAAACCTTCATAATCCTAAAGACTACCCGCATCCTGCAAAACAAAAACAAAAACAAACAAAAATTCCAAGAGAAATTCTCTATCCTAAAGTTTTAATAACAAAAACAATTAAAAAATTAAAAAAAAAAAAAAAAAAAGTAAAACAAATATACAAATATTAAAAAATTTTGCACAATAAACTTATATAGGCTTGACTCTCAAGTATCCCCAATGGAGTCGCCATCTATCGCGACCGAGATCGCGGCGGGAGCGGCGAACAAAATAAATTGTTAGGAGTTGTCAACAATTTTATTTAAATTAGAAAAATTGGAAAACCTTATTTAGAAAATGGTCTTTGGAACTAAATTAGATTCGGGAGTCGGTTATGCACAGAGAAGAGTGGAGACTTAACCCCCACAACACCCCTAATATATCCATTTTAAAACAGTTACCCTAAATTAGTTATGCAAAACTTAATAATTTCAAAATATATTTGTTTTACCCTTTATATAAAAAAATAACTAAAAATAAATAATTTGTAAAAATTTAAACTTTGGTTTGATGAAATAAAAATTTTGCTCCTACATATCCTCAGGTGCAATGAGGAACTCAAAGTCACATTGTTCTATATAAAATTCTTGTGGGTTAGTTGATTTTATTTAAAGAAAAAATTTAATTTTTTTATTTTATAAAAATTTGAATTAACAGATTGTCGCGACTCTGTTAACCAAATTAAGGTTTGAATAGGTGAAGCTTGCGTCACGCTAGATACATCACCCACTGATCATTGAATTTATTGCTATTAAATGAGATTTTTTTATCTAAAATTATCTTAGAAAAATAATAGAAAAAATTGAATTTTGAGTCTTTATTAAATAGTAATTTATTTTAAAATAATTTGAATCATTAGATTGTCACAACTCAGATGATCCAAAATGATTACAAGATTAACAAACTATCACAATTCAGTTAATCCTGTTTTGTTCTTCTAAAAAAAATTTAATTATTTTTATATTTTTTTACTTTGTAGTTTTATCATTGTTACCTTTTTTCATTTTTTTTAGCCATTTTGGCCCATTAGATTTAAGCCCACCTTTCCCATAAAAAAATTAACTAAAGTTAATCAGATTAAAAAAAAACTCAAAATACAAAATAAAGAAAAGGAAATGAGGTATTTTGTTTTTCTTCTTCTTCGGTGATGTTTCACAGAGACCAACTAGAGGAACGGAGCAACCGACGTGGATGGTGAGTGGATCAGCAGTGCGCGGATCTAGCTCGTCAACAGCGTGTGTCAACTCCAATCTGGGTTCGGGTTCGGTGCAGTGCACGTCGGCGTCGAAGCAGCGAACCAGCGGTGCGACTGTGCGAACGATAGTCCTGGATCGGGTTCGGCACGACACAATATTTGGGCTCGAGCGGTTCGATGGGAATTGGGCAGAGATCGGAATGAGCGGGGGCTTGGTTCGCAGGACAGAGTCGAACCTGTGACGAAATGGCTGGGCGTAGATCGGAACGAGGGGCGTAGATCGGAACGAGGGGCGTCGATCGGGGCTGGTTCGAGTTCGTCGGCACGGATCGTGGTTTCCGTCGGATCTGGATGGGTTGTTCCGAGTTGACTCAGTGGGTTTGGGTGTTGTTGGCTTGGTTGATGGTGGGTTTTAGAAGGAATGGTGATAGGTGTTGGGAGGTGGAAGATGAAGTGGAAGATGGTGGCGTGAAGGTGAAGTTTGGTGGTGATTGACGAAATGGTATGATGGTGGTCTAGAGGATAGTTGTTGGTGTTTGGTAGGAAAAGATGATGGCGGGGATGGTGTTATTGGTTGGTAGAAGAAGATGACAGAGATGAAAGCTTTGTATAGGTGATTATGGAAGATAGTGGTAAAGGGGACGAAGGCTACGTGATATGAAAATAATAATATGGCTTAAGCTAAGTGTGTTTTTAGCTGAAAAGTCAAAGTGAGAACCAGTCCCCAGCAAGGTGTGGGTTATGGGTTAATATAGGTGGGGTTTAGGTTGAAGTGTTTAAGTTCAAGTGTGATTAGGAGTTGTTTTGGATAAGTGATAGGAATTGTTTCAGATGAGTGTTATGGTTGGTATATGATTAGTATTGAGATTTATTTAGGATGAGTTTAATTGATGGGGTTTGTTTTGGATAAGTTATAGAGTTAGTACAAGATGGGTAAATAGGTCAAGTTATGGGTTGATGGGTCAATTAGGTTGGATAATGGGTTAATGGGTAGGATAATAGGTTGATGGGCTAATTGGGTTAGATAACTGGTTATGATTCAATAGGTAGGACAATGAGCCAAAGATAAGTATTTTTTTTATAAAATGCCCCAGACAAAATTAGGTGTTCATATGGATCCAAAGAAATCCATATACACAACTTAGCTATTCATGACAAACGAAAATCTATCACAAGTTCTGTGTTAACTATAGAGCCTTGAGCAACATTACTGTACTAGATAAATTTCTCATACCTGTCATGGATGAATTGTTGGACGAATTAGGGGGAGCTATTGTTTTCTTAAAATTAGATTGAAGTCCATATATCATCAAGTAAGGATGACAGATGAGGATATCAAGAAGACATCCTCTCGAACCCTTGAAGGCCACTAAGAATTTGTGGTGATGCCCTTCGGATTGACAAATGCACTGTTAACCTCTCAAGCATTAGTGAATGAAATTTTTAGGCCCTATCTCTAGAGGTTTATGCTAGGTTTTTTTTAATGACATCTTAGTTTATAGCCAAGATAAATTTGTCCATATGACTCATTTAAGGATGGTGTTAGAAGTATTGAAGAAGAATGCATTTCTAGTCAATTACAAGAAATGTTGTTTTGGTAAGACTGAGTTGGAATATTTAGGACACATAATTTATGGTCAAGGGATGGCAGCAAAACCTTTAAAGATCGAAGTTATGAAGCAACGACCAGTTCCAAAGGATGTCAAGGGGTTGCATGGGCTTTTAGGCCTCACAAGCTATTATTGGTGTTTTGTGTATTAATATGGGCAGATTGCAAGACCCCTAACCCAGTTGTTGAAGAAGGACAATTTCCATTGGATTGATGAAGCCTAGCAGGCCTCTGAAAATCTGAAGACAACCATGATCACTCTACCCACTTTGGCCTTGCTCAATTTTAACAGTAGCTTTGAGGTGGAAACTGATGCCTCCAACTCAAGTTTGGGGCGGTACTAATGTAGCATGGCAGACCCTTGGTTTTTATTAGTCAAGCTTTCTCAGAGAAATATTGGTCTAAATCAGTCCATGAACGTGAGTTGATGGCTATTGTGTTTGTAGTCCAGAAGTTGCGACATTTTTTGATGGGTAGACACTTCATTATTCATATTATAAAAAAAGCTTGAAATTATTGATGGGGCAAAGGTTGATGATAGAAGGACAACAAAAATGGGTTCTAAAATTATTGGGATATGACTTTAAAATTAAATACAAACTAAGGGTGGAAAACAAAGCAGCAAATGCTCTTTCTAGGGTCATGAAATTCAAGGAGATGATTATAATCATTAGTCCAAATTTGCAGGCTTTATTTGAGGAGGTTTTAAAGGATGATTTCACCAAGTGAATCTTGAATGATTTGATGCTAAATCCGACATCCCACCTTGGGTTTACCATCACTAAGGGTTGTTTGCGGCACAACGACAAGTCAATGTTGCCCCAAAAATCCAAAATCATTCCTCGGTTATTAGAAGAATTCCATTCTACTCCTTGAAGGGGACACTCTAAAATGGAAAGAACTTACAGAAGGTTGGCTATTGTGTTTTATTAGAATGACATGAAATGGGATGTTCATACTTTTGTAACAGCTTGCGTTGTTTACCAAAGAAATAAGTACCAAACCCTTCAACCAGCAGGGTTATTACAACCCCTGCCTATTCCAAATAGAGTATGGGATGATATTTCCATGGATTTTATTGTGGGGCTGCCTAAGTTGAAGGGGGTTGATACCTTTCTAGTGCTGGTGGATCGACTAACAAAATATGCACATTTTATTCCATTGATCCACCTCTATATAGTAAAAGATGTGGCAGTTGTTTTCATTAAGGAGGTGATGTGATTGCATGGGTTTCCTAGTTCAATTATCTTTAATCAGAATCTAATATTTGTGAGCCAATTTTGGGGTGAGTTGCTCAAGCTGGCAGGAACTAAGCTGAAATCCAATTCAGCATATCATCTGGAAACAGATGGTCAAACTAAAGTTGTAAAGTGAACCATATAGACTTATTTGCGATGACCATCCCCATAGTTGGACTAAATGGCTTGTTTGGGCTAAATTTTGGTTTAACTCCTCTTACAATGCTTCCATTCATATGACGCCTTTTAAGGCACTATATGGACAGGATCCTCCTTACATTATCCATTTCAATAAGGGGGAAACCGCCCTAGAAGCGGTGGATCAACTTTTGCACATTAGAGATACCATTTTAGATGAAATTAAACCAAATTTATGCAAGGCTCCAAAGAGAATGAAGTTGTAGGCCAACAAACATCGTAGAGAGATGGAATTTTAGCCGGGTGATTTGATCTAACTTAAGCTACAACCTTAAATATTAAAGTCTCTAGCAAAAAGGATCAACCAAATGCTCAGCCTTCATTTTATTGTCTTTTTGAAGTGGTTTGCAGGGTTGGTGCAGGGGCTTATGAGTTACCTCTTCTTGCTCTTTCATGTATCCACGCAATTTTTCATGTTTCTCAACTTAAGAAGGCTATTCAAGCTAGTGTTCCATGTCAACAACTTCCAAATTTCTTTGCGGAAGAGTTAGAGCTCTAAGTTCAACCTGAATCGGTTTTAACTACCTGAAGACTCCCTAATAGGTCAGTGAAAATGTTGATCAAATGGGCTCATATTCCAAATCGTGAAAACACTTGGGTGGATTATGCAACTATACAATAGTAGTTTCCTACATTCCACCTTGAGGACAAGATAGTTTTTATTGGAGGGTATTGATACACCTTTAGCCCAAGTATACAAGAGGAGAAAGCATAGGTTGGGTTTTGTTGGGCTTGGAATAAGGCTAATTCTGTTGGGCCTGAGAATGGAAGGGTGCTTATTATAGAAACAGTAAAGGAGGAGATAAGAGAGGTAGAGACATAATAGAATAATTATCATTGGGAATTTGCATTAGAAGTTAGAATGAAGAAAACAATAATTAGCATTGGGAATATACAACAAAAATAATAATAAAAGAAGACGGCAGGGGGCTATGTGAGGCAGGCATATTTTGAGCGAGTAGGAGAGGTATGGGAAAATGATTCCCTGGTGTCTAGGGACCTTTTGAGTTATTCTCTTTTTAAGCTTTATTTTTGTCTTTATCCGGTGTTTATCTTGTAATTCAAAGAGAGTTTTCTCTCTGTTTTAACTTTTGAGTATTATTTTCAATAAAACAACATAGCATTTCAGTTCTTTTCAAAATCTCATTAAAATATAAAGTTATTGAATTTTTAGTTTTATTTACATTTTGGCTTTATATTGAGTATTGCATGTTTGAATATTTAGGTATAAAGTGAGAATGAACTTCACTTATAGTATTTATATTAAGCTGATATGCATTTTTTCTTCCCTTGTTATGTCAAATACCAAACAAAATCAGAGAAAAAGCTTGACGATGCAGTAGAATTTGCTATTTTGCACGTATTTCATGATTCAGATATGGATTCAACTTTGAACCTAGGAGTGATTTTCTTTGATACACGTGATTTGATGCTGCTTGAATGACTTCAACTCGCTTTTTCCAATTTTCTTTATACTTTCTGTTTTCCTACAACTGAACACTGGATACTTGTGTGAGTCCCACTTTGTCTAAAAAAGTGTTGGCCTGTGGATGCACCTGTTTTTGGGTTTAATATTTTTGAGGAGTCCGCAAGGTGGTAATGGTAAGATTAACATTCCTCAAAGAAATGTATAAATCAACGTCTGTGAAAAATTTTATTTGTGCGAATAACATTACTGTTTCCAAAAAATAGTCAACCGTAAGGATTATGTATGCAGAAATAGTTCACCAAGATAGCAAAATAGCCAAATTGTTTACATAAATAAACAAGAAACGGTTACATGAAATTTTCCATTTTTGAGATGAAATATATACTACAGCCTCAATGTAATGTTCTTTATTATTCTTCGTACAAAGCAACAACTTTTCCTGTCAGGAGAGGGGAGTAACTTAGCTTCTGCAGCTTGCTTTTTGCAAAGATATATCTCAACCATTTTCCTTCCCAGGCCAGTGATAGCACTTAAACCCTGGGAATCCAGTTAGAAACAAAAATGGATATTGTGAATCATAGTTCAGCAAAGATTGATAGAAGTTCAATGCATAAGGCACAAATGCAATGTAAAGATTCAGTCAAAACATGAATGGCTTCACCACAAAAAATTTCCAAGTAATTTATAAATCTAAATGAAAATAACAAATTGAAAAGAAGAGACTGGGTACAAACCAGAAGCCAAACAAAATAGTGTAAAATAAGATTAACTTTTATATGGTTGCCTTGCCTAGATGGAAAAAATAAAGTGTTTTTTGGGTACAGTACATGGCACATATAATTACCTGAAACTCACTTCAAAATCTAGGGGATTGGGAATTGTGCTGCCACCGGAGGCATGTAGAGTACAGGCGCCATCTGTTGTTAAAATAAATCTCAAATTAGTTTTTAATCATCATTATTTAATATTTAAAAAAAAATATTTTATGCAATAATTTTAAAAGGATATTAAAAGGATAAACATTAATTAATTTAAAAGTAATAATCCTTATAAATTTGACCAATCTCATTTACTTCAAATACAACTTAACTTTGATATTCTTACCACAAATAATGTATATATTTATTTTTACATCTCATTTAATACCATTCATCATACTTATTTTTTCTTATCACTTTCTCTTTCAATCACACACTTTTAAAAATGATATGTACAGTACTCACACCTCTAAAAAAGATATAAAATCATCTTTTTCCCTTCAAATACTACCATTACTATCTTCACATTCCTTCTTTTTTTGTTTTTCCAAGGAATATAAACAGGGTTACTACATTAAAAAAAAGCTAGCCAACCTAAACTAAAGTGCTATTCTGATTTTTTCCTAATCCTATTCAAAAGAAAAAGAATGTTGTCAACTCAAAACAAAAAAACAAAAAAATAGAGAAAAAGAATGTTGAACCCTGAGTTATGCAAAGCTGTGACTTGTTATCTTCAAGTTGTACCTGAACTTGACTTGAGAAGAGCTTCTTCCATATTTCAATCTCCTCCTGACTGTGAAGCTTTCTAATTCCTCCATAGAATCCGCCTACTCTATCACCTTGTTCCCCATAGTTCTTTCTAGATAACTTTATTCGTCTCATGTATGATCCTTGAGGATATTGCTTGAACTCCACGATCAAAGTATCTATCAGAAAAGTAAAATAATGCATTTTAAGGTACTCATCTGGTTGAAATTAGAGCAAAGCAAATTTTTATTTGCCCAAAACATTCACCTAAATGAACAAAATTTCACATGGTTGTCTGTTGCATTTAGTCCACTTCTACTAATGTGACAAAACCAGATCCAGATTTTTAGGAATATATATGTCTCCTTCATATTATACAATTTCTTTTTGCCTCTTTCACCAAGTCATAGAACTAAATTTTCCAGGTGTCAACTGATATGGTGAAGACTAAAAATAAAATAATAATAAAGCAATTTTTGTGAATTTCAAGGAAAATTCACCCAGAAAAACCAGAGTAAATTTCAGGCTTGAAACTGCCAAAACAGAAAAACAAGAAATCTAAAGAGTCCGAGAGAAATTAAGGAATGCAGAAGGATTTCTCACCACTGTACTGACACTGACAGTGATTCTCATTCTCATTACATGAGTCCAAGTGACCAATAACAGCGTACCACCAATCTGTAATACATTCCAATAGTTGTTATAACATGAAGGCAAAATTAGCATATCTTGTCACAAACCAGAAGTAATATTTATTCATTTCCGTAATGAAAAGTATGGCGAAGTCATTAAATATAAAAGCTTAGAAGTTGACATAATGTCCAAAAGACAAAGGATACATGAACATATGAGGCTAAGCTAAATCTCCTACTTAAAAGTTTCAAAGTTGAATCTGTTATGGGAAGAAGCAGGACCTCGAGGGCTTAGAAACATACCATAATGAGTATGAGCATTTCCTCTCCATTGGATCTCAATATGATCCCCCGGTTTTAAGTTGTCTAAACAATCAGAAACGTGCAAAACATATGGAGGGGTTTCTACTGTGGGAACTCTCACCATATCCCACTCTATGTTCTTCCCTAGAAGTCGCCAACCACCAGTTTGATACCTAAAAGAAATTATCCATTTAATCACAAGAAGGCATCGTACTCAAATGAGATTAGCAAACCAATAAAGTTTAACAGTTAAAGTTAATAACCTTAATATCAGTGTGACTTGTTAAATATGAAAAAGTATGTTAGCAAAGTGTTAGGAAACAAAACTGTTTTGCCAAAGAAGAAACTTCATGATGGATAACCATCAAACTCTTCATCATACCAGGAGTTAGTCAAACTGATACACAAGTATACTAGAAGAAGTTCAATGTTGGAGAAGGCAACTTTTCACATACCTTGCTTGAAAGGCATTAGATTCAGAATCATAGCTAACCAAGGCATTGTGAATCATCAACCCCTGCAAAGAAAAAAAAAGAAAAATATATAGTATTCAATAATGACTCCCAAATAAAAATTAAAAAGCTTACAACTGCAATTAGCTATTTCTAGTCTTTACCTTGTAGACCTGAGCAGGAAACCAGAACCTACCCCTGTCTAGAGAGAAATACAAAGCAATCATGAAGTTGTTTGACCGTTGACCAATGAGAAGCCTGCAATCTTCTAGGTATGAACCAAGATATAGATTAGGCCAAGCGCCAGTAAAAGAACCCAGTGATCCATTATGATTGGTGCGTTGATTCAAGAGGTTTCCTTCCTTTGCTGCTGCTATATGCCGTTGCCACTCCTTATAAGCAACATCACCAATCACACTACCCCATTTGTGCTGTGCATGTTTTTCCCATAAATGATCACTTTGACATCTATTCCTTAAAGAAGTACACACCTCTGACATCCTGCACAGTTCTATTGGTGAAAGGTGCTTGAGAATGAAATCCAAGGTGGATTCAGGCAAATCCAAGAGGGAGATATTAGAACCCTTCTCAGTATTCTTCTCCATGTCTGAGGCTAATTTCTTGGATGATATAGGCAAGAGAAAGGAGAAGATAAATCATATCCCAAACTAAGGTAGCAGAGATGACCAACTTTTATATGATATCAAGAAGAGAACTATGTGTATTACCGAAATATATGATCAACACTATTTCTTCCCTCTTTGTTTTTAACGTACTACGCCGGCTACGGCTCATTGTTTAGCAGTACTAGCAAGTGAGACAACCAGGCAAAGAAAAAAAAAAAAACATGATGTGTTCAAGGTCCAACATTTGGAAATGTCAAATTATATTATTTTATTTTAATTTTACAATTATATAGGTGCCGTACCCGTTTTGTTTAACTTTGAAGTTTGAATTGATCGAGTTTCTTTTCTTAAAAATAAAATAAAATTATTTAATAGGATGCTCCCCAAAACTGAAACAAAAGTGAAAGAGAGATGGTGGAAAGTGAGAGAGATTTGAAATTTTTTTTCCAAACTACTAAGTATAAAGAGAAGTGTATGAGTTTATATGTAATAATAGCATTGTTGAATCTGAAAGGTTTGGCAGGTTTATATTTTATTGGTGACTAATTCAAAATTATTCAGATTTTACATTTTTCCACTTTTTGGTTTTGGGGCGGGGGATATATCCCAAACATTTTTATTATCAAGTATTACGAAAATAGCAACACCTTTTTTTTTTCCCCAATTCTTTCCCAAGGCTGTCTCTGCCTTATACATGTAAAAACGAGCCAGCACTAGCCACACACTCACAGTACTTCACATTTACTACAGAAACGTGGCGCAAACTTGGTCTTGGATGCTGTTAAAATCGATAACTATGCTCTGGTTGGCACAAAAGAATGTTTGCAAAGAATTTGAATGCCACTTTTTTTTTTTTTGGTTACATGATTGCCACTTTAATGAATATTAATTACGGACCAGTGAAGTAGTACTGGAAGTCCATCATAAGTAAGAACTTGCGAACTGGACTATGTGCTAGTTCATTACCAACCCAGTATTGATCACATAAAATATATGCCGAGCTTTAATTGGATTTTATTTTTGAATTATAATTGTTTCATGTTAGAATAGGAGAATTGAAGAAATGAATTTCTTAGTTGTATTCAATCATCAAGTTTGGCTCATATACAAGGGTCGGTGCTATGATACACCCTAACTCATACTCTTTTCATTTTACTTACTGTTGTAAGTATTTTTTTTAATAAGTTTTTTTTTGTTTTTATGTTTTTGTTTAATACCACCACCACTATAGTATTATTGGCTACCATCTTCTTCTGTCGGTGGTAGTCGGAGGTGGGCGGCTGGCAGTGGTAACTCAAGGTCGCCAGAGGTTGGCGGTCGACGACAATAGTGGAAGTCACTGGAGGTGGGCGGTGGTTGCCGAAAGTCACCAGAGTAGGCTGTCGACGTATGTTGTCGGAGGTAGTCAGCCGGCGATGGTTGCCGGATGTTGGAAGCGGCGGTGGGCGGCGGCCAGCGACAGTCGTGGTGGTAGTGGTTAAAAAAAAGGTTTAACATGGTTCAAGTAGTTGACCCTAATCATTGATGTATTTTTCAACACAATTAATAACTAAGATTATAAAGGTGTGTCATACACCCTCCTTTGGAGGATGTATGTTAGAAATGACCCATATATAAGTACATGATAACCAATCATCTCTAACAGAATTTAACTAACTTTGGAGGAAAAAAAGATCTAACCAATCTGTCTAACTAATTTAACTTTCAACTAACAATAAAGATACTTAAAGATAATTAAGTTACAAACACAGTAGAATATACATGAAATACAATATGTTATAATACTTCCCCTCAAGGTGGGAAATAAATGTCCTTGGTTCCCAACTTGGATAGTAGATGAAATAGTAGAGCTTGAACTGATTTGATAGGAATATTAGCCAACTGATGTTGAAACTTCACACGCACCAATTTCAGGAAGCTATAATTCACTTTCTCACTGATGAAATGACAGTCAACTTTCATATGTTTAGACCTTTCATGATGAGTTGGATTTGAAGCCAAATGAATGGCTGCCTAATTATCACAACAAATCATGGTAGAGGGAACTACAAGAAAACAACTAATTTGCGGTAGATTTTTTACAACGGATTCGTATTCACTGCAATTGCGGCGAATCAATTTGCGGTGAATTTTCCCTCACAAATTTTTTCCGGCACCATTTCTATCGTGAAATTTATTTATTTTGGTTAAAAAAGGTTTGCGGTGGAACTATCCGCCGTAAAATTAATAAATATAATAAAAAAAATTGGAGAGAAAAAATTAAAAAAATTTACGGAAGACAAAATCTGCCGCAATTTAAAAATTAAATTCGCAGCTGAAAAATTCGCCGCAAAATTGATAAACGTAATAAAAAATTTGGTAAAAAAATATTAAAAAAAAATCAGCGGACTCCGCTGCAATTTTGAGGTGAAAATATCCGTCGCAAAATTGATAAATATAAAAAAAATTAGAAAAAGTACTTAAAAATTTTAAAAAAAATGCGTCGAATTTTCCGCCACAATTTAAAATATTAATTTGAGGCGGAAAAATCCGCCGCAAACCAGATCTAAAATCTCTACTTCATTCTGCCATCCTCATTTCCCCCCTTTTCTCCATTCTCAACATCCTCTCCTCTTTCTTCCTTGTGACTAGTGACAGCCACCGATCCACCACCACCAACCGACTAGTCGCGCGAATCCGACCCTGACTCGTGTAACCCCGACCCTGTGACTCAAAACCCGAGATCTGCGACCCAATACCATCGACCCGGTGACCCCCCACCACTAACCCGGCCAGCTGCCACTGCTCCACGCCTCCATGAGTCCACGTGATGCCACCTACCAACCAGGTACCATACTATTCATTGCTTGCTCTATTCATGGCACCAATTGCTCCACACACTGTTCATTGCTTATTCTGATTTGCCAACCATGCTTATTTGGAGCATGCTTGTAGGTCATTTGACTGCTATGTATATGATGCATCACTTTTCATTTTTTTATGTATTGTAAGATGCTTGATACCATAGTAATCTATTGATGTTGGTTTTGTGTTTGAACCAATAACTTGTTTGCTTAGAAGATGGATGTAGTAATTCCTGAGGGGGTGTGGTAAAGCAGTTTGGGAATATGAGGGTAATTGTGAAGGTCATTGTGAATTGTAGATTTAGAGTTTGATCACATGCTCACGATCGGGTTTAGAAATTTTATCTGTGCATCATCAATTTTCATTTGATTATTACTATGTATTGTAACTCTGCCTAGTCTTGTTATCTTTGTCATATAGTTGATGCATGTGGTAAATTGTATTGGTGAGCAAAACCTTAGTTTCCCAATTGAGATTCAATATTAGTGACCACACGTACTTTTTGAAGGTACTGCTCATTGTATTGAATCTTGAATTGTCTAAGTTGGACAGTTTGGAAAGAAACTTTTCCTTCACTTGATTATAGTTACTCCTTAAATCTCATACCATATACTTGATGAAATTTTGTTGTGCAACATTTCCTTTTGTTCTCTGGGTGCATACTTGATCGTGGTAGATGCCACCACTTTCTAGTCGTGCACTTAGAGACCAATGAGAAATACTTCCGAAATTTCGTCAAGTATACGATGTGTAATTTTTGTGAGTACTGTCAATCAAGTGTTGAAAAAGTGTCTTCTTGAATGGGATAGGGTCATACCATGTTAAGAGAGATGAGGATTTTAGAAATAATAGTTGTTTGGATTGAAATATTTATACAAGTATAATTTTAAAATATATTAATTATGCAACATATGTTGTGAATTTTGCATTTTTGTATTTTGATTTAAGTGTAAAATTATCATTGCAGAAAATGATAGTTCTAGAAAATCATAGATGGATGTATAATAGGACTCATTCGGGTCGTAGAGGACTTACACAAGAATTTATATGTGGAGTTGAAGAGTTTGTGAATTATGCATGTCGATCTTTTCATTACTTAAGTGAAAGAACAATTAGTTGTCCCTGTTTGATGTGTTATAGTGAAAAATTGTTGAAACCTGAGATTGTGAAAGTTCATTTGTATAAAAAAGGATTCAAACTTAGGTATTGGAATTGAACAGATTATGGAAAAGAATAGCCTAATCCAATTAGTGTAGATATAAACTCTGATGTGAACACTGCTAATAGTGCTATATTAGAGAAGGAAGACGTGGCTGATAGATATCAAAATATGATTTGTGATGTAGGTGGAACATACTTTGGGGATTTTAGGAGTCGCTTTCAATAGAGTGTTAAGGAGCCTCCACATCCAAAAGCTGAAGAGTTTTATTATGTATTAAATGTTTCAAGTCAGCCATTATGGCCTGGCTGCGAAACTCATTTTGAGTTATCATTGGCAGTTCGAATGTTAAGCCTCAAATCTGATTATAATGTAACGCATGCATGCTTTGATTCATTTATGAAGATATTAAGAGAGGTTGCTCCACCAGGATCACGAATTCCTCTGAATTACTATAGAACAAAAAAAATTGATTGCTAAACTCGGGCTTGCTTCAAGAAAAATAGATTGTTGTGTAAATTATTGTATGTTATACTATGATAATGTCAGACGATATAGGTTTTGTGGTGCTGAAAGATACGAACTTCGTAAAATCAGAAATGCAAATAACAATGAAGTTCTAGTGAAAAGAATGCATTATTTACCTCTTATTCCTGGGCTCAAGAGGTTGTATTCCTCTATGAGCTCATCTACACACATAAGATGACATGTTGAAAATAATATGAATGAGGGGGAGATGTCTCACCCATCCGATGGTGAAGCATAGAAGCATTTTAATAGGACATATCCTGAATTTGCATCTGATTCTAGAAATGTTAGGCTTGGTTTGTGTGCCAATGGTTTCACTCCCTACATTCAATCTGCTTCTCCTTATTCTTGTTGGCATGTGATAGTCACTCTATATAATTTGCCTCCAGAAATATGTATGACTGCCCCATACATGTTTCTAACATGCATTATTCCTAGTCCTCATAATCCCAATAGCAAGATTGATGTTTATTTATAACCATTAATCGATGAATTGAAAATTTTATGGGCAGATGTTTTAACTTAAAAAGTGTCAAGCAAACAAAATTTTATGATGAAGGCTGCATTGATGTGGACAATAAATGACTTTCTTGCATATGGAATGTTGTCTGGATGGATGACTGTTGGTAAATTAGCATGTCCATATTGCATGGATCAAACAAAGGCATTCACTATGAAGCATAGGGGAAAAAAATTTACGGTTTGATTGTCATCGTCAATTCTTACCCGTTGATCACATGTTTAGAAGAAATAAAAATGCATTTAAGAAGAAAACTGTTGTGGCTAATTTGCCTCCACCAAGATTATCTGGACATGAATTAAGTGAGATTGTTAGTGCCTATAGTAAAATAACTGAAATGCAGCCGTGCAAACAACATAGGTATGTTGTTTATCATAATTGGACTAAGCAGAGCATATTTTGGGAGTTACAATACTAGAAGGACAATTTAATTCGACATAATTTAGATGTCAAGCATATTAAGAAAAATGTCTTTGATAATATATTCAATAATGTTATGGATGTTAAGGGCAAAACTAAGGATAATGTGAAGGCAAGAATGGACTTAAAAGAATATTGTCAACGATAAGAATTGGAGCTTATTGATTTGCCAAATGGTAAGATCATGAACTAAAGGCTAATTATACTTTTACAAAAGAGCAGAAGAAGGTTGTTTGTGAATGGGTGCAGGATTTAAAAATGTCAGATAGTTATGCATCGAACTTGGCTAGATGTGTGGACATGAATCAATTACGATTGTTTAGAATGGAGAGTCATGATTGTCATGTGTTTATAAAGAGTTTGCTTCCAGTTGATTTTTCTTTGTTGCCAAATCAAATTTGAAAGCCATTGATTGAATTAAGTCAATTTTTTTGAGACTTGTGCTCAACGACTTTGACAAAAAAAGACATGCTCCAAATGGAATAGAACATTCCGGTGATTTTGTGTAAATTGGAAAAGATATTTCCACCAGGTTTCTTTGATTCCATAGAATATTTACCAATCCATTTACCTTATGAAGCAAGAATAAAGGGTCAGTTCAGTATAGATGAATGTATCCATTCGAGAGGTACTTAAACAAGATAAAGAAAACAATCAAGAATAAAGCTTGGGTTGAAGGATCTATTTGTGAAGCTTATTTGATTCAAGAGATATCTCATTTCTGTTCATTTTACTTTGAGCCTCATGTTAGGTCAATGAGAGCTAAAGTTGGATGAAATGATGATACAAATGAAAATATGTCAATGGAATCGGCTTTGTCAATTTTTAATCAACCTGGCTGAGGTTATAGAACATAAAAAAAAATAATAGTTAAATGATGCTGAGATGAAATCTGCGACATTACACATCTTGCTAAATTGTGAGGAAGTTGAACCATACCTCAAGTAAGTAGTACTATTAATTTATTTTAAATTTCAAATGTATAGCTCACTAATAATCAAATGGTAATCTTTTTAATTTTTTAGTGTTTTTTTTA
The DNA here is from genome assembly GCA_029884605.1 of Ormosia emarginata. Classification (NCBI taxonomy): domain Eukaryota; kingdom Viridiplantae; phylum Streptophyta; class Magnoliopsida; order Fabales; family Fabaceae; genus Ormosia; species Ormosia emarginata. The sequence goes on along the minus strand of JAQQTP010000057.1, from coordinate 729,895 downwards.
CAATATTTCAACATTCCTGAGGAACATTCAAATGAAATAATTAATGCAGATTTTATAGAGTGGTTTAGAAGTTATGTAAGTACTTAAACCTTACTAAATTGGTTTTTCCAATCATTATATATGATTTAGATCATTAACTTTAATTATATTTTTTTCTAGGTTCACAATCCACAAAATATAGTGAATAATTTTTACTTGTATGATTTGACATGGGAGCCTAGTAGATGTATGACATCTTGGCTAATGTATTTTGTCAATGGATATAAATTTCATATAAATGCTTGGTCAGATGGGAAGAAAACAATCAATAGTGGCATATGTGTTAAAGGCTTAACTAATGGTGAAGATGAAAATAATTATTATGGAATACTAAAAGATGTGGTTGAGTTAGAATATCCTGGGGAACAAAAAAAAAAGGTTGTTATTTTTAAATGTGAATGGTTTGACCCTATGATTAATAAAGGTACAAGAGTTCACAATGATTATAAGATTATCGAGATTCGACACACTAGAAGATATGAGAGGTTTGATCATTTTATCATTGCTTCCTCTGCGAGACAAGTGTATTACATTCCTTATCCTAGAAAGAAAAAGGATAAGGTCAAATGGTGGGTGGTAATAAAAACCAAGGCAAGAGGTCGAGTTGAAATTGAAAGTGCCCAAGAAATTGCATTCCAAAATGATACTATGACTCCTGTGGATCCAATTGTTGATGTGGATCTCATTGACCACTTGCAAGACACTAATAAGGTTTTTGATGTAGTTCAAGGTGTTGGTTCTAGTAGACATGATGAAAATGATGAAGAAGAAAAAAGTTTTAATGACGACGATGATGAAACATCTTTCAATAATGAATATAAAACAAATAGTGATGAGGACAATGTTTCTTGATAACTGTGAGTATAGAATTATTTTAATATGTTGTAGTTACTAATTATACATTATTGTGTTGTGATTGAAATTATAATTACATTGTATTTTTATTATTTGTGTAGATGTCATCATCACGAGGAGACAAGGGGAAAGGGCAGAAAAGGGAGAAGCAACCCACTCAGCATCTTAGAATCAATTTAGGGAGGCCACCTAGGGTGCAATCATCAGGATCATCTCCACCCCCCATTACAATATCACCCACTGTAGGTTCTCATCAGGCACCATCTTTTAAGTAAATTATGATACCCACACTTGGATCCCAGTGTCCATCACATACTTCCCATACACCGTATAGTACAACATATGATTCTAGGTCACCTACTATTGGTCTGTCTCCGAGTACTCGTGAGTCATCGACTTCCCATGATTCTAATGTTCCCATTTCTGGGGAAGCAACAAATCAAAACAATAAAACGTTTGTTGAGCCATATGGTGATTTTGGATATATGTACAACTATTTGTTATTCATAGTTATGCGTATTCAAATTTTTTGTTGAGAATATTTACATTTCTTTTTTTTTTAAATTGTATTGTAGGTTTCTGTCATCCAAAACTGTTGTTGATGCCATTACCAAGGTTATATGATCTAGGTACAATCAACTTTGGACATCTTGGGGAGAAATACCCAAGGAGACTAGAAAAATGTGGTTTCGAGAGTTTCAAATATGTATAATTTTTATTTGTTTAATTATGTTTTTTTGTTTTGTAATATTGCATTTTTTTGTAACTTTTATGTTATTTACATAATATTTTTGAAGGGTTATGTTTGGTGGATGCCTCAACATCATAATTATATGCGGAAAGCATATTATAGTCGTAGTTCGAAGAGACTATCAGGTTTGCTAAGGCAGGCATGCAACTTAAATGAAAGACTTTTTTGGATTAGAGAAGACATATGGGAAGACCTATGCAGGTACTGGGCTAGTAGCATGTATAAGGAGAAATGTCAACAAGCAAAGATTAATCGTGCTTCTAACACTGGTGGTTGTATTTCTACAGGCACCCATGCATAGAAATTGGTAACTGTCACCGTCAATTGTTTAGTAATATGTTTTATTATTTTGTTATTAACTTATTTTCTCATTATTACATGCTAAGACTTTGGGTAGAGAGCCCACAGTTGATGAGACATTTCGTCACGTCCATTTGAAGAAAGCAGACCGTATTGAATGGGTTTCTCCAAAAGCTAAGAATTTATATATTAGTATTTCTTTTGAATTTATAAAATTTAATATCAACTCATTTTATAACAACAGCCATGAGATATTTTTATTTCTATCTTTAGAAAGAATTCAAAGTTAAGGAATCTGAACAATCTTCTCAGTGCTCAAATGAAAAAGGGGCATCTGGTACACAAATAACTAGTCGAGAGCTTTGGATTCAAACTGTTAGCAGGATAAAAAAGGGTCGTGTTTATGGCATTGGTTCTCAAGCATCTATCTATGACCATGGAGCGTAATCCTCCTCAAGGCCTAGATCGAGTCAAGTTCTTGAGCACGTTATTAATCAAGTTAAGTAATAGTTGCAATATTTTTGATTAATTGATTTTTGTATTTTGATTAATCAATTTGATGGATGTAGTCAAACTTTTCATTTTTTGTATTTTTATGAGTTTGGAGATAAGTTATGGAATGAATTGATGAATTTGTGTTTATATATATTAATCAGGTTAAGGAGCAGTTGTAACAGGAGATGGAGGATTGGGTTTAGGAGATTCAACAGCGAATGGAGCAACAGAGCCAACAACGAGAAAAACAACGTGAGGTGGAGTGGAAAATATGATTTGAACAATACCAATGACAACAGAATAAACGAATTGATAATATGTTGAAATCATATTTAAAAGCTGCTGGCACTTAGCCAAGCCAACAACAACCATTTTTAGAAGAAGATAATGAGGACACTGAAGATGATAGTGATAATAAGGATATAGATTGAAATTTATGTTTTAGTGTGGTATGGATTCTGATATTTTTTAAAACTTTTCTATGGATCAGGTTGTATTTGAAAAACTTTGTTTAAGTAATATAATTTGTTATGTTTATTTTATGAAGCATTGACAAGTTAAAATTGATGTTTGAGTGATGTATGTATTGACTGTAATATAATTGTGAATTTTGAGCATTTATTTTAATTTTTTTTAATCCAAAAAATTTGCGGCGGAAAAATCTACCGCAAAATTCACCGCAAATCGGCAAAAATAATCCACCGCAAAATCTACCGTAAATTAGTGGCAGAAAAATTCTGTAGCAAAATTTGCCGCAAATCGGCTAAAATAATCCGCCGCAAATTTGTGGCAGAAAAAATTCACAGCAAATTTGTGGCAAAACAAATCCGCCGCAAAAGCGCAACTCTAGCACTGAATGTAGGCAGATCGCCGAAGATATTTGCAGTGGCTTTGCGACAGATAAATCTGCCACAAAATTTGTGACAGATACTAAAATCCGCCGTAAACTACATTTCAACGACCATTTTTGCAGCGGTTATGAATCTTTCACAAATTTGCCGCAAATTATCAATTTGCAGCGGATTTTAGCTTATTTGCTACAGATTTTAGCTTATTTGTGATTGATTTATCCTTCACAAATTGCGAATTTTCTTGTAGTCGAATAACAACTTCAAAATCCTGAAGCAGATAATGAATCCATGTCAATTCAATAGCTACACAAGCAAGTGATCGGTATTCAACCTCTGCTGGTAATCTGGAAACAGTGGGTTATTTCTTTGACTTCCAAGATATGAGTGAGTTGCCTAAGAAGACACAATATCCCGAAGTAGATCTTGTGTCAAGGCAACTACCCTAATTTGCATCTACAAAGGCATTGAGATTTACAGTATTCTTCGAAGGAAAAAATGGACCTTAACTAGGAGATACAGAGAATCAGTTTCCTACTAATACCATGTTAGAATAGGAGAATTGAATAAATAAATCTCTCAATTTTATTCAATCATCAAGTTTGGCTTATATACAAGTACATGATGACTAATCACTTCAAACAAAATGAAACTAACTTCTGGAAGGAAAAAAAACTAATCAATCTAACTGTCAAATTAATCTAATTATCAACTAACAATATAAATACTTAAAGAAAATTAAGTAACAAATACAATAGAATACACATGAAATACACTATGTCATAATATTTCACCTTGTGGGCTTTCTAGCATGATGTGATTGCCTTCAAGAGTTTGCTACATGAACACTGTGGAACATTGCATGATATTATTTAACTCATCAATATATTACATATGCACTTTTATCTAGCGTTAGAGGCTTATTTTTCAATGATATTTGATGATTTGACATCTAATCTGCTTGAAATTTTAACATCTTTGTTACAAGGATGTGTGGGACAAAAGTTTTCATCAAGGGAAAATATTCATCTATAAATATTAAGCCCATTCAAGTTGTTTCCAGTGAACAGATTTTTTGGTCTTGTTCCATCCCTTTTTTCCATCACTAAAGACTAAAGTAAATATGTCTAAAAGACTAAAAGAGCATGAGGAGGAAAAATAAAAGGAAGTGTAAATACTAGTTATACATCACTTACACCTACATTAGTAGATATGCAAAAGTTCTTGTAAGACCAGTTACACTCACATAGTGTAGAATATAGAAGAGTAAAGAGATGTAGGTGAAAGTCTCTATAACAATATTTATAAAGGAAAAAAAGCATAAGGGTTGCGGCAGGATATGTTACAATTTTATTTGAAAAATGCTGGTTGCACATCTTTATGCATTACATCTCTCATATCTAGGAGTATACTGCACAAAGAATTAGTGTATAAATATACAGAAAATAAGATAAGACTAGCTATAATTAAATAATAAAAAATCTAGAGATGTAAGTGTGTTGGTAGCATTATTCATTTTATTTCCATATTTTTCTAGACTGGGTTTTGAGTTAGCAGTTCATGAGCAACCCGGCCTACCAGAATAGTATCTCAGATATTTATGTGCGCTATTAGATAAGTTAATCTATCTATTTATAATCCTTCATAGATATAGATACTAATTACATCTCACATAAATAGAAAAATTAGTTATAAGAGATAACAATCTCATGGATTCTGATCCTAAATAGTAGTATCCAATTCAAATTGAACTATGATTCTTATCACCCAAGATGCTCTTAGAAACACCCTGCAAGGTCTCAAAGGTATGCTTTTAATTCTAAATACTACCAACCTTATGCACGGTATAACTTGAGTGTCGGAGTGTCTTTTGCAGGTACTTTTCCCCTCGCACCACCATCGCTATTATCGTGCTACAGAGGATTTCACCTTCAACCATCAATTCAGGTATTAGTCTGAACCTTGTTCAGAACATTGACGTTGTCTATGGGAAAAGATAAAATTCTATTCCCATCATAATAATCATGGTTACCATAAGGGGAAATCAAGTCTCTGCCAATCAGAATCACGCCTCTGCTGCACAAAACCAATCTTGCTTTGGCTGCCGATAGGCATCCAACCCCGCCCATGAGTTGATCCAAGAACCAATCGCTTCCTAACCGGAATCCAGGGAAGATGAGGTAATGTGCGAATTCTTGTGAGGCAATGTCTTGGTCTAAAAGGAGAACCTTCTGGTAATATCAGGCCACGGGTATTGGCGTTGCAGCGCCATGGAGAGCGAGCAAAGAACAATGAAGTTCTGTCTTGCCATGCTAAATCTGCTTTCCCGGAGCTATCCAGAGCATAACTTATCTCTCTGGTTAGACTCCAGGATGAACGTATTCACAACCTAGAGAAAGTTGTCAACTAGGAGAAAGAAGGCAAAAATCAATCTCCAAGAAGAAATTAAGAAAACAAAAAGGACAAAGTCCACAACGGGGTTCGCCATCTTGAGTGTTCTAGGATCGTGAAACCCGGTCAAAACGTTGAAATCCCTATTCGAGGAAAAAAGGAGTATGATCATAGAGTAAGGACCTCAGTTTCACAAAACCAACTTTTCTCCAATAAGCTAATGGCCTATGATGGGACCACAGACCCTCAAGAGCACTTAGATGCTTTTGTTTCTACTCTCCTATTTACTGGAGATAACCCACTTATGTGTCACGTTTTCCCCCTGTCTCTAAAGAAAGTAGCCTTGAGATGGTTCACTATTTTATCTCTTAAATCCATTGTTAACTTAGAGGGCTTGTCCTCGAGATTTTTGCTATACTTCACCACCAGTAAAGTGCAGTCGAAATCCATCTCATGCCTCTCCCAGGTCAAAGAAGGAAAGGAAGAATCTCTCAAAGACTTTACATCTTCGTTCAACAAAGAGATAGTGAACATACGTGACTGGGATGAAAGGCTTGGACTACATTATATGATGGAAGGACTCTACTATGGGCCGCTTTCTTTCTCTCTTACCAAGAAGAAGCCCAAGACCATTGATGAGTTTCACACTCAATTTGACAAGTATATCAACGTTGAAGATGTTCTCCTGGCTAAAAAGCATCTCAAAAAGGAAGAAGATGCTAAACCTAAGTTCGGACAACCCAGCCAACAAGGCCGGAGCTTGAAGCCACCTTTCAAGGGAAAGTACGAGGACTAAACTCCCTTCAACACACCTTAGACTCAGATTTACCAAGAAGTGATAAACACGAAGTTCAAAGATATGCATAGACCCCTGATAATCACATATTTTATTCATTAAAAAACCCTTATGTTTAGTCATTTACACTCTCCATATTCTTAATTGATTGAGTTTGGTATGATTTTGTGAGTTTGAGCTCAAATTGGTCCTAATTGAATATTTCCAGCATTATTGAGATTTGACACTATTTCTGTATTTTGGCCATAACTTGAGTTCCTAATATTTGATGAACATGAATTTTACCTTGTAGGAAAGCTAAGAGGAAGCTCTACAACTTTGATGAAGAGCTCGAAGTCTGATTCAGATGTCTAAGGGACCTAAGTTGACATGGAAGTCAGAATACGGGTTCTATCAGTAGAATCCGAACAGTGTGCACTCAAAAAAATCATATCTCAAGATGTAATAATGGAGATGGGCTGAAATTTGGACATTGGATAGTCAAGATCCAAATAAACAACTTTCATGAAGAACACATTTTGAGAAAAAGAAGTCTAGTAGGTCATTTTGAGCTTGCAAGTCGGAACAGAGGTGCTGAAGTTGGGTTTAAGTAACCTACGGTATTTGGGACATATCTTGGGCTTAAGGAAGCCAAATTGGACGAACCAGCTATCCATTTTATATCCAAGACAAGGATCTACAACTTTCATGAAGAACACTTTTCGTGGTTCTGATGTATAGTGGGTCGTTTGTGGCTTCCAAGTCAGACACGAAATTTTCGTCCTCAACCATCCACTCATCCATCCACTAATCCACTCATCCACTCATCCACTCATCCAATAACTCACCCACTCATCCACTCATACACTAATCCAACCACTTAACCACTCCACCCACTCATCCACTAATCCATCCACTCATCCATCCACTCACCCATTCATGTCCATAATTTCCCACTCACCAAAAGTCCTTTGGCATTTTTCACTAATTCAACCACTCAACCATTCCACTCACTCATCCACTAAACCAATCCACTAAACCAACCCACTAATCCATCCACTCAAACACTCCACTCACTCATCCACTCATCCACCCACTTCCCTTTGTCATTTTGTTACCTTAGACTTCTATAAAAGGCACCATTTATCATGAACAACATGTAATTCTCCTTCATTTCTCTCTAAGTTTCTTCTTGCTTCTTCATAGTTTCTCATAGTTTTGTATATTTTGATGCTCCCCTTCATGGTAATGGAGGGCTAAGCTACTTTGGGTCAATTTAGAATTCTTGAAGAGATTGTGGTTTGGATTCTTGAGACCTTGGTTATGTATTGTATTTGATTTGTAATTGAATTCCTCTTTCTTCTTCTTTTTCTTCTTCTTGATCTTGAATGCATGAATGGTGATTCTATTTATGTTGATCTGATTGATCTTGGTTTAAGATTGAGATTTGTGATGAAACTTAGAACTGATTGATCTAAACTAATCACATAAATGAAGATTGAGATTTGTGATGAAACTTAGAACTGATTGATCTAAATTAATCACAAAATTGAAGAGGTTAGGTTACTGATTTGTGCCTAAGTTAATTGAATTCGGTACTTGAAATTAACATAGATTTTCATGAATAGTGCGATTGCGGATTTGTGTTTATCACTTGTTAATTGAATTCTAGGCGATCGTCTAGTATGAATTCTGGATTTGATGCGAGAGATCTCGGTTAGATCCAAATTAACAATTCAATTGCGCTTCAAGTATTCTATGAAAGGTCTATGATTGAATCCACCCAATCTTGGATAGGTTTCTAAATTGACTACTCTTTAATTGTCATTTCTTCCGTTAATTTTGTTAAGTACGATATTAAACTGTCAAACCCCCTTTGCTAACTTTCACTTGATTTGATTAAATTACATCTACGATCCTTGAGGAGACGATCCGGTGTTGTCAATGTGCTACAAGCTTAGGTAATAACTTCGGTTATAATTTTGACTGAGTTCGGCGCTCGCCAAAATTTTGGCGCCGTTCTTGGGATTAGTAAGTGTAATCTTTTCATTTTAAGTGTTTTTACTAACCTTTGCTTTTTATTAACTTTTCTAACAATGGACCATGCATAATGGAGTCAAAACTTGAGGAGTTGACTTCTTTGGTAAGACATATAGTAGTGAGACAACAATTACCTGTGCGAGGAAGCTACACTTGTGTGTAACATTTGTTTTTGTTCATCTCACCCCACATATGCATGCCCTACACTTCAAGATAGTAGTTCTGTTTTTCCAGATCAATTTGTTGCAAAGAATGGTTATTTTCCGATGAACCACAGTTCCAAAGCCCGAAGAAACGAGTTATGACCTCTTCTTCAACACATACAACCCTAGTGGGAATACTATCCGGATCTGGGATATGGCAATACGGCATCACTACAAAGAACAATCATTTCAATATGAGCAGCCATTCCAAAGAGATAACAAGTCCATCAACCACAAAACTTGAGCCTTCATGGGAGGACTTGATGAAAACCCAAATTGAGTTCCAGCAGAGTTTCACTGCCACTATTCAGGATTTAATAACTCAAATTGAGCATATGACAACCACTATTAATGAACTGAGAAGTCAAGAGTCAGACCAACTCTCTTCCCAAACAATTCCCAACTCCCTGCATTCTAATTGTCATATTGATTTACCTGCAGATTTAGTTGAGGAAACTCATGATGAGTTGTATGCTGAATTTCCTGATTTAATTAGTTTTGATGATTCATTCAATTGCAACTCATGTACTTGATTGTGACGGTGATATAAAATGTGTTATGTGTCTTGAGATTTACGCATATTTGAAAGTGATGATTCTGTTTACGCAAAGATCTAATGATATTGAAGGGTCTATCAAAGAATGCATGCGAGTCTATAACACAAAGGGAGGTGGAGTTGAAGGCCATTGAGGAATTTTCAAAGAAGGAGGAAAGTCAGCAGATGCTAGTAACTACTGAAGTGGATTTTGTTTTTAGGCCATGGTCCAGCATTATCAATGAAAGCAGGATTGCAAAATTACACGTATTGCATGCCATTGGTGAAGTCAAGGAAGACCAATGGGACCCCAATGTGAACCCTCATGCTTCAAGCTTCACTTGGTCGTTACACTTCAACCAATGGGACCGTAGTGGAAGCTATCATGTTGTGTCAACCATAACCTGGTCATCACGTTTCAACCAATGGGATCCTGGTGGAGTCTTTTCACCAACCTCACTTAATAAGACCAATGGACACCGCCTCAAACAGTATCATGAACTTCCAGAGAATGCAGAAGTAGAGGGTTTGATGCGTAACTGACAGTGTGCTTCTTTTCTGCTTGGCGTTGATTCACTCCTCATCAGGTTGTGTTGCTCTTTTCTTTCCGTTTTATTTATCACTTTCACATTGAGGACAATGTCTATATTAAGTGTGGGGGAGAGATTTTAGCAAGTTTCTTTTTTGTTAAAAAAAAGAAAAAGAAAGGGTTCATTGTATGATTGAATAACTTTTCTCCCTTCTTGAACTGATATGCTTGGAGATGGATGATTGAATTGATGAATTGAGTTTGATGGATGCATACCTTGTGAGATTTTGAGCCTAATGGATGGATTTAACATTTATGTCATTCTCTTCTTTCTTGTGTGATTTTCACTCATGTTAATGACCACTCTAGAACTTGCCTTGATTCTTTTTTGAGGCTACATTTCACTTGTATGCATGAACATGATTGAGGCCCTCTTTCTTAATTAGCTAGTTTAACCAAATAGCCAACCTTGTTTTCAATATGATATCAAGCACTCTTTTGACTTCTTGAAAATTCTCTGATTCTTGCCAACCTTGTATATTTTCCTTTGCTTAACCCCTTTGAGCTTATTTGACCATTCCTTGTTTCTAGCTCATTATGTGCCTTAAATGAGAAATCGTGTTCTTACTTTACCTTAGGGAATAAAAGAACATTAGCTTGGTTAATGGATGAGTTTTTGAACAAGTGTGGGGGTGTGTGTACAAAATGGTTGTTGAAAAAGAAAAGAGTGCCCAAAAAGAAAAAAAAAAAAAATGTATGTATATAGTTATGTTCATATATATAAAAGAAAAAAAAAAAAAAAAAAAAAAAAAAAAAAAAAAAAGTGTTTAAAAAAAAAAAAAAGGATTGGGAAATTAATATGTAAAGGGATATACACTAGAGTTGGGATGAACTTTTATGCTTGTTATTTGAACTCACTCTCATTTGCTTTTATTCTCTTTAGAATTTATCTTCTCATATCCATTTTATCCTCTCCTGTTACCTTGACCTCACTACAACCTTGAATAAAGTCCTCATGATTTGTGTGTGCATGTGTTTTGAGTAGTGGAGAAGTAGAAGATAAGCAAGCTTATGGTAGTGCAATTTTCATGGGTTGAATTGAGTGAAATACCTACCCTTTAAACACTTGAGAGATTGAGAGGGAATCTTGTGAAGATCTATCATTCTCGATTCATGTTGAAGATACCTTGCTTGTTGGTTTGAGATGTGGAGAATTGTTAACTCATGAATGTTTTGATCCTCGAACCTTTGGTTGTTCTTCTTGATTGTAAAATTTTGGTCTTGAGTTTTGCCCAAGAGTGCAAAAAGCTAAGTGTGGGGGAATTTGATAATCACATATTTTATTCATTAAGAAACCCTTATGTTTAGTCATTTACACTCTCCATATTCTTAATTGATTGAGTTTGGTATGATTTTGTGAGTTTGAGCTCAAATTGGTCCTAATTGAATATTTCCAGCATTATTGAGATTTGACACTATTTCTGTATTTTGGTCATAACTTGAGTTCCTAATATTTGATGAACATGAATTTTACCTTGTAGGAAAGCTAAGAGGAAGCTCTACAACTTTGATGAAGAGCTCGAAGTCTGATTCAGATGTCTAAGGGACCTAAGTTGACATGGAAGTCAGAATACGGGTTCTGTCAGTAGAATCCGAACAGTGTGCACTCAAAAAAATCATATCTCAAGATGTAATAATGGAGATGGGCTGAAATTTGGACATTGGATAGTCAAGATCCAAATAAACAACTTTCATGAAGAACACATTTTGAGAAAAAGAAGTCTAGTAGGTCATTTTGAGCTTGCAAGTCGGAACAGAGGTGCTGAAGTTGGGTTTAAGTAACCTACGGTATTTGGGACATATCTTGGGCTTAAGGAAGCCAAATTAGACGAACCAGCTATCCATTTTATAGCCAAGACAAGGATCTACAACTTTCATGAATAACACTTTTCGTGGTTCTGAAGTATAGTGGGTCGTTTGTGGCTTCCAAGTCAGACACGAAATTTTCGTCCTCAACCATCCACTCATCCATCCACTAATCCACTCATCCACTCATCCAATAACTCACCCACTCATCCACTCATACACTAATCCAACCACTTAACCACTCCACCCACTCATCCACTAATCCATCCACTCATCCATCCACTCACCCATTCATGTCCATAATTTCCCACTCACCAAAAGTCCTTTGGCATTTTTCACTAATTCAACCACTCAACCATTCCACTCACTCATCCACTAAACCAATCCACTAAACCAACCCACTAATCCATCCACTCAAACACTCCACTCACTCATCCACTCATCCACCCACTTCCCTTTGTCATTTTGTTACCTTAGACTTCTATAAAAGGCACCATTTATCATGAACAACATGTAATTTTCCTTCATTTCTCTCTAAGTTTCTTCTTGCTTCTTCATAGTTTCTCATAGTTTTGTATATTTTGATGCTCCCCTTCATGGTAATGGAGGGCTAAGCTACTTTGGGTCAATTTAGAACTCTTGAAGAGATTGTGGTTTGGATTCTTGAGACCTTGGTTATGTATTGTATTTGATTTGTAATTGAATTCCTCTTTCTTCTTCTTTTTCTTCATCTTGATCTTGAATGCATGAATGGTGATTCTATTTATGTTGATCTGATTGATCTTGGTTTAAGATTGAGATTTGTGATGAAACTTAGAACTGATTGATCTAAACTAATCACATAAATGAAGATTGAGATTTGTGATGAAACTTAGAACTGATTGATCTAAATTAATCACAAAATTGAAGAGGTTAGGTTACTGATTTGTGCCTAAGTTAATTGAATTCGGTACTTGAAATTAACATAGATTTTCATGAATGGTGCGATTGCGGATTTGTGTTTATCACTTGTTAATTGAATTCTAGGCGATCGTCTAGTATGAATTCTGGATTTGATGCAGAGATCTCGGTTAGATCCAAATTAACAATTCAATTGCGCTTCAAGTATTCTATGAAAGGTCTATGATTGAATCCACCCAATCTTGGATAGGTTTCTAAATTGACTACTCTTTAATTGTCATTTCTTCCGTTAATTTTGTTAAGTACGATATTAAACTGTCAAACCCCCCTTTGCTAACTTTCACTTGATTTGATTAAATTACATCTACGATCCTTGAGGAGACGATCCGGTGTTGTCACTGTGCTACAAGCTTAGGTAATAACTTCGGTTATAATTTTGACTGAGTTCGGCGCTCGCCAACCCCCCTTGAAAAAACATGCACAGACGGGCTTGTCTAATTATTGTGCATGGCATGACAGTCATAGGCATATTACAGAAGATTGCATCAACCTCCAAGATGCCATTGAGTCACTAATCTAAGATGGATGCCTGGACTGCTATGTGCGATAATCTTATAACAATAATCAAATAGAGGGCAAAACTATAAGAAGCAGAGCTACAACCCACAGAGAATGAAATCTTTGCTGTACTAGAGAAGACGCTCTCCTGCAAGGAATGAAAATCTTGGCGCAAACCTATCCTGGGGTAATGCCCAAAACCAAGAAAGGGCACAATCTTAGGAAAACAAACAAGACAACGACCATAATCATGTCGAAGTAACCAGGACAATCAACACCATCTCAAGGGTTTTCAATGGTGGTGGTGAGTTAGGAAACACCGGGAAGAAAGCACTGCGAGTTGTATTGAATGTGACATCCCTCTCAGAAACTAAATCAGATAGTAAAGTGAGAAAATCCCTATTGATTTCGTTCACTGATGAGGATTATGGGTGCACTATCCTAAATCACAACAATGCTATGGTGATCTCTGGGATAATTACAAATGTCGAGGTTCACCAAATATTTGTTGATTAGGGGAGTTCAACTGACATCATGTTCCTAGATTTGTTTGAGAAGCTAGGATTATCAAAGAAAGAACTGATCCCATACACTGACTAGCTGATCAGATTTATTGGAGACAAGATCACCCCGGTAGGATACATTGAGACCTACTTGACCTTGGGGAAGGATTCTCTGTTCAAAACCCTCAAAGTCAAATTCCTAGTGGTTGACTGTCCATCTGCCTATAATGTCATACTAGGTCACCCTTCACTCAAAGCCTTTAGGGTTGTGATCTCCGCACCCCATTTGGCTATGAAGTCTCTAGACCATCATGATAGGTTCATCATAGTCAAAGGAGATCAAGCCATAGCTAAAATATGCTACAATGAAAGCCTGAAAATCACCAAGAAACCTCAGGCCATGGACCAACTCAACAATTCAGCTTTAGTCACTACAGATCCCATCAACATCCTCTTAACTGAATTGGATATTTATGAAGAGATCTGTGGTACGTGCCCTCAACCTGATGGAGAACTTCATCCTCTCTAACTTGGCGCTAAGCCAGATTAGGTGATCAAGATTGGAGGACATCTGAATTAGGAAGAGTGTGCTTGGCTAACCGAGTTTTTTAGTAAAAAATAAAGATTTGTTTGCCTAGACCTTCATGGACATACCGGGGCTAGACTAGAGTTCATCTGCCACTGACTTTCAATTATGAAATATGCAAAGTCAGTGGCCCAACAAAAAAGGATAGTCAAACCCTAGAGGCAAGAAGTGATCAAAAAACAGGTAAAAGTATTTCTAGATATTGAATTCATCAGGGAAGTATCTTATATCACTTGGTTCTCTAATGTGGTCCTAGTTTAAAAGGCCAATGAGAAGTGTTGTATGTGTTTCGATAATTCTAACCTAAACAAGGCATGCCCAAAAGACCCTTATCCACTTCCCAACATAGACAAATTGGTGGACAATTCATCCACATTCTAGTTACTTTCCTTCATGGACGTCTATTCTGGATACAACCAGATACCTATGAACCTAGAAGACGAAGACAAGACCACCTTCAAAACCGAGATGAGAAGCAATTATTACCGTGTTAAGTCGTTCTGTTTGAAGAATACAGGGGCAACTTACCAATGAATGATGAACAAAGTCTATGAAGGACAAATTGGTAATATGCTCAAAGTTTACATAAATGACATGATTGTTAAGACATCAGAAATTGGTGACCTCATCAAGGATTTGGAAGAAATGTCCACGCAAATATGGAAGTACAACATGAGGTTGAATTTGGAGAAATGTGCCTATGGTGTATAGACCAGAAAATTTCTTAGGGTTTTTGTTGAAAAATATCTAGGCATTAAAGCCAACCTAGAGAAATGATGTCGGGGTCATCCTCGACATGTGTAGCCCGTAGTCTGTGAAAGAAATACAATAACTAATAGGTTAGATAACGACCCTTACACGTTTCGTCACTAAGACTGGTAAAAAATCTCTTCCCTTGGAATTTTGTTTGAACATGAATCAATTCTTACACAGGGTTCAAGTTAGTATCAAGCTACTCAATAAACCCTTATGATCCAAATGACGTTGAAGACAACATTCGCTATTCAATCATTGTCATTGGTCATTACATGAATTAAATATTTTTTTATTTTTTAAAAAAAGGACAACAGATTTTTTTATAAAAAGACATTATTTAATAATTAAAATATTTTAAAAAAACATAACTAACCTTCGTCTTTTTCTTTTAATTATACTAAATTTAATGTAAAAACTATCCAGGAAATGAAGAGATCAACCCATAACCCACCTTAGGTAAAACAACCAAAGCAATCCCTAAACTAATTAGTAAAAAAATAGGTTTTTAAACAAAAGAAAAAATGTAGAAGTAGAAAAAAATAGAACCTGGTCTTCAATGGAGCAAACAGTGCAAAGGACACCTAGGGTGGCTGTTGATATGCGTTGGCTGGATCGTGAGGTGATGGTGTACGGTGGCTAAGGATCTGGCACGTCGGCACGGTGGTCTTTCTTGGTTCACGGTGGAGTTGTCCCGTGTTTGGAAGTGGAATGGCGCGACTGCTGCTTCACGGATCTGGTGCCAGGATTTGTGGTGGTTCGAGGGTGGTGGCTATTGGTTCGCGTTGTGCACTTGGAGGAAAGGTTGTCTGGCGTGAGTTCATCACGGTGGTGGCATGGTGACTAGGTGGCAACAACACGACTGCTGTGGATCTTCGTTCACGATGGTTACGAGTTAGAGTTGTGGAGGGTTGAAGGATCTCACGGTTTACATAGAGGGTGGGTGGATAGAGGTGATTGGTTCATGTGTTGACTGGTGTGTGGTGGTGTGGGTGAGAGGGTTGATGTGTTGATGGTCTTCACCGTGGTTGCTGGTTTGGTGGTGAGTCACGGGTTGAAGATGGTGGTTATGGGTTATGGTGTTTCTATCCGGGCTTAGTGGTAAGGGGGGTCACGGTGTTTCGTTTGGGCTTGGTGGTAAGGGGTCATAGTGGTTTTGTTTGGTGCATGATGGTGAAAGGAAGTGGCTTGGGTGGCTTCAACGGTGGTTGGGGCGTGCGTGGTGGTGTGGATCATTCAGCTATGGTTGGGGTCTTCATGTGGGAACAAAGGTGGAATAGGGATGGCTTGGATGGGGTGGTTATGGTGGGATGGAGGGACTATTGGTGGTTATTGGTTACGGTGTTGTGGGGGTTGGTGGTTGAAGATGGTTTATGTTGTGGTGTTGGTGCTTGAGGTTGATGATGAAGGTGAGGTGAGGTGGTGGTTATGGAGGTTGTGTGATGGTTATGGTAGTTGTGGTTGATGGCATGGTAAGGTGAGGTGGTGGAGTGGTGAAGAATAGTGGTGATGAGGGCTATGTGGTGGGTCACGGTTTGGTGAAGTTGGTGAAGTGGGTGTGGATGGTGATGAAAATGGTTTAAGGTGGTTTTAGGATGTGGTTGCTGTTTGGTGGAGAAAAGAAGGAACACAAATTTGCTAGGGTATTTTCTATGATGGTTGTAGGCAGAGAAAGTTCCTGAACTTGTGTCTCTGTCTGAATTTGTCTGAATTTTTGTGTGAATTTCTATACGTGTAAAAAGTGTCTGTGTTATGAGTTTTTATATGAGGAAATTAGGATTTGGAAAGTGATAGTGGCTAAGGTTTCAGATGAAAGATGGGTATCATGGTGGCTGCTAGGGTTTCTTTTGGGTATTAAATAGCATATGGGTTATAGGTTAGATAATGGGTCGATATGTCAGGTTATGAGAAATGAGTTAAGTTAGAAAGTTGAGTTACTTTTTATTTATTATTATTTATTTTTTTATTTCTTTTTTTCCTTTTTTATTTTCTTTATTTTTTATTTTTTATTTACTTATTTTTTTTATTTTTTTCTTCTTTTTTTATTTTATTTTATTATGAATGAAAATGTCTTAATGACCTGGATAAAATTAGGTGTTCATACTTGCTCCTCTTTACTTGTTTCTTACTAAATAAAAAGAATAACCATAGTTTTTCATTTTATCATTGTAAGGAACGAGTAAAGACATGAACTCTAATTTTGTTTGGGAATGCATAAGATACAAAAAACAATGCAAGAACAATAAAGTACGATGAGTCGATGCGCCCAAAAGAATTTAAAATGAATGGAGCTAATGCACTTAAAAGAAATCAAAATACAGGGAGTCAATGCGCTCGAAACATATGACAAGAGCTGATGCGCTCAAAAGTAAACGACAGGAATTTAAAAATGCATGGAGCTGATGCGCTCAAAATAAATGATAATAATTTAAAATGTATAGAGTTGTTCTTATTTCAAAAAATTTAAAATGTATGGGCCGACTTATTTCAATGTAAATTAAAATCGAGGAATGCGTCTACCAAAATAAATGACAAAAATTTAAAATGCATGAGCTGATACTCTTAAAAGAATTTAAAATGCATGAGCCGATGCTCTCAAAAGAATTTAAAATACATGGAGTCAGTGTGCTCAAAATAAATGACCGAAATTTAAAATGCATGCACTACAAAAAAATTAGTAAGTAATGGTAGTTTATTTGCGGCAGTTTTTGAAACTACCACAATTATTGGTGGTTTACATTGTAGTTTTCTTAATTGTCATAAAATTTTAAATTTTGTGGCAGTTTAGTATAGTTTGATGCCGGTTTATAAAAAAAAACTAAAATTTGTAGCAGTTTAAACCGTCTTTAATGGCAGTTTATTAAAAAAAACACTTCCTTCCTAAAATGTCATTCCCTCCTCTTTTTTCCTTCCCTCTTATTCATCATTAAGATCTGCGCATCATTCCTTCTCAATCTCATTCTATACCCTAACATTTCACCATTTCCTCTCAAACTCATTCTGATTTGCCCTATCGTCTCAATGCACAACCACATACCACCAATAGCAGCAACGCCTCAACAACGTACCAGCAGCAACGCCTCCGATTCCAGTGGTCTCAACAACAGTGACACCACACAGGTTCATCTCAATGTCTTTACTTTTTGTTGAAATTTGGTTTTCTATGAATTTATTTGGTGGTCTATTTCTTGCTTTGCACCATGTGTGATATGCCATGGACATATCAAATATTTGATATGTTTTGCACAAAAATGAATTTATCAATTTTGGCGACCACGGGTCCAATGGTTGTGGTGGCTGACTGGCTATGGGTGAGCATAGTTGGGATTTGGTTTGAGGCATGACTAGTCTATATGGAAACTGTGTTATGGTTCAATGGGTTGGGTATTTGGGTCTTTGTTCTTGTTCTATTTTGTGTTTGCATATTTTTATGGGGGTTCTTTTGTTGGTGTTGATGGTTGTTTTGAAGGTCAAGGCAGGGAGTTTTCATGGTGTTGATGGGTTGATATTTGTGTTTTGATTTGAAGGATTATTATAGTGTTTTTGTGGTTGAAGCCATTTGATTAGAGGCAAAGCAAAACACACAAGTTGCAATGCAGTGATTCAAAATAATAAAAAAAAAAGAAGGAAAAAAGGAAGAAGATAGTGGGATCAGTTTTTACAGACGAAGCCTCTGTTTCACACTCAGCTTCTAGTGTTTTTTCTCATTCACCTAGAAATCTTTTTTTTTTTTTCTGTGTCCCCCCTCTATTGCTTCCTTTACATTGGATTTTATAAAAGAAAACAAGGAAGTCAGTTTTTCCTTTCTCATGTTTATGTGTTTATTTCTTATTTTCTCCCTTTTGTTTCCTTCTTTTCTATGCCTAAAATTGTGTTTAATCCTAATCTATTGGCTGGGCAGAGGGAGGCAACAGTTGGCTTCCTCCCCCTTTGATATAGAATAATTTCTCTTTGTTATGCCTTGTAACTAATAAGTAGTTCTGAAGTTCTTATTTTATTAACTGAATTTATAATCAACGTGTAGTATAAATTTTACCTAAATTATGGTGGCCACGTGCACTTTATGTAAAGAAAAACATAGAACACATTGTTGTAGCGTCTCATTTCTCAAACCCACTATTATGAATGCATTTTGTTTTTAAAGAACCCTATTTCTTAGAATCGAATTTCAGGATAGAGGAATGCATCGAGAACACATAAGAAAAGCCAATAAACTAGAGTTTCTTCCAATTCACATTACTGGTGAGAGCTATGACGGGAAGTAAATTCCAACAGTTTGGTGTTAAGCAACAAGTGTTAAAACAACACTTGGAATTGAGAAAAAGATAGTGGGAGTGAGATAATGGTAGTGTGGACTTAGAATTCGTAATTTTAAAACTATTAAGTAGAAAACTGTTTAATAAAAAAAATAAACAGCCAAGAAGAGTCCGTGGGATAGTGGAAGGGAGTTAATTATTTGAGTCTAGAAATCCATTAAATATTCCACTATCTTTGTTTTAGAATCAAAATTAAATTTTTTGGAATGGAAAAGGATGCTATTAGAATAATGTACTCAAAGGAAAAAATGAAAGTTACTACTGAGTTCTTTTAGTGTAGTTCAGAATTTCAAACAAAGGAAGCTGGCTGCCATGAAATCATTTCTGATTTGCTTTTTGCAAATCACCAAGTCATAGATGATATTGGGACCCATAGGTTGTGTTTGGAATGAATGAAAATGGAAAATGATTTGATTTGAATTGATTTGATTTAAAAATTAAATTTTGTGTTTGGAACTTTTTTTAAAAAATAGAATTTGAATTGATTTAGAAATCAATTTGTGTTTGGAGTTCATTAAAATGAGAATTGATTTAATTTAATTTTATTATTTTACAATTTAACCCTTATGAAAGGTTGTTAGAGGTAATTATTAAGAGTAAAATAGTCTATTTATTTCAAATCAAATCAAATCCTAACAAATCCTATCAAAATTGATAGAATTTCTAAAACAAAAAGAATGAAATCTATAAGATTTTAGAAATCAAATCATTTCTTATTTTTAAACATTCCAAACACAAAATTTAATTAAATTTGATTTATAAATCAAATTATTTCTTATTTTTTTACATTTCAAACACACTCATAGAGTAGAGCAATGGACTAGGAGATTGCCAGGTTTTGGCTTTGTCCTGGATACACCACTAAAATATACTCTGAACTTGATAGTTACATTTTGCTACATTATTATGCAATTCTTCCGCTTCAGTATTACACTACTGGATTATCATTTCCTTGGATATGAATACGTGCAATGTAAACAGTCTCTCTGATTACAATTTTCCTCTGTTCGAGACATTTGCTTTTGCTTACCTATCTGGTTGAGTGTACTGTCCGTCCAGGTGTCTTATTACATTCGTAAATTGCTTATGTGCTTTAACAGGATGTGCAATCTAAAGTGAGTAATGTTGTCCTTGGGAAAGAGAAGCAAGTGGAAGAATAAGATCCTGAATATGAAAAGCTGAAACATTACATCTTTGAGCTTGAAAACCACTTGGTTGAAGCTCAAGAGCATGCATATCATCTTGTGAAGAGGCACAAAGGTGATGATTGAATTTAAGGTTTCAGTTTGGTTCCTATTATTGTCTTCTGTATGTGTTGTCCTTTCTGTTTTGCCCTTATCTTATTCCTTTTACATTTTATCCACTCTTCCTGCAAGATCAATTCATAATTCAAATCTTACTTCATAATGTTCATGCAGAGTTGGGACAATCACTGTCAGATTTGACAAAGTTGTAACTTAAGAGTTCTTTCATAATCAATTTAGCTTCAGAGCTCTAATTATGCATAATACATGAATGGTGTTTGTCAATCGGGTGTCTTAGTAAGATAAAAACCATGCTTAATGATGCTTGAAAGTAAGAGACATTGAGAATTATGCAAACCCAACACTTCCTGGATATACAAGGAACAAGTTTGAAAAGCTCGCCCTCTTCATTCAAAGATGAAACTTACTCAATTCCAAGAAGTTGAGGAGCTAAACAGTATCAAAAGGGGTAGAACATAACAGTAGGGCACGTAGTGATGGAGAGATTGACTGAGGCAAGAGTGAAAACTAAAAAGATGTAAATAACTAAAAAAAGAGTTATGCAGAATTGGTGAGATTCTGCAGATTATACATCAAACTTAATGTTATACATAAAACTTCTTCTGTGTAACCTCTTCAACAGAATGATATGGTAGAGCACAAACACTAACACATTCTTAATGTTGCTCATGCTCTTATGTTTCAAGCTAGTCTTCCTAAATATTTTTGGTCACATGTTTCACATGCTAGTCTTCCTCTTATGTTTCTTCTTTAGTTGCTAACCGAAAGAAGTTTGACCCAAGGGTCATGAAGCAACCTTATGCTCTTATGTTTGTCCTTTTCAACCTTGTTACCAGAGAATTACTGTTATCACGTAATGTTCTTTTCTATGAATGTTTTTTTTTCCTTTTCCACCATCTTTTTGGCCTACCCCACGTGATGTCCAGCCTACACCTGCCATTTTTTTTCAACTTTTAGCTACTCCTTCCATCCCACCCCACCTGCTGAGTGTTCTCCATCTCCTACCCATTCTAGCATGTCACGTCCTTCTCATGACTTTTCCTGTTCCATCACAATCACTCAGGCACACAAACACTGTGCCTTGTTCATTTCTAGTCAAATAGAACCCGTCTTTTACCGAAGCTATAAAACACTAGGAGTCTGTAAATTTAGTTCAAAGAATTGGAGCTGCAACATCACTTGAACTTAGAGTAAGTGGAATTCACTATGCTTTTGCTCCTTGCGTGGTAGTAAGGCATTATAATCAACTAGTCATAATTTGTTCTCAATTACTTGCGCTTAATCATTGTTAACCTTATGAAATGTTGTCATATATAGATTAATTAATGAAATACACGTGGTTAAGCAAAATATAAAAACACTAATGGGACCAAATAGTTCATCCTTTATACCGTTTTATCTATATTAAAAAAAGAGATTAGTACTATAATAAAACTTGAACCAATACTTACATTAAATATATATTTTTTCAATTGGAGATGAATTTATAAAAGTTCAACATTTGAACATTTCCTTAGAAATTAAATGATCACTTGTTAAAGTGATATACAGTTAATTTATCTTTATTTTACTTGTTTGTTAATTTTACCGTAACAACAAATTTTCTTTTTTATTCATTTATTTTAGTTTAATAGAATTATTAATCTTCTGACAAGGCGGATTCAATAGTTACATTGTCAAGTCCCATCATATAAATGCCCATGATGTTGTTGTAAATATAAAATAGTTTGTTTGTTTCATGTTTCTTTAAGTATCTTTATCTATTATTTATGTGTAGTTTTAATCTTGTAGATTATTTCTTTCTCTCATCAACAACTATCTCATTTTCAATCTCTTTTTTATTTTCGTGAATTAAAGGATAAGGTAAAAAGATCTTCTTTAGAGATCTTCTTTAGTTTTCATTTTGAAATCCCCATTATGGCATGCCTTTATTTTTAATATCTCATATTGTTTTAGATATATGGATAAAAGTTAGATTTTAAAGTCACAAACTACACCTGAATATATGGAAGGGCTGTTGAAATTTTTAGACTTTGCATTTGCTAATACAAAGTTTGATAATAGGATAAAATGTCCTTGTTTTCATTGTGGGTTTATATTTCAAACTAGAGAAGAGGTGTATGACCATTTGCTTTTAAGACCTTTTCTAGTAGGTTACATTGTTTGGTTATTACATGTGAGAGATAGGAGACACTTCTTGTTGTAGACAAGAAATGCAACATACTGAAGCTTGTGAAGATCCAATGCAAGACATGATTCATGATGCTTTCAACTTGTCTAGACAACATGTTGACGAAGAACATTCCACATCGCATGGACCAATGAATGAGGGTGAAGGCATGATACGACATTTACATGATGGTCTAAGTGATAAAGCTAAAGAGTTTTATGAGTTGGTTAGAGATAGAGAGCAAGAACTTTATGAAGGATGCTCAAAGTACTCAAAATTGTCTTTTTTAGTGAAATTATATCACATTAAGTGCATTTGTGGGATGAGTGACAAGGCCATGTCGATGATAATAGAGCTATTGCATGATGCTTTTGAGCATGCAAAGATCCCCGAATCATTATATAAGGCCAAGAAAACCATAACAAAAACTTGGTTTTAGTTATAAGAAGATACATGCATGTCCAAATGATTGCATGTTATATCGGAGATTAGATAAAAGGAGACAAGAATGCAAGCGATGCAGCAGATCTAGATGGAAGCCAAAGACTAAGAAAAATTCTAATGAGCCTGAAGTTGATAAAAAAAAAAAAAAACACAACCTGCAAAGGTGCTTTGTTATTTCCATCTAATACCATGATTGCAAATATTGTTCATGTCTAGTAAGACATCAGCTGATATGAGATGCCATGATGTTGATCATAATAAAGATGGCTTCTTGAGGCATCCGAGAGACGCTGAGGCATGGAAAATGTTTGACTCCATATTTCCTGACTTTTCTTTGTATGCACGTAATGTTTGCCTTACCTTAGCTAGTGATGGGTTCAATCCTTTCGGAAACATAAGCACTAATTATAGTATTTGGCATGTGGTTCTCATTCCATTCAACACCTCTCCGTTGGAAATGCATGAAACAAACTTACTTTATTCTCTCAATGATTATTCCAACTAAGCAAATGCTAGGGAATGACATTGATGTTTACTTATAACCTTTGATCAATGAGTTGAAGAAGTTGTGGGATGGTGTCGAAACCTTTGATGCTTCATCAAATGAAACTTTTAAAATGCGAGTAGCGTTGATGTGGACAATTAGTGATTTTCCATGATATAGGACCTTATCTGGGTAGAACATTTATAGTAAGCTTGCTTGTCCCACATGTAACACTGATGTTGAACCTTGCCGACTTCATCATAGTAGAAAGTGGTGCTTTATGGCCCATTGATAAACACATATTTTATTCATTAAGAAACCCTTATATTTAGTCATTTACACTCTCCATATTCTTAATTGATTGAGTTTGACATGATTTTGTGAGTTTGAGCTCAAATTGGTCCTAATTGAATATTTTTAGCATTATTGAGATTTTACACTCAAGCTTTACGTATTTTGGTCATAACTTGAGTTCCCGATATCTGAAAATCATGAATTTTATCTTGTAGGAAAGCTAAGAGGAAGCTCTACAACTTTGATGAAGAGCTCAAAGTCCGATTCGGATGTCTAAGGGACCTAAGTTGACATGGAAGTCGAATACGGGTTCTCACAATGAGAATCCGAACAGTGTGCACTCAAAAAAATCATATCTCAAGATGTAATAATGGAGATGGGCTGAAATTTGGACATTGGATAGTCAAGATCCAAATAAACAACTTTCATGAAGAACACATTTTGAGAAAAAGAAGTCTAGTAGGTCATTTTGAGCTTGCAAGTCGAACAGAGGAGTCAAGTTGGGTTTGAGCAACCTACGGTATTTGGGACATATCTTAGGCTTAAGGAAGCCAAATTGGATGAACCAAATTATCCATTTTATAGCCAAGACAAGGATCTACAACTTTCATGAGAATACTTTTCGTGATTCTCAAGTATAGTGGGTCGTTTTTGGCTTCCAAGTCGACATGAAATTTTCGTCCTCAACCATCCACTCATCCATCCACTAATCCACTCATCCATCCACTAATCCACTCATCCACTCATCCACTAACTCACCCATTCATCCACTCATACACTAATCCAACCACTTAACCACTCCACCCACTCATCCACTAATCCATCCACTCATCCATCCACTCACCCATTCATGTCCATAATTTCCCACTCACCAAAAGTCCTTTGGCATTTTTCACTAATTCAACCACTCAACCATTCCACTCACTCATCCACTAAACCAATCCACTAAACCAACCCACTAATCCATCCACTCAAACACTCCACTCACTCACCCACTCATCCACCCACTTCCCTTTGTCATTTTGTTACCTTAGACTTCTATAAAAGGCACCATTTATCATGAACAAGATGTAACTCTCCTTCATTTTCTCTCTTAGTTTCTTGTTTCTTCATAGTTTCTTCTTGTTTCTTCATAGTTTTTCTTGTGATTTCTTTCTAGCTATGTGTAACTAAACCTCCTTGTTAAGGGGGTGATGAAACCGCTAGTATTAATGTTGTAAACTTTGCATATTTGATTATTTCATCACGCTATGTTTTTATTCATATATTTCTCGAATCTATTGTTGGTATGAAGGTTTTGTACTTGTTCCTACTTTCAAAGTAGTAGATTTAGGTTTATTATGCGGGGTTGCGGTAGTAGATCTAGTGGGATGTATGATGTTCATGTGGGTATAATTATCTTTGTGCTATTTGCCACTTATAAAAGTGGTAGATCTGGGTTTATTATGCGCGATTGCGGTATTAGATCTAGAGAAATATATGTTCTAAGTAATTTAATCCCTGTGTGATTAGACCTTAGTGTAATTGGTTTTCTAAATCTTAATGCAATTGTTGGATAGTTGTAAGAGCGGTTGCTTTATGACTAATCGGTGATTAGGAGTTGATTTGAGCGGTTGCTAAATTGGCCAACACGTAAGGAAAACAGAGATTTAATATCACAATTGCATAAAAACATAATTGAGCATGTTGGAATAAAAAGGAAATGTGGATTTACATTATCATATAAATCTAGTGGTGGATTCAATCTCTTAACCAATTTTCTTATATTGTTGATTTCAGTTTGTTTATTGTTATCTTTGAAGCTGTTCATTGTTCATCAAAACTCCAAAACCTCCCTTTTACTGTTTATTATTAATCAGAGTCTAAATTGGGAATTGTTTAATAGTGTTAATTGAATTGGTTCTCTGTGGATCGACCCTTACTAACTACAACTAGTTGTAAGGTTTTTATTTTCTGGTGGGCCTGACAACTGATTTTTATCTTAATTTTAATCACTACATCCGCACGCATCACCCATCATCGTTTTCTACATGCTGGTCACATGTTTAGATTGGACAAGGTTTGATTTGATGGTAAGGTTGACAAAAGAAGTCCATCTGTACAATTATCAGGCTCAAACATTTTAAGACAAGTTGAGAATATTCGAGTTTCATTTGGAAAGACACCAGAGGTTGAAGTTAGAGGGAAAAGAGGATGTGGGCAGCAAAATACCCAAGGAGGTGATTCGCATTAGAGAAAGAAAAGTATATTCTTTGAACTTCCATATTGGGAGTTTAACTCATTGCGTCACAATCTTGATGTAATGCATATTGAGAAGAATGTGTGTGACAATGTAATATACACTTTGCTTAATGAAAATGGGAAGTCAAAAGATCACCTTAATGCCTGGAAAGACCTATAACCAATGGGCATAAGATCTGATCTTTGGCCATATGAGAATGGAAAATATCCTCCTGCTATTTTTACTATATCAAATGCAAAAAAGGATATATTTCTTAGGACTTTCAATAATGTGGTTGTTCCAGATGGTTACTCAAGCAACATTTCTAGATGTGTTGATTTGAAGCAACGTA
Organism: Ormosia emarginata; assembly: GCA_029884605.1. NCBI lineage: Eukaryota > Viridiplantae > Streptophyta > Magnoliopsida > Fabales > Fabaceae > Ormosia > Ormosia emarginata. The sequence continues at coordinate 703,422 of JAQQTP010000057.1, read as the reverse complement.
AGTTGTTGGGGTTGAAAAGTCATGATTCTCATATTCTTATGGAGCAACTACTACCGATATCATTGAGGAATGTGATGTCTGGCTTAGTGTCTGTTGTTTTAATCGATTTTTGTTCGTTCTTTCGACAATTATGTGGTAAAGTGTTGAATCTTGAGGATCTTAATAACCTCCAAAATCAAATCGTTCTCACTTTGTGTCATTTGGAAATAGTATTCCCTCCATCTTTTTTTACAGTAATGATTCACTTAGTAGTTCATTTAGTTGATGAAGTGAAACGTGGTGGCCCGGTACATTATCGATGGATGTATCCTATAGAAAGGTAAACTTAATATACTAAATTATTTATTCACTTTCTTTAGCTAAATAAATTGCATTACTTGAATCAATAATCTTTTGATCATAAAGGTACTTAAGGCATTTGAAGTCTTATGTGCATAATAAGGGACAACAAGAAGGCTCTATCGCTGAAGGTTACTTGGCTGATGAAATTCTGACCTTTTGTTCAAGATGTTTGGAAGATGTTGAGACAATAATCAATCGACCGGTACATGTTGATGATCAAACTGATGATGTGGAATATCATGAAAATGACACTACATTCCCAAAAGTTAGTAGACCAGTAGGGATTTTTTCATATTTTAAATTGACATGGATGGAGAAGCTACAAGCACATCGTCATGTGTTAGTTAATTATGCAGCAGTAGACCCGTTCCTCCAGTAAGTAAATCATAAAAATTTACACAAATCTCGTTATAATTCAACAATTATACTTCATATTGTGTTAAATTAATTTCTACATACAGGGAATTCATGACAAAGACAAAAAGAAGGTTAAGGAGTTGTACACGGTTTCAATCTGAGATAGATAAAGTTGTACACAAAGAATTTGCTAGTTGGTTTCAAAAGCGAGTAAGTGGAAGTTATGTTATCATCTTTCTTCCTATTTAGAGGTTTAATCAAGCATGTAACTAATATGGTTCATTCTTGATGTTAGATTATGAATGAAGTCAACGAACAGTCAATGAAATTATGTGGCTTGCACTTGGACCATTTGACCAAGCAAAACGATTTCATGCATACAATATGAATGGATTTAAATTAAGAACTCTAAGACGAGAGCATGGGTTGAAAACTCAAAATAGTGGAGTGTTTGGTACATTTGATACTAGAAGTTATGCAAGCAACCGTGACAACAATATGATGATTGGAGGTGTTTCGTATTACGAAAAATTGGTGGACATAATTGAGTTGAACTACAATAGTTAATTCACGGTTACCTTGTTCAAATGTCAATGGGCTAATACCACTACTGATAGAGGCATCAAAAAAGATGAGTTGAGCTTTATTTGTATTAATTTTTCCTGTTTGATACATCTTGGTGATCGAGAAGATCATGAGCCGTATATATTGGTATCGGAGGCCCAACTTGTATATTATGTTGATGATGAAATGGAAAAAGAATGAAATGTTATTGTCAATCTAAAACCAAGAGATTTGTATGACATGGGAGAAGACAATGATGAAGAGCCAATTTATGATATTGTTCCTTCGCCACAACAAGACTTGGATAGGTGGTTTCAAGATGGCAATCAAGATTTATAATTAATAAGGGATGATATAGAAGATGAACCTCTAATAAATGCTAATGTTGACAATATTGATGCAACTGAGGATTTTGATTAATTTTTATTTGTTGTAGTTAGGTACTTATGTACTTGGTCAGTTTTAATTTCTTAACATTGAATTGCATATGTTTTTTAATATACATATCAATTTTATATTTCTATTATTTATTGACTATTGGTTAACAATATTTCTTTGAATATAATGCTTATTGACTATTGTTTTGATAATATTTTATTTCTTTCAAAGTCTAACTTGGTTATAGAGTTGTAGCAATGCCTAGGACTAAACGCTTCAAGGCAACACCATTTGTTACAGATGGTAATGCTTATTTTGTGCCATCGACTCATAGTGGTACCCGTTCTGTACCATCGATTCATAATGGACCTCATTCTATACCATCGACTAATAGTGGACCTTGTCTTGTACCACTGACTCATAATGGTACCTGTTCTGTACCACCAACTCATAGTGGAGCTAGTTCTGTGCCACTGACTTATAATGGAGCTCATTCTAGGCCACCGACTCATAGTGGAGCTCTTTTTAGGCCATCCTCAAATCCCTATGTTATGTCATCCACTCATTCATCTGAGCCTGAGCTTGAGCCTGAGTATATTAGTTCATTTGATAAGTCTGAGGATGATCTTATTCCTACATCTGGTGAGGCAGTTACTAGTAGTCATAAGAATAACAACTATTGGATCGTGATAATCACACATTTTATTCATTAAGAAACCCTTATGTTTAGTCATTTACACTCTCCATATTCTTAATTGATTGAGTTTGGTATGATTTTGTGAGTTTGAGCTCAAATTGGTCCTAATTGAATATTTCCAGCATTATTGAGATTTGACAATGTTTCTGTATTTTGGCCATAACTTGAGTTTCTAATATCTGATGAACATGAATTTTACCTTGTAGGAAAGCTAAGAGGAAGCTCTACAACTTTGATGAGAGCTCGAAGTCTGATTCAGATGTCTAAGGGACCTAAGTTTACATGGAAGTCAGAATACGGGTTCTGTCAGTAGAATCCAAACAGTGTGCACTCATAAAATAATATCTCAAGATGTAATAATAGAGATGGGCTGAAATTTGGACAGTGGATATTCAAGATCCAAATAAACAACTTTTATGAAGAACACATTTTGAGAAAAAGAAGTCTAGTAGGTCATTTTGAGCTTGCAAGTCGGAACAGAGGTGCTGAAGTTGAGTTTGAGCAACCTACGGTATTTGGGACATATCTTGGGCTTAAGGAAGCCAAATTGGACGAACCAGCTATCCATTTTATAGCCAAGACAAGGATCTACAACTTTCATGAAGAACACTTTTCGTGGTTCTGAAGTATAGTGGGTCGTTTTTGGCTTCCAAGTCAGACACGAAATTTTCGTCCTCAACCATCCACTCATCCATCCACTAATCCACTCATCCATCCACTAATCCACTCATCCACTCATCCACTCATCCACTAACTCACCCACTCATCCACTCATACACTAATCCAACCACTTAACCACTCCACCCACTCATCCACTAATCCATCCACTCATCCATCCACTCACCCATTCATGTCCATAATTTCCCACTCACCAAAAGTCCTTTGGCATTTTTCACTAATTCAACCACTCAACCATTCTACTCACTCATCCACTAAACCAATCCACTAAACCAACCCACTAATCCATCCACTCAAACACTCCACTCACTCATCCACTCATCCACCCACTTCCCTTTGTCATTTTGTTACCTTAGACTTCTATAAAAGGCACCATTTATCATGAACAACATGTAATTCTCTTTCATTTCTCTCTAAGTTTCTTCTTGCTTCTTCATAGTTTCTCATAGTTTTGTATATTTTGATGCTCCCTTTCATGGTAATGGAGGGCTAAGCTACTTTGGGTCAATTTAGAACTCTTGAAGAGATTGTGGTTTAGATTCTTGAGACCTTGGTTATGCATTGTATTTGATTTGTAATTGAATTCCTCTTTTCTTCTTCTTTCTTCTTCTTCTTGATCTTGAATGCATGAATGGTGATTCTATTTATGTTGATCTAATTTGATCTTAGTTTAAGATTGAGATTTGTGATGAAACTTAGAACTAATTGATCTAAACTAATCACATAAATGAAGATTGAGATTTGTGATGAAACTTAGAACTGATTGATCTAAATTAATCACGAATTGAAGAGGTTAGGTTACTTGATTTGTGCCTAAGTTAATTGAATTCGGTACTTGAAATTAACATAGATTTTCATGAATGGTGCGATTGCGGTTTGTGTTTATCACTTGTTAATTGAATTCTAGACGATCGTCTAGTATGAATTTTGGATTTGATGCAGAGATCTCGGTTAGATCCAAATTAACAATTCAATTGCGCTTCAAGTGTTCTATGAAGGGTCTATGATTGAATCCACCCAATCTTGGATAGGTTTCTAAATTGACTGCTCTTTAATTGTTATTTCTTCCTTTAATTTTGTTAAGTGCGATCTTAAACTGTCAAACCCCCCTTTTTGCTAACTTTCACTTGATTTGATCAAATTGCATTTACGATCCTTGAGGAGACGATCCGGTGTTGTCACTGTGCTACAAGCTTAGGTAATAACTTCGGTTATAATTTTGACTGAGTTCGGCGCTCGTCAAAATTTTGGCGCCGTTGCCGGGGATTAGTAAGTGTAATCTTTTCATTTTAAGTGTTTTTACTAACTTTTGCTTTTTATTAATTTTTCTAACATTTTTAACCATTGTCTAGTGTATTTTGCTTATTTATTTGTTTTTGTGTGATGCATGACTAGGTCTGAGCCTGATAACTTGGTTGACTTTGATCCTGAGATTGATAGAACCTTGCATAGGTTGATTAGAGCTCGTAGGCTAAGTGCAAGAATTGCTTCGAATTTGATCTTAATATTGAGAGTGAACTTGAGATCTTGAATAATTAAAACTATGGTGATAACATGCAAAATAGAACTCTTAAGGAACTTGTTGCTCCCGATATAACTAACCGGTCTTTGTGTATTCAATACCCAGATCTTGATGCTTTGATTTTGAGTTAAAATCTGGATTGATACATTTGTTGCCCAAGTTTCACGGTTTTGCAGGTGAGGATCCCCATAAGCATCTAAAGGAGTTCCATGTGGTTTGTTCAACCATGAAACCACATGGGATCTCAGAAGAGCACATTAAGCTGAGGGCATTTCCTTTCTCACTTGCTGATACAGTCAAGGATTGGTTATTTTATCTTTCACCAGGTTCAGTAACAAGTTGGACTGACATGAAGCGGTTGTTCTTAGAGAAATTTTTCCCTGTCTCTAGAGCTGCTGCCATTAGAAAAGATATATGTGGCATAAGACAAATGACAGGGGAGACTTTGCATGAATATTGGGAAAGATTCAAGAAGCTGTGCTCGAGCTGTCCCCACCACCAAATCACCGATCAGCTCTTAATTCAATATTTCTATGAAGGCTTGCTGCCAAATGACAGAAGCATGGTGGATGCTGCCTCTGGAGGAGCCTTAGTAGACAAGACTCCTGCAGCAGCGAGAGATTTGATAACAAACATGGCAGCCAACACCCAACAATTTGGCACATGAATTATTATCTCAACCAGAGGAGTCAATGAAATTCAATCGTCTCATGTAGACCAACAGAGAATGGAACACAGACTTGATGAATTAACTTCTTTGGTGAGGCAGTTAGCAGTGGCACAACAAGCACCAATGCAGATTGCTGCAACTGTGTGTGGCATTTGCTCTTGTTCATCACATCCTACTGATGCATGCCCTAAACTTCAGGATGGGGTTCTATTATTCCAGAACAATATGTTGCAAAGAATGGTATTTTTCTGGTAGACCCCAATATCGGAATCACGGAAGACCCGGATATGATCCATTTTCTAATACCTATAACCCTAGTGGAGGGACCATCCCAACCCGAGATATGGAAATTCGGTCAACAACAACAAACTCTACCAACAAGAAGAACCACGCTTTAGATACCAAGCTACGTGCCCTAGCAACAAGTACCAACCACTGCGCATTTAGGCAAGCACAACTGCGCCGCCACCCATACAAGACGCCCCTCCAGCCTACTGCTCCAAGCCCACCCACTCCACCGAGCCACCTTTCGAAGACTTGATGAAATAGTTTCAGCAGAATGTCAATGCCACCATCCGAATTTACAAACTCAAATTGGGCGGATGGCAACCACTCGAGTGAGTGAAAAGTCAAGGGTCGAACCAATTGCCTTCACAAATAGTCAACAACCCAAGAGGCAATGTAAGTGCCATTAGCTTGAGAAGTGGCGAGAGAAGTTGACGGTCCTACTCCACCACAACCCGAACTACAAGTGCATCAACCAAGGTGACCGAAAACAAAAGAAAGTGGATAGCTTAGTCCAAAAATCAGTGATACGTAAGAAATGTGCGAGAGAATTCAAATCGGCTATTCCACTACCTTTTCCACACGAGTCACACAAATCAAGCATACTTTGCGCAAAAACGAAATAGAAAGAGAAGTCATGGACACATTCGGAAGGTGGAAATCAATATTCCCCTCCTTGATGCAATCAAGCGATTCCCAAGTATGCCAAATTCCTCAAAGAGTTGTATACTCACAAGAGAAGACTTAAGGGTACCGAGAAAATAAGCATGGGCGAAATGTTTCGCAATGATTCTACCAAGCATGCCACAAAAATGCAAAGATCCCGGAACTTTCACAATTCCTTGCACGATAGGTAACTCCAAATTTGAACATGCAATGCTAGATTTGGGTGCTTCGATTAATGTCATGCCTATGTCAATTTATCGGTCCTTGAACATTGGCACTTTACAACCCACCGGTATAGTGATTCAATTGGCAAATAGGACCACCGCTATCCTGCAGAGTACTAGAAGATGTGTTAGTTCGGGTGAATGATTTAATTTTTCCAAATGGACTTCTACGTCTTGGACATGGAAGATGAGTCTTCAGCAACCCATGCTCCATTAATTCTAGGCAGACCATTCCTCAAGACCGCCAAGACCAAGATAGATGTGCATGCTGGCACCCTTTCTATGGAGTTTGGCGATGATTTGGTACAGTTTAAAATTTTTGATGCCATGAGACATCCCCTAGAAGAGCATTCTGTTTTCCATATTGATGTGATTGAGATGCTGATTGATGATGTTTATACTGATTTATATGCTGAATTCCCTGATATTGCTGACTTTCTGGATTCTGTTTCTTGTGGTACATGTGTTGCTTGTGATGTTGAGCCATGTGTTGCATGTCTTGAGATTTATGCTGGTATGAGTGACGATGCAACTGCCGACTTGAATGATACCGCATGTGAAAATAGAAGTCGAATTGTCTTGAATTTAATGTTCTTGAATTAGTTGTTTCAAATAGCTTGTTTGCCTTCCATTGTACAACCCCCATCCTTAGAGTTGAAGACTTTGCCAGACCATCTTAAATATGCATATTTAGGAGATGGTGAGAAACTGCCAGTGATTGTTGCTAAGAATCTGCAACCTGAACAAGAAGAAAAATTGCTGCAGGTTTTGAGGCAGAATAAGCAAGCCATCGGATGGACACTTGCAGATATTCCTGGTATTAGTCCCTCCACATGCATGCATAGGATTTTATTGGAAGAGGATACGAAACCAGTAAGGCAACCCCAAAGGAGACTGAACCCCTTGATTCTAGATGTGGTGAAGAAGGAAGTGACCAAGCTACTTCAACCTGGCATTATTTATCTCATATCGAGACGGAAATGGGTGAGCCCGTGCGGTGTTGTTCCCAAGAAATCAGGGTCACGGTAGTTGAGAATGAGAATAATGAACTTCTACCCACAAGAGTTCATAACGGTTGGCGGGTTTGCATTGATTATAGGCGCTTAACCAGGCTACCAGAAAAGATCATTTTCCGCTACCTTTCATTGATCAGATGTTGGAGAGGCTAGCTGGCAAGTCACATTATTGTTTTCTGGATGGATATTCAGGTTATTTTCAGATTCATATAGCCCCAGAAGACCAAGAGAAGACTACTTTCACTTGTCCATTTGGCACATTTGCATACAGGAGGATGTCTTTGTTTGGTCTGTGCAATGCTCCGGGCACCTTTCAAAGGTGTATGGTAAGTATCTTTTCTGACTTTTTAGAGAATTGCATGGATGTGTTTATGGATGATTTTACTGTCTATGGTTCTTCCTTTGATGCATGCTTGGATAGTCTGGCTCAGGTTTTACATAGATGCATTGAAACTAACCTTGTTACAATTTTGAGAAATGTCATTTCATGGTAGAACAAGGTATAGTTTTAGGACATGTAATATCTAGCAAGGGTATCGAGGTAGATCCCGCAAAAATAAATGTTATTTCATGCTTATCTTACCCCACATGCGTGCGGGAGGTTCGCTTCTTTCCTTGGTCATGCAGTTTCTATAGGCGGTTCATAAAAGATTTCAAAGAAAATTGCTCTTCCACTATCCAACTTGCTACAAAAAGAAGTGGAGTTCCATTTTGACCAGAAATGCAAGGATGCCTTCAATCACTTGAAGCAAGCATTGACCAAGACACCTATCATCCACCACCGATTGGACACTTCCATTTGAGCTCATGTGTGATGCCTCTAATTATGCTTTGGGAGTTGTTCTTGCACAAAGGGTCGGTAAAATATCTCATGTCATCTCTTATGCTTCAAGAACTTTAGATCCTGCACAAGTCAACTACACCACCACTGAAAAGGAACTTTTAGCAATTGTTTTTGCTTTAGACAAATTTCGATCATATTTGCTTGGTTCTAGAGTGGTTGTGTTTTCGGATCATACACTACGAAGTTTCTCCCGAAGAAGCTTGATGCAAAGCCTAGATTGATTAGGTGGATTTTGCTCCTCCAAGAGTTCGATATTGAAATCCGTGATAAAAGTGGAGCGGAGAATTTAGTGGTGATCACCTAAGTCGTATTGAAAAGGAGGCGGATACTTTACCTATCCATGATGTCTTCCGATGAGCGACTTTTCAAGCTGCAAGGTAACACTCCTTGGTTTGTTGATTTGATAAATTTCTTAGTTCTTTGGTGTTTTCCCCGCACATTTTATTAGGGCTCGATTGATAAATTGAAAAGTGAGTCAAAATATTATGTGTGGATGACCATTATCTCATGGAAATTTTGTAGTGACCAAGTCATTAGGAGATGTGTGCCGATAATGAATTCCATTCTATTCTTAGCTTTTGTCATACACTTGCATGTGGCGGTCATTTTGGTCCCCAAAGGACCGCTAGGAAAGTTTTGGAATCTGGATTATATCGGCCCACTCTATTTCATGATGCATATATGTTTTGTAAATCTTGTGATCAATGCCAAAAAACAGAAACACTTCTCGAAGGAATGAGATGCCCCGAAATCCTTATTGTTCTCGTGAGATTTTTGATGTATGGGGTATTGATTTTATGGGACCCTTTCTGTTTCTTTTGGTTTTGTTTACATTTTGCTAGCTGTTGATTATGTATCCAAGTGGGTGGAGGCGAAAGCTACTCGGACTGATGATTCCAAAGTTGTTGTGGATTTTGTTAGATCACAAATTTTCTGCAGGTTTGGAGTTCCAAAGGCCATCATCAATGATCAGGGTTCACATTTTTGTAATCGAAGCATGGAAGCTTTGATGAAAAAGTATGGGGTCTTGCACAGAGTTTCTACACCTTACCATCCCCAAACTAATGGGCAAGCCGAGATTTCCAACAGGGAGATCAAGCAGATACTCCAGAAGACAGTTCAACCTAACAGAAAGGACTGGAGCAAGAGGCTTGAGGATGCTTTATGGGCTTACCGGACTGCTTATAAGACACCAATCGGGATGTCTCCGTATCGGATTGTTTTTGGAAAAGCCTGCCACCTACCGGTGGAAATTGAGCTTCATGCATTTTGGGCGGTGAAAAGGTGCAACTTGGACCTAGATCAAGCGGTATGGAGAGGAAGCTGCAAATGCAAAGAATTGGAGGAGATCCGCTTGGAGGCTTATGAAAGTTCCAAACTTTATAAGGAGAAGACCAAAGCCTTCCATGATAAGTTGATTCGAGGAAAACATTTGAGATTGGTCAAAAAGTTCTCCTCTATAACTCCCGCCTCCGATTCATGCCTCGGCAAATTAAGGTCTAGATGGGATGGACCATTTATTGTTACTAAGGTTTTTCCTTCAGTGTGTTCGATTAAAAGTGAGGTCACCGCCAAAGCTTTCATCGTAAATGGACACCGCCTCAAACAAGATATCATGAACTTCCGAGAGAATGCGAAGTGGAGGTGATGAACCTTCTCCATCCGCATTATGAATAAAAAAAAAAAGAAGAAAAAAAAAAAAAAAAAAAAAAAAAAGAAAAAAAAAAAAAAAAAAAAAAAAAAAAAAATAGCCGTATGCCCGACAATGAGGAAGGTAGTGCCATTCAATTTTGTTACTCGGAAGCAAGTGGAGGTCACTTTTTCTTCAACGACAACAATCGCGAAAATCTTGCGGTATGGATTTTATTGGCCCATTTTATTCAAGGTCATTTACACCTTTTGCCAAAGTTGCGAAATTGGTCAAAAAGGTTCTGCTTTGAGATTATCATCTGCACCTACTCCTTGAAAAATTGAGATCCGTGGCGCGGTTCTTTTCTTTGTCAAACACGTGTATCCTCTGGGGCCGTAGATATTGAGGATCCTAGGAATGGTAATGCGCTTAAAGTTAATGGACAAAGACTCAACCATTCCCGGAAAACCAAGTTCTTGAGTTCTTTGTGTTGCTTGGTTAAGTGGCGGATACTGTACTCCGTGACTCTCAAGTCGGTTTATTTTTCGGTTTCCCAAAATAATCCGAATCCTTCTTCTCCTTCAAAATGGATGTCATTTTTTCAAACCCGAGAAAACATTTTCCTTCTCTTCCTCAAAATGCTCGAGAAAAATCTACAAAGTTCGATGTGAAAGATTGAGACTGTTAATGCACAAAGGTATGCCGAGAAGATGTACGATGGATAATTGAAGCGAAGGTCCGATTAGCGGTGAGTCCTCAATTTCATTTGACTCATACATGCCAGTCTTGGAAGAAGTTCATATTCTAAAAGGAGAAGAGCAAAAAGGTTACAAGTCTTTACAAATGTGGATGATGGAATTGTAACGCACAATGCCGTTCTTTGGGGATGATTTTCGCAAATAAATCCTTCATTAAGAATGGATTGAGTAAGAGTCATTAGATGATATCTTATTGACTCTTGAGACGCGTTCTTATGGATTGATGCGGGGTGAAATTCTTAATTTGTGGAATCTCTTCAAGGATGAAGAACAACGCTACGATCTTGCGAATCGACTCTAAAAGACCTGTTTGTCAATTTTTAAGAAAATTGGATGGGAAGCTTATCCTCTACTCATAGAAGACGTTTAAGCCAAGCATCGGACGTTAAACCGAGGAGGCGATGTGAGCCATATCCACAAACAATCAGTACATATCATCTTCTATTTCTTCTTCATGTCATCTCTAAAAAAAAAAAAAAAAAAAAAAAAAACAAAAAAAACAAAAAAAAAAAAAAATGTATACTTCTTAGGGTTGGCTTTGGTAACACACACCGTGAATGGGGAAATGCATGCATCTGATCCAGCCTTCTTAATTGAAAAACAAAGAAGGTAGATTGTATTCCACATGTGAGGCGACCAATCGTATTATGGCCACTTGTCCCTTTTGGGAGTCCTATGTTACTGCTGGTCTTGAATAGATCGAATCTTGGTCAACAATGCTTTGGCACAAAGCCGAAAGAGCAGACTACCTCCATCCCAATCTTAAGTAAGTATACACTCATCTTTCATCAAGTTTTTCTAACAATTTCAAAAAAAAAAAAAAAAAAGGACGTGATGTCTATCTTGTACTCATGACGCGCAAAGATAAAGATACGCCATGGAAACTGTACATACAGGTATGTCATCATTTTCTATTTCTTTTATCTTTGTATCATTTTGTTGTATTTTGATTTTTGTACAGACGATCCTTTGAGCAGGGTCCTTCAGGGGTTTCTAGACTTCTTTACCTTGATGGTTTTCTTGAAGTCAAAAAAAAAAAAGAAAAAGAAAAATAAAAAAAAAAGATTCTGTGTTTCTTAATTTCAACCTTTTCTGATAACATCCAACCTACCCTTATAGGTGTAATTATTCCCCTTTCCATTCTTTTTCTTATTTAAACACTCCATTTTCCTTCAACTCAGAGACACTCAAAGGGAGGAAGAGTATAGAATGGGGGCTTCTATTCGTAACCTCAAAAATGTCTGTGTTTTTTGTGGGTCGAGTTATGGGAAGGGATTAGAGTTTGTAAATGCAGCTAGCACTCTTGGTCGATCACTTGCTGCGAGGAATATTCATCTTGTATATGGGGGAGGTTGTCATGGGTTAATGGGGGCTATATCACTTGCTGCCTTTTTAGGAGGCAGTCAGGTTTTAGGTGTTATTCCTAAACCTTTAGCTGAAAATAACATCACTGGAAGGACAATTGGAGAAGAAATTCAGGTAACATCTATGCATGGACGAATGAAAACAATGGTTGACAATTCTGATGCATTTCTTGTCTTACCTGGTAGTTTTGGTACTTTGGAAGAGATTTTTCAAATTGTCTCTTGGGTTGAACTGAACATCTACCATAAACCCATTGGTTTGTTGAATGTTAATAATTTCTTTGATCTTTTGTTATTTTTTCTTGACAAGGCTGTGGAACAGAAATTTATCACTCCTTCGGCAAGACAACTTCTTATCTCTGCCTCCACTATTGATGAGCTCATTGATAAATTAGAAGCTTTTGAGTATGTACCTGATAAGGTATTAGCTCGAGATAGATTGGTCAACAGAAGCAAAGGAAGTAACAAGAAACAAAAGCCTGATCGACACTTTCTCTTTAATGGGTTTGATTTTATTAAAAAAAAAATTTGTTGTTTTGTTTGGAAAGTATGATATGATTGTCATGGACTTATTAAACTAATTAGTGATGGCGAGTAAGGAGTAATTTTACTCTTGAGACGCATCTTAATTGGTGGCGAGTAAGGAGTTTTTTTAGGTAGTAATTAATTAGTATTAAATTGTGGAAGTACTAACGTTTTCTTGTTTGATTTCTTTTCGTGGTCGATGCGTAATCGACGGTGTGCTTCTTTTCTCGTTTGGCGTTGATTCACTCCTCATCGGTTGTGTTGCTCTTTTCTTTCCGTTTTATTTATCACTTTCACATTGAGGACAATGTCTATATTAAGTGTGGGGGAGAGATTTTAGCAAGTTTCTTTTTTTGTTAAAAAAAAAAAAGAAAGGGTTCATTGCATGATTGAATAACTTTTCTCCCTTCTTGAACTGATATGCTTGGAGATGGATGATTGAATTGATGAATTGAGTTTGATGGATGCATACCTTGTGAGATTTTGAGCCTAATGGATGGATTTAACATTTATGTCATTCTCTTCATTCTTGTGTGATTTTCACTCATGTTAATGACCACTCTAGAACTTGCTTTGATTCTTTTTGAGGCTACATTTCACTTGCATGAATGAACATGATTGAGGCCCTCTTTCTTAATTAGCTAGTTTAACCAAATAGCCAACCTTGTTTTCAATATGATATCAAGCACTCTTTTGACTTCTTGAAAATTCTCTGATTCTTGCCAACCTTGTATATTTTCCTTTGCTTAACGCCTTTGAGCTTATTTGACCATTCCTTGTTTCTAGCTCATTATGTGCCTTAAATGAGAAATCGTGTTCTTACTTTACCTTAGGGAATAAAAGAACATTAGCTTGGTTAATGGATGAGTTTTTGAACAAGTGTGGGGGTGTGTGTACAAAATGGTTGTTGAAAAAGAAAAGAGTACCCAAAAAGAAAAAAAAATGTATGTATATAGTTATGTTCATATATATAAAAGAAAAAGAAAAAAAAAGAAAAAAAAGAGAAAAAAAAAAAAACCAAGTGTTTAAAAAAAAAAAGGGATTGGGAAATGAATATGTAAAGGGATACACACTAGAGTTGGGATGAACTTTTATGCTTGTTATTTGAACTCAGCTCTCATTTGCTTTTATTCTCTTTAGTATTTATCTTCTCATATCCATTTTATCCTCTCTTGTTACCTTAACCTCACTACAACCTTGAATAAAGTCCTCATAATTTGTGTGTGCATGTGTTTTGAGTAGTGGAGAAGTAGAAGATAAGCAAGCTTATGGTAGTGCAATTTTCATGGGTTGAATTGAGTGAAATACCTACCCTTTAAACACTTGAGAGATTGAGAGGGAATCTTGTGAAGATCTATCATTCTCGATTCATGTTGAAGATACCTTGCTTGTTGGTTTGAGATGTGGAGAATTGTTAACTCATGAATGTTTTGATCCCTTGAACCTTTGGTTGTTCTTCTTGATTGTAAAATTTTGGTCTTGAGTTTTGCCCAGGAGTGCAAAAAGCTAAGTGTGGGGGAATTTGATAATCACACATTTTATTCATTAAGAAACCCTTATGTTTAGTCATTTACACTCTCCATATTCTTAATTGATTGAGTTTGGTATGATTTTGTGAGTTTGAACTCAAATTGGTCCTAATTGAATATTTCCAGCATTATTGAGATTTGACACTATTTCTGTATTTTGGCCATAACTTGAGTTTCTAATATCTGATGAACATGAATTTTACCTTGTAGGAAAGCTAAGAGGAAGCTCTACAACTTTGATGAAGAGCTCGAAGTCTGATTCAGATGTCTAAGGGACCTAAGTTTACATGGAAGTCAGAATACGGGTTCTGTCAGTAGAATCCGAACAGTGTGCACTCATAAAATCATATCTCAAGATGTAATAATGGAGATGGGCTGAAATTTGGACAGTGGATAGTCAAGATCCAAATAAACAACTTTCATGAAGAACACATTTTGAGAAAAAGAAGTCTAGTAGGTCATTTTGAGCTTACAAGTCGGAACAGAGGTGCTGAAGTTGGGTTTGAGCAACCGACGGTATTTGGGACATATATTGGGCTTAAGGAAGCCAAATTGGACGAACCAGCTATCCATTTTATAGCCAAGACAAGGATCTACAACTTTCATGAAGAACACTTTTCGTGATTCTGAAGTATAGTGGGTCGTTTTTGGCTTCCAAGTCAGACACGAAATTTTTGTCCTCAACCATCCACTCATCCACTCATCCATCCACTAATCCACTCATCCACTCATCCACTCATCCACTAACTCACCCACTCATCCACTCATACACTAATCCAACCACTTAACCACTCCACCCACTCATCCACTAATCCATCCACTAATCCATCCACTCACCCATTCATGTTCATAATTTCCCACTCACCAAAAGTCCTTTGGCATTTTTCACTAATTCAACAACTCAACCATTCCACTCACTCATCCACTAAACTAATCCACTAAACCAACCCACTAATCCATCCACTCAAACACTCCACTCACTCATCCACTCATCCACCCACTTCCCTTTGTCATTTTGTTACCTTAGACTTCTATAAAAGGCACCATTTATCATGAACATGTAATTCTCCTTCATTTCTCTCTAAGTTTCTTCTTGCTTCTTCATAGTTTCTCATAGTTTTGTATATTTTGATGCTCCCTTTCATGGTAATGGAGGGCTAAGCTACTTTGGGTCAATTTAGAACTCTTGAAGAGATTGTGGTTTGGATTCTTGAGACCTTGGTTATGCATTGTATTTGATTTGTAATTGAATTCCTCTTTTCTTCTTTTTTCTTCTTCTTCTTGATCTTGAATGCATGAATGGTGATTCTATTTATGTTGATCTAATTTGATCTTAGTTTAAGATTGAGATTTGTGATGAAACTTAGAACTAATTGATCTAAACTAATCACATAAATGAAGATTGAGATTTGTGATGAAACTTAGAACTGATTGATCTAAATTAATCACGTAATTGAAGAGGTTAGGTTACTTGATTTGTGCCTAAGTTAATTGAATTCGGTACTTGAAATTAACATAGATTTTCATGAATGGTGCGATTGCGGATTTGTGTTTATCACTTGTTAATTGAATTCTAGACGATCGTCTAGTATGAATTCTGGATTTGATGCAGAGATCTCGGTTAGATCCAAATTAACAATTCAATTGCGCTTCAAGTGTTCTATGAAGGGTCTATGATTGAATCCACCCAATCTTGGATAGGTTTCTAAATTGACTACTCTTTAATTGTTATTTCTTCCTTTAATTTTGTTAAGTGCGATCTTAAACTGTCAAACCTCCCTTTTTGCTAACTTTCACTTGATTTGATCAAATTGCATTTACGATCCTTGAGGAGACGATCCGGTGTTGTCACTGTGCTACAAGCTTAGGTAATAACTTCGGTTATAATTTTGACTGAGTTCGGCGCTCGCCAGATCGTCAATGTTATTAGTAAGAATCACAATTCTTGTATTTTTATTTGCTTGACGATTATATGTATTTTAAATATTACAATTCTTGTTTTAGATTAGGATGGCACCATCAAAGAAGGATGATTGAAGGTGCAAGATATTTAGTCATTCCCTACGGGTAAAAAGGTTATAACCACATGCAATGAGCTTGGTCAACCCATAGATGACGCATATGGCATTTTAGGTGGCTTCTTGGGAGATTTAGGATGTGATTATTCTAAGTTTCCCATATGTTATGTCTCTTGGCGTAAGGTTCCAAGTACATATAAGGAAAAAGTGTATGATGATATTATAAAGGTACATATAAATTATCTATTTGTATTTTATGATCTGTATGACTTAGTTACTAATATCTTTTCTTATGCAGAAAAAAATTTCATATAGAGGATAGTCGATTGAAGGGATATATCATGAAAAGTATTGGGAAGAAGTGGAAAGATACCAGACATAATATGTTTCATCAATTTTATGATAAAACATTGACTATGGAAGAAAATGTTGCAAGACGCCCTAATGGAATTGATCTCGACCATTGGACATGGTATATTGAATATCACAATGATAGGAAAACACTGGTAACATCCAAAACAAACATGGTCATTTAATGTAAAATGGTCAAATCAGTTCATAATTATATTGTTAATGCAAGCATAGGAGATATGCAAAAAGAATGCTGAAAATCGAAAGAAACAATTGTACACACACTGGTAGTTCAGAAAGCATACATAGGAGAAAAGATGAAGAGGTTATTAATGTTGAAGCTCTTTGATTCTTTATATTTGATTTTTTTTTATCTTATTTAATTTTTAAGCATATGATTGTGGTAATAATGATATAGGAATGACAACGTGGGAGCTGCATTGGTAGAGGAGAGATGTGGAGTATAGTATACAAGCAAAAAGATGGTTCTTATGTCAATAATGAGACCAAAATTATAGGTGTAAGTAAGTTAAGAAATTGATGTTGCTTGATTTTTTTAATTAAAATTTTACCTAATATATAAATTTAAACTTTAATGACTGAAATCTTACATGTTTGTAGGAGAAAATTATGAATATTGGGCAACAAGATGTTTTATCACAACAAATTTCACAAGATGATTCACTTGCTTGGGTTCTAGGAAAGGAGCACTCTGGCCGAATTCGGGGTGTTGGTTTTGGGTCATCTCTTACTCAAATATTTGGCCACACAGCTCATCAGTTTAGTGGAATATCTTTAACTCCACCAATTCAAACAAAGGTGGATGAGATGAAGTTAGAGTTGGAAGCTGAGAAATCAAAGGTGCAGAAGCTTGAATCAGTGGTGGAAATTGAGAGATTGAGAAGACAAGCAATTGAAGGTGATATAACAAGATATTTACTTCAACAAGGAGGGGATTTGTCTGCTAAGTTGGCCGCTATGATTAATGCAATGGTATGTATTTTAAATTTCATAATATCATTGTAAAAAGTGAAGTATGATCATAGTATGTTTTGCTTAATTTTGGCTAAGAACTTTGGAGATATTCTTTATGCTTGAGTGACCAAATATCACTTGTTTAATGAAAAGTTTGAGTCATGGATTATATAGAACTTGTTTATGTTCCTATTATTCTGTTTTAATTCTATTCTTGATTGTGATATGTTGAGGTATTTTCTAAAATGCTTACTGTTGGTTCTAGAATTATGGGATAAATCCTATTTACACATCAGATCATGATTTGTTTCATTGCTTTGTTGGGTGTTATATCTAAAATTTATTGGGAATGTTTACTCAATTATACTTGTTGTGTGAATAATATGTAAGATAGATGGCTAAAAGAAGCAGAGTAAGTTAAATAGATCTTAAATGCTAAGATTCCTAATACATTCATAATTTTTTGGGAAACCTTCATAATGTTGTATTTGGACCAACTTTGTTTATGTAGAAAAGTTAACCCAACCTTCCACGATTCATTGTGTCGTGGTATTTAGACTAAGATCAACTCATGGTGTGTTCATTTTAAAATTCATGGTGCTTTTATCGAATGCATATAACTCATAGTTTGTTTATAATTTTTAGGCTTTAGATGAAGGGAGTGGGCCAATTTCACCAGGTGCTAGACCGTCTTCCTCAGCAAGTCATGATGCTCAAATTGGACATGATTCTAATCGGAGTGAAAATTGAATGTTTCATGATAGAAAAATTACTTACTATTGTTATATTTTTCAGACATTATTTTTTTTGTAATAGATTTTAGTTTGTACTAGATTTTTATTTACTTGTGTATTAGATTTTGTTTGACAAAATAAATTTGTTCAAAGTTTAAATGTTTTATAATTTTATTTGAATATGCTAGTTGATTATAATATAAAATAGGTTGAGATATAATAAAATTGGTGATAATTTTACTATAATATGCTAGTTGGTTATTTGAATATGCTAGTTGGTTATAATATAAAATAGGCGTGCCAACAAAATTATGAAAATAAAATTAATTTAAAATAACAAATAATAGTGGCGGTTACAAACCGCTGCAAAAAAAAGAAGTATGCTATTCCTTAATTTTAGTAGTGGCTTCCAAACAGCCGCTATAAATAATAATAATGGAATACAAAATTTTAGCAACGATTACAAACTACCGTTAAAAAAAAGGTTAGCTATTTTTTTCAATTTTAGCAGCAGTCCAAAACCACCTATATAAATAATAATAATAATAATAATAATAATAATAATAATAAAATATAAAATTTTTAACGGCAGTTCAAAATTGTCTCTATAAATAATAATAATAAAATATAAAACTTTTAACAACAATTCAACACCGCCACTAAAATTTACAAAATCGCCGCTAAACAACCATCTCAAAAACTGCCGCAAAAAAAAAATATTTATAGTGTTATTCCAGTACTTGTGTAAAATCACCGCGAAATGGTTTAAGGACCCCTGTATCAGCGGTGGTTTTGGAACTGCCGCTATTTTTATTTGTGGCAGTTAGAATCGCCGCAAAACATAATTTTAAATCACCACTAATCACTATTTTTTTTGTAGTGATGGAGCCAATGTGCTCAAAAGAATTTAAAATGCATGGAGCCGATGCGCTCAACATAATTTTAAATGCAGGGAACTGATGCGCTCAAAATGAATGACATGAACTTAAAATGCATGGAGTCGATGCGCTCAAAAGAATTTAAAATACATGGAGCTGATGTGCTCAAAAAAATTTTAAATACAGGGAGCTGATGCGCTCAAAATGAATGGCATGAACTTAAAATACATGGAGCCGATGCGCTTAAAAGAATTTAGAATGCAAGGAGTCGATATGCTCAAAAGAATTTAGAATGCAGGGAGTCGATGCACTCAAAATAAATTATAGAAATTTAAAATGCATAGAGCCAATGTTCTCAAAAGAATTTAAAACGTAAGGAGTCGATGCGCTCAAAATAAATGACATGAATATAAAATGCAAGGAGTCGATGCGCTCAAAATGAATGACATAAAATCATTTGTGCTAGTTAAACATGGAATTAAAATCTTTTTCTTCTCTCTCTTTTCCTCTCTTTTCTTTCCTCTCTTTTTTTTTTCTTTATTTTCCCTTTTATTAAAAGTCATTTGAACCAACGATAACTTTGGAAAGCTTTGGCCAATCAAACCCTTGTTCACGTGCTTTTCTTCATTAAACCCCTTGGTTAGCTTGGAATCATCTCGACTTGCTCATTTATCTTCTTTATTTCTTTATTCTTTTATTCTTTTTTTTCTTTACCTCAACCTCCCTTTTTCTTCTTAGCAATGAATAATTTCTAACAAACGCTACATTGCAAACTGTGCTTTGAGTTTTTGAGATCTTTTAGTCCAACTCAATCATTGAAGGATTCTTGTTAGAATTGTCAAATCAAACTCTTGACCTTAAATTTATCTTATTTGAGACATAACTCAATGAGTAAATATGCATTCATGAATGAACAGAAATTCGTTGAATGAACAAACTTTCTTTCATTACTTTGTTAATCTAATCGTACATGAACTTTTAGTAAGGCACATACTTGAAAAATGAAAGCATAGAAAAAAAAAAAGAAAGTTGCAAGAATTTTTTATAAAAAATTTGCCCAAGTAATGATTCCTTGTCCCTCATCCAATTGATTCCATCCAACTGCTTGATAACTCAACTGTTGTCTTTGTTGCTACTTCCTTCAACACATCTTCCCCTTAATCCTTTAGAAAATTTGCCCCAATATAGCCAAGTGAATGCAAACAAGATTGTCCTTGTGTAGCCAATCAGATGGAAATAAAAATTGCCCTAGTTTGGTGAACCCTTTAAGGAATTTCAGGCCATCTTTCTCTGATATTTTTCAACACTTCTTCTCCTTAATCCTTCAAAAAATTTGCCCCTATATAGATAATTGAATGCAAACAAAATTGCCCCTGTGTAGCCAATCAGATGCAAATAAAAATTGTCCTAGTTTGGTCAACCTTTCAAGGAGTTTTAAGCCATTTTTCTTTGAGATTTTGCTTATTTATTTACCCCTAACTTTTGCTTAGGCCGACCTTTCAGGTTTTCAACCTAACAGACTTTTTAATTTTTTTTATTGCTCTAACTTTTGCTTAATCCCCTTTCAAGTTTTCAACCTAATGAGCTTTTTTTTAGGCATAGAATCTCTTGACAACATTAGTGTTTATGGGCCTTCGTAATTCTTCTCCATCTATATTTTGCAAAATTAATGCTCTTCCCGAAAATTTCTGCTTAGCTATGTAAGGACTTTTATAAGCCGAAGCCCATTTTCCTCTGGCATCCTCTTGATTAGGAAGAATCTTCTTCAAAACCAAATCTCCTGAACAAAATTCTATGGGACGAACTTTCTTGTTAAAGGCTCTAGCCATTCTGCTTTGATACAATTGTCCATGACAAATAGCTTCCAGCCTTTTCTCTTTATCATATTCAACTACTCATATCGAGTATTCACTCATTTAGATTCCTCCAACTCTGCTTCCATCAAAACCCTTAGAGAAGAAATCTCAATTTCTATAAGAGAGACAACCTTCATCCCATACACCAAAGAGAAAGGTGTTACTCTAGTGCTTGATCTTATATTAGTATGATGCGCATACAGAGCATAGGGTAACGTTTGATGCCAATCTCTATAGTTCACAACCATATTTGCAACAATTTTCTTAACATTCTTATTTGTTTCTTTGACTGCACCATTCATCTAAGGTCTATAGGGAGCTGAATTATAATGCTTGATTTTGAAATTTTCACAAAACTTCTAAATCTCAGCACCATTGAGATTGGTAGCAATATCTATAATTATCCTCTCTGGAATTCCATATCTGCAGATAATATCTCTTTTGAGGAATTTCAAGAATACTTTTTGAGTGACATTGGCATACGAGGAAGCTTCTGCCCATTTGGTGAAATAATCAATTGCCACTAAAATGAAGCGATGACCATTGGAAGCTTTGGGGTTAATGGGTTCGATGACATCTATTCTCCACATCGAGAAAGGCCATGGAGATACCAAATTGTGCAAGGGGAATGGAGGTGCATTGACTTGATCTACATATATCCAGCATTTCTGGCACTTTTGATCATATTCTATGCAGTCTATTTCCATGGTGGACCAATAATAACCACTCTTTAGAATTTTTTATGTCATCATATGACCATTATCATAAGTTTCACAGATTTCTTCATGGACTTCAATCATGATTATACGAGTTTCATGTGCATTCACACATCTAAGCAAGGTGTCATTATGACTCATTTTGTACAAAACCTCCCCGTTAAAAAAAAAGGTCATTGTCAACTGTCCGATAGTCTTATTATTCGCCTCACTTGGCTCAGTTGGGTATTCTCTATGCTGAATGTATTGCATGATATCATGATACAAAGGTTTACCATCTGGCTCGCCTTCCATATTGGCACAATACGAAGGTTCACTGTGTGTCTTTACTTGGATGAGTTAAACATTATTGTGAATATCTAACTTGGTCATTACAACCAATGTGGCTAAGGCATCTACAAACTGATTCTTGTCTCGACTCAGATAGGAGAAGGTCACCTCCTAAAACTTTTCAATCAACCGGGTCAAATACTTTTGATAAGGCACCAAATTTAGATCTTTGGTTTACCATTCACCATTCACCTTATAAATGATAAGCGGTGAATCTCTAAATACTTTAGTTGCTTGATTCCCAAGTCAATTGCAACTTGTAAACCACTAGCATAGGCCTTATATTCTACAACATTATTTGTGCATTCAAAATCTAGCTTAAAAGCGATTGGGTATTGCTTTCCAATTGATGAAACAATCATGACTCCTATGTCACTACTATACATGTTGATTGCTCCATGAAAATACATCTTCCAAATGGGTTCATCCTCACATTTTTCTTCTTCTTCCACTATTAATATTTCTCCATCAGAAAACTTAAATGTTATAAGTTGTCCACCCTTAATAGGGTTTTCAGCTAAATGATTAGCAATTGTACTTCCTTTGATGGATTTTTGAGTCATGTACTTGATGTCAAATTCTGATAACATCACCTGCCATTTTGAAACCCTTAACGAAACGCGAGGGCTATCAAATGTACTTCAGAGGGTCCATTCAGGAGATCAACCAAATTGTGTAATACAACATGTACTTCCTTAGTCGTTTTGAGATCCATACTAGAGCATAACAAGTCTTCTCAATAGCCATGTAATGGACTTCACAGTCATTAAACTTCTTACTCAGATAATAAATTGCCTTGTCTTTCTTTTGATGAATCATCATGCTACTCCACCATTGCTCCCATTAAGGTTGGCAGTACAGTTAGATATAATATCAATGGATGGCCTGATGTAGGTGATACCAAAATATGAGGATTCATTAAATAAGTCTTTATCTTGTCAAAAGCTCCTTGACATTCTTTATCTCATTCACCCAGTTGATGCTTCTTCAACAGCTTGAATATAGGCTCACAAGTACTAGTCAAGTTAGCAATGAATCTAGCAAAGTAGTTAAGTCTCCCGAGAAAACTTCTCAGTTCACACTCTGAATCTACATTTATTCTTTCTTTACTAATGATAAACCAGAGTAGTTTTCCAGTAAATGCTCCAAAAACACATTTAGCAGGATTTAACCTCAGCTTGTACTTTTTGTTACTTTCAAACAACTTACGTAAAACTGCCACATGACTTTCCCCTTCTCTAGATTTGGCAATTATATCATTCACGTACACCTCAATCTCCTTGTGCATTATGTCATGAAACAACGCAATCATAGCATATTGATAAGTAGCCCCAGCATTCTTTAATCTAAACGGCATCACTGTGTAGCAAAATGTTCCCCAAGGAGTGATGAAAGTGGTTTTTTCTTTGTCATTGACATCCATGAGGATTTGATTGTACCTTGAGTATCCATCTATGAATGAAAACTTGTGATTCTTGGTAGTGTGATCAACCAAAACATTGATATGAGGGAGTGAGAAATCATCCTTTGGACTGACCTTATTCAGATCCCTATAGTCCACACACATTCTGACTTTTCCATCCTTCTTAGGCACAGGCACAATATTGGTTACCTAATCTGGGTGTCTTGACACTTCCACAAATCCTACTTCTAATTGCTTAATCACCTCTTCCTTGATCTTTAGGGACATATCAGGATGCATCCTCTTTAACTTCTGCTTCTTTGCCTCAACACTCGGATGTAGTGAGATTTTATATGACGCTATCTCTAAATCTAATCCAGGTATATCCTAATAAGACCAAGCAAAAACATCCATATACTCTTTGAATAGTGCAATCATTTCTTCACGCTTGGGGTTTTCTATCATTTTCAACTCCTTTTTCTCCTCCTCTATCCCTATGTTTATCACCTCTGCTACCTCGTCATTCAGGTCAAATCCCTTCTCTGAATATTCCAGTAATTTTGTAAATCTTTCAACAACTTCATCCTCTTCACCAGATCTAGGGTCTTCTTCATCAAACATCATAGGGAAATTAATTTATGAGTTTTTGAGGTCCTTTTCATGAGGTGAACTTTCTACAAGACTCAGATCCTTAGAAAGTAATTTGTGTAGAGTTGGAAAGGCAAAATAGAGTAGGAATGACAAACCAAGAATTATATAAATGGACTAACAATAAGGTATTATATAGAAATGTAAAAAGAAAATTGATAAATGCAAAAGGACAAGCCAATGATACAACGAGGAGGAATGATGAATATTCATGCAAATTTATTTAATTAATGTCTCAAATAACATAAATATAAGCTCAAAACATAACTAGTTTCAAATAGTATAATCTGACAATTACTTAGAAACAATCATATCAATCATTGGTTTGGATTGCTAGTTCTTCAGTGTCTCCTTATCAGTAAAAAGATGGATTGTCTTGCACTCTTCTAGGCATTCTTTATGTAATGAATTAATAGTGAGATGACGTCAAGGGTGAATGACTTCTTCAAATATGATTATCTCTGCTGGTGCTGGGAATGTTTCCCTCAGGTAAGGAATGTGTTTCATTTTTTTCCAGAGTCATACTCCTTATTCTTTCCTCTAACTCTACATTGACCTCTTCAGAGAAAGCTACCTCTTGTCTAGCTTGTATTACTCCTAAAGTGAGCAATACCTGGATTTGAAACTTAAGGTCCCAATAGTTCTCAAAAATCATTGGGACTTTTGTGAGTGAAAAATTATTAAAATTTCTTGTCTCCAAAATCATTTAGTGATGAACTCATGGATAACATCAGAACAAAGCAAAGTGGTCTTCATGAAAGTTCTAGAAAATTGTCTCAGCTTTCAATGCCACTAGAACCATCCAAAAACTCATTCTACAACCCAAGATATGACCCAATTACTGCATACTACTCAGACCTAGTTTCAACACCTCTGTTTTGACTTCCAGACCCAATATGGCCTCCAAGCTGTCCGAATGAGCTCTTATGTTCTTCATAAAAGTTGTAGATATGGGTCTTAACTTTTAGATGCCAAATTTTTAACCCATTTTAGTTTCTTCAACTTGAATTATGCAATGATTACTGCACATTGTTCGGGTTCTAGTCACAAAACTCATATTCTGACTTCCAAGCCTAATTAGCTCCACTAAATGTTCGATTTTTCCCTGGAGCTCTTCATGAAAGTTGTGGAGCTCTCTTTAATATTTTCTACAAGGTAAGATACATAATTATAAGACATCTAGAACTTAAGATATGATCAAAATACAGAAATAGTGTAAGACCAAAATAATACTGAAAAAAAATCAATTAAGTCTAATTTGAGTCCAAACTTACAAAACATAACCAAGCTTAATCAATTAAGTACATGGAGAGTGTAATTGACTAAAAATAAGGGTTTATTAATGTATAAAATATGTGATTATTAAATTCTCCCATACTTAACTTTTTGCACTCCTGGGCAAAACACATAAGACCAAAGCTAAGAAACAAAGAAAAACGACACATACTCAAAAGCTAAAAAAAACTCTAAAAGACTCAATGAATCAAGAAGAGCAACCAGAAATTCAAGGAATCAAAGCATTAATAAAGTAACATTTCTTCACATCTTAAACCAATAAGCAATTAAACTTCAGTTGAAAAGAATAAATTAAGAATGATAGATCCTCACAAGATTCACTCTCAAGCCCTCAAGTGTTTAAAAGGTAGGTATTTTACTCAATTCAACCCATGAAAAATTGCACTACCATAAGCTTGCTTATCTTCTACTTCTCCACTACTCAAAACACATACACACAAAAATCAAGAGGACTTTAGTCAAGGTTGTAATGAGGTTATGGTAAAGGAGAGGGGATAATATGGATATGAGAAGATAAATACCAAAGAGAATAAAAGCGTATTATGGTACAATTAGAGTGGAGAAGATGTTTGAGAACATTCATCATAAAGGATAATGACTAATATTTGACTAATATTTTGTTGAAGATCAATCCCAAATTGGTGAGTTGAATTCATTATTAGGCATGAACCTTCTCATTCTCTTCCTGTTATTTCCAAGCATCCATCTTTATTCTAGGTATGGATATGTCACATGGTGTATTAGGAGACTCTGATAATCCTTTGATTGCAGCGATGGTCAACTTTCTTTTTTTTTATCATTTTGCACACACACCCCCACACTTGTTCAAGAACAAGACCAATGCTCTCTTATTCTCTAAAGTTAGGTAAAAATATGTTTTTTTAAAGGCACGTAATGAACTAAAAACAATGAATAGTCAAATAAGTTCAAAGGGGTTAAACAAGGAAAAATATGCAAGGATGACTATTTGGTCAAAGTAGCTATTTCAAAATGCCTCAATCTTATTTATGTATACATGTGAAAATGTCACCTCAAAAAAAATCAAAGCAAGTTCTAGAGTAACAATTCATGAGTGAAAAAAAAAATGCAAAGAGAATGATACAGATATTCAATCTATTCATCAATAGGCTCAAAATCTCACAAGGCATATTTCTATCATTCTCAATCCACCATATCAACATTCATATCCAAGCTTGTGATTTTTAAGAAAGAAGACAATTTATGCTAAGATCCAAGAATCCATTTGCTACTTCTACACAAAATAATTATTTCCTAAACTAAGATGTGTCTCAAGAGTAAACTTACCTCCAAGGCAAAATTTACTCCTTACTCTGCCATCCTTAATTGGTTTTACTACGAATAGATTTCTGACAGTCATATCACTAAACATACTTCTCAATTTAGATGTGTCTCACGAGTAAAATTACTCTTTACTCTGCCATCATTCATTGGTTTAGTAATTCCATGACAATCATATCATACTTCCCAAAAAAAAATTATTTTTATTTTTTGGTCAACTATCCTCCCCTCTAACCAGATCACAACATTGTCCTCTATGTTAAAATATAGATGAGTAAAGGAAAGAAGATATTACCTGTTGCAGAAATCTGACATAAAGTATGGTAAATAAAATCAAAGGTAAAGAAAAGTTATAAACGAAATGTTAGATCAAACTTTCGTTTCAAGCTGCTTCCCTCATTACTTTCTGCTGACCAATCTATCTGAGCTATTGCTAGGTCAGGTTTATAAACAAAAGCTTCTAATTTATCAATCAACTCATCAATAATGGAAGCAAAGATAAGAAGTTGTCTTGCCAAAGGTGTGATAAATTTCTATTCCACAGCATGGTTAAGAAAATATAACAAAAGATCAAAGAAATTATTTACATTCAACAAACCTATGGGTTTATGGTGGATGTTCAGTTGGGCCCAAGAGACAATTTGAAAAATTTCTTTCAAAGTACCAAAATCACCTAGTAAGGCAATGAATGCATCAGAGTTATCAAGCATTATCTTCATTCGTTCATGCATAGATGATACCTTAAGTTCCTCCCCAATTGTCTTTCTAGTGATGTTTTATTGAGCGAAAGGTCTAAGAATGACACCTAAAACCTAACTGTCTCCTATATATGCAGCAAGTGATATAGCCCCCATTAACCCACAACAACCTCCCCCATATACAACATGAATATTCCTCGTAGCAAGTGTTCGACCAAGAGTAGTTGTTGTATTTACAAACTCTAAACCTTTCTCATACTTAGACCCACAAAATACACAGATATTTTTAAGTTGACGAACAGAAATACCTTCCATTTCTATTCTCACCTTCCTTTTGAATGATTCTGAGTTGGAGGTAAGTGGAGAAAATGGAGTGTTTAAATAGGAAAAAGAATGGAAAGAGTAATAATAACACCTATAAGGGTAGGTTGGTTGTTGTCAGAAAAGTTTGAAATTACGAAACACATAATTTTTTATTTTTTTGTATAATTTTTTTTGTTTTTGTTTTTGTTTTTGTTTTTTGTTTTTTGACTTCAAGAAACCCATCAAGGTAAAGAAGTCTAGAAACCCCTAAAGGACCTTGCTCAAAGGATCGTCTATCCAAAATCAAAATACAACAAAATTATACAAAGATAAAAGAAATATAATAGCAAATGATGACATACCTTTATGTACAGTTTTCATCACATATCTTTATACTGCATATCATGAGTGCAGTAATACCAAGATGGCTCAGCCAATCTTGGAATTCTTCTTCCTCCCGCTTGTGGAATATATTGGATTGAGTCATGACGCAACTAATTAAAGTGCGTAAATCTGACAGCTACCACCTAAGGACCACAGCCAATCAGAGGTTGCTAGAGAGCCCATGGTATTAAATCACAGGATCTTGTTCAATTACATAGTCATGCGAGTATGCCAACACGGGACGCTTCTATCTGCCCATCATCTCAGCTTACCTAGAAGGTAAACTTTGGGATACTGAGAACGGCTCTCTACAGAGCATGGCACACGAACCTTATTTATACACCAGTGTGTGAAGGTCTCCTCTTGAGTATATGAAAAGACAGACATCCATCCGAGACTCCTAATCTAATTAAAGACCAAGTTAAACTGAAGTTGTGCCCTCCTTTTCTCATTTTTGTCTCTTTTAACCTTGTTTTTTTTTCTTTTGTTTTCTATTTTTTTCTTTCTATTTTTTTCTTTTTTTATTTTTTTTTATTTTTTTTTAAAGAAAACATGAAGAAGAAGAAGAAGAAGAAGAAGAAGAAGAAGAAGATAATATGTATAGATTATTATGGATATGACTCACATCCATGTCCAGTAACGACTTAAACACCTTCTATGAGTCAAGGATAAGCTTCTAATCCAATTTTCTTATAAATTGGAAAACATGATTTTTTAGAGTTAGATTCCCAAGACTCTAATGTTTTTCTTCATCCTTGAAAAGATTCCACAAATTAAGAAGTTTACGATGCACAAATCCATAAGAATGTATCTCAAGAATCAATAAGATATCATCTAATGACTCCTCACTCAGTCCATTGTTAATGAAGAAAATTTTATCTTCTATGTTTGTGAAAACCATCCCCAACGAACGACACTGCTTGTTACAATTCCATCATGCACATTTGTGACAGACTTGTAACCTTTTTGTTATTCTCCTTTTAGAATACGAACTTCTTCAAAGACCTAGCATGTATGAGTTAAATGAAATTCAAGACTCATGCTAGTTAGACCTTTGCTTCAATTATCCAACGTACATCTTCTGGCATACCCTTGTGCATTAACAGTCTCAATCTTTCATATCTAACTTTGTAGATTTTTGTCAGAGTATTTTGAGGGAGGGAAGGAAAATATTTTCTCAGGTTTGAAAGAATGACATCCATTTTAAAGGAGAAGGAATCAGTTATTTTGGAAAACTGAAAAACAAACCGACTTGAGAGTCACGGAGTACTGTTATCTGCCATTTAACCGGGAACACAAAGAACTGCAAAAAGAAGACAATAAAATTAGAAAAAATTCTATTCATAACAAGGATCAAAAAGAGAAATGAATTCTACCTCAGCAACTTGATTTTCCAGAAATGATTTAAGTCTTTGTCCATTGACTTTAAACATATTACCATTACTAAGATTCTCAATGTCTATGGCCCCATGAGGTTACACATGTTTGACAACAAAAGGACCATTCCTCCTAGATCTCAATTTTCCAGGAAATAGGTGCAAACGAGAATTATAAAGCAGAACTTTTTGACCAATTTCAAAAGATTTTCTCAAAATTGTCTTGTCATGAAAAACTTTTGTTCTAGCTTTATAAATCTTTGAATTTTCATATGCATCATTTCTCAATTCCTC
The DNA here is from genome assembly GCA_029884605.1 of Ormosia emarginata. NCBI lineage: Eukaryota > Viridiplantae > Streptophyta > Magnoliopsida > Fabales > Fabaceae > Ormosia > Ormosia emarginata. Next base: position 673,815 of record JAQQTP010000057.1, on the reverse strand, counting down.
AAGTTCATTTAATTACAATTTGCATATCTTGCAAGCATCATCAAGGTTTAGGTTGAAAGCTTTAATAACCCAAAATGCTTTATGTTCCAATTCTACAAGCAAGTTACAAGGTTTTTCATAGACTAACTGATAGGGTGACATGCCCAAGGATGTTTTGAAAGTAATACAGTAAGCTCAAAGTGCATTATTTAGTCTTAAAGCCTAATCTTTATGGTTTGGGTTAACCATTTTTTCCAAAATTTGTTTAATTTCCTTATTTGTCAATTCAACTTGTCCACTTGTCTGAGGATGATAAGGGGTGGCAATTTTTTGTGTAATATCATATTTCTTCATTAAATATTCAAATGATTTATTACAAAAATGTGTTCCCCCATTATTGATGATAGCTCGAGGGATTCCAAATCGACACAAGACATTTCTTTTTAAAAATTTGAGAACAGTTTTATGATTATTGTGTCGGCATGGAATCGCCTCAATCCATTTTGAGACATAATCAACTACAACCAAAATATACACAAACCCAAATGAGGATGGAAATGGACCTATGAAATCAATTCCCCAACAATAAAAAATTTCAATGACAAGGATAGGGTTCAGAGGCATCATGTTTTTTTTTTTTAAATAGAGCCCAATTTCTAACAGTTTTCATAACTTTTGCAAAAAAATATAGCAGTTCTTAAATAAAGTGGGCCAATAAAATTCATACTGCAAGATTTTCGCAGCTATTTTCTTTGAAGAAAAGTGGCCTTCACATGCTTCTGAGTGACAAAATTTAATGACATTACCTACCACATCTCCGAAAGATTTGGTCAGGACAATATTTGAACAAGTATGAGTCATCCCAATAAAAATTTTTCACCTCTATGAAGAATTTCCTTCTATCTTGGTGCATCCATTGAGGCGACATCTTTTCTATTACAAGAAAGTTGACTATGTTAGCAAACTAAGGTATGAAATTGACAGAAAATAAAAATTCAACAGGAAATGAATCATTAATGGGTGTGTTAACAAAAAGTGAGCCCGTTGTAAGTCTGGACAAACAATATGCGACAACCTTTTTTGCTCCTTTCTTATCTTTTATTGTGATGTTGAATTCTTGAAGCAACAAGATCCACCATATCAATTTTGGTTTGGCATCCTACTTGGACATCAAATATCTAACAACAGCATGATCAATGAAAATCACAATAGAAGAACTAATTAAATAAGATCAAAATTTATCCAATGTAAATATTACAGCAAGTAGTTCTTTTTCAGTAGTGGTGTAATTCATTTGTGCACTATTTAAAGTTCTACTTGCGTAGCAAATCACATGAGGCTTACCTTCCTTTCTTTGGCCTAAAACAACGCCCACAACAAAATCATTAGTATCACACATCAACTCAAAAAGTAAAGACCAGTCAGGAGATTGCATGATAGGAGTAGATGCTAGAAGACCAATTAATTTTTTAAAAGAATTTTTACATTCTTGAGTCCTATCAAATGATGCATCTTTCAACAAAAGATTACATAATGGTCTAGATATGACACTAAAGTCCTTAATGAATCTTCTGTAAAACCTTGTATGTCCAAAAAAGGAATGAACTTCTCTGACTATTTTTTGAGAAGGCAAATGGGCAATTAATTCAACTTTGGCCTTATCAACTTCAATTCCTTTAGAAGATATCACATGACCTAACATTATTCCTAAGGTAATCATGTAATGACATTTTTCTCAGTTTAGCACAAATCTTTTTTCTTCGCATCTTTTTAAAACTTTTTTCAAATTATCAAGATAATTTTCAATAGAATTTCTAAAAATTATCAAATCATCTATGAAAACCTCTAAATAATGCTCAATCATGTCACTAAAAATACTTAGCATGCATCTTTGGAATGTTGTTGGAGCATTACAAAGGCCAAAAGACATCTTTCTATATGCAAAAGTACCAAAGGGGCATGTAAAAGTGGTTTTTCTTGATCTTCTAATGCAATTGGTATTTGATTATAACCTGAATAACTATCAAGAAAACAATAGTATAGATATCCTGCTACCCTTTCCAGAATTTGATTAAGAAATGACAAAGGAAAATGATCTTTCCTAGTAGCAGCATTTAATTTTCTAAAATCAACGCCAACTGAATGAGACTCGCATAGGTATTAATTCACCTTTATCATTTTCAACCACTGTTATTCTAGATTTCTTAGGCACAACTTATGTAGGGCTTACCCACTGGTTATCTGAGATAGGATAGATAATTTCAACATCAAGCAATTTAAAGACTTTAGCTCTAACTACCTCTTTCATGTGTGGATTTAATCTTCTTTGAGGTTGTTGAGAAGTTTTAGCATTATCCTCTAAATGTATTCTATGTGTACAAATTAATGGATTAATATCTTTTATGTCCTTTAATGTCCATTCAATTGCACTTTTATGCCTTTTAAGTACTTTTGTTAACATACCTTCTTGTTCTTCAGTAAGAGACGAGGAAATTACCACTAGAAAGCTTTATTTTTTTTCCCAAAAATGTGTACGTCAACCCAACAGGTAATGACTTTAGTTCTGGTATGGGTACTTCTTCATAGGCATTATCATTCATGAGTTTTAACTCTTCAAATCTTGGCTTCTATCCCTTGTACTTCATTACTCGTGTACAATCAAGCAAAAAGTATATTTCAGAGATATCATCATTTAATTGCTTGCCTAAATCAAATGAATTGACTAAACAAATTTTTAATGGGTCATAAGAACTCCTTGTTTGAAGATGATCATCTACAATAGCTTCACTTCCTTCAACTTCTTCTTTTTCATCAAGGACTTCCTGTGGTTGCTTGCACATGTTAAAAACATTGAGCTCTAGTTTCATGTTTCCAAACATTAGCTTCACCATTCTATTTCTACAATTTATCAAAGCATTAGATGTTGCTAAAAATGGACGGCCTAAAATATCAAGAATTGACTTGCAACTATCAACCATAAGTTCAGTATCCAAGATAATAAAATCCACAGGATACATGAATTTATCAACTTACACTAACACATCTTCCACTATTCCTCTTGGAATTTTAATTAATCTATCAGCAAGTAGAAGAGTTACAAAAGTTGGTTTTAACTCACCCAAGTTGAGTTGTTGATAACTAAATATGGAAGCAAATTGACACTTGCACCAAGATCAAGTAAAGCTTTTTCAATTTTATGTTCTCCAATAATGCATGAAATTGTAGGACAACCAGTGTCTTTATATTTCAACGCATTATTATTCTGAAGAATGAAGCTTACTTGTTTAGCAAAAAATGCTTTCTTTTCAGATTTAGTTTCCTTTTAACACTGCACAAGTCTTTCAAATATTTGACATAAGAAGGAATTTGTTTGATAGCATCTAACAGAGGAATATTGAATTTCACTTGTTCGAAATTTCAAAAATTTCAAAGTTATGGTTCAATTTCCTTGAATTGTTTAATGCTTCAGGAAATGAGAGTGCAAGTGAGAGTTTGGTCTCCTTTTGGTAAACTTCTTCATTTTCTTGGGGAATTGGTTCATCATATTTTTTACAAGGTTCAGGAATTTGTTTTTCAACAATATTTCCACTTCTAAGAGTTATCACTGACTTGACTTAATCCATTTGTTAGTTTTCTGAACTCCTCTCACTTTGACTATACTGACCCTTAGGATTTGGTTAAGGTTAAGAAGGAAATTTTTCTTTCTCATGAATGGTAAGTGCAGAAGAAAGTTTAGCAAGAGTTTCTTTTATGTCACTCATAGTTTGATTGTTTTATTTATTAATGGTCTTTTACTTTTATATGAATGCATGCAGTGTTTCTTCAAGATTTTTCCTATATGGTGGGACATAAGGTGCATATCCTTAAGAATTTTAAGAGCTATGTTGTGCCTGAGAAGGTGGTGGTTGCACGAATTATGATTGATTATTATTCCTCTAGCTGAAGTTCCGGTGATTTCTCCATCTCGGATTGTATGTATCTGAAAAATAAGAAGTAAATGATTTTTTTATAATTATTCATTGCATTTACTTGCTCATGTACAACTTCTTTAAAAACATGAATTTTAGGACATTCATGTGTTAAGTGTCCTAAGTCATCACAAATACCACAAATTTCTTCATTTTGCACAGATTTGATTTCTTTTGTTTTTCCTAATTCCATTGTTTCAATTTTTCTAGCCAAACTGGTGAACCTAACATTTAGATCTTCTTCTTGACTAAGGTGATATTTTCCTTTATTAGCACTTGCAAGGTTAGATCTAATTGAATTTTTAGAAATATTAGTACTATGCTAAGATTGAGAATTTTCAGCTAACTGGTTTAAATAGTCTAAAACTTCATTAGGTTTTTTATCAAGAAACTCACCATTGCACATTGTTTCCACAAATTGTTTAGTTTCAGGTGTTAAACCTTCATAAAAGAAGCTTATAGTGCGCTATTTTTCAAAACCATGATGTGGACAAAAATTTAACAAATCTTTAAACAGTTCCCAACATTGAAAATTTGTTTTATTTGAATTTTGAGAAAAATTTTGAATTTGTCTTTTCATAGCATTGGTTTTATGTGTTGGAAAAAATTTCTTTAAGAACTCACATTGCATTTCTTGTTATGTGCCAATTGATCTTGGTTTCAAAGTGTTAAGGCAAGATTTTGATTTATCTTTTAAAGAAAAAGGAAATAATTTAAGCTTAACAATTTTTTCAATGCAATTTTGATCATTGAAAGTAATACATACTTCATCAAATTCTTTTAGATGTAAATATGGGCTTTCAGATTTTAAACCATGAAAATTAGGAAGTAAAAAAATCATACCTGACTTAAATCTAAAATTGTTGGCATTGAGTGGAAAGATAAAACATGATGGACTAGAATTTCAAGGTGGTTGCAAATATTCATGCATGGTTCGCAACGGTTGATTTTCATGTTCATCATGTATACTTTTATTTTCAATCATTGTGTCAATTGTGTGTGATTGTGATTCAAACAAATCAATATATAAAGTACTGGGATTATTTTTAACTAAACGACTAGAATTTAACTCACGATACTAATTAAACATAAATAAATGACTTAAAAAAAATAATGTACAAGTTAGTAAGTTAGATAGCAAAATTAAATAACATAAATTAAAATGTTAGATAGCAAAATCAAATGACATAAATATAAAAGTTAGAAAGTTAGTAAGTATAAATAAATGACATAAATATAAAATTTAAAAAGTTAGTAAGTCGAAAGCATAAATAAATAAGACAGAAAGCATAAATAAATAAGATAATAAGTTTGTAAGTCGAGAAAGTGTAAATAAAAATCATAAGTAAATGACATAAAAAAAATAGTTAATAAGTTAAAAAATTAGTAGGTTAGTAAGTTAGAGAATTAGAAAGTTAGAGAGTTAGTAAAGAAACAGAAGGACTGGTAAGCCGATCTTTTGCTCTGGTGAGGAAGAAGAGAAAACAAATTTTATTAAAGAAAAAAAACCTCAATAAATTAAAATTTCAAATCAAGTCCCCGGCAACAGCGCTAAAAACTTGATGCGGATTAAAGAATGCAAACCCAGGTGCAGGTTGTCTTAAGTATCTATTTGATCAGAAATAGTTGAACATAAGGCATAGGCGTTGGCTAGAATTCCTAAAGAACTATGATTTTCAGTTACAGTACCATCTCAAGAAGACGAATATTGTAGTGGATGATTTAAATAGAAAAATGCTTAGTGCTTCTGTTATGATGATCAAGGAGAGCGAATTGATACAAGAATTTCAGGATATGCAGTTGTCTGTGAAGTTGACGTTGGGAAAGATGTGTTTAAACATAATAACTATCTCAAATAGTTTGATAGATAAAATTCAAGAGGGATCGAACGATGACCAATATTTGCAAGAAGTGAAGGAAGCAATGAAACAAGGCGCAATGTTAGAATTTAAAGAAGGAAGAGATGGAATTTTGAAATTCAAAGAAAGGATTTGTGTACTCAACAATCAAGGAATTAGGAGATTGATTTTGGATGAAGCTCATAGGAGTAAGCTGAGTATGCATCCCGGAGCTACAAAAATGTATCAAGACTTGAAGCAACTGTATTGGTGGGAAGGGATAAAGAGAGACGTCGTTGGGTATGCATCATCCTACTTAGTCTGTCAAAAGGCTAAGGTTGAACATCAAAGACCTTCTGGAATGTTGCAGCCTTTGTCTAATCCTGAATGGAAATAGGATGATATAACAATGAACTTTGTGACTGGACTACCAAAGACTAGAAGGGGTCATGATTCTATTTGGGTAGTTGTTGATCAGCTTACGAAGTCGGCGTACTTCTTGCCAATTAATATTAAGTACTCAATCGAGAGGTTGACCCAAGTGTACATCGAAAAAATTGTTAGACTTCATGGTGTACCTTCCAGCATTATTTCGGATCGAGATCCGAGATTCACATCGAGATTTTGGCACAGTTTGCAAGGAGCTATAGGGACGAAACTTTGTTTAAGTTCTGCTTACCATCCACAAATAGATGGTCAGTCAGAAAGAACAATTCAGTCATTAGAAGATTTACTGAAAGTGTGCGTTTTGGAACAAACTGGATGTTGGGATAAATTCCTACCACTGATAGAGTTCACCTACAACAATAGCTTTCATTCAAGCATAGGGATGGCACCCTATGAGGCATTGTATGGGAGACGATGTAGAACACCGTTGTGTTGGTATCAAGATGGTGAAAGTGCTATTTTGGGACTAGAGCTTGTACAATAAACTACAGAAAAAAGTGAAGATGATTCAAGACAAGATGAGGATAATTCAGACTCGACAAAAAAACTATTCTGATAAAAGGAGGAGACCGTTAGAGTTTGAAGAAGGTGACCATATATTTTTGTGAGTGACACCTACGACCAGAGTTGGACGAGTGATTAAGTCCAGAAAGCTCACTCCAAAGTTTATCGTGTTAGTGTATGCCCTAGAGGCCAACATATTTTTTCTATATTTACATACATTGTATTATGTTATTTTTAATATACGAGGCATTTCATTTATTGTGTTCTTTTTGATAAACATAATAAAGTCCTTACAATAGTAAGTTTGATACCATAGGACATCAAGTGGATGACTTGATCGTGAGATCCTATTGGATAAAATACTATTCTTAAATGTCCCTAGTCAAGTATTATTGTTAATTAGGACAACAATAATGCATTGAGACTAGTATGTGTGTAGACTGATGACCACATCTTACGGGTCATAGATATGAGATATCAAGTCTACACATGGATACATATTAGAGTAATGATGTATTGGACAAACCCGCCATGAGAATGCTACGTGGATCGTTACATGAGTGTCATAAGCGATTCTCATAGTGATAATGGTATATGTGGTCCTTTGACCTGAAATCACTACGATTCCTACATGAGGAGTTGTGTGTTGTTAAAGCCATCAAACATCATCTGTAACAAGATGATTATAAAGTTAGTTATTAGACATACCGCGATTCATGTGGAGGGATGTGAGTGACCTAGATGGGATTTGTCCCACCTACATAACAAGAGTGATATCTTCGGAGCCCCTGATTGAGTGACACTACGAAATGTATGGCTATACTTAAATGAATCAATATGAGATATTGATCTCATTTGTTATTACTGTGTCTACTCGAAAATCAGGAAACTGAAGATTGAACTAAACAAGGGCGACACGTTCCATGCCCTGTGTTCAATCTAGATATCTGGATAAAGGGACTAAACTACATGGAAACATTGGTCACGGATAGGTTATGTCAAATCACTGACATTCTCATTACTTGGGTAGCAGTGATGTGTTGCTAGATACCGCTCACTGTTTGTAATTTTAAAATGAGATTTTACTATTACTACCATCGTCATGAGAACCTGCAAGGTCGCATATTTATAGCAGACTAAATTGGAGCAATAAGGATCCAATTTGGACTCGGATTCAATTGTGGGCCTAACTCATGACAGATGGGTTTAGGGTTGCACAGCTTACCTTGCTACTGCTCACACTCACTTAAGGCAGCCTCTATTATAAATAGTACTGCTAAGGGGGCTGCTATGCATGTAACATTACAACCCTAGCCGCATCTAAGAAAGTGAGTGAGAGATAGTGAAAGGTCTTCTTCTCTTCTCTTCTCTTCGCAGCTAGCATTGCGAAACAGAGGCGTGACTCCCTTTTGAAAGTCTATTCGTGTGGATACCGCAGAGATATCGTCGCTATTACGGTGTTGGTGATTCACTTCGCTTGTGTTTATCACACTTCAAGAGGTAAACTTTTAAAAACTCAGATTATGGCCCTTTTGCATGGATCCTGTGAGGGAATTTTTATTATTCCACTGCGTGATTTGTGATCCGTAATTCCCAACATATCGGGCCGTATCAGATTCTTCATCGGATAGGTCCAGTAGCTTATCAAATTGTGTTACTGCCTTTTCTATCAAATTTTCACAATGTATTTCATGTATCACAATTGTAGAAGTACATTCCTGATCCCACTCATGTTATTGAATCGAACACAGTACAACTAAAGGAGAATTTAACCTATGGAACATTTCCCGTTAAGATCGAGGATCGAAGAATAAAGCAACTGCGAGGTAAAGAGATTTCATTGGTTAAAGTAGTTTGGAGTGACGTAAGTGGAGAAGCAATATGGGAGTTGGAGGACAAAATAAAAGAACAGTATCCGTATTTGTTTTAGATATGATAAGTTTCGAGGACGAAACTTCTTTTTAGAGGGAGAGAGTTGTAACACTTCGAAAATTTGTATTTTAATTATTTTTGTTAATCCTTAATTATTTTTATTAATCTGACTTGATTTTCATGAATTTTATAATTTTTATGATTTTTGTGAATTTATGTGAGTTTTATATATTTTGATTATTTTAATATTATTTTTGGACTATATGTGAGCCTTCATATTTTAATTATTTCTGTTGATTTTTAACTATTTTTACTAATCTTATTTGATTTCCATGAATTTTATAATTTTTATGAATTTTGTGGATTCTTGTGAGATTTTATATTTTTTTTATTATTTTAATATTATTCTTGGCTTGTATGCGAGCCCAAGGCTAGCCCAGAAAAATAAAAAAATTTCAGAGCCAGAAAATTTTGTACTATTGACATAGGGCCGAGGGATCTTACTAAACCCGAAACCAGAAACAGTTTTTGAAATTTTTTTTACTATGTTTTTGTACTATTTTATTTATTGGACAATAAAAATACGGTAGTTATTGTCAATTAGTTAATATTTACCAGAAAATATCTAGTATGAACCAAATAGAAAGAAAACTTCAAGACTAAAGAAAGTGCTAGTCTAACATAATGGCTATGACTTCTTCTAACCAATAGGAAGCAAGCTTAGAGGTGAAGGCTTTGAATATCTACCATTGATTTAATATATGGTGGAGATTAGTCTCACAAAGTAGCTAAGACTTTTTCTGACCCTTGGATGGCAAACATGGAAGAGAAGCTATTGACCCTCCATTTTGAAGATGCATCTCACGGCTAAGGCTTCATGGAGGAGGGATCTAATGGTTCAAATTTAATCCTATCTCTTGGAAGCCTCCACAAAGATCTACATTGAAGATCAACACAATTATTTCACTCTTCTCTCCATCATTCCATGATAATAGCTAGTAATTAGGAGACTTGGACTTAATTTCATTTCTATCACTCATCTTCATCTTTCACTCAAGAGAAAACTATCACAAAAGCTCTCAAAACTTCTCTCTCTTTTCCTCCCTAAACCCCATGACCAAGAGGCCTAAATCGCACCTCCACTCTCTAATAATTTTAACCAACCTTATTTCTTGAATCCTTACCTAAATACAAGACACTTTGTAGTTGAGGTCTTGACCAAAATCATTCATCTTCAAGGAGTTTTCCAAGACTCAAGTTCTAGGGTTTTAAGGTGAAGTTCATGGAAACTTCACTACTTTCTTCATCTACATGCTCTAGGACCATACTTTGATCCATGGTCTTTCTATTCAAGCTTTAAGTACTAATATACTTGTGTTTGTTTTGTTTCTAAAAATCTTGTGGTGGTAAAGGACTAGTTCAAGAAGAAAAGCAAGGAGCTTTAAAGGCTTCACCACAAGGTAAAAGGGAGATCTATCTCACCAACCAAGTATGGTGGTGAGAGATGAACTTGTATTTGATGGGTGGTGAATCCATGTGAGGATTCATATCCATGGTTGTGTAATTTGTTCATGTGTGTTTATGTGCTTAAATTTATTTATTTATGCTTTTATACTTTATATGATTTTATTGCTTTAATGGTATGCTTGATATATAGTATGATGATTATATGCCATGTATGTCACGATAGATGTTGGAAAGGAAAATAATTTTTGGTTGCAAAGACCATGAGGCTCACGGCCTCTATACATTAAAAATGGAGATTTCAAGTCAAATGTCTTTATGAACAATAAAATGAGATGAGTAAGAAGCAAGGAAATGAATAAATATTTTGGTTCCAATGACCATGTACCTCACGGCCAAGAAGGCTTAAATGGAGTAGTTTTGAAAAAGGGAGATTTCGACTATGAAGGGAAAAGTGAGGTTGAAATTGTTTGAACCTCAAAAAATTTTACAAAGATGAATTTTAATAGCAGATTTAATCTACGAATAAGAAATAAATTCGTAACTTGAAATTTACTAACGTATAGCTTACCCATTGGGTTTTGAAGCGCCTTAGGAAATTTTAAGCTAAGAAGAATTGATTTAAATAAATGAAAACGTAATTTTGTGGAAAATTTATGAAAAGGATTTCTAAAGTGAGAAAATGTGAAAAATGAGGTTAGAAATGGTATTAATTTTTGATAAGTCAAAAATGATGTTTAGAATATTGCGAAATATTTTACGTAGCTGAAAAATGATGAAAAATGCTTTATGCGACTTAAAAATATGATTTTTAAGCTACATAATTTCAAAAATGTTTAAATATTTTTACGCGATTGAGAAAACGTTGAAAAATAATTATGCAATTTGAAAATGCGACAAAAATGTTGCGCTATCATGAAAATACAGTAAAATGATTACGCGATTGAAAATACAGTAAGATTACTATTGAGCCAATATGTAGACCAATGTATGTGAAATTATGACTTTAGCCTGTAATTGGCTTGTATACATTAAACATGCATTGAAAAAATCCGATGGACTATGTTATGGCCAATGGCTTAGGAGAGAATTACACCTTTGTGTGGATGCGATAAGCATAGTGTAGGTTACTTGTTGACCTTGGGGGCATCGGGGTGCGGGTTTTTCACAATGAGCAGTTGGTAGCTCTACTGTACCATGGATCAGACCGATCTAACGCACTGACGATCCAGACCAAGCCACTACTCTTAATCAAGATCTAGCGTAGACTGTCGTGTATAATGCTAGATGTGCAAAAATGATGAAATTATAGCACTTAGTCTGAGGCAGTTGTGATATGGACAGATCTTCTAGATCAATCTCTCTGACTTGTGTTAGCTCTATGGAGTAGAAAATTGAGTCAGTGTTATGTGCATAGTTTGTACATATATGTATATCTTTGTGATATTTGTATTTGTTAATATTGTTTAAATGTTTGATGCCATGACTATATTTTCTGTTGTTATATCTGTATAACATTATTGTCATTCCTATCTCTTCACTGTTATGTTGGTACTGGTGTTGGTAGTCTCACCTCTTTGTATGTTGTTCTTGTACTGTATTTATATTCAGTGAGCAAGACGGTGAGCAAGAAGGTGAGGAGCAAATTCCTTACGTAGATGTTGATTTCTGAGACGATGGCGTTACCGAGTTTCCTTGGATTCTTGAGGCTACAGTTCTGAGGGGGTTCGGAGGCTTGGCGTGTTCACTTAGATACAGAGTGTATTATCTACATAGGAGATCTGACTGTTTCCCTAAGTAGGGTTTATCATGGGAACCCTTACTTTGAAGCCAATATTTACATGCATTTGGAGTTTTCATTATCTTTTAGATAGTATTGGGGTGATTGTTACCATACCCCTTGTGAGATTAGTATTGTGTCGTCTGCTCGGACACCTGTCCGTAGGACCACACGTCATTCGGGATTCCTATCTCTTGAGGAGTCTGAGGAAGATCTCGAGGAGGAACCGTCTATGGGTTCTACTCCATAGGCGTGTATTACTTGGGCCAGTCCTAGCAATTATAGTAATGTTTTATTACTTTTGAGAACTTTGTCTATATCTATTTAGGTCTGACAGTACCTATGTGATGTATATGATGCATATTATTTTGTGATACTATTTTGGTATTTTAAATATTTTGGTCAGTTCATATTATCAGTATCAAGAAATTTTACAATTCATATTTATATTATAAAATATTATTTTACAACTTGGGGTAATTTGGTATTGAATAACATATAAATGTGACACCCTACAGTGGGTGTTACATAAAAGCTTATGAGGGTCCTCACTTGCAAAACCATGAAACTTTGGCAACAAATGTATCAATCCAGATTTAAGTTCAAAGTCAGCATCAGGATCAGGATATTGAATCCCTAAAGGCTGGTGAGTAACATCAGGAGCAACTAATTCCTTAAGGGTCCTATTATGCATGTTATCACTCATAGTTGCAATACCATTTAAGCTCTCAAGTTCACTTTCAGTTTTAATATTAAATTCAAGTTCAGATGCAATTCTTTCACCAAACCTATGAGCTCTATTAAGTCTATGCAAGGTTCTCTCAATGTCAGGATCAATATCAAGTAAATAACTAGTGGAAGACCTGGTCATGCAACATACAAAGCACAAAAACACAAAACATGCAAAATAGGCTACACAACACTAAAATGCTACCAAAATAAATCTAGTTAACTTATCTACACATTTTTAAAAAAATATGGGACCACCACAGTATGAAAACTACACAAAAATGAAACCCAAAAATGCAATAAAAAATATTAAAAAATTAAAAAAAGTTATCTAAATGATGAAATTTGGGAAAACTAGGGGTGACCTCACAACTTTGCTTTGAGCCTTGTTTATTAGGTTATTTTCCTTCAATTGATCAAGTTTCAGCTTTTTCTAGGCACATTTATCCATACAAAATTCATAAATGCCACTTTTAATCACCCATTTAAAAAAAAAACCACCAAAACACAGTAACAAAGGGGTTAGTGAAGGATTAGTAGTCAAATATACTCCAAATAAGATCGATCAAAATCAGAATGATCCCCGACAACGGCGCCAAAATTTGGTAGTTACGACTACCAAAATTAGAAGATATTTGTTTATCGATTCACCAAAAACTTATAGTATACGGTGTAACTGGGTCGAGCCCTTATATCATTCCAAATAATTAATTATATTAGGAAATTAACAACGGGGGAGGGGTTGGCTTCAGGAGCAACTAAAAGATAGTAATTAAAAGACAATAATTAAAAGACATTAATTAAAGGAAATTAATTAAAAGACAGAAATTGAAAGACAATAATCAAAAGGCAGTAAATAAAAGACAATAATTAAAAGGTCGTAAATAAAAGAAAGTAATCAAGGGACAGTAATCAAAATGCTAGAAAATGTTGTAAACAAAATGAGGAAAAACAACCAATCCAAGGGAATCAACAACTCTTGAGTTTAATCTATCCTTGACTACTATGGACTCATTCACAGGCTAACCATATTCTTGGTATACTCTACTAGGTAAGCATCTAGCATTTGGTTAATCAATGTTAGATGAAGTTAGCATCCATCTAACCCTAAATCAACCTAATAATCAGCATTTAACCAAGTTAGGTCATTCATTAAACACATTTGATGCATTACCTAATCTTATGTGAAATCTTCATCCAAGCATGAATTCTCTAGTAGGTAAGCGCCTAGAATTTGGCCAATCAACAAAAAATGGATTAAGCACCTGTTTGACCCAAAATCAACCTCATACAAGAATTCATGCTAGCTAGAAAGTACATCAAACACCTTTGACGCATTACCTAGTCTTTTTGTAAACACATGATAGTTAAGAAATTATCACATGAACACTAAAATTAAGTTAAGTACTCAGTCAAGATGCAACAAAATCAAGAGAATGAGGAGAGAAATTTGATTAACAAGAATGTAAACATTCATCACAAGGTCTCAAGATTACACATCAAGAGTGTTTCGATCCCTAGGATTGATTACAAAGTTTTAGCTCTCCGTGAATAGAGAGCACAAATTATAAAAATAAAGTGCAGAAAAGTAAAGAGCAGAAATGTAAAAAAGATGGAAGAAGAGAGAAGACGGGTAAGAGAGAAAGTGAGAAGTGAAAAACTAAATCTAAAATGGAATGCCTCGGTTTTGGGCTTCCTCTCCCACGTAATAGACCCTAAAAGTAAAATTATAAGTTTGTCCCTAGCTTACACTCTTTCTCTTCTAATTAATTTTAATTGGACACCTAATTTGCAATATTTGGACACTTAATCAAGGAGTTATAGCCAAAAAACATTTAACAACTCTTGATCCCATCATCTCTCTTTAGATGTTAAACACCTTATCAAAACATCACCTTTTGAATAAGTGGTGCTCATGAAAGTTGAAGGTTTTGTCTCAGCTTTCCAATGCCACTAGTTTCAGCCCATTATCACTCCTACATCCCAAGATACGGCCCAATCTTTGCAAACTACTCAGGTTCCAACAACATCACCTCTGTTTTGATTTCCAAGCTCAATATGACCCACTAGACATTTGATTCAGCTCTAGAGCTCTGCATCAAAGTTATAGAACTTACTCTCAACTTTCCTATAAGGTATGGTTCATAATTGTTAGATGTCTATAACTCAAGTTATACTTGAAATACAGAAATAGTATAAAATTGTCACAATACTGAAAAATACAACTAAGCCCAATTTAAACCCAAACTTATAAATGGTGGTCAAAACTAATCGATTAAGCATTAGAGATGTCTAAAATGCTTAATATGAGGATTAACTAATATATACAAATGATGTTTATCAGTGGCATATTTACATATGCTTCAACCTCATCTGCACTCATATTTCCACTGATTAAGTAGAGAGACTCCCTCACATTTTGCAGTATTGCTTCCAACCTTGCTTGGATCTCAGACATTTCATTCATCTGCCCTGTCATTTCATCAACTTCCCTGCTCAAATTTCTCCCTACCTCAAGATCACTAGCAGTCATTCTAGTCCAAGATATGGTATTGTGAACTCGGGTTTGATTGGTCTCTTCTTTCCTAGGTCGCGCAATGGTTCCTGAACCATATTGATTTGTTAAAACACAATAACATTAAATAAATAATGAAATGAAATGAATTAGATGCAAAAGATTAATGAACTTTGCGATGAAAACATTTTTTCTTTCTTTTTTTTAAAAAAAAATGCTAGAAATGCTATGAAAATGCAAGCCATGAATAATGCATGATGAGGTATCTTTTTTTATGCTAATTTTTTTAAAAAAATAATGCAAGAATGAATGATATGAGAAATGGATAGATAAAGAAGAAGTACGCTCCCTTTGTGCCTTAGTCAGGTGGAACCTAAGAGTTAGATTTCTTTAAGGTCATGACTCTAATTTTGGCATACATTATGTTCAATCTATTAGTGCAAGGTTTTTCAGAGTAGATCTAAACTTCTAAAATGTCATGGTCCCCAGATTGCCCCTATCTCTAAAGACAAGGACTCAATTCATGAATTAATCACAAATAGGGATAAACCTTCTCAATATTACTAGTCCATGATACTGGTAACAATCTAAGTGGTGTCTCAACAAATGTCAAGTGAGCACAAGGCCCCTTAATAACAAAAGTCGAGACCCATCCTATTCCTCAGGTTCGCACAGACTCAGGTATAGAGCCCAAAAAGTATATGAGGTAAGTGATAATGATGTGTGTGAAGGAGTATACAAACTAGTACAAAAATTTAAAAAGATTAAAATTATCCCCCAACCTGCAAAAACATACATACAATAGCCAACTAACAATTAAACACAAAATATTAAAAAATATATACAAGTAAATCATGTCAAAATAAACAATGGATAATGCTATCAGATATTTACATAAAAGTACTAGATAAAATCTATTTACAAACAAATAAGAAAACAAAAACAAATACAAAAAATGGGTAAAATAAATAAATAGAGATTATTAATAATTTGCACAACTAACAACAACAAGCTTGACTCTCCAAGTATCCCTAATGGAGTCGTCATTTGTCGCGATTAAGATCTACGAAGGGAGTGGCAAACAAAATATATGATAAAAATGGAAAATAGAGTCACCGTCAATTTTATTTGAATTAGAAAGAATTGAAAAACCTTTCTTAGAAAATAGTCTTTGAAACTAGATTAGATTAGGCAATCGATTATGTTTAGGGAATGGTGGAAACTTAATCCCACAGTACCCCTAACACATCTGCCCTGAGACTATACCTTAATTCAGTTGCGCAAAACTTGATAATCTCAAATATATTTATCTTACTTCTCTTAAAAACATAAACTAAAAAGACAAATAATTTGTGAAAATTTAATTTTTGACTTTACAAAAATGAATTCTAGCTCTTACATATCCCCGGGTGCAATGAGAAACTTAAAGTCACGTCGTTCTTTAGAAAATAATTGTGGGTTGATTAATTTTAATTATGAAAAGAAAAGATTTCTTTTAATAAAAGAAATTTTGTTTGAACACCAATCAATTCTTGCACAAGGTTCAAGTTAGCACCAGGATACTCAAAAAACCCTTATGATTCGAATAACATTGAAGATTGCATTTGTTATTCAATCATTGTCATTGGTCATTACATGAATTAAAAGCTTTCTTTTTTTATTTAAAAAAAAGATAAAAGATTTTTTTATAAGAAGACATTATTTAACAATTAAAATAAAAAAAAATAAAAAAACATAACTTACCTCAATCTTTTTCTTTTAATTATACTAAATTTAATGTAAAAACTATCCAGGAAATGAAGAGATTAACCCATAACCCACCTTAGGCCCAAAACAACAAAAGCAATCCCTAAACTAATGAAAAAAAAAAGGTTTTTAAACAAACAAAAAAAGTAGAAGCAGAAAAAAATAGAACCTGGTCTTCAACAGGGCAAACGGTGCAAAGGACAACTTAGGTGGCTGTTGGCGTGTGTTGGCCGGATCGTGATACGGTGGTGCTTGATGGCTGAGGATCTGGAGCGCCAGCACGGTGGTCTTTCCCAGTTTGCAGTGAAGTTGTCTCGTGTTTGGTAGCGGAGTGGCACGTCTGCTGCTTCACGGATCTGGTGCTAGGATCTGTGGTGGTTCAAGGATGATGGTTGCTAGTTCGTGCAGTGCACATGGAGGAAAGGTTATCTGGTGCGATGGAGCGAGTTCTTCACGATGGTGGCGCAGTGACCAGGTGGCAGCAACTCGGCTACTACGAATCTCTGTTCACGGTGGTTATGAGGTTAGGTTGCAGAGGGGCGGAGGATCTCACAGTTTGCAGAGAGGGTGCCTAGATGACGGTGATGGGTTTATGTGTTGACTGGTGTGTGGTGGTGTAGGTGAGAGGGTTGGTGTGTTGTTGGTCTTCTTGGTGGCTTTTGGTTTGATGATGAGTCACGGGTTGAAGATGGTGGTTATGGGTGATAACTCCATAGAATGTAGTTATTTATGCCCTATCTCTATGCATTATTAATGGCTTTGTCCTTGTTGTAATGCATTGTTAGAAGACTTTTGCCTTATTTTCATGTAAATTTCATGTTGAAGTCTTCATCTCTAATCTTGCTTTAATCTTTTCTAATTTTAGTTGGATTGAGTTTGATTGCATTTGTATTTGACCAGTTGATTTTCCTATTACAGGATGAGCCCAAAAGAACCAACTTAAAGCAAGCCAAGGCCCTGCATTGGAAAAGAAATCATAAGCAAGTTCCAAGACAACACGCCGCGGTGCAAGGAAAGGAACGCCGTGTCGTTCTACTCTCTGCCTGTGCACCCTGATGAACCCGAGGCTTAAGCACCGCGATGCAAGGAAGATCATGTCGCGGCGATTAGTGCCCTAAGTTTTACGTGTCGCGGTGCATAATGTTTAACGCTGCGGTGTGATTTGTCTGCCTTTAAATACTGAAGCTCAGACTTCAGTCTCTCTCTATCGAATTTTCTCTTTTTCTCTTAGGTTTTCTCATTTTTCTCTCATCTGCCTCTCTTACTACATTTTGGGGCTTTTGCCCATTGGAGATTCCAACAGCTATGAAGCACATTGAGGTTGAAAGAGGGTTGAAGGAGTTAAGATTGAGGCTTCTCCTTCTGTTTCTTCTTCTCTCTCTCTCTTTCCTATTTATCTTGAATACATATTTTTGTATTACATTTTCGTATTCAATGAGTAGCTAGTTGTGTTTAGGCTATTCTTTGAGTTTTCCTTTGAATATTGATGGATTTGTACTCCTTTGAGCTTTTATGAATGATTTGGGTTTTGTTCTATCATATTGTGCTTAATGCTCTTGTTCGTTTGATCAACTTGTGGGTGATTTGTTGAAATCTATTGAGCCTAGACATAGGACTTTGGGGTTTAAATCATATGTATGATAGATGTATGTTTAGTTTATGAATTGATTCGCTAATAGGATAGACATATATCTATTAGTCATGTATAGTCATATTTGAGAATCAATCTTAATGCTTGTTGTTTACTCTGGTTCTCATGGACATATAGTGAACTAGGTAAATGGCATATGGTTAATCGTCCTAGACATAGGCTTTTAACTACCTTAGTTTCTCAGGCTAATCTAATCTAATCGTTCATATTGCTCAAAAGGATTGCATGTTATCAGTTTAAATAGGGAGTGAAAAAGAATTCCCTAGGTTCTCCACCATATTTTTCCTTTATCTTCATGCTTTGTAGTTTAGTTAATAATAATTTCTTCAATGTGTGATTGCTTGAATAGAATTAATTAAGCAGTAGGTCGATATTTAGCTTGCTAGAATCACCATTTTCCTCGTGGAAACGATCTCTACTCATCATTTTTATTACTTGAGCGACCCATGCACTTGCGGTTAGTAAAAGAGGTGTTGCCCACCAAATTAATGGTTCAGTAATACCTCAACAATGGGTTACGATGTTTCTGTTTGGGCTTGGTGGTGAGGGGGGTCACATAGGTTTTGTTCGGTGCATGTTGGGGAAAGGAAGTGGCTTAGGTGGCTTCAATGGTGGTTGGGTTGTGCATGGCGGTGTGCTTCAGTCAGCTATGGTTGGGGTCTTCACGAGGGGGCAAAGGTGGAATGGGGATGGCTTGGATATGGTGGTTATGGTGGGATGGAGGGGTTGTTAGTGGTTATGGGTTACGTGTTGTGGGGGTTGGTGGTTGAAGATGATTTATGTTATGGTGTTAGTGCTTGAGGTTGATCATGAAAGTGAGGTGAGGTGGTGGTTATGGAGGTTGTGTGATGGTTATGGTAGTTGTGATTGATGGCGCGGTGAGGTGAGGTGGTGGAATGGTGATGAGGGTTGTGTGGTGGGTCGCAATTTGGTGAAGTGGGTATGGATGGTGATGAAAATAGTTGAAGGTGGTTTTAGGACGTAGTTGATGCCTGGTGGAGAAAAAAAAACAAATTTCTGTGATGGCTGTAGGCAAAGAAAGTGTCTAATCTTGTGTCTTTGTCTGAATTTCTGTGTGAATTTCTGTATGTGTAAAAGATGTCTGGGTTATGGGATTTTATAGGAGGAAATTAGGGTTTGGAGAGTGATTGTGGCTAGGGTTTCAGATGAGAGATGGGTCTCATGGTGGCTGCTAGGGTTTCTTTTGGGTGTTAAGTAACACATAGGTTATAGGTTGGATAATAGGTCGATGGGTCAGGTTATGACGTGGTAAAGCTAGAAAGTTGGGTCATTTTTTTTTTATTTATTTATTTATTATATATTTTTTCTTTTTATTTTTTTATTTTTTATGAATGAAAAAGTCTTAATGACCTGGACAAAATTAGGTGTTCACACTAGTCTCCTTCATCGACTCTTGAGCTTATCTTTGAGGTCTTACTTATCCCTCTTTCTCTTATCATTGTTGAGTTAGATACACCTACAACCCTCCATGTCGAGCAACCTATCACTATTATTTACCCATTTCATGTCTATTATCTTTAGCCACAGTAACCTCCACCACCCCTACCTCCACTAAAAGTTACATAGGTTAATGTGGACTCTCCTCCAGCACCAATTCCTTTACTGGCTCTAGCACTGCCTCCTGAGCCTGACATTCCCATTGCTCTTCGAAAAGGTATACAGTCTACTCGTAACCCTTCTCCTCACTATGTTACTTTGAATTATCATCGTCTATCTTCTTCACATTATGCTTGTCTTTCTTCCTTGTCTTCTGTGTCTATTCCTAACTCTCCAAGTGATGTTTTATCTCATCCTGGGTGGAGACAAGCTATGATCGATGAGATGTGTGCCCTTTAGAGTAGTGATACTTGAGAACTTATTCCTTTTCCTCCCGGGAAGTCTATTATAAGTTGTTGATGGATTTATATGGTCAATGTTGGTCCTAATGGAAAGATTGATCACCTCAAGGCTCGTCTGGAGGCAAAAGGGTATACTCATATTTTTGGCCTGGATTATGAGGACACTTTCTCACCTATGACAAAGATGGCTTCAGTTAGAATTTTTCTGTCTATAGTCGCTATTCGCCATTGGCCCCTTCATCAGTTGGACATTAAGAATAGTTTTCTCTATGATGATCTAGAAGAAGATGATTACATAGAGCAACCACTAAGGTTTGTTGCTCAGAGGGAGTCTTTTGGACTAGTTTGTCGTCTTCATAAATCTCTGTATGGCCTTAAATAGTCTCCTAGGGCTTGGTTTGGCAAATTTAGTGTTGTAGTTCAGTAGTTTGGTATGACACAGAGTGAGGCTGATCACTATATCTTCTATCATCATTTAGCTCAATGGTGTATCTATTTGATTATGTATGTCAACGACATTGTTATCACTAGCAATGATCACCATGGCATGATTCAGGTAAAACAATATCTTAGTCATCAATTTCAGACCAAAGACCTTAGTAAACTTCGATACTTCTTAGGAATAGAGGTGGCACAACCCAATGATAGTATAGCAATTTCATAGAGGAAGTATGTCATGGACATTCTTGAGGAAACAAGTCTGTTGAATGCAAAGTCTATTGACACTCCTATAGATCCGAATACTAAACTTCTACCAAATCAGGGGAAGCCACTCTCAGATCCAGGAAGATACAGAAGATTAGTTGGAAAACTGAACTACCTCACTGTTACCCGTCCTGACATCTCTTTTGCAGTTAGTGTGGTAAGTCATTTTTTAAATTCACCTTGTGATGCACATTGAGATGCAATGATTCGCATCCTAAAGTATATTAAATAAGCTCTTGGAAGAGGCCTTGTCTATGACGATAAGGGTCACACTCAGATTATTGGATATTTAGATACTGATTGGACAGGTTCTCCTCTTGATAGAAGATCCACTTCTAGGTATTATATATTCATCAAGGGTAATTTGATATCCTGGAAGAGTAAGAAACAAAATGTGGTCACAAGATCAAGTGCCGAAGCAGAATATCGAGTCATGGCCTCAGCTACTTGTGAACTCATTTAGTTAAAATAGCTACTTAAAGAGCTTCAATTTGGGAAGATTAAGCAAATGACACTCATTTGTGACAATCAAGTTGCATTGCATATTGCCTTTAATCTAATGTTTCATGAGAGGACCAAATATATTGAGATAAACTGTCATTTTATTAGAGAAAAGATCTTATCTGGGGACATTACCACTAACTTCATCAATTCAAATGATCAATTGGCAAATGCTTTCACTTAGTCTTTGGGAGGTCTTTAGATAAGTTATATTTGTAATAAGTTTGGTGCATGTAACCTATATGCTCCAACTTGAATGGGGTGTTGAAATAGTGTCTAGATTCATTGTATAGGCTAACTAAATCATAACCAAATCTTGTAATTACGATAATTAGGATCTTTTGTAATCTTTGTATTAATTACAATAACTTTATATAATTCAGTCTCCATTGTGTAATTGAGACACACGATTTTCTTCATATGTCTCTCTCTTTTCTCTCTTTCAACACTAATTAAATAAGGAAACAAACCAGGAAATATAATAAATAATAAATAAATCCTAAGAGACCATTTATGATACTCTAAAATATTTCAAGATACAATAAAGCTATTTTGAGATATTTTTTAGATATTATAATATTCTCTCTCAAGTTAAAGCTTACTAAGCTTTAAGCTTGTTACAACTATATCTAAAAGAAAATAAACTAAAAACATTTGACAAACTACATTAGGACAGAGATGGGGTCAATGCATCTGGGACTAAGACAGACAGGGTTAGTGCATCTAGGACAAAGCTGGGGCTAGTGCAAGTCGAGGCCAGTGCATTTGAGACAAAGTTGGGACCAATGCATCTGGGACAAAGCCAAGGCTAGTAAGTCATAACTAACATAAGTCACCATCAGAATGATCGCTGATGGAAAAAGAAGCCATTAGTATGATCCATTAGTGGGAAAAAAATGACATGATAAACATCGACATTGAAGTATATGTAGAGATAGATTTATTCTCATTCTCTCCCTTAATGTTATGCTAGCATTGGAAAAGAACTAAACAACAGCCAAAACCATAGATTGTTGGTGTATGCCCTAGAGGCCGATACATTTTATCTATATTTATATACATTGTATTATTCTATTTTTTAATATATAAAGCATTTCATTTATTGTATTCTTTTTTACAAACATAATAAAGTCCTTAGAATAGTAAATTTGATGACATAGGACATCAAGTGGATGACTTGATCGTCAGATCTTATTGAATAAAATACTATTTTTAAATGTCTCTTGTCAAGTATTATTGTTGATTAGGACAACAATAATGCATTGAGACTAGTATGTGCTTAGACTGATGGTCATATCTCACAGGTCATGGATATGAGATATCAAGTTTTCACAATGGTATGTATTAGAGTAATCATATGCTGGACAGACCCACCATGAGAACGCTACATGGATCATTACGTGAGTTTTATAAGTGATTCTCATAGTGACAATGGTGTATGTGGTCCTTTGACCTGAAATCACTACGATTCCTACATAAGGAGTTATGTGTTTTAATGTCGTCAAACGTCATCTGTAACAAAGTGATTATAAAGTCAGTTATTGGATATACCGTGAATCATGTAGAGGGATGTAAGTGACCTAGATGGGATTTATCCCTCCTATATAATATGAGAGATATCTTCGGGCACCCTGATTGAGTGAGACTGCGAAATGCATGGCCATGCTCAAATGAGTCAATATGAGATATCGATCTCATTTGTTGTTATTAAGTCTACTCGGGTATTAGGAAACGAATGATTGAACTATACAAGGGTGACACATTATATGCCTTGTGTTTAATCTAGATATCTGGACAAAAGGGGCTAAACTATACGAAAACATTAGTCACAGAAAGGTTATGTCAAATCACTGATATTCTCATTACTTAGGTAGCAGGGATGTGTTACTAGATATCGCTCACTGCTTGTAATATTAAAATAGGATGTTAATATTACTTCCAATGTTATAAGAACCTACAGGTTCGCACATATAGAGCAGACTAAATTGGAGTAATTAGGATTCAAGTTGGACGTGGATTCAATTATAGGTCGGACTCATAACAGATGAGTCTAGGGTTGCACAGTTTATCTTATTGCTTTCACTCGTATAAAGCAGTAGCTATTATAAATAGCACTGCTAAGGGGCTGTCAAGGCATGCATTACAAACCATAGTCGCACTTGACAGAAACAATGAGTGAGAGAGTGACAAGTTTCTTCTCTTCTCTTCGTAGCTAGTACTATGTGAAAGAAGCATGACTCCTTTTTACGGATATTAGACGTTCATGTGTCTATTCTTGTGGATACCATAGAGACATCGTCGCTATTATGGTGTTGGTGATTCACGTCACTTGTTTTGATCACGCTTCAAGAGGTAAACAATTTTAAAACTCGAATTATGGCCTATTTTTCGTATAGATGCTTAGTGGGAATTCTATTTTCTGCTATGTGATGTATCTGCGATTCCTGACAGTGGTATCAGAACCACTTTTGAAACCATAATTTGTTTTTTCTGTTTTCGTTTTGTATGAGATAACATGATTGTTGTTCTATTTTTTGGTAAAAGATATGATCTTTAATATGTTATTTCAGAAAATGAATGAAACCTTTTGCGAAAACATATTCTGTTTTATGTGTTGTATGCAAAAATATGATCTTGTTTTCAAAAACCATGAAGTTGTTCATATGTTTTGTGAAAACCATTTTGTATTGAGATGTATGTTTTTGCGAAGCTTTCTAGTGTGTATGTGATACATATAACGTTATGCACAGGGTCCTTGCTTTTGAGATGTATGGAATCCTTGCTTTTGATGCACGACGCAAGCGTTTAGGAAACCCTGTTTCTAGTTGGCGGTAGCAAGGGTCATAAAATCCTTAATTCTGCTCAGCGGCATGGCGCAAGGGTTTTTTGGAAACCTTGTTCCTGTTTTGTGGCAGAGGCATCAAGTGTTGATGTCAAGCCATCAAGGAGGCACAAGAGGTTCAAGTGTTGAACAGTGACGCAAGGGTTCCCCATGGGGCATGAAGCGTTTATGTGTTTTCAGTTATAGGGTTCAAGTGTTGATACCCAAGCCGTTAAGGAGGTGAAAAAGGTCTACCTCTTAATTTTTTGTTAGAAACCAGTGGCAGTATCAAAAAAAAATTTAGGTTTCAGGGTGTTGCCCCGAGCCTCACAAGGGGCGGCCTCCCCTTGACCGCCGGGGACCGAGCAGCAGGACCCCCGTTTGTCTGGGAGCTTCCCCAAACCCCATTGCATGGCATGTGATATTCGAAAGCACATTATTCAAATCTATTTTTATAACTTACAAAATAATAATGTGTTATTGCTTTGTGTTTATGTATACTTTGTGGTGCATGGTGCATGATTATGGCATTAGTCCTCCTTGTATGGTATTTTGGTTATTTTAAAATACGACATGTGTGTCGTGTCTTTCTCTCTACATTCTGATTGTACATTCTCTTCTCACCGAACTCTTTTTGAATATAAAATATGTTTCTATATAATGTAATCTTGATGAGGAGGTATGAAGGCTGCATCAAATGAGAACGTTGGTGGGAAATGCTTGTGAAGCTGGTTCGCTCCCTCATTTTAGTTAATGGTTCTCTCTTAAGGGCTATAACCATGTCACATGATTATATGCTTTATATATATGAGATGCGTGGATGATGTTTATGGTATGATAAACAACTTAATAAATTGTGAGAGCTAATAATAATAAAAATTCCCTCAAAAGCAAATATTAAGTCATTATGCGATGCCTTCCAATGCATGGCACTCGTCAAGACTAGTATCAATTAAGTGTAAGTCTGCCAAAGCATGATGTATTTATCTATATTAGTAAGATGTGATGGGATAAGGGTAATATCTAACTCCCACCCATTGGGTCTTACTTAACTAGGTCATTTCAATAGGATTGAAGGCTTAGAGGCATAGAGTTGGGCTTTAGTCCATTAGATATATTAGAATAAATGTTATTCACCCAACTATCCAAGAGTTGCATATGATGTAACTAGAAAGAGTTTCCTACCTAAATAACTGAATTTTGGGTGATCAACCAAAGCTGACTCAAAGCTAGATGAAATATGGATCTTGGCCTATTAGGAAATCTTACAATGGGATTTTCCGAGTCAATGTTGAAAGTGATAACTCCATGGAATGCAGTTATTTATGCCCTATCTCTATGCATTATTGGTTGCTTCGTCCTTGTTGTAATGCAATGTTGGAAGGCTTTAGCTCCTTTTTTATGTAAAATTCATGTTGTAGTCTTCCTCCCTAATCTTGCTTTAACTATTCCTAATCTTTGATTGGTTTGAGTTAGATTACATTTGTATTTGACTAGTTGATTTCTTAATTGCAGGATAAGCCCAAAAGAACTAACTTAAAGCAAGCCAAGGCCTTGCATTAGAAAAGAAATCATAAGACAAGCTCTAGGACATCACGTCGCGGTGCAAGGAACTGCACGTCGCGACGTTCTGCTCTATGCCAATGTACCCTGATAACCCGAGGCTATCACGTAGTGGCACAAGGAAGTGACGTCGCGGCGCTCGTGCCCTAATTTTCTACGCACCGCAGCATGAGCTGTGAAATCTGTGGGCCTATAAATACATTTTATGCAGATTTCGGTAAAAGACTTTTTTTTCTCTCTAAGTTCTCCTAGGTTTTTCTTATTTTTCTCTTTTTCGTCTCTCTTAGTACATTTTGGGGCTTTTTCCCATCAAAGAATCAGCAGCTATGAGGCATTTTAGGGCGGAAAGAGGATTAAAAGAGCCAAGATCTAATGTTCTCTTCGTCTTGGAAGGAGATTCAAGCTTCAAGGCTCAACCTATTGGAGCTTATTCCTCTGTTTCTTCATTTCTCTCCTTCCCATTTATTTAGAATATGGATTTTTGTATCATATTTTCATATTCATTGAGTAGCTAGCTATGTTTACTGTATTCTTTGAATCTTTTTTTTATTATTGATGGATTTGTTCTCTTTTGAGTTTATATGAATGATTTGGGTTTTGTTCTATCATATTGCACTTAATGCTCTTACTTGTTTGATCAGCATTTAGGTGATTTGATGAAATTTATTGAGCCTAGACATAGGACTTTGGGTTTTAGATCATTTGTATGATAATTTCAATTTTCTTTTAACCACAACTAGTGCACAATGATTGTATAAACCCTTAAATAATGCTCATGCCTCATAATTAAGCTCAACACATACACAATCCTTATCATGCCAACAATCAAGCTTCCTACCATGTAAATCACATCTCCAACAAACATACAAGCCAAACTCATCTTTTTCAAATCATACTCATTTGGATAAGTTTATGAGCATACATATGGATACAAATCAAAGAATCCACAAAATTATAATCCAACTCTCTCTCCACTAATGTAAATCACATATAATTGAGGATGAAAAGGGTCTTCAATAGCTTGTAATGTAAGGCCAAGGTTATGGGGTGAAGAACAAATGAGAAAGGATACAACACAAACATTGAGAAACATAACATGACATTTCAAGACTTGAGCCACTACAACAAGGGTATACAAAATGAAATAAGTAACACTCTTCAAAACCACTCAATGCTTTTTCACATTTGCTTTCTTTCTTTCTTTAGATTTTCTTCTGTTTTCTTTATCCTTTTCATTTTTTTCTATCCTTTCTTTTTCTTTTCTTTTCATTTGAACAAAACAATTTCTTGTAAAGTAAATGGTTCCTACAAGTGACTTTTGTATTGAAAAACATGAATACCCTACTTATTGGACTCAAGAGAAGAAATAACATATCATGCACTCAACAAACACAGAGGGAAGGAAAGGAATGCAATGCTTTCGCATGCATAAGAAATGTTACATGGGGTTAGGAAAATGAAGGTGATGAAAAACATATAAGGCCAAACATTTAAAAAGCTTCAAAAGGGGACCTATGGATTTAATCATGTAAAGGTAAACTTTTAGGCTCAATTGGTCTAAACAATGCCCTAATCATTTCCTCAATCATGCATACTCTAGGATTTCACTTCAAGAGAGTTGCAAAACAACTTCAAGGATAGTAGAAAACTTCCACATGTATAAATCATAAACATTCTCAAGATAAGAACTTAAATCCTTTTTCAAAGTTAAACAAGCATCTACGTGGGAGACATATCATGCATAAAAAGAAACAAGATTGCACCAGCATGCATCAGAGACTGCATATAGATTCACAGAAGAATTGAGGACAATAAGCATCCATATTTATCAATGGATAACCATTCCAATACTAGCAAATGGCAATATATCATGCATTCAAATAGTTTCACATTTTCAATTCAAGCATGTATAACATCGTGTGCAGAGTATTGAAAATTGAAAATTTGTATCAATAGTGCATCAGTGATAGCTAAAGTAAGATATAATGATGAAAGTATGATGACTATCACTACTACATACTTTAAATATCAATACATGTTATACATTAAGCGTTAAGATAGAAAAACATGTAATGATACTCCCCCCAAACTAAAGTGAAGTTGTGTCCTTATTGTACATGGTCTATAAGGTACCTGAGTCATTCAAAATAGTAGCTATATTAGAACTGAGCATTAATAAATAAAGAAAAACATGAAAAATAAACAAAAAATACAAAAATAGGGGCCACGTCGCAACGTTCACTTCCTTGCGCCGCGACATTGAGTCCTCGGGTGCAAAAGCTTGATGGGTAGAGACAAGGGCACCGCGGCGTGAGATGTAGGGGTCATGGCGTGAGTGATCAGATTGCAAAATTTTGCAACAAAATGCCTTTTTCTGCTAATTCTGCTTGCTAGTGGTCTCCACCACCCGCAAAAATTGTCTAAAAGCTAAACTTACAAAATGTACAACAAAAACATATTAAAACCATAAAAATTAAACTTACTACATATTTATGCAAAACAACAACATACAAACTAAAGGACCATAACTTGTCCAAATGGACTTATTGAATTGAACTAAAATAAAACTTGAATTAGAACTACATAAACTCATTGTCAATATTAGCAATACAGAAATAATATCTTAGCCCCAGCAATGATGGCAAAAACTTATTGGACCTTTTGTGTACTGCAAGTGCACCGGTCATTCAAGTAATAAAGTGAAGAGTAAAGTATTGTTCCCACGAGGATAAGTTTATTTCCAATGCTAAATATTAACTGATAGTTTAAGTAATTCTATTCAAAAACATAAAAATAGGAAAAAATGGATATAAACTAAAGACTAGAAAGCAATAAAGATAATGGTTAGAGTTTAGGGAAATCCTTCCTCACCCTTTACTTCAACCAACAACATGCAATCATCTTCATAAACATGAATGCAATGATGAAGTTAGCTTGAGAATGTACATTAGTTGAAAGCCTATGTCTAGGGGTCAATCAATCATGGCTTTATTTACCTAATCCACTATGTTTCCATGAGAACTAGTGCAAACTCCACTTATGAACGATCTATTCTCAAACACACGCTATGCATGGCTAAGAGTTATATTTCTATCCCATTAGCGAATCAACTTATCTTCGCTATGAGGATGAAGTCGAACATGCATCAACCATACCTACGATCTCAAATCTAAATCCCTATGTCTAAGCTCATTAGATTTTATCAAATCAGCTTAAATGATGATCAACCATTCAAGAGCATTAAGAAAAATATGATTGAACAAAGCCATACATCTATACAAACTTAGAGGAGAACAAAATCATTGATATTCATAAAAAAGATTCAAAGTATTCCCTAAAACAGCTACTACATCATTGAACATGAAAATAGAATCACAAAATACATGTTCAAAATAATGGGAAAGAGGAAAGAAAATGGAAAAAGGAGGAAAAGCTTATAGATGTTGCCATTGATGCTTGAATCTCCCTTCATGAGGAAGACAACCTCCAACCTTGGCTCCCTTGACCTCCAATCTGCCTAGAAATAAAGGACAAAGCCACAGCTTCTCTAACCCAAAATGGTTGTATTAAGAAAATATGATAAAAATCTATTTATAGGCTCAATTCGGCGTGTCACGGCGTACATTACCCAGTGCCGCGGGCGCATGCCTCGGGTGTAAGTACTGACAGCAGGTGAGGCGCATCATATCGCAGCATGCATTACCCAACGCCGCGACGTCCATGACTCGGGGACAGCAGGTGAGGTACATCACGCCGCGGCGTGCATTTCCTTGCGCCATGGCGTGCTCTGCTAGAATGCTTCCTTGGTTTTATCCTCCAATGTTAGGCCTTAACTTACATCAATTCATCTCTTTTGAGCCCATCCTACATTAAAGAAATCAGCAAGTCAAATATAAGCTGTAAATTCACTTAATCATTTAAGAATATGAATAATTTGCTCAAGAACATATGGGAAGGTGTCCAAATTGCATTTGACAAATATAAACCTAAAACCTTCCAAATATGCATAAATACAAGGATTAAGCAATCTATGAAGCACAAATATATGGTACAAATAACTATATTTTGTGAAGTTATCAGCCTTATTTGTTTTTTAATACCATTGTGTTCGTTCACCTGTTAACCATTCTATTGCATGTGAAAGCATTGCATTTTCTTCCTACCATTAATGTCTGTTGAGTGCATGATATGTTGTTTCTTGAAGTGAGTTCAGTGATTAGGGGTATTAATATTTTCAATACAAAAAAATGAGCCTGAAGGAACCAATTGTAATAAAAGAAAAAGAAATTGCTTTGAAAAAGTAAAAGAAAGAAAAAGAGAAGAGAGAAAAGCAAAGCAAACAAAGAAAGAAGAAAAGTTAAAAATGAAGAAGCATTGCATGATTCTGGAAAGTTTTAATCTTTCATAGTTGAATACCCTGTTATTTTCACTAGTTCTCAATTCTTGAATTGTATACTTTTGTTCTCAATGTTTGTGTGTTACCCTTTCCTCTTTCTTTTTTACCCCATAATCATGGCCTTACATTACAAGCTGATAAAGACCCTTTTGATCCTCAATTATGTGTGATTTACATTAGTGGAGAGAAAGTTGCTTTACAATCTAGTGGATTCTTTTGATTTATATCCATGTGTCTGTTCATAAACTCATCTGGTTTAATATGATTTGAATTGAAGAGGTTTTACTTGCATGTTGTGGACAATTGCTTATGCATGATTTGAAACTTGATTGTTGATATGATGAGGATTGTGTATGTGTATACCAGATTTTGAGGCAAGCGTATTCTTTGAGGTTTAATGCAATCATCATAAACTAGTGTGGGTAGAAATTGTCTTTGTAAATGTAGTCTAACTTTGTTTTGCTCGAGAACTAGCAAAATCTTAAGTTTGGGGGTATGATAACTCCATGAAATATAGTTATTTATGCCCTATCTCTATACATTATTAGTTGCTTTATCCTTGTTGTAATGTAATATTGGAAGGCTTTAGCCCCTTTTTCATGTAAAATTCATGTTGAAGTCTTCCTCCCTAATCTTACTTTAACTATTCCTAATCTTTGATTGGTTTGAGCTAGATTACATTTGTATTTGACTAGTTAATTTCTCAATTGCAGGATAAGCCCAAAAGAACCAACTTAAAGTAAGCCAAGGACCTGCATTGGAAAAGAAATCACAAGATAAGCTCCAGGATATCACGTCGCGGTGCAAGGAACTGCACATCATGGCATTCCGCTCTCTACCAATGCACCCTGATAACCCAAGGCTATCACGCTGCTGCTCAAGGAAGTGAATGTTGCAACGCTGGTGCCCTAATTTTTCGTGTGCTGCGGTATGTATTATGTCACACCGCGGCGTGAGTTGTGAAATATGTGGGCCTATAAATACATTTTATGCAGATTTTAGCAAAAGACTTTTTTTTCTCTCTAAGTTCTCCTAGGTTTTTCTTATTTTTCTCGCTTCCGTCTCTCTTAGTACATTTTGAGGCTTTTGCCTATTAGAGAATCAGCAGCTATGAGGCATTTCGGGGTGGAAAGAGGATTGAAGGAGCTAAGATATGATGTTCTCTTCATCTTGAAAGGAGATTCAAGTTTCAAGGCTTAACCCATTGGAGCTTATTCCTCTGTTTCTTCATTTCTCTCTTTCTCATTTATTTAGAATACGGATTTTGGTATCACATTTTCATATTCATTGAGTAGCTAGCTGTGTTTAGTGTATCTTTGAATCTCTTTTTTATTATTGATGGATTTTTTCTCTTTTGAGTTTATATGAATGATTTGGGTTTTCTTCTATCATATTGCGCTTAATGCTCTTACTTGTTTGATCAGCATTTAGGTGATTTGATGAAATTTATTGAGCCTAGACATAGGACTTTGGGTTTTAGATCATTTGTAGGATTAGATGTATGTTCATTCTCCAAATTGATTTGCTAATAGGATAGACATATACCTCTTAGTCATGCATAGTCATTTAAGAATCGATCTTAATGCTTATTGTTTGCCCTGGTTCTCATAAACGCATAGTGAACTAGGTAAATGGCATGGGATTAATCATCCTAGACATAGGCTTTTAACTAAGTTAGTTTCTCAAGCTAACCTAATTTAATCATGTGTTTGCTCATAAGGATTGCATTTTATCATTTGAAATGGGGGTGAAAAAGAATTCCCTAAGTTCTCCACCCTATCTTTATCTTATATTTTTGCTTTGTAGTTTAATCAATAACAATTTCTCCAATTTACGTTTGCTTGAATAGAATTAACTAGGCCATATTTTAATATTTAGCTTTATAAATTACCAAAGTCCATATGGAGACGAACTTACTCATCATTTTTATTACTTGTGTGATCCGTGCACTTGCAGTTAGCAAAAGAAGTGTTGCCCACCAATTCAAGGTTTGGTAACTCCTCAGTAGAGGGTCATTGATTTGAATAAAATAGTGGGAGACATATTTAATTAAAGACCTTGTTAAATATGTTTATGGCATGATGCTTATATTTTGCATATTTCTGTTGATAGATTACCATGATAACAAACAATTTAAGTAACTTTTCGTTGCGATCAGTCCTTGAGAAGGACAAGTTATCTACGAAAACAAGTTTTCTGGGACAAAATTCCTAGATTGGTATAGGAACTTGAGGATTGTTCTCAAGCAAGAGAAAAAGTTGCATGTTCTAGAATAGCTTGTTCGTGAGCCACTTGCTACTAATGCCTCTAGAGCTAAAAGAGATGCTTATAAAAAGCATCAAGATGATGCCTTGGACGTTGGATGTTTATTGTTAGCCACCATGAACTTTGAGCTCCAAAAGCAACATAAGAACATAGATGCCTATGATATGATCGTACACCTCAAAAAGTTATATCAAGAGCAGGCTAGACATGAGAGATACGAGGTCTCTAAAGCACTATTTCAGTGCAAGCTGGTAGAAGGAAGCCCTGTTTGTGCTCATGTATTTAAGATGATTGGGTACATTAAAAACCTAAAGAGACTTGGTTTTCCTTTGGTCTAAGAGTTGGCCACTGACTTAGTCCTGCAATCGTTGCCGGAAAGTTTTAGTCAATTTGCCATGAACTACAACATCAATGAAATTGACAAATTATTACCAGAGCTGCTAAGTATGTTGAGAACTACTGAGCAGATAAACAAAGGAAAAGGAAAGGCCATAATGATGGTCCAAAAGAATAAAGGCAAGAAACAGTAGAAAAAGCCCAAGGACAAGAGGAAGGGTAATGATAAGTTCAAGCCCAGCACTTCTGGCTTGAAACCAGTGGGTGGAGTAGCTAAGGAATGTACATACTTCCACTATGGTCAGACCGAACATTGGAAGAGGAACTGTGCCAAGTACCTAGAGGAGCTAAAGAAGAACAAGGAAAGTGAGACTTCTACTCCAGGTATTTTTGTTATAGAAGTCAATTTATCTTACTTCTACGTCATGGGTATTAGATACTGGATGTGGATCTCACATTTGTGTAAATGTGTAAGATATAAAGAGCAGTAGACCATTGACTAAGGGCGAAGTCAACCTACGAGTTAGAAATTAAGCAAAGGTTGCTGCCTTAGCCATAGGGACTTACTTGTTATCTTTGTCCACTAGGCTTGTAATAGAGTTAGAGAACTGCTATTTTGTGTCTGCTATTAGCAGGAATATCATTTTTGTTTCTTGTTTAGACAAGAAAGTTTTACACTTATTATAATGGATAAATGTTGTTCTATTTATTTGAATGATATTTTTTATGGTAGTGGACAATTGAGTAATGGGCTTTATGTCATTGATCTCGAAATGCTCATCTATAACATAAATACAAAGAGGTTTAAATCAAACGATATGAACCCAACTTATCTCTGGCATTATCGTTTGGGCCACATAAATGAGAAACGCATCTCCGAACTCCATAAAGATGGATTACTGGACTCGTTTGATTTCGAATCATATGAGATATGTGAATCTTGTTTATTGGGGAAGATGACAAAGGCCCCATTCACTGGACAAGGTGAAAGGGCTAGTGATCTTTTGGGCCTTATACATAGTGATGTATGTGGACCCCTACACACTGGCTAGAGGCGGTTTTTAATACTTCATTACATTTATTGATGATTTCAGTAGATATGGATTTGTATACCTTATGAAGCACAAATCAGAATCCTTTGAAAAGTTCAAGGAGTTCAAGAATGAAGTACAAAACCAACTTGGCAAGAGTATTAAAATACTTCTATCAAATCGAGGTGATGAATACTTGAGTCAACAGTTTGATGATCATCTGAAAGAGTGTGGGATAATATCTTAACTTACTCTTCCAAGAATACCACAATGGAATGGTATTTCTGAAAGGAGGAACTGGACCTTGTTGGATATGGTCTGATCTATGATGAGTCATGCAGACCTTCCAGACTCCTTCTGAGGACATGCTCTATTAATAGCAGCTTTCACACTTAACCGTGTTCCATTTAAAAGAGTTCAAAAGACACCACATGAGATATGGACTGGAAGACGGCCCAGTATGTCTTTCATGAATATTTGGGGTTGTGAAGCTTATGTGAAACGTCAAGTTTTTGATAAGCTTGGGCCTAGATCAGATAAATGCTTCTTTAAGGGGTATCCTAAGGAAACCAAGGGATACTATTTCTATGATCCT
This sequence comes from Ormosia emarginata, assembly GCA_029884605.1. Classification (NCBI taxonomy): domain Eukaryota; kingdom Viridiplantae; phylum Streptophyta; class Magnoliopsida; order Fabales; family Fabaceae; genus Ormosia; species Ormosia emarginata. The sequence goes on along the minus strand of JAQQTP010000057.1, from coordinate 639,250 downwards.
ACTGAGGGCAAAGTGTTTGTCGCATGAACTGATGTATTCTTAGAAAAGGAGTTTATCTCCAAAAGAAACAATATGAGGAATGTAGAACTTGAAGAAGTTCAAGGTTCACAGAGTAGCAATGAATCGATAGTGGAAATAGAGCAGTCTCTACAAAGCGTTGTGGAACAACAACCTGCTCTAGTAGCACAAGACCTGTGTAGGTCTAATAGGATACGTCATCAACTAGAGAAATATGGATTTCTCATGACCCAACAAGGTGACGTATTGCTCATGGATCAAGATGGGCCTATGACTTACCAGGAAACCATTATTAGCCCAGAATTTGAGAAATGGCTTAAGGCCATGAGATCTGAAATAGAATCCATGTATGCCAACCAGGTATGGACCTTGGTTGACCCACCTGAAAGGATAAATCCTATTGGGTGCAAGTGGATTTTCAAGAAGAAAACTAACATGGATGGTAATGTGCATACCTTTAAAGCGAGATTGGTGGCTAAAGGTTTCAAGCATATTCATGGTGTAGATTATGATGATACTTTTTCCCTAGTTGCGATGCTTAAATCTATTCAGATCTTGCTTGCTATTGCAATATACCATGATTATGAAATTTGATAAATGAATGTCAAAATTATTTTCCTTAATGGAAATCTTCTCGAGGATGTGTACATGACACAACCTAAGGTTTTTGCCACTCCACAGGAAGCTGGAAAGGTGTGCAAGTTGCCATGATCTATTTATGGATTGAAGCAAGCTTCCAGAAGTTGGAATCTTCGTGATGAACCTGCAAAATTTCATATTTTGACGGTTCATTATTTTGGGTTTTTTATTCTCTTTAATCTTTTTAATTGGGTTTGTTCTCAAAGTTTTATTGTAATTTTATTATTTTAAATTGTGTTTTAATTATGTGTTTTTATGTATTTTTTATAGTTAATTGCATATGGAAAAGACTGGGCATTTGATGAGCTGAAAAAAAGGAAGAAAATTCATTCAAAAGCCTAGTGTTTGAGCACTGGGCCACCAGCGCCTGAGCGCTGAGAATGTAAACTGCAGCGTTGTTTTAATGGGCCAGTGCTTGAGCACTGGAAACCCAACACTTGAACGTTGGACGCGTAGGCTAACACGTTATTTTAATTATAAATAAGAAAGTTTCACCAAATTGAACACACGCTTACATGTTTGGACAAAACGCAGCAATCATCAAGAGGCACAAACCTTAAAGTGGTGCGGGCGCAATTAGGATTAAAGATTAGGAATTTTCTTCAACATTTCCTCCTTTCTACACTGGAGTTTGTCGTATTCTTCACTTTGTGTTCTTGTTCCATGTGTAACTAAACCTCTTTTATTAGGGGGTGATAGATCTTGATACTTTGATGATGTAACTTCTTTTATGGGTTTAACTTATGTTTCTATTTCATGATTTACATGTTTATCTCTATTCTTAATACTTTTTTGAATATGATCAATTTGAGAATGATCTTTTGGGTTAATGTATGATTTGGAAAAATTTGTATGAACCTAGAACATGTGATAAACACCATAATTTTTGCAATCGCTAGGAATAGACGTTGTGGGTTATGTGGTCTTTCTTTTAATCCATTATTCTTGATAATGTCTTTCTATTTGGGGTTAAACTAAGGGATTAATTAATTCCAAACAGTGTAAGAGGATTAATATACTAAGGGATTGGGTATTAATTAATTTTGGAAATTGACCATAAATCATTAAAATACAACATAGTTAAACCAATATTTGAATGTGCATTTAAAGAGTTCAAGTGAAGTCTGAACTCTAACACTTTAATATCATTGGTTTTCACCCATTTGATTTATTGCTTTGCTTACTTATATTTCTTTTTAATTTAATTTGCAACAACTCTCTTTCTTTGTTTGCTTGAATAGTGTCACTTTCAACGAATTTAGTAATTGATAACTTAATCCTCGTGAGACGATACTCTTACTCACTTTTGTGATTCAGTGCACTTGCCGATTTTCACAAGAAGTTTTTGGTGCTGTTACTGGAGATTATTGTTATTAATATTAAATAGTAGTTGAAAAGACACTAATTTAAGCATTTATTTTTCTTTTTTTATTTTTAATTTTAGTTGTTTATTTTTTTAATTTTAATTTGTTTTGTTTTATTTTTAGATAATTATTTTTTCTTATTTTTTATTTTATTTAATTCTCTTTTTAAATTTTTTATTTATTTTTTTGTTTTCTTGGTTTATTTTTTTTAGTCATTTTTTTATTTTTATTTTTTTTACTTCACTTTGGTTTGCTTGTGTATGTAAGGTAATTTGGATTCAAAAGAATTACTCTTTGATCCAGAAATAACAAGAACATCAAGAGCAATCAGAAAAACAATCAAAGAAGAAAAGAGAATTAAGAAAGAAAAGATGGCTGAGAATGCTACTGCACAGAGAAGATGCACTTTAGTTGACTATGTAACTCCATCTTCTGAAAATATCTCAACCAATATTGTGCAACCTATTACCCAAGCTAATAATTTTGAAATTAAACCAGTTTTTCTACAGTTGATGCAACAGAATCAGTTTGGGGGAGGTCAGACAGAAGATCCAAACTTGCACATTGCTAACTTCTTACAACTTTGTGATACTATCAAATATAATGGAGCCAACAATGATGCCATCAGATTAAGACTTTTTCCATTTTCTTTGAGAGACAAAGCCAAGAGCTAGCTACAAGCCCAGCCTCAAGGAAACATCTCCACATGGGAAGATCTGGTCAGTAAATTCCTCACTCGGTATTTTCCTCCATCGATGTTTATGAAGATAAGGAGTGAGATTGCTTGCTTCACTCAAAACTAGGGAGAATCTCTCTATGAAGCATGGGAAAGATTCAGGAAGCTGCTTAGAAAATGTCCTCATCATGCTTTCGAGGTTTGGCAGCAGGTACAGATCTTTTACAATGGGTTGAGTCATTCTACTAAAGCAATGGTCGATGCATCTGTAGGTGGGTCTATAAACACAAAAACTCCAAAAAAGGCCCAAGAATTATTTGAGAGCATGGCTACTAATGAGTATCAGGTTCTTAGTGGAAGACCTACAGTCAAACATGGGGTATTAGAGTTGGACGTTGTTGATGCTATACTTGTATAAAATCAAACTATGATGTAACACATTGTCAACCTCACTAAGCAAGTTGGCACTTTGCAGGTAAATTCAGTTAATCACCAAGGCCTGACTTGTGATTTCTGTGGAGGTAACCATGTCAATGGTCAATGTGAGGCAGGGAACTCAAGTGTCATTGCTCCAGAGCACGTGAACTATATAGGAAACCCTTCAAGGCCGCAAGGTAATCCTTACTCTAACATTTACAATCCAGACTAGAGGAGTCATCCCAATTTCTCTTGAAAAAATCAGGTTATTCTATTAAATGCTCAGCCTGACCAGAAATCTCTTCTTGAGATTGCAATGGAGAAACTTTCTCTACAAACCTATGTTTTTGTATTGCAGACTTTAGCTTTCATGGAGGAGTCAAGAACCAATTTCAAGAATCATGAGGCTGCTATCAGAAGTCTTGAGAACCAAATAGAGTAAATAGCGAAATAGCTTTAAGAGAAACCTCTAGACACTTTGCCCAGTGATACTTTGGTGAATCTTAAGGAGCAATGTCATGTAATCACTTTGAGAAGTGGCAAGTAATTGGAAGAAAATGCAAAAGTAGCACCTAGTTCTTCAAGAGCTGAAAAAGGAAAAAATGATATCCTCATTGAAGATGCCTCAATTCAAAATATCTCAATGCAAGCTGAGAATGAGGGAGATGAGATTGAGAAGGAAAAAGCTAAAGAGAAGTTATCAAAGTGGCTGAGAAAAAAGAAGGAACGAGAATAGAGAAAACCCATTGATCCTTCTTTGTATACTAGGCTTCCCTTCCCACAGAGACTGAATAAAAACACTTAGAAGAAGCGAGAAAGACAATTTTTGAAGTTCCTAAATGTGTTTAAGAAGCTACAGATTAACATTCCTTTTGCTGAGGCATTTGAGCAAATGTCCTTTTATGCCAGATTCATGAAGGACATGTTGTCTAAGAAAAGAAGATTAGAAGAATATGATATTGTAGCACTTAGTGAGGAGTGCAATGCTATCATTCAGAGGAAGCTTCCATTGAAGTTAAGGGATCTAAGAAGTTTTAACATCTCTTGTACCATTAGGAAGTTAAGCATAAATAAGGCTTTATGTGACCTAGGCGCTAGCATTAATTTGATGTCGTTATCCATCCTTCGCAAGCTGGGAATTGATACAGTTAAGCCTACAATGGTTTTCCTTCAATTAGCTGATCGATCAATCAGACGTCCGTATGGTATTGTGGAAGATTTGTTAGTGAAGGTAGACAAATTTATTTTTTTAGCTGACTTTGTGGTCTTAGATATAGACGAGGATGCTGATATCCTGTTAATTCTTGGAAGACCATTCCTAGCAACTTCAGGAGCATTAATTGATGTACCTAGAGAAGATCTTATTTTGAGGGTGGATGGACATCAAGTGACCCTCAATGTTTTTAATAAGTCTGCCCCAACATCAGATCTTCATACCCCTATTAATTGCATTCAAGGTAAATCTCAAAAGGGGTTGGATGGTAAGAACTTTTCTTCATTCATTAATGTTGATTCTTGTACTTCCAAAATTGTTGATGAGAAAGAGAAAGGTCCTCCTATCTCTAAGATTGCTGAAAAAGAAAAAGATTCTTCCAGTTCTCAGCATTTAGTGCAAATGGATCTGAATTCTTCTGACAAGATGAAACCTGGCACTTACATATTGATGACAATGGTGTATGTGGTCCTTTAACCTAAAATCATTATGATTCCTACATGAGGAGTTATGTGTTTTAATACCATCAAACGTTATCTATAACAAGGTGATTATAAAGTTAGTTATTGGACATACTGTGAATCATATGGAGGGATGTGAGTGATCTAGATAGGATTTGTCCCTCCTATATAACATGAGCGATATCTTCGGGCCCTTGATTGAGTGAGACTGTTAAATGTATAGCCATGCTCAAATGAGTCGATATGAGATATCAATCTCATTTGTTGTTATTAAGTCTACTCGGGTATCAAGAAACGAAGGATTGAACTATACAAGGGTGACGCATTCTATGCCTTATGTTCAATCTAGATATCTGGACAAAGGGACTAAACTATATGAAAAACATTAGTCATGGAAAGGTTGTGTCAAATCACTGACATTCTCATTACTTGGGTGGCAGCGATGTGTTTCTAGATACCGCTCACTGCTTGTAATATTAAAATGAGATTTTAATATTACTGCTAACATTATGAGAACCTACAGGGTCACACATATAAAGCAGACTAAATTGGAGTAATTATGATCCAAGTTAGACTTGGATTCAATTGTGGGTCGAACTCATAACAGATGAGTCTAGGGTTACACAACTTACCTTGCTGCTGCTCTCACTCACATAAGGTAGCAGCTATTATAAATAACACTACTAAGGGGCTGTCAAGACTTGCATTACAAACCCTAGCCGCACTTGACAGAAACAGTGAGTGAGAGAATGACAAGTTTCTTCTCTTCTCTTTACAGCTAGCACTGTGTGAAAGAGGCGTGACTCTTTTTTTGCAGACATTGGACGTTCGTGAGTTTGTTCGTGTGGATACCATAGAGACATCGTCATTGTTACGGTGTTGGTGATTCACATCACTTATTTTGATCACGCTTCAAGAGGTAAACAAATTTAAAACTTAGATTATGGCCTTTTTTCCGCATTGATCCTTAGTAGGAATTTTGTTTTTCGCTGCGTGATGTATCTGCGATTCCCAATAATGATAACCACCACAAAGAATGCCAAACAGCCACATGGAGGTCAGAGATGGTGTGGTAAGGTAAACGAACGGTGGAGGAGCTTGGAAAGAAGGTGAAACAACCATGGGTCAGTGTACAATGGCCAAAAATATAAATCCCAATACACCTGAATGTCTCTGCGTGAACGTACAAGTCTGCACAGAGGTTGGTTGAAGGAGGTGATCTCAGATCTTGGTGGAGGAGACCAAGATGAGTTAGAGGAGACAAGCAGCTGTCGAAAAGCTTGCCAGACATGCTATCACGCACTGGAGGAAGGGCGGCACGTGAATCTGCACTTAAACAATAGGGGAGGCGCATAGGAGCACGTGAGAAAGTTATTAGAGGTGTGACTTCGATGGTTAGTCTATCGGAGGCCTATAATGTAGCTTGTAAGGTTGCTAGCCAGAAAAGGTGATGGCGATCATCGGCGGAGGGTAGTGGCAGCGATGGGAAAAATCCATAAGAGAGAGTTCGTAGCAGACGGTAGCGGAAGAGATGGTGTTTGCCAGCAAATTAGAGTGGAAACATAGTTGGTTGAAAAATATATAGAAAGATGGTGCTAAAAGGAGAACTCGACAACCAGAGAGGGCTAATCGAAGTTCCATATTTTTGGGAACTCAGTACCGAAAGTGATAGGATAAGTCATAGAGGATCATATCATTCTGATATCATGTGAGATTCTAACTTAAAACCAATTGGTATCAAGTGTAGTGGCTCAACAGGTATATAAATTGCACCCGAAAGATTGAGACAGATGATGTAAGACTCTAACATCCCCTCCACAGATGCCTGGTCGGAACAGGCGAGCCTATCAGAATAGGCGATGAAGATTGAATCTTGGCTCTGATACCATCTTGAATTGGAATATATTAGGTAAGGAAGGAGGAAAAGAAAGAATATAGACTGATATTGATATTGACTTGATGTGTTGATAATGTGATACAAAAGACAAACTCAATAGTCCTATTTATATTAATTTTAGACTCCTAATCCTAATTAAATAAGCAAACAAATCAGGAAATATAATAAATAAGAAATAAATCTTAAGAGATCACCAATGATACTCTAAAATATTTCAAGATACAATAAAGGTATTTTGAGATATTTTTTAGACATTCTAACAGAGTTGTTCCTTCATTAAAAATCAGAAGATTGTTGATATATTAACATTTTCTAAAATTGATGTGTGGTTGTTATTTTGAGTTTGCTATGGTTTGTGATTGTTTCCAATATTATAGATGAACTATCAACAATGTAACCTAAATTTCTGAAAACATTTGTTTTTTGGTCATGTTCTTGGTCCAGAGAAAGCAATTGCTATTAATGTATACATTTTTTTCTTATATTGTGTCCCTCTTGATTTATTCATTAGAGGCTTAAATTTGTTTTTGAACTTGATTCATTATTTCCAAGGGGTACATACTACCTATGCAAAGAAGGATATAACCAAAGTAAGGAATGTTGGATATTGTGATATATCTAACTCTTTTTTTTTTCTTTTTGCCTACTGTTTCTATTGAATTAATGTTGTGTCATGCATGTTGACATTTTGTAGTTCAACTGTGAAGCTTAAGTAATTTCAGAGGAGAGTTATTTTTTCTATCCACATGATTTATTGAATTTTATATATTTTCTTATCATCAAGGAGCAAGATTTGTTGCTATTTTGATTTAATTTGATAAGAAATCAATTCATTATTTCATTTTTTTCTTTTCTCCATATGATAAGCTATTGTCAGATCTTCATATTGTCTAGTGTTGAGGTCTTTTGTTAATGTTGTTTTAGGTTGATGTGTTTGCTGGTGGTGTTGATAAGTCTGCAACTGAAACTAAAGGAACTGTCCTCATACATACAACTGAACAGGTATATCAAAATGACTATAGTTTTGATTACTATTTTTTCTCTTTTCTCTTTTATATGGTTGTAATATTTATTCATTGTTTGAGTGCAAAAGCCTATTGATTTGTGTCTGTTACAAGCTGTAGGTCCATTCCCTTTCCCAAAAAAAAAGTAGGTTGAAAAAGGATTTTGTGGTAGGGTACAGTGGCTATATATTAATGTTGGTCCTAAACTCTTGTGTCATTGTTTCTTTTTATAAATTTTATTCCCACCAAAATTTGGGAATGGTTTAAATAAGGTACTGTTTTGGGTTGTGTCCTTGTTGTCTTGAAGTTTTTAGCAGGTGAGAAGGTTGCTTAAGTTATATTCATTTTAGCATATGACATTTTTTGCATGAATATGCTTTATTATGTCTACATATCCTTCTAAGTGTTAAAATATGTATGATAGACCCCTGGTATTGAGATGTACGTGAGGAAGGATAGAAAGGGAGGCAGTAGATCAACCCATGGGTGTAGTAAAGGAGATATTCTTGGGTGGACACAAATCTAACACGTCAGATTTGCACACACTCACAAAAAATTGGAGAGATAGGATGGTTTTTTGTGATAAGTAGATTTAGTGGGACCCGTATATCATCTTTCTCAAATTTATTGTAAGTGTGCAAATTTGACGTGTTAGATTTGTGCTCACTCAAGAATATCTCGTAGTAAAGGGTAATGATGAGTGTTAAATACACTCATCTTTTGAGTTTATTTATTAGGATTTTTATTTGATTTTTATTTAGTTTTTGTTTATTTTTTTATATTTTTAATTTATTTTTAAATAATTATCTCTTCACCTAGTCATATTTGAATTTTTAGGATAAATCATCAGATTTTGTGCAAAAATAGGAAATTCCTGAAGATAAATATTTGAAGGATTCTTATCCTATTCTTAGATTCTAATTGGAGTTCTAATTAGATGTAAAATCTTAAATAAGGATTAGATTGAAGATTGGATAAAGATTCTCAAAGAGATAAAGTTTGTTGCAAATTCAAATTCTTGCACTCAACTGACAATGTTTTAGTAATTAGATCATATCTTGGGCTACAGATATTAGATCGAGGTGCCATTTATGGCATTGAAAAGATAACAGAAAATCCTAAAACTTCTCTATTGAGATTGAGGGCAAATTTGGCCATCTGAAAGGTGATAAAAATCATGCAGGTCAGATATGAAAAGTTGTCAGCTTTTCTATAAAAAGTGGGAAAACAAGTTTAGCAGGGGAGCTCTTTTTGGTTCAGATCACCCAACAGAAATTTAGAGACAGAGACGGCAGACTTTGAGAGATAGATCAGAAGAGAGAATTGCTATAAATCCTTAAAGGATGGTTATGAAGGGAGAACGACATTCTTGAAGGATTAAAGATCACAATCACTGTAAAAAATGTTTTGATTTCTCTTTCTCTCTAGTTTTTCCCCTTCCTTTAGGCTTTTGTTTTCATGGATTTGTATTATGATATGGGTTTGTTATTGACCATGAGTAACTAATCACATAGCTAAGGTTATTGGGGATCTTGTTTTCCTAATTAATTGGTTTTAAATTCAACTTTGATTAAAGTATTTTCCTTTGGGTCTATTATATTGCTTTTATTCTTGTCAGAACTTTATCACTTTTGACATGTTTAATTCATTGTTTGATCGGTGACCATTTGCAATCAATGAGTAGACCTATATAATAAATCTAGGATTAGATTGGTGAATGACCAAATATCAATTTATTCTATCAATCGAATTGACGGTATGTTAGTTCATCTCTTAAATTTAGGTTTAATGCATTCCTAATTAATTTAACTAAATGACCAAATAGGTGGATAATTTAGGAATAGAATATTGTTTATCCATAACCATTGGGATTCAATAGTAATTAAGATAATATTTGCAAGAGAAGTACCTTATATCATAAATGAATGAAAATTTAACTAATTAGATTCAAGTGAACCTTTCGCCCTAGTTTCCCTCTAATTGATTTATTTCTATATTGTTTGATTGTCCATTTTTCTTCTTTATTTGTTGGATTTTATTTTGAGTTTCTCTTTACACTTTTTATTATTTAAATAACCAAGAATTTAGTGAATGTAATAATTACTTCTTATTCCTCATGGGATCAACAACTATGACTCAAGTCCTATATTACTTTGCGATATAGTATACTTGCTCTTAATGTATTTTACACGTACTAAGTTTTTGGCACCGTTGCTGGGGAATAAGTTTCGTAATATTAGAGGCAAAAATTATAGTTAATTTAGATGCATTTTTTTTATTTCTTATTTCTTATTTTTTTATTTTTTTATTTCATTTGTCACTTCATTTCCTTATTTATATTTCTTGTTTATGCTTACTCGATATGAATTTCCTAATCTAACATTTGATCCAGAAATTAAGAAAACAGCTTGCATGTTAAGGAAGTAATCTCATGCTGAAGCCATGGTTGAAGAAGAAATAAAGAGAATGGAAAGAAAAATAGTTGAGGGAAATTGTGAAGAACGAGCTACCCCAGTGGAGCGAACTATGCTCGAATATTCCATGCCCATAGTTGGAGGGTATGAAGGGAGTATTACAAGACCATTCGTGACGGCCAACAACTTGGAGATCAAACTAGCTTTGATTTCTATGATTCAAACTTCTGTTCAATTTGGTGGATTACCATCGGATGATCTAAATCAATATCTGGTTAGGTTCTTACAATTATGTGACACCATCAAGTATAATGAGGTGACAGATCAGCAATCCGATTGTGACTCTTTCCTTTCTCTCTTAGGGACAGGGCGAGTCAATGACTAACGTCATTACCAAGGGGTTCTATCACCACATGGGATCAATTGACACAACAATTTTTGGATAAGTATTTTCCTCTTACTAAATCTACTAAGTTAAGGAATGATATTTTTTCTTTTGTGCAATTTGAAATGGATACTATCTATAAAGCTTGGGAATGTTTTCAAGAGTTGTAGAGGAGATGTCCACATCACGAATTTCTCGTATGACATTAGGTACAAACGTTTTACAATAGTTTGTCGCCTATCAACTGTTCACTCATTGATGCTGCTGTGAGAGGTACAATTTGGAGGAAAACACCGAATAAAATCCACAAACTGATTGAAGAAATGACGCTTAACATTTATCAATGGCAAAATGGGCGTCATGTGCCTAAGAAACAAGTTGGTGTGCATGTTGTTGACTCCTATACTACCATTTTGAGTCAATTAGAAGCATTGACGAAGAAGGTTAAGACTCTGATGGTGACAAATAGTGCAACCTCACTAATCATATGTGAAGCATGTGGTGGACAGGGACATAAAAGTTCAAACTGTCAAGTTAGTAGTCCATTTGCCCCTGAGCCCAAAAAAGTAAATTTTGTTGGCAATTTCAACTGGCCATAGTACAATCCATATTCCAATACTTACAATCCTAGTTAGAAGGACCACCCCAATTTCAAATGGAAAAAATCAATAGAGCCATCAGCGACATCCACAACCACCCCCAGGTTTCCATGCACTTGAAGAGAAGCAAAGTTTTAAAACTTTGTGATGAAATATATCCATAATTCATAGGCCCGAATGAAAAGTGTGAAAACTCAGATAAGCCAGTTAGCTACACTGATGTCAAAAAGGGCACCAGAGACATTGCCTGGTGCTATTGAGCCTAATCTTAAGGAATATGTCAATGCAATTACCTTGAGAAGTAGCAAGGACCTTGGGGAGCTCCCCAAGAAAAAGAAGAAGGAAATTCAAGAGCATGGAGATATTCTTGATGAGTCAGTTAATGTGGAACACAAGTAGGAAAGTGAAGAACCCTCCGCGGTACATGTAAGTGAGCCACAAAAGCTTTCTCTTCCGCTCCCTCAAAGGCTCAATAACACTTAGTAGGACAACCAATTTTCCAAATTCTTGGAGATGTTCAAGAAATTACAAATTAATATTCTATTTGTTGAAGCCATCTCCCAAATGCTCAAGTATGCAAAGTTCTAGAAGGAAATACTTACAAAAAAAATTCAAGCTTGAGGAATTTAAGATGGGAAGGCTAAATGAGGAGTGTTCCGCCATTCTCTTAAAGAAGCTATCACCAAAATTAAAAGATCCAAGGAGTTTAACTATTCCTTGCTCTATTGGTAACTCTTATTTTGAGAAAGTATTATATGATCTAGCTGTTAGTATTAATTTGATGTCTTTCTCTGTTTTTAAGAAATTAGGAATGCAGGAGCCAAAGTCTATTAACATTTCATTACAGCTGACCGATAGATCCTACACTTACCCTTGTGGTGTGGTGGAGGATGTTTTGGTGAAGGTGGACAAATTAATTTTCCCAATTGATTTTGTGGTGCTGGATATAGAAGAGGACGCTGATATTCCTTTCATTCTTGAAAGACCGTTTCTAGAAACTTCATTAGCCATAATTAATGTACCTCGAGGTGAGTTCATCTTGAGAATGGATGGAGATTATGACATCAATGTCTTCAGGGATGTTAATTTTTTTCCAATGTCAAATCTTCATGCCCTTATCAATATCATTCAAGCTAAGAAGTAGGAAGCCTTAGCTATCAAAGACCCCCCACCATTATACAATGTTGACGTAAATCTTCCTAAAACCCAAGTTATTGAAATAAAGAAAGGTCCTCCATGGTCCATGATTAATTGCAAATTGATCTATCATTTGTTGATCGATTGAAACCACCATGGCCTAGGGAAATTTCTCATGCCAAGGCACATTTGGGACAACCAAGTCCTTATCAAGTTCAAAATGTTGTTGGAAGCATTCCCAAGGCCATTAACAAAGGATGGAACCACTACTTTGAAAAGGAGAAGGCATCATCCTATTTCTTTTGCTTTAAGCCATCTTGATTTACCTAAATAAAAGGAAACGTTGAGTTATTAATGTTAAACAAGCACTTTTTGGGAGACAACCCAAGTTTTCTTTCTTTTTTTCCTTACTCTTTTATTTTATTTTAATTTTAATTTTTATTTGTTTTTCTTCGATTGGTTATTTGTTTTTGTTATTTCTTATTTTATTGAATAACATTTTTCCTATTTTTGTTTTGAAGTTAATGTTGAGTTAATTTAGGTATCTTTCCAAATTCAAAACCTTTGTAAGGGGATGCATATAGTTGTCGGCCGCCAAAAAGATTTTTCTTTTTTCCTTTAGCATTTTATTTCGACATTTATTTATTTATTTTTATTGATTTTATTTTGTCAAGATCACCCTAAATTCATGTTCACTCAAGCTTATGCATGAACTAATTTGTTTTGAAAATAAGAGTATTGCTTCGAAGATTGATCTTAGACTAAGAGAGTTTGGTTTATGTTAGCTCAGGATTATGCAGGTTGGAGATTTGTTCATGATTGTCATGCATATTTAGCTTTGGGCATTCGATTTTTCTTTTGTATCTGTTCTTTAAAATTTTGATTGAGTTTGTGTGTTCCTAGAGAAGAACTATATGTTCTAAAATGAGTATCTAATTGCCTCATTGGTCCTAGAACAATTTCACTGCACCCTTTTGAGGCGAAATCCTAGTGTGCACTTAAAAGAGATGATCTAGGCATTCTTTCTTTAACCTCATCATAGCCTTAGACCTCTCACTCATCATTATTATCCCTTGGAACCCCATTTGAGCCTTTCATTAGCCTATTTTCTTTTATTTACCCACATTTCACATTTACCCTTAACTTTTAAACACTTACCTACCCTTTGTAAGAGAAGATTGAATGTGGAAGGGAGAGACCTATTGAGGATCCAAGTGAGATGAATGTTGAAGATAAAGGGAGAAGAAGGAAAGAAAAGACAAAGTCTAGCACCATGAAAAAAAAAAGTAAAAAAGTCCACCCAATGTATTGTAAAAAAATAAGTTTGGGGGTGAAGGTCAATATTCAAAGAAAAAAAAAGTGTGCAAGTAAATTGATTTTCTATGTGTTTTAAACTTCTTTGTCATGACTCTCTAATATTTTGTTTTTTCTTTTCCATTTTCTTTATTCTACCTTTTACCTCTTGGCCTCATTATAACCCTAATAAAGACATTTTGATTATTTGAAAGTGTACACTACATTTGTAGAGAAAGAAGTAGTGGTTTTACCTATGCGATTTGGGACATACATTCATTTATCAATTCAGTTATGTCATTGAGGTTTTAGATATTACTTTGTGTGCATAATATCATCCGAGTGCATATGGATTCATGATTTTGTTTGTGAAAGCTTGCTTAAGTTAAGTTGTTTGTGCATTGTTAAATGTGTATGATTGATTAGGTATTTTAACTTCTTGGTATTTGAATGAGTTATTCATCAATTTGGATTTTTGAGGTTTCTTTGAGAAGTTTGAATTGCAATGCTTGATATTTTTACAAAAGAAGTACCATTGTTATGATTTTTACTGTTTACTCATTGCTTGAGCACAAGCAATTGTTCAAGTTTGGGGGTATTTATCCACGGCTGGAGGGTATGATGGGAGTATTACAAGACCAGTCGTGGCGGTCAACAACTTCGAGATCAAACCAGCTTTGATTTCCATTATTCAAACTTCTGTTCAATTTGGTGGATTGCCATCAGATGATCCAAATCAACAACTGGTTAGGTTCTTACAGTTGTGTGACATCATCAAGTATAATGAGGTGACAGATGATGCAATCTGATTGCGACTCTTTCCTTTCTCTCTTAGGGATAGGACGAGTCAATGGCTAACGTCACTACTAAGGGGTTCTATCACCACATGGGATTAGTTGACACAATAATTTTTGACTAAATATTTTCCTCCTTCTAAATTTGCTAAATTAAGGAATTATATTTCTTCATTTGTGCAATTTGAAATGGATACTTTCTATGAAGCTTGGGAACGTTTTTAAGAGTTGTTGAGGAGATGTCCACATCATGGAGTGCCCGTATGGCAGCTGGTACAGACTTTTTACAATAGTTTGTCGCTTGCCAATCGTTGACTCATTGATGCTGCTGCAGGAGGTACAATTTAGAGGAAAATACCGACTGAAATCCACTGACTGATTGAAGAAATGACGCTTAATAATTATCAATGGAAAAATGAGCGCCACGTGCCTAATAAACAAGTTGGTGTGCATGTTGTTGACTCATCTACTACCATTTTGAGTTAATTGGAAGCATTAACGAAGAAGGTTAAGACTCTGATGGTGGCAAATAGTGCAATCCTACTAATCATATGTAAGCATGTGGTGGACAAGGACATATAAGTTCAAACTATTAAGTTTGTAGTCCTTTTGCCCCCGAGCCCAAATGAGTAAATTTTATTGGCAATTTCAATCGATCATAATATAATCCATGTTTTAATACTTACAATCCCAGTTGGAAGGACCACCCCAATTTTAAATGGGCAAATCAACAAAGCCATTAGCAAGCTCCAAAACCACCCCTAGGTTTCCAAGCACTTGAAGCTAAGCAAAGTTTTGAAAACTTTGTGATGAAATACATCCAGAATTCAGAGGCCTGAATGAAGAGCATGGAAACTTAGATAGGCCAGTTAGCTATATTGATGTCAGAAAGGGCACTAGAGACATTGTCTAGTACTACTGAGCGTAATCCGAAAGAACATGTCAATGCAATTATCCTGAGAAGTGGCAAGAAGCTTGGGGAGTTCCCCAAGAAAAAGGAAAAGGAAATGCAAGAGCATGGAGATATTTTTGATGAGTCAATTAATGTGGAACACGATAAGGCAAGTGAAGCACCCTCCATGATACATTTAAGTGAGCGACCCCTCTATTCCATTCCTTCAGAGGCTCAAGAACACTCAACAGGACAGGCAATTGTAAATTAATATTCTGTTTGTTGAAGTCATCTCTCAAATGCAAAAGTATGCAAAGGTCTTGAAGGAAATACTTATAAAAAATGCAAGCTTAAGGAATTTGATATGGTAAGGCTAAATGAGGAGTGTTATGTCATTCTCTTGAAGAAGCTACCACCGAAATTAAAAGATCTAGGGAGTTTCACTATTCCTTACTCTATTGGTAACTCTTATTTTGAGAAAGCATTGTGTGATATAGGTGCTAGTATTAATTTGATGCATTTCTCTATTTTTAAGAAAATAGGAATGCAAGAGTCAAAGCCTACAAATATTTCATTACAGCAGCTAATAGATCTTACACTTACCATCGTGGCGTGGTGGAGGATATTTTGGTGAAGGTGGACACATTTATTTTCCTAGTTGATTTTGTGGTGTTGGATATGAAAGAGGACGTTGATATCCCTCTTATTCTTGGAAGACCGTTTCTGGCAACTTCAGGAGTTGTGATTGATGTACCTCGGGGTGAGCTCATCTTGAGAGTGGATGGAGATTATGTGACCATCAATGTCTTCAGGGATGCTAAATCACCCTTAATGTCAAATCTCCATGGCCCTATCAATATCATTCAAGCTAAGAAGTAGGAAGCCTTGGCTATCAAAGACCCCCCACCATTATACAATGTTGACGTTGATCTTCCTAAAACCCAAGTTGTTGAAATAGAGAAGGGTCCTCCCATGCTCCATGCTCCATTGCAAATTGATCCTTTATATGTTGATCGATTGAAACCACCATGGCCTAGCGAAATTTCTCATGCCAAGACACATTTGGGACAACCAAGTCCTTATCAAGTTTAAAATGTTGTTGGAAGCATTCCCAAGGCCATTGACGAATGATGGAACCACTGTTTTGAAAAGGAGAAGGCGTCATCCTATTTCGTTTGTTTTGAGCCACCTTGATTTGCTTAAATAAGATGCAACATTGAGCTAATGACATTAAACAAGCGCTTTTTGGGAAATAATCCAAGTTTTTTTCTTTTTCCTTACTCTTTTATTTTATTTTATTTTTCTTTGAGAAGTTTGAATTGTAATGTCTGATATCTTTACAAAAGAAGTATCCTTGTTGTGATTTTTACTATTTATTCATTACTTGAGGACAAGCAATTATTCAAGTTTGGAAGTATTTGATGAGTGTTAAACACACTCATCTTTTGAATTTATTTATTAGGATTTTTAATTGATTTTTATTTATTTTTTTGTTTATTTTTATTTTTAATTTATTTTTAAATAATTATATTTTTACTTAGTCATATTTGAATTTTCAAGATAAATCATCAGATTTTGTATAAAAGTAGAAAATTCCTGAAGATAAATATTTAAAGGATTCTTATCATATTCTTATCTCTATATTATTTGATTGTTCATTTTTCTTGTTTATTTGTTTGATTTTATTTTGAGTTTCTCTTTATACTTTCAATTGTATAAATAACCAAAAGTTTAGCGAATCTAATAATTATTTCTTATTGCTCGTGGAATTGATAACTGAGATTCAAATCTTATATTACTTTTCGATGGAGTGCACTTATTCTTTGTGTATTTTATGCATACCAGGCAAGAAAGGAAATATCCAAGGCTAATACCTGCAGGATGGGGATTATCCAAGGCTAATACCTGCCTACATGGCATTGGAAAAGGGATGAAAAGGGGAATTCGGTTGGGGTGAGTGGGGATAAATATGAAGAGAAGGGAGAGTTGGAGGTAGGCAGAAATCTAGTGGAATCCTAAGGTTGGGGCTCAAGCTCTGGTTGAGTCATTCTCTTTCTGTTTTTCTTGATCTGTTCTTATTGTGTTATGAGAATTCTGGTTTAAGGAGCTAGTCTCCGAGTTCTCTATTAGTAAAAAAATCAGTATCTATCAGTGTAAAAGCCTCAAAGGTCTGTAATGTAATAATCCCTTGGCCAATTGTTGATTCAAGTTGATAAGAACTCAGGATGCTTAGTATTTTCACCTTTATGACAGAATCAGCTTTATATTTGCAAAAGCAAAACTATAATTATGTTTGAACAATATTCTGCTTTTTGTGTATAAAACTTCATTTAGATTCTTCAGCTTGAGATCAAGTAGGAGAAATTTTTACCTAAATTTAGAGCATCCAAGTTAAGTATACTATATTAATTAATATTTAATATTTTTATAAATTTTTGTACTTTAAATTATGTGACACAAAGATTTATGAAAATTTGACTATAAGTTTGACATCATGACCTGTCTTATTTCTTCTTTAATGCATACTAGCATCGGGTTTTTCAAATTGTGCCTTTATTTTTGCCTTCATCTATTTCTGTTGTGCTTAACTATTGCACAGAGTGATTTATTGCTGTAAATTTGTTGCTAGAGCTTTTATTTGGAAAATATTTTAAACATCTAAATTTAAACTTGTTACACATTATGGTAATAGAAAATTTTTTACCTAAACATGGTATATACAATTAGGTACATTAAGTCAATCAAAACTTAATATTTTTATAAATCTTTGTGTCTCATAATTAATTTCATGGTGTTCTATGAAAATATTAAATTCTGATTTACGTAATGCACACAACTGAGTACACCATGTTTAAATAAAAATTTCTCATGAAAATAACTTTTAAAATTAACTGGTGTCTTCAATTTTCAACTTTTTCTTGCTGGGTAAGGCAATTGCTTTATTCATTACCTGATGCTGTACTACTGAAGTTTCTAAGATTTGATGGACCAAGATTTTCCTTTCATAGTTTACAGAGAATTTACTTTTTTTTTAATTATTTGTACAAGTTCTTCTATGCTTGATGCTGTGGCTAATTGGATTTATTCTCTTTGTTGTGATTTTTATAGTTAGAAAATTATTCAAAAACTGAAGAGGCTAAAGTAGAGGAGCTCATCAAGGCTGTAGCAGATTCCGGTGCCAAAGTGATTGTCAGTGGAGGAGCAGTAGGAGAGATGGCTTTGCATTTTTGTGAGCGTTACAAGTGCGTGAAGTCTTATCTCCTCTTTCTCCAGTTTTAATTGTCTCATGCTAGTATACATTCAAAGAATTAATATTAACATTGTCATTGTATCAATTTGAAATCGTGGTATGAGTCTAGATTGTTTTCTAACTTCAAAATTCCTGCTAGTAGGATTATGGTTCTGAAAATCAGTTCAAAGTTTGAACTACGTCGATTTGCTGGACAACTGGTGCTGTTGCTCTGGTGTGTCTTTTGCTTCTTTGGCTGCATAGAAGCTTTGTACCTTCTTTCTAACCCATTTTGTTTTCCTGCATAGAAGCATAGTAATATTGTAATTGTTCTTAACTTGTGTAAAACTTTATCGTCTTAATTTAAAAAAAAAAATTGAACTTATCGATTTGAATTTTTGCTAAATTAACATAAAGAACGATGTTATAAATGTAGTAAAAAAATTAAATATAATTAATTTGGTTAGTATATTTTACGCAACCAAATTGTTATTGAAATCTTTCGTTTTTACTAATCAACTTAAATTGCTTTTATAATTTCACTAATTTTTTAATTTCTTATTGCTAACGATAGACGTGCCGACACTAGCGAGAAATTTAGTCAATAGGTTTGTCGTTTACTTACCACAGTTTAAAACTTTCATACTTTTTTTTTTACGATTTAAACTTTGATATGTATGATGAAATAAAGGATCAGATTATCTTTTCCACAAAAAAATTGGGTCAGAAGACGGGAAAATATCAGTTGTTGTTGTTGATTATTATTATTATTATTATTATTATTATTATTATTATTATTATTATTATTATTATTATTATTAAATTAAAATTTCATTATTTTGTTAACTTACAACTCAGTTTGTTAGCAAAGAAACAAACCTCATGGACCAACGTCTTGGTGCAGAAGAAAAAAAACCTTGTGGTTCAATGTTGTGCCAGTCACTGTATTGCTAAAGAAAAAAACAAAAGCCAAGGTGTTAAGAAAAGGACAAAGGCTAAAAAAATATCTTGAAATATCTGAGATACCAATCACCTTATCCACTAACAGATAATTTCTAGCCAAGCCAACAAGATGAAGAAATTTTCTTTTCCTCAAGATGCCTAGAGTAAGACCTCATTTGGTATGAAGCATAACCATGGCTGTAAGTTCACTTTTTTGCACCAGTCGTTTCATTCCCACATCCACTGTAACTTCTGCTAGAAACATACCTTCTTCTCACACTTGTTTACCTTCTGCTAGTTATATTCGACACAACCACAGCAAGAGAGAGTTTCCACTCCCAGCAGTGGCTTCAGTCCCATACCAACCCATAAACTTTGACTACCTGGAAGAAGAATTCAGTGGCCATGGAGTCACCTTTGAAGGAGTTGGTGACAGCTGCATTGCCAAGATGGAATTGAAAAGTGGAAGCATTGCAACCATTTTGCTGCCTAGTGGATTGATCACCTCCTACAAGGCCCACATGTGGCATGGGGGCAACATGGAGTTGCTGCATACTGCAGTGTCAGAGGGAGAATATGGTGATGCCATCATTCAAGGAGGGGTGTCTTTAAACTTCAATTTTCAAACTGATGATGGTGAAGTTTCATGGTCTCCAACTAATTGGGTTCTGCATAATATTAAAGGCAATGCTGAGGAATCCATTCAGGTCTGTTTTCCCGTGTGTAATGAAGTGGGTATATTACATAAAGAATAAATTATTTTTTCTCCTCATTGCTTGAATCTTCTTCGTCTTCATTTGCATTGCCAATAGATACTTCATTTACTATTAGAATTTCTGTTTTTAACATCTATCCTCAAATATGCCTTTTGTTTTTGGTAAACATATATATATATATATATATACCTACCTATAGGTACTTACTTATTATGTATATTAATGGCTTGCTATTGTCTCAATTTTTTTATGCTATTTATTTACTTAGATACCTTGAACATATCTCATGCAGGTAGAATTAATAAACAGATCATCAGAGGACAAAATTGGATTAAAATACATTGTGACTTTGGAAGAAGATGTCTTAAGCTCTGAGCTTGAAGTCTCAAACTCAAAGTCATTGCCCCTTCAGATGACAGGGTCCATCCTGAGTCATCTGACAGTAAGCACACCAGATGCAACTTATGCACTAGGATTAGAAAGATCAAATTACTGTAGCAAACCCCCTTTTGAATCAGAATTTATTATGAGTCCTCCGGATTCAGGCCAGGAAGAAGGCTTTGGAAAAATATGGAATTCATCAGCACTTAAGCAACTTTTTCCTCGATGGGGTACAAAAATTCAGAAGAATAATGAAGCAGAAGGAAGCCAAAAAGGTAGTGAAGATATGAATGGCGAAGAAATGGATAGCTACAAGCATTTAAGAGAGAAAATAAGTCTTGTATACACAAATGCGCCTCGAAGTTTTACAATGATTGACAGGGTATGTAATCATCACTTTCAATATGTAGAATATGATTATATGAGTAATGACACTTGTACAAACCCACAATCACACATTCCTCACATACTCCCATGCATGTCATTGGATAACATCCTGGTTCCGCCATAACTTTTTTTGAATGGTTTAGACTATGCACGTACTCACATAGTTTATGCAAGAATCATTTCACATAGAATATATATACTTACCTCAGAATATATTCTAACATGATTCTGAATACTGCTGCTGATGGGTACAATTGCAGAATTATATAATCCAGTAGTTATCTCTTCCTCCTCCATCTCTATCTACCTTAGTCTACTTGTCTAGACATATGTATCTTAATGGTATTCATCATTTTACCAGTCAGACAAATATGTTCAACTTCAAAGTTCCTTTCCTTGGGCTCTGATTTCATTGAAAAGGGATTCTTTCTGTAACAATTCCATTACAGAACTTCAGGATTTCAGTCATAGCTCAGTATCTTGAATAATTTTCTTGCTAAAATTTGGTAGCAAGTTAGTATGTCATTAAATGTAAAAGTTCACAGCTTACCACTTTTGACATCTAATTTATAGGTCATATTGGTCGACTGTAATTTATTTTCTTTATAATTCTTCACATGATCTTATCCAATAAATCTTCCTTGTATCAGGGAAGAAGAAACTCACTGTCAGTTGGAAGGAATGGATTTGATGAAATGTACCTCTTCAGTCCTGGCTCAAGCTATGAAAGTTACAGCAAGTATGCTTTCATATGTGTTGGCCAAGCTGCCATCCTCAAACCAATAGAACTAAGTCCTGGAGATGTATGGAGAGGTGGGCAGTATATACACAACCCAAATCTATAACATGATGCTTAAGCTTGTCTTTTGCTATCGTCTTGAGCAAATTAATCAGACAGCACATAGAAAAATATGCTGTGCATGGTTGAGGTTTGTCCTGAATTTTCATTTTCGGTGAGTGGGATAAAGGATAAGAACAAAACAAGTTGACGAATACAGAAGTGGACAACTTCCAAAAGACTATATTATTTTCCATTATGCTAAATGGCCAGACAATTTGCATTGTACAATTTCTACTGATATAAGTGATCCTTTCATGAATAGGAGAATTGGAAATGGAATCCTCCACCAGATAAGGGGGGAGGGGGGGGGGATTCTGAGACATTCTTTTTCATTATTACATTAACTTTTATTTCCTAATATTTCCTAATATGCCTTCACATAAGGTTAGTAAAACTTAATCCACTAAAAATAAAGTTATTAATAAACTTTACCATCCTGAACAATAACCAAGAAGCAAAATTTATCATAATAATTCTTACGAGTCATGGAAACAATGAGATATAACATCTAAAAACCAGGTAAGTTCAGATATTACGTGAAAATCAAGATAAATATAATGACATATTGACATCTAGTCTCCATATCTTCATCATCTATCTTAAATTTGACTGAACAGAATGAAATGATCCATCCAATCCCAAATTTGGCATTCATGTGTCTACTCCACCAGAAAGGTAGAATTCAGTCAAAAGTTCTTACAGACTCTTTACAGGAAAACCAAAAGCACATTGAACATGCTGAATTTTCCTGATCTTTTACTTCTACACTGAACTTCCCAACATTTTGTTGGAACTAATACTTTCACAAAACCATACCTAGAACGCTCTTAATTCTCAGGTTGTACACTAGAATGAGCACATTATGTTGGGACAAGATAATGGCCTTCTTCCTGATTGTTGATCCAAAGTAAGGGAGTAGCCATTGCAAGAAGAACAAAAGAAAGGCCACAAACCAATTTACGTTTAGCCTTTTGAAGTCGCTTGTCCATGCGAACAGTTTGAGTATCATTTCTATTTTCAGGAACCACATCAGGAGGCATCTGCAAATCAGCATCACCAGGAAGGTCGTCTGTTGATGAGACTGACTCTTGTCCACCTTGGAACTGCACATCAGCATATAAGCTTTCATTCTCTTTAAAATCATAGTTGACATGATCTGTGAAACCATTCTGGTCATATTTAGAATTAGATGCTGGGCTCCACTCAATATTGCCTGACGATAGACTCCTGATCCTTCTATTCTGTTTCTCAGAGCAATCTGTAGTCACATCATTTGGGTCTTGAAGAGAGTGAATGAGCTTCCTAGGGGTCTCGAAGATTTTAACACTGTCAACATTAACCTGTGTCCTTGATCTCTGAGTACAAGAGAGAAGACACAATACATTAACACTTTAGAACAAAACAAGAATTCGTGATTTTAAAATCACAAACATGGCAGCTTAGGAAATCATTGAAGTTTGAATTAACATCAAAAGCACAAGATTTGACTTGATAAACTGCCCTAAAATTGGCAGCTTTAGTAGTCCAATAAAGATAAGTTTGCGTAAAGCTTGAACTAA
Source organism: Ormosia emarginata (assembly GCA_029884605.1). Taxonomy (NCBI): domain Eukaryota; kingdom Viridiplantae; phylum Streptophyta; class Magnoliopsida; order Fabales; family Fabaceae; genus Ormosia; species Ormosia emarginata. The sequence continues at coordinate 615,992 of JAQQTP010000057.1, read as the reverse complement.
TATATGCAAAAGGAAAGCTTATGCTAAGTAATGTTGCATTCAAGCTATGTGCATTCAAGCTATGTGCATTCAAGCTTATGCACATAGCACTTGCTCTTTAACCAATGGTACATTAAAAATCTTATACTAAGTAAATGTAAAGGTATAAACAATTTTTTTTGTGAGTAAATGAAATAGTATATCATGATCAAAAGTATGTATGTTCTTTCTGCTTCCTATTCTTTTTTTTTTCTTCAACAGTTAACTAATACCATTATTGTTATAATTATTTCAAGAATTCATGACTAGAAAAGATTCATTATCTAATACTTTTTCCGTTAAGCATACTTCTTCAAAAGTACTGTACTAACAAAGACATGTAAAAGGAGTTAACGAGTAAAAGAGTAACAACGTGGATTAATAATAAAACAGCAACTCAGCAAGTATATATAATAGGTATAAGTGAACAACTCACTAGTAGGAAATATAAATTAAAGAAAATAAAAATCCAAAACTAGAATTATCTTACTAGTGGAAAACTAATAGACCATAGAAGTACTGAATGTGGCAGAGAAGCGCAGTACAGAAGGCAAAGGGGATTTGAAAATGGAAGAAAAAGCTTCATACTCTAGTTCTTTTGGGAATTGGGAATGCATGCAACCATTTCAAGTTAACAGAGGAGGGACACGGGCCAGAACGTCTTTGAAAATGGCTCAGAAATACAGGATATTTGTAAATTTTTAAATTGTGAGGCGAGGGTTGTAAACCTGTCCTTATAAGAGATGCAACTTCGTTCCCAGAATTTCAACAGAAAATGAGACACTTACTAGGGGACTTGTGGTGGTACTTCTGGATAATCTATGCCAAGGATTTCTGTGCATGAAACCAGCAAATTCCTCTGTAAAATCTCCCTCTCCATTAGAAAGCTCATGATTCACAGAGTGCTCCAACAAGGTATTTCCCTGCCCTGCCTCTGAGAACAAACCATCCTTGAGAGACACGTCAACCCCTCCACTTTCATTACTCCAAAGCTTCCTATTCACAGTCTTTCGCTCATAGTTTGAGTTCATCGAAGGCTGACTTGTTGAAATGGGAGACTCAACAAAAGATTCATATCCAGGGAAAAAGTCCAAGGTTCGCGATTCTGGTGAAATTGATGTAGAAGAATGATCTCCATCACCAGAAAAAATGTCTCCCTCCATATAGTCTCTCCTACTAAAATTTGACCCTGTCACTGAAGCAGGACTCTTTACACATCTTGATTTTTTGTCAATTGCAATTCTCTTAGCAGTTTGCAAAGCTTCAAACGCAGCACCTTTGACATATGCCATTTTGTCAGACTGACACATCTCCATCTCCTCAACTACCAGTTCAACCTCTGAGAAAATGCTCCTAGGGTCTAAACATTTCATCAAGAAGTTCACCATTTGAATGGCTGCAAACCGCTTTTGAGAATTCCCCTCCAAAAGCTCAGCACCGGCATTCAGTATTCGCAGTCCAGATTGTATGAGCAATCTTGCATAGGCTTCAACAATCAAAGGATTGCGCTTTGCTAGGGCCATAACCAGACCCATGTGTGAATTGGTCTGAGTGGACTTACCCTCTAACGCCACAGCAACATTCTGGCAAACCCTGTTGACCATTTCATCTGAAGCAAACCGCCAGTTATCTGAATCCACAAGAGCCTTCAAGCAAAGTGCGGCGCCAGAAGACAAACTCTCTTGAGAACTTGAGAGGGAATCAGAAAGAGGCTTACAAAGTGAATGAATTATATGCCTCTTCTTGTCTTCTGGGGTTGTGGGGTCAATTCCATATCTTGCAATAGCTGGAACCACCTTTGAGCAAGCCTGCTGAAGAGGGAAAGACCCTGCACTTGAAGCTAAGGTCTGAACTATGGACTGCATGATACTGTCTATCATGGGAACAATCTTGACTCCATGAACACGAGCAAGAACTTCATATAGAGAAATCGTGAATTCTCCAGATAAAGAACCGGTTTCCTTGGTCTCAGAAACTTGTGCAAGAAAGATAGGAATTGTCTTAAAGTCCAAATCTTTCACATATGACTTCAATGCTCTCATTGCAGATTTGCGACTATCTGCATCTTTATCTAGATTTTCCAGCTCTCGCCGTAGCACCGGACTAAGACTTCTTCCCATTGTTGAACTAAAGCCAAAACAACCACCATAAATGACATAACAAAGTGTAATATAAAGCACCATGTGCAAACAAATCAAGTGCATTACACGAAAAGATCTCATTTTGGGTATTCTAGTGCAGAAATTCATCCCCCCAGTTAATGCTTCAACGATTTTGAGCTAAAGTTCAGAACTTTTCTAAACAAAAACGAAGAAATGACTAATCTTGCAAATGGGTCGGTTTAAAATTCTAGAATTGAAAAGCCACTGATTCAAAAGTCAAAAACTCAATTGCTTCCTTCGTGATCAGCAATTAAACTAAAAACAGAATCTTTTTTAGCATTCACAAAAAGGGATAGAACAAGACGATTTTTTTCTTTTAAAATTAGAAAAAAAAAATTGCATTCATTTTCTCCATATAGAAAAAAATGGGTGTTCTACAAATAAATCAAACAGCACAGAACCAAAAAGTTGGAATTCTAGGACAAAAAAAAAACGTACCTTTAAATGGGTGAAGAATGAAGATCTTGAAGCTGTGTTGTGTGCAATTGTGGGTTGGACGAGGTAACAACTAGCAATAGAGAGAGAGAGAGAGAGAGAGAGAGAGAGAATGGGAGTGTTGTGTAGGAACTAGAAAGAGCTGTGAAGTGAGAAGAAAGAAAGAAAGAAGCAGTGTCTGAATGTGGCTTTTCAAATTTGAGCGTATTTTTAGGGTTAGTGTCTGTATGTGTGTGTGGGTGGGTGGGGTGAGAGATGTTTTTCCATTTCTGGCTTGGCTTTATACTGTTGGAATGCATCTGAATGCATCAATTCAATTATCCATTGAATTCAATTGAATCACTTTCATTTTGAAAACTCTTTCTTGTAAATTCCACCGCTATCCTTGCCTTGCTGGGCCCTACCCATATTTTCATAAATAAATACCCCCTTCTTGGACGACAATGCCCTATCAAAAATGATCTTTCTACTTTATTTTTGAATTAACATCATTTCTTACACCATTTTGAATGGTTATGATTGAAAGAAAAAAAATAAAAATAAAAAATTAGTATGATAAATGATATTAAATAAAATGTGAAAAGAAGTGTATATACTATTTGTGTTAAGAATATCAGAATTGTTTGACTATTCTTTTTTCTTATCTTTTTGGTAGGAGGTGATTAATTGGTTTTTGAAATAAAATGAAAATAAAAATCAAGTTGATTAAATTTAGTTAAGTCGAGTTAAGATAATTTTTTTAATTAAGTATCCCTTCAAATCCTTTTTATTTGTCATTTAAAAAATAATTTAATAGTTTCAGTTTTATAAAAAAATATTATCTTTTGACTTATTAGAAAAAAAAACAATATGTTAGCCAATAAAAGAAGTAATGAGAGAGATAAAAGTTAAATGAATAAATATTGAGAAATTTTAAGAGTTAAATAATTAATACAATAAAAAATAAGGATAAAGTTGGTATAAAATAGTTAATTCTATGTTGAAATTCTAAAATGATATCTAATATAGAACACAAAAAAATTTATAAAACGATACATAAAATTGAATGGAGAAAGTAGTTAGCATTTCATGTATTGTACGAATTTTTTAAAATTTAGTTAGAATTCTAAAAAGTAAAAATTAAAAGATGAAATATTTAAAACTTGAAAGGACTTTTTAAAAAATTTCAATTAAGATTTAAAAATAGTATGTACTAGAAAAAGAATTTAAAAATATAGATTAAAAGATAAATTATTTAAAATTGAAAAACGATGTATGTAATTAGATTAAAATAGAATTTATTTTTGTTAAAAAAAAAAAAAAAGGAGAGGATAAGTCTTTGAAGTAGATAACATAAGTTGATTAAGCTTCTCTTAAATAAGAGTATTCTAATTTAATATATAGAGATGGATTTGAGAATTCAGGAGATCTAGTTCACATTTTTCTCTTTAAATTTCTATCAAAGTTACATCATTTTATATTATTTTTTTAAAATAATTAAAATGACATTATTTTATATTAAAATATTCAAAAAAAATAAAATCTAAGGTTATTTCATCAACCGGAACATTTGGAATTTGATCAGATTAAAAATATTAAAATTCAATATCAAACCAATTGAAATCAAGGTGGTTCAAGATGCTGAAATTAACCTAACTATCTAAACCAACCTATATTTTTTTTATTGGTTCTGGTCAAGTTGTAGCATGTTTGTTCTATATTGTTTCAAACACAAACAATCCTTATTTCCTTCTATAAAACGCTTTTGAGAAGCATGTTTTGGTTTTGAAAAGCATACTATCATCCGCTAGTGTTGAGTAAAATATAAAACAAATACACGTTATCAAGTCAAATCAGACCCATTAGTGTGTGTTTAGTTTGTCGTTTCACACAGCAAACGTATGTTCACCTTTTCCTCAAACGACTTATCTTTCAGTTGGCAGTTTTCTGTTTCATTTGCTGCAACACATTTCTCTCCTCTAACCCACGTTTGTAGAAAAGCAAGAAAATCGTGTTTTTGTGTTGAATTTTTGTTCGTTGGTTGCGATTTGAGTGGAAATTTGAATGAGGAAATAAATTTCCAACTACCTTCACATTTTTAACCTTCCCTCTGTCTTCTTTCTTCAGAATGTTCAGTATGTATTGTGCCAAACACACACGTCGTCTCTCGTTTGGCCTATGTCTCTTATTCGTATTGCGTCGTTGGCTGCTCTAAGTGCGACCTCGTCAATCACCGGCTAACCATCACTACTTGTTAGTCACCTGCTCATCAAAGCTGTGCGTCAGTGCTGCTCGTCAGTTCAGATGCAAGCTTGTTATTCTAAGCTTGTATTTTGTTCTTCATCTCCTTTAGTTGCCGATGATCCATGAATGTCAAGTTGGTTGAGAAATCTTGATGAAAATTATGGGTTTTGAGCTTTAATTTTTTGTTCTTATTTTGGTTGCTTATTACATGCTTGACAAAATGCTTGAATCATTGCTTTCTTTTGCTTCTGTTGATGCTTGAATCTCGTTTAGCCTCTTTTGCTCTTAGTTGTGGCATTTTAGTTCTTTGATGCATGTGGCATTTTAGTTATGGCCTTCTAACTTCTAAGTCAGTCCATCAGTCAAACTAATCATCATGTTAATACAAAACATAGAGGGAAGAAATGGGGAGGGAGTTAGATAAGCTTTTTGAAGTCAAAGAGAACGGGTTACTCAAAAAGTAGTTTACAAACTGATATAACTAACCAAACTTGAAGTTTTGAAATTTTGATCATCAGAAGATGTTCCCTCTTTGAACAACTTATAAACAACTCAAGTGTTAGAAGCAAAAATCTAGCTCATGAAACTCCTTAGATTTTTAGCTTTAATACATTGAAGCATAAAGCTTTTGAGGTAATCTCATTTTTGAACCATCCAGTGATAAACCTATTCAAAATCTCATACTTGACAACCCCAGCATTGTGAGCTTTGTTCATGACTTCTACATATCCAAGAAGTTGTTCTTTCCACCTCCTTAAACTTGTATCGTCTTACAATCCAGAATCCAACAAAGAAAAAAAAAGAGAATAAGGAAGAAAATAAGAAACAACACTGCACATTAGCAGAGACTGTTTGATTCCAAAAGACAGAAAAACAAACCTTATCTTTTTAAAGATGTTCTTTAAGAGTGCACTGAGGACCCAACTCTATTTTGGTTCCTTCTTCGTCATCATCATCCTTTGTTGTATATATAGAAGACTCACTCACCTGCCTGCTCATAGGTTCACCTTCACTTTTATAATGTTTTTTATTTTCTACCTTACTTTTCTCTCCAGTTTGTTTGTTTTCATCAAACCCCATGTTCTTGGAACTTGAAACAGCTCCAGCACCAAAGGTGGCTAACTCATCAACAATCACAGAGAATGATAATGGTGACCAAAATGCATCAAAAGAGAGAAACCCCACAAAACAAATGGCATAGTCAAAGAAAATTATGCAAGGCAACAATGCAAAAAAACTAATTTTGGGACACTGATTTAGGAATATAACAAACCAAATTTGGGAACTATACCAGGGGGATAAAGGGTACAACTACTGTTGCCCTATTTTTACTATTATAATATGTCTTAAAGTGTGATTTTATTAATGAAATCTGGTTTAATTTGGATAAGACTATTACTGATATCATCAATTTCTACATAATTCATATATAAGTGCAGATATAGCACAAGAACCCAATTTATAGTTATGTATACATATACTTATGTGTTCCTATGATTGAAACAGTTTCTAGACCATGGGACTTGTTGAATCATCTCATTATAGTGTTGTGGTTATGAGACTTTGTTGCCATTATCATAAAATGGTAACTTAGAGTGTAAATTATTTATATTGTTAATCATGTTTTGCTAGTCACTCATAAATTCATTGAATATTCTATTTTGTGAAATCTTGAGGGATTAGTGACTAATAGCTTACTTGTGTTGATTTTGAAGTGGTTCATTTAAGAATGGTTGGTTCTATTAAGAATATTGTTTTGACTTGTGAATGGAACTCATTAGGCTGTTGTTTTAGTCACAAAATGCAATTGAATAAGGAAAGAAAATAGGTGAGACCATTAGCATGGCCATTTGGCCACCAAAGGTAGATAAGGACAAATGATAGTATATTTTTGGATAATATAATATTTTTTTTATTAAAAGATATTTTTGTTAAAAGTGTTAATTTTTTATCATATCTAGTATTATATAATGCATCACCAAACACATGATAGTATCATCTTATACAATATAGTATCTTATACAATGTCACATCAAATACTGGATAGTATTAAAATTTTATTAAGCCTTATACTATCAGGCTTTATACTATTAGACCTAATATAATCAGGTCTTATCCTATCTTGCATACCAAACGAGTCCTAAAAGAAAACATTTTGTTGAAAAATAGTGTGGAACTGCTTTTCCTAATATATGGTTAAAAGAAAACATTTTGACAGCCATGTGGTTAAAATGTTTTTCCTAATCTGACTTGTGGGTTGATCCATTTGAGTTTCAATGCTTTTTGGTGCTTCTTGTATCTTGGTCTTAAGTTATTTTTGAATTAGGAATATTTATTAGTTCAATGAGTAATATTCATTTCATAGCTAGTATTTGTGTCAATATGTTGAAATATAGTGTGGAACTTGTGAAAGTATTAAAATATGCTTATATGTGGTTTGAAATATGTTGAAAGAAAAAATAACACATTTGGTATTTATTTTGTAATAGATCAATGAGTAAAAATAATAGGAAATAGTTCAATGAGTAACAACAATAGCAAAGGCATTGTGAAAACCGCTTCAATAAATAATGAAGCTCATAAGCCAAAGGTTACATGGGATCTAAAGACAAGTGAACATTTTATCCAAGCATGCTTGGACCAAGTCTATAAAGGAGAACGTAGTACAACCATCCCTACAAAGAAAGGGTGAAAAGTTGTTATGTCTCAATTTAATGAAAGAAGTGGAAAGCAATATGGAAAGATGCAGTTAAAACACAAGTGAGATAACCTTAAGAAAGAGTAGAGACTATAGTATAAGTTGGTTGCCAAAGAGACAGGTTTAGGACGAGACAATGCAAAGAATATTATAGATGCATCAGACGAGTGGTAGGAGAAAAAATAATTAGTATGTAGTAAATAAATATGAAGTTATAAGTTTTAGATTTATTTTGTATAATGTGTTGTGTTGATAAGTTGTATATATGCAAGAAAATCATGATTATGAAAAATTTAGGTACAAAGAGCTTCATTTTGCCTATGAATTAACCATATTGTTCAAGGATGTGATGACTACTAGAAAATTTGCTTGAGCACTCACATCTGGGATATTACCTAATGGAACAAATGAAGATGATGATGAGTATCGTACATGCTTTGAGAGTGGTGTAAATCTAAAGAAAGGTTCGGGGAGTAATGAAGAATCTTTTGGTGCTAGTTCAAGTGCTAGTGTTCGAACTAGTGCTGGAGTCAGTGTTGAATTCTAACATATGAATCTAAGCACTTTCCAAGGAAACAGTAACCAAAACGACAATAAGAAAAGGAAGAGGTTGGGCTTAGTGAAATGAGTGAAAGGAAAAGAAAGGCCAAAGTTCCAGCCTCAAGAATGATAGTTGATGCAATAAGTAGAATTGCATCCGCATTTGAGTCTCGCTCAGCTGTTATAAACGCACTCATAGTTCTTTGAAAGGATTTCAGGAGAGATTGTTGGATTAGCTTAAGCATACAACTTATAACCCACTGTCATTCATGCAAAATCAGTTGGAAGATTGTTTTTAACTAATTGAATTTAGATTATGCTTGTGTTATGTTGAATGTATTTAAGTGACTTATGTATGTCTATGTACTACTTATGTTTTTACCTATATGTACAATGTGCTGCTTATGTATTGCCTATGAAATGTTTAGATATAATGAACCATTGCTATGCCTATGTATTACCTATGCTTTGTTTGGAACTTTATTTTAGTTTATTATCTTTATGAGATCTGTGATATTTATAGCTTTGTTTGGAATAGAGTTAGACTAAGGGAATGAAAAGTGCTACTTTGAGTTTGAGTTCAAAGTAAGAAAGCATATAACACATTCATACTCTAAATGCACAAGAAAGTTTGAGTGCTACTATGTTGATTTGTATTTTTATTATTCATTCCACTTTGCATTTTTCATGTGCATTTATGTCTTCCTCAATTTCGTTATCTTGCATTGTACTTGTTTAAAAATCAATGGATGATTGGAATGCAAAGGATTGAGATAAAGACATAAATGCACATGATGTTTTGCGATGACATCAATGAAGATGTGAGTATATTAATTAATGAGTACTTGAAAAAATATTTATGTAAAGAGCCACGTAGAACCAGTGAGCAAACATGTCATTCATGGGTACAAGATGTTTTGCGATGACATCTTATTCGTTTTTATGAGATCTTTTGGATGGAAAAGCATGTATTCTTTCAATTTTGCACTGAATTGGTTGAACATGGTTTAAAAGACGCTAAATGAATGAGGATTCAAGAGATGGTTCCAATGTTCTTAAACATGGTTGGCCACGGAGTTGGCAACAAGATGATACAAGAAATGTTTCAACACTCAGGAGAGATTGTAAGTAGGCATTTCCATAAAGTATTGGTTGTTTGCCTTAAATTGTCCTTCAAATACATTAAGTCATAAGATCATAGGTTTCGGGATATTCAAACCAATATTCGAAATCATAAACAATACTTGCAATTGATGGTACTCATATCTCATGTGTGGTTAGTCCCAGTGAACAACCAAAATTCATTGAAAGAAAGGGACATCCAGCACAAAATGTAATGGTATATGTGATTGAAACATGTGCTTCATTTTTGCATTGCCTGGAGGGGAAGGCACCGCCCATGTTGCTCATGTTTTTGACAATGCCCTTACAACTCCTAGCATGAATTTTCCACATCTACCTTCAGGTTTGTTCTTTCTCACATCTACAATTAATTTACATTTGCATTAAAATTATAATATACATGATAATAGTGTCATTGTTTATTATGTAAATATTATTTGGTGGATGCTGGCTATCCAACACTAATTGGATATATTGGTCCCTATAAATGTGAATGTTATCACATTCCTGATTTTAGGCATTCATCTGGATTTGCAAACCACAATGAGACGTTCAATTATTATCACTCAAGTCTAAGGTGCATAATAGAAAGGACTTTTGGGGTATGGAAGAATGAATTTGCTATTTTGCGTCACATGCCTAAATTCAAAATTGAAACACATGGTCAAATAGTTAGTGCAACAATGACTATACATAACTTTATTAGAAAAAAATTTAAAACAGATTCTAAAATCAATCTTCATAAAGATGATAATATAGTTGAACCTGAAGATGAGGATGATAATGTTGTTGGTGATGATCCATCCCTAAATTTAACCACGGTCTCTTTATCAGATATGGATATTGTTCGAGACTCAATTCAGAATCAAATTATTGAGCACATGCAACTTAATTAGTAGTGTATTTATATTTATATTTCAAATTTACATTACATTTTCCTATTTACTTTATTGTTATTTTGTATTTTGATTTAGATCAATTCATTTGCCTTGATGTGTTGAAGTTTTAGTTGCTCATTTATTGGATCAACTCATTTACCTTGTTGACATATATTTAACTACACTAATTAAAATTTCAATTTAAATTACAATGTTTTATGCATATAATTTATTTCCTTCATTGCAATTTTTTTTATTTATAATTTAACTCTAGCACCAAAGTAAAAAAAAAATAAACATAAATGTTTATATAATTTATTCAACTATGCATATAATTTAACAATATTCATTTTATTATAATTAAACTCTACCACTAATATAATTTAGCATTATATTATAATTTTTTTATTAATATTGTAATATAAACTCATATCATTTTTAGTAATTACATATTTAAAAGTAATTTTGATTATTTTCTTCTAAACAACATTCATTTTGTCAAACTCACTTTTGAGACAAAAATTTTTAAATATAAATCACGTTACTATAAACTCATTTTTAACCAAACTTAAATTTACAAATCCAAATTGATTCAAACTTAAGTTTACAAACTCTAATCTAAACACATACTTATTACTCTTACTTTTTGCTATGTTATAGTGATCTTGTGTTTAGAGTGAGAAAAAGAGAATGGGGAGGGAAAAAAAATTTAAATTTGAAATTTTTTTTCTTGTTTGATTGAAGAGAAATATAGAGAAGAAAGAAACTTTATAAATAAAGAATTCAATTTTTTCTCTTTATTTCAAATTTCAAAATTTCCTCTCTTCTCTTATTTTAATTTCCTCTCATTCAAACAAAGGTTGAATGCTACAAAATTCACTTGGTTAGGGCAGCTCATACACGAAATTCAAAATAAATGTTTCAAGTTCAATTATTATGCTGAGAAAAAATTAAAGTATTTTCTCTGTAATCAGTTATAATTCTAAGAATGATGGTGATTGGTACGAAATCTTTTAGTACCAAAAAGTGACAAATTGGTAACTAACTAATTGGATAATGGGCAGTAAATAATAAATTTAAATTTTTTATGTTATTTTTTTATGTAATCAATTAAAAGAGAAAAAATATATAAAAGTTATAATATTTTTTTTTACAAATTATAATTAAGTCTTATTAATAAATATATTTATATTTATCTTTCTCTTTATTTAATCACACAAAAAAATGATATAAAAAAATTAAATCCAATAAATAATAAAAGAAGTTTTCTAAATTCTAATACAACTTTGACACGTGAATTCACACCTAATTCATTTTGTATAGTTGAACATTTTCCTAATTACAAAAAATAAATTTATATTTTTTTTTTGCTTGAATAGATAATATTTCATTTCAGAGAAATGAAAGGAAATATAGACTCATGATACATTAAGAAGGGTACAACCCAACATCACCTCCAAACAAGGAAGAAACATAACACATTTCTTCTACTATTATCTTAAGATTCCTTTATACTCATTCACATCCTTAAGCATGAAGAGTCTCCCTTGGGGACTAAATTGCAGAGTTAAAAATCACTTTATTTCTACTCTTCCATACACTCCACATAATACATGCTTATACATTTCATTTGTAGAATAAAGATGCATCAACAACAACAACACCACCAAACTTTTTCTCACTAAGTGGGGTTGGCTACATAGATCAAACGACGTCATTATTTTCTATCATAAATCTAGTCTTCAGAAATGTCATTCAAATCTAAATCTTTTTTAATTGTTTTACCTATAATTTTTCTTGGTCTCCCTCTACCTCTAGCTATTAGACTATCATCTACCTGATCTACTCTTCTTACCGAGGCTTCTAAGGGTCGTCTCCTTACATGTCCAAACCACCTAAGGTGAGATTCTATTATTTTTTTCACAATAAGTGCTACCCATGCTTTCTCTCTAATGTATTCATTCCTAATCCTATCTTGTCTTATATGACCACACATCTAACGAAATATCTTCATTTCCGCAACACTAATCTTATGCTCTTGTTGGTTTTTTACTGTCCAACATTCAGTACCATACAACATCACGGGCCTTATAACTGTGCGGTAAAATTTACCCTTAAGTTTGAGAGGCACTTTTCTATCACAAATCACTCTTAAAGCATTCCTCCATTTCATCCATCCAGCTTGAATCCTATGGTTTACATCTCCCTCTATCTCTCCATCATTTTGTATGATAGATCTAAGATACCTAAACTGTGTGACTTGTAGTATGGTGTGCTCCCCAATTTTCACCACTAAGCTAGTATTAGTACACTTCTTACTGAACTTACATTCCATATACTCCGTCTTACTCCTACTTAGGTGAAAGCCATGTTCTTCCAAAGCTCATCTCCATAGCTCTAACTTCCCATTTGTTTCATCTCTCGACTCTCCAACCAAGACTATATCATCTGCAAAAAGCATGCATTGTGACACTGACTCTTGGATATGTGCAATAAGCACATCTAAGACCAAGCTAAAAAGATATGGACTCAAAGTTGACCATTGGTGCAGTCCTATAATTATAGAAAAATCTTCTATAACCCCACATTATGTTCTCACACTAGTTTTAGCCCCATCATACATATCTTGGATTGCTCGAATATAAGCGATATGAACTCTTTTCTTCTCTAGAGCCTTCCACAAGACCTCTCTCGGTACCCTATCGTAGGCTTTTTCCAGATCAATGAAAACCATGTGTAGGTCTTTTTGCTTCCTCTGATACCTCTCTATCAATCTTCGTAGAAGATATATTGCTTCCATGGTTGACTTCTCAAGTATAAAACTAAATTGTTTCTTTGAAATATGACTCTCTTGTCTTAAACTCCGTTTAATCACTCTTTTCCATAACTTCATGGTATGACTCATGAGCTTAATCCCTCTGTAATTTGCACAGTTTTGTATATCTCATTTGTTCTTATAAATAGGAATTAAAGTGCTTCTCCTCCATTCATTTGACATTTTCTTATATATCATTATCTCGTTAAACAATTTTGTGAGCCAGCTTATACCTTTCTCTCCTAAGCACTTCCACACCTCGATAGGTATATTATCCGGTCCGACTATTTTTTCATTATTCATCCTCTTTAAAGCTTCTTTTACCTTTAACTCCCGAATTCTACAATAAAATGTTTTATTTTGGTCCTCCTCTCTAGTGTTTAGAATGTCTGAGTCCCCTAAAGTATTATGTCCCTCATTAAATAACTTGTGAAAATAACCCTTTCATTGATCTTTGATGTCTTGTTCCTTAACCAAGACTTTACCATCTTCATCTTTAATGTATTTCACTTGATCCAAGTCTCTTGTGTTCCTTTTCATACTTTTAGCAAGCCTGTAAATATTCATTTCTCCGTCTTTGGTGCCCAAAGATTGATATAATCCGTTGAACGCTTTTGCTTTCGCCTCGCTCACTGCCTTCTTAGTATCTTTTTTAGCTGTCTTATATTTTTCCCAATTTTCATCGTTTTTACACACGTGTCAAGCTTTATAACATTCCCTTTTAACCTTAACATTATCTTGTACACTTGCATCCTACCACCAAGATTCTTTATCCTTGGGTTCAAAGCCTCTTGATTCACATAGTGTCTCTTTTGCTACCTTCCTAATCCTTTTAGCTATCTCGTCCCACATATCATTTGCACTTCCTTGTATCTCCCAAATCTCTTCCTCCAGAAACCTCCGTTGAAAGATCATTTGTTTTCCTTCCTTTAGTTGCCACCATTTGATCATTGGGACTTTGTCTCGACAATTTCTCCTTACTCTCATATTAAACCATACATCCATAACCAAAACCCTATGTTGGGTGGTCAAGCTTTCTCAAGGGATGACTTTGCAATCCCTGCAAAGCTTTATATCTGATTTCCTTATTAGAAAATAATCAATTTGAGAGTAAGAACTCCTGCTTCTGTACATGATCAGATGTTCTTCCCGCTTCCTAAAACAAATGTTAGCTATTGTAAAATCAAAAGCTACCGAAAAATCTAGAATCGCTTTGCCCTCAACATTAGCTATTCCTAGACCATACCTCCCATGCAAACCCTCATACCCCATAGATTCACTCCTCACATGACTATTTAGGTCCCCTCCTAGAACAATCTTATCTCCTAAAGGTATTCCATGAATTAAACATTCTAAAACCTCTCAAAATTTTATCTTGTAGTACTCGTCTAACCCTACTTGGGGTTCATATGCACTGATAATATTAAAAGTCTCTTGTTCCATAACAAACTTCAAAGCTATGATCCTATCTCTAAGCCTTCTCACATCCACAACATTATTCTTCCAATTCTTATCTATTGTTATGCCTATCCCATTTCTAGATTTTACCTTACCGGTGTACCAAAGCTTAAAACATGAAGTGTCGAGTTCCTTTACCTTTTCTCCAACCCACTTAGTTTCTTGTAGACATAAAATTAATCATCTTCCTAATCATAGTATCAACTATTTCTATTGATTTATCTATAAGTGTGCTTATATTCCAAGTTTTAAAAAACATCATACTTTTTTATTTTAATGATAAAATATATCCGATATCAAATATTCAGTCATCAAACTCAAGTACATTCTTAAATTTTGCCATCAATTCTCTTATCCAAATGAATGACGAATATTTATAGTAACCTCTCCAATATCGTTTTAAACTTCTGAGTCTATTTTACTCTTATTTTTTTGGTACATTTTTTTACTCTTCATTTAGTTAACCTTATAAAACCCACTAATATATAGTTATAAAGTGAATATTATATAAGAAGTTCTTACAACTATTTTAAGATACTCAAATAAATTTCAAGAATGTAAAATTCTTATCACATAAATAATTTTATAATTTAGCTTAAGCTAGCACTAATACTAATTATGTGCATTGGATTTTACTTTCTTTCCTTAATTCCAATAAATTAGTTTCATATCAATACTATCCATATTAATAATTATATATATATTTTTTTGTAAATCATCCAGTATTCGAAAATAATATTTGGTCTCGATTAATTCAAAGTCGAATCGAATCGAATCATAAATGTGTAAAAATTTTATAATGCTAATTTTCTTTATTCACAAGGTTCGAACTCGAAATCTTACTTAAGAGTAACAAAAATCAAATTACTTAAACTAATAAAGTATTAATTGTATTAATCACTATGTGAAAATAGGAAAAAGAAAAGAAAAAGAAAAGAAAAGAAATGTAGTGTTTATGAAAACCAATAAAAACAATTAAGCCTTTTGTTTTCATTTATTTGTGCATCGTCAATGTCATAATTTTCATATATAATTTAATTAATAGTCATAATACAGTGGTCACTGGTCATAGACCAAAATAGATAGATTTATTGCTTTGCATTGCACCCAAAACATACAAATGGAATAATAATATTGGTGGGAAGGTGATATCGTCAATCGGACCCCGCATCTCCTGGCTCTTTCATTTTCTGTTTACCGCGCAGCTCTCTCATCTGCACAGAGGTGTTTCCCGCCTTTGACATTTTTGTTTTGTGGATTTGAAACATCAATGCATAAAATACCAAACACAAAAAATTAAAATACTACCTACCTACCTACCAGTCCACTAGTCCAGTGTCTAGTTGTTAGATTGGGATATGCATGACATGGCATGGAGTAATAGTAGGCAACAGTGAGCTTTCTTTGGATAAATGCTATATAATAAACATAAAATGGAATAAAGTTTTTATATAATTATTTCAATATTTAATAATAGATTTGAGGAAAGTTTTTTTTTGTTATTAAAAAATTGAAGTGAAAGTGAATCAAATGATAATAATTATAAATTTATTTTTTTATAGTGCCTTTATTTCAATCATATTAAACTTTAGATTATAGACAAAATTATAATATCATAAGTTGCTTTATCACATTCCATTCCTTAGGCCCTCCCTCTCCCAATTTAGGAGAAAAAAAAAAGGGTAATGGAGATCATAAGGAGTATGGAATAGAATAGAATTTCCATACTTTCATTATATTCCATCCTATTTTTAAATATCAAAATAACGATAATTTTTGTTATTTCATTTCATTATACTATTTTTCATCCCTTTGCCTTTTCTTTCTATTTTCAAAGTTAGTGACAGATGGAAAAAGTTTACTTTATGAAAGCAAAATATATAAAAAATATATTTTAAATTTAAAATATTTATATTTATATGGCATACTACTTTTAAAAATACACAAATTTTAATTGCTTTCTATCTTGTTTTATATTTTAAAAATATAGTTTGATTTTCTCAAACAATGACTCAAGGGCATTGGGAGAAATTCCACAAAATTGATAGAAGTAATCATACAACTTACACATATTAATATTAGAAAATCTTAAAATTGCACTTTCATACCATTACAAGAAATTAATCAATTTGCTACGAAAAAATCTATAGCTAATTCGTAATCAATCCATAACTAATCAATTTAGCTATATAATAGCTACAAATTGGTTCGTAGTCAAATTCATATAGCTAATTAGTTACTAAAAACTTTCGTAACTAATCCATAACTAATTTTTAAATTTTCATAGCTAATCTGAAACTAATCTGTAATTGATTTTGGTTCAGAACTTCCTTTGTTTCCGTAGCTAATTAGCTACGAAATATTTGTAGCTAATTCCGTAGCTAATTTTTAACAATTTGAACAAGTTTGTAGCAAATACATAACTATTATATTCGTAACAATTTCGTAGTTATTTCTTAACTGTTGTGCTGCTAAATCAATAACAATTCCTTAGCTATTTTCTAACTATTGTGTTGTTAAATCCCTAACAATTTCGTAACTATTTCCTAGTTATTGTGTTGCTAAATCCCTAACAATTCCGTATTTATTCTGAAGCTAACTTAATTTAATTTTATAATAATAATTAGCATATTTTAAAATTATACCTATATAAATATTTTAATTCAAACAGAAAAACCCAACAAATAAGTTGTGCAAAACAACAAAATATCATAATTGTATTAGTAAGATCAAAACATGTTCTACAAAGAAAACATAGCTACTCAATAAGTTAATACAAATAGTTCAAAACAAGTTAGCTCCATCATCAATAAACACAACTAACTAATCAATCCAAGTTAGTCCAATCATCATCAACTTCAAGATCCTCCCCAACTACGTCGCCTTGTGATGGTGCCTGCGGCACAACACTTCCTACTTGGGAGCCAACAATCCTATATAGGATGGGCTCCAACATATACACCAACTGTATCTAGACAAAGGAAGTCATCACTTTTATTAGTAGCTTCCTTTATGGCTTCCTGTGTCGAAGTAGTGTTGGAGGAACCAGCAACCTATGAGGATGAAGCAGCGCTAGATCCATGAATGTCAATATTTAAGTTATGACTCAAGCCAAAGGATTGGTTTTGCAGGACCATTGCTTCTTAATAAGTTGATCTGGTTTCTTCAACAAGGTGTTGTAACAGTGAATAGTTTGTGTTTCTTTATAGTTGAGTAAGCTGCAACATGAATGTCAAAGCACTCACCATCCCATGATAAGTCATGTGCCATTGCTTCCATCATTCTTCGTTTCCACTTGGATGGATTACTCCTCTATGGGCACAGGAAAGTCAAGAATTGATGAGTCATAACCCCATGAGAAGGTCTTTTAGCATGACTGAGTTCTCTCAACAATAGAGTAAAACTTAATAAGGTGAAAAAAAACATGAGAAACTACATATAATTTCATCAATTACAAGGCTAAGAGACATGTTTCCGAAGGTAGAGTTGATTAACTGTGAGTACTTAGTGGCTTCGTGGTCATGGTTTATGAAGTTCCTATCAAAAGGTATCGCTCTTGCAAGTATAAATGATTTGAGTGTCATACAAGTATGAAGGAAAAAAAAATCATCTATCACAAATATATTTATGGACAATGATTACCTATTTGAGCTAGCATTAGGGCCAATTGCTATTGGAGCTGCTCCATACCTTGAAGCTTTAAGCTACACATTCAGATCATAAAAATCCTATAACTGAGTTGACATACAACAGAGCACACATGAAAATCTCCACTCGAAACAAAATTTGCCTAGATTATGTTATCGAATACTACATTGGGAAAAAATAAAGTGCAAGTTGATAGCATCAAAGGCGAACCATCAAACCAGAGGGACAATAAGGTCCCATATAATAAGCTTCATGCCTACACTAGAAGGCAAGCCCAACAGATAACAGAAAAACAAATTTTTCTCAAGTAAAATAGTTATGTACGTCACCAACATTTCTCACATAAAAACAGCCAAAAAATATCTATCTTCTCCAATCTCCACAATAGCAACACTATGTGTTTCATGAAGACAAACAAACAAATTGTTATAGAAACTTTAATTTATATAAGAAACAAGCAATTTTCTACTTGCTGAGCAATCAAATTTAATTCATACATGTTTTACTAGAGGTGCTAATTATTGGAGGAAAATCACCACCAAAGGGGGATGGGATCGACTTACTAGGATTTCATCAGTAGGATCAAGAAAAGATTGGCACAAGATAATATCTGATCCTGTAAAGACTAAATGTGATAGAGCTTCATCATATGTGAGCACAAATTTTAGATTATCATCCTGCAGATTTTGAATGCAACTATAGATCATTAGTAGCAGACAAGACAAAATAAATATTATTAGTCAAGCATTCTACAACAAAATAACATAATTATGCAACTTTTTGACCAAATAATTTAAATTGAAAAGTTCATTCTGCTGATGAGTTATGACAAGATATGCCCAGTAAATTTGATAAAAAATTGAGCAAAAACCAATATTAAATGCTTTTGCACAGTAGCATATATATAAGCAACCAGTTGCAAGGAATACAAAAATATGAAAATGAAGATAATGTGGGAGCTACCTTGAGTTCCTTCTGAAGTGAATCTAGTGCCTGATTCAAGATTGATCTTTCACTGGTCCACAGAAATATAAACTGCAGAGAATCAATAATTATTCAATAAACTGGTCCCCAACAGGAAATCCTCTGGAATAAGAATATGCCATAGCCAGATTCATGTCATGCAGATAGAGTCTATTTACTTTGTGGCCTCATTACATTTTTTATTCATTATAAAAACATGTGAACCAATAAACATCACGTTTGTCCTATAATCAAACGGATAAAAATTCATATGCATACTGCTATGTTTGGACCTTCCTTTTCGACATCAACATATGAGGAAGTCTTATAAGCAATGCAACTATATTTTCTTAGAAAAAAGTACAAGTTCTGTAGAAGTGGCAACCTGGACATTGTGCTGCTTAGCATTCAAGATAATAATATCCTTCACCTTTTTCACATCAAGGTCAGCTCCTTCTGAAAAAATTCATCCAACCTGATAAAAATTTCAATAATGAGCAGACCAGCCAAGTAAAAATTATGCAAAGAGACCCATTTGATCAACAAATACTTGGACTTCTCGTTGTTGTTTGTGATTAATTGAGCAATTAACACTTATTTTCTGATTATATTTCCATAACCAAAAAATTATGGTATTTCAAAAATAAAAAATTTGGCTACAAATTTGTACTTGTGCCTTTTTTTACCTCCTAAAAAAACAAAGTAAGAAACAGAAACAAAAACCCTTAATCTGAAAATTGATGAAGAAGCATATGAATCAAACAACTACAACATCTATGAAAACTTAAAATCAGTATTAACAATGACCATTTTATCCGAAGTTGAACAAATTGAATTAAATATATATCATTAATCAAAAACAGAAATTGTGAATGATCTCATTGATAAGAAACGAGGAATGCATCATAAATTGAGAATGAGCTAATATCATACCCACCGAATCCTCATCCCTTGACCACATGCCCATTGCCCAACGTCCTCTATGTCCAAGTTCCCCTCTACCATCTAATTAAATATTGCGAAAAGGTTCTATGGAAGGTTGAGTCTTTGAATTTTCAAAGAAAAATTAATGAAGACGAGAGAAAGAGTTTGTTACAAACCAGAAATTGAGTCTTGAGTCTTTGGATCTTCAAAAATTCGAATGGGCTTCAGTGGAAAGTGGTTTTGCCATTGTTGATAGAGAGAGATTACAAGACTGACGTAGTGGTTGAGACTTACTTGGTTTGAGACTGACTTGGTGGTTGAGATAGCCGGAAGCGACGATTGTGGCTCGCGGGTGGTGGATCCGGACAGGCGGTCTTGCGGATGTTAGTGCACAGTGGTGGTTTGTGCGAGGGACGCAGTGGCAGAGGCAAGGGAAATAAGAGATGAGAATGGAGGGAGTGGTGGGTCTTTGGGTGGAGGACGACTGAAAGGAGAATTTGTGGAGGGAAGGAGTGGAGGTAGAGAGGAGAATGAGAGATGCAAATTTGAGATTTGGAAAAGTTGAAGGGAAGGGTTGCTGGGCGTGCGAATAAGGAATTAAAGAGGCGTAAATTTTTTTTATACAATTAAAATTTAGTTATGAAAATATTTTGTAGCTAATTTAGCTGCATGTTAGCTACAACATAAATTTTCTTAACTAAATTTTGTAGTTAAATTGTAACTATTTGTTTGATAGAATTTTTTCCTTTGTGCATATAAAATTTATCTAGGAAAATTTATTTCATAGATGATCTGTAGCTAATTAGTTATGGATTAACTACAAAAAATTATTGTAACTAAGTTGTAGCTATTATGTAGCTATTTACTTGATAAAATTATTTTTTGTATGCATTCAAAATTTAGCTATGAAAATTTATTTCATAGTTAATCTGTAACTAGTAACTAATTAGTTACAAAAAATTTCTATAGCTAAATTTGATAGTAAATTTGTAAAATTCTTGTTGTGTACACCTAGGTCCATCCCTAATAGAAGTGTTTAATTTATTTGAATTAGGGTTGTTAAGATAAATCAACCCATCCTATTTTGCCCTACTTTGTCTAAACCCATTACTAAACAAGAATAGGGAAAGGTCAATCCATTTGGGTGGTAAGTTGGAAAAATCTCAATCTACCTTGCCTCTCTATGGATTATTGGTGAAATTGTTGATCATTGTGTTCACAGTTTCAAAACCTTTGATCTATAGCAATTTGAGCAAGAAAAGGAAATGGAAACTTAAACAACTCCATGGAGACTATTTGGCATCCAAGAAAATTTAGAAGACCAAAGAAAATATCAAATTCAACTGTATAATTAAAAAAAAATCTGTATCCTAACCCATCATCTTCTTGTGTTAGCTTGTGAGGCCACAATCATCCTTTAAATTTCGACCATCACTAGTCTATCTCTCAAATTTTTAACCAGCTGAAATACCTCTTTTTTCTACGATTGTTGTTCGATATTAATAACTCCACCAACATGAAGTTATTCTAGCCTTAAATTGAATAAAAAAGTGATTGTTAAGTCCAAATTTCTCATTAGCTCATGAGAAATTGTACTTACTTGCATTCACTTTTGTCATACTTAATTATAAGCCAGTTTCATCTTGTCTAACTGCATTTCATGAAGTTATTGGATTCACTTTGAAACTTTGATTCAAGACTCATTAGTTGATGTGAATTTGTAAGTTTCAATGGGACAATGAGGACTTTAGAGATGAGCTATGAAGGAAAAAGTATGGAACCAAGCATGAAAGGACCCGGAAGAAAGCATCAAAAGAAGCAATATGGAGTAGTAAAACCATGTCTAGGCGTGAAAACATCATGTCTAGGCATGGTGGAGTTGTTCAAGAGAATAAACAACAACACCTATACGTAGGAAAACCATGCATAGGCATGGTTGGTGCATATTGTAACATCCCTAAAAATATTAGTAATCATAATAACAATAATAAAAATACCTATACTAAATATTTATACAAGGAAATAAATGATTTATATAGGAAAACTATGTATTATGTAACAACTCTTAAAACTAAATAACATAACTTTTCAAACAAGATTATTCGAATATATAATCTTGTTATTCGAATAAATAGTAGTTGAATATATATAAATTTATGTGATACACAATATAACAAGATGAAGAATTCAATTTTCTTCCAGTTTCCTTCACTTTTGGTTCTTTAAATCAACTATTTCCAATGGGACTAGATGATGAATAAGGCAAGATTAGTGATGTCATCAAGAGACATATGTCATGATGAGAACTCTTGAAATCATGAAAATCTGGAAAACGATGATTACATGGAACAAGCGTCAGGTAAATGAATGGAATAAGAGGCAAAAGTTGAAGCCAAGAACGGCCATGAGTGGACAAGTGTTCAAACATGAATTTTGGATGAGATAAACATATTATATCAGCAGAAACGTGTATTAATCTTGATAAAAATTTGATTAGAGGCATGATTACAAGAAGGGATATTTTGAAGGAGATTTCCCGATTTGGACAACAATGCACCCCTACATCATTCTCCAACATAAGATAAGCCCAAACTTAGCTCTATAAATGCCTCTCTCCTCTCCCTAGCTTGTAAGAAAACTCCCACCCAACTCTCAAAACCATAACTCTGTTTATCAGCAACCCAACTCCTCTTTTCTTCAACCACTTTTCACCAATCTCAATTATGTAAAAGAGGTAGAAATTAGTAAAAGCCCACTCTTTCTTCTTTATTTCTTCTATTCATACCTCCCAGTCCATTCCTTTGCATCCACTGTTATTTGAACAATTTTCGATTTGAAATCGAAACAAATTTTTATTTTAACTAGAAACAATTTTCGATTTGAAATTAGAATAATTTTTTATTTGAAATCAGAACAATTTTTTATTTTAATCTGAAACAATTTTTGATTTGAAATCAGAACAATTTTCAATTTGAAATCGAAACAAATTTCGATTTGAAATTGGAACAAATTTATGTCAAATTACTGTTCTTTTTTTTTTTAAAAAAAGAAAGTTTCTATTCTTGTATATAATGATACATTTTAGGTTAAATATTTCTTTTCCATGGAATAAGTACTTAAGAAATGTCATCCCATGGATATAAATAAATCAATATGCAAGAATTATTGTGGCCATGATTAAAGATGATTGAGGGACACCTTAATTAAAGATTATTATGGCGATGATTAGAGAATATTGAGGGATCCCTCAATTAGAGTTGAATTTGTACAATTAGTTGATAGTGATGAAATAGGATGAGGAGAAAATGTTGATTTACTTACTCTTTCATTTACTCTTTTGAAATTATGAAAGAAATTTATGGCATAATAAGTTAAAAATTATTATGTTGGGATCTTAGATATGGTTTTAGAAACAAAGAGTTGAAAGAGTGTAAAAGTATTTTTCATACTCGTGATGACTAGAATATTATTAGTTCAAACTTAATATTATTTTTACTCTTTCCTAATGAGATTTTGTCTCATATATTTTAGTGTGATATTTCAGATAATGCTGACAATAAGAGTTCTGGTTGATTTTCGTGTGCTACAAGTCTATATGCCAGAGCTAGGAGATTATGTTTTCTTTGTTACTTTGGGAGACTTGTTCCTGATAATCTTACTCTTTGATGAATAGTTCTAGTAAATTATACTTGTAAATATGTAAATAGTGGCACTTTTTGAAGGCTTATACAAGCCTCATTTTTTAACAATATGTGTCTAACTTAAATAATGTATATACATATAACTAGCTTTTGAAGGATGTATCCTAAAAAACTATGTAAAATATTGTACATAACAACTAATGATAATAACAGTAAGTACTTTTTGTACTGTCTAGTTCTAAATTGCATAAAAATATAGAAGGAAAATATTTAAAACCGTAAAATAGAAGTGAGACGTTACACACATGAAAATTGCACAAAGACCCAAGAGTTCCACAAATGTGCATGGGACTTCCACACCTATGCGTGAGGGATGGTTTCACCAATTCTGCATGAAAACAGAGAATTCCACACATGTGCTTGGGTTTCTCATGTATGTTTGTGGCTTGTAGTGTGTGATTCTCACTTGATCACACTATAAATAGCCTTCGACAATTATTTTTTGGGACTTTTCATTTTTTGATATGTTTCGCTCATTCTTTTTGGGTTTTTCTCATTTCTCACCCATTTTTTAAGAGCTTGAACTTCAAATGTAAAGATTCAAGAGAAGATCTTCATCTCCATGGATCAATGAGTTTACTCTTCCTCTGTCTTCTTCTCTTTATTTTTATTCATGGGTAACTAAATCTCTCATAGCTTGGAGGAGATATAGCTTAACCCAAATTGTAATGTAATTGGATTTTTGTGTTAATCTAAGCTTGTTTCTCTTTAATTAAGCATTGATATATGTTCTTAATGCATCTATGATTTGATCACTCATAGGTTGATTTGTTGGATAATTTGAGGATTGGGAAATCCCTTTTTGCTGTTGCTTCTTGTAATTAATGCCATAACCTAACAATATCTAAGAATATGTATTGTAGATTATGTGGTCTGTTTGAGAATATGTTGCTTGATCCTTATAATTGCATGAATTGACCAAGGAATTGGTAACTTGGGCTGAGTGGAAAAGGGCTAATTCACCAAGAGATTGTGTTTTTGGCTAATTAAATGTTTTTTCACCATCAATTAAGGGATTCAACTAGATTAACACGAGTTCAATGAAATTAAGTAAGGGTTAAGTGAAATAAACCCCTAGTACCTTTACCCACTTGAATTTAATCACAATTCTCATCTATTAAAATTCCCAAAAATATTGTTATTTGCTTATTTCTTAGTTTTCATGCAAATTTTCTCATCCTATTTTGTCATCTAGATAGCATTGTAACTGGTGAATTTGGTACTTGGCACTTCTCAATCCTTGGGAAAATGATACTTAGACTTACCACTCTATTACTTGATCGACTCAGTATACTTGCCGAGTAGTTATTAGATATCTCATTGTATCTCTTTTCTGCAACTACACCCCCTTTATGCAGGTCAACCTAACGAGTCATGCTCGTTTTGACATCTCTATTTTGAATAAAATATATATTTTGTTTAATTAAGTTTTTAAATAAAATTCATTTTATTAAAAAATTGTTTTATGATATTTTAATTATAAGATTTTTTTTAAACATAAAATAAATAAGTCAAAAACGTATAAATGCTAAGAAAGAAATTTTCATTGAGATTTTTTTTTTTTTTTTGAGAACAAAATAACTTAATTCAAACATATAATAATGTTTGTTAGTTTACTTTTTAATGCATCTTTGTGAAAAAAAATTCAGTACTTAGCTTTGACCGTTTTAGTATCAAATTTTATAATTTTTAATGTAAACATTAAATTTTTTATTAAAATAATAATTATTTATTCATTTGATTTCATTTATTTGCGAGTCAATATATTATGAAATCTAGATTCGGATTATATTTTCTCTTTATCTCCCCTCTCACCTAAGAAAATGTTTCCAAACAAATATATTGTTTAAAGAGGTAGGTCAATACGTCTACATTTTACATCTCTCTTTTTTTTTTACCTAGGAAGATAATTAATCATTATTGAAAATAAGAGGAGAGACAAAAACTCAATGATTTCAATGAGGGGGTAGAACCCAAATAAAAGTAACAACAACATAATTTTCTCAAAAAATATTCTTAAGTACACAACCCATTAATTTGGATAAAATGTCTCATATGGGGACCAAAAACGAGAATTAAAAACAACATCACTCTTACAATTCCACAGGCACCAAATTATATGATATGCGTAAAATACACTAAGAGCAAGTGCACTATATTGCCAAGTAATATAGGACTTGAGTCCTAATTATTGATCTCACAAGGAATAAGTAGTAATTATTAGATTTGTAAAACTCTTGGTTATCCAGACAATTGAAAGTGTATGAAATTCAAATTAAAATCAGAAAACAAATAAAGAAGAAAACGATGAACATTCAAACAATGTAAAGACAATCAATAAAAGGGAAACTAAGACGCAAGGTTTCAAATTTTCTTTCATTAATGATGTAAGGTAATTCTTTTGCCAATATTCTCTTATTTGCTATTGAATCCTAATGGTTATGGATGAAACAATATTCTATTACTAATTTAATTCACCTATTTGGTCATTTAGTTGAATTAATCAAGAATACATTAGGCCTCAATTAAAGAGATGAACTAATATACCATTAATTCCATTGGTAGGATATAAATTGATATTTGATCATTCACCAATCTAATCCTAGGCTTACCATATAGATCCACTCATTGAATGCGGATGGTCATCGGTCAAACAATGAATTAATACATGCCAAAAGTGATCAAGTTATGACAAGAATGCGAGCAATATGATAGACCCTAAAAGAAATTACCTTAATTAAATTAGAAATCAAACCCAAATAATTAGGAAAACAAGATCCCCTATAGCCCTAGTTATGGGTTTAACTATTCATGTTCAATACAAACAAACTCATATCAAGATACAAACCATGGAAACAAATCCTAAAGAAAAAAGAATACTATAGGGAAAGAGAAATCAAAATCCCTTTTACAGTGATTATGATATTCAAGCCTTCAAGAATGTCGTCCTATCTTCGTAGCCGTCCTCCAAGGATTCGTGGCAATTCTCCCTTCTGATCAGCCTCTCAAAGTCTACCGTCATAAATGTGTGTTTTAGGTTTGAGGGTATGCTTCTATTTATAATGATTTAAGGGGTAAAACTGCCTATTTTTTGCTCCAGGAGACCTCACACGACCGTGTCTCCCATTGACACGACTGTGTCTCTTGAAAACAATGTAACTGTACTTTAAGTGAGACACAACCATGTGATCAAAAGACACAACCATGTGACCAAAAGATACAACCATGTCTTAAAGTCAGAAGCTTCAATCAAGTTAGACAGGGTCGTGTCCTTTGAGCAACGTAACTTCAACATTGGGGGAGACACGACCGTGTGACCAAGAGACACGACTGTGTCTCCAAGTCAAAAGCTTTCTTCAAGTTAGACACAACCATGTCTAACTCCTAAATCGCTTCTGAGTTGACACAGGGCCCTGTCTAAGCCAAATGGTCTTCTTTTGCTTTGAAAACGATATATCTTCGCCTGCTTTCACTCTGAATATGTCAAATCTCTCTTAATTTGCAAAAAAAGAAGATAATTGATAAGGATCCACCTAAAATTCATCAATAATCATAAGCAATTCACCATAATTTATCTGGTATAAGACTATAAAATATAAGCTTATCATTACCCATCCTACAAGTTCTGACATTGGAGATTTGTTTAATGATACCTTAATCCACCAGTTGAGTAATGAGGAAACATTGTTGGCCATTATATGCCTTATAGGATGATAGAGGAAAATAAGGTCTAAATACTATTAGGTCCATTTATTTTTTCTATTATTTTTATTAGTTTTGTTTATGAGTCAAAAAGAAAAGATTCTATGTGTGGATATGGTAGTTAGTAGCCCCCACTATATAGTCTGAGAAGTGATCAACATAGAAACACATGAAATATCATCAAATTTTCCTCTCTATTCTCTCTATTTTGCTTTACAAGCATTTCTTTCATCTTAGCTCTTAATCATCAGAGTAGTTTCTTCCATTGTTATCTCTCTGGTTACCAACTTAGGATGTCTTGTACTTCTAGCATTCCCCAAGGTCCTTGGTTTCTATAGTTTCTCTATTATAATTGGTATCAAATATGCCACTACGTCTCCTGATGCAAGCGAGCAGTGTGAGAGTTTGGAAGCCATAACAATGTTCACCCGAGGCTAGTGAGTAGCTAGCCAACAACCAATCCACATGGACGTCGTGCTGTGGAGTGTGGTGGCATGTTACGGTCTAATTGGCTCCACATTAGATGCTCATGAGTCTAATGCAGGAGCCCCACATTGGGTGCTCATGAGCTTGGTGTAAGGTTTGTAAGGGAACTCTCTAACCTCACGAGCTAGCTTTTGAGGTGCGGTTATCCTAAGATCCCTATAACAATTAGTATCAAAGCCTGCCACTGTGTCTCCCGGTGTAAGCGAGTAGTGTGAGAATATGGTGACACTGGCATAACAGTGTTCATCCGGGCCTAGTGAAAAGCTAACACATAGTAAACTCGAGTGGATATCGAGCTGCAAAGTATAGTGGTATGTTACCAAATTGGTTTCGCATTAGATGCTTATGAGTCTAATGCAGGAGTCCCACATCAGATGCTCATGACCGTAGTGTGGGGTTTATAAGGGTCTGGGTTCTCCAACTTCGCGAGTTAACTTTTGAGGTGTGGTTCTCATAGGATTCCCATAATAATTGGTTTCAAAGCCTACCATTGCATCTCCCGGTGTAAGCAAGCGATATGTGAGTATAGTGATGCCAACATAACAATGTTCATCTGGGGCTAGTGAAGAGCTAGCGCACAACCAACCCGTGTATGGATGTCAGGCTGCAAAGCATAATGGTATGTTATGATCCATTTAGTTTCACTTAGATGCTCACAAGTCTAGTGCAGGAGCTCCACATTAAGTGCTTATGAGCCTGATATGAGGTTTATAAGGGCTTGGGCTTTATGACCTTACAAGCTAGGTTTTAAGATGTGGTTCTCCCATGATTCTTGTAATATAGGAGTGAGATTCCATACTGCTTGAGCAAAAGAACAAAATAGGAAAATATGGTCTGTTAATTCATACAAATCCAAGCAAAATGGGGAGGAAGTTTGCTGCAGTGAAATTCCCTTATTTTGAAGGTTAACTCTAGTGGCCACAATATTATTAAGGATACGCCACATAAAATATTTAACTTTTGGGGCAACATTGAGTACCAAACCTTCCCTCGAACTCTTATTCTTGCATCATGCATATGCCTTGTATCTTGTTCATATAACATATTAAAGGCTATCATATATCCCAAAGTTATAATAAACCTTTTAGATGAGTAAAAGCGCCAAACGAATCTATCTTTATCATTTCTTATCTCTATACTTTGAATGACATCTCCAAGTGGCCAAGGAAAATATTTTTTTACTTAAATTGATTTTCATATTCAAATTCATGTTACATGACAGAAGATATTAGTTGAGGGTTGGCTAGATTTAAGCATGGGCCATATACTATAAAAGAAGGAGCTATAGGAATTCAAGGAGTACCAAATATTTCCAAAGTTGTATTTATGCTGATAGCCCAACAAACTCCTTGCCTTAAAATTTATCATCCTTGTAACAAACTTCACTAAGCCCATGATGTGTTGCTTCTTCTCCATGCTTCCATGAAATTCGAATTTGAAAAGTATTTCCCTTGTATCTTGTATTGTAACCACTAAGTCTGTTTTTTACCTTTTGCACTATAAAATCAAATGACTCTTTTTTTGTTCTATTAATTGTTTATGGCAATCCCAAATATTTATCATGAGCACCAATATTTATGATATAGAGAATCTATACAAGTTTCAATCTTAATATGTGGGGTGTATTTTTTGAAGAAAAAAGAGAACGAACTTCTCAAGATTGAATTTCTGATCACTAATTGACTCATACTTCTGCAATAAGTCTCCAATCATCTGCATATGTCTTTCACCTTCTTTACAAAAGAAAATAGAATCATCAACCAAAAATAGTGAAGTGACTGGGGGACTCCGTCTATTAATTTTGATACTATAAAAATTTTGACTTGTCTCTATTTGGTGCAGTAAGTAGGATAAACCTTCTGAACAAAAGATAAATAGATATAGAGACAAATGGTCCCCTTGACGAAGCCCTCTACTAGGCTTAATATACCCGAAGGTTTCTCCACCTATTAAAACCAAATAAAAGACACTAATAACACGCTGCATAATTAGTTTAACAAAATTGGAGAAATTTACAATGCTAATGTTCTGAAGTGGATTCAAAGGTGTACCTGAGATAGGCATGTCACGGTAGTTTCCTCGTTACACAACAGCAACAGAGCGTGTTGAACCGGGGAGGGGGTTGGTATTTGCAAAGGGACTCCAATGTTCAAGTCAGGCTGTGCACAAGTAGGGTTTATGCAATAATGATAATTAACCTATAGAGGTGAATAAGCCTGATATTTATAGAGGTTGGAAGGATACACTTCTATAATAGTCGTAGGGCGAGATACATTCCCTTGTTAGTTGCTGAGGATCCCTATATTATTGGAACATTAATATAGTAATCATGGATAGTTATGGGTGCTATTATTAAACAAAATCATAATTAGATCATGATTGGCAATGACAAATATTCTCAGGATTTATCCATTGCACAGGTCTTGCTGTAATGTCTTTGTTACCCAATGTTGTGGTCTGATATGTATAGGGTCGGGCTCCTATAAGTGGATCTAACTAAGGGTATTAACGGTGGACCACGACCTACTATGAGTCGAGTCGGTCCATGGGTTATGATCCCGGATCACGGTCCAGAATAGTTGCCCCTAACTTTGTGCTTAGATGGGACAACTAAGTGTCAAGGTACCAAGTTTAATAGGAGCACACGATACGCAATGGACATAGGGATCTGAGTCAATCAATGTCATATTGTTAGGATGTTTCCTAAAGGGTCAAGGTCGGTTGTATATTTATTGAATACCTCTAGGGTTGACGTGTAAAACTGGGATTTGAGGCGAATCGTCCAGCTCAAGTTGCCATTCCAGCATCCGAGGTATATCTTTGGTTGCCCTCATGTATGGTTCACAAGGTCTTCGTCCTTTCATGTAGCTTTACTATACAGCTCATAACAGTCTGAGCTTATTTAGGAAACTGTTACTTTGACTTTATTGGGAATTAAAGATCTCTTAAAAGAGGATAGCAGTTTCATGCTGTTTTCCAACTGCCTGTTACTCTCGTAACTAATCAGAAAGAGGGAGCATTAAATGCAGCCTTTCAACGTGCGATCGGTTCACCATTCAAGGGTCTAATCAGAACGCCCCATTCTCTCTATAAATAAGGAATGTTTGTGTTGAGGTTAGCATTCCTTCTATTTTCTGAAACAACCTTTTTCCAAAGGATAAGTTCTTTTTTATTTCTTGTTTGTGTATGGAAAGTTTTGCCCCCTTATGAAATTATTTCCCTGTTCTTGCCAAAGTCTTTGAAAGTGTTTTCTCTATTCCCACCAGTCCCTCTAGCGAAGGCCTTTCTTTCTCGGTGTAATGGCTTAGTAAGGACCAAGTAACCACTCTACGTGGGCTGGCCAATATGCATATGGGCAGAAGAAACATTTCTATCTCGGCATACGTGGGAGTGTTTGATCTACACGCTCTTTCCAAGAAGGTCTGCAGTTTCTGCTGTGATGCATGGAGACACTCAGAGACATTCTACCCTTGCCCCTTCTCCTTTCTGAGTGCTTTGGAGGCACTTAGCGCAATTTTTTTGTGGATCCTCTAAGTGGAGTTGGAAGTGTAGGAGGGTTCCAAGTTCGAAAAAAATCTCTTCGAGCAACTCAGGGTGATTTGAAGCAACTTGGAGTGATTGTGAAGCCTGTTGTAGTTCGGGTTGAATAATCTTTTGATGTGAAACAATCTCTAGTTAGTCGGCAATGAAAGGGTGGGTACCCGTTTTTGGAAGAACCAGGAGGTGGCAATGATTGGTCGCCATCATCATCAACGACTATGATACCGACTTCCTACCTGGGCTCTCTAATGGTCATTCTTGACAATACACTTTTTGATGTATTTTTCCTTCTCTTTTTGTTTTGGAGGAAACTATGTATTCCTTTTTTTTTTGTTTTTGTTAGAGTTGATGACGTATGGAATGAGAAGAATAATAAAATTTATTTTTCTGAACTTTGTATCTCTTATTTTTCATTTCCATTATCTGTTTTCTTCTTTTTCACCGGTGTAAGTCCAACACTCATCCTGTAATGACAATTATGTTGCCCACAACTTGGTGCTTGGCTAATATAGCGAAATAGCAAGATAAAGAGGTCTTTGTGCCCCCGAGTGACAGTACTCATGCTTTACTTGAAGCCATGGTCAGGTTACCTTGGTCCTACAGACGTTTAAGCCATTTGACCTTTCAGGGAGTGTTGTGGTTTGGATTGACTCTGGGTCACTTGATCATATAGATGTTCTAAGTGTAGCCGAGGTCCGTAGAAAAAATCCAGGCTCTATGGAAAATATCTAGACTCAAACGCTGAGGTTATATGATGTTTGGTTTGCTGCGCAACCGTCCCTTCAACTGCTATTATAGCTGTGGGATCCACATGGCACTCTTCAACTGGGTGGACGTAGTTAGGGTTATGTGCGCCATTATGAGCAGTTTTCAAAATCTGAGGAGATGTGATGGAATTGCCCTTTAACCGTCTGGCCTCTATAAATAGGGGTTAAGGCTCCCTTTCTTCATTTTTACTATTCCTTTTAGAATTCTAGTGACTTGAGGCAATTTTTGGCGGCTTTTACTTGCGGAGGAGTGCTGTTTCTAGTAGTTTTTAGCAATTCAACTTTTCAATCATTAGTTTTTCCTCATTTTTTCAAGGTATTTTTCCTTTCACTCTTTTGTTTTTGCTATTTTTATCATCACAGAATGACTTTGCTCCCTTTTTTGGGGTGCATTCCATTTTCCTTTTAGTAAGACAAATTGGGAGACAATTGTTTCTGGGTCCCTTTAATGGTGTTACTCTATGGAACACTTTCTCTGTCGTGCTATAAGTGATAGAGGTGTCCTTCTAAGGCTTAAGCCTTGCTTGGCTCGGAGGCCGGTATGCAGGCGTAAACTTTCGATTCCTTTCTTCGTTCGCCGCTTCTGTGTCTGAATCTGTAAGTTAAATTGATTTTGACAATTTATTCACTGGCCTCTGTGGGTGTTTCTAGGGATTTAATGGCTAGGAGACAACTGGCTAGGCCCCAAGTGCCACTTCTAGATGTTTGGATGCCGAATGAAGAAGACCTTGTGAGGATTATCTGCGATCCAGGTCGGCTGTACCCATGGATCGGGGATGACGCCTATGATCGAATGTCTGTTTTCTAACCCGAGTAAGAGCTTGAAAAGCTCTAAGGCTATTTGATGCTAACTGAGGAGGGTGCAAGGGATCACAAGTTAGTAATCCTATCCCCAGAAAATGAAAGGGTGTGCTCATCTTGGGAGGCAGATGCAAATTATATGTTCTTGTATGAGGATTTCTTTACTCAATTTGGACTTCAGATTCCCTTCAACAACTTCCAGCTTGCGGTCCTCCGTACTCTTAACGCATCTCCAACCAAAATTCATCCTAATAGCTGGGCAAATGTCCTAGCCTTCTACAGGATTTGCTGGTTGATCAAATTGTGGCACTCAAATAGGACGTTCTTTTACTTCCACACCTGATGAAGTCTCCAGGGGGTGGCGTTGCTCAAAAGACCTAGCTCACAATTCGATTAAGGGCTGGTCGAAAGATATTTCAGATTTCCCAATAGAGTTATAAGAACTTCAAGGAGAAGTTCTTTAAACTAATGGCGGCTCCAGGGATTCACCCTTTTTGGCTAGACAAAAATGAGGAACCAATGTTTTGCTTTTACTGGACTAAGAAGGCATAAAATACCCCTCTTCAGATGATTGAATGGGAGAGGCACCACCTTGACCAGAGTGACATTGAGTGTGTTGACTTCTTTACTATGTTGGTTCAACACATGGGTTTTATTTCTTCTAAGGACGTGTTAGATGCCCCTGATGACATAACTCTTTGGGTTATTTTAGGTAGTGTAAGTCGTACTCCATGTTAGGCAATTTTTGTATATAGTATTTATATATTTCTCATGTTATTTGATTCTTGTCGTACTTTTCAGAGAGTTTGGCCATGATGGTGGCAGGAGGAAATGACCTTGCAGCACTCGAAGCCCTGAGGGCCAAGAACACGGCTGGACCCTCAAATGCTCCCGTGGTTGCTACCCTAGCCCTTATGCCCCCACCAGTTGAGGATTTGGTGGTCGAGAGGGGGGCAATTCAATTAGAGGAGTCTTCGTCACCACTCCAAAGGAGGAAGAGGAGGGCCGTTGAGGACGGTAGGGTGGACGACTGGGGAAAGAGGGCAACAGTAGAAAAGGTCACTGACTCGATTAGTCTATATTATGAGGAACATGATCTCTTGGGTTTCATTAACTTCAATCTTCTGGACGACCAAGTCACAAATTGTGTTGCTCAACGCAACACGACGAAGATCCTATCGTTATTTCAAACTTTCGCTCTCTGCCTTATTGTCGAATCTCGATTTCTGGAGAAGAACTATGAAGAGTATAATCAACAGATGGTGGAGAAGGTCACAGTGGTCGAGGAGGGCAGAAACTAGGCCCTCAAGGCCAATGAGGAGACTAAGAAGGCCAAAAGTGATGCTAAAGCTAAGGCCAAAAAATTGGAGGAGGAACTGGCTACCTTAAAAGACAATTTGGAGCAAGAAAAAGGCCGTTTTGGTGGAGATCAGGAGGGAAGTCACCGTTCTCCGTACTGAGAATGAAAATCTTTGTATTAAGAATCAAGACCTTTGAACTGGAATGACGAAGCTACAAGAGGATGTTCAATAATTTATTACGATATATATGAAGATCAATGGGGAATAATTCTGAAATGCAGTTGACCAAGTCCAACTATTCAATCCTAGGGTGGCCTTAGTATTGGATGCATTGGACCCTGGAAGGGTGATTCAAGACGGTGGTCTAGTTTCTCTAAGTCTTGCTTCGAATGATCAAGGTGTCACTGAGGCCCCCGTCGCCATGTTCCATACCCCGAATGTTGTCAAGGATTCAAGAAATGCATCATAGCCTACCTTTTTAATTTTTTACCCCTTGTGTAGGGTATTTTGTTTTTGACAAGATAATTATCCCAATTGGCAAAGTGTTAAATTATTTCCTTTTCTTGATCATATGCGTTCTTTTTCCATGGTCTATATTAGGTCCAATACCCATCATAAATGTGCATTTGTTGGCCGCTTGCAGGACTTAGGATCATTTGTTTAATTAGAACCTTGGTTTGGGGTCCAATGCCCAACATATTAAGCATTTAGAATTCCACTTGACTTTGGTATAATTTATAAAATCAAGACCTTAGCCCGGGGTCCAACGTCCAAAATGTTTTGGCATTTAGGATCTCACTTGCTTTAGGTATAATTTGAAATTAAGACCTTAGCCTGGGGTCCAACGCCTAGAGTGTTTTGGCACTTAGGATCCCACTTGCCTTAGGTATAATTTGAAATCAAGACCTTGCCCAGGGTCTATCGTTCATAATGCTTTGGCATTTGGGATCTGACTTGGCTTAGGAATAATTTAAAATTGAGACCTTGCCTGGGGTCCATCGTCCAAAACATTTTGGCACTTGGGATCCCACTTGGCTTAAGTATAATTTAAAATTGAGACCTTGCCCGGGGTCCATTATCCAAAATGTTTTGGCACTTGGGATCCCACTTGGCTTATGCATAATTTAAGGTGATCCATAATCAGAGTCTTTAATGTTTACGGTTTATAGTGGAAAATTGCTTGACACTTAGGAATTTTCTACTTTAGAACCTATTTGACATAAGATATTTTTTGTGGATACCTGATAGTGGACCACAAATGTCGTAATTTGCATTACCACTTTATTTTATGACCATAGAATGGTCAGGGCCAAGTGTTGAGGATTGGGTGTAGACCCATAACTCACGACCAAAACACTTAAATTGGTTTTGCGGGTTATTATTTCTCTTAACTTGGACTGTTAAGTCCCATAGGGACAGGCTCAAGGCATTTTCTAGCTTGAGGGCCTTAAGACTTTAAATATGTATAATGGTATTTGAATAACTCCATTTTGTTGAATAATTTGAGGACAGAAGTCCGTACAGAGTATATGCTCACCATAGACTGGGGCATATCAAACGTGAAGTAAACTAAGACTATGCCTGAAAGGGCACTTAGTTGTAGTACTTTCTAAGTTTATCCGCATTTCAATAGTTCTTGATTGACTTACCCATTAGTATCTCCAAAGTGTAGGCTCCTTTGCTGATGCTGACTACGATGCGATAATGGCCTTCCCAATTAGGGGCTAACTTCCCTTGGGAGGCTTTCTTACCCTCCATGTCCAGTCTCTGGAGTATTAAGTCTCCTGGCTGGAACTTTCTTGGGACAACCTTCAAGTTATAACAAGTCACCATTCTCTGCTTGATGGCAGAGTCATGTATATGAGCAACGTGCCTTTTTTCCTCCAGAAGATCCAAGTCTTCTCTAATTAATCTGGGGTTGCTGTCAGTCAAAAACTATTAGAGGCGTGAGCTTGGTTCCTTTATTTTCACTGAGATCATAGCCTCATACCCATAGGTGAGTTTAAAGGGAGTCTCACCTATTGTAGAGTGGGGCGTAGTTTGGTAGGCCTAGAGGACATGGTCTAGTTGCTTAGCCCAGTTTCCCTTGGCTTCATCTAGCCTTCTTTTAATTCCCTAGACAATAACTCGGTTAGCAGTTTCGAATTGTCCATTTGTCTTGGGGTTCTCGACGGAACTACAATGATGTTTGATTTTTAACTCGGCAAGCAGTTCTTCGAAGCCTTTATCTTTGAACTAGGTTTCGTTGTCCGTTGCAATAGACTCTGGTACCCCAAACTTGGTGATGATGTGACATCAAGTGAACTTTTGGATCCGAGCAGAGGTTATCGTGACCAAGGGTTCTGCTTTGATCCATTTTGTAAAATAATCTACTACTACCACTAGATATTTTAATTGGCCAGATGCTTGGGGGAATGGACTCATGACATCTATACCCCATCTGTAGAAAGGCCATGGTACCAGCATCGTGGATGGTTCCTCTGAGGGAGCCTAATAATGGTACGAGTGGTATTGGCATTTATCACAGATCCGGACATGTGTATGAGAATTTGCTTCCATCGTTGGCTAATAGTATCCCACTCTGAGTGCCTTTAAAGATAGGACTTTGCCTCCCAAGTGTTGCCTATAGCCCCCTTCGTGAATCTTAGCTAGCACATATCTTGCTACTTTGGGTGTAAGGCACTTAAGGAGAGGTGAAAAAAACCCTCATCGGTATAATTGACCATCGTAGATGGTGTACCTAATTGCAATTCTGATCAATTTGGAAGCTTTTTTTGGCTAATAGGATTTGGTTCCGAACTGCAGATATTCCATGATTGGGGTGATCTAAGTATGCTCTCCTTTTTCCACTTGGAAAATGAATGCATTCGTGATAAAGGGTTTTGAGAGGGTCCCCTGGATCACATAATGGTTGTTGTCCAGGCTTTAAGTACTGGTCAGTTTGGACAAAAGATTAACTTTGGAGTTCTGGTTCCTGGGCACGTGCTCTATTTTAACATCCTGGAAGCTTTTAAGGAGCACTTGTACTTTGGCAAAGTATCTCTGAAGAAGAGGTTCCTTGGCCTGGTAATCACCTCAAACTTAGGAGGTCACAAGTTGGGAGTCAATGCAAAGTGTGATTTTATCCACTCCCATGTCCTGGGCCATTGTCAGTCTGATGATACATGCTTTATATTCCACCTGATTGTTCAATGTGGTGAACTCAAACTTCAGGGAGCTTTCCACTATTACTATTTCAAAATTTTCCAGAATCATTCTAGCACCACTTCCTTTGGGGTTCGAGGAACTGTCAACATATATGGTCCAGGAAATTCCTTCGAGCGAGCAGGGTCCGATGTGAGTTCGGTGAGAAAATCAGAGTTGTGCAAACACTTCTTCAAGGTCTGCTATATAAGATCGGCCTTGTGGGGTTTTCACTATCATGTTGTCAATGTAAACTTCCAACATCTTTGCCACTTGGTCTTCAAAGATGATTACTCCATAAAATGTAGTTATTTATACCTTATATTTGTACTCTGTTGATTGCTTAGTCCTTGTTCTTATGCATGAATGGAAGACTTTAGCTTCATATTTATCTAATTCCTTGTAGATATCTTCCTTTATGATTTTGAGAAAATATTTTCGATTCTTTGATGGATTAAGTACATTTGCACTTGTGATTAACTTGACGAATTCTCAATTGTAGGATGGGTTTAAAACAAGTAGATTAAAGTAAGCCAAGGACCAACATTAGAAGAGAAGGCCCAAGAAGCATTTTAGGATCTCACGTCGTGGCACAAGATGTTTCACGTTGCAACACAAGATGCCAGCACTGATTCCACTTAAACCTGAGGCTAGCGTGCCGCGGTGTGCATGTCCTTACGCCGCAACGCGTGGTCACTAGGTGCACTTATAAATATTGTTTCATTAGATATTTTCAAGGAGAACTTTGGTGAAGAGAAAAAAACATAGCTAGGGTTCAAAATTGATCATTTTGAGGGGAATCAAAAGGATTTGAAGTGGAAGCCACCATTCTTCAAGGAAGATCAAGCATCCAAGGACTCCAATCATAATGTCTTCCTTCTTTTCTCTTTATTGTCTCTTATTTTAGGTCATGAACATGAATGTTTTCATGAGATTTTCGTGTTCCATGGCTAGTTAAGTTATTTTTAGGGATTCATTTGGATCCTTCTATATAAATTGGTGATTTGGTAACCTTTTGAGTTAGTTATGATAATTGGTTTTGTTCATCTATGTTTTGCTTAATGCTCTTGAATGTTTGGCCAACATTTAATGTGATTTGATGAAATCTATTGAACTAGACATAGATATTTAGGTTTTAGATAATGGATATGATTGATGCATGTTTAATTTCATTCTAATGGAGGGATGATTTAATTAGCTAATGGGATATAAATACACCCTTTGGTCATGCATAGCAATTGTCTAAGAATCAATCTTAATGAGTGAAGTTTGCTCTAGGTCTTATGGACATATAGTGAACTAGGTAAATTACATATGGTTAATTGACCTTGACATAGACTCTTAGCAAATCTAGTTTCTTATACTAACAAAGTCAATCATTCATATTGCCTAAAATGGTTGCAAAATGCCAAGTGAAATAGTTGGTGAAGAAGGATTCCCTATTCTTTAATCACTCTCTTATTCTTATTTTAATGTTTTTTTAGTCTTTACAATTGTCGCGACCGGGATCGCGGCGGGAAATATAGCAACTCGCGTGATTTTAAAAAATTGATTAAAATGAAAATGGAGTCGCCACCAATTTTATTTAAATTAGGAAAAATTAGAAAACCTTTTTTAGAAAATGGTCTTTGGAACCAGATTG
Organism: Ormosia emarginata; assembly: GCA_029884605.1. Taxonomy (NCBI): domain Eukaryota; kingdom Viridiplantae; phylum Streptophyta; class Magnoliopsida; order Fabales; family Fabaceae; genus Ormosia; species Ormosia emarginata. The sequence goes on along the minus strand of JAQQTP010000057.1, from coordinate 576,985 downwards.
GATTCGGGAGTCGGTTATGGTTAAGGAAGGGTGGAAACTTAATCCCACAGCACCCCTAACACACCCGTCTTAAGACGGTACCTTAAGTCAATTGTGCAAAAACTTGATAATCTCAAATTTATTTATTTTACCATTTTTAAAAGATTTTGTAATTATTTTTTTTTATTTTTTTAGAAAAAAGAATAAAAGAGAAACCCAATTATGAAAATTTAATTTTTGGCTTGACAGAATGAAAATTCTGCTCCTACGTACCCTCAGGTGCAATGAGGAACTCAAAGTCACGTAGTTCTGTAGAAAATAAGTGTGGGTTGATTGATTTTAATTAAGAGAGAAACTTAAAACTTTTAAAATCAAATTTGTCAGCAATGGATTAACTCTAACTTACCAAAAGAAAAGATGCTCACAAGAACGGAAAAACCTGTGGTAGTTGGCGGAGCAGATCTGGGCGGCTGACGAGCGCCGAACTCAGTCAAAATTATAACCGAAGTTATTATCTAAGCTTGTAGCATAGTGACAACACCGGATCATCATGAAGGGGAGCATCAAAATATACAAAAAACTATGAGAAACTATGAAGAAACAAGAAGAAGCTTAGAGAGAAAAATGAAGGAGCCTTTTTTACAAATCAAATACAATACATAACCAAGGTCTCAAGAATCCAAACCACAATCTCTTCAAGAGTTCTAAATTGACCGAAAGTAGCTTAGCCCTCCATTACCATGAAGGGGAGCATCAAAATATACAAAAACTATGAGAAACTATGAAGAAACAAGAAGAAACTTAGAGAGAAAAATGAAGGAGAGTTTTCTCTTGTTCATGATAAATGGTGCCTTTTATAGAAGTCTAAGGTAACAAAATGACAAAGGGAAGTGGGTGGATGAGTGGGTGAGTGAGTGGAGTGTTTGAGTGGATGGATTAGTGGGTTGGTTTAGTGGATTGGTTTAGTGGATGAGTGAGTGGAATGGTTGAGTGGTTGAATTAGTGAAAAATGCCAAAGGACTTTTGGTGAGTGGGAAATTATGGACATGAATGGGTGAGTGGATGGATGAGTGGATGGATTAGTGGATGAGTGGGTGGAGTGGTTAAGTGGTTGGATTAGTGTATGAGTGGATGAGTGGGTGAGTTAGTGGATGAGTGGATGAGTGGATTAGTGGATGGATGAGTGGATTAGTGGATGGATGAGTGGATGGTTGAGGACGAAAATTTCGTGTCTGATTTGGAAGCCAAAAAAGACCCACTATACTTCAGAATCACGAAAAGTGTTCTTCATTAAAGTTGTAGATCCTTGTCTTGGCTATAAAATTGATAGCTGGTTCGTCCAATTTGGCTTCCTTAAGCCCAAGATATGTCCCAAATACCGTAGGTTGCTCAAACCCAACTTCAGCACCTCTGTTCCGACTTGCAAGCTCAAAATGACCTACTAGACTTCTTTTTCTCAAAATGTGTTCTTCATGAAAGTTGTTTATTTGGATCTTGACTATCCAATGTCCAAATTTCAGCCCATCTCCATTATTACATCTTGAGATATGATTTTTTGAGTGCACACTGTTCGGAATCTATTGACAAAACCCGTATTCTGACTTCCCTGTCAACTTAGGTCCCTTAGACATCTGAATCAGACTTCGAGCTCTTCATCAAAGTTGTAGAGCTTCCTCTTAGCTTTCCTACAAGGTAAAATTCATGTTCATCAGATATTAGGAACTCAAGTTATGACCAAAATACAGAAACAGTGTAAAATCTCAATAATGCTGAAAATATTCAATTAGGACCAATTTGAGCTCAAACTCACAAAATCATGTCAAACTCAATCAATTAAGAATATGGAGAGTGTAAATGACTAAATATAAGGGTTTCTTAATGAATAAAATATGTGTTTATCAAATTCCCCCACACTTAGCTTTTTGCACTCCTGGGCAAAACTCAAGACCAAAATTTTACAATCAAGAAGAACAACCAAAGGTTCAAGGGATCAAAACATTCATGAGTTAACAATTCTCCACATCTCAAACCAACAAGCAAGGTATCTTCAACATGAATTCAGAATGATAGATCTTCACAAGATCCCCTCACAATCTCTCAAATGTTTAAAAGGTAGGTATTTCACTCAATTCAAACCATGAAAATTGCACTACCATAAGCTTGCTTATATTCTATTTCTCCACTACTCAAAACACATGTACACACAAATCATGAGGACTTTATTCAAGGTTGTAGTGAGGTCAAGGTAACAGGAGAGGATAAAATGGATATGAGAAGATAAATACCAAAGAGAATAAAAGCAAATGAGAGCTGAGTTCAAATAACAAGCATAAAAGTTCATCCCAACTCTAGTGTATATCCCTTTACATATTCATTTCCCAATTCTTTTTTTTTCTTTTTTAAACACTTGGTTTTTTTTTCTTTTTTTTCTTTTGTTTTTATATATGAACATAACTATATACATACATTTTTTTTTCTTTTTGGGCACTCTTTTCTTTTTCAACAACTATTTTGTACACACACCCCCACACTTGTTCAAAAACTCATCCATTAACCAAGCTAATGTTCTTTTATTCCCTAAGGTAAAGTAAGAACACGATTTCTCATTTAAGGCACATAATGAGCTAGAAACAAGGAATGGTCAAATAAGCTCAAAGAGGTTAAGCAAAGGAAAATATACAAGGTTGGCGAAATCGAGAGAATTTTCAAGAAGTCAAAAGAGTGCTTGATATCATATTGAAAACAAGGTTGGCTATTTGGTTAAACTAGCTAATTAAGAAAGAAGGCCTCAATCATGTTCATGCATGCAAGTGAAATGTAGCCTCAAAAAGAATCAAAGCAAGTTCTAGAGTGGTCATTAACATGAGTGAAAATCACAAAAAAAAGAAGAGAATGGTATAAATGTTAAATCCATCCATTAGGCTCAAAATCTCACAAGGTATGCATCCATCAAACTCAATTCATCAATTCAATCATCCATCACCAAGCATATCAGTTCAAGAAGGGAGAAAAGTTATTCAATCATGCAATGAACCTTTTTTTTTGTTTTGATTTTTTTTTGATTTTTTTTAACAAACCAAAAGAAAAGAAACATGCTAAAATCTCTCCCCCACACTTAATATAACATTGCCCTCAATGTAAAAGAGAGATATAGAAAAGAGCAACACAACCTGATAAGAAGTGAATCAACGCCAAGCAGAAAAGATGCGTAAGAATCAAAGCTGCAACAGAACTCTGCCATTGGTAATGAAGTATATGTGCATCTTCTCGGTTTGCGGAAACCATTTCCAAAGATCTTGAAAACAAATCTAGTTGGGTTGCCTCCCAATAAGCGCTTGTTTAACGTCGTTAGCTCGACGTTGGGACACTTCTTAGTGATCTTTATAATGTGGATGGTAAAAGCCTATCACTTTCACTTCCACATTTTTCGGCTTGAGATGGTGTCCATTGGTCTTATTAAGTGAGGTTGGTGAAAAGACTCCACCAGGATCCCATTGGTTGAAACGTGATGACCAAGTTATGGTTGACACAACATGATAGCTTTCATTAGGGTCCCATTGGTTGAAGTGTAGTGGAGTGATTTTTTTAATTTAATTTTTTTTTCTTTTTTTAATTATTATATTTTTTCTCTCTTTTTTTTTTTAAATCCGGTCAAAATTGGGTGTTCACAGTTGCCCTTCTTTACTTGTTTTCTTAGTAGATAATAAGAATAACTGTAATTTTCATATTATTGTCGTAAGAAACGAGTAAAGACATGAACTTCAATTTTGTCCGGCAATGCAGAGGATAATATTGCAAAACAAAGCAAGAACAAATAAAAGCGAAAAGCCGACACGCTCAAAGAATTAGCAGAACTTAAAGTGCATGGAGCCAATGCGCTCAAAAGAAAATTAAAATGCATGAAGCTGATGCACTCAACAGAAAATAAAATGCATGGAGCCGATGCGCTCAACCGAAATTAAAATGTAAGGAGCCGATGCACTCAAAAGAAAATAAAATGCAAGGAGCCGATGCGCTCAACAGAAAACTTAAAATGCATGGAGCCGATGCGCTCAAAATTAAATGACAATGGGCAAACTGTGTCCCGAAAATTAAATGACAATGGGCAAACTGTGTCCCGAAATTTAAATGACAAATTTAAATGACAATGGGCAAACTCGTGTCCCGAAAATTAAATGACAATGGGCAAACTGTGTCCCGAAATTTAAATGACAATTTAAATGACAATGGGCGAACTCGTGTCCCGAAAATTTAAATGACAATTTAAATGACAATGGGCAAACTCGTGTCCCGAAAATTTAAATGACAGAATTTAAATGACAATGGGCAAACCTGTGTCCCGAAAATTTAAATGACAGAATTTAAATGACAATGGGCAAACCTGTGTCCCGAAGATTTAAATGACAATGGGCGAACCTGTGTCCCGAAAATTTAAATGACAGAATTTAAATGACAATGGGCGAACCTGTGTCCCGAAATTTAAATGACAGAATTTAAATGACAATGGGCAAACTTGTGTCTCGAAAATTTAAATGACAAATTTAAATGACAATGGGCAAACCTGTGTCCCGAAAATTTAAATGACAATGGGCGAACTGTGTCCCGAAATTTAAATGACAAATTTAAATGACAATGGGCAAACTGTGTCCCGAAAATTTAAATGACAATGGGCAAACTTGTGTCCCGAAAATTTAAATGACAATGGGCAAACCTGTGTCCCAAAATTTAAATGACAGAATTTAAATGACAATGGGCAAACCTGTGTCCCAAAAATTAAAATGACAATGGGCAAACCTGTGTCCCGAAAATTAAATGACAATGGGCAAACCTGTGTCCCGAAATTTAAATGACAGAATTTAAATGACAATGGGCAAACTTGTGTCCCGAAAATTTAAATGACAGAATTTAAATGACAATGGGCAAACCTGTGTCCCGAAAATTTAAATGACAATGGGCAAATCTGTGTCCCGAAAATTTAAATGACAATGGGCAAACCTGTGTCCCGAAATTTAAATGAGAGAATTTAAATGACAATGGGCAAACCTGCGTCCCGAAAATTTAAATGACAATGGGCAAACCTGTGTCCCGAAAATTTAAATGACAATGGGCAAACCTGCGTCCCGAAAATTTAAATGACAATGGGCAAACCTGTGTCCCGAAAATTTAAATGACAGAATTTAAATGACAATGGGCAAACCTGTGTCCCGAAAATTTAAATGACAATGGGCGAACCTGTGTCCCGAAAATTTAAATGACAGAATTTAAATGACAATGGGCGAACCTGTGTCCCGAAATTTAAATGACAGAATTTAAATGACAATGGGCAAACCTGTGTCCCGAAAATTTAAATGACAGAATTTAAATGACAATGGGCAAACCTGTGTCCCGAAAATTTAAATGACAAAATTTAAATGACAATGCAATGAGCCGATGCGCTCAACAGAGAATTAAAATGCAATGAGCCGATGCGTTCAAAAAATAAATGACAGGAATTTAAAAATGCATGGAGCCGATGCGCTCAAAGAAATATGGAATTAAAATTTTTTCTCTCTTTTTATCTTCCCTTTTTCTTCAGAAAACCAATATGAACCAACAGCGGCCATGGAAAGCTTTGACCAATCAAACCCTTTGTCCACATACTTTTCTTCCTCAAACCCTTCAGTCGGCTTGGAATCCTCTTGACTTCCTTTATCCCTTCTTCATTTCTTTTTCTCTTTTTTTTCTTTTTTTTTTTTTCCTTTTTTTTTTGAACACCTCATCAGGCCATGGACCCGAGATTTTATAAGACCATCAAGGAAGGACTTGACATTCTTTTGGACACCATCATCAGGTCATGGACCTGGAATCTTGTGAGAACTATCAAGGCAAGGACTTGCGATTCTTTTGACGCAATCATCAGGCCCATGAACCTGGAATCTTGTGAGAACCATCAAGCACAGGACTTGGGATTTCTAGATTATCCCTTGATATATCATTTCCTCATTCAATTGGAACTTCCAAGTTCTTTTTGTCCTGAATTTTTCATCTGGAGATTACCATTAGATGGTCAAATCATAGCATTGTATTCATGTTCACCTTACCTGAAGCATTACATAACAAACATGCATGGATTCCAAAGAAATTGACTAAGCGAACAACTTCTGGACTGGAATCAAAATTTTGACTACACAAAAGGATTATTTACAAAGGATAGACACAAACAAAGATATGAGATTCGAAGAGGTGTCATCCCCATATGGATTGGTTCAACTTACATGAAAATGATTTTAGTTGGCTTCTGCTGAGCATGTACATTAAGACAAATTGAACCAAAGAAAAATTTACCCCAGTCTAGAAATGAACTGAACTAGGGAAACGAAAAATTGCCCCAGTTTGAAGTCAACTTGAACATGATAGAAACTTATCCTAGTGCAAGACCAAATTGAACCAAAGAGAAATTTGCCCCAGTGTAGGCCAAATTGAACCGAAGAGAAATTTGCCCCAGTGTAGGACTAGCAAGCACCTCTCCTTTTTTTTTTTTTTAAAAGAGCAAAGAATTGAAAACTCGAACAAGACGAACCTTTTGTCTCAAAATTAAAGTTAATGAGAATGCGAAGAATCCTCCATTGATCGAATGGACTTTTTAAGGCTTGTAACGTGGCCGGGATTAGCGGTTATGAAATGAAAGATCTAAGGCTCAAACAAGTGTTTAAGGGTTGAATGGGACCAAGGATCCTTGTTCAAAACTAAGCCTCGTCAACTGACTTTGCGCTTTCAGACACACCTTTCTTTTATTGTTCTTCATTTCTTCCCATTTTCTTTTTATTTCAATAATTCACCTTTGTAGTGACCTCTTTCATTTCATTTTCTTTCCTCTTTTTTCAGAAAAAAACAATTTTCACTTTGTGTTAACCCCTAGTGTAGGGGTGATCTTTGTCCAGGGTTAAATTGAAGAAAACTGTCAAGCTCAAAAAAAAGGACAACAAGAGATGATGAAAAGATGAATTCCTGTGAAAGATAAAGAAAAATGGTCAATCTTCATTTCAAATCTTGAGTGCTCATTTTCAAAAATTTTAATTTCGAGACAAAAAATGCATGCCAAGTGATGAGTTCCTTGCTCCCCTTTTTATTTTTCTTTTTTATTATTATTTTTTAATCCCCTTTCTTTTTTTTTTTTACTTTTTTGTTGTTGTTTTTTTTTTTTCAAATACACCTACACACATGGGCTGCATGACCACCAAATTTTTTCTGAACGAGAAATCCATGGGATCCGAAACAAAAGACAACAAGTAAAGAGAAAAATGAATGACAAGAAAGACGTGTCAAAGACATAAGGAAATGAAACAAGACATGAGATCCATGCAAATCCATTACATTAATGCTTCAAGAAAGTTAACATAAGTTCAACCTCATTGGATATTTTATGGCAATCACTTCAAGAGTTGTTGACAATACTAGGTCTGACTACTTCTTCAATGTCAAGCTTCTTATAAGCAATTAGCTTCCTTATTACAGTCTTGAAGGACTCACAATCTTCAATTGAGTGCCCTGGGATATCCATGTGGTATTTGCAAGTTAAACTCGGATTATACCATGTTGGGAATGGTGGTTGTAAGGGACCTACAGGATTTCCAGAAATGAGATGAGCATCAAACAGCTTTCGGAACAAATCTGCATTTGAAATTGATAGTTTTGGGAAATGGGGTAAGTTTTGGGGACGGAAACGGCCTTGATTGTGGAAGTCTGGTCGAGGTTGTGGGTGATTTTGCAGAAGTGGAGGTGGATATCGGGCATAAGTTGGGTGCGAATATGATCCAGTTACTCCCATATTTCCGGTGGCCCTGATTAAAGTGAGGGTCTCCATCATGGCCAATAACATTTCCTCCATTCTTCTCTGTGACCCTTTCATTTCCTTCATCATCTCTTTCATCTCATCTATTTCTCTGCTCAAGTTTCTCCCTGTCTCAGGATTATTTGCAGCCATTCTGGTCTAAGATCTGGTATTGTGAACTCGAGTTTGATTGGTCTCTTCTTTCCTAGGCCGCGCAAAGGTTCCTGAACCAGTTTGATTTATTAACAAAGACTGAGATGAAATGAATGAGATACATGAGAAGCACAAGGTAAAATAAATGAGATGCAATGAAGTGGGATGAATGAGATGCATGAGATGCATAAGGAAATGAATGAACTCAGAAGACATTTTTTTTTTTTTTTTTTTTTTTTTTTTTTTTAAAAGATGATCAATGCCATGGAAATGTAAGATGTATATGTTTTTTTTTTCAAAAATTATGAATGACATGAAAATGCATGATTTTTAAATACTAAGAATGCTATGAAACTGCAAGGTATATTTTTTATTTTTTGGAATGCAAGAAAATGACAAAAAAAAAATGCAAGATGAGGTATTTTTTGATTTTTTTTGAATGTCATGCAAATGCAAGATAATGCATGTTTTTTTTTCTCTTTTGTTTAAAAAAAAGCTACGAATGTCATGCAAATGATATGAAAATGCAAGATGAAACATTCCCCTTTTTATGATTTTTTTTTAACAAAGAACGAATGGTATGAGAAATGAACAGATAAAGAAAAAGCACGCTCCCTTTGTGTCCTAATCAGGTGAAACTTAAAGGTTGGATTTTCCTTAAAGTCACGACTCTAATTTTGACAGTCACTATGTTCAATCTATCAGTGCAAGATTTTCAAGACAGATCTAAACTTCTAAAAAGTCATGGTCCCCAGATTGTCTCTTACTGTCACCAATACTTTGGCTAGCAAGAGTCCTCAATCCTCACCCATGATAGGTTACAAGCGGAAAGAGTTCAATTTGAGTGAGGGATTTTCATGTGCCTATTCGGAGACCAAAGGTCTCTCAAAGCAACACTACTTCGCCCTCTATCTAATCCTACAAGGTACTGAGCCCGGGTATAGAGCTTGTGTGTGAGGTAAGTGATAGTGACGTGTGTGAGGGAGCATACAAACCTGTACAACAAAATTTTAAAAGACCAAAAAACTACCCCCCAACCTGCAGAACATATATACAACAAACAGCCAGCAATCATCTACCCTAGGGTTTCAACAAATAAGTACAAAAATATATACAAGTTAAAAATATACACAAAATAATGTTATCAAGTATTTACATAAAAGCATTAATCAAAAACTATTTACGAACAAATAAGAAAACAAAAAAAATAAAACAAGAAAAGGGGTAAAATAAATACATAGAGATTATTAAAATTTTGCACAATTAACTACAACAGGCCTGACTCTCCAAGTGTCCCCAGTGGAGTCGCCATCTGTCGCGACCGGGATCGCGGCGGGAAATATAGCAACTCGCGTGATTTTAAAAAATTGATTAAAATGAAAATGGAGTCGCCACCAATTTTATTTAAATTAGGAAAAATTGGAAAACCTTTTTTAGAAAATGGTCTTTGGAACCAGATTGGATTCGGGAGTCGGTTATGGTTAAGGAAGGGTGGAAACTTAATCCCACAGCACCCCTAACACACCCGTCTTAAGACGGTACCTTAAGTCAATTGTGCAAAAACTTGATAATCTCAAATTTATTTATTTTACCATTTTTAAAAGATTTTGTAATTATTTTTTTTTATTTTTTTAGAAAAAAGAATAAAAGAGAAACCCAATTATGAAAATTTAATTTTTAGCTTGACAGAATGAAATTCTGCTCCTACGTACCCTCAGGTGCAATGAGGAACTCAAAGTCACGTAGTTCTGTAGAAAATAAGTGTGAGTTGATTGATTTTAATTAAGAGAGAAACTTAAAACTTTTAAAATCAAATTTGTCAGCAATGGATTAACTCTAACTTACCAAAAGAAAAGATGCTCACAAGAACGGAAAAACCTGTGGTAGTTGGCGGAGCAGATCTGGGCGGTATTTGATGAAACTTAAAAAAAACTGACGAGCGCCGAACTCAGTCAAAATTATAACCGAAGTTATTACCTAAGCTTGTAGTATAGTGACAACACCGGATCATCATGAAGGGGAGCATCAAAATATACAAAAACTATGAGAAACTATGAAGAAACAAGAAGAAACTTAGAGAGAAAAATGAAGGAGCCTTCTTTTACAAATCAAATACAATACATAACCAAGGTCTCAAGAATCCAAACCACAATCTCTTCAAGAGTTCTAAATTGACCGAAAGTAGCTTAGCCCTCCATTACCATGAAGGGGAGCATCAAAATATACAAAAACTATGAGAAACTATGAAGAAACAAGAAGAAACTTAGAGAGAAAAATGAAGGAGAGTTTTCTCTTGTTCATGATAAATGGTGCCTTTTATAGAAGTCTAAGGTAACAAAATGACAAAGGGAAGTGGGTGGATGAGTGGGTGAGTGAGTGGAGTGTTTGAGTGGATGGATTAGTGGGTTGGTTTAGTGGATTGGTTTAGTGGATGAGTGAGTGAAATGGTTGAGTGGTTGAATTAGTGAAAAAAAAATGCCAAAGGACTTTTGGTGAGTGGGAAATTATGGACATGAATGGGTGAGTGGATGGATGAGTGGATGGATTAGTGGATGAGTGGGTGGAGTGGTTAAGTGGTTGGATTAGTGTATGAGTGGATGAGTGGGTGAGTTAGTGGATGAGTGGAGTGGATGAGTGGATTAGTGGATGGATGAGTGGATTAGTGGATGGATGAGTGGATGGTTGAGGACGAAAATTTCGTGTCTGACTTGGAAGCCAAAAACGACCCACTATACTTCAGAACCACGAAAAGTGTTCTTCATGAAAGTTGTAGATCCTTGTCTTGGCTATAAAATGGATAGCTGGTTCGTCCAATTTGGCTTCCTTAAGCCCAAGATATGTCCCAAATACCGTAGGTTGCTCAAACCCAACTTCAGCACCTCTGTTCCGACTTGCAAGCTCAAAATGACCTACTAGACTTCTTTTTCTCAAAATGTGTTCTTCATGAAAGTTGTTTATTTGGATCTTGACTATCCACTGTCTAAATTTCAGCCCATCTCCATTATTACATCTTGAGATATGATTTTTTGAGTGCACACTGTTCGGATTCTACTGACAGAACCCGTATTCTGACTTCCATGTCAACTTAGGTCCCTTAGACATCTGAATCGGACTTCGAGCTCTTCATCAAAGTTGTAGAGCTTCCTCTTAGCTTTCCTACAAGGTAAAATTCATGTTCATCAGATATCAGGAACTCAAGTTATGACCAAAATACAGAAACAGTGTAAAATCTCAATAATGCTGAAAATATTCAATTAGGACCAATTTGAGCTCAAACTCACAAAATCATGTCAAACTCAATCAATTAAGAATATGGAGAGTGTAAATGACTAAATATAAGGGTTTCTTAATGAATAAAATATGTGTTTATCAAATTCCCCCACACTTAGCTTTTTGCACTCCTGGGCAAAACTCAAGACCAAAATTTTACAATCAAGAAGAACAACCAAAGGTTCAAGGGATCAAAACATTCATGAGTTAACAATTCTCCACATCTCAAACCAACAAGCAAGGTATCTTCAACATGAATTCAGAATGATAGATCTTCACAAGATCCCCTCACAATCTCTCAAATGTTTAAAAGGTAGGTATTTCACTCAATTCAAACCATGAAAATTGCACTACCATAAGCTTGCTTATATTCTATTTCTCCACTACTCAAAACACATGCACACACAAATCATGAGGACTTTATTCAAGGTTGTAGTGAGGTCAAGGTAACAGGAGAGGATAAAATGGATATGAGAAGATAAATACCAAAGAGAATAAAAGCAAATGAGAGCTGAGTTCAAATAACAAGCATAAAAGTTCATCCCAACTCTAGTGTATATCCCTTTACATATTCATTTCCCAATTCTTTTTTTTCTTTTTTAAACACTTGGTTTTTTTTTTCTTTTTTTTTTTTTTTGTTTTTATATATATGAACATAACTATATACATACATTTTTTTTTTCTTTTTGGGCACTCTTTTCTTTTTCAACAACTATTTTGTACACACACCCCCACACTTGTTCAAAAACTCATCCATTAACCAAGCTAATGTTCTTTTATTCCCTAAGGTAAAGTAAGAACACGATTTCTCATTTAAGGCACATAATGAGCTAGAAACAAGGAATGGTCAAATAAGCTCAAAGAGGTTAAGCAAAGGAAAATATACAAGGTTGGCAGAAATCAGAGAATTTTCAAGAAGTCAAAAGAGTGCTTGATATCATATTGAAAACAAGGTTGGCTATTTGGTTAAACTAGCTAATTAAGAAAGAAGGCCTCAATCATGTTCATGCATGCAAGTGAAATGTAGCCTCAAAAAGAATCAAAGCAAGTTCTAGAGTGGTCATTAACATGAGTGAAAATCACAAAAAAAAGAAGAGAATGGTATAAATGTTAAATCCATCCATTAGGCTCAAAATCTCACAAGGTATGCATCCATCAAACTCAATTCATCAATTCAATCATCCATCACCAAGCATATCAGTTCAAGAAGGGAGAAAAGTTATTCAATCATGCAATGAACCTTTTTTTTTTTGTTTTGATTTTTTTTTGATTTTTTTTAACAAACCAAAAGAAAAGAAACATGCTAAAATCTCTCCCCCACACTTAATATAACATTGCCCTCAATGTAAAAGAGAGATATAGAAAAGAGCAACACAACCTGATAAGAAGTGAATCAACGCCAAGCAGAAAAGATGCGTAAGAATCAAAGCCTGCAACTCTGCCATTGGTAATGAAGTATATGTGCATCTTCTCGGTTTGCGGAAACCATTTCCAAAGATCTTGAAAACAAATCTAGTTGGGTTGCCTCCCAATAAGCGCTTGTTTAACGTCGTTAGCTCGACGTTGGGACACTTCTTAGTGATCTTTATAATGTGGATGGTAAAAGCCCATCACTTTCACTTCCACATTTTTCGGCTTGAGATGGTGTCCATTGGTCTTATTAAGTGAGGTTGGTGAAAAGACTCCACCAGGATCCCATTGGTTGAAACGTGATGACCAAGTTATGGTTGACACAACATGATAGCTTTCATTAGGGTCCCATTGGTTGAAGTGTAGTGGAGTGATTTTTTTAATTTAATTTTTTTTTCTCTTTTTTTAATTATTATATTTTTTCTCTCTTTTTTTTTTTAAATCCGGTCAAAATTGGGTGTTCACAGTTGCCCTTCTTTACTTGTTTTCTTAGTAGATAATAAGAATAACTGTAATTTTCATATTATTGTCGTAAGAAACGAGTAAAGACATGAACTTCAATTTTGTCCGGCAATGCAGAGGATAATATGCAAAACAAAGCAAGAACAAATAAAAGCGAAAAGCCGACACGCTCAAAGAATTAGCAGAACTTAAAGTGCATGGAGCCAATGCGCTCAAAAGAAAATTAAAATGCATGAAGCCGATGCACTCAACAGAAAATAAAATACAAGGAGCCGATGCGCTCAACAGAAAATTAAAATGCAAGGAGCCAATGCGCTCAACAGAAAGTAAAATGCAAGGAGCGATGCGCTCAATGAAAACTTAAAATGCATGGAGCCGATGCGCTCAAAATTAAATGACAATGGGCAAACTGTGTCCCGAAAATTAAATGACAATGGGCAAACTCTGTGTCCCGAAATTTAAATGACAATGGGCAAACTCGTCCCGAAATTTAAATGAAATGCAAATTTAAATGACAATGGGCAAACCTGTGTCCCGAAAATTAAATGACAATGGGCAAACTGTGTCCCGAAATTTAAATGATGCCAAATTTAAATGACAATGGGCAACTCAGTGTCCCGAAAATTTAAATGACAAATTTAAATGACAATGGGCAACTCGTGTCCCGAAAATTTAAATGACAAATTTAAATGACAATGGGCAAACTGTGTCCCGAAAATTTAAATGACAAAATTTAAATGACAATGGGCAAACTCAAAAATCCCGAAAATTTAAATGAAATGACAAATTTAAATGACAATGGGCAAACTGTGTCCCGAAAATTTAAATGACAATTAAATGACAAACCTGTGTCCCGAAAATTTAAATGACAATTTAAATGACAATGGGCAACTCAATGTCCCGAAATTTAAATGAAATAATTTAAATGACAATGGGCAAACTCGTGTCTCGAAAATTTAAATGACAATTTAAATGACAATGGGCAAACTCAAATGTTAAATGACAAATTCAAATGAAATGGGCAATTTGTCCCCCGAAATTTAAATGACAATTTAAATGACAATGGACAAACTGTGTCCCGAAAATTTAAATGACAATGGGCAAACTGTGTCCCGAAAATTTAAATGACAATGGGCAAACTCGTGTCCCGAAATTTAAATGACAAAATTTAAATGACAATGGGCAAACTGTGTCCCAAAAATTAAAATGACAATGGGCAAACCTCGTGTCCCGAAAATTAAATGACAATGGGCAAACTGTGTCCCGAAATTTAAATGACAAATTTAAATTTAAATGACAATGGGCAAACTTGTGTCCCGAAAATTTTAAATGACAATTTAAATGACAATGGGCAAACTCCGTGTCTCGAAAATTTAAATGACAATGGGCAAATCAAAAATTTAAATGACAATGGGCAAACTGTGTCCCGAAATTTAAATGACAAATTTAAATGACAATGGGCAAACTTTAAATGACAATGGCGTGTCCCGAAAATTTAAATGACAATGGGCAAACCTCGTGTCCCGAAAATTTAAATGACAATGGGCAAACTCATGTCCCGAAATTTAAATGACAATTTAAATGACAATGGGCAAACTCGTGTCCCAAAAATTTAAATGACAAATTTAAATGACAATGGGCAAACTCGTGTCCCGAAAATTTAAATGACAATTTAAATGACAATGGGCGTGTGTCGAAAATTTAAATGACAAATTTAAATGACAATGGGCAACTCGTGTCCCGAAATTTAAATGACAAATTAAAATGACAATGGGCAAACGATGTCGAAAATTTAAATGACAAAATTTAAATGAAAATGCAAAGCCGATGCGCTCAAAAAATTAAATGCAATGAGCCGATGCGTCAAAAAATAAATGACAGAATTTAAAAATGCATGGAGCCGATGCGCTCAAAGAAATATGGAATTAAAATTTTTTCTCTCTTTTTATCTTCCCTTTTTCTTCAAAAAACCAATATGAACCAACAATGGCCCATGGAAAGCTTTGACCAATCAAACCCTTTGTCCACATACTTTTCTTCCTCAAACCCTTCAGTCGGCTTGGAATCCTCTTGACTTCCTTTATCCCTTCTTCATTTCTTTTTCTCTTTTTTCTTTTTTCCTCCTTTTTTTTTGAACACCTCATCAGGCCATGGACCCGAGATTTTATAAGACCATCAAGGAAGGACTTGACATTCTTTTGGACACCATCATCAGGTCATGGACCTGGAATCTTGTGAGAACTATCAAGGCAAGGACTTGCGATTCTTTTTGACGCAATCATCAGGCCATGAACCTGGAATCTTGTGAGAACCATCAAGCACAGGACTTGGGATTTCTAGATTATCCCTTGATATATCATTTCCTCATTCAATTGGAACTTCCAAGTTCTTTTTGTCCTGAATTTTTCATCCGGAGATTACCATTAGATGGTCAAATCATAGCATTGTATTCATGTTCACCTTACCTGAAGCATTACATAACAAACATGCATGGATTCCAAAGAAATTGACTAAGCGAACAACTTCTGGACTGGAATCAAAATTTTGACTACACAAAAGGATTATTTACAAAGGATAGACACAAACAAAGATATGAGATTCGAAGAGGTGTCATCCCCATATGGATTGGTTCAACTTACATGAAAATGATTTTAGTTGGCTTCTGCAGCAGCATGTACATTAAGGCAAATTGAACCAAAGAAAAATTTACCCCAATCTAGAAATGAACTGAACTAGGGAAACAAAAAATTGCCCCAGTTTGAAGTCAACTTGAACATGATAGAAACTTATCCTAATGCAAGACCAAATTGAACCAAAGAAAAATTGCCCCAAAGGTAGGCCAAATTGAACCGAAGAGAAATTTGCCCCAAAGTAGGACTAGCAAGCACCTCTCCTTTTTTTTTTTTTTTTAAAGCAAAAGAATTGAAAACTTCGAAACAAGCACGAACCTTTTGTCTCAAAATTAAAGTTAATGAGAATGCAACAATCCTCCATTGATCGAATGGACTTTTTAAGGCTTGTAACGTGGCCGGG
Source organism: Ormosia emarginata (assembly GCA_029884605.1). NCBI lineage: Eukaryota > Viridiplantae > Streptophyta > Magnoliopsida > Fabales > Fabaceae > Ormosia > Ormosia emarginata. The sequence goes on along the minus strand of JAQQTP010000057.1, from coordinate 560,868 downwards.
ATTAGCGGTTATGAAATGAAAGATCTAAGGCTCAAACAAGTGTTTAAGGGTTGAATGGGACCAAGGATCCTTGTTCAAAACTAAGCCTCGTCAACCGACTTTGCGCTTTCGGACACACACCTTTCTTTTATTGTTCTTCATTTCTTCCCATTTTCTTTTTATTTCAATAATTCACCTTTGTAGTGACCTCTTTCATTTCATTTTCTTTCCTCTTTTTCAGAAAAAACACAATTTTCACTTTGTGTTAACCCCTAGTGTAGGGGTGATCCTTGTCCAGGGTTAAATTGAAGAAAACTGTCAAGCTCAAAAAAAAGGACAACAAGAGATGATGAAAAGATGAATTCCTGTGAAAGATAAAGAAAAATGGTCAATCTTCATTTCAAATCTTGAGTGCTCATTTTCAAAAATTTTAATTTCGAGACAAAAAATGCATGCCAAGTGATGAGTTCCTTGCTCCCCTTTTTATTTTTCTTTTTTATTATTATTTTTTAATCCCCTTTCTTTTTTTTTTTTGCTTTTTTGTTGTTGTTTTTTTTTTCAAATACACCTACACACATGGGCTGCATGACCACCAAATTTTTTCTGAACGAGAAATCCATGGGATCCGAAACAAAAGACAACAAGTAAAGAGAAAAATGAATGACAAGAAAGACGTGTCAAAGACATAAGGAAATGAAACAAGACATGAGATCCATGCAAATCCATTACATTAATGCTTCAAGAAAGTTAACATAAGTTCAACCTCATTGGATATTTTATGGCAATCACTTCAAGAGTTGTTGACAATACTAGGTCTGACTACTTCTTCAATGTCAAGCTTCTTATAAGCAATTAGCTTCCTTATTTCAGTCTTGAAGGACTCACAATCTTCAATTGAGTGCCCTGGGATATCCATGTGGTATTTGCAAGTTAAACTCGGATTATACCATGTTGGGAATGGTGGTTGTAAGGGACCTACAGGATTTCCAGAAATGAGATGAGCATCAAACAGCTTTCGGAACAAATCTGCATTTGAAATTGATAGTTTTGGGAAAGGGGGTAAGTTTTGGGGACGGAAACGGCCTTGATTGTGGAAGTCTGGTCGAGGTTGTGGGTGATTTTGCAGAAGTGGAGGTGGATATCGGGCATAAGTTGGGTGCGAATATGATCCAGCTTACTCCCATACTTTCCTAGTGGCCCCGATTAAAGTGAGGGTCTCCATCATGGCCAACAACATTTCCTCCATTCTTCTCTCGTGACCCTTTCATTTCCTTCATCATCTCTTTCATCTCATCTATTTCTCTCGCTCAAGTTCTCCCTGTCTCGGGATTATTTGCAGCCATTCGGTCTAAGATCCGGTATTGTGAACTCGAGTTTGATTGGTCTCTTCTTTCCTAGGCCGCGCAAAGGTTCCTGAACCAGTTTGATTTATTAACAAAGACTGAGATGAAATGAATGAGATACATGAGAAGCACAAGGTAAAATAAATGAGATGCAATGAAGTGGGATGAATGAGATGCATGAGATGCATAAGGAAATGAATGAACTCGAAATGAAGACATTTTTTTTTTTTTTTTTTTTTTTTTTTTTTTTTTTTTTTTTTAAAAGATGATCAATGCCATGGAAATGTAAGATGTATATGTTTTTTTTTTCAAAAATTATGAATGACATGAAAATGCATGATTTTTAAATACTAAGAATGCTATGAAACTGCAAGGTATATTTTTTATTTTTGGAATGCAAGAAAATGACAAAAAAAAAATGCAAGATGAGGTATTTTTTGATTTTTTTTTGAATGTCATGCAAATGCAAGATAATGCATGTTTTTTTCTCTTTTGTTTAAAAAAAAGCTACGAATGTCATGCAAATGATATGAAAATGCAAGATGAAACATTCCCCTTTTTATGATTTTTTTTTAACAAAGAACGAATGGTATGAGAAATGAACAGATAAAGAAAAAGCACGCTCCCTTTGTGTCCTAATCAGGTGAAACTTAAAGGTTGGATTTTCCTTAAAGTCACGACTCTAATTTTGATAAATCCTACGTTCAATCTATCAGTGCAAGATTTTCGGACAGATCTAAACTTCTAAAAAGTCATGGTCCCCAGATTGTCTCTTACTGTCACCAATACTTTGGCTAGCAAGAGTCCTCAATCCTCACCCATGATAGGTTACAAGCGGAAAGAGTTCAATTTGAGTGAGGGATTTTCATGTGCCTGTTCGGAGACCAAAGGTCTCTCAAAGCAACACTACTTCACCCTCTATTTAATCCTACAAGGTATTGAGCCCGGGTATAGAGCTTGTGTGTGAGGTAAGTGATAGTGACGTGTGTGAGGGAGCATACAAACCTGTACAACAAAATTTTAAAAGACCAAAAAACTACCCCCCAACCTGCAGAACATATATACAACAACCAGCCAGCAATCATCTACCCTAGGGTTTCAACAAATAAGTACAAAAATATATACAAGTTAAAAATATACACAAAATAATGTTATCAAGTATTTACATAAAAGCATTAATCAAAAACTATTTACGAACAAATAAGAAAACAAAAAAAATAAAACAAGAAAAGGGGTAAAATAAATACATAGAGATTATTAAAATTTTGCACAATTAACTACAAACAGGCCGACTCTCCAAGTGTCCCAGGTGGAGTCGCCATCTGTCGCGACCGGGATCGCGGCGGGAAATATAGCAACTCGCGTGATTTTAAAAAATTGATTAAAATGAAAATGGAGTCGCCACCAATTTTATTTAAATTAGGAAAAATTGGAAAACCTTTTTTAGAAAATGGTCTTTGGAACCAGATTGGATTCGGGAGTCGGTTATGGTTAAGGAAGGGTGGAAACTTAATCCCACAAAGACTTCCCTAACACACCCGTCTTAAGACGGTACCTTAAGTCAATTGTGCAAAAACTTAATAATCTCAAATTTATTTATTTTACTCCTTTTTAAAAAAACTTTGTAAAATATTTTATTTTTTTTTTTTTTTTAAGAAAAAAAGAAAAAAAGAAATTATGAAAATTTAATTTTGGACTTGACAGAATTGAAATTTCGCTCCTACGTACCCTCAGTGCAATGAGGAACTCAAAGTCACGTAGTTCTGTAGAAAATAAGTGTGGTTGATTGATTTTAATTAAGAGAGAAACTTAAAACTTTTAAAATCAAATTTGTCAAGCAATGGATTAACTCTAACTTACCAAAAGAAAAGATGCTCACAAGAACGGAAAAACTGTGGTAGTTGGCGGAGCAGATCTGAAGGCGGTATTTGATGAAACTTAAAAAAAAAAAAAGCGACGAGCGCCGAACTCAGTCAAAATTATAACCGAAGTTATTACCTAAGCTTGTAGTATAGTGACAACACCGGATCATCATGAAGGGGAGCATCAAAATATACAAAAACTATGAGAAACTATGAAGAAACAAGAAGAAACTTAGAGAGAAAAATGAAGGAGAATTCTTTTACAAATCAAATACAATACATAACCAAGGTCTCAAGAATCCAAACCACAATCTCTTCAAGAGTTCTAAATTGACCGAAAGTAGCTTAGCCCTCCATTACCATGAAGGGGAGCATCAAAATATACAAAAACTATGAGAAACTATGAAGAAACAAGAAGAAACTTAGAGAGAAAAATGAAGGAGAGTTTTCTCTTGTTCATGATAAATGGTGCCTTTTATAGAAGTCTAAGGTAACAAAATGACAAAGGGAAGTGGGTGGATGAGTGGGTGAGTGAGTGGAGTGTTTGAGTGGATGGATTAGTGGGTTGGTTTAGTGGATTGGTTTAGTGGATGAGTGAGTGGAATGGAATGGTTGAGTGGTTGAATTAGTGAAAAATGCCAAAAATGGACTTTTGGTGAGTGGGAAATTATGGACATGAATGGGTGAGTGGATGGATGAGTGGATGGATTAGTGGATGAGTGGGTGGAGTGGTTAAGTGGTTGGATTAGTGTATGAGTGGATGAGTGGGTGAGTTAGTGGATGAGTGGATGAGTGGATGAGTGGATGGTGGATGGATGAGTGGATTAGTGGATGGATGAGTGGATGGTTGAGGACGAAAATTTCGTGTCTGACTTGGAAGCCAAAAACGACCCACTATACTTCAGAACCACGAAAAGTGTTCTTCATGAAAGTTGTAGATCCTTGTCTTGGCTATAAAATGGATAGCTGGTTCGTCCAATTTGGCTTCCTTAAGCCCAAGATATGTCCCAAATACCGTAGGTTGCTCAAACCCAACTTCAGCACCTCTGTTCCGACTTGCAAGCTCAAAATGACCTACTAGACTTCTTTTTCTCAAAATGTGTTCTTCATGAAAGTTGTTTATTTGGATCTTGACTATCCACTGTCCAAATTTCAGCCCATCTCCATTATTACATCTTGAGATATGATTTTTTGAGTGCACACTGTTCGGATTCTACTGACAGAACCCGTATTCTGACTTCCATGTAAACTTAGGTCCCTTAGACATCTGAATCAGACTTTGAGCTCTTCATCAAAGTTGTAGAGCTTCCTCTTAGCTTTCCTACAAGGTAAAATTCATGTTCATCAGATATTAGGAACTCAAGTTATGACCAAAATACAGAAACAGTGTAAAATCTCAATAATGCTGAAAATATTCAATTAGGACCAATTTGAGCTCAAACTCACAAAATCATGTCAAACTCAATCAATTAAGAATATGGAGAGTGTAAATGACTAAATATAAGGGTTTCTTAATGAATAAAATATGTGTTTATCAAATTCCCCACACTTAGCTTTTTGCACTCCTGGGCAAAACTCAAGACCAAAATTTTACAATCAAGAAGAACAACCAAAGGTTCAAGGGATCAAAACATTCATGAGTTAACAATTCTCCACATCTCAAACCAACAAGCAAGGTATCTTCAACATGAATTCAGAATGATAGATCTTCACAAGATCCCCTCACAATCTCTCAAATGTTTAAAAGGGTAGGTATTTCACTCAATTCAACCCATGAAAATTGCACTACCATAAGCTTGCTTTATCTTCTATTCTCCACTACTCAAAACACATGCACACACAAATCATGAGGACTTTATTCAAGGTTGTAGTGAGGTCAAGGTAACAGGAGAGGATAAAATGGATATGAGAAGATAAATACTAAAGAGAATAAAAGCAAATGAGAGCTGAGTTCAAATAACAAGCATAAAAGTTCATCCCAACTCTAGTGTATATCCCTTTACATATTCATTTCCCAATCCTTTTTTTTTTTTTTTAAACACTTGGTTTTTTTTTTTTTTTTTTTTTTTTTTTTTTTTTTTTTTTATATATATGAACATAACTATATCATACATTTTTTTTTTTTTTGGGCACTCTTTTCTTTTTCAACAACTATTTTGTACACACACCCCCACACTTGTTCAAAAACTCATCCATTAACCAAGCTAATGTTCTTTTATTCCCTAAGGTAAAGTAAGAACACGATTTCTCATTTAAGGCACATAATGAGCTAGAAACAAGGAATGGTCAAATAAGCTCAAAGAGGTTAAGCAAAGGAAAATATACAAGGTTGGCGAAAATCGAGAATTTTCAAGAAGTCAAAAGAGTGCTTGATATCATATTGAAAACAAGGTTGGCTATTTGGTTAAACTAGCTAATTAAGAAAGAAGGCCTCAATCATGTTCATGCATGCAAGTGAAATGTAGCCTCAAAAAGAATCAAAGCAAGTTCTAGAGTGGTCATTAACATGAGTGAAAATCACAAAAAAAGAAGAGAATGGTATAAATGTTAAATCCATCCATTAGGCTCAAAATCTCACAAGGTATGCATCCATCAAACTCAATTCATCAATTCAATCATCCATCACCAAGCATATCAGTTCAAGAAGGGAGAAAAGTTATTCAATCATGCAATGAACCTTTTTTTTTTTTTTGATTTTTTTTTTTTTTTTTTTTTTAACAAACCAAAAGAAAAGAAACATGCTAAAATCTCTCCCCACACTTAATATAACATTGCCCTCAATGTAAAAGAGAGATATAGAAAAGAGCAACACAACCTGATAAGAAGTGAATCAACGCCAAGCGTAAAAGATGCGTAAGAATCAAAGTCCGCAATGAGAACTCGCCATTGGTAATGAAGTATATGTGCATCTTCTCGGTTTGCGGAAACCATTTCCAAAGATCTTGAAAACAAATCTAGTTGGGTTGCCTCCCAATAAGCGCTTGTTTAACGTCGTTAGCTCGACGTTGGGACACTTCTTAGTGATCTTTATAATGTGGATGGTAAAAGCCCATCACTTTCACTTCCACATTTTTCGGCTTGAGATGGTGTCCATTGGTCTTATTAAGTGAGGTTGGTGAAAAGACTCCACCAGGATCCCATTGGTTGAAACGTGATGACCAAGTTATGGTTGACACAACATGATAGCTTTCATTAGGGTCCCATTGGTTGAAGTGTAGTGGAGTGATTTTTTTAATTTAATTTTTTTTCTCTTTTTTTAATTATTATATTTTTTCTCTTTTTTTTAAAATCCGGTCAAAATTGGGTGTTCACAGTTGCCCCTCTTTACTTGTTTTCTTAGTAGATAATAAGAATAACTGTAATTTTCATATTATCGTCGTAAGAAACGAGTAAAGACATGAACTTCAATTTTGTCCGGCAATGCAGAGGATAATATGCAAAACAAAGCAAGAACAAATAAAAGCGAAAAGCCGACACGCTCAAAGAATTAGCAGAACTTAAAGTGCATGGAGCCAATGCGCTCAAAAGAAAATTAAAATGCATGAAGCCGATGCACTCAACAGAAAATAAAATGCATGGAGCCGATGCGCTCAACCGAAATTAAAATGTAAGGAGCCGATGCGCTCAAAAGAAAATAAAATGCAAGGAGCCGATGCGCTCAACAGAAAACTTAAAATGCATGGAGCCGATGCGCTCAAAATTAAATGACAATGGGCAAACTTGTGTCCCGAAAATTAAATGACAATGGGCAAACCTGTGTCCCGAAATTTAAATGACAATGGGCAAACCTGTGTCCCGAAATTTAAATGACAGAATTTAAATGACAATGGGCAAACCTGTGTCCCGAAAATTAAATGACAATGGGCAAACTTGTGTCCCGAAATTTAAATGACAAATTTAAATGACAATGGGCAAACCTGTGTCCCGAAAATTTAAATGACAAATTTAAATGACAATGGGCAAACTTTAAATGTGTCCCGAAAATTTAAATGACAATGGGCAAACTGTGTCCCGAAAATTTAAATGACAATGGACAATGGGCAAACTGTGTCCCGAAAATTTAAATGACAAATTTAAATGACAATGGGCAAACTCGTGTCCCGAAAAAATTAAATGACAATGGCAAACTGTGTCCCGAAAATTTAAATGACAAATTTAAATGACAATGGGCGAACTCGTGTCCCGAAATTTAAATGATGAAATTTAAATGACAATGGGCAAACTCGTGTCTCGAAAATTTAAAAATTTTAAATGACAATGGGCAAACCCGTGTCCCGAAAATTTAAATGACAATGGGCAACTCACAGTGTCCCGAAATTTAAATGACAAAATTTAAATGACAATGGGCAAACTCGTGTCCCGAAAATTTAAATGACAAAATTTAAATGACAATGGGCAAACTCGTGTCCCGAAAATTTAAATGACAATGGGCAAACTGTGTCCCGAAAATTTAAATGACAAATTTAAATGACAATGGGCGAACTCGTGTCCCGAAATTTAAATGACAAATTTAAATGACAATGGGCAAACCAAGTGTCTCGAAAATTTAAATGACAAATTTAAATGACAATGGGCAAACTCAATGTCCCGAAAATTTTTAATGACAATGGGCAAACCTGTGTCCCGAAAATGACTGTGTCCCGAAATTTAAATGACAAATTTAAATGACAATGGGCAAACCTCGTGTCCCGAAAATTTAAATGACAATGGGCAAACTCGTGTCCCGAAATTTAAATGACAAATTTAAATGACAATGGGCAAACTCAAAATTTAAATGTGTCCCAAAATTAAAATGACAATGGGCAAACTTAAAATTAAATGACAATGGGCAAACCTGTGTCCCGAAAATTTAAATGATAAATTTAAATGAAATTTAAATGACAATGGGCAAACTCGTGTCCCGAAAATTTAAATGACAAATTTAAATGACAATGGCAAACCTCGTGTCCCGAAAATTTAAATGACAATGGGCAAATTTAAATGTGTCCCGAAAATTTAAATGACAATGGGCAAACTCAAAATGTGTCCCGAAATTTAAATGACAAATTTAAATGACAATGGGCAAACTCGTGTCCCGAAAATTTAAATGACAATGGGCAAACTCTGTGTCCCGAAATAAATGAAATGAAATTTAAATGACAATGGGCAAACCCGTGTCCCAAAAATTTAAATGACAAATTTAAATGACAATGGGCAAACTCGTGTCCCGAAGATTTAAATGACAATGGGCGAACAATGGGCCGTGTCCCGAAAATTTAAATGACAATTTAAATGACAATGGGCGAACTGTGTCCCGAAATTTAAATGAAAATTTAAATGACAATGGGCAAACTCGTGTCCCGAAAATGACAAATTTAAATGACAAATTTAAATGACAATGGGCAAACTCAATGTCAAAATTTAAATGACAAAATTTAAATGACAATGCAATGAGCCGATGCACTCAAAAAATTAAATGCAATGAGCCGATGCGCTCAAAATTAATGACAGAATTTAAAAATGCATGGAGCCGATGCGCTCAAAGAAATATGGAATTAAAATTTTTCTCTCTTTTTATCTTCCCTTTTTCTTCAGAAAACCAATATGAACCAACAGCGGCCATGGAAAGCTTTGACCAATCAAACCCTTTGTCCACATACTTTTCTTCCTCAAACCCTTCATCGGCTTGGAATCCTCTTGACTTCCTTTATCCCTTCTTCATTTCTTTTTCTCTTTTTTCTTTTTTTTTCCTCCTTTTTTTTTTTGAGCACCTCATCAGGCCATGGACCCGAGATTTTATAAGACCATCAAGGAAGGACTTGACATTCTTTTGGACACCATCATCGTGTCATGGACCTGGAATCTTGTGAGAACTATCAAGGCAAGGACTTGCGATTCTTTTGACGCAATCATCGTGCCATGAACCTGGAATCTTGTGAGAACCATCAAGCACGGACTTGGGATTTCTAGATTATCCCTTGATATATCATTTCCTCATTCAATTGGAACTTCCAAGTTCTTTTTGTCCTGAATTTTTCATCCGGAGATTACCATTAGATGGTCAAATCATAGCATTGTATTCATGTTCACCTTACCCGAAGCATTACATAACAAACATGCATGGATTCCAAAGAAATTGACTAAGCGAACAACTTTGGAATCAAAATTTTGACTACACAAAAGGATTATTTACAAAGGATAGACACAAACAAAGATATGAGATTCGAAGAGGTGTCATCCCCATATGGATTGGTTCAACTTACATGAAAATGATTTTAGTTGGCTTCTGAGCATGTACATTAAGGCAAATTGAACCAAAGAAAAATTTACCCCAGATCTAGAAATGAACTGAACTAGGGAAACAAAAAATTGCCCCAGTTTGAAGTCAACTTGAACATGATAGAAACTTATCCTAATGCAAGACCAAATTGAACCAAAGAAAAATTTGCCCTGTAGTGTAGGCCAAATTGAACTAAAGAGAAATTTGCCCCAGTGTAGGACTAGCAAGCACCTCTCCTTTTTTTTTTTTTTTTAAAAAAAAGAGCAAAGAATTGAAAACTTCGAACAAAGACGAACCTTTTGTCTCAAAATTAAAGTTAATGAGAATGCAAAGAATCCTCCATTGATCGAATGGACTTTTTAAGGCTTGTAACGTGGCCGGGATTAGCGGTTATGAAATGAAAGATCTAAGGCTCAAACAAGTGTTTAAGGGTTGAATGGGACCAAGGATCCTTGTTCAAAACTAAGCCTCGTCAACCGACTTTGCGCTTTCGACACACACCTTTCTTTTATTGTTCTTCATTTCTTCCCATTTTCTTTTTATTTCAATAATTCACCTTTGTAGTGACCTCTTTCATTTCATTTTCTTTCCTCTTTTTTCAGAAAAAACACAATTTTCACTTTGTGTTAACCCCTAGTGTAGGGGTGATCCTTGTCCAGGGTTAAATTGAAGAAAACTGTCAAGCTCAAAAAAGGGACAACAAGAGATGATGAAAAGATGAATTCCTGTGAAAGATAAAGAAAAATGGTCAATCTTCATTTCAAATCTTGAGTGCTCATTTTCAAAAATTTTAATTTCGAGACAAAAAATGCATGCCAAGTGATGAGTTCCTTGCTCCCCTTTTTATTTTTCTTTTTTATTATTATTTTTTAATCCCCTTTCTTTTTTTTTTTGCTTTTTTGTTGTTGTTTTTTTTTTTCAAATACACCTACACACATGGGCTGCATGACCACCAAATTTTTTCTGAACGAGAAATCCATGGGATCCGAAACAAAAGACAACAAGTAAAGAGAAAAATGAATGACAAGAAAGACGTGTCAAAGACATAAGGAAATGAAACAAGACATGAGATCCATGCAAATCCATTACATTAATGCTTCAAGAAAGTTAACATAAGTTCAACCTCATTGGATATTTTATGGCAATCACTTCAAGAGTTGTTGACAATACTAGGTCTGACTACTTCTTCAATGTCAAGCTTCTTATAAGCAATTAGCTTCCTTATCAGCAGTCTTGAAGGACTCACAATCTTCAATTGAGTGCCCTGGGATATCCATGTGGTATTTGCAAGTTAAACTCGGATTATACCATGTTGGGAATGGTGGTTGTAAGGGACCTACAGGATTTCCAGAAATGAGATGAGCATCAAACAGCTTTCGGAACAAATCGCATTTGAAATTGATAGTTTTGGGAAAGGGGTAAGTTTTGGGGACGGAAACGGCCTTGATTGTGGAAGTCCGGTCGAGGTTGTGGGTGATTTTGCGAGAAGTGGAGGTGGATATCGGGCATAAGTTGGGTGCGAATATGATCCAGTTACTCCCATACTTTCCGGTGGCCCCGATTAAAGTGAGGGTCTCCATCATGGCCAACAACATTTCCTCCATTCTTCTCTGTGACCCTTTCATTTCCTTCATCATCTCTTTTCATCTCATCTATTTCTCTCGCTCAAGTTTCTCCCTGTCTCAGGATTATTTGCAGCCATTCTGGTCTAAGATCTGGTATTGTGAACTCGAGTTTGATTGGTCTCTTCTTTCCTAGGCCGCGCAAAGGTTCCTGAACCAGTTTGATTTATTAACAAAGACTGAGATGAAATGAATGAGATACATGAGAAGCACAAGGTAAAATAAATGAGATGCAATGAAGTGGGATGAATGAGATGCATGAGATGACATAAGGAAATGAATGAACTCGAGAAGACATTTTTTTTTTTTTTTTTTTTTTTTTTTTTTTTTTAAAAAAGATGATCAATGCCATGGAAATGTAAGATGTATATGTTTTTTTTTCAAAAATTATGAATGACATGAAAATGCATGATTTTTAAATACTAAGAATGCTATGAAACTGCAAGGTATATTTTTTATTTTTTGAATGCAAGAAAATGACAAAAAAAAATGCAAGATGAGGTATTTTTTGATTTTTTTTTTTTGAATGTCATGCAAATGCAAGATAATGCATGTTTTTTTTTTCTTTTTGTTTAAAAAAAAAGCTACGAATGTCATGCAAATGATATGAAAATGCAAGATGAAACATTCCCCTTTTTATGATTTTTTTTTTTAACAAAGAACGAATGGTATGAGAAATGAACAGATAAAGAAAAAGCACGCTCCCTTTGTGTCCTAATCAGGTGAAACTTAAAGGTTGGATTTTCCTTAAAGTCACGACTCTAATTTTGACAGTCACTACGTTCAATCTATCAGTGCAAGATTTTCAGGACAGATCTAAACTTCTAAAAAGTCATGGTCCCCAGATTGTCTCTTACTGTCACCAATACTTTGGCTAGCAAGAGTCCTCAATCCTCACCCATGATAGGTTACAAGCGGAAAGAGTTCAATTTGAGTGAGGGATTTTCATGTGCCTGTTCGGAGACCAAAGGTCTCTCAAAGCAACACTACTTCACCCTCTATTTAATCCTACAAGGTATTGAGCCCGGGTATAGAGCTTGTGTGTGAGGTAAGTGATAGTGACGTGTGTGAGGGAGCATACAAACCTGTACAACAAAATTTAAAAAGACCAAAAAACTACCCCCAAACCTGCAAAACATATATACAACAACCAGCCAGCAATCATCTACCCTAGGGTTTCAACAAATAAGTACAAAAATATATACAAGTTAAAAATATACACAAAATAATGTTATCAAGTATTTACATAAAAGCATTAATCAAAAACTATTTACGAACAAATAAGAAAACAAAAAAAATAAAACAAGAAAAGGGGTAAAATAAATACATAGAGATTATTAAAATTTTGCACAATTAACTACAACAGGCCTGACTCTCCAAGTGTCCCCAGTGGAGTCGCCATCTGTCGCGACCGGGATCGCGGCGAAATATAGCAACTCGCGTGATTTTAAAAAATTGATTAAAATGAAAATGGAGTCGCCACCAATTTTATTTAAATTAGGAAAAATTGGAAAACCTTTTTAGAAAATGGTCTTTGGAACCAGATTGGATTCGGGAGTCGGTTATGGTTAAGGAAGGGTGGAAACTTAATCCCACAAAGACTCCTAACACACCCGTCTTAAGACGGTACCTTAAGTCAATTGTGCAAAAACTTGATAATCTCAAATTTATTTATTTTATCATTTTTAAAAAATTTTGTAAATATATTTTTTTTTTTTTTTTTTTATTAGAAAAAAAGAATAAAAGAAAGAAAAAAAACCAAATTATGAAAATTTAATTTTGACTTGACAGAATGAAAATTCTCGCTCCTACGTACTCGGTGCAATGAGGAACTCAAAGTCACGTAGTTCTGTAGAAAATAAGTGTGAGTTGATTGATTTTAATTAAGAGAGAAACTTAAAACTTTTAAAATCAAATTTGTCAAGCAATGGATTAACTCTAACTTACCAAAAGAAAAGATGCTCACAAGAACGGAAAAACCTGTGGTAGTTGGCGGAGCAGAGAGATCTGGGCGGTATTTGATGAAACTTAAAAAAAAAAAAAAAGACGAGCGCCGAACTCAGTCAAAATTATAACCGAAGTTATTACCTAAGCTTGTAGTATAGTGACAACACCGGATCATCATGAAGGGGAGCATCAAAATATACAAAAACTATGAGAAACTATGAAGCAACAAGAAGAAACTTAGAGAGAAAATGAAGGAGCCTTTCTTTTACAAATCAAATACAATACATAACCAAGGTCTCAAGAATCCAAACCACAATCTCTTCAAGAGTTCTAAATTGACCGAAAGTAGCTTAGCCCTCCATTACCATGAAGGGGAGCATCAAAATATACAAAAACTATGAGAAACTATGAAGAAACAAGAAGAAACTTAGAGAGAAAAATGAAGGAGAGTTTTCTCTTGTTCATGATAAATGGTGCCTTTTATAGAAGTCTAAGGTAACAAAATGACAAAGGGAAGTGGGTGGATGAGTGGGTGAGTGAGTGGAGTGTTTGAGTGGATGGATTAGTGGGTTGGTTTAGTGGATTGGTTTAGTGGATGAGTGAGTGGAATGGTTGAGTGGTTGAATTAGTGAAAAATGCCAAAGGACTTTTGGTGAGTGGGAAATTATGGACATGAATGGGTGAGTGGATGGATGAGTGGATGGATTAGTGGATGAGTGGGTGGAGTGGTTAAGTGGTTGGATTAGTGTATGAGTGGATGAGTGGGTGAGTTAGTGGATGAGTGGATGAGTGGATTAGTGGATGGATGAGTGGATTAGTGGATGGATGAGTGGATGGTTGAGGACGAAAATTTCGTGTCTGACTTGGAAGCCAAAAACGACCCACTATACTTCAGAATCACGAAAAGTGTTCTTCATTAAAGTTGTAGATCCTTGTCTTGGCTATAAAATGGATAGCTGGTTCGTCCAATTTGGCTTCCTTAAGCCCAAGATATGTCCCAAATACCGTAGGTTGCTCAAACCCAACTTCAGCACCTCTGTTCCGACTTGCAAGCTCAAAATGACCTACTAGACTTCTTTTTCTCAAAATGTGTTCTTCATGAAAGTTGTTTATTTGGATCTTGACTATCCACTGTCCAAATTTCAGCCCATCTCCATTATTACATCTTGAGATATGATTTTTTGAGTGCACACTGTTCGGATTCTATTGACAAAACCCGTATTCTGACTTCCATGTAAACTTAGGTCCCTTAGACATCTGAATCAGACTTCGAGCTCTTCATCAAAGTTGTAGAGCTTCCTCTTAGCTTTCCTACAAGGTAAAATTCATGTTCATCAGATATTAGGAACTCAAGTTATGACCAAAATACAGAAACAGTGTAAAATCTCAATAATGCTGAAAATATTCAATTAGGACCAATTTGAGCTCAAACTCACAAAATCATGTCAAACTCAATCAATTAAGAATATGGAGAGTGTAAATGACTAAATATAAGGGTTTCTTAATGAATAAAATATGTGTTTATCAAATTCCCCACACTTAGCTTTTTGCACTCCTGGGCAAAACTCAAGACCAAAATTTTACAATCAAGAAGAACAACCAAAGGTTCAAGGGATCAAAACATTCATGAGTTAACAATTCTCCACATCTCAAACCAACAAGCAAGGTATCTTCAACATGAATTCAGAATGATAGATCTTCACAAGATCCCCTCACAATCTCTCAAATGTTTAAAAGGTAGGTATTTCACTCAATTCAAACCATGAAAATTGCACTACCATAAGCTTGCTTATATTCTATTTCTCCACTACTCAAAACACATGCACACACAAATCATGAGGACTTTATTCAAGGTTGTAGTGAGGTCAAGGTAACAGGAGAGAGATAAAATGGATATGAGAAGATAAATACCAAAGAGAATAAAAGCAAATGAGAGAAGCTGAGTTCAAATAACAAGCATAAAAGTTCATCCCAACTCTAGTGTATATCCCTTTACATATTCATTTCCCAATTCTTTTTTTTTTTTTTTTAAACACTTGGTTTTTTTTTTTCTTTTTTTTTTTTTTTTTTTTTCTTTTTCTTTTATATATGAACATAACTATATACATACATTTTTTTTTTTTTTTTGGGCACTCTTTTCTTTTTCAACAACTATTTTGTACACACACCCCCACACTTGTTCAAAAACTCATCCATTAACCAAGCTAATGTTCTTTTATTCCCTAAGGTAAAGTAAGAACACGATTTCTCATTTAAGGCACATAATGAGCTAGAAACAAGGAATGGTCAAATAAGCTCAAAGAGGTTAAGCAAAGGAAAATATACAAGGTTGGCGAAATCGAGAAATTTTCAAGAAGTCAAAAGAGTGTTTGATATCATATTGAAAACAAGGTTGGCTATTTGGTTAAACTAGCTAATTAAGAAAGAAGGCCTTAATCATGTTCATGCATGCAAGTGAAATGTAGCCTCAAAAAGAATCAAAGCAAGTTCTAGAGTGGTCATTAACATGAGTGAAAATCACAAAAAAAAGAAGAGAATGGTATAAATGTTAAATCCATCCATTAGGCTCAAAATCTCACAAGGTATGCATCCATCAAACTCAATTCATCAATTCAATCATCCATCACCAAGCATATCAGTTCAAGAAGGGAGAAAAGTTATTCAATCATGCAATGAACCTTTTTTTTTATTTTGATTTTATTTTGATTTTTTTAACAAACCAAAAGAAAAGAAACATGCTAAAATCTCTCCCCCACACTTAATATAACATTGCCCTCAATGTAAAAGAGAGATATAGAAAAGAGCAACACAACCTGATAAGAAGTGAATCAATCAACGCCAAGCGAAAAAGATGCGTAAGAATCAAAGCTGCAACGTAACTCGCCATTGGTAATGAAGTATATGTGCATCTTCTCGGTTTGCGGAAACCATTTCCAAAGATCTTGAAAACAAATCTAGTTGGGTTGCCTCCCAATAAGCGCTTGTTTAACGTCGTTAGCTCGACGTTGGGACACTTCTTAGTGATCTTTATAATGTGGATGGTAAAAGCCCATCACTTTCACTTCCACATTTTTCGGCTTGAGATGGTGTCCATTGGTCTTATTAAGTGAGGTTGGTGAAAAGACTCCACCAGGATCCCATTGGTTGAAACGTGATGACCAAGTTATGGTTGACACAACATGATAGCTTTCATTAGGGTCCCATTGGTTGAAGTGTAGTGGAGTGATTTTTTTAATTTAATTTTTTTTTCTCTTTTTTTAATTATTATATTTTTTCTCTTTTTTTTTTAAATCCGGTCAAAATTGGGTGTTCACAACAATCATAACCAATTCACACTAATATTTAGCATTGGATTAGCCTTTATCCTCGTGGGAATGATCCTATTCTTATCATTTTATTACTTGTGCGACCCATGCACTTGTGGTATACAAAAAAGGGCTAAACAAGTTTTTGGCACCGTGGAGTTCAACTTTATTTCTTTATTACTAGTATTAACAACACACTTATTTAGTTCTAGTTCAAGTTTTTTTTTGTTCATTTTAACTTAAGTTTTCATTCTTTATTTGTTATAGGTACAGTAAAGATGGCGGATGATCATAATCATACGAGGCCTTTGAGGGAGTTCGCAACTCCCTAAATGGAGAATTTACAATCTAGCATTCAACGGCCACCCATCTGCGCAAAGAATTTTGAGATCAAACCAACAATAATCCAAATAATACAAACTTATGTGCAATTTGGCGGTTTGCCTAGTGAAGATCCCAATGCTTATTTATCCAATTTCCTAGATATTTGTGACACCTTTAAGCATAATGGGGTATCCAAGGATGACATTCGCCTAAGGTTCTTTCCTTTCTCTCTCAGAGATAGAGCTAAGAGTTATTTGCAATCTCTACCGGCGGGATCAATAGCAACTTGAACCGATGTCTGCAACAAATTTCTTAATAAATACTTTCCACCTACCAAGATTACTGAAATGTTGAATGACATTACATCATTCACCTAAATTGAATCTGAATCCTTGTAACAAGTGGTACTTACCGCATCAGCTCATAAATACTTAGGATGTGTAACCTCATTGAGCATAGTTCTTGCCATTTCTTCTAAAGATCATTTTTTCCTTTCTACGACTCCATTTTGTTGTGGAGTTCTAGGGGCAGAAAAATTATGCTCAATGCCATGTTCATCACAAAAGGTTTCAAAATCATGATTTTCAAATTCACCACCATGGTCACTTCTTATGGATGTAATTGAAAAACCTTTTTCATTTTGGATAACTTTGGCAAGTTTCTTAAAAGCTAGAAATGCATCATTTTTGTGAGAAAGAAATAAAGTCCATGTGAACTTAGAAAAATCATCTACAATCACTAGTATATAGTAATTCCCACCAAAGCTCATAGTTCTAGATGGTCCAAAAAGATTTATGTGCAAAAGTTGTAAATGTCTAGTAGTTGAAACAATATTTTTAGCTTTAAAAGAAACCTTTACTTATTTCCCCTTTTGACATACATCACATGATTTATCTTTTTTCAAATTTGAGCCTAGGTAGTCCAATTTCTAACTCTTTAGAGACCAACTTTCTCAAGTGATCCATGTGAATATGTGTAATTCTTCTATGCCATAACCATGAATCATCTTCCTTTCTTAAAAAGCATTTCGCATCACTTGAAGATATATCATCAAGGCTAATCATATAAATATTATTAACTCTATGACCCACAAACTTAACATGCTTATCATTTTTACCTTCAATTATGCAACAATTAGAATAAAAAATTACTCTATTTCCTTTATCACATAATTGGCTAATACTAAGCAAGTAATGTTTAAGACCTTCAACAAGTAAAACATTATCAATAGAAGAGTTAGAATTTTTACTGACTTTGCTAATTCCAAGAAACTTTCCTTTGTTGTTATATCCATAGGTTACATGTTCGTGAGTTTTGGGAACAAGGAATGAGAATTTGGAGTCGTCTCCGATCATGTTCTTGGAGCATCCACTATTGAAGTACTAGTTTGAGCTTTTGACCTTCAAGCACACCTACAACACATATTTAATTTGTAACTTTTGGTGCTCAAATTTCCTTGGGTCCTTGTGTGTTAGTTCTGGGTATTGTACCCTTAGGAACCCATACCATTTTAGTTCTAATTTTTGTGTTGATATTTTTCCTTGCACTACATATTGATACACTATGTTCTTTCTTTTCACAATAAAAATATTTAATAAAAGGATTACTTGAAGTACTATAATGAACAAAGAAGTTTTTGTAAAATTTTTGCTAATTTTTGGGATTATAACCTATCTCGGTTTTTTGAAAAATAACTCTTTATTTTTCTTACAAAGTATTTAAATTATATCTTCCAAAAGTGAATTTAGAAAGTGTGTTCTTTAAATCTTCAATTTCTTTTTCAAGAATATGACAAGATGAACAAGATGAAAATGTAGAAGTATGTGAAAAACAAGTTATGTATGCATCAATTAATCCTAATGTCTCATTTTTAATTTTTAATTATTCAATTTCTTTATTTAAAATAAGAATTTAATTTTCTAAAGAAGAAATTATTTTCTTAGACGAAGAGACTAATTTAGTGAGTCTTAGTGATTCATCATGCAATTCTTCAAAAATCTCTTGTAGTTCATCATAAGAAGGAGATAAATCATAGTTAGAAGTTACCTCAATGTCGCGTTCTTGTTCTTCTTCTCCTTTGGCCATAAGACATAGATAGGCTTCCTCGCTATCTGAGCTATCAATTAAGTCTATATCGTTGTCATCCCATACTATGTAGGCTTTTCTTCCTTTTCTTTTCTTGAAGGGTTTCTTTTCAAATTTCTCTATCTTCTTTTGGTAAATTGGACACTCCATCTTCACGTGTCTTGGTTTTCCATACTCCATCTTTAGGTTGGAGTTGAAGATGTTTCTTCCCCTTTGTGATGGGTTTTCTTTGGAGGGAAAGATGGTCTTCTTTGAGTTCCTTTATTTCCTGAGAAACTTACAAAATTTTCTTACCAGAAGGCTGAGGTTTTCTTCATTTAGCTTAAGGTTCTCTGTGCCTTCTCCATCTTCCTCATCATCATCATCAATTACTGAGGTGGTGGCTTTGAGTGCTATCTTTTTTTCTTTTTGTCATGCTCTTCACTTTGACTTAGTCTGTTTAGATCCAGTTCGTGTTCTTGCAGTTTTCAAAATAGGGTAGCTAGGGTCATTATTGACAAATCTTTTGATTCTGATATAGCTGTTACCTTAGGTTGTCAAATCTTGCTCAAACATATCAAAACTTTGTTAATAAGATCTTCGTTAGAAATTTTTTTTCCTAGAGATATAAGATAATTTACTATGTAAGTGAACCTCTTTTGCATTTCTTGAATGCTTTCTCCTTGGTTTATTCTATATAATTCACACTCGCGAGTTAGAGAATTGTTTCTCGACCTCTTTACTTCACCAGTACCTTTATGGGTAACATATAAAGTGTCTCACATTTCTTTAGCAGATTTGTAGTTTAAAATTCTAAAAAATTCATCATACCCCAAAGCAGTGGCAATGATGTTTTCGACTCTTCAATTATGTTGAACTTTTTTTTATCCTCATTAGACCATTCACTTCTTAATGTTTTAACTTTTACACCATCGACCTTACGTGTGGGAACAAATGCGCCGTTTTCAACAGTGTCCCACACATCTAGATCAATAGCTTCGATAAATATTTTTATTCTTTCCTTCTAATAGGCATCCATCTCCATTGAAAAAATGTGGCTAGTTTATAGAAGATCCTTCTGAAAAACCACATGAAGAAGCCATGTACTCTCAAAGCTACTAAGTTTTTTATGCAAGAGTTTAGCTTTGATACCACTTGTTATTAAGTGGCTCCAGTACTCAAGAGGGGGGTGAATTGAGTATTTAAAATTTTTCACAAATGCTTAGAAAACAAATTTCGTTGAAGTTATTTCTCAAAAGGTGTGAATAAAAAGAGAGGATAAAAAGCCTTAAGCAAATAAAATAAACAAGTAAGCAATGATAAATAAATTGTAGGAAATAAAGAGATTAAGATGAGAAGAGCAGACACAATATTTATCCTAGTTCAACTACCAAACTACTTATGGCCTACGTCCAGTCCTCGAAGAAACTATTTGAGATTTTTCACTATCAATACAAGCTTGAACAGGTGCTTGTTACTGTTATAAACTAGAGCACTTTTCACACACATAAAAACTTTACCCTTGTGCTAAAGCCTCAACTTTCAGGGATGCCTCACCCTTACAAAACCTTTGAGGGATGCTTCACCTTCTTTATAATAGAGCAGAAAGAAGAAGAAGAGAAACTCTTATAAAGAGTAAATAATGCAACTTGAAGCGTTAAGAAGCTCTTTAAGGATATCTCAAAGTTTTTAGTAAAAAGAAAGCATAGAAAATATGTAAAAATTATAAATCACGTGTTAAAGCAAGCAAAGATTGATTCAGATTGTTAGACCACTTTCAAAGATGACCCAAGGTCTCTATTTATAGAGATTTGGAGAAAATAGCTGTTGGGTGCAATTAATTCACGTAATAAATACAAATATAGTCATTTCTTTCTAAATATGTAACCTGTGTTTATTCAAATAACCTTTGTGTTATTTGAATAACACATTTTGAAAAGCCTCATGAAAACCAATTCTGATATATGTTATTCGAATAACATAGGATTTATTCGAATAACTCTGTTAAAAAGAGTTTTATGAGAAACATGTCTATTCGAATAACCATTGTGTTATTCGAATAGTTCATTTATAAAAAACTGTTCTAGAGGAGCTTCTTATTCGAATATCAAATGTGTTATTCGAATAACTCTTTTGAAAACAGAGGTGCACAGGGGATTTTGAAAAACATTATTTGAATAACTCCTGTGTTATTCGAATAACCCTGTTAAAATCAGAATTTCTTGACTTGGTTTATTCGAATAAAGATGCCTTTATTCGAATAACTTTGTTTGAAACCAGTTTTGAACATTTAGAAAAAACTTCCAAAATTATTTTCAAAAACATCAAGGCCATTTTGAATTTTGGGTTTTAGATTAAAAAATCATTTTTATCTGTTCTTGCAAAATCAATGAGATATCCAAAAAGGTTCCGTACAAAAAGACTCTAAAACCTAAAGCTTAATCTTGAAGTTTTTGGATATGGTCTTCCCATAATCTTCATGTTTGTTATCATCAAAACCAGTCTTCACTATCGCATAGTCAATCACACATAATTGTTAACACTTAGCTTAGTTTTTAGATATGAAGCTTAATCAGATCCTTATTGTGAAATTGTGCTTAAGTGTGATTATAAGTACTTATAATTGCATTGTGTAACACTCTAAAAATTAATAATTTTGTGATAAATAGTCATTTTATAATATTTGTGATTTTTGTAGATTTTTCTGGCAACATTAAATATTTTACTATATTTCTCATTTTACGTGCACGCTGAGCAGAACCAGGAAAATAAAATATTTTCCCTGAGAACCTTGAACTGTGGAAGCAGTATTGGGGGATCTTACCTAACCCAACATCGAATGCAATTTACGAGGTTTCATATTTTTAGAGATTTTATTTGATAAATGAAATCGTGGAACGTTCTATTAAGTAAAAATCGCTGTAAATTTTATTATCCGTTGGATAATTAATACGGGCTTTGCTATCTTAAACAGTTGTCCATTGGGTAATAGCTTGAAGTAGAAAATCCTATCATCTTATCCAAAATCTACTTTATGTCATATCCTTTAACTTTATTTCAAAAGAATGATAAATTTAATCAAAGCTTCTCACGGAAGCTTCATCCTACCAAGCTTCTTAAGGAAGCTTCCTCTTCTCTCTCCACCCGCACACACCACACGACCATGATGGCCATTTTGGAACCAAAAATGGCTTTTCTACTTTATCATCTTTCTACCCTAAATTTCAAACACATAACTTTTCTATTACTTTCTCTTTCTTCATCCTCTCTTTAACTTTCCTACTACTATTTCTCTCTTCCTCTCTTCTTCTTCCTCCACGACACCACCTACACTTGGAGACCATCTCTATTTGTTTGCTAAACAAATCATATTTCTAACTTCCTTCCATCATTCTAAGGTTCTTCTCTTTGGTGGTCATCTCCTAAATCCTCCTATTTCATCTTCCACCATTGGAGACCAAGTTTAGAGCTTTTGAGGGTAAATCTCTTGATCCTTTCTTTCTCTTCTTCTTTTTCATTTCTATGGTCATTTCTATGACCATGGATCCTTTCTTTCTCAAGCTTTGGTGTTGATTTGTTGAGTTGCATTTTTAGGGCTTTTGGAGAGGTCTTGGCTGAAATCCACCAAGAAGTAACCAAATAGTCTTTTCTTGTTCTTCTCATAAGCAAGAGGGAGATAATCCTCTTCAACCAATCTTAGTGGTGAGGAAACGTTTGTTTGATGTTGTTGATGAGGGAATCCATTTGGGATTACTCTCTTGGTTGTATTATTTTCTTGGCTTTGTTGTTATTTGATTTGTGTGAATCTATGGATTTTCATTGTGTGTTTTGATGACTATGAGTCTATTGATTTTCATTTTTGTACCTTGATGACTATGAACTGCGTATTGAATTGTTTGAAATTAATGAGAAGCCTTGAAATGGGATCAAGATTATGTAGAAATAAATTCTGCAAAATTCTTTTTGATGCACGAGCACTCAGGCGCTATGCAGTGAGCGCCCAGGTGCTCAACCGACACTCAGGCACTGGAGTTTGGACACCTAAGCACCTAACGCACAGAAGAATTTTCAGTAATGCAGCTCAATGAGTGCTCAAGCACTATGTGTTGAGCGCCTAGGCTCTCAACCAGCGCTCAGGCGCTCAACCAGCACTCAGGCGCTGAAGACATGGCGCCTAGGCGCCCAGAGCAGAATCAGCTAGGTAAATGTGAGATGATACTAGGATTTCAGTAATGAAGATGTACAATTAAACTAAAGTAAAGAACTTGATTAATTAAGAGAATTCCTCTAGAGAAATATTTCATAAGAATCATTAAGCTAAAGTGAAATTCCATAATGAACCTTAAAGAGTGTTTTACCATTTTTGGAAACTTGATGCTATGTTATTATAGGTCCATGAATGGGACCAAGGAATTACTGACTATTAACTTGACCAAATTGTGATATGTTATGGATGAGTATATCAATTGATGAATATACATGAATATGTATTGAGTCATTTAGCATTGTGAAAGTCCGATGGACTCTGGTCGTAAGGCTGTATGCCTAGGAGATTGAATCACACCTTAGTGCAGGGGCGACTAGACTAGTGTAGGTTATATCGTTGACCTTGGGGGCGTCAGGGTGTGGGTGTTCCATGAACGAACAGTTGGTAGCTCCTCTGAGCCGTGGGATAGACCGATGCAAATGCACTGACGATTCGGACCTGGACACTGTCCTATATCGCGATCTTGTGAGTATGCCACTGTATAAAGTCTTGTTGAGCAAATTATGAATTTTCTAGAAAAACACTTGATTTTATGGCTGACGAGATACTAGTATGTCTCCTTGATCATTCTCTTCGCTGTTTTTGTCTAGCTCCATGGAGTAGGAATTGTAGTATCGAATGTTGGATTTTGGTACCATGTACACGTACATAGTGAGTCAACATATTATTGGCATTCACTTATATAATGATGGATTTGTTGTTTTATTAATGTTGTATATGCTTGGAATTGTTGAATTATTTATCATTGAAATATGGATGGTGTTTATTATTGCTGCTATGCTATGTGGCGTCTTGCGCCATTCTGTTTCTTTACTGCCGTAATTGGTATTGAATGTAGGATGTCTCGCATCTTTTCTGTATTTCTGCTATTTTGTACATTTTTATATGTTTCTCCGAAGACATTGGTGAAGAAGGGGAAGTGCACGAGTTCCCCAGATTTTGGCCTGATTTTGATTAGTACTTGTTTGGAGTATGACGTCCCAACCATGTAGCTTTTTGGGTTATGTTAAGCTGACTTTTCATGAAGGTTCAGATTGCTGGCAAATTAACTTGCGTACGGATCGCTGTGTCTACTGTGGGGACGTGACGACATCACTGGCTTGGGGTCGTTATGACCGCCTGTCTTTAGCATCACTGTAAATGTTCATTTAGAGTTTTACTTACCCGTTCATGATATGTGGAGTGATCTTTACTATACTCCAGGTGAGGATTCATTTTTATCCTCTGCATAAGCCCCCGCTTGTAACTCGATTACTCCGATGAGGATTTCCTCTAACGATGAAGACCCAGAGGAGGACCCAGCCACAGTTCCTTCTCATTAGTTTTAGGGGCTATTGATGTCGATAGCCATTGATGGTTATCTATAAATCTTTTGAGGGCTTGATATTTTGTCTTTTTGGTGGGCTGTATATGTGCAACCATTTTGGGGCGGCTAATGCTTTTCTTATTTTGTATATCCGATAATGTGACTAAATAATGATGACATAAGTATATATGTATGTATGATGCATAGTTTATTTCTGATGTTGATTTTACTGTAATTATGTTTTATCATTTTCTTCTAGCACAAAAAAAAAAAGAATTCGCCAAATTAGTATACGTATATAAGTGAACAAACTTTTCTACATTAAAATGAACCGAGTCTTAATTCATGTTTTATTTTCGCATTGTCCTTTTTAGTGTGATGTTCCCTCCTCAAAAAGGGATGTTACACTAGTTTGGTATCAGAACCCTGGTTTAAGTTTTCTTATGGGTCTTGGTGGTTAGGTCTGTCTTGTTTGTGCTATGTGATTCTCTGTGTTTGGTATTCCAAAAGGATACATTTAATTTTTCTTTGTATTTTGTATAGCTTGACTTGAAGAGAAACGATGGCCCGTAGACAAGAAGTTGAGAGCATGGATGCGGCTGTAGAAGCGATGCAATGAATGGCAGAAGTTATCGCCCAACAAACTGAAAGAGCTGCTCAACAGCAGGAAAGGGCTGCACAATAGTTGGAAGCGTCGATCGATGGCCAAAATTTGTCAGAATTATGATTAGCATTGGCAATAGCAATGGTTTTGATGATAACAAACAAGAAAGGAATGGAAGTGCAAAGATCAAGTCCCAAGATTCTTCAAGTTTAGCTTATAGGATTTAGATCTTGTGTAAAGGTAAATAGGAATCACACTAAGCTCAAATATGTTTTCAAATATTTACAAATGGTGTTTCACATGCCAAAATGCCTAACAAACAAGTTTTGAAAAGCTAATCATGGTGGTAGTTCAAATCTATGAAAAATAGCCAAGTTTATGTTTTGCAAGACTGACCTTTAGTTACTCTTTTAGTCATATCTTTCAAAATAATTTGAGTTTTGATCTGAAATTGTTTCATATGAAAATAGACTCAAAGATCTTTCCAATGAGTGGTCATTTGTTTTAAACGGATAAGAAACGAAGTAGTTATGACCATTTGAAGTCAATTTTCAAAACCAGAGTGCAATAACCGGTTATGGATTTCCCATAACCGATTATTCACCATGTCAGGAGCATTTTTCATGTTTTTCTAAGGCTCTTAACCAATTAGGACAATTCCCTAACTGGTTATTTGATAAGTCAGAAGCGTGGCCTCTTTATTTTTTAGAGGGCCTAACTGATTAGGCCATTTAGCTAATCAATTAGTGTGTGTTTTTAATGGTACGTGAATTAGCTTTTATGTTGTGCTAACTAATTAGAGGTTTGGGCTAATTGGTTAGTATGTTTTTTAATGAAACGTGAATTGGCTTTTATGTTGTGTTAACCGATTAGGTGTTTTGCCTAATTGGTTAGTGTGTTTTCAAATGTCACAGGAAATGAATTGTGAGATGGCCTAACCGATTAGGTGTTTTGCTTAATTAGTTATTGTGTTTTAAACAAAGCTACGTGAAACACTTTCCTAAATGCCTAATTGATTAGGCAAGTTTGCTAATTGATTATTCTATTACACAGAGGCCTGGAACTTATTTACTAAATGGCCTAACCGATTAGGACACTTCCCTAATTGGTTATCTGGCAAATCAGAAATCATTTTCAACGGCTCTATTGGATCATTTATTGAACCCAACCACCTCTAACGGCTCTAAAATGTTTTGGGTTATAAATGAAAGTGTTTGGGCATCAAAGAAAAGTTAGAAAACTATCTAAACAAGTCTCTTGATCATCAAATACGAGTTTTCTGTCTTATCTTCTATCATACTCTGTTTTGAGCTTCAAAGTGTGATTCCTTGATACCCATAGTGCTTCAATTTGTATTATCCACTCTTTGAGAGAGTTTCTATCATTCAAACACTTTGATTATTCTATAAAGAGTGTGAGGTATCCCTTATTGTAAAGAAGGTGAGGTATCCTTCAAAGGTTGTAAAGGGGGTGAGGTATCCCTCTAGTGAAAAGGGTGAGGTATCCTTGTTTTGAGGCTCAAGCACAAAGGGTGAGGTATCCCAAGGTGTGGTGAGTACTCTATTGTGTAAAGGTTTTCAAGCACCCATTCAAGTTTGAAGTTTAGTGGAAAATCTCGAGTGGTTTGCTTGAGGACTGGATGTAGGTCACAAGGGGTGGTTGAATCAGGATAAATCCTTGTGTTTGATTTTCTCAACTCTATCTCTTTACCTTTGTGCTTTAATTATATATGCTTGAGTTAAGTTTGATATTTATCGTTGCTTGAATATTTTCTATCTTGGCTTGTTTATTTGTGAGTAAAGTATTCAATCTATAATAGTTATACCTTTGTTATGCATGTTCCGCTGTATTTAATAATTGAGTACTTTAAAATATTTAATTTCTTAATGATATCTTAAGAATTCGTCATCACCCAATTCACCCCCCTTTTGGGTAATGGTTGCCATGGCTAATAAGAATTTCGTCGTAACAACCCTCCTCAGTTTAAGGGGGATCTAGAGAAAGCTAGTCTATGGATCAAGGAGCTGGAGAAAATTTTCAGAGGTATAAACTGTGCGAATGACAAGAAGGTAACTTATGCCACTTTCATGCTGATGGGAGATGCAGAAGAATAGTGGAACAGAGCACAGAGACTGTTAGAAGCTGAAGGTCAAGTAATTACCTGGGAGGTACTTAAGGACAAATTCTTGGAGAAGTATTTCCCAGCGAGTGCAAGACATGCAAAAGAGATGGAGTTCCTTTGTCTGAGGCAAGAGAATATGACTGTCAGCGAGTATGCTGCGAGGTTCGAGAGCTTGTCCAAATTTTCAACATATTTCCAACATCAACTGAATAAGGTGTGGAAGTGTCGGAAATTTGAAAAAGGATTAAGGTATGACGTGAAAAGGGTGGTCATAACCCTGAAGATCAACCAGTTTTTAGAATTGTTAGATATGTGTCACCGAGTAGAAGATTTGGATCAGGCACGGGACATGAGGAACTGTAACTTTGGACCGACTAGATTCCAAAGAGGAGGTGGCAACAATGCAAACTGCTTTCAGAAGAAACCTTATTCCCGGCCGCCGGGAAATCAGCAACAGTCACCTAGTGGAGGTCCTAGCGGAGGTTCTAGTGGAAACCAAACTGGTCAGAATGTGGCGTCTACGATAAGGTGTATGAAGTACGGGAAGGATCACCTGACGAGGGATTGCATCATTAAAGGAATCATCTATTTTCGATGCGGGAAGCCCGAACATATCTTTCGTGACTACAATCAGGCTAAGGTAGAGCCTTTGGTTAACACTGCAAGAGCTATAAAATCGCAAGCAAGAGGTCGAGTCTACACCATGAGCGGAGTCGAAGCCTCTGAATTTGAAGATCTGATACAAGGAGAGGGTACCACAGGAGGTAATCTTTTGACTGTATTGTATGACTATGGGGCAACCCACTCTTTCATTTCTTATGACTATGTACGATGACTTAGTTTACCTGTGTCTTCTTTACCCTTTGACCTGACTGTTTCTACCCCTACAGCTAAACCTGTTGTTACTGCCAAAGTTTGTTTAGATTGTCCTTTAATTGTTGAAGGTCAAATATTTTCTGTTGATTTGATCTGTTTATCTCTTTCCCAATTAGACGTGAATCTAGGAATGGATTGGTTGTCTTCTAATCATATTCTGTTAGATTATTCTAGTAAACCATAGTTTTTCCTATGGATGAGAATTTTAGATATTTGAAGGCTAACCAAGTTCAAGCTTTCTTGAAAGAAGGAGCTCAATGATATATGTTATTGTCTTCCTTAAAAGTTGAGGGCGAGGCAGATGTGAATGCAATTCCAATGGTTAACAAGTTTCCCGAAGTTTTCCCTGATGATGTACCTAGTCTACCGCAGGAGCGGGAGATAGAATTCACCATCGATCTTATGCCTAGATCTGGTCCTGTTTCAATAGTACCCTACAAGATATCACCATTAGAATTAGTTGAGCTGAAGAAATAGTTAGAAGAACTCTTGAAAAAGGAGTTTGCTAGATCCATTGTATTGCCATGGGGAGCACCAGTGTTGCTAGTCAAAAAGAAGGATGGGACTTCACGATTGTGTGTGGACTATCACCAGCTGAATAAGGTCATGATCATGAACAAGTATCCACTTCCGAGGATATATGACTTAATGGATCAACTGAAAGGAGAAGCAGTGTTCTCTAAGATTGATCTCCCATCGGGCTACCATCAGATTCGAGTAAAGGTGGAAGATATTCCCAAGATGGCTTTTCGTACCTGTTACAGACATTACGAATATCTTGTGATACCGTTTGGTGTGACAAATGCACCTGCCATATTCATAGATTATATGAATAGAATCTTTCATCCTTACCTAGACAGATTCGTTATTGTCTTCATTGACGATATTATGATCTACTCTCAAAATCAGGAGAATCATGCTGAACACCTCAGTGTAGTTCTCTAGATTTTGAAGGAGAAGAAACTGTATGCCAAACTGTCAAAGTGTGAATTCTGGCTAGAAGAGGTCAAGCTTTTAGGCCATGTAATCTTGAAGGAAGGGATTGTTGTAGACCCGTCAAAGGTGGAAGCAATTATGCAGTGGGAAAGGCCAAAGACAACGACAAAAATTCAGAGCTTTGTGGGATTGACTGGATATTATCGAATATTCATTGAGGGATTCTCTAAGATTGCGGGTCCTCTCACTTAGCCAACGAGAAATAATCAAGCCTTTGAGTGGACTAATGCTTGTGAGGAAAGTTTCTAAGAATTGAAGAAATGACTAACTACTTCACCAGTGTTAGTTCTACCTGATCTAAGTGAACCCTTTGAAGTGTATTGCGATGCTTCATACCAAGGACTAGGATGTGTGCTTATGCAACACAGAAAAGTGGTGGCTTATGCATCGAGATAGTTGCAAGTGTATGAGAAGAATTACCCAACCAATGACTTGAAGTTAGCAGCTGTGGTATTCGCTTTGAAGATATGGAGGCATTTTCTTTATGGGGCGACGTTCAACGTCTTTAGCGACCACAAGAGCTTGAAGTACCTGTATGACCAAAAGGAGTTGAATATGAGACAACGAAGGTGGTTGGAATTTCTAAAGGATTATGATTTTCAACTTCTGTATCACCTTGGAAAAGCAAACGTAGTGGCAGACGCTTTGAGCAGGAAAATGCTTAGTATCTATGCTATGATAGTCAAGGAAAAGGATTTGATAGATCAATTCAGAGATGTATGGTCCTTTGTGGAATTGGCACCAGGAAAGATTTGTATGAACATGGTCATTATCTCAAATGACTTAATGGAAGACATTCGAGAGAAGCAGAAGGTTGACAAGTTTTTACAAGAAGAAAAGGAGCTGATGAAGTAAGGCGGAGTGACAAAATTAGAGGAAAGAACTGATGGAATCCCAAGATTTAGAGGTAGAGTTTGTGTACCCAAAGATCAAGAGCTTAGGAAGTAAATTCTCGAATACGCTCACATGAGCCAGTTGAGTATGCATCCGGGAATAACCAAGATGTACCAAGATCTGAAACGGTTATTTTGGTGGCACAGAATGAAGAGTGACATTGCCAGATGTGTGTCATCTTGTCTGATTTGTCAGAAAGTAAAGGTTGAACATCAAAGACCGTCAGGAATGTTACAACCCCTAGCTATTCTCGAATGGAAGTGGGATAGTATTACAATGGATTTTGTGGTTGGATTGCCAAAGACCAGAAAGGGTTATGATTCAATATGGGTAATCATTGATCAACTCACGAAGTCAGCACATTTCTTACCGATCAACATAAGATATAACATAGAGAAGTTGACTCAGCTGTATATTGGTGAATTCGTTAGACTGCATAGTGTGCCTACCAATATTATTTTTGATAGAGATCCAAGGTTCATATTAAAGTTTTAGCAAAGTTTGCAAGAATTAATGGGAACGAAGCTACGTTTGAGTTCTGCTTATCATTCTCAGACCGATGGTCAATCAGAAAGGACGATTCAATCATTGGAGGATTTGCTTAGGGCTTGCGCTTTGGAACAAACTAGAAGTTGGGATGAAGTTTTTCCATTGGTAGAGTTCACCTACAACAACAGTTTTTATTCCAGCATAGGGATGGCACCCTATGAAGCTTTATATGGATGACGGTGTAGGACATCTTTGTGTTGGTATTAAGATGGCGAGCACCTTATTATTGGACCTGATCTTATATAGCAAACGACCAAGAAAGTCAAGATGATTAAGGAAAAGATGAGGATGGTTCAGAGTCGACAGAAGAGCTATGTCGACAAGAGAAGGAAGCCTCTTGAGTTTGAGGAAGGCGGGCCTGTGTTTTTGAAAGTCACGCCTGCGACTGGGGTCAAACGAGTTCTGAAATCTAGAAAACTTACTACGAAATTCCTTGGACCTTACCAAATTCTTCACCGGATAGGTCCAGTAGCTTACCAAATAGCCTTACCACCTTTTCTTTCTAACCTTCACAATGTTTTCCATGTGTCACAACTACGAAAATATATTCCTTACCTGAGCCATGTCATAGCACCGGACATAGTACAATTGAAAGAGAATTTAACCTATAAGATAACTCTTGTAAGGATTGATGATAGGAAGGTAAAACAACTCAGAGGGAAGGATATCCCGTTAGTAAAGGTAATCTGTAATGACACAATCAGAGATGTAACATGGGAGTTAAAGGACAAGATGAAGGAGCAACATCCACAACTATTATAAAGTATGAAAATTTCGAGGATGAAATTTCTTTTTAGAAAGGGAGATTTGTAACACTCCGAAAATTGATAATTTTGTGATAAATAGTCATTTTATAATATTTGTGATTTGTGATTTTTTTCAGAAACATTGAATATTTTAATATATTTCTCATTTTGCGTGTGCGCTAAGTAGAACTGGGGAAATGAAATATTTTCTCTGAGAACCTTGAACTATGGAAGTGGTATTAGGGGATCTAACTCAACCCGACACCAGATGCAATTTACGAGATTTCACATTTTTTGAGATTTTATTTGATAAATGAAATCGCAAAATGTTCTATTAAGTAAAAATTACTGTACATTTTATTATCTATTGGATAATTAATACTGGCTTTGCTATCTGTAATAATTGTCCATTGCGTAATAGCTTTAAGTAGAAAATCCTATCATCTTATCCAAAATCTGCTTTATGTCACATCCTTTAACTTTATTTCAAAAGAATAATTAATTAAATCAAAACTTTTCATGGAAGCTTCATCCTACCAAGCTTCTCAAGGAAGCTTCCTCTTCTCTCTCCACCCACACACACCACATGACCATGATGGCCATTTTGGAACCAAAAATGACTTTTCCACTTTATCATCTTTCTACCCTAAATTTCAAACACATAACTTTTCTATTACTTTCTCTTTCTTCATCCTCTCTCTAATTTTCCTACTACTATTTCTCTCTTCCTCTCTTCTTCTTCCTCCACAGCACCACCTACACTTGGAGACCATCTCCATTTGTTTTCTAAACAAATCACATTTCTAGCTTCCTTCCATCATTCTAAGGTTCTTCTCTTTGGTGATCATCTCCTAAATCCTCATATTTCATCTTCCATCATTGGAGACCAAGTTTAGTGGTTTTGAGGGTAAATCTCTTGATCCTTTCTTTCTCTTCTTCTTTTTCGTTTCTATGGTCATTTCCATGACCATGGATCCTTTCTTTCTCAAGCTTTGGTGTTGATTTGTTGAGTTGCATTTTTAGGGCTTTTGGAGAGGTCTTGGCCGAAATCCACCAAGAAGCAACCAAGGAGTCTTTTCTTGTTCTTCTCTTAGGTAAGAGGGAGATAATCTTCTTCAACCTATCTTAGTAGTGAGGAAACATTTGTTTGATGTTGTTGATGAAGGAATCCATTTGGGGTTACTCTCTTGGTTGTATTATTTTCATGGCTTTGTTGTTATTTGATTTGTGTGAATCTATGGATTTTCATTGTGTGTTTTGACGACTATGAGTCTATTGATTTTCATTTTTGTACCTTGATGACTATGAACCGTGTATTGGATTGTTTGAAATTAATGAGAAGCCTTGAAATGGGATTAAGATTAAGCAGAAATGAATTCTGCAGAATTCTTGTTGATGCACGAGCGCTCAGGCAGTCAATTGATGCTCAGGCGCTCAACTGATGCTCAGACGCTGGAGTTTAAGCCCCTAACGCCCAGAAGAATTTCCAGTAATGCAGCTCAGTGAGCGCTTAGGCGCTTCGTGTTGAGGACCTAGGCGCTCAACCAGTGCTCAAGCGCTGAAGACATGGTGCCTAGGCACCCAGAGCAGAATCAGCTAGGTAAATGTGAAATGATACTAGGATTTCAGTAATGAAGATGTACAATTAAATTAAAGTAAAGAACTTGATTAATTAAGAGAATTCCTCTAGAGAAAGATTTCATAAGAATCATTAAGCTAAAGTGAAATTCCATAATGAACCTTAAAGAGTGTTTTACCATTTTTGGAAACTTGATGCCATGTTATTATGGGTCCATGAATGGGACCAAGGAATTATTGACTATTAACTTGACCAAATTGTGATATGTTATGGATGAGTATATCAATTGATGAATATACATGAATATGCATTGAGTCATCAAGCATTGTGAAAGTCCGATGGACTTTGTCGTAAGGCTGTATGCCTAGGAGATTGAATCACACCTTAGTGCGGGTGCGAATAGACTAGTGTAGGTCATATTGTTGACCTTGGGAGCGTTGGTGTGCGGGTGTTCCACGAACGAATAGTTGGTAGCTCCTCTGGGCCGTGGGATAAACCGATGCAAACGCACCGACGATCCGGACCTAGGCACTGTCCTATATCGCGATCTTGTGAGTATGCCGTTGTATAAAGCCTTGTTGTGCAAATTATGAATTTTTTGGAAAAGCACTTGATTTTATGGCTGATGAGATACTAGCATGTCTCTTTGATTATTCTCTCCGATGTTTTTGTCTAGCTCAATGGAGTAGAAATTGTAGTACCGAATGTTGGATTTTGTTACCATGTACACGTACATAGTGAGTCAAGATATTATTTGGCATTCACTTATATAATGATGGATTTGTTGTTTTATTAATGTTGTACAT
Organism: Ormosia emarginata; assembly: GCA_029884605.1. Lineage (NCBI taxonomy): Eukaryota > Viridiplantae > Streptophyta > Magnoliopsida > Fabales > Fabaceae > Ormosia > Ormosia emarginata. The sequence continues at coordinate 527,418 of JAQQTP010000057.1, read as the reverse complement.
ACCTGGAATTGTTGAATTGTTTATCTTCAGAATCTGGATGGTGTTTATTATTGCTGCTATGCTATATGGCGTATTGCGCCGTTCTATTTCTTTACTGTCGTAATTGGTGTTGAATGTAGGATGTCTCACATCTTTTCTATATGTCTGCTATTCTGTACATTTTTATATATTTCTCCAAAGATGTTGGTGAATAAAGGGAAGTGCACGAGTTCCCCAAATTTTGGCCTGATTTTGATTAGTACTTGTTTGGAGTATGACGTCCCGACCATGTAGCTTTTTGGGTTATGTTAAGCTAACTTTTCATGGAGGTTCAGATTGCTGGCAAATTAACGCTGCGTTTACCGTGGGGACGTGACGACATCACTGGCTTGGGATCGTTATGACTCGCCTGTCTTTACCAGCACTGTAAATATTCATTTAGAGTTTTACTTACCCATTCGTGATATGTGGAGTGATCTTTATTATACTCCAGGTGAGGATTCATTTTTATCCTCTGCATGAGCCCCCGCTTGTAACTCGGTTACTCCGATGAGGATTTCCTCTGACGATGAAGACCCTGAGGAGGACCCAGCCACAGTTCCTTCTCATTAGTTTTAGGGGCTATTGATGTCGATAACCACTGATAGTTATCTGTAAATCTTTTGAGGGCCTAATATTTTGTCTTTTTGGTGGGTTGTATATGTGCAACCATTTGGAGCGAGTAAAGCTTTTACTTATTTTGTATATTCGATGACGTAACTAAATAACGATGATATAAGTATATATGTATGTATAATGCATGGTTTTTTTCTGATGTTGATTTTACTGTAATTACGTTTTATTATTTTTTTCCAACAAAAAAAAAAGAATTCACCAAATTAGTATATGTATATAAGTGAACAGGCTTTTCTACATTAAAATGAACTGGGTCTTAATTCATGTTTTATTTTCGCATTGTCCTTTTTGGCGTGACGTTCCCTACTCAAAAAGGGGCGTTACACATTGTGCTTTTCAAGAGATCTTTGAGTGATGGAGTCCATTAGCGTCAAACCAGGCTTGCTATTCGTTCGAGGAGGAAGCTAAAGACTCAAGGAGATCAACATCACCTCTATAAGTAAAGAGAGAAGATCATATGTGAAGAATCATCGCTGAAAATGAAGAAATCAAGTGACACGGCCCGTGTCCTCAATAGAGGGGACGTGTCTTTCTCTGGCACCTCAATTGGACCCTGACCAAATGACACGGCCCGTGTCCTTAGACATAAGGAGGGTTATGTCCTTCTCTAGCATAACCCGAATTTGATCATGACCAAAGATTTCGCTCGTGTCCTCAGACATAGGGGGGCCGTGTCCTTCTCTGGTTGCTCAATCCCTTGGAAATTAGGCTACAGAGCAAAACATGGGTGAGGCGGTGTCATTAGACACGGTGCGTGTCTGTGGCCCAAATAATTAACTCTAAATCTGAATGATGAGTTATGGGCCCAAATGTATAAATAGGACTACTCAGGGTTCCAAAGGGGATTGGTCTGGACTCTAAGCTGCCAAGCTACTAAAGAGAATACAAAGAACAAGAGAAATAGAGATTTGATCAAAGATTGGAGACTCGGGTTCGAGCCATCGGAGATCAATCAACCTCAATCGTTGGAAACTAGTTTGATCTTCAATTTTCTTTTGCACTTGTATTCTTGACGATGTCTTTCTTTTGTTTTTCTTTTGATTTTGAATTTGCCATGCTTGGCTAAGTTTCTTTTTGGTTAAGGGAAGATAAAACTCTAGTTTTGATCATGTGAATCCTACATAGTTTTTTATATCAATACAATTATATTTTTATTCATATGTTTCTATTCTTAATTCAGTATAAAGGTTTTTATACTCTTTGTTATTTTCGAAAGTGGTAAAACTAGGATTACTATGCACGATTGTGGTGGTAGAACTAGTGAGACATATGATCTAAGAAATTCAATCCCGGTGTGTGATTGGACCTTAGTGTGATTGGTTTTCTAAATCTTAATACAATCATTAGGTAAGTGTAAGAGCGATTGCTTTATAGTTAACTAATGATTATGACTTGATTTGAGTAGTTGCTAAATTAACCAAAACTTAAAGAAAACAGAAAATTAATTTCACAATCGTATGAGAACATAATTAACCATGTTGGGATAAAGGATATGTAGGTTAACATTGTCATATAAATCTAGTGGTAGATTTCATCTCTTAACTAATATATTTTAATTGGTAATTGAAATTGTGTTTATTGTTGTTGCTTTAGATTTAATTTCTTTTCTTAGTTTTAACAAACAAAATCCCTTTTTACTGTTTATTATTCTTTAGAGTTTAAATTAGGAATCAATTTATAGTATTAATTGAATTAGTTCTCTGTGGATCAACCCTTACTAACTACAACTGGTCGTAAGGTTTTTATATTTTTGGTGGGACTTGACAACTGATTTTTATCTTAATTTTATTCACAATCCACACAACACCAATGTCTTCTTTTATGATTTTGAGAAAATATTTCTGATTTTTTGATAGATTAAGTGCATTTGCACTTGTGATTAACTTGGTGAATTCTTAATTGTAGGATGGACATAAAACAAGTAGATTGAAGTAAGCCAAGGCCCAACATTGGAAGAGAAGGCCCAGGAAGTATCATAAGTTGTGTCACGCCGAGGCGCAAGATGCCAGCACTGATTCCACTTAAACCTGAGGCTAGTGCATCGTAGCGTTCTTGTCCTTAAGCGGCGGTGTGTGGTCACTAGCTGCACCTATAAATACTGTTTCATTAGATATTTTCAAGGAGAGCTTTGGTGATGAGAAAAAAATGTAGCTAGGGTTCAAAATTGATCATTTTGAGAGGAATCAAAGGGATTTGAAGTGGAAGCCACCATACTTCAAGGAGGATCAAACATCCAATGACTCCAATCATATTGTATTCTTTATTGTCTCTTATTTTAGGTCATGAACATAAATGTTTTCATGAGATTTTCATGTTCCATGGCTAGCTAAGCTATTTTTAAGGATTCCTTTGGATCCTTCTATGTAAATTAGTGATTTAGTAACCTTTTGAGTTAATTATGATGATTGATTTTGTTCATCCATGTTTCTCTTAATGCTCTTGAATGTTTGGCCAACCTTTAATGTGATTTGATCAAATCTATTGAACTAGACATATGGATTTAGGTTTTAGATAATGGATGTGGTTGATGCATGTTTAATTTTATTCTAATTGAGGGATGAGTTAATTAACTAATGGGATAGAAATATATCCTTTGGTCATGCATAACAATTGTCTAAGAATCAATCTTAATGAGTGGAGTTTGCTCTAGTCCTCATGGACACATAATGAATTAGGTAAATTACATATGGTTAATTGACCTAGACATTAACTCTTAGCAAATCTAGTTTCGTATGCTAACAAAATCAATCATTCATGTTGCTTAAAATAGTTACAAAATGCCAAGTGAAATAGTTGGCGAAAAAGGATTACCTATTCTCTAATCACTGTCTCTTATTCTCATTTTAAGGTTTTTTTAGTCTTTACAATCATAACCAATTCACAACACTTTTCCTATTTGAATGTGCTTGAATAGAAATAGTTAAGCTATTAGTTAATAGTTAGCATTGGATTAGCCTTTATCATTGTGGGAACAATCCTGTTCTTATCATTTTATTACTTGTGCGACCTGTACGCATGCCGTACACAAAAAAAGGCTAAACAAAAGACCCTATTCATCATTCTTTGATAATTAGCCCTTGTATTTTTCAAACCAAATGACATAACCTTGTAGCAATAGCTCGCCTTATCAGTGATGAAGGCGGTCTTATCTTCGTCTCTGGGGTACATTAGAATCTGGTTGTATCCGGAGTATGCATCGATGACTGACAACAAACGGAAACCTGAGGAACTGTCCACTAATTTGTCTACATTGGGAAATGGGTACGGATCTTTAGGACAGAATTTGTTTAAGTCTGTGTAATTGGCGCACATTCTTCACGTACTATTTGACTTCTTCACTAGGACCACGTTGGATAACCATGTGGTATACGATACTTCCCTGATGAAGCCAGCATTGAGTAACTCCTTCACTTGTTCATCGATAACTTGTTGCCTTTCTGGGCCAACTTTCCTTTTCTTTTAAGAAACTGACCTTACTTCCTCCCTGATAGATAGATGATGGCATATGAAGGAGGGGTTAAGCCAGGCATGTTTGAGGATATCCAAGCGAAGATGTCTCTATTTTTAAGTAAGAGCTCAATCAGCTGACGTCTCTATTCATCTTCTAGGTTCATTCCAATCTTGGCAACCTAGTCTGGCTTGATACCAAGTTGGATGGGTTGTAGTTCGCCTTCTGGTTTCAGTTTGGTACCCCAAATCTCTTCTCAAACATCTAGCTTAGTTATAACGATGTTGACCTGATTTAGGACAAGGCTAGATGCACTTGATTTTGCTTTCTTGGGAACCCTACAAATTATGAGGCTTTTGTTTTAACATTTTTGGGCCATAATTTAGTCGCCTTTTACTGTAACAACTTCATCATTTTTGTTGGGAAACTTCGTGACTAGATGGGTCGTGGATACTACGGCGCTAAGTGCGTTTAAGGCAGGGCAACCTAAGATGATTTTGTAAGCTAAGGGGTAGTCCATGACTAGAAGCCTTACCTTGACTGTCCTAAACAGTTTAGGGGACCCCGTGTTGCCCGTTTACCAGACTACACAATCGCACGTATCGACAAGTAATAAGAGTGAATATTCGAATATCGTTCCCACGAGGACTGTGTTAAAAAATCTATACCAAGTATTAACCAATTACAACTTGTTCTCTATTCCAAGCAACCGAGTTGAATTGAGTGATTAAAAAGTAAAACGAATTAAAATAATAATTTCAAAACAAAATAAAAATAAGCAGAAAAGAAACAATGGTTTGGGAATCTAGGGTCTAACTTCACTTATTATTTCATTTGATTTCAAGTAATCCTTTCATTACTCTTGATCAACAAATTGATTATGTTAGCCAACGTGTTCAAGCATTTACAAACCTCTTTCGATGGCCTTGTAAACCTATGGACTTTAATCAAAACACTAAATTTCTATGTGAATTGACAAAATTCCATGCATTGAGAACATATATCAAACACTTGCTATGCATGACCAATAGGTATACTTCTATCCTATTGGCTAATCAATTCATCCATACAATTGAATATACTTGAACATGCAATTCCTAATCTCATGGTTCAACATCCAAATCACTACGTCTAGTTCAATAGGTTCACCAAAACAACACAAACAATGGCCAATCAATTGTGAGCATTAAGCATAAAATTAGGAATTTGTAACCAAAATTATCATAAGAGCATAAAAGAATTACAATCAATTCAACCTACATAATAAGATCTATTAGAATCCTATAAAAGAAAATTAGAACATCATGGTTTCAAGGGAATTAAACTCAAGAGAGAGCAACATAGTCATGATAAAAAAATACAGAAAAGATGTAGGTTTCACAATAGAAGAAAGGTGTTGTGTCCAGCCTCTAGCTTTTCACCTCCACCTTGCTCATCTCCTAAATTCTCCAGAAGGCTTCGTTGTTACCTCCTAAAAAGCTCACCCTCGTCAGTTCAATTCCTTTCCCAAAAAAAATGCAAAAGATAAAAGATGCCCTTCAATTTCCTGTCCAGTCACTTTTAATTATGTGACTTTTCCTTTTTATAGGAGTGCCGCGACACTTCACTAAATTTGTGCCGCGACAGTTAAGTCTCTGTACCTATAAGGAAATTCTCACCGAGAGTAAAGTGCTGCGACACTTCTCAAATATGTGCCGTGGCACTTCTTTAAAAAGAAGCAAATCTCATTTCCAACATGTAGCCAACTGCTTTGATCTCCACCATGCTTCTTTGTTAGCTGATACTTTCATCCATCTTGCTTCCTTAATCTCCCTTGCCACTTCTAAAGCTCCTGAAATTAACAAAAACCAAATTAGTCAATTATTTACAGGAAAAGCGAGTGTGTATATTTCAATTTATGCAGATGTAAGAACAAACATTCTTATACACTTTTTTTTTTTATCAAAGATTGAATGAAAACATGGTAAAACTCAAGGATCTAACCTATGAATGCATCAGAAAATGCTTGCGTAATAACTCTATTTCATAGAGTTATCACACCCCCAAACCTATGATTTTGCTATTCCCAAGCAAAACAAAACTAGATTGCCTTAACTTCTCATTCTCAGCATCAAACATCCATACATTCACATTCAAATCTCGACAATTCCGATTCTCAAAATGCTCAAGATAATGAGACATCATGTTAGATCTCATATTTAATGATTCAAAGTTGATTCAATGTCAAGCATACATGCCATCTAATCTTCAATTCATGTTGTCATACATCAATATTTGTGTAAAAGATTTCCCAAAAGATGATTAAGGACTCTTTTCCTAACTTTAGCATACACATCCAAGAAAACTCATGAGGATACCCAAGCAACTCCAATTTAGATTTCTTCAAAAATGTCTTTCATCTCTTTTTCCACTAATGTAGGACCAAGCATGATTAATGATCAAGAGGGTCTTTCAGGCTAGTAATGTTAATGGGTAAAGAAATGAAAGGAAAGATAGAACAAACATTGGAACAGACAAATTTGCAAAAGACTTAAATGAGTCAAACAACCATTACACACATGGTACATTTTCTAGCTTAAGAACACAAAAGCTTATTTTCAAGCACAAAGATCCATTAGCACAAGGGACCCCCCATTTTTATTTTCTTTTTTTTTTTGAATTACTTTTTCTCTTTTTATCGTTTTCTTCGTTTTCAAAACACAATTCTATTGGGTTCTAAAACATGACCATAGCAGCATACCATTGTTTCATCAGACTTAAACAAACATTTGCAAGATATGCTTCCAACACAGGCAATTGTGGATAAATAATAAATAAGGGTAAAAAGGTAAAGATGATGTGGGTAAAGAACAAAACATAAAGGCCAATATATTCACAAGGCTCAAAATAGGTACTAGGGATATTCATGCATACATGGGATGACTTGAAAGGCTCAACCAATCCAAAGAATGCCTTAATCATTTCATCAAATTTGCTCAGCCTAGAATTTCACCTCAAGAGAGAGTCATACATTCATTCAGAAACCAAATCTTCATCACAACATGGCAAATCACAACCTTCTTTAAATGTGCACAACTATTTTTATTCTAAGATTCTCAATCATGCAAAGGGAAATGCATTTACATAACAACAAAGCACTAAGGCTCAATTAAATTTCAAATGGCATGCACCTATCCCAAAATCAACAATTAAACTAAGGGAAGATATATCATAGATCTACTCAGCCGCACCATAATTTAATATTTTTTTTAGGATTTCAAATACGTACATCAGTGACAAGAACATTAAAACATACAATCCACTCACATAAACACTAATATGCAGTAACCCAATCACCCCCAAACCTAAACATAACATTATCCCCAATGTTAGATACAACTGAATTTAAAAAGAGAATAAGGAAAGAAACACCCTTAAAGATGAACATCAATCCTCAACATCCTCAGGATCATCTTCAGCTGGCAGTGGCATATACATGGGAAACTGGTCCATAGGTGCTCCACTATGCTCAGCTTGGAATCGCGTCATGGACATTGTATAGTCAAATTGGGCTTGCATGGTTGTAGATAACTGTGCAAGCTGTTGCTCTAGGCGGTCAAGACGCTTTGATGTAGACCGAGGTGTACGTCTTGGGGGGTGCAACTGAGAAGGTTGGGGTATGGCCTCATCTGGCTCGGCTAACTGCTTCAGCATTCTTCAAGTGGGAGATTGTTGGTGTATGCCCTAGTGGCCAATACGTTTTGTTTGTATTTACATACATTATATTATGCTATTTTATATGAGGCATTTCATTTATTATGTTCTTTTTTTTGGTAAACATGATAAAGTCCTTAGAATAGTAAATTTGATACCATAGGACATCAAGTGGATGACTTGATCGTGAGATCCTATTGGATAAAACATTATTCTTAAATGTCCCTAGTCAAGTATTATTGTTAATTAGGACAACAATAATGCTTTGAGACTAGTATGTGCGTAGACTGATGACCACATCTCACGGGTCATGGATATGAGATATCAAGTCTACACATAGATACATATTAGAGTAATGATGTATTGGACAGACCCGCCATGAGAACGCTACGTGGATCGTTACGTGAGTGTCATAAGCAATTCTCATAGTGATAATGGTGTATGTGGTCCTTTGACCTGAAATCACTACGATTCCTACATGAGGAGTTGTGTGTTTTAATGCCATCAAACGTCATCTCGTAACAAGATGATTATAAAGTTGGTTATTAGACATACCGCGATACATGTGGAGGGATGTGAGTGACCTAGATGGGATTTGTCCCTCCTACATAACAGAGTGATATCTTCGGGCCCCCGATTGAGTGAGACTATGAAATGCATGGCCATGCTCAAATGAGTCAATATGAGATATTGATCTCATTTGTCATTACTATGTCTACTCTGGAATCGAAACCGAAGATTGAACTAAACAAGGGTGACACGTTCCATGCCTTGTGTTCAATTTGGATATCCGGACAAAGGGACTAAACTACACGGAAACATTGGTCACGATAGGTTATGTCAAATCACCGACATTCTCATTACTTGGGTAGCAGTGATGTGTTGCTAGATACCGCTCATTGTTTGTAATATTAAAATGAGATTTTAATATTACTACCAACGTCATGAGAACTGCAGGTCGCACACTTAGAACAGACTAAATTGGAGTAATCGAATCCAAGTTGGACTCGGATTCAATTGTGGGCCTAACTCATGACAGATGGGTTTAGGGTTGCACCACTTACCTTGCTACTCTTGCTCACACTCACTTAAGGCAGCCACTATTATAAATAGTACTTGCTAAGGGGGCTGCTACTAGGCTACATCACAACCCTAGCCGCACCTACGAAAGTGAGTGAGAGATAGTGAGGTCTTCTTCTCCTCTCTTCGCAGCTAGCACTACGAAACAGAGGCGTGACTCCTTTTGCAAGTCTGTTCGTGTGGATACCGCAGAAACATCGTCGCTATTACGGTGTTGGTGATTCACCTCGCTTGTGTCTGTCACGCTTCAAGAGGTAAAATTTTAAAAACCTCGGATTATGGATTTTTTCGCATGGATCCTGTGAGGGAATTCTGTTATTCCGCTGCGAGACTTTGATCCGCAAATTCCCAACACAAGTCTACTTTAGGGTGAATTAGGTCCTCAGTTGAGGACCATATGACACCAGCTTATTGCATAAAGTAGTGATCAAGGAAGGGAACCATAAACCCTACTGGCTTAAATTGGCAGCTGTATTAATCTGTATGTTGAGCAACTGGTCGACATCAATGTTGAAGTTTTCTATAATGGCATACAGAAGAATGACCCTCACCGTAGGTACATGTGACAAATGAATGGTGGGGAGGAGGCGACAGGTAAGAAAGTGATACCAAGCCTTAGCATTAAGGTGCAAAGATGAACGAGGGACTGAGACATAATTATCACCCGTCATCGTCCATCGAGTACCCGACACACAGAGTCGGGTGGTCAATGCCTCCATATCAATATCGTCATTTACCAAACACTGAAAGTCACACACTGCTAAAGGATATGGAAAAGAACAAATTTCTTTGATAGTCGCCAGTGCAAACGACACTGGTTTCCCACGGACTTGTATAATGCTATTCACATGAAACTTAGCATTGGCATAAAATTCTCTAACCAGTGGAATTACGCCGGCATCAAGGCGAGCACCCAATTTCTCCCAACCGTGATGGGCAATAATAGCATGGAATTCACGAGCTCGCACAGGTAGGGTAAATCCCTGCTTTGGAATTATAACCTTTTTGATCAAAGTTTTTTCATAACGTTCTTGAGCCTCTGTTGATACGAATCGACGACGATCATAAGAGGATTGCCCTTGGAAACTTTTGCGCTTGGGTGCCATTAAACTTGCTAATGAAGATCAAAAGAGTAATAAGAATTTTTAACATCAAAAAGCGATAGCAGGATGGTGAAATGCAGTCATCAGATCAAAGCACTTGCAAGAATGAGTCATAACATGGTAGACAGAACAAAAACATAACTACAACGGCTACATGCTCTACTGGAATTGACTTGGATATCAAAACAAACACCCAATCCATAATTTGCACAATCAGTCATAATTGAGCCTAAGTCAAAATCAGCATAATCAATATCCAAGCAAACAAATCACAAGCATGCATCGTCTTATATGGTTGCCATCAAATTAAATCAACTAAGGCTACGCACAAAATCAAGGCAACAACATCCTTTTTTTAAAAAAAATCAACGAACACGCACCTAATGACTGTGCAAACTATAACTTTTTTTCATTTTTTTTATGGCAGAGTAAAAGAGCAAAATGGGGAATGAGAAAACCCTAACAGATCACGGTATGTGGGTGAAAGAATCACAAAGGAAGACAAAAGTTTTTACAACTACACAAACTTTTAAGAAGGAAAAACTAAAAGGAAATCAAAACACTTACTAGGAAACAACAAAAATGGATGCAAAGAAGGCAAAAGGAGAGCACAATCACGGCCCCACCTTGCGAAATGAGAAGATGAAAATGAGTGACAATAACAAGAAGCACAGCCACACACAAAATGGGACGGCATGGGCCATAGGCCCAATAGTAAATTCAAATTTCAATTTTTTTTTATTTTTTTTGCCAATCATAAACTAAACAAATCTTTTTATGAAGAAAAACCAAAAGAAGAGGGGAAGCCTTACCAGGATCAACAGGAATGGAAGATGAGTGGAACAAAAAAGAAAGAAAATGGAGGAAATGAGGGCAACTTGAGAGGGAGGGAAGAAAATGAAAGAATTGGGAGATATGGAGAATGAGACGTTCTGGAAGAGTAAAGATGAGAACAATGAGAATAAAGATGGCAACTTAATGGAGTGGGGCCATGGCTGGAATTTGAAATCAGATTTCAAATTATTTTTTTTTGAAAACTCAATTTGAATTATTAGGAATTACAAATAGGGGTATTGTTCACGTGGCACTCCATTTTGTGATGCCGTGGCACAAAATTTTTGCTCCACACAAAGGTCTCGCACTCATTTATTTTGTGACCCGCGAGCTTAAAACTGCGTCACAAAATTTTTTGGTGCTGCAGCCTCTCATTCTATGGTTTCTTCGACTCACAAGCTGGATGCCGCGACACTTGTTTTTTGTAAGCCGCGACACTCCTGTAACTCCTCAAAATTTTTGTGATTAGCATTTTTCTGAAATAAGCTAAGCAACCAGCATCACAACACACACTCTAACAAAAAAGAACTAAGATAAGAAAAATTAACTACTCAACAAAATCAAAATATGATAAACAATTATACTATGAATGCAAAAACAAAATGAGATAAATAAAGAGAGGGTAAAGGAATTGGGTTGCCTCCCAAGAAGCGTCCCGTTTACAGTCTTGGACTGGGCTTTATCTGAATCTTCAAGGTTCATCCAAATTGATGGAGGACTTGTCTCGAGCAACTTCTCCTCCCCAATAATGCTTTAGTCTTTGCCCATTCACCTTGAAACTTGATGAAGAATTTGGTGGAGCAATCTCAATGGCTCCATGAGGGAATACTTTAATCACCATGAACGGACCTGACCATCTAGACTTCAACATTCCTAGAAATAATTTGAGCCTTGAATTGTACAACAAGACTTGTTGACTTGGCTCAAACCTTTTTTCAACAATATGCTTATCATGCCATCTTTTGACTTTTTCTTTGTAAAGCTTGACATTTTCATAAGCTTGAAGATGAAACTCGTCCAACTCATGCAATTGTAGAAGTCATTTTTCACCTGCTTCTTGAAGATCAAAATTGAGCTTTTTGATAGCCCAGTAAGCATATGTTCCAACTCTACTGGCAAGTGACAAGCTTTTCTAAAAATAAGGCTATACAGAGACATGCCGATAGGAGTTTTGAAAGCGGTGCGATAAGCCCACAAAGCATCCTCCAACCTCTTGGACCAATCCTTTCTCGATGGACACATATTTTTCTCCAATATTCTCTTAATGTCTCGGTTAGAGATTTCAACTTGCCCACTTGTTTGTAGGTGGTAGGTTGTGGCAATCCTGTGAGTGACTCCATACTTTCTCAAAAGCTCTTGAAAACGCGTATTGCAGAAGTGAGAGCCTTCATCACTAATAATAGCTCTTAAAGTGCCAAAGCGAGTAAAAATGTGCTTCTTCAGAAAATACATTACCACCTTAGAGTCATTCTTAGGGAAGGATACTGCTTCAACCCATTTAGACACGTAATCAACTGCCACCAGGATGTACAATTGACCGAATGAGGGTACAAATGGCCCCATAAAGTCTATCCCCCATACGTCAAATAGCTCAACTTCTAACATAATGTTCAGAGGCATTTCATTTCTTTTGGAAATGTTACCTGTTCTTTGGCATCTATCACATCTGGTTATGAATGAAGCAGCATCTTTAAACAATGAAAGCCAATAAAACCCCACTTACAATACTTTAGTGGCTATCATTTCTCCGCTAAAATGCCCACCATAGGGGGAGGCATCATATTGCTCAAGGATATCTTTAGTTTCCTCCACTGGCATATATCTTTTGATTATATGATCAACACACTGCCTAAAGAGATAAGGCTCATCCGACAAGTAGAACTTAACATCATGCAAGAACTTTTTCTTTTGTTGGTGATTAAGATCAGGTGGTAAAACACCACTCACAATATAATTAACGAAATCAAGATACTAGGGAAACTCATGTTGATTCAAAGAAAGAGTTACTCATCAGGAAATGACTCATTGATCACCATTGAATTACCTTGGCTTGACTCACCTTCCAATCTTGATAAGTGATCCACAACTTGGTTTTCTGCCGTTTTTTCTATCATGAATTTCTAAGTCAAATTCTTGAAGCAAGAGTATCCATCTAATCAATCTGGGTTTTGCATCTTTCTTGCTAATAAGATACTTGATGGCAGAGTGATAAGTGTAAACAACAACCTTTGTACAAACAAGATATGGACGAAACTTATCAAATGCATAAACCACTGCTAGTAATTCCTTCTCGATGGTTGTGTAATTCAATTATCATCCGAGAGAGTCTTACTAGCATAATAGATAGCATGGAAAATCTTCTTTCTTTTGACCCAAGACAATAATCACTGGCGTCACACATCAATACAAAAGGAAGATTCTAATCCGGGGTGACAATCATGGGGGCGTAGATCAATCTCTTTTTCAATTCAAGAAATGCTTGCATACAATCATCATCAAATTTAAATGGAACCTCTTTTTCGAGAAGATTGCAAAGAGGCTTTGAGATCTTGGAGAAATCTTTGATAAAGCGTCGATAGAATCCGGCATGACTAAGAAACTTCTAATGCCTTTCACTGAATTAGGAGGTGCAAGTTTTTCAATTACCTCTATCATTGCTTTGTCTACTTCAAGTCCCTTGCTAGAAACAAGGTGTCCAAGTACAATACCTTCTTTTACCATGAAATGACTCTTTTCCCAGTTCAAGACCAAATTAGTTTCTTCACATCTCTTGAGCACATGGGCAAGATTATGCAAACAACCATCAAAAGAATCACCAAATACTGAGAAATCATCCATGAATACTTCAAGACAATTCTCCACCATATCGGTAAAAATAACCATCATGCATCTTTGAAAGGTGGTCGGAGCATTACAGAGTCCAAACGACATTCTTTGAAATGCAAAAGTGCCATAAGGACAAGTAAATGTAGTTTTCTCCTGGTCCTCTAGAGCAATGGCTATTTGATTGTAGCTGGAACCATCTAGGAAGTAATAGAATTCCCTCCCAGCTAATCTATCAAGCATTTGATCGATAAATGGCAATAGGAAGTCATATTTCCTTATAGCATTATTCAGTTTCCTGTAATCCATGCAAATTCTCCACCCGGTCACTGTTCTAGTAGGAATGAGCTCATTATTTGTATTTGACACCATAGTCATCCCTCTTTTCTTTGGCACACATTGAACCGGGCTTACCCATGAACTATCAAAAATAGGGTAAATGATACCAGCATCCAACCATTTAATGATCTTTTTCTTCACAACTTCTTTCATGATGGGGTTCAACCTCCTTTGATGCTCAACAAGGGCTTACTACCTTCTTCAAGCAAGATTTTGTGCATACAAATAGAGGGGCTAATACCCCGAATATCAGCAATGGACCATCCCAAAGCTAATTTATACTCACAAAGCACTCTAAGTAGCTTATCTTCTTGCTCTTGAGAAAGAGATGATGAAATAATAACAGGAAGAGTAGCTTTTTCACCAAGATAGGCATAACACAAGTGAGAAGGCAAAGGTTTGAGTTCTAAGGTTAGAGGTTCCTTAATAGACGATTTGAATGAAGTAATAATTCTGTTAGAAAGATCCATTGACTCAAACTTGGGAATTCTATTCCATCTATGTGAAGTATCCAATAAATTTATGAGCTCTCTCAATTCCTCTTCTTCCCTTTCACATGTAGAAGTCAGAGAAGCTTCAAGGGGATCACATGGAACACTTGCACAAAATACTTTAGATACCATCCCATCAAAGACATTCATAGAATAACATTCTTCAAGATCTTGAGGAAATTTCATTGCTTTGAAAATATTAATGGTTACCTCTTGATCTTGTACTCTCATGGTGAGTTCCCCTTTTTGAACATCAATCAGAGTTCTTCTGATTGCAAGAAATGGCCTTCCAAGGATGAGAGGAACATCTCTATCTTCCTCCATATCAAGAATAATGAAATCTACCGAAAATATGAATTTATCTACTTTGACAAGCACATCTTCAATTATTCCCCGTGGATAGGTCAAGGTGCGATCCGCAAGTTACAAAATAATTGATGTGTGCTTAGCTTCTCCCAAACTAAGTCTTTGGTATATGGAAAAGGGTATGAGATTTATACTGGCTCCCAAATCACATAATGCATGACCACAAAAATTTTCACCAATGGTACAAGGGATGGTGAAGCTTCCAGGATCCTTGAGCTTACGAGGTAGTTTGTTTTGCAGGATAGCACTGCATTCCTCCATAAGAGCAATAGTCTTAAACTTAACAAGCTTCATTTTATTCAATAAAATATCTTTTATGAATTTCACATAGTTTGGCATTTGCTCCCAGGCTTTAACAAATGGTATGTTAATATGCAGCTTCTTGAAAACTTCTAAGAACTTCTGAAATTGATGATCAAGCTTTTGCTTTGCAAATCTATTGGGAAATGGAATAGGAGGTATAATTTTTTTTTCTTTGCCATGATTGACCTCTTTGTCACCATTTTTCTTTTCTTGAACTTTCTGCACCTCTTCACCTTCCTTAGCATTTTTCATTGAGGCCTCCTCAGTTTTCTTTAAAACACTTTGATCAAGGACTTTGCCACTTCTAAGGGAGATAGCATGGCAATTCTCTAGGTGATCACCTTTTAGATTGATTTGAGTGTTGCTAGGAAAAGTTCCTTGGGGTCGGTTGTTTAGAGCATTAGCCAATTGACCAACTTGGGTCTCTAAATTTCTCAAACAAGCTGCTTGACTTTGCATCAAGGCATCATGGGAGGCTAGCCTTGATTCTGGTTTAGTCATATAGTCTTGTTAGCTAGTCATGAATTGAGCAAACATCTTCTCCAAGTTAGAAGTTGAAAATGATGTTGTAGGTTGAGCTTGAGGGGAGTTATGTTGCTGAAATCTAGGAAGAGCATGGGGTGCTTCTTTAGGTTAAAAAGAAGAAGAACCTTGAGAATTTCCACCCCAAGAGAGATTAGGATGGTTCCGCTAATTAGAGTTGTAAGTGTTACCAAAAGCATTATTGTGACTAGGCAACGGAATTGATTAGCGTATTACACACTCTCTAGGTTAGTTGTGCAATTTACAGTAGAATGAAGGTCTCCATAATGATCATAAGTTTCAACTGAGTTATTGGCTCCACTTAGCATTGAATTGACTACCATGGTGTCAAGCTTCTTGGAGATTGCTACCACTTGAGCTGAAAATGATATGAGAGCATCAACTTTATGCTCACCAGATGCCATTCTCCAAGGAGTAACCCTCTCCGCAGGCCACTGGTAGTTGTTGGTGGCCATTTCTTCTAGAAGATCATATGCGGCATCTATAGATTTACTCATGAGAATACCACATGCTATTGCATCAATAATCGCTCTTATATTTCCCAATAGCCCATTATAAAAGGTTTGCACTTGCAACCACTTCTGAATGCCATGGTGAGGACATCTACGGATGAGATCTTTATACCTGTCCTAAGTTTCATAAAGTGACTCAGAGTCGTATTGCACAAAAGAAGTGATAAAAGAGCGACTCTAGTTGTGTCCAGCCTCTCTAGCTTTTCACCTCCATCTTGCTCCTTTCCAAAATTCTCCAAAAGGCTTTGTCGTCGCCCCCCAAAAAGCTCCCCCTTTTCAACTCTGTTCCTTTCCCAAAAAAAAAATGCAAAAAATAAAAATGCCCTTCAATTTCCTGTCCAGTCACTTTTAATTATGTGAATTTTCCTTTTCACAGGAGTGTCATGACACTTCACTAAATTTGTGCTGCGACACTTAAGTCTCTGTACCTATCAGGAAATTCTCACCAAGAGTAAAGTGCCGCAACACTTCTCAAATATGTGTCATGGCACTTCTTTAAAAAGAAGCGAATCTCATTTCCAACATGCAGTCAGCTGCTTTGATCTCCACCATGCTTCTTTATTAGCTAATACTTTCATCCATCTTGTTTCCTTAAGCTCCCTTGCCACCTCTAAAGCTCCTGAAATTAACAAAAACCAAATTAGTCAATTATTTACAGGAAAAGCAAGTGTGTATATTTCAATTATGCAGATGTATGAACAAGCATTCTTATACACTTTTTTTTAATCAAACATTAAATTAAAACTCAAGGATCTAACCTATGAATGCATCAGAAAATGCTTGCGTAATAACTCTATTTCATGGAGTTATCACCCCAGGGTCAAGTGGGTCTCATAATATCCTGTCGGGGTGATCTACTCACTAGTGAACCCTATAAGCTCCCCATCATAGGGAGTTAACTCCATACGTAGAAGTTCTAGCTTCTGGTAAAGGTCCATGAATATGATGTCTGTCGAACTTCCTTGGTCTACAAAAATACATCGGACCTCGACATTAGAAATTACTCTTGAGACAACCAATGGGTGATTTATTATGATCCGAGATAATTCCATCGTAGTCTTCATCTAAAAAAATGATGGGGGACGTCTTCCGTTCTCCTCCTTGTGATTTGAGTTCGAAGTGAGAGACACTCAACACTGCAATCATGAGGGCTTTCTTGTGGGCACCATTAGATGAAACACCACTGACAAATCCACCAACGATAATGTTGATAGTTCTATTGGGCTGGGCATTGCGATCATCGTTGTCATCAAAAGATGTGTCTCTTTTCCTATTCTGCTGGTTATTTGTATCACAGTGAGGTGGACTTCGAGATCTTTTCTTAGGGCTTTGTGTCCTCATTCTTTGGCGTGGAGACAGGCTTTGACGAGGGTTGTGCCTCCCTTCGTTTTGCCTACCGCAACATTCTTATCTTGAGCGTAGATGACATATTGTTCCAGCCGTCATACCTTGATCAAGAATTCAATTACCGATATGGTTTCTCGGGGGATGTTTAGAGGCGTGTAGTTAGAGTATTTACCTTAGGGTGGGCTATCCTTGGAGTTCTGTGACCATGAGGAATTATGATTGGGTTTCTGGTGATAGGGCTCATATTTTTCCAATCTCCTCTGGTCCTCAGTTGCTTCCTCAAGACTTATATATTTTTGAAACCGCTGTTGAAATTCTTACATGTTCTTTGGCTTTTTCTTTGCCGAAGATGCAAAGAACTCGGAATTGGATCGAATTCCACTCCTAGCATAATGAAGGGCGATTCTGTCATCAAAATTCTCTATGTTAATGCAGGCTTTGTTGAACCTTTTAACGTATTCATAAAGGGGCTCTTCACGCCCTTGGCAAATCTTAGACAAAGATTCAATCGACCTGGGTTGTTCTTTGCTAGTAGTGTACTGGAGCAAGAAACATTGTTTGAGGTCCGACCACTCGATGACGGATCCCTTTTCCAGAGTTACGAACCATCTGAGGGCTCCTTTCTTCAAGGACAGAGGGAAGACACGACATAACAACTTTGAAGATCCCCTGAAAAAGCATACAGATTAGACGTAAACATCTATATGTTCCTAAGGGTCCGTGGTCCCATCATAAAGCTCTATATTGGCTAGGAATTTAAAATTTCTTAGGACTTTATATTCCATGAATTGGGCAAAGAAGGGTTGTTCCTGATCGTCAGGGCCTAGGTTGTTTTCAACAACATTGGACACCCTAACATTAGCGTATTGTCTCCTCTGGTTGTTGCCAATATTCTGTCTTTCATCAGTATGGTGTGATTCGGACTGGGCGTCATTCATGGACCATTCTAGATCTTCTAGTTTACGATGTTATTCCTTAAGTTGTTATCGCAATGACACTATATAGTGATTTTTGGATGCGTTTGTCAGGATCGTACTCTTTTGATGGGACGCACAATCTTCTACAATGCCGTTCGGGAATTGCAAGTGTTGATGAACTAGGATTCTAGCCTTTGGACCACCAGGATTAGTTTCCTGCCTACAGTTGTTAAGTCTATCCCTAACGGAAACCCTACGCGATGGGTGTGGGCTTTCGTTAGAAAGCAAAGTTTCATGTCCATCGTGTAGAACCTCATCTTCAGTTACTTGGATTCCTGCAGCATGAGCCTCAATAACTGGTAGTGGGACACGAGGAGGTTGTGCCGTTGGTCCTCGTCTTCTGGCTGTAGAGGTTTGCACAACTTCTCCTTTCTTCGAATGTTGTCTTGTGTTTACCATGGTTGGTTAAGAATAAAAGTTTATGGATCCCCATAGATGACACCAATGTTATGAATTGGATTTAGAGGTGTACTAGAGATAGGCACGTCACAATGGTTTCTTCCTTGCACAGTAGCAGCAGAGCATGTTGAACCAGGGGGTTAGTACTTGCAAAGGGACTCCGATGCTCAAGTCAGGCTATGCACAAGTAGGATTTATGTAAAGAGTGATAAGTTAACTATAGAATAAGCTTGGTATTTATAGAGGTTGGAGGGATACACTCCTGTAATAGTTATAGGACGAGATATGTTCCCTTGTTAGTTGCTAAGGATCCCTATATTATCAAAACATTGATATAATAATCATAGGCAGTTTGGGGTGCTATTATTCAGCAAGATCATGATTAGATAATGATTGGTAATGACATATATTCTCAAGATTTATCCATTGTGCAAGTCTTGTTGTAATGTCTTTGCTACCCAATGTCGTAGTCCAATATGCATAGGGTTGGGCTCCCGTAAGTGGGTCTAGTGGAGGGAATCAACAACAAACCATGTAACACCCCAACTTTTGGATAAAAGACCGTTGTGTCACTATTTTACTGTTTCTTGTTTTTCTGTAAGAAATACAGAAAAATAATACTGTTTGTTATTTTATTTGGGCGTTTTACATAATTTGTTTCGATACAGTAAAATAAAAATTTTATCAAATTACTGTTTTAAATTTTTCTAGGTAATATACAGCTATATAATACTGCTGAATATTTTATTTGAACGTTTTGGATGATTAGCTACATTGTGAGAAAATGGGAAAATGACCATTACGTCTCGAATGTGCTGTTTTTGATGTTTTTGCTGTTTTTAATTGTTTTCTACTTGATACAGTGCTCAATATTACTGTCTATGATTTTATTTGGACTTTTTGTGTGATTTGCTCCGAGGTAGGAAAATAATATTTTTTTGGACTGGAAAAATCTGTTTTTAATTATTCAGAGGCGGGAGATCTTACTAAACCCAATTCTGAATGAGCCTAAAATTAATCTTTTAATTTTTAGGATTTAACTGCCAAATAAAATAATTTTATATTATTATAATATTATTTTATTAGTCAGTACAAATAAGTGACAGCGGACCCGAAAATATTTTGCGGGACCCACGTTTAGTCATCAAGTCTTGTACACGCGGACCAATGAGGAGTTGGTCAAATTTGGTGGCTATGACTCATCGCAACGGGCCAATAGGACGATGACACGTGGCGTGACACCTCAAAGATCATGACTCGCCAGCTCTCTAGAAGGTTCCGTGGTGACTCACCGTGACTCACCATGATGACTCGCCAGTTCCAAACTTCTCCGATGACTCAAAGATGTCGACTCGCCATGCTGACATAGCCAATGATGCAGTCAGTGACTCAGCTGATGACTCGCCATGCTGACTCATCTGCTCTAGAAAATATCTACGCTGACTCGCCATGTTGACTCACCTGTTCTAGATAGTTCCACGATGACTCATCATACTGACTCATCGTAGTGAGTCACATGTTCTAGAAATTTCTCTGTGATGACTCGCTTTATGACTTATCAAGGGTAATCAGTAGAAAAAAATAATCAATAATAATCACTACTCTGTTAGTATAAAATAAAAATCTATGTGTATTTTATTATCCATTGGATAATAGATACTTGACTTTATAAATAATAAATATTGTTTATTGGTTAAAGTATGCTATAATATATATATATATATATATATATATATATATATATATATAATGTGCACCAATAGGAATTGGTCAACAAAAATAGCAACCAATAAGAATCAAGTTAGTAAATATTTAACCAATAGAAATTGGTCAAAATTAATGGCTTAACTCTTTAAGGACCAATAAGAAGCAAGCTTTTAAACAAATATTGGACTTATTGAAGTTGTTGGTCTACGGTGAAGGAGAAGAGAAATTGCTCAAAATGATCAATTCTCAAAGTGGAATTCACGTAGAAAGCTTAAGTTAAATGAAATGAAGACTAGTCAACATTGGTTTCTTTTCTTTGATTTTCCTTCTACGGTAAAGTAAGCATTTGGTGAGGTAAATATTACAATTCAATTCATTCTTCCTCTCAAATGCATTTACGGCCATGCAATTGAATAAAGGCCAATTTACCTACTTAAATGTATTTCGTCACTTTTCTATTTAGCTATCATTCAAAGAAGCAAAACAAATATTTCTCACTCTCTCTTCATGTGCATTCACGGCCATGCATTCTAAAATAGGAGACTTTGCTTTTATTTAATCAAAGTCTTCAACTTTTCTCCAAAGCTATCAAACAATCAAATCTCTCAAATATTTCTTCTCTTTTCTTCTCTAAACTCACGGCCTCCTCATCCTTTTCCATTATTCATTCTTCTATAATTCTAAACCACCTTATTTCTTGCTTCTTTACTTCATTTCAAGACCCTTTGTAATTGAAACCTAAGCCTAAATCTTCCATTTTCTATCTTGTTCTTCAAAGCTTAAGTTTGAAGCCTTGAAGGTAGGGTTCTTTAATCTTCATGTTTCTATCCATTTCAAAGTTTTAATCATGATTTTAATTCATGATTATTCTAGTTTAGAGCCTTAGGTATTAATATTGTATGTTTTCTTTGTTTTCAAGGAGCTCTTGGTGGAGGAAGCTTGCTTGAAGGAGACATACAATGGACTTGGAGGTTTCTACAAGAGGTAAGAGGGAGATTACCCTCATCAACTATGTGTTGGTGGTGAGGAATGTTTGTGTTTGTGGTGAAGAATCCATAAGGATTCATTCACTTGATTGTTTATAGTTTTTTCCTAATTGTGATTGATTATGTGTGTAAGCATGTTTATAGCTTTAATAATTTTTGGTATGTGTTTATGATTGCTTTGATATATTACATGTGTTAATGTATTGCATGTGTTTATAGAAGTATGGCAATTATTCTAGAATGTAAATAGCATGTGAAAAATTTCATGAGTGTTCCAAAGAACACAACACCAAGGCTTACGGCCTTAATATAAAAGGAGGACCAAAATGTTCTCATTAATTTTCTAAAAGTATGATTTAATTAACCTAGGAAAATTGACAAATTACAAATTGATTTAAAGTAAGAAAAATGAATTTATGGATCCAAGAATGAAATTAGGTATTTCGGCCAACATGCCTAAGTTAAATGTTTTGATTTCTAAAACCATTTTCTAAAACAATGATTTAATGAATACAATGAATTTGACATTGATTTAAAAGATGAAAAATAATTTAAAGATCAAATGCAAAGACTTTGTTAAATTTGACCAACATGTCACATACTTTTAATCCAAATTTATTTTCTAATTATGGACTAGATAATTTAATAAAAATAAATTAGATCAAGAGTTTTATAAGAGATTAAATGAATGGAAATAATTAGGAATGAATTATAAAGCATGGAATGACTTTCGCCAAAATGCCAAATTTAAATCTTTTTGATTCATAGAATTGTTTTCAACTAAGTTTAAGTAATAAATGCCAAAAGGATTTTATTACAATGAGTTTTGAAGAAATAAATTGATTAGAATTAAGTTTAAGAAGTTTAAGCTAATGATTTTTACTTTGTTAGAAGAAATACAATAGCTTTGTAAAATTTCTAATGTATAGCTCACCTTGTGTTTTGAAGCACGTTAGTAATTTTCAAAAGTGTAATCATTTGGTTGTAATAAAAATAAAAAGAATTTTTGACAGTAAACCTAGAAAATCATTATTATAATTTTTCTAAACATAATATTGTCAATTTATATTAAAAACGGACAAATAAAATAGAAAAGATGTCCAAAAGACAGTATACGGTATGAAAAATATTCTACGTAGTTTAAATGTATTAAATATTATTTCTGTTTGTTTTAAACAGTGTTTTCAAGGTATTCGAACAAGAAAATGATTTAAAAATCCTACGCGATTGAGAAAACGTATTAAAAATCCTACGCGATTTTGAAAACAGAAAAAAATATATTTACGCGATTTCAAAACGTTTATAAAAACGACGAGATTGTGAAAACGCGATAAAATTTCTACGCAATTGACCGAAACAATCTTTTTATGGAATTTTGTGTATTTTCTGCTGTCGGGCTATGAGGTGAACCCGTACAGGCTTTGAGACAGTATTTGTCCGGTGGGACTTACTCATATATTTTTGCCATTGAGGGCAAGCCATGAGGGCATATTTTTATACCATGAGGGTATTTTGGTAATTTGCCAATTTTTGGTGAATTTTGGTTGACGAGGTGAATCACATCGTGTTGTCGATGCGATAAACGTAGTGTGGTTCATTGTTCTAATGAACTTGGAGACTTTAGTGTACGGGATTCCATATATGGACAGTCGGTCGCTCCGCTGGGCCGTGGTAACCGATAGCACACTAATGGACTCGACACGCACTATATTTAATCGAGATTTGTAAAGTCTAGTAGTACATTTGCCCGTAGTGTCACGACGTGAGACAGTGAACTACACCACGCCTGGATGGTAAATTCCCAGTGATGTGGAGCTATAGACGCAACGTATGACCGCGGAATAGTTGGCTGGGCAGCCGTGGTACTAATAGATTTTTGCGAGTCATTCCCTCTGATATCTGTGGTATCTGTGTTGTTTAGCTCCATGGAGTAGGATTGTGTCATATTGCATATGTTTATATGTTGTACATTATTATCTTTTATCTGTGATCTTTTATCTGTAATCTTTTATCTATGATCTATTATCTATGATCTTTTATATGTGATCTTATGATTATATGTTGTTATTATCTTTGTGCCTATGATGTTATATGTTGTTATTTATTACATTTTTTATTTTTATTTTTATCTATGATCTTATATATGTGGTTATTTCTTATATTTTTATCCATGATATTATATGTCGTTATTTAGTATATATTTATCTATGATGTTATATGTTGTTATTGTTATTCATTTTATTATGATATATGCTTATTTGATTTTATTTATAAATTGATAACATGATAATATTTGTGATATCTGTGTATATGGAATGACTTTGTCATTCGTATAATTCTTTGCTACCGTACTGGTATTGGTGAAAGGGGATCTCACCTATTTACTGTATTATTTTTGTTGTGTTTGTATTGTTAATTTCGTATAGTAGGTGAAACGAGTTTTTTAGACCTACTGGAGGCTATGTTCTAAAGATGGTGACGACGTCAAGGTGAAATCTTCCGAGTTTCAACAGGATGCAGTTGGTGAAGAAACGGACCATGTAGGTTGGGTTTTTTTTTTTCTCTCGTTAGTGTTGTTACCGTGCTATTAGTAGTAACCTTCATTGGGTTTGCTACTGTTTTTCTGAGTCTGTAAATTACATGTTTTACTTCTATAATGAATATTTGGTGGTATTTAGATTATGTATATTAGTCAATTCAATTTAATTTCGGTTTTTCTTATAATTTTTGGTTAGTTTATATTTCCGCGAAATGAAATTTTAAAATTCATCTTTTAACAATCAAAACTTTTACAAAATGATTTCAGTTGGTTTTATATTTTATTTAAAATGTGACACCCTAAGGAGGGTGTTACATTAGTTAGTATCAGAGCACGGTTAGAGTCTTTTTGGGGTTGTGGTTAGGTCTGTCTTGTTTTTGTTGTGTGACTCTCTGTGCTTGGACTCCGAAAGGAGACAATGTTTCTTTGGAATGGTTACTTTGGTATCCATTGTATTATGATTCATCTGTCTTTGAAGAAAGACGATGATTCGTGGTAAACGTGCACGTGAGGAAGCAGGACGTGATATCGGCCATATGACTGCATCTACGAAAGCAATGCAAAGAACAGCTGAAGAAACAGTACAATATGATTTGAGGATTACTCAGCAGCGAGGAACGATAGCCGAGGATTAGAAGCAGACAAAGTTGAAATAAATCTTAGAATACGCAATTTCGTAATGTTGGACTATATTAATTCTGAAGGAGGAGAAATCGTAAGGCCAAGTAAGTCCAGTGGAAAAATGTATTCGTGATCATCGGGAAGTCAACAACAACAACAATCTTGTGGAGGAAAAGCTAGCGGTAGCAAGTTTGGTTAGACTGTGACATCTGCACCAAAATGTTGAAAGTGCGGGAAGATCATCTAACAAGGGACTGCATACAATCAAAGGAAAATCATTTGTTTTCAAGTGTAGGATGCCCGGACGTTTTGCTGAACAGTGTATCTTGCTAAAAACGAAGTCATCTGTTAGTAACGTATGTGCTTCGACATCTTAAGTAGAATGGAGCAACGATTCTTCAAGTGGAGTAAAAGCGTCTTAGACTGAGGACCTAAACAAAAGAGAATGTGTCACAAAAAGGTGATCCTTTAATCATACTGTATAATTCTGAGAGTAACCTATTTCTTTATGGCATATAAGTATGTGGGTCAATTAGAGTTATCTGTGCTTTCATTATCTTTTGACTTGGTTGTTTCTACTCCTATTGCTAAAATGTGAGATTGAGGACTTGAGTTGCTTAAACCATCCTAAGTCTGTTAAATAATTGAATCTTTTCTCGTTGATTCAATTTGTATGCTTCTTTCTCAAAACAGACGTGATCTAAAAATATGGATTGGGTATTTTCCCAACCATCCATGCTTTGTTAGACCAGTTGGTTGAAGTGTTCAACTTAAAAAGCTCACTTCTAAATACATCGGACCACATCAATTTCTCTATTGGATAGGTTCGGTGGTATGGATGATTCTACCATCTCTTTCTATTATCTCTTATTTCTATGCCTTCATGATATCTTTCATATGCCGCAATTGCGAAATAT
The DNA here is from genome assembly GCA_029884605.1 of Ormosia emarginata. Lineage (NCBI taxonomy): Eukaryota > Viridiplantae > Streptophyta > Magnoliopsida > Fabales > Fabaceae > Ormosia > Ormosia emarginata. Next base: position 501,736 of record JAQQTP010000057.1, on the reverse strand, counting down.
GCAGAAATGTACTTTGGTCTAACTCATTCTTTTATGACTAATTAACTATTTGAGTTGATTAAAGCTATCAGTACCTTTGTTACCTTTTGACTTATCTATTTCTGCTATTATTTCCAAATCCATTGTTATTATCCAGTTACTTAAACAATCTTTTCTGTTAATCTAAACTGTCTACCTCTTTCGAGAGAGAGATGTGATCTTATACAGGGATTAGTATCTTTAATCATATCCTATAGTTATTTCAGTAAAACTTTGGTGTCCCAGAAAACTCATTCTTAAAAATCGGATAATGTCAGATTCTTTGTTGGACATGTCTGGTAACAATTCAGATAGTTTCTCTACCTTCTCTTTCTAAATTTTTATAATATCCTTTTATGTATTGCAATTGCAAAAGAAGGGATATTTTTAGTCAAAATTATGTCACAAGTATCAGATATAGTATTGTTGAAAAAGAGAACTTGAATTGTGAGGCACTTCTAGCTAAAAGCAAAAGCAGAAGAACTAAACGGTACGAAGGCAGGGATAATTTCAAGTGGTATTGATCAGAGTGACGCAGCGGAAGCGTAGTGGATAGTATCTTTCGTCTTTATTTAGACAGAATTGTCATTATCTTTACTAACGACATTCTGATCTATTCTCGAAATCATGAAGAATCACACTAAAATACTATTCTCCATGTTTTACATGATGCAAGGAGTTTTCGTTAATCGAGGTAATCTGGAGTGGCGTAAACGGATATGCAACGTGGAAACTAAAAGACAAGATGGAAGAGTAGTATCCATGATTGATCAGAGACTGCTATGAATTTCGGGGCGAAATTCTTTTTAGGAGGGAGAGTTGTAACACCCCAACTTTTGGATAAAAGACCGTTGTGTCCCTGTTTTACTGTTTCTTATTTTTCTGTATGAAATACAGAAAAATAATACTGTTTGTTATTTTATTTGGTCGTTTTACATAATTTGTTTCGATACAGTAAAATAAAAATTTTATCAAATTACTGTTTTAAATTTTTCTGTGTAATATACAGCTATATAATACTGCTGGATATTTTATTTGAACGTTTTGGATGATTAGCTACATTGTGGGAAAAAATAGAAAAATGACCATTACGTCCCGAATGTGCTGTTTTTGATGTTTTTGCTGTTTTTAATTGTTTTCTACTTGATACAGTGCTCAATATTACTGTCTGTGATTTTATTTGGACTTTTTGTGTGATTTGCTCCGGGGTAGGAAAATAATATTTTTTCGGACTGGAAAAATCTGTTTTTAATTATTCAGAGGCGGAGATCTTACTAAACCCAATTGAATGAGCCTAAAATTAATCTTTTAATTTTTAGGATTTAACTCGCCAAATAAAATAATTTTATATTATTATAATATTATTTTATTAGTCAGTACAAATAAGTGACAGCGGACCCGAAAATAGTTTGCGGGACCCACGTTTAGTCATCAAGTGCTGTACACGCGGACCAATGAGGAGCTGGTCAAATTTGGTGGCTATGACTCATCGTAACGGGCCAATAGGACGATGACACGTGGCGTGACACCTCAGCATCATGACTCAGCAGCTCCTAGAAGGTTCCAGAAGTGGTGACTCAGCCTGTGACTCACCATGATGACTCGCCAGTTCCAGAAACTTCTCCGATGACTCAGCATGCTGACTCGCCATGCTGACATAGCCAATGATGCAGTCAGTGACTCAGCTGATGACTTGCCATGCTGACTCATCTGCTCTAGAAAATATCTACGCTGACTCGCCATGTTGACTCACCTGTTCTAGATAGTTCCACGATGACTCATCATACTGACTCATCGTAGTGAGTCACATGTTCTAGAAATTTCTCTGTGATGACTCGCTTTATGACTTATCAAGGGTAATCAGTAGAAAAAAATAATCAATAATAATCACTACTCTGTTAGTATAAAATAAAAATCTATGTGTATTTTATTATCCATTGGATAATAGATACTTGACTTTATAAATAATAAATATTGTTTATTGGTTAAAGTATGCTATAAAATATATATATATATATATATATAATGTGCACCAATAGGAATTGGTCAACAAAAATAGCAACCAATAAGAATCAAGTTAGTAAATATTTAACCAATAGAAATTGGTCAAAATTAATGGCTTAACTCTTTAAGGACCAATAAGAAGCAAGCTTTTAAACAAATATTGGACTTATTGAAGTTGTTGGTCTACGGTGAAGGAGAAGAGAAATTGCTCAAAATGATCAATTCTCAAAGTGGAATTCACGTAGAAAGCTTAAGTTAAATGAAATGAAGACTAGTCAACATTGGTTTCTTTTCTTTGATTTTCCTTCTACGGTAAAGTAAGCATTTGGTGAGGTAAATATTACAATTCAATTCATTCTTCCTCTCAAATGCATTTACGGCCATGCAATTGAATAAAGGCCAATTTACCTACTTAAATGTATTTCGTCACTTTTCTATTTAGCTATCATTCAAAGAAGCAAAACAAATATTTCTCACTCTCTCTTCATGTGCATTCACGGCCATGCATTCTAAAATAGGAGACTTTGCTTTTATTTAATCAAAGTCTTCAACTTTTCTCCAAAGCTATCAAACAATCAAATCTCTCAAATATTTCTTCTCTTTTCTTCTCTAAACTCACGGCCTCCTCATCCTTTTCCATTATTCATTCTTCTATAATTCTAAACCACCTTATTTATTGCTTCTTTACTTCATTTCAAGACCCTTTGTAATTGAAACCTAAGCCTAAATCTTCCATTTTCTATCTTGTTCTTCAAAGCTTAAGTTTGAAGCCTTGAAGGTAGGGTTCTTTAATCTTCATGTTTCTATCCATTTCAAAGTTTTAATCATGATTTTAATTCATGATTATTCTAGTTTAGAGCCTTAGGTATTAATATTGTATGTTTTCTTTGTTTTCAAGGAGCTCTTGGTGGAGGAAGCTTGCTTGAAGGAGACATACAATGGACTTGGAGGTTTCTACAAGAGGTAAGAGGGAGATTACCCTCATCAACTATGTGTTGGTGGTGAGGAATGTTTGTGTTTGTGGTGAAGAATCCATAAGGATTCATTCACTTGATTGTTTATAGTTTTTCCTAATTGTGATTGATTATGTGTGTAAGCATGTTTATAGCTTTAATAATTTTTGGTATGTGTTTATGATTGCTTTGATATATTACATGTGTTAATGTATTGCATGTGTTTATAGAAGTATGGCAATTATTCTAGAATGTAAATAGCATGTGAAAAATTTCATGAGTGTTCCAAAGAACACAACACCAAGGCTTTACGGCCTTAATATAAAAGGAGGACCAAAATGTTCTCATTAATTTTCTAAAAGTATGATTTAATTAACCTAGGAAAATTGACAAATTACAAATTGATTTAAAGTAAGAAAAATGAATTTATGGATCCAAGAATGAAATTAGGTATTTCGGCCAACATGCCTAAGTTAAATGTTTTGATTTCTAAAACCATTTTCTAAAACAATGATTTAATGAATACAATGAATTTGACATTGATTTAAAAGATGAAAAATAATTTAAAGATCAAATGCAAAGACTTTGTTAAATTTGACCAACATGTCACATACTTTTAATCCAAATTTATTTTCTAATTATGGACTAGATAATTTAATAAAAATAAATTAGATCAAGAGTTTTATAAGAGATTAAATGAATGGAAATAATTAGGAATGAATTATAAAGCATGGAATGACTTTCGGCCAAAATGCCAAATTTAAATCTTTTTGATTCATAGAATTGTTTTCAACTAAGTTTAAGTAATAAATGCCAAAAGGATTTTATTACAATGAGTTTTGAAGAAATAAATTGATTAGAATTAAGTTTAAGAAGTTTAAGCTAATGATTTTTACTGTTAGAAGAAATACAGTAGCTTTGTAAAATTTCTAATGTATAGCTCACCTTGTGTTTTGAAGCACGTTAGTAATTTTCAAAAGTGTAATCATTTGGTTGTAATAAAAATAAAAAGAATTTTTGACAGTAAACCTAGAAAATCATTATTATAATTTTTCTAAACATAATATTGTCAATTTATATTAAAAACGGACAAATAAAATAGAAAAGATGTCCAAAAGACAGTATACGGTATGAAAAATATTCTACGTAGTTTAAATGTATTAAATATTATTTCTGTTTGTTTTAAACAGTGTTTTCAAGGTATTCGAACAAGAAAATGATTTAAAAATCCTACGCGATTGAGAAAACGTATTAAAAATCCTACGCGATTTTGAAAACAGAAAAATATATTTACGCGATTTCAAAACGTTTATAAAAACGACGAGATTGTGAAAACGCGATAAAATTTCTACGCAATTGACCGAAACAATCTTTTTATGGAATTTTGTGTATTTTCTGCTGTCGGGCTATGAGGTGAACCCGTACAGGCTTTGAGACAGTATTTGTCCGGTGGGACTTACTGTATATTTTTGCCATTGAGGGCAAGCCATGAGGGCATATTTTTATACCATGAGGGTATTTTGGTAATTTGCCAATTTTTGGTGAATTTTGGTTGACGAGGTGAATCACATCGTGTTGTCGATGCGATAAACGTAGTGTGGTTCATTGTTCTAATGAACTTGGAGACTTTAGTGTACGGGATTCCATATATGGACAGTCGGTCGCTCCGCTGGGCCGTGGTAACCGATAGCACACTAATGGACTCGACACGCACTATATTTAATCGAGATTTGTAAAGTCTAGTAGTACATTTGCCCGTAGTGTCACGACGTGAGACAGTGAACTACACCACGCCCGGATGGTAAATTCCCAGTGATGTGGAGCTATAGACGCAACGTATGACCGCGGAATAGTTGGCTGGGCAGCCGTGGTACTAATAGATTTTTGCGAGTCATTCCCTCTGATATCTGTGGTATCTGTGTTGTTTAGCTCCATGGAGTAGGATTGTGTCATATTGCATATGTTTATATGCTGTACATTATTATCTTTTATCTGTGATCTTTTATCTGTAATCTTTTATCTATGATCTATTATCTATGATCTTTTATATGTGATCTTATGATTATATGTTGTTATTATCTTTGTGCCTATGATGTTATATGTTGTTATTTATTACATTTTTTATTTTTATTTTTATCTATGATCTTATATATGTGGTTATTTCTTATATTTTTATCCATGATATTATATGTCGTTATTTAGTATATATTTATCTATGATGTTATATGTTGTTATTGTTATTCATTTTATTATGATATATGCTTATTTGATTTTATTTATAAATTGATAACATGATAATATTTGTGATATCTGTGTATATGGAATGACTTTGTCATTCGTATAATTCTTTGCTACCGTACTGGTATTGGTGAAAGGGGATCTCACCTATTTACTGTATTATTTTTGTTGTGTTTGTATTGTTAATTTCGTATAGTAGGTGAAACGAGTTTTTTTAGACCTACTGGAGGCTATGTTCTGAAGATGGTGACGACGTCAAGGTGAAATCTTCCGAGTTTCAACAGGATGCAGTTGGTGAAGAAACGGACCATGTAGGTTGGGTTTTTTTTTTCTTCTCTCGTTAGTGTTGTTACCGTGCTATTAGTAGTAACCTTCATTGGGTTTGCTACTGTTTTTCTGAGTCTGTAAATTACATGTTTTACTTCTATAATGAATATTTGGTGGTATTTAGATTATGTATATTAGTCAATTCAATTTAATTTCGGTTTTTCTTATAATTTTTGGTTAGTTTATATTTCCGCGAAATGAAATTTTAAAATTCATCTTTTAACAATCAAAACTTTTACAAAATGATTTCAGTTGGTTTTATATTTTATTTAAAATGTGACGCCCTAAGGAGGGTGTTACATTAGTTAGTATCAGAGCACGGTTAGAGTCTTTTTGGGGTTGTGGTTAGGTCTGTCTTGTTTTTGTTGTGTGACTCTCGTGCTTGGACTCCGAAAGGAGACAATGTTTCTTTGGAATGGTTACTTTGGTATCCATTGTATTATGATTCATCCGTCTTTGAAGAAAGACGATGATTCGTGGTAAACGTGCACGTGAGGAAGCGGGACGTGATATCGGCCATATGACCGCATCTACGAAAGCAATGCAAAGAACAAATGAAGAAACAAGTACAATATGATTTGAGGATTACTCAAGAAATGAGGAACGATAGCCGAGGATTAGAAGCAGACAAAGTTGAAATAAATCTTAGAATACGCAATTTCGTAATGTTGGACTATATTAATTCTGAAGGAGGAGAAATCGTAAGGCCAAGTAAGTCCAATGGAAAAATGTATTCGTGATCATCGGGAAGTCAACAACAACAACAATCTTGTGGAGGAAAAAGCTAGCGGTAGCAAGTTTGGTTAGATTGTGACATCTGCACCAAAATGTTGAAAGTGCGGGGAAGATCATCTAACAAGGGACTGTACAATCAAAGGAAAATCATCTGTTTTCAAGTGTAGGATGCCCGGACGTTTTGCTGAACAGTGTATCTTGCTAAAAACGAAGTCATCTGTTAGTAACGTATGTGCTTCGACATCTTAAGTAGAATGGAGCAACGATTCTTCAAGTGGAGTAAAAGCGTCTTAGACTGAGGACCTAAACAAAAGAGAATGTGTCACAAAAAGGTGATCCTTTAATCATACTGTATAATTCTGAGAGTAACCTATTTCTTTATGGCATATAAGTATGTGGGTCAATTAGAGTTATCTGTGCTTTCATTATCTTTTGACTTGGTTGTTTCTACTCCTATTGCTAAAATGTGAGATTGAGGACTTGAGTTGCTTAAACCATCCTAAGTCTGTTAAATAATTGAATCTTTTCTGTTGATTCAATTTGTATGCTTCTTTCTCAAAACAGACGTGATCTAAAAATATGGATTGGGTATTTTCCCAACCATCCATGCTTTGTTAGACCAGTTGGTTGAAGTGTTCAACTTAAAAAGCTCACTTCTAAATACATCGGACCACATCAATTTCTCTATTGGATAGGTTCGGTGGTATGGATGATTCTACCATCTCTTTCTATTATCTCTTATTTCTATGCCTTCATGATATCTTTCATATGCCGCAATTGCGAAATATGCAGAAATGTACTTTGGTCTAACTCATTCTTTTATGACTAATTAACTATTTGAGTTGATTAAAGCTATCAGTACCTTTGTTACCTTTTGACTTATCTATTTCTGCTATTATTTCCAAATCCATTGTTATTATCCAGTTACTTAAACAATCTTTTCTGTTAATCTAAACTGTCTACCTCTTTCGAGAGAGAGATGTGATCTTATACAGGGATTAGTATCTTTAATCATATCCTATAGTTATTTCAGTAAAACTTTGGTGTCCCAGAAAACTCATTCTTAAAAATCGGATAATGTCAGATTCTTTGTTGGACATGTCTGGTAACAATTCAGATAGTTTCTCTACCTTCTCTTTCTAAATTTTTATAATATCCTTTTATGTATTGCAATTGCAAAAGAAGGGATATTTTTAGTCAAAATTATGTCACAAGTATCAGATATAGTATTGTTGAAAAAGAGAACTTGAATTGTGAGGCACTTCTAGCTAAAAGCAAAAGCAGAAGAACTAAACGGTACGAAGGCAGGGATAATTTCAAGTGGTATTGATCGAGTGACGCAGTGGCGTAGTGGATAGTATCTTTCGTCTTTATTTAGACAAATTGTCATTATCTTTACTAACGACATTCTGATCTATTCTCGAAATCATGAAGAATCACACTAAAATACTATTCTCCATGTTTTACATGATGCAAGGAGTTTTCGTTAATCGAGGTAATCTGGAGTGGCGTAAACGGATATGCAACGTGGAAACTAAAAGACAAGATGGAAGAGTAGTATCCATGATTGATCAGAGACTGCTATGAATTTCGGGGCGAAATTCTTTTTAGGAGGGGAGAGTTGTAACACCCCAACTTTTGGATAAAAGACTCGTTGTGTCCTGTTTTATCAGTTTCTTATTTTTCTGTATGAAATACAGAAAAATAATACTGTTTGTTATTTTATTTGGTCGTTTTACATAATTTGTTTCGATACAGTAAAATAAAAATTTTATCAAATTACTGTTTTAAATTTTTCTGTGTAATATACAGCTATATAATACTGCTGGATATTTTATTTGAACGTTTTGGATGATTAGCTACATTGTGGGAAAAAATAGAAAAATGACCATTACGTCCCGAATGTGCTGTTTTTGATGTTTTTGCTGTTTTTAATTGTTTTCTACTTGATACAGTGCTCAATATTACTGTCTGTGATTTTATTTGGACTTTTTGTGTGATTTGCTCCGGGGTAGGAAAATAATATTTTTTCGGACCGGAAAAATCTGTTTTTAATTATTCGAGGCGGAGATCTTACTAAACCCAATTCTGAATGAGCCTAAAATTAATCTTTTAATTTTTAGGATTTAATCGCAAATAAAATAATTTTATATTATTATAATATTATTTTATTAGTCAGTACAAATAAGTGACAGCGGACCCGAAAATAGTTTGCGGGACCCACGTTTAGTCATCAAGTGCTGTACACGCGGACCAATGAGGAGCTGGTCAAATTTGGTGGCTATGACTCATCGTAACGGGCCAATAGGACGATGACACGTGGCGTGACACCTCAAGCATCATGACTCACCAGCCTCCTAGAAGGTTCCGAAGTGGTGACTCACCTGTGACTCACCATGATGACTCGCCGAGTTCCGAAACTTCTCCGATGACTCAGCATGCTGACTCGCCATGCTGACACAGCCAATGATGCAGTCAGTGACTCAGCTGATGACTCGCCATGCTGACTCATCTGCTCTAGAAAATATCTACGCTGACTCGCCATGTTGACTCACCCGTTCTAGATAGTTCCACGATGACTCATCATACTGACTCATCGTAGTGAGTCACATGTTCTAGAAATTTCTCTGTGATGACTCGCTTTATGACTTATCAAGGGTAATCAGTAGAAAAAAATGATCAATAATAATCACTACTCTGTTAGTATAAAATAAAAATCTATGTGTATTTTATTATCCATTGGATAATAGATACTGACTTTATAAATAATAAATATTGTTTATTGGTTAAAGTATGCTATAAATATATATATATATATATATATATATATATATATATATATAATGCACCAATAGGAATTGGTCAACAAAAATAGCAACCAATAAGAATCAAGTTAGTAAATATTTAACCAATAGAAATTGGTCAAAATTAATGGCTTAACTCTTTAAGGACCAATAAGAAGCAAGCTTTTAAACAAATATTGGACTTATTGAAGTTGTTGGTCTACGGTGAAGGAGAAGAGAAATTGCTCAAAATGATCAATTCTCAAAGTGGAATTCACGTAGAAAGCTTAAGTTAAATGAAATGAAGACTAGTCAACATTGGTTTCTTTTCTTTGATTTTCCTTCTACGGTAAAGTAAGCATTTGGTGAGGTAAATATTACAATTCAATTCATTCTTCCTCTCAAATGCATTTACGGCCATGCAATTGAATAAAGGCCAATTTACCTACTTAAATGTATTTCGTCACTTTTCTATTTAGCTATCATTCAAAGAAGCAAAACAAATATTTCTCACTCTCTCTTCATGTGCATTCACGGCCATGCATTCTAAAATAGGAGACTTTGCTTTTATTTAATCAAAGTCTTCAACTTTTCTCCAAAGCTATCAAACAATCAAATCTCTCAAATATTTCTTCTCTTTTCTTCTCTAAACTCACGGCCTCCTCATCCTTTTCCATTATTCATTCTTCTATAATTCTAAACCACCTTATTTATTGCTTCTTTACTTCATTTCAAGACCCTTTGTAATTGAAACCTAAGCCTAAATCTTCCATTTTCTATCTTGTTCTTCAAAGCTTAAGTTTGAAGCCTTGAAGGTAGGGTTCTTTAATCTTCATGTTTCTATCCATTTCAAAGTTTTAATCATGATTTTAATTCATGATTATTCTAGTTTAGAGCCTTAGGTATTAATATTGTATGTTTTCTTTGTTTTCAAGGAGCTCTTGGTGGAGGAAGCTTGCTTGAAGGAGACATACAATGGACTTGGAGGTTTCTACAAGAGGTAAGAGGGAGATTACCCTCATCAACTATGTGTTGGTGGTGAGGAATGTTTGTGTTTGTGGTGAAGAATCCATAAGGATTCATTCACTTGATTGTTTATAGTTTTTTCCTAATTGTGATTGATTATGTGTGTAAGCATGTTTATAGCTTTAATAATTTTTGGTATGTGTTTATGATTGCTTTGATATATTACATGTGTTAATGTATTGCATGTGTTTATAGAAGTATGGCAATTATTCTAGAATGTAAATAGCATGTGAAAAATTTCATGAGTGTTCCAAAGAACACAACACCAAGGCTTACGGCCTTAATATAAAAGGAGGACCAAAATGTTCTCATTAATTTTCTAAAAGTAAGATTTAATTAACCTAGGAAAATTGACAAGTTACAAATTGATTTAAAGTAAGAAAAATGAATTTATGGATCCAAGAATGAAATTAGGTATTTCGGCCAACATGCCTAAGTTAAATGTTTTGATTTCTAAAACCATTTTCTAAAACAATGATTTAATGAATACAATGAATTTGACATTGATTTAAAAGATGAAAAATAATTTAAAGATCAAATGCAAAGACTTTGTTAAATTTGACCAACATGTCACATACTTTTAATCCAAATTTATTTTCTAATTATGGACTAGATAATTTAATAAAAATAAATTAGATCAAGAGTTTTATAAGAGATTAAATGAATGGAAATAATTAGGAATGAATTATAAAGCATGGAATGACTTTCGGCCAAAATGCCAAATTTAAATCTTTTTGATTCATAGAATTGTTTTCAACTAAGTTTAAGTAATAAATGCCAAAAGGATTTTATTACAATGAGTTTTGAAGAAATAAATTGATTAGAATTAAGTTTAAGAAGTTTAAGCTAATGATTTTTACTGTTAGAAGAAATACAATAGCTTTGTAAAATTTCTAATGTATAGCTCACCTTGTGTTTTGAAGCACGTTAGTAATTTTCAAAAGTGTAATCATTTGGTTGTAATAAAAATAAAAAGAATTTTTGACAGTAAACCTAGAAAATCATTATTATAATTTTTCTAAACATAATACTGTCAATTTATATTAAAAACGGACAAATAAAATAGAAAAGATGTCCAAAAGACAGTATACGGTATGAAAAATATTCTACGTAGTTTAAATGTATTAAATATTATTTCTGTTTGTTTTAAACAGTGTTTTCAAGGTATTCGAACAAGAAAATGATTTAAAAATCCTACGCGATTGAGAAAACGTATTAAAAATCCTACGCGATTTTGAAAACAGAAAAATATATTTACGCGATTTCAAAACGTTTATAAAAACGACGAGATTGTGAAAACGCGATAAAATTTCTACGCAATTGACCGAAACAATCTTTTTATGGAATTTTGTGTATTTTCTGCTGTCGGGCTATGAGGTGAACCCGTACAGGCTTTGAGACATTTGTCCCGTGGGACTTATCAGATATATTTTTGCCATTGAGGGCAAGCCATGAGGGCATATTTTTATACCATGAGGGTATTTTGGTAATTTGCCAATTTTTGGTGAATTTTGGTTGACGAGGTGAATCACATCGTGTTTGTCGATGCGATAAACGTAGTGTGGTTCATTGTTCTAATGAACTTGGAGACTTTAGTGTACGGGATTCCATATATGGATGGTCGGTCGCTCCGCCGGGCCGTGGTAACCGATAAGCACACTAATGGACTCGACACGCACTATATTTAATCGAGATTTGTAAAGTCTAGTAGTACATTTGCCCGTAGTGTCACGACGTGAGACAAGAACTACACCACGCCCGGATGGTAAATTCCCGTGATGTGGAGCTATAGACGCAACGTATGACCGCGGAATAGTTGGTGGGCAGCCGTGGTACTAATAGATTTTTGCGAGTCATTCCCTCTGATATCTGTGGTATCTGTGTTGTTTAGCTCCATGGAGTAGGATTGTGTCATATTGCATATGTTTATATGTTGTACATTATTATCTTTTATCTGTGATCTTTTATCTCGTAATCTTTTATCTATGATCTATTATCTATGATCTTTTATATGTGATCTTATGATTATATGTTGTTATTATCTTTGTGCCTATGATGTTATATGTTGTTATTTATTACATTTTTTATTTTTATTTTTATCTATGATCTTATATATGTGGTTATTTCTTATATTTTTATCCATGATATTATATGTCGTTATTTAGTATATATTTATCTATGATGTTATATGTTGTTATTGTTATTCATTTTATTATGATATATGCTTATTTGATTTTATTTATAAATTGATAACATGATAATATTTGTGATATCTGTGTATATGGAATGACTTTGTCATTCGTATAATTCTTTGCTACCGTACTGGTATTGGTGAAAGGGGATCTCACCTATTTACTGTATTATTTTTGTTGTGTTTGTATTGTTAATTTCGTATAGTAGGTGAAACGAGTTTTTTTAGACCTACTGGAGGCTATGTTCTGAAGATGGTGACGACGTCAAGGTGAAATCTTCCGAGTTTCAACAGGATGCAGTTGGTGAAGAAACGGACCATGTAGGTTGGGTTTTTTTTTTCTTCTCTCGTTAGTGTTGTTACCGTGCTATTAGTAGTAACCTTCATTGGGTTTGCTACTTTTTTTTTCCGAGTCTGTAAATTACATGTTTTACTTCTATAATGAATATTTGGTGGTATTTAGATTATGTATATTAGTCAATTCAATTTAATTTCGGTTTTTCTTATAATTTTTGGTTAGTTTATATTTCCGCGAAATGAAATTTTAAAATTCATCTTTTAACAATCAAAACTTTTACAAAATGATTTCAGTTGGTTTTATATTTTATTTAAAATGTGACGCCCTAAGGAGGGTGTTACATTAGTTAGTATCAGAGCACGGTTAGAGTCTTTTTGGGGTTGTGGTTAGGTCTGTCTTGTTTTTGTTGTGTGACTCTCTGTGCTTGGACTCCGAAAGGAGACAATGTTTCTTTGGAATGGTTACTTTGGTATCCATTGTATTATGATTCATCTGTCTTTGAAGAAAGACGATGATTCGTGGTAAACGTGCACGTGAGGAAGCAGGAAGTGATATCGGCCATATGACTGCATCTACGAAAGCAATGCAAAGAACAGCTGAAGAAACAGTACAATATGATTTGAGGATTACTCAGCAGCGAGGAACGATAGCCGAGGATTAGAAGCAGACAAAGTTGAAATAAATCTTAGAATACGCAATTTCGTAATGTTGGACTATATTAATTCTGAAGGAGGAGAAATCGTAAGGCCAAGTAAGTCCAGTGGAAAAATGTATTCGTGATCATCGGGAAGTCAACAACAACAACAATCTTGTGGAGGAAAAGCTAGCGGTAGCAAGTTTGGTTAGACTGTGACATCTGCACCAAAATGTTGAAAGTGCGGGGAAGATCATCTAACAAGGGACTGTACAATCAAAGGAAAATCATCTGTTTTCAAGTGTAGGATGCCCGGACGTTTTGCTGAACAGTGTATCTTGCTAAAAACGAAGTCATCTGTTAGTAACGTATGTGCTTCGACATCTTAAGTAGAATGGAGCAACGATTCTTCAAGTGGAGTAAAAGCGTCTTAGACTGAGGACCTAAACAAAAGAGAATGTGTCACAAAAAGGTGATCCTTTAATCATACTGTATAATTCTGAGAGTAACCTATTTCTTTATGGCATATAAGTATGTGGGTCAATTAGAGTTATCTGTGCTTTCATTATCTTTTGACTTGGTTGTTTCTACTCCTATTGCTAAAATGTGAGATTGAGGACTTGAGTTGCTTAAACCATCCTAAGTCTGTTAAATAATTGAATCTTTTCTCGTTGATTCAATTTGTATGCTTCTTTCTCAAAACAGACGTGATCTAAAAATATGGATTGGGTATTTTCCCAACCATCCATGCTTTGTTAGACCAGTTGGTTGAAGTGTTCAACTTAAAAAGCTCACTTCTAAATACATCGGACCACATCAATTTCTCTATTGGATAGGTTCGGTGGTATGGATGATTCTACCATCTCTTTCTATTATCTCTTATTTCTATGCCTTCATGATATCTTTCATATGCCGCAATTGCGAAATATGCAGAAATGTACTTTGGTCTAACTCATTCTTTTATGACTAATTAACTATTTGAGTTGATTAAAGCTATCAATACCTTTGTTACCTTTTGACTTATCTATTTCTGCTATTATTTCCAAATCCATTGTTATTATCCGCCATTTAAAAACAATCTTTTCTCGTTAATCTAAACTGCCTACCTCTTTCGAGAGAGAGATGTGATCTTATACAGGGATTAGTATCTTTAATCATATCCTATAGTTATTTCAAGAAACTTTGGTGTCCCGAAAAACTCATTCTTAAAAATCGGATAATGTCGATTCTTTGTTGGACATGTCTGTAACAATTCAGATAGTTTCTCTACCTTCTCTTTCTAAATTTTTATAATATCCTTTTATGTATTGCAATTGCAAAAGAAGGGATATTTTTAGTCAAAATTATGTCACAAGTATCAGATATAGTATTGTTGAAAAAGAGAACTTGAATTGTGAGGCACTTCTAGCTAAAAGCAAAAGCAGAAGAACTAAACGGTACGAAGGCAGGGATAATTTCAAGTGGTATTGATCAGAGTGACGCAGCGGAAGCGTAGTGGATAGTATCTTTCGTCTTTATTTAGACAGAATTGTCATTATCTTTACTAACGACATTCTGATCTATTCTCGAAATCATGAAGAATCACACTAAAATACTATTCTCCATGTTTTACATGATGCAAGGAGTTTTCGTTAATCGAGGTAATCTGGAGTGGCGTAAACGGATATGCAACGTGGAAACTAAAAGACAAGATGGAAGAGTAGTATCCATGATTGATCAGAGACTGCTATGAATTTCGGGGGCGAAATTCTTTTTAGGAGGGGAGAGTTGTAACACCCCAACTTTTGGATAAAAGACAGTTGTGTCCCTGTTTTATGTTTCTTATTTTTCTGTATGAAATACATAAAAATAATACTTGTTTGTTATTTTATTTGGTCGTTTTACATAATTTGTTTCGATACAGTAAAATAAAAATTTTATCAAATTACTGTTTTAAATTTTCTGTGTAATATACAGCTATATAATACTGCTGGATATTTTATTTGAACGTTTTGGATGATTAGCTACATTGTGGGAAAAAATAGAAAAATGACCATTACGTCCCGAATGTGCTGTTTTTGATGTTTTTGCTTTGTTTTTAATTGTTTTCTACTTGATACAAGGTGCTCAATATTACTTGTCTGTGATTTTATTTGGACTTTTTGTGTGATTTGCTCCGGGGTAGGAAAATAATATTTTTTCGACCGAAAAATCTGTTTTTAATTATTCAGAGGCGGGAGATCTTACTAAACCCAATTCTGAATGAGCCTAAAATTAATCTTTTAATTTTTAGGATTTAACTGCCAAATAAAATAATTTTATATTATTATAATATTATTTTATTAGTCAGTACAAATAAGTGACAGCGGACCCGAAAATAGTTTGCGGGACCCACGTTTAGTCATCAAGTGCTGTACACGCGGACCAATGAGGAGCTGGTCAAATTTGGTGGCTATGACTCATCGTAACGGGCCAATAGGACGATGACACGTGGCGTGACACCTCAGCATCATGACTCAGCAGCTCCTAGAAGGTTCCAGAAGTGGTGACTCAGCGTGACTCACCATGATGACTCGCCGATTCCGAAACTTCTCCGATGACTCAAGCATGCTGACTCGCCATGCTGACATAGCCAATGATGCAGTCAGTGACTCAGCTGATGACTTGCCATGCTGACTCATCTGCTCTAGAAAATATCTACGCTGACTCGCCATGTTGACTCACCTGTTCTAGATAGTTCCACGATGACTCATCATACTGACTCATCGTAGTGAGTCACATGTTCTAGAAATTTCTCTGTGATGACTCGCTTTATGACTTATCAAGGGTAATCAGTAGAAAAAAATAATCAATAATAATCACTACTCTGTTAGTATAAAATAAAAATCTATGTGTATTTTATTATCCATTGGATAATAGATACTGACTTTATAAATAATAAATATTGTTTATTGGTTAAAGTATGCTATAAAATATATATATATATATATATATATATATATATATATATATGTGCACCAATAGGAATTGGTCAACAAAAATAGCAACCAATAAGAATCAAGTTAGTAAATATTTAACCAATAGAAATTGGTCAAAATTAATGGCTTAACTCTTTAAGGACCAATAAGAAGCAAGCTTTTAAACAAATATTGGACTTATTGAAGTTGTTGGTCTACGGTGAAGGAGAAGAGAAATTGCTCAAAATGATCAATTCTCAAAGTGGAATTCACGTAGAAAGCTTAAGTTAAATGAAATGAAGACTAGTCAACATTGGTTTCTTTTCTTTGATTTTCCTTCTACGGTAAAGTAAGCATTTGGTGAGGTAAATATTACAATTCAATTCATTCTTCCTCTCAAATGCATTTACGGCCATGCAATTGAATAAAGGCTAATTTACCTACTTAAATGTATTTCGTCACTTTTCTATTTAGCTATCATTCAAAGAAGCAAAACAAATATTTCTCACTCTCTCTTCATGTGCATTCACGGCCATGCATTCTAAAATAGGAGACTTTGCTTTTATTTAATCAAAGTCTTCAACTTTTCTCCAAAGCTATCAAACAATCAAATCTCTCAAATATTTCTTCTCTTTTCTTCTCTAAACTCACGGCCTCCTCATCCTTTTCCATTATTCATTCTTCTATAATTCTAAACCACCTTATTTATTGCTTCTTTACTTCATTTCAAGACCCTTTGTAATTGAAACCTAAGCCTAAATCTTCCATTTTCTATCTTGTTCTTCAAAGCTTAAGTTTGAAGCCTTGAAGGTAGGGTTCTTTAATCTTCATGTTTCTATCCATTTCAAAGTTTTAATCATGATTTTAATTCATGATTATTCTAGTTTAGAGCCTTAGGTATTAATATTGTATGTTTTCTTTGTTTTCAAGGAGCTCTTGGTGGAGGAAGCTTGCTTGAAGGAGACATACAATGGACTTGGAGGTTTCTACAAGAGGTAAGAGGGAGATTACCCTCATCAACTATGTGTTGGTGGTGAGGAATGTTTGTGTTTGTGGTGAAGAATCCATAAGGATTCATTCACTTGATTGTTTATAGTTTTTACTAATTGTGATTGATTATGTGTGTAAGCATGTTTATAGCTTTAATAATTTTTGGTATGTGTTTATGATTGCTTTGATATATTACATGTGTTAATGTATTGCATGTGTTTATAGAAGTATGGCAATTATTCTAGAATGTAAATAGCATGTGAAAAATTTCATGAGTGTTCCAAAGAACACAACACCAAGGCTTACGGCCTTAATATAAAAGGAGGACCAAAATGTTCTCATTAATTTTCTAAAAGTATGATTTAATTAACCTAGGAAAATTGACAAATTACAAATTGATTTAAAGTAAGAAAAATGAATTTATGGATCCAAGAATGAAATTAGGTATTTCGGCCAACATGCCTAAGTTAAATGTTTTGATTTCTAAAACCATTTTCTAAAACAATGATTTAATGAATACAATGAATTTGACATTGATTTAAAAGATGAAAAATAATTTAAAGATCAAATGCAAAGACTTTGTTAAATTTGACCAACATGTCACATACTTTTAATCCAAATTTATTTTCTAATTATGGACTAGATAATTTAATAAAAATAAATTAGATCAAGAGTTTTATAAGAGATTAAATGAATGGAAATAATTAGGAATGAATTATAAAGCATGGAATGACTTTCGCCAAAATGCCAAATTTAAATCTTTTGATTCATAGAATTGTTTTCAACTAAGTTTAAGTAATAAATGCCAAAAGGATTTTATTACAATGAGTTTTGAAGAAATAAATTGATTAGAATTAAGTTTAAGAAGTTTAAGCTAATGATTTTTACTTGTTAGAAGAAATACGATAGAGTTTGTAAAATTTCTAATGTATAGCTCACCTTGTGTTTTGAAGCACGTTAGTAATTTTCAAAAGTGTAATCATTTGGTTGTAATAAAAATAAAAAGAATTTTTGACAAGAAACCTAGAAAATCATTATTATAATTTTTCTAAACATAATACTGTCAATTTATATTAAAAACGGACAAATAAAATAGAAAAGATGTCCAAAAGATAGTATACGGTATGAAAAATATTCTACGTAGTTTAAATGTATTAAATATTATTTCTGTTTGTTTTAAACAGTGTTTTCAAGGTATTCGAACAAGAAAATGATTTAAAAATTCTACGCGATTGAGAAAACGTATTAAAAATCCTACGCGATTTTGAAAACAGAAAAAATATATTTACGCGATTTCAAAACGTTTATAAAAACGACGAGATTGTGAAAACGCGATAAAATTTCTACGCGATTGACCGAAACAATCTTTTTCTGGAATTTTCTGTATTTTCTGCTGTCGGGCTATGAGGTGAACCCGTACAGGCTTTGAGACAGTATTTGTCCGGTGGGACTTACTGTATATTTTTGCCATTGAGGGCAAGCCATGAGGGCATATTTTTATACCATGAGGGTATTTTGGTAATTTGCCAATTTTTGGTGAATTTTGGTTGACGAGGTGAATCACATCGTGTTGTCGATGCGATAAACGTAGTGTGGTTCATTGTTCTAATGAACTTGGAGACTTTAGTGTACGGGATTCCATATATGGACAGTCGGTCGCTCCGCTGGGCCGTGGTAACCGATAGCACACTAATGGACTCGACACGCACTATATTTAATCGAGATTTGTAAAGTCTAGTAGTACATTTGCCCGTAGTGTCACGACGTGAGACAGTGAACTACACCACGCCTGGATGGTAAATTCCCAGTGATGTGGAGCTATAGACGCAACGTATGACCGCGGAATAGTTGGTACGGGCAGCCGTGGTACTAATAGATTTTTGCGAGTCATTCCCTCTGATATCTGTGGTATCTGTGTTGTTTAGCTCCATGGAGTAGGATTGTGTCATATTGCATATGTTTATATGTTGTACATTATTATCTTTTATCTGTGATCTTTTATCTGTAATCTTTTATCTATGATCTATTATCTATGATCTTTTATATGTGATCTTATGATTATATGTTGTTATTATCTTTGTGCCTATGATGTTATATGTTGTTATTTATTACATTTTTTATTTTTATTTTTATCTATGATCTTATATATGTGGTTATTTCTTATATTTTTATCCATGATATTATATGTCGTTATTTAGTATATATTTATCTATGATGTTATATGTTGTTATTGTTATTCATTTTATTATGATATATGCTTATTTGATTTTATTTATAAATTGATAACATGATAATATTTGTGATATCTGTGTATATGGAATGACTTTGTCATTCGTATAATTCTTTGCTACCGTATTGGTATTGGTGAAAGGGGATCTCACCTATTTACTGTATTATTTTTGTTGTGTTTGTATTGTTAATTTCGTATAGTAGGTGAAACGAGTTTTTTTAGACCTACTGGAGGCTATGTTCTGAAGATGGTGACGACGTCAAGGTGAAATCTTCCGAGTTTCAACAGGATGCAGTTGGTGAAGAAACGGACCATGTAGGTTGGGTTTTTTTTTTTCTCTCGTTAGTGTTGTTACCGTGCTATTAGTAGTAACCTTCATTGGGTTTGCTACTTGTTTTTTTCTCGAGTCTGTAAATTACATGTTTTACTTCTATAATGAATATTTGGTGGTATTTAGATTATGTATATTAGTCAATTCAATTTAATTTCGGTTTTTCTTATAATTTTTGGTTAGTTTATATTTCCGCGAAATGAAATTTTAAAATTCATCTTTTAACAATCAAAACTTTTACAAAATGATTTCAGTTGGTTTTATATTTTATTTAAAATGTGACGCCCTAAGGAGGGTGTTACATTAGTTAGTATCAGAGCACGGTTAGAGTCTTTTTGGGGTTGTGGTTAGGTCTGTCTTGTTTTTGTTGTGTGACTCTCTGTGCTTGGACTCCGAAAGGAGACAATGTTTCTTTGGAATGGTTACTTTGGTATCCATTGTATTATGATTCATCTGTCTTTGAAGAAAGACGATGATTCGTGGTAAACGTGCACGTGAGGAAGCAGGACGTGATATCGGCCATATGACTGCATCTACGAAAGCAATGCAAAGAACAGCTGAAGAAACAGTACAATATGATTTGAGGATTACTCAGCAGCGAGGAACGATAGCCGAGGATTAGAAGCAGACAAAGTTGAAATAAATCTTAGAATACGCAATTTCGTAATGTTGGACTATATTAATTCTGAAGGAGGAGAAATCGTAAGGCCAAGTAAGTCCAGTGGAAAAATGTATTCGTGATCATCGGGAAGTCAACAACAACAACAATCTTGTGGAGGAAAAGCTAGCGGTAGCAAGTTTGGTTAGACTGTGACATCTGCACCAAAATGTTGAAAGTGCGGGGAAGATCATCTAACAAGGGACTGTACAATCAAAGGAAAATCATCTGTTTTCAAGTGTAGGATGCCCGGACGTTTTGTTTAAAAGTGTATCTTGCTAAAAACGAAGTCATCTGTTAGTAACGTATGTGCTTCGACATCTTAAGTAGAATGGAGCAACGATTCTTCAAGTGGAGTAAAAGCGTCTTAGACTGAGGACCTAAACAAAAGAGAATGTGTCACAAAAAGGTGATCCTTTAATCATACTGTATAATTCTGAGAGTAACCTATTTCTTTATGGCATATAAGTATGTGGGTCAATTAGAGTTATCTGTGCTTTCATTATCTTTTGACTTGGTTGTTTCTACTCCTATTGCTAAAATGTGAGATTGAGGACTTGAGTTGCTTAAACCATCCTAAGTCTGTTAAATAATTGAATCTTTTCTGTTGATTCAATTTGTATGCTTCTTTCTCAAAACAGACGTGATCTAAAAATATGGATTGGGTATTTTCCCAACCATCCATGCTTTGTTAGACCAGTTGGTTGAAGTGTTCAACTTAAAAAGCTCACTTCTAAATACATCGGACCACATCAATTTCTCTATTGGATAGGTTCGGTGGTATGGATGATTCTACCATCTCTTTCTATTATCTCTTATTTCTATGCCTTCATGATATCTTTCATATGCCGCAATTGCGAAATATGCAGAAATGTACTTTGGTCTAACTCATTCTTTTATGACTAATTAACTATTTGAGTTGATTAAAGCTATCAGTACCTTTGTTACCTTTTGACTTATCTATTTCTGCTATTATTTCCAAATCCATTGTTATTATCCAGTTACTTAAACAATCTTTTCTGTTAATCTAAACTGTCTACCTCTTTCGAGAGAGAGATGTGATCTTATACAGGGATTAGTATCTTTAATCATATCCTATAGTTATTTCAGTAAAACTTTGGTGTCCCAGAAAACTCATTCTTAAAAATCGGATAATGTCAGATTCTTTGTTGGACATGTCTGGTAACAATTCAGATAGTTTCTCTACCTTCTCTTTCTAAATTTTTATAATATCCTTTTATGTATTGCAATTGCAAAAGAAGGGATATTTTTAGTCAAAATTATGTCACAAGTATCAGATATAGTATTGTTGAAAAAGAGAACTTGAATTGTGAGGCACTTCTAGCTAAAAGCAAAAGCAGAAGAACTAAACGGTACGAAGGCAGGGATAATTTCAAGTGGTATTGATCAGAGTGACGCAGCGGAAGCGTAGTGGATAGTATCTTTCGTCTTTATTTAGACAGAATTGTCATTATCTTTACTAACGACATTCTGATCTATTCTCGAAATCATGAAGAATCACACTAAAATACTATTCTCCATGTTTTACATGATGCAAGGAGTTTTCGTTAATCGAGGTAATCTGGAGTGGCGTAAACGGATATGCAACGTGGAAACTAAAAGACAAGATGGAAGAGTAGTATCCATGATTGATCAGAGACTGCTATGAATTTCGGGGGCGAAATTCTTTTTAGGAGGGGAGAGTTGTAACACCCCAACTTTTGGATAAAAGACTGTTGTGTCCCTGTTTTACTGTTTCTTATTTTTCTGTATGAAATACAGAAAAATAATACTGTTTGTTATTTTATTTGGTCGTTTTACATAATTTGTTTCGATACAATAAAATAAAAATTTTATCAAATTATTGTTTTAAATTTTTCTGTGTAATATACAGCTATATAATACTGCTGGATATTTTATTTGAACGTTTTGGATGATTAGCTACATTGTGGGAAAAAATAGAAAAATGACCATTACGTCCCGAATGTGCTGTTTTTGATGTTTTTGCTGTTTTTAATTGTTTTCTACTTGATACAGTGCTCAATATTACTGTCTGTGATTTTATTTGGACTTTTTGTGTGATTTGCTCCGGGGTAGGAAAATAATATTTTTTCGGACTGGAAAAATCTGTTTTTAATTATTCAGAGGCGGGAGATCTTACTAAACCCAATTCTGAATGAGCCTAAAATTAATCTTTTAATTTTTAGGATTTAACTGCCAAATAAAATAATTTTATATTATTATAATATTATTTTATTAGTCAGTACAAATAAGTGACAGCGGACCCGAAAATAGTTTGCGGGACCCACGTTTAGTCATCAAGTGCTGTACACGCGGACCAATGAGGAGCTGGTCAAATTTGGTGGCTATGACTCATCGTAACGGGCCAATAGGACGATGACACGTGGCGTGACACCTCAAAGATCATGACTCGCCAGCTCTAGAAGGTTCCAGAAGTGGTGACTCAGCGTGACTCACCATGATGACTCGCCAGTTCCCGAAACTTCTCCGATGACTCAGCATGCTGACTCGCCATGCTGACATAGCCAATGATGCAGTCAGTGACTCAGCTGATGACTTGCCATGCTGACTCATCTGCTCTAGAAAATATCTACGCTGACTCGCCATGTTGACTCACCTATTCTAGATAGTTCCACGATGACTCATCATACTGACTCATCGTAGTGAGTCACATGTTCTAGAAATTTCTCTGTGATGACTCGCTTTATGACTTATCAAGGGTAATCAGTAGAAAAAAATAATCAATAATAATCACTACTCTGTTAGTATAAAATAAAAATCTATGTGTATTTTATTATCCATTGGATAATAGATACTGACTTTATAAATAATAAATATTGTTTATTGGTTAAAGTATGCTATAAAATATATATATATATATATATATATATATATATAATGTGCACCAATAGGAATTGGTCAACAAAAATAGCAACCAATAAGAATCAAGTTAGTAAATATTTAACCAATAGAAATTGGTCAAAATTAATGGCTTAACTCTTTAAGGACCAATAAGAAGCAAGCTTTTAAACAAATATTGGACTTATTGAAGTTGTTGGTCTACGGTGAAGGAGAAGAGAAATTGCTCAAAATGATCAATTCTCAAAGTGGAATTCACGTAGAAAGCTTAAGTTAAATGAAATGAAGACTAGTCAACATTGGTTTCTTTTCTTTGATTTTCCTTCTACGGTAAAGTAAGCATTTGGTGAGGTAAATATTACAATTCAATTCATTCTTCCTCTCAAATGCATTTACGGCCATGCAATTGAATAAAGGCCAATTTACCTACTTAAATGTATTTCGTCACTTTTCTATTTAGCTATCATTCAAAGAAGCAAAACAAATATTTCTCACTCTCTCTTCATGTGCATTCACGGCCATGCATTCTAAAATAGGAGACTTTGCTTTTATTTAATCAAAGTCTTCAACTTTTCTCCAAAGCTATCAAACAATCAAATCTCTCAAATATTTCTTCTCTTTTCTTCTCTAAACTCACGGCCTCCTCATCCTTTTCCATTATTCATTCTTCTATAATTCTAAACCACCTTATTTATTGCTTCTTTACTTCATTTCAAGACCCTTTGTAATTGAAACCTAAGCCTAAATCTTCCATTTTCTATCTTGTTCTTCAAAGCTTAAGTTTGAAGCCTTGAAGGTAGGGTTCTTTAATCTTCATGTTTCTATCCATTTCAAAGTTTTAATCATGATTTTAATTCATGATTATTCTAGTTTAGAGCCTTAGGTATTAATATTGTATGTTTTCTTTGTTTTCAAGGAGCTCTTGGTGGAGGAAGCTTGCTTGAAGGAGACATACAATGGACTTGGAGGTTTCTACAAGAGGTAAGAGGGAGATTACCCTCATCAACTATGTGTTGGTGGTGAGGAATGTTTGTGTTTGTGGTGAAGAATCCATAAGGATTCATTCACTTGATTGTTTATAGTTTTTTCCTAATTGTGATTGATTATGTGTGTAAGCATGTTTATAGCTTTAATAATTTTTGGTATGTGTTTATGATTGCTTTGATATATTACATGTGTTAATGTATTGCATGTGTTTATAGAAGTATGGCAATTATTCTAGAATGTAAATAGCATGTGAAAAATTTCATGAGTGTTCCAAAGAACACAACACCAAGGCTTACGGCCTTAATATAAAAGGAGGACCAAAATGTTCTCATTAATTTTCTAAAAGTAAGATTTAATTAACCTAGGAAAATTGACAAGTTACAAATTGATTTAAAGTAAGAAAAATGAATTTATGGATCCAAGAATGAAATTAGGTATTTCGGCCAACATGCCTAAGTTAAATGTTTTGATTTCTAAAACCATTTTCTAAAACAATGATTTAATGAATACAATGAATTTGACATTGATTTAAAAGATGAAAAATAATTTAAAGATCAAATGCAAAGACTTTGTTAAATTTGACCAACATGTCACATACTTTTAATCCAAATTTATTTTCTAATTATGGACTAGATAATTTAATAAAAATAAATTAGATCAAGAGTTTTATAAGAGATTAAATGAATGGAAATAATTAGGAATGAATTATAAAGCATGGAATGACTTTCGCCAAAATGCCAAATTTAAATCTTTTTGATTCATAGAATTGTTTTCAACTAAGTTTAAGTAATAAATGCCAAAAGGATTTTATTACAATGAGTTTTGAAGAAATAAATTGATTAGAATTAAGTTTAAGAAGTTTAAGCTAATGATTTTTACTGTTAGAAGAAATACAGTAGCTTTGTAAAATTTCTAATGTATAGCTCACCTTGTGTTTTGAAGCACGTTAGTAATTTTCAAAAGTGTAATCATTTGGTTGTAATAAAAATAAAAAGAATTTTTGACAGTAAACCTAGAAAATCATTATTATAATTTTTCTAAACATAATACTGTCAATTTATATTAAAAACGGACAAATAAAATAGAAAAGATGTCCAAAAGACAGTATACGGTATGAAAAATATTCTACGTAGTTTAAATGTATTAAATATTATTTCTGTTTGTTTTAAACAGTGTTTTCAAGGTATTCGAACAAGAAAATGATTTAAAAATCTTACGCGATTGAGAAAACGTATTAAAAATCCTACGCGATTTTGAAAACAGAAATATATATTTACGCGATTTCAAAACGTTTATAAAAATGACGAGATTGTGAAAACGCGATAAAATTTCTACGCAATTGACCGAAACAATCTTTTTATGGAATTTTGTGTATTTTCTGCTGTCGGGCTATGAGGTGAACCCGTCATGAGCTTTGAGACAGTATTTGTCCGGTGGGACTTACTGTATATTTTTGCCATTGAGGGCAAGCCATGAGGGCATATTTTTATACCATGAGGGTATTTTGGTAATTTGCCAATTTTTGGTGAATTTTGGTTGACGAGGTGAATCACATCGTGTTGTCGATGCGATAAACGTAGTGTGGTTCATTGTTCTAATGAACTTGGAGACTTTAGTGTACGGGATTCCATATATGGACAGTCGGTCGCTCCGCTGGGCCGTGGTAACCGATAGCACACTAATGGACTCGACACGCACTATATTTAATCGAGATTTGTAAAGTCTAGTAGTACATTTGCCCGTAGTGTCACGACGTGAGACAGTGAACTACACCACGCCTGGATGGTAAATTCCCAGTGATGTGGAGCTATAGACGCAACGTATGACCGCGGAATAGTTGGCTGGGCAGCCGTGGTACTAATAGATTTTTGCGAGTCATTCCCTCTGATATCTGTGGTATCTGTGTTGTTTAGCTCCATGGAGTAGGATTGTGTCATATTGCATATGTTTATATGCTGTACATTATTATCTTTTATCTGTGATCTTTTATCTGTGATCTTTTATCTGTAATCTTTTATCTATGATCTATTATCTATGATCTTTTATATGTGATCTTATGATTATATGTTGTTATTATCTTTGTGCCTATGATGTTATATGTTGTTATTTATTATATTTTTTATTTTTATTTTTATCTATGATCTTATATATGTGGTTATTTCTTATATTTTTATCCATGATATTATATGTCGTTATTTAGTATATATTTATCTGTGATGTTATATGTTGTTATTGTTATTCATTTTATTATGATATATGCTTATTTGATTTTATTTATAAATTGATAACATGATAATATTTGTGATATCTGTGTATATGGAATGACTTTGTCATTCGTATAATTCTTTGCTACCGTACTGGTATTGGTGAAAGGGGATCTCACCTCTTTACTGTATTGTTTTTGTTGTATTTGTATTGTTAATTTCGTATAGTAGGTGAAACGAGTTTTTTTAGACCTACTGGAGGCTATGTTCTGAAGATGGTGACGGCGTCAAGGTGAAATCTTCCGAGTTTCAACAGGATGCAGTTGGTGAAGAAACGGACCGTGTAGGTTGGGTTTTTTTTTCTCTCGTTAGTGTTGTTACCGTGCTATTAGTAGTAACCTTCATTGGGTTTGCTACTGTTTTTCTGAGTCTGTAAATTACATGTTTTACTTCTATAATGAATATTTGGTGGTATTTAGATTATGTATATTAGTCAATTCAATTTAATTTCGGTTTTTCTTATAATTTTTGGTAAGTTTATATTTCCGCGAAATGAAATTTTAAAATTCATCTTTTAATAATCAAAACTTTTACAAAATGATTTCAGTTGGTTTTATATTTTATTTAAAATGTGACGCCCTAAGGAGGGTGTTACAAACCACGATCCACTGCAGGTCGAATTGGTTCATGTAGAGCTGTCAAAAAGGCCCAGCCCACCCCATCAAGCCCTAGTCCACGTGGGCTAGGGCCAAAAAGCCCTCAGGGTCAAAAAGCCCACAAGACAAAAATGCCCACAGGGCCAAAAGCCCATAGGGCAAGTGGGGCTAGGGCTGGCCCACGGGCTGACCCACTAATTAAAAAAAAATTTTAACCCTCCTATTTAATGGGCTGGCCCTAGCCCACCCTATAGGCCAACCCTATGAAAAAATAGAATTGTAAACCATATATGTTAGTAACTTACTATC
Source organism: Ormosia emarginata (assembly GCA_029884605.1). Classification (NCBI taxonomy): domain Eukaryota; kingdom Viridiplantae; phylum Streptophyta; class Magnoliopsida; order Fabales; family Fabaceae; genus Ormosia; species Ormosia emarginata. Next base: position 474,348 of record JAQQTP010000057.1, on the reverse strand, counting down.
TGGTAGTCATTCAAACTAAAGTGCTCCATTTCATAAATTGGAACGAAATAATTCAAGACTTTTTTTTTTAACTATACACTTTCAATTCAACATTGCTTGCATCATAACTATAGTATCAATAAATTTCAATAACCAAAGTAACATGACCAACATGCTCAACTAAAAATTTTATCAACTAAGTACGTTCGGCTTAACAAAATATTTAGTTCTTCTAAGTGCATAACACCTTCATAAACTCCTCTATGTAATCAACAAAAAGTAAAACTTAGTAAAAGTCAATCTACTGCAAAGATGACTCCAAGCTATCTAGTATTTACCACAACACAAAAAATGGGATGACAATGACAAATAGAACTAAATCTAAAACCCATTAACATGATTTCCGAAAACACAAAAAGTATCCATGAACCATCAATTACCCAGACAAAACCCATATAATTATAAAAAGCATCCATGATTCACTATGTATCATTTTTAGTTTAAATTTCATTCTAATTATAAAAAGAAAAAAATCAGTGGAAGAGATTTGCAATTCTATAATTACCAAAAACAGAGATTCTCAAATCTGACATGGGATTTGGAATATAAATGAATTCCTTTTATGTATATAATCAAATACAACATTAAATTATGTCAACGGAATACTACAATTATATACAAATTTTAATTCATTCACAAATTTAGATCAAAATAAGCAAATCAAGTCAAGATGGGTAATTATAAAACACGCAACATAGCTAACGAACAAAAATTTAGATGAAGTTGAATTCAGCCTATAATACAAACACAGAAGTAACAAAGCTACAAGTTAAGGAAAATATACTAGACTGATGCACTCAGAACCTTCAAGTATATAACAGAAATCATCAATTGTTTATGGCAGAGGGGACAAAAAAATTTGTAAATGCTGTCTAAATAAAGATAGCCTCAGTGGTTCAAAACTAATTTAAAATTGATTCGTGAACAGTATATACCATGATAAATTATGTTAATTGTTCCAAGTTTCTCCCCTGTGACTAACTTTCAAATTACCATTTTATTCTCCTATGTATGATAGTCTAGCACTCTGGATTCTTTATGCCAGTATTTTTATTTTTTAATTTTCATATTTAGCTAACAATGAGCATATATAACAAATTTAACTCCTTCAAGTCTCTGACTTGAATTTTGTCCATTCTTTGTTTTAATTATAGAATGAAAAGCATCAGTTAGGGTCTTCAAAATTTCTACATTATAAAATCCAATGTGCATTAAAAGTAAAAACTTCATGCCGTATCTACTTAAAATTTGTCAAATGCTAGGAACCCTTAATTTAACCGTTGCATAATTTCTAGCTGTTCAGAATCTTCAAAGAACTTGAATTTAATCTGGAGAGGTAAAAGATTGGGAAAAGATCTGCCTAAGTAAATTAACTAAAACCAAGAAATGTGTATTATAATCAAGAGCTCTAGAGAATTACAATACTAATAAATTAGCCTTGACATATGATAATTCTCATTGAACTACGATGTTCATATACCATATGATTTAAAGCTCTTTTAGAATCTCATACTTAGGAGGTCCAATCCTTTGTCTTTGCCCTTCATGAAAAAGTTCAATAGATATATATAGGAATATAATCTTACATATTCCTTTGCATGGTTTCTGGCACTGATTTATTTTTCCTACTCCTCAAACACCACCAATACACCTGCAGTAAATAGCAGTTTGAGAACAAGCCACTATTGTAGTGGAAAAATTAGTATAACTAAGGTTGGTATCCAAGCAAGGTAATTAACAACAGCTAATACAGAGAAAAAAAATAGTAATTAGAAGGAAAGTACCTTTAGCGTGAAAGCAAGTTGAAGTAGGAAGTGGATTAGTAGAGATTATGACTACTCTTGTGGCACCAAAGAGCAAAGAGGCAATAACAAAAAAAACTATATGGTTTCAGATAACAATAATGCAATTTCAAGCACTTTTGGATCTTTAAATGTCACAAATGATGTCGTTGATTTCCCAGATTCTCTGCAACAAAAAGTGGGTATAAATGTCACACATCAAAAGATCAATAATCAATTGAAAGAAAGAGGGAATTGAGAGTCGAGAGCAGGTTCACCTTGCAAAGAATGAGGTCAATCACGTAACATAACCACAACTCTGTTTTAGTCTTGGCCGAATTGAATCTCGTCGAGAAAATAGCCTGAAAATTGCACGAAATCGCAGGGTTTTGGTTTCCAGCAAAAAACATTGAATGGTTTACTTTTCAAGCTTGAATTGATTGATGAACAACAGATTGAGAAATTTGGAGGGAAATTTGTACGGGTTCATCGTCGGCGATGAAGAAAGGAAAGCCTACTTTGCGAACTTCGTTTTTCTATTCCCTCGGTAGCGAAAAGAAAGATAGCAAAGAGGAACGACAACAATTGTTTGAACGACACTATGGCAGAGCACCATTGTACGAATAGGGGCTGACCCATTATACAGCCCTACCCTAACCTACTTACAAGTGGGGCTTTGTGGGTTAAGGGCCAAAAAGCCTAGCTAGTGAATAGGCTAATAAAATAAATAGCCCAATGCTAAATTTAGTGGGCTGTCCCATGTGCTACAGCCCAAATTGACAATTCTAGGTTTATGGGTTATGATCCTAGATCACAGTCCAGAACAACTCCTAAAAACTTTTTGAATATCAATGCTCCATTGACTTTACCTATTATAACAGGTAAAAACTTTTTGACTCTCCCCCTCTTTTTTTCTTTCTACAAATGCTCTATTATGGGTGCAATTTGTTGAACAGGTTGCAAGTAATACATCTTAGCCATAAATGTAAAGTTCTTCTAAATCAATGGTAAAAAAAACATGGAACATCCATGCTAAAAAACACTTTATGAGCATTTTAAACTTTTCCAACAAAATTACTTATAAAACCTAATGTCAACATAATTTTTTCAAGATAGCAACATTCAGCCTTGTCATAAGCTTTACACATGTAAAGCATTAAGGTAACATTTTAAATGCTCCTAAAGGAATTTTGAGTATGGATGCTCCACATTCTTTTGCCATTGATTTTGTGAAAAAAATTAGTTGATTTTGTATCAACGGGTCCTGTGTTTCACCTACAACCTTGTTAATAAGTAAACAATAACCAATCCCTTCCCTTTTTTTTTTCCTCTCTTATCTTTCTCTCTTCTTTCTTTCTCCTCCTCCTTCAACAACTTCATTTACCTAACCTCCATGAACACCAAATGACCTTCACCATGGCAACAGAAGCACCTTCAGTTTCAAGCTATTAATTTATTAATAAAAAAAATCAAAGGTTGGGATTAAATATTGATAATTTCCTAGACTGGTAAAATATATCAAAAGTCAAAGACTAAGGGGTGGGGTGAGGATGGTGGTGATGGTGGTGGTTACTCACTGAAAAAAAGTGCCAGCAACATCCTCGTCAGCGATGGCACAGAGGAAGACAATGACGAGCACGGTGTGGTTGGTCATGGGTGGCCAGATCTTTTCGTCGTACAGGGTCTTCAGAACACGCCGTCGTCATTGAGCTTCGACTGTGAACCACCTAAACCTGTAAATTACGTCAACATCTCAGCTCACTACAATCTCCTTTTGCCCAGATCTGCCACAAACCACAGACTCCAATGCTAAGCCACGAGGTTGTAGAGGAAGTTGTGGACGAGGTTGAGGGATTGGATTTGTTGGAGGTTGCTGATGGTGGTCCGAATGTCACCAAAGAGGTTGTTGAAAAACTTACACTTAAAAAAAAATATTGCGTCAAAGGTTTTAACCTACTATAATATGTAAAATGAATGGAGCATTCATGGTCAAAAAGTTTTTAGGAGCATTGTAAATGGCTCCAAGCTTTAAGGCTAACTCATGGACATTGCTAAAAAAAATTTGTTTTCAGGTGATGCATAATTTCATGGGATATCAAGATATTATCTGTGCTTAAGCGCCCTTGTATAAAAACACATTGATTTTGAGAAATAACTTTGCCCATGATGCACTGCATATTGGTTGCAAGTAGTATAACCAGTTCTTGACTACACCATCTAATGAAAAGGGAAAAACTCTTAGCTTGATGTGTTCCTCTACAATTCCTTGTGGTTTCATGGTAGAACAGACCACATGTAACTCCTTTAAGTGCTTGTGAAGATCCTCTCCTGTAAGACCATGAAACTTAGGTAGCAAGTGAATTAAACTAGATTTTATGAATAACAATGGTCTTGGTTTTGATGATTAACAAACAAGAACGATTAGTTACGCGAAGATCAAGTTTCAAGTTTCGTCAAGATTGGCTCATAGGACTTAAGTCTTATGTGTAAAGGTAATTAGGAAACACACGAAGCTCAAACAAGTTTTAAATTCCTTAAATATGTTTCTTGATTGATAAAATGCCCAAACAAATGATTTTTTAAATAACTAGTCTTGGTGGTAGTTTATTTGGATGAAAATTTGTCAAGTTTACGCTTTGGAAAACTGACTCTAAGTCACTCATTTGTCTCTTTCTTTCAAACCTTTTTGAGTCTTGAACTAAAGCTTATTTCATTTTATTATAGACTTAATAACCTTTCAAATGAGTGGTATTTTGTTTTAAATTAATAAATATCAAAGAAGTTATGGTCTTTCAAACTTGTCTTACTGAAAAACAGGGTGCCATAATCAGTTATGAGATTTCCATAACCAGTTATTCACAAAAGTCAGAAACTTTAGCTTCTATTTTTAAAAGGTCATAACTGGTTAAGGCTTTTGCATAACCAGTTATTTGCAAAGTCAGAAGCGTTAGGCTTCTGTTCATAAAAGACCATAACTGGTTATGCCTTTTCCATAATTAGTTATTGGCTTGTTTTATAAAGTCACTGGTTAGACCATAACCGATTATGAAATAGTCATAACTGGTTATCTAGCAACCAGAAACATATTTCTAATGACTATATTTTGCATTTAATGCTTCCCACCACTAATGGCTCTTAAATGCTTTGGGTTATAAATGAAAGTGTTTGTGCATTGATTAAAAGTTAGAAAACAGCCTGAAAATCATTCTTGAGTATTAAATACGAGTTTTATCATCTATTCAATTAATACCCTATTTTGAGCTTCAAAAATGTGAATCCTTGATACCATTGTTCTTCAATTTGTATTATCCACTCTTGAGAAAATTTTTTATCATCTATACTTTGTATAAACTATAAAGATAGGGTGAGGTATCCCTCAAATCTGTAAGGGTGAGGTATCCCTTGAAAGCAGAGGCTCAAGCATAAGGGTGAGATATCCTAAGGTGTGTTGAGTGCTCTTATTCGTAAAGGTTGTTAAGCACCTGTTTGAAGCTTAAAGATATAGTGAAAATCTCAGGTGTTTATTTGAGGAATGGACATAAGTCTTAAGTGGATTGGAGACTGAACCAGGATAAAGCTTTGTGTTTGTTTTCCTAAACTCAACTCCATCTGACTTGGTTGATTTACTTATAAGTGAAAGTCATCTATCTTCTCTATCTATTCATCTCTAACAAACAATAACTTCAACGAAAATTGATAATTAAGTGTTTTGAAAAAGAATTGCGAAAATAATTTACAAACTCAATTTACCCCCTCTTGAGTATTGAGACCACCTAGTAACAAGTGGTATCAGAGCTAGACTATTATGTAAAGAGCTTAGCAGCTTCAAGAGAAGTGATGACTTCAAATGGTTTTTCTTCCAAAAGTTCTTCTATAAATAGACCCCCTATTTCAATGGGGATGATTATGCCTATTGGAAAAAAATGATGAAATTTTTTATTAAAGCTATTGATATGTTTGGGATGCCATTGAAAATGGTGTTTTTGTTTCAACACTTACTATTGATGGTGTAAGAACTAATACACCAAGAAATGAATGGACCGATGAAGATAAAAAGAAAGTTCAATACAATTTGAGAGCCAAGAATATCATCACCATATCCTTGGGGTATGATGAATTCTTTAGGGTGTCAAATTGTAAGACTGCCAAAGAAATATGGGATACTTTACAAGTAACTCATGAGGGTACAAGTGAAGTAAAATGATCAAGAATAAACATTCTCACTCATGAGTACGAATTGTTTAGAATGAATCAAGCAAAAAGCATTCAAGAAATGCAAAAGAGATTAACACACATTGTAAATCATCTTATTTCATTGGAAAAAACATTTTCTAATGAAGATCTTATTCACAAAGTTTTGAGATGTTTGAGTAGGAATTGGTAACCCAAAGTAACAATTATTGCAGAATCAAGGGATTTATCAATAATGTCTCTAGTCACTCTATTTGGGAAGCTCCAAGAGCATGAGTTGGAGCTAAATATGCTCAATCAAAATGAGGAGCATGACAAGAAGAAAAATGGGATTGCACTCAAAGCCACCTCCTCCATAGTTGAAGATGATGATGAAGATGATGAAGATAGAGTAGGAAACCTTGAGCTGAATGAAGAAAATCTTAGTCTTCTTATGAGGAAGTTTAGAAGATTTCTTAAGAAGAAATGAATTCAAAGAAGGCCACATTTTCCTCTTAAGAAGACCTATCATAAAGGGGAAGGAACCTCACCAACTCCAACATGTCATGAATGCCGAAAATCAGGATACATGAAAATAGAATATCCCATGTATCTAAAGAAGATGAAGAAGTTTGAGAAGAGACCTGCTAAAGAAAAGAAATGAAGAAGGGCTTACATAGCATGAGAGGACAATTATATGGATTCCACTGATAGCTCGAAAAATAAGGAAGCCTATCTATGTCTCATGGCTCTAGGAGAAGAGAGGAGAGTGACACTGAGGTAACTTCTTCTAACCTAGAATCTTCACCCTTCTATAGTGAATTACAAGATGCTTTTCAAGAATTGCATGATGAATCCTTGAGGCTCACAAAAATAGTTTTAGCTTCCAACAAAACAATCTCTTTATTGATAAACAAAGTTTCCATTTTAAATAATGAGATTAATTAACTCAAAATTGAGAATAAGACTCTAGGACTTATTGATGCTAACTCATCATGCATAACTTCTTCCTCACATGATAATGCATCCATTCAATTATCTTGCTTATCATGTAAATCTTTTGAAAAAAAGATTGAGGATTTGAAAAATATTCTTACAAAATTTACCTTTGGAAGAGTCAACTTAAATGTGTTACTAGGGAAGTAAAAATGTGTTTTTCAAAAAGTTGATTTGGGGTATAATCCTAATAACGAACAAAAGTCTTACAAGAATTTCATTGTTTCCTCAAATGTTTTCATTGTGGGAGGAAATGACATAGTGCATCTACATGCAGTGTTAGAAAAAACATAAACACCAAGTTTGGAACTAAAATGATTTGGGTTCCTAAGGGCACTTTGCCTAAATCTAACACACAAAGACCTCTGATTTTTAGGTACCAAAGGTTAAAATTTGAATGTGTTGTAAGTATGTTTGAAGTCCAAGAGCCTAAGTTTGTATCTTGATAATAGATGCTCTAAGTACATGATCGGTGATGGCTCCAAGTTCTCCTTTCTTGAGCCAAAGAAGCATGGTTAAGTCACATACGGGGACAACAATAAAGGGAGGATCTTTAGTGTTGGAAAAGTTGGTAAGAATTCATCCATTTCAATTGATAATGTCTTGTATGTTGAATGACTCAAACACAACTTGATAAGCATTAGTCAATTATGTGTTAAAGGTAAAAAAGTTATATTTAATTCTAATTGTTACATAATTGAGGGTAAGGATGACAAGCAAGTTAATTGGTTAATCATCAATCACTAAACATGCATCTAGATTGAATTAATTGGTTAATCTATGATTGACCCAAATCTATACATCAAACACATAGATTTCAACACTAGATAATCATCTAGAATTTAACTAACAAACAATTCATGAACTTGCAATCACTAGATTCATGCAACCTATGCTAGTTTAACAACCAAAATTCAATTAACTTAGATTAACAAATTTGCTAACCTAACTATCTTCAATTCATGTGACTAAATCGCAACCAATCAATCACAATTTAATCACAAATCTCAATTAGGATTAATCAATCACAATCTAATCACTAACCTTTGGAATTAAAACAAGGATGGTATGATTGATATTACATAGTAATTTGTAATTTTTAAAAAAACTTGTCACAACTCTATATATATCATCCCCAATAATTTCCTAATAATTACAAAGGAAGGTACATGTGAATCCATTATCAACTACAACATGTGGAAGGATCAATTGCAAAAGTAGCCCTTTTGGTTTCTTGAAAGGTGGGTGGTCTTAGAAGCCATTTGTTCATTCAATTTGAGACTTTCCTTGGAATTCCATTAATGTTTTGATCAATATGGGTGGGAGAAGTGAATGCAAATAAATTTTGAAAATATGATATGGCAACATTAAAAAAAAGGCATAACAAAGCCTACTTTGCCTCCCACCTAACATACACTACAGTAAATTCATGATTTAGTAACAAAATTTTGCAAGGGAAAATTTCCCTCCAATTCCTTCGCTAATTAATGAGGGAATTACGAGGGATTAGCAAGGGAAAACTGATCCTTTGCTAAATTTCAAAAATAAACTCAAGGGGAAAACAACGAGTGCTTAGCGAGGGAATTGCGAGGGATAATTTCCCTTGCTAAAATTAGCAAGGGAATTACGAGGGATAATTTCTCTCGCTAAAAAAATTCCCTCGCTAAATATATTAGCGACGAAAAGTCCCTCGCTAATGAAAGTCTTTTTTTTTTTGAGGAAATTAGTGAGGGAATTCCCTCGCAAAATATGATAAAAAATAAAATTTAAAATTTAATAAAAAAACTTAGTAAATAAAGAGTAAAAACCTAGGTTGATTCAAACCCATGACCTTCCCACCCACAACAGCACCTTTCCCTCTGTTGAGCACCAATTGCCTTCCCCTTCACCACCCATGCCCTTCCTCTCCTAACCACCTCAGATCTCACGTGCCATCGTACTCCACCTCATCTAAACCGTGACCCACCACGCTACCCGCCAGAGTAGCCTTCATCAACCTCAGATCTGTCCCTCCACCACACCCCAAAGCCGTCCCTCGCCAGCCATCACTGAACCACACAAACCTGTTGCCCTTCGTCGTGCTACCAGATTTTGTCTCTTGAGTTACGCATCACTACCCCTCTCTTGTCCAGATCCACGCGAAACTAGCTCCCTATGTCATCGTTCTCTACCGCGAGTCACACCCGAATCCGTTCCCCTACGAGCCCGTGTCCTCCATCGGAAACACGACCGTTAGAACCGTGACCCAACTACCATTCCTCTGCTATCCTCCATGCTGCCGTTTGTTTTGCTAGTGGTGGTCGACCTTCCCCCTTCTCCATTTTGTATTTCTCTAAAATCGTGACCCGTTTTTTATTTATTTCATTTACTTTGAATATTTAGTTTGTTTTAGCCCCTTAGTTTTGAAAATTCATATATCAACAGGATAGAAACTTCAATGCACCATTGCAGCCATCTCAAGTAGCAAGAGTCAAAACACTTGTAGAATAAAAAGTACTAGAAGGAGTCAACTCTCTTGGTCTTACTTTTCTAAGCTTTATTGATGTCCATAGTATGTTTCTAAAAAAGGGGCGTACAAAGACATTCTGGGTTGTTCTAAGAAAGTTTGGATATGATAATGATTTAAAACTCTGGGATGATTTCCTTCCAATTCCATTTAAGTAGGCTTCTAATCACTTCAGGAAATGAAGTTATTTCACCTGAATTTGAATATATATGAGCATGCTATGCTTAAGTTTTCATGCCCAAAAGTTCAATTCTTGCATGACTTTTAATAATTTAAGCTTGTTAACTAAAAAATGATTAAGAATTGAATACTTGAAGATTTTAATTAAGGAATTTGAATTGATCATTGTTTGATGGATTTTGGCATTGTCTTGAGGCGGGTATTAAGATGGAGAAGCTTTGGAAGAGGGTGAGGAACTCAAAGACAAGCTTAAAAGTGGAAGAAAGTAAGAAGAGAATAAGGTTGTCAACCCATGCCTAGGTGTGGAAAAAGCCACGCCTAGGCGTGGCATTCGCAGGTTTTCAGGGATCTTCAGATAGAGACACCCATGCCTAGGCGTGGTCAGGAAGTGACAACACGTGTTTTATAAACACGCCTAGGCATAGGAAAAATATTGGTCTGCGAAATTGGCCCTTTTTATCTAATTTTTTAGGGCATAATGAGGATGACCTATTTTTGATCGAGAACGAAATTCAGAGAGCAAGTGAGATGGGGAGAAAACTACTCAGAATAGAGGTGATTCAAGTGAAGAATCAAGATAAAGAAAGGAAGATCAAGCTTAGAATATCTCCACTTTTGTTCATTCTTTCCTTTTTCTCTCTTGATTTGTAACTTGATGGGTTTATTAAATTCATATGTTTTCTCTTCTTTCATGATGTGTAACTAAATTCTAATCTAGGGGCTCTCTAGGATCTTGTAGTGGATTTGATTATCTTGTAATTTATTGAGTTTCTATCAATGAAATTGGTTTTGTTTTTCCATACCTATGCTTAGTGCTTGTTATTGTTTGGCCATTAATTACATGATTTTAGTATTCTAAATGAACTAGATATAGGGTTTTGTGAATATAGATATGGTATGGTTGATGCATGTTCAATTACATTCTTTTGGGTTAAGTGTGTTGATTAGCTAATAGGATGGACACATACCCATTAGTCATGCATAACAAGTGTTTGATAATTAATCTCAATGAGTGATTCTTATGCTAACTCACATGGACACATAATGGATTAGATAGGTCTCACATGGGTAACTGTCCTAGACATATGATTTTATCTATTAGTTGTTTTTAGCTAGCAAAAATCAATTCAATGATAGGTGCTTTTGAATTAGAAATATTCATTGAAGTAGCAAGTGAATAGGGACCCCTAGGCCTTAATCATTCTCATTTTTTTCTTGTGGATTTGGTGTTTGGTGCATTATTGTTTTATTTATTTTAAGTTGTTATTTTAATTGCAAATCATTCTCATATTTCGATTGCTTGGATAGGATTTTGTGGAAATTGGTTAAGTTTTAGCATTTTTTCTAATTGTCAATCCCTTGGGACACGATACTCTAACTCTCATATATTACTTATTGACCCGTGTACTTGTAAATTTTACCTAAACAAGTTTTTGGCGCCATTGCCGAGGATTGAATTTAGATTTTGTGTTATTTCTTACATCTATTCATAACTCTTATTTCAAGTTTTGTTTGCTTGTTTTTTGTTTTTCAGGTACTTGGCTCTTATATGCAAAGAACTCAAAGTGTGTCTCGATTTCCTTGCGATCTTAAGATCGAGAGGACCTTTCGTAGATTACTAAGAGAACAACAAGGGCAAACATTAAATTTGGACAGTAAACCTGAGATGGCAGAAGAAGCGAATGTTGAAAGACTTTTAAGGGAGTATGCCACTCCAAATGCTAGAGATATCTGATCTAGCATTAGAAGGCCAACTGTGCAAGCGCAGACTTTTGAGATCAAGCCTACCATTATCCAGATGGTTCAGAATACTTTGTAATTTACGGATCTGCCTCATTAAGATCCTAATGCTCATCTAGCCAACTTTCTGGAAATTTGTGATACTTTCCAGCATCAAGAGATGACTGATGATGCAACTCGCTTAAGGCTTTTCTCTTTTTCTTTAAGGGATAGGGCCAAGGCCTGACTTCAATCCTTACCTGAGCATTCCATCACTACTTGGTACATACCTTCTACAACAGCTTAACAACGTCCATTCGATCTATACTTGATGCAGCAACTGGAGGGGCTCTCATGAGTAAGACAATAGATGTAGCCTATGACCTTTTAGAGGAAATGGCTAATAGCAACTATCAGTGGCTAGCAGAAAGGGTTACTCCTAGGAGAATGGTGGTATACATGAAGTTGATGCTTTCACATCACTTACCGCTCAAGTGGTAGCTCTCTAAGAAGCTTGAGACCATGGGAGTCAATTCAATAGCAAGTGGAGCTAATACTTTAGCTGAGATTTGTGATCATTGTGGGTACCTTCACTCAATTGCTAATTGTACAGCTAGCTTGGAAAGTGTGCAATATGTCATTCAATTTTGCCAACCTAATCACAACAATGCTTTTGGTAACACTTACAACTCTTGTTGGTGAAACCATCCTAATCTTTCTTGGGGTGGAAATACTCAAGGCTCTTATTCTTCTTCTTATTAGCCTAAAGAAGCACCCCGTGTTCCTCCATGTTTTCAACAACAGAGCCCCTTCAAGCCCAAACTTCAACATCAACTTCAACTTCCAATTTAGAGAAGATGTTTGCTCAATTCACGACTAGCTAACAAGACTATATGACCAAAAAAGATTCAAAGCTAGCCTCTAACGATGCTTTGATACAAAGCCAAACAGCTTCCTTGAGGAATCTTGAGACTCAAGTTGGCCAACTTGCCCAAGCTCTAAATAACAGGCCCCTAGGGAGTTTTCTAAGTGATATCATCAACAATCCTAAGGATGCATCTAATGAGCATTGTAAGGCTATATCATTGAGGAGTGGGAAGGAAATAGAAAGTAATCCAAAGACCAAACTACTTGAATAAGAAGTAGAGATGGCACAAGATGAAGAGGTTGAAGACAAGAAGAAAAAGGACAAGCCCATGATACCACCTCCATCTTTCCCTAATCGGCTAGCTAAGCAAAAGCTTGATGCTTAATTTCAAAAATTTCTGGAGATTTTCAAGAAACTTCACATTAACATACCATTTGTTGAGGCTTTGGAAAAAATGTCTAGTTATATGAAGTTCATGAAGGACATCTTATCCAAGAAGAGAAAACTTGGGGATTATGAGACTATAACTCTCATAGAGGAGTGTAGTGTCATCTTACAAAACAAGCTACCTCCCAAATTGAAAGACCCAAGGAGCTTCACCATTCCATGCACCGTCGGGAGCCAATTCTTTGGAAAAACCTTATGTGACCTAGGGACAAGCATAAACCTGATGCCTCTATCCATCTTCCAAAGGCTAGGTTTGGGGGAGGTGAAGCCGACTTCGGTTACCTTGTAACTAGCTGATCGTTCTCTCACTTATCCTAAAAGGGTTATAGAAGATGTCTAGGTTAAGGTGGATAAGTTTATCTTTCTAGCAAATTTCATCATCCTAGACATAGAAGAAGACTGCAATGTGCCTTTGATTCTTGGGAGACCTATCCTAGCCACTGGTAAAACTATGATTGATATCCAAAAGGTGAGCTCATGCAGGTCAATGAGGAAAAGGTAACTTTTAACATTTAAAAAGCCATGAAATTTTTCAATGATCATGAAGAATGTTCTTACCTAGGTATGATTGATTAAGTAATCAATAATACATTCCATACTAATTTTACTGATGATCCCCTTGCTTTATCATTAACATTCATACATGAGCATGTAGATAAGGATGATGTGATAGAATGTATTAAACTGCTTGACTTGTCTGCTAAGTTTTACAGGAAACCATGTTTTGAACCGTTGAATATACCTTTTGACAAGCCCAATCTCTAGCCTTCAGTCATCACCCCACCCAAGTTGGAGCTCAAGCCATTGCCTGATCATTTGAGGTATTCATACTTAGGGGAGTCGTCCACATTGCCAGTTATTATTTCCTCATCTTTGTTAGAGGAGCAAGAATCCAAGTTGCTCAGAGTGTTCAGGGAGTACAAACAAGCCTTGGGGTAGTCTATTGCAGATATCAGAGGCATTAGCCCCTCCATCTGCATGCACAAAATATTATTGAAAGCTAATCATAAGCCAACCATTGAACATCAAAAGTGCCTCAATCCTATCATGAAGGAGGTTGTCAAGAAGGAGATTATCAAGTGGATGGATGAAGGTATCATATACTCTATATCTGACAGTAAATGGGTGAGTCCAGTTCAGTGCGTGCCTAAGAAAGGTGGAATGACAGTGGTAGCCAATGAGAATAATGACTTAATTCCCACCAGGACTGTCATTGGATGGAACATATGCATGGATTATAGGAGACTTAACACTGTAACCCGAAATGATCATTTCCCATTACCATTTATTGATCAGATGATGGATAGGTTAGCAGGTCGTGAGTTTTACTATTTCTTAGATGGGTACTCAAGATACAATCAGATTGCTATTACCCCATATAATCAAGAAAAAATAACCTTCACCTGCCCATATGGTACTTATGCTTTTAGAAGAATGCCCTTTGGGTTGTGCAATGCCCCTGCTACTTTTCAAAGATGTATGATAACCATCTTCACCGAAATGGTGGAGAACTGTTTGGAGATATTCAAGGATGACTTCTTTATTTTTGGTGATTCCTTTGATGAGTGTCTTCAAAATTTGGCCTTAGTGTTGCAAAGGTGTGAGGAAACCAATTTGGTACTTAATTTAGAGAAGTGTCATTTTATGGTCCAAGAGGGCATAATACTTGGCCATAGAGTGTCACCTAAAGGAATGAAGGTGGATAGAGCTAAGATTGAGGTGATTGAGAAACTTCCACCACCAATTTCTGTGAAAGGAGTTCGAAGTTTCCTTGGGTATGCTAGATTTTACCGGAGCTTTATCAAAGATTTTTTCAAGCTTGCCAAACCACTATGTAATTTGTTAGAAAAAGATGTAACCTTTAAGTTTGATGAATCATGTATAGAAGTCTTTATGGAATTGAAGAAAAGGCTTGTCTCAGCGCTCATTATCACTACTTTTGATTGGATCCTACCATTTAAGCTTATGTGTGTCGCTAGTGACTATGCAGTTAGAGCAGTATTGGGCCAAAGGAAGAACAAAATCTTTCACTCCATTTATTATGCAATTCATACACTCACTGATGCTCAATTGAACTACACCACCACTAAGAAGGAGCTCCTTGCAGTTGTCTTTGCTTTCGACAAATTTTGGGCATATTTGGTTGGCACTAAAGTCATTGTCTTCACAAATCACTTGGCCATCAAGTATCTAGTGAGCAAAAAGGATGTCAAGCCAAGGTTGATTCGTTGGGTTTTACTACTACAAGAGTTCGACCTTAAGATTAGAGATCAAAAGGGTGTTAAAAATCAGGTGGCTGGCCATTTTTCCAGGTTGGAAAATGAGAAATATCAACATAACCCAGCCTTAATTTGTGAGACATTCCCAGATGAATAATTATTTGTTGTGTTTGCTAGCTCAGATCCATGGTATACTGACTTTGCTAACTACATTGTGAGTGAATTGGTGCCATCTCAATTGTCTTATCATCAGAAAAAGAAATTCCTTTATAATGTCAGATTTTATGTTTGGGATGAGCCATTTCTCTTTAAACAATGTGTTGATCAGGTGCTTAGAAGGTGCATTCCTATGGAGGAGACTAACGCTATACTCGAGCAATGTCATGCTTCACCATATGGAGGTCACTAAGGGGGTGAACGGACAGTGGCTAAGATGTTGCAATCATGTTTTTATTGTCCTTCTCTGTTTCGAGATTCCCACTCCTTTGCAACTAAGTGTGATCGATGTCAACGGACCGGCAACATCTCAAAGAGGAATGAGATACCATTGAACTCCATTTTAGAAGTGGAAATCTTTGATGTGTGGGGCACAGACTTTCTGGGGCCATTTGTATCATTTTTTGTAACCGCTACATTCTTATAGTGGTGGATTATGTGTCAAAGTGAGTGGAAGCTTGTGCCTTACCTACTAGTGACTCCAAAGTGATCCTTGTTTTTTTTTTCTAAAAAAGAATATTTTCATAAGGTTTGGCACCCCTAGAGCTATTATTAGTGATAAGGGGATCACATTTATGCAGCAAGTATTTTGTTGTGTTACTTGCTAAGTATGGAGTGACACATAGGGTAGCCACAACCTACCATCCATAATCAAGTGGCCAAGCAAAAGTTTTTAATAGAGAGTTGCAGCAGATTTTGGAAAAAACTGTGAGCCCTTGTAGGAAGGATTAGTCTAAGAAGTTGGATGATGCTCTTTGGGCATATCACACTACTTACAAAACCCTTCTTGGCATGTCCCCATATCAACTGGTTTTTGGCAAGGCTTTCCACCTCCTTGTTGGTCTTGAGCACCATGCTTATTGGACCATCAAGAGATTGAATTAGGATTCTGAAGCTTGTGGGGAGAAACGATTATTGCAACTGAATGCACTAGAGGAATTCCTCTTACAAGCATATGAAAATGCTAAGATATACAAGGATAAGGTGAAGAAGTGGCATGACAATCGTATTATTTAACTGAAGGCTGAAACTATTTCCAGACAAGCTCAAATCTAGGTGGTCAGGTCTATTTTTGGTTATAGAAGTGTTTCTTCATAGTGTCGTAACCCTAGAAGATCTGGTTTCAAAGTCAACCTTTAAGGTCAACTGCTAGCAGCTCAAGTTCTACTTAGGTGGTGAGGTGGAGAGACACAAAACCTCACTCACCCTTGCTCCTCTATCTTGAAAGTCTGCAAAGTCCAGCCAGAACTATAAATAAGGTGCTTGTTAGGAGGCAACCCAATTTCTTAACCTTATCTCTTAGCTTAGGACACTTTTATACATGATTTCACAATTTTCTTCATAATTTGATTTTGTTTTTTATAGTGTTGATAGTGTTTGTTTTTCAATTTGATGCCTTGGTAATTGTTCATATGCTGATACTGTCTCTTAGCTATTTGAGAGAGAGAAAGATGTGTTGGAGGCATGAAAATAAGGTAAGATGGCTATTTCTACTCAATTTTGAAGTCCAGTAGACCACGCCTAGGCGTGGCTTTTCCATGCCTAGGCGTGGAGGTCTCAGCCTCATCAGGTTGAATTTTCCAGAGACAAACACGCCTAGGCGTGTCTTATCCACACCTAGGCGTGGATGTCTTAGCTTTATTAGGTCATTTTTGCTGCAAGTCTCACGCCTAGGCGTGTTTATACCTCGCCTAGGCATGGTTTTTTTGAAAAAAAAAGTTTATTCTGCGCCTAGGCATGTAATAACCACGCCTAGGCGTGAGGGGTCTGTTGCTGCACAAAATGCAACACCTCATTTCCTTATTTTCCCTTTCACATCCCTCCATTCTCTCCTTCTGTATCGAGCTCTCACCTCCTCTCCATCACCTCACACCATTTCCTTTCACCCCCACTTTTAGCTTCCCAATATCCCTTCTCCATCACCATGTCCAAATTGCCTCATTCTTCTTCCCCACAAATTCCACCTCACCTCCATAACCACACTTTCATTATCTTCTTTCCATCACACCTAACCCCACATCTCCACCGTAGCCATCCCACCATACATCCACAACCAAACCTTAACCAGCCCCTCTCACACCAAACCCACTCCACTCTTCCACCTAACCCGCGGTCACCACACCACACCCCTCCCTCTCTTAAGCCAAACAAACCCCATTCCAATTCCACCACTCTATACCCGTGGCCACCAAAACCATACTAAACCCCACATATCCACTGTAGCCAACCCTCACCACTTCTACCCGTGTCCCAATCGCCCTTTTGTTTCTTTTATTTTTCTTTTGTGTTCTTTCTATCTCTGGTGATTGACCTTTTGGTGCCTTGCCCCCTTTGTTGTTTCATCCACGGTTAGTTTATTTTTTCTCTCTAGTTCTCAGTATTTAAAAGTTTAATTGACCTATATGTTGAAGTGCTATGTTTATATTAGATATGATGGGCTCTGTTTAAATTAGGATATATTGGATATATTATGCTCTGTTTCAATGATTTACATATTGGACATTTCTTATTATGTGTTGCCCATTGCTGATAACTTGCAATTTCTTGATTTGATAAATTGTTTATCAATGGTCACATTGCTGAGAAATTGGTTCCTGGTTAATTACATATTTCTAGTTGCTTGCACTCTATTTAGTTGCTCTGTTATGGTTTGGTATTCTTGATTTCTGTTGGGAGTGTTGACTGGATGTTTCTTCTGAACAATGACCCTGTTAATTTCTGATTTGTTAATCGTGTGCCTGTTGACAAATGCATGATATGATGCTTAAGGTTTTGATTAATTTTGAGCCACCCTATGGTTTTTCTTAGGATCTCTTGTCATTTTTGGGTCATTGAATTGGTTTAAGGCTGGGCTGTGAATTGATTAGGCTGTGATTGGACCAGGATTGGTTTGGGGTTGTGACCTTTGCATGACTGAGTTGGATATGGTTGCATGTTATTTTCTAGCTAGGTTTGGGGGTGGTATTTGGTTAAGAATTTAATTAGAATAATTTGTGTTGTTGAACATTGACTTGTATTGTTGTTTGAGTTGGCATTTGTTATTAATTGATTTGCATGATTGACCTGGACCTTGTTCTCACTTGGTTGAGTGATTCAATTGGAACTATTCTTCATTGTCTTTTTCCATGGTCATAACTAGAATAATCTTATTTTCATGTATTCACCAATCATGTCAAAGTGCCAGCACAAAATTGTTGGGGTTGAGCCAAGTCAGGCATATGATAATGACATGATTCCCGTTTATGACCCAACAACCTTTATATCTCAAGAGGCCTTCGACTACTTCTGGCAGCACCTGAAGAAGATTAACATCATTCTTGAGAGGGGTTTCCATGACATTAATGTGGTGCATTATCCAACCATTTCTAGTTCCACTAAAGCACTCCACTAGAAGGTTTTTGCATAACATCCTACTGAGGAACCAATGACAGTGGTAGTTAAGGAGTTCTACACTAACACTTTTGCTGAGAAGCATTCTTTTACTACTGCCAAGGTTCAAGGGGGGACTGTCACTTACTCTATTAAGTGCATTAGGCCAGTCTTGCAACTTGGCCCTCCTCCATTGGTTTGTGTTTACAAAACACTGTAACTACCAGAAGAGAAGAGAGGCACCCCTTTTGCGACAGTCATGGCAGCCATATGTGATCCGAACTTTCCTGTTCAAGTGCAGCAGAATGCTGATCATTCGATCCACTTCATCAAACAACAAAGTCTGCACAAAAAGTTGCATCCTTGGAACCACTTCTTGTGTTCCTCCTTGTTACCTACTAAGCATCGGTCAGAGATTTACCCTGAGCATGCATACATGTTGTATGCAATCCATACTCTTCAGCTGGTAGACACTGCATAGATCCTTTATGATCACATCCAGCTTTGCATTAAAGCGAAGCTCAAATCTTTGTTCTTTCCTTTTCTCATTTGTGCCCTGTGTTAGAAATCCAAAGTGGCGTGGAAGGACACTGAGGTTCGGGTAAAGACAAAGACCCCCATGACTAAGAGGGCAGTGCAAACCATCATGACTGCCCAAGAAAAGCGTAAGCAAGCCCCAGTCCAGCCCCCAACTGCAAATCCTGAGCCTACCCCTGCACCAGCCCCCAACTGCAAATCCTGAGCCTACCCCTGCACCAGCCCCACAGCCTACTCCAGCATTTGATGTTGCCTAGGTAGCTTCGATTGATCAGTGCTTGGATCAATAACAAGCGATGCTGACTACGATCTATCAAAGCATCCACTAGTTAGCCTTGGGTCAGGGACGTCCAATGGATGATTTCCTGGTATTTCCACTAGTTGCACCTCAGGCTGCACCTGTACCTCCACCTCCACCATATGTTGATGACACTGAGATAGGAGCAGATGGTGATGACTTGTTCGATGAGGCTGATTTATTTTGAGGCACCAAAGCTTATTTCTTTCATGTTCCTTTCTTTATTTTTCTTTCCCTGTATTTACTTTCATTTCACTATACATACTTTCTTTTGTTTTTTTTTTTTCTTATTATATACAAGTGGGACACCGCATGCCTTAGGTTTGGGGGGGATTAGTATCTTTTTGAGCTTCTGCTTAGTTATTTTTTTTGGTGATGTATATTGATTCCCTTTCATTCCTTTGCTTTTGGCACTTATGTTAGAACAATATATTTTGATGAAGTAGTTTTTTTATATATTCTAATTATTTTTTGTGATATTGGTGAACATGATCTTGTTGTGTAATTAAGGACCTGAGAGAGAGTGAGTAGGATTATTGGGTTTCCTAAGAATTTGCATTAAAACGATAAGTATGCTTAGAGGTAAGTTGAATTTATGCATGCCAAAATTTTGATTTGAGTATCCAATGATTGTGTGGATCAAAGATATGTCTCACTGCATGAGAAATCACATGTAAAAAAAATTCAAATTTTGTGCTTACACTTATTGTTATAAATGTGTTTGAGTGTATTTCCTTGTTGTATGTGTGGTGAATCTTGGAATATGAATGAAATGCATGATTGGAGAAAATTTATAAAAGGCATGTGTATAGTCAATTTGCATCTTAGAGGCTTGTCTGATTCCTTTTCAAAGCGAAATCCTAGGTGATGTGTTTTCAAGGAAATGACAAGGGTAATTTTTTGAACCGATTGAGCCTTTTCAAGTCAACCTTAATTGAATGATATCCCTAGTTCCTCTTTGAAGCCTGGTGTGCGTGTGTGTGGCCTAATTGTTCCTTCTGTAAACCTAAATTCTCCACCCACTTCACCCATGCTTGTGAAAAAATCTCTTTACCCTCATTACATGTCCCTTATTGAATGCATGATTAGGTATTTTTGTTGAGTTGAGCCAAATTAATTTGCATGATACTAGGAAACCAGGATCAATTGAGAACCAACTCTTAATATTAAAAAAAATAAAAAAAAATGTGTGAGCTGCTGTACAAAATGAAGCTCCCTTTTTTGCAAAGAAAATAAATATGTATATATGTTCTTCTATAAAAAAAAAAGGAATAAAGAGGGTTGATTCTTCATAATTGGATCCCTTTTGTGCATCTTACATGTTTGGCTTTATTCAATGGAAATGTGTGATTATGTGTTCAATATTGGATTTTAAATCATTCCCCTTCTTTCTTAACCATTATCCTTAGCCTCACATTACAAGCTTAAAAGACCCTTATGATCCTTGATTATGTGTTGCCTACATTAGTGGAGAAAGGGATGAAAGAATTCTTATGAGGGTGCACGTGCATTTTATAAATTCATCCAACTTGCTCTTTAAGATTAGGAATGTAACACCCTCCTCAAGGTATCACATTTCTGACTACCAACTCCCAATCTGAAAATGATTTCATAAAAGGTTTGAGTTATAAAAGATGGGTTTTAAAATTTCTTATTACAGAAAGACGGAAACATAAACTTACTGAAATCCATAAGTATTACTGAAAATATATTTAAATTGATTAATATACAATATTGACACCAATTAATATTTAACAATTTAAAGAGAAATATAAAACTAATAGACTCTCTTTTTAACAGTAGCAAAACCCATGACGGGTCCTACTTAATAGCACGGTAAGACACTAACGGTAAAACTTATCATACTTATTCCTTCTTATATCCATCTGGATACATCAGACATCTGTTCCTTGTCAACACCGCACGCTATCAAATCTGGAATGGTCATTCTCTGATGTTGTCTCCGATCTCAGAGTACTTATCACCCGTATGTCTAAGACAATTCGTTTCATCTATTATATAATTTTTACCAATACAAGCACAACAACACAATATAACAAAGAGGTGAGATCACCTACGCCAATACCAACATGGCAGCACAGAGATAATACAAACAACATATCATACAGGTATATCATACTAGAATTCCAATAATGCCTTCAATATTAATCAACTATCATCATCATCATCCAGTATTATTCAACAGTTTAATTATTCCTCAAGTATTCAGCAGTTCAATTATCATAACCAATACTCAATAATGATGCATATGTTATGCATGTGCACATAGACTCAATGTTCCTACTCTATGGAGCTAATACTCAGTTCGGAGAAGTTGATCTGAAAGATTTGTCTGTACCAAAATGCCTCAGACCATGTGTTATAATCCTCATTTTGATTTTTTGCACATCTAGCATATACACGACAGTCTTTACAAGATCTCGATTAAGAATAGTGTCTCGGTCATGATCATCGGTGCGTTGCATCGGTCTAACCTATGGGAAGAAGCGCGACCAACCACCCATGTAAGCAACCCGCACCCCAATGTTCCCAAGGTCAACAAGTGACTTACACTACGCATATCGCACCCACTCAAGAGGTGTACATCTCTCCTAGGCAAATAGCCTCATATAGTCCATCGGACCTTTCCGATGCATGTTCAATGCACCAATGCCAATTATAGGCAAAATTTATCATTTTTTCTTACAGTGTCCATACACTAGTTCATGTATATAAAATGCACAAATGCCAATCATAGGCAAAATTCACTATTTCCAATGCATGTTCAATGCACCAATGCCAATCATAGGCAAAATTTATCATTTCCTCGTATAGTGTCCATACACTAGTTCATGCATATAAAATGCACCAATGCCAATCACAGGCAAAATTCACCATTTTCAATGCATGTTCAATGCACCAATGCCAATCATAGGCAAAATTCACCATTTCATATTCAGGGTCCACACATTGGCTCATTCTCAGTTTAATTTTATAATCTTATAATCAGGGTCCACACATTGGCCCAACAGTAATCATATTGTATTTTCAACAACGAAATCATCTTATCGCGTTTTTATAGTTACAAAACACTTTCGTCATGTTTTCACAATCGCGCAACATTTTTGTTACGTTTTCACAATTTTGCAATGTTTTTGTTGTGTTATCAAATCACATATTGATTTTTCAATGTTTTCTCAATTACGTAAAAATATTCCACCATTTTTAAATCGCGTAGCGATTTTTCAACAATATCTCAAACGTGTAAAAATATTTAAACGCTTTCCAAATTGCGTAGAAATATTTCAATGTTCCTAAAATCGCATGAAAATATTTAAATGTTTTTCAAATTGCATAGCTTAAAAATCACGTTTTTAAGTTACGTAAATTATTTTTCACCATAATTTCATTACGAAAAATATTTCTCAACCTTCAAAAATTCCATTTCAACCTTTCTCAAAATAATATGACTACTCACATTATTTTCCACATTTTCTTACTCAAGAAAATCTTTTTCGCAATTTATTCCACAAATTCACAATTCTATTGAATTAAATCAATGTTTCAAACTTTAAAAATTACTAACGCTCTCCAAAACCCAAAGGATGAATTACACGTTAGAAAATATCAAATCACTATTATATTCTCCATTTTTCTCAAATCAATTCTAAAATCAATTCTCTTCAAAATAAATTAAGGTTCAAACACTTTCAACATTTCTTGTCCATTTACATATGAAAATTTCGTTTCTCAAGTGATAAAACACTCTGATTCCCTTTCCAAAAATCCTTGTACTAAATCAATTATATTTCCACTTGGAAAATCACTTTGTTTCATCAAAATCAAGGTATTACAAACCTTCCAAAACCATGGTACATGATTATTTAAACTATCAAATATTTTTTGTTCTAAGTCAATGTGGTTTTACACAAACAAAACCATTAAAAATTCTTTACAAAAACCATGAGCACTTAGTCTTTGAAATCAAATCATTTGTTCATTTTTATTTTTCACTTTCTTTGCAAATCCTTAACATCAACATTGCCCTTTTCATTTAAAACTCATGTTTAGTAAAATGCTTAGAAACTTTTTACACAAAATAAATTAATAAAAATCCCTCTCAAAACCGTGAACAATGCTTCTTGAAAAACAAACCCTTTGTTTATTTTCCTTGCTTTTCTAATCATCCAATTTTATCATTTATGAAAATATTAATTTATGAACACCTATTTTGAGGTGTCTTGACCGAAATCCTCTTGGTCTTTGGAACCAAAAATCAATTTCTTTTCCATCATCAAATCATGGCATACACATACATATTCAAATATATATCACAAGCATGCCATAATCAAAGCAATAAATCATACAGATCATACCAAGCATATGCAAATAATCAAAGCACATAAACATACATAAATTATTACATGACCATGGATATGAATCCTCACATGGCTTCACCATCCATGAAATACACAATCATCTCTCACTACCATACTTGGTTGGTGAGATGAATCTCCCTCTTACCTCTTGAAGATCCTCAAAAGCTCCTTGTTTTGCTTCTTTTTTCCAAGTCCTTCACCACCAAGGGCTTCTCAAATACAAAACAAAACATATATTTATTAGTAAATCAAGCTTAAACAAGATAAACCATGGATCAAACATGGCTTAGAACCTTGAAAATCAAAAGAAAAGTGAAGATTAATAAACTTCACCAATAAAGCTCCAATCTTTAGCTTGAAGAACAAGGTTGAAGATGGATGATTTAGAGAAAGTCTCCAACATGAAAGTTGCTTAGAAAATCATGTAGATTCAAGATCTATGGTTGGATGAAATTAAAAGAGATTGGATGGTGATTTTAGGTGGTATGGCCGAAATTCCTCTTGAAGAACAAGGATGAAGTTTTTTATTTTTGTGAAAGAAAGGCTTCTTAGACTTGGTTAAGATAAAGAATGAAGTTAAAACACTTAGTTTTCCTTTCACCAATTTCATAGAGCTCCTTGGAAAAATCCCTAAAAATCATAAACAAATCTTAAAATCAATAACAAGTAAAAGAATAGGTAAACCATGGTTCAAGCATGGCTTAGAAAATAAAAACTAAAAGATTGGGTGAAGAAATATGAACTTTATCCTTTTTGATAGAAACTTGAAGCTTGTATTTGAAGCTCAAGATGAATGATTTTGTGAAAACTCATAACTAGAGATGTTCTTAGAATAAGGTAAGGATTCAAGAAACTAGGTTGGATAAAATTTTTGAGTAATGGAAGGCATTCTTGAGTGCCATGGCCGAACCTAGCTTGGAGAGAAAGTGGAGAGAAATTTGATATGGTTCTTTGGTTCTTGAAATAGAAAAGATGTTCAAGTAAATTAAAGTCACAAATTTAGTTTCCTAAAGCCTTCATGGCCGTGAACCTATTTTGAGAAAAAGGTGAGAGAGACTTTGTTTAGTTAATTGATAGAAAGGTGATAAGAATTATCAAGTGAGGAGTTAATATTTAGGCCCCCCAAAAACTACTTGGTCGTGAGCTATTTTGAAACAAAAGAGATAAAAATGAATTAAAGATAGCATATTTTTCTTTCACCAAACATGCATTGCCGTAGGAATTAGAAGGAATAGCCACCAAAGTTGACTAACTTTGTATAGCTTTTTCAATTATTGTTAGAAGAATGACCAAGTATTATTTGAATGTAAATTTTGTCTTCCAAATTTGATGCATGGTCGTAGAAGCCAATGAAGTAGCCACCATTGTTGACTTAGTCTTACTACTTTGTTCAATTAAAGACATTCTAATATATATCACAAAGATGTAATAATTTAAGGCAATTTTTGCTCTCTATTGCCGTGGGAATGCATGTAAATGAATGGAAAGAAAAGTGAGATATATCTATATATTAAATGGTTGCTAGAAAGGTGACAAATCCATTTAATATAGATTTCCTTGTCCTCCATTATTTCTTGGCCGTGGAGTGCTTCCAAGAAGTAAGCCTTTTATTGTTGACTACTTGAATTAGTTGAATCCATTTTGAGAATGCATAGCCGTAGAGTGAAGAGAGAAAAGAGTGAATTATTTGAACAAATGATTGATATTAAATCATTTGAGAGGAAAGGTGATGAAGTGAGATAGCAAATGCATGAAATGCTTTTGGCTCCCTTTTTCCTTGCATTGCCGTGGAGAGTAAGTGAGAAATGAGTGAATTATTAGAGTGTTAATCAAAGGCACCAAATTATTGAAGAGTTTCCAAGTGATAGTAACAAACTTGGGCCATTGGATCTTCTTCCTCCTTTAATCTTAGCCATTAGATACATCTCCAAAAATGAAGGGTCAAGATTACTCCTTCTTACTTTCAATCCAAGGGTCATAATTAGTCATAGCCATTTAGAAGACCAAATCTCCATCATTGATTAAATCCAAATCCAATGGTTATAAATGATCCATCTCCACCGTTGATTAAATCCAAATCCAATAGTCACAAATAATCCTAGTCACTTTATAAGATCAAATCTCCACCCTTGATTTAAATCTAAATCCAACGGTTATAAATGGTCATAGCCATTTTATTAGACTAATCCTACACCGTTAATCGACGGTTGATATCAAAGCCTTCAATATTAAACTTGCTTCCTATTAGTCCGTCAAAAGAATTAAACTTGTTTCCTATTGGTCCGTCAAAAGTTGTCATAACCACTATTGTTGACTTAAGCAGTATAATTTCTATTTTTATCTGCTAAAATCCCACGAAAGAATATATTTACTGTATTTTTATCGCCCGATAATTAAATACAGTACAAAACACAGTAAAAAAAATTTCCTAAAACTGTTTTCGGATTCAGGTTTAGTAAGATCCCTTGTCTCCGTCTCAATATTTACTTCATGATTTTTGTATTGGATTGTATTCTTTCTTTCCTTGCTTAGATTAGTTTGCTCAAGGACTAGCAAATCTTTAGGCTTGGGGGTGTGATAACTTTAGAAAATGAAATTATTTCACCTGAATTTGAATATATATGAGCATGCTATCCTTAAGTTTTCATGCCCAAAAGTTCAATTCTTGCATGAATTTAATGATTTAAGCTTGTTAACTAAAAAATGATTAAGAATTGAATATTTGAGGATTTTAATTAAGGAATTTGAATTGATCATTGTTTGATGGACTTTGGCATTGTCCTGAGGTAGGTATTAAGATGGAGAAGCTTTGGAAGAGGGTGAGGAACTCAAAGACAAGCTTAAAAGTGGAAGAAAGTAAGAAGAGAAGAAGGTTGTTAACCCACACCTAGGTGTGGCACTCTCAGGTTTTCAGGATCTTTAGACAGAGACATCCATGCTTAGGCGTGGTCAGTAGGTGACAACATGTGTTTCATAACCACGCCTAGGCGTGGGAAAAATCCTGGTTCTTGAAATTGGCCCTTTTTATTTGATTTTTGTGGGCACAATAAAGATGATATATTTTTCTCGCGTGCCATCGTACTCCACCTCATCTCAATTGTGACCCACCGCGCTACTTGCCTGAGCAGCCTTCATCAAACTCAATCTGCCCCTCCACCATACCCCGAAGTCGTCCCTTGCCAACCACCACTGAACTGTGCAAACTCGTCGCCCTTCGTCATGCTACCAGATTCTGTCTCTGGAGTTGCGCAGCACTGCCCTCTCTTGTCCAAATCCACGCAGAACTAGCTCCCTATGTTGTTGTTCTCTATCGCGAGTCGCACCCGGATCTGTTCCCCTACGAGCCCACGTCCTCCACCTGAAACACGACCGTTAGAACCATGACCCAGCTGTCGTTCCTCTATCGTCCTCTATGTTGCCGTCCATTCAGCTAGTGGTGAGCGACCTTCCCCCTTCTCCATTTTGTTTTTCTCCAAAACTATGACCCGTTTTTCTTTATTTCGTTTACTTTGAATATTTAGTTTGTTTTAACCCCTTAGTTTTGAAAATTCATATATCAACAGGCTAGAAACTTCAATGCACCATTGTAGCCATCTGAAATAGCAAGAGTCAAAACACTTGTAGAGCAAAATGTACTAGAAGGAGTCAACTCTCTTGGTCTTACTTTTCTAAGCTTTATTTATGTCCATAGTATGTTTCTAAAAAAGAGGCGTACAAAGACATTATGGGCTATTCTAAGAAAGTTTAGATATGATAATGATTTAAAACTCTAGGATGATTTCCTTCCAGTTCCATCTAAGTAGGCTTTTGATAACTTCAGGAAATGAAGTTATTTCACCTGAATTTGAATATATATGAGCATGCTATCCTTAAGTTTTCATGCCCAAAAGTTCAATTCTTGCATGCCTTTAATGATTTAAGCTTGTTAACTAAAAAATGATTAAGAATTGAATATTTGAGGATTTTAATTAAGGAATTTGAATTGATCATTGTTTGATGGACTTTGGCATTGTCTTGAGGTAGGTATTAAGATGGAGAAGCTTTGGAAGAGGGTGAGGAACTCAAAGACAAGCTTAAAAGTGGAAGAAAGTAAGAAGAGAATAAGGTTGTCAACCCACGCCTAGGCGTGGGCATGAAAAAAGCCACGCCTAGGCGTGGCACTCTCAAATTTTCAGGATCTTCAAACAAAGACACCCACGCCTAGGCGTGGAAAAGCCATGTGTAGGCGTGGTCAGCAAGTGACAGCACGTGTTTCATAACCACACCTAGGCGTGGGAAAAATCCTGGTCTGCGAAATTGGCCTTTTTTTATCTAATTTTTGAGGGCATAATGAGGATGACCTATTTTTTACCAAGAACAAAATTCAGAGAACAAGTGAGAGAAGGAGAAAACTACTCAGAATAGAGGTGATTCAAGTGAAGAATCAAGATCAAAGAAGGAAGATCAAACTTGGAATATCTCTACTTTTGTTCATTCTTTCCTTTTTCTCTCTTGATTTATAGCTTGATGGGTTTATTAAATTCATATGTTTTCTCTTCTTTCATGATGTGTAACTAAATTCTAATCTAGGGGCTCTCTAGGATCTTACAGTGGATTTGATTATCTTGTAATTTGTTGAGTTTCTATCAATGAAATTAGTTTTGTTCTTCCATACCTATGCTTAGTGTTTGTTATTGTTTGGCCATCAATTACATGATTTTAGTATTCCAAATGAACTAGATATAGGGTTTTGTGAATACAGAGTGGTATGATTGATGCATGTTCGATTACATTCTTTTGGGTTGAGTGTGTTGATTAGCTAATGGGATAGACACATACCCATTAGTCATGCATAGCAACTGTTTGATAATTAGTCTCAATAAGTGATTCTTATGCTAACTCACATGGACATATAATGGATTAGATATGTCTCACATGGGTAATTGTCCTAGACATATGATTTTATCTATTGCTTGTTTTTAGCTAGCAAAAATCAATTCATTGATAGGTGCTTATGAATTGGAAATATTCATGGAAGTAGCAAGTGAATAGGGACCCCTAAGCCTTAATCATTCTCATCTTTCTCTTATGGATTTAGTGTTTGGTGCATTCTTGTTTTATTTCTTTTAAGTTGTTATTTTAATTGCAAACCACTTTCACATTTCGATTGCTTGGATAAGATTTTGTGAAAATTAGTTAAGTTTTAGCATTTTTTTTCTAATTTTCAATTTATTGGGACACGATACTCTAACTCTCATATATTGCTTGTTGACTCGTGCACTTGCAGATTTTACCAAAACAGCTTCTGATCAGGTCATACTTATTTTCTTCGTTTTTGCAATTGTGAAGTTCCATTTTTGTCTTCCTGTTTGGTGTAATTGAATAGGCTAGTTAGAGTATTGGTACAACCATTTAATTATTATAAGTTTCAATTTTAGTATTAACCATAACAGAAAGTGTGTCTAATTGTTAAACTAGGAAGACTAAAATGTTAAATATGGGTTGTACTAGGAATATTAGCCATTAACTACTAATCCTATGTTTTCTGAACATTGATGATTGCCCATAACCAACAATGTAGTTGGAGTCTTGAAAATATTAGCCATGAATTACTTGGATCGCTAGGATTGGTGATTAGGAAAAATCTATATTTCATATTTGTTCTAAAAAGTAACTCCAGATATTCCCTTATGTGTTGGCATTCCTTTTGTACCAACATGGTGGTTTGAATTGCAATTAGTTTACAGCTAGTACTTTGACATATTTTATTTTTATTTCTTGTTTCTCATTATTGATTTGAAGGGAAGGATTTGATGCTTTTGGTTTTATGATGCATCGTTCAATCAAATGATCATTTTCAAATAATCATGAGACATAATATGCATTTTTTTTTACCAAATATTACTTTTTCCTTTGTTTTGGGCCATCAAGTCTTGACAAATATTGTTGTAAAGGTGTTTTATGATTCCTATTTAACTTGCAAATGATATGTAAGAATTTACTTTCTTTGACATCATCTTGCAAAGTATGGAGTTGACAAGTGAAGTTGTGGAGTTTCTGAACGGTATCTTTCGATTGTTAGATATAGATAAAGTATGTAATAACTTCTTTTATTATCTTGACCACTGCCATGTGCTTTAAACACCCCTCTTTAGGTGGCTTTCTATGTGCAATATACTTTTTCTAATTTGCTCTGTGTAAACTTGATATTTTATAGGATCGATCCCTACGACCTGCTGAAGTTGATAAGCTATTTGATACTGCTCCAAAAAGATGAACTTTCCCTTTGATTGTCCTTTTTTTAAAAAAAAAATTGATCTCACTATTTTTCAGGTTCAAAACTCAATAACAATATTGTAAACAGAAGAGAACTGCCTGTATAAGATATTGGTTATGCTTGCTGAGAATTGTTAGGTTTTTGATGAAAGATTCTGGTTAATTTGTAAATGGCTTGCCTCTTCAACTTGCTAATATTAGCCCTTTATATGTGTTGTTTTGGGGGTTTTGTGCAGTTCTGTAATGATGTTTTGTAAAGATACTATTTTCATACTTGCATCATAATTTCTACTAGAGATTGCTAGGAATTGTCTTAATTGTACAAGAGGAAAAAGAAAGGAGAAAATGTGTAAAGTATAAATTGCAAGTGATGGTTTGATACGGTAATAATAATTCATGTTTTGTTTTGGAATTCAATTTAGTTCTTTGGTGATTGTCACTGTTCACGTCACCTTGGTAATGCTCACATAATTATGATCAGAGCTTAGGATTGGTAATTCTTCTTTTATTTAGTTTATTAACTCCAGCTATGTAGGGTTTATTTGGGCTTTTATTTTCTTTCTTTTGATCCATCCCTCGGGGTTGTTAATGTCTTATTTTTATTGATTGTGAGTAGGGCTGTAGCAGTTCATTGCAGTGTTATTATAACTGCTTAGAAATCACTCTTTGGGGGAATGGATCATTCTATTACTCGAGAAATTTGAACCTCCAATTTTATTTTATTTTTTGCTGTGTCTTGGATTAGCGAGGGATTAGTTAAGGATTAGTGAGAGAAATTAGCGAGGAATTTGCAAGGGAATAGATGGGGAAATTAGCGAGGGATTAACAATTGATATTAAATCTAATTATTTTTTTTTTGGACTAGGATTAACGAGGGATTTACGAGGGAATAACAAGGGAAAATTAGAGAGGGATTTGCGAGGGAATAACGAGGGATTAGTGACGGATATTAAATCCATTTTTTTTTTTTTGCTGTGACTTGGATGAACAAGGGATTTGCAAGGGAATAATGAAAGAAATTAGCGAGGAATTAGCGATGAATTTTAGATCCAAAATTTCTAAACTATAGCTACGGAATAGCAATGAAATTTTTCTGGCTGATTTACAAGGGAACACATGCGTCATTTTTTAAAAAAATTAGTGAGAGATTAGTGACCGATTAGTGAGGGGATTATTCCATCGCTACATAGCGATGAAAAAAAAAATCGACGGATGTGTCCCTCACTAATTTGTGAATTTCTTGTAGTGATAAATAGCCAAGCAAAAGAGCAAACCGAAAACTCAAGTGATCTTTGGATTACACATGTATTTTCTTGGGGTAAGTGATGGGTAGAGGGTTATCATATGAGAGGCTTTGCAACCAACCTAACCCCATTAACCATAGCACAACTCCAAAATTGTTTTCACATCACCAGCTTACAAGTGAAAATTTTTATTGAAACAATATATCCTACTTATAGTAGTTTTATTGGTGCAAAGATTCATCATTGACATTGAAGTATTAATTTGCAGGTTAGACAATATCACTGTATGTTCTTGATTGATTATATGATTTTACCAGTGTGCAATCACCTCTAGTTTTATTATTGGTTCCTATAATGCTAGTTCTACTTCTAGAGGCTTGAACGGATTGTTTAGTAAGCTAGTTTATGGTTGAACTAGTCTGACTAACCTGTTTGAATCTATTTTTAGAATGATGGTGCAAAGTGTCATTTTTTTAAAAAAAAAAAGAAAAAATTGTTGCAATGACAATAAGAAGGTAATCGAGTGCAAAAGAATTCCATAATTTATGCAATAATTCTTGAAAATTTTCTTTTTTAAAAAATCTTCACGTTTCTGAATCCAGAAAAGAGGTAGATAAGAGGTGACATACCTAGTCTCAATAAGAGCAGTTGAATGTGGAAGGCACTCTAATGCTCAAGGTTCGCATTAGGAGGCTAGTGTGTAAGGGATTAGATCCATACCTAAATGACTAAACTGAAAGATGAGCTATGACTAGTTCCCAAGAGAAAAGGCTTCCCATCTAATATATTGAGAGTGAATTCGGGAAAAATTAATGTCCCCCTACTTTTGATTGGTAAAAAGGTGAAAAAGGTTGGGGTTCCAATAAAATTCTGGACTAAACTAATCTAATTGAAAATCTAGAGAAACGTGAAGTATGTAGAGATTTAAAGGCTGGGGTTCCAAGAAAACAAGGAGTTAAAGCTTGTGCGAAAATTAGACCCTTATGCTCCTAGTTTGCAGCAAGTACAGCATGTTGTTAGTATCAGTTCTGCTATTAAACTTCCCCTGTTTCGAATGAAATATATTTTACTAGGAAACTCCTAAAATTCTGAGTTTTTTTACCCTAAAAATATATGTGTCTGAGCTTTTGTTTGGCACTGGAATGAGGTCAAAAGGACCTCTACAACTCAAGTTATGGAGCCATGAATTCTAGTTGTTAGAAAACAAATTCTGCAGGATTTAACCCATTTTCAAACTGAAATTGGTATCGCACCAGATAAAGTAAAAATTATGAAATTTGAAGACAAAATAGCCCTACTGCCTAGCTTTCTAATGCAACCAGTCTCACGTTATTTGGATTTATACAATTCAAGTTATGCACAGTTCATTACCTACTGCTCAACTTTGACAGCAACATGTATTTTAAGTAAAACTACTAACAAGACCTTTTCTTGTTAAACATTAGTTTTGGATTCTGGCACAAGATGTTTATCTTAGATTTTAATCCAGAAAAGAATACATTGGTGACATATTGGTAACTTAATAATCATAAATAATAATAATCATAGGTACCATTATTGAACATCCATTTATGTAATTTCCTCACTGTTTCCGACAGTATTCAGCACCAAAAGGATTACATAAAACTTGTAGTGTACTCAAATACTTGACTGATACATTTTTTTTATACAGCCACTAGAAAAGGAAATTTGTGTTTAAAAGAATTTACATATTCATTCTTTATGCAGAATAAAATTTTCATGAGGGCGTTACAGTATTACTTATGTCACACTAATTCTTTTATGTCAGAGTAAGGCCAACAGGCCCAAACACTGGCAACTCAGATGATGAAACTTGTGGTGTTGGAAGGAAACTCCTATGTTTCTCCTTATGCAAGGCCGAACAAGATTCAAAGGGGAGAAGGAGGAAGCAGTCATTCCCAAAAAAAAAAAATGGAGGTTGATGATATGCTCACACCAGACAAGAGATTAACTCTGGGGAAGATAGTTGCTAGTAAGAGTAGTGGTCAGAAAAAGCAGTTCAGAAGCCATGTACTGCCACGGGTAAAATTAATTAATCATGCACACAATTGTAACCACATCAATAGACATTTGTTTAATTGTGTGATCACTATTATAATACTAGTGATCGTATTTGGTGAGATGAGTGTTTATTGTAAAAAGTGAGGGAAGTGAATTTTGATCATTAGATCTTACATGAATGGTCAAGATTAGAACATAAATGTATGTGACTTTTTTAAGTGATTGCATGACCTTTAAGTAATTTTTAATCTTAACTATCTATGTATAATTGTATGGTATGATTTACTCTTCTCACTCACTCACATCACAATCAAAATTTCTCTCACTAGATATGTCTCTATAATACTAATAGTTATTTTATCTTTTTTTTCTGATACACACAACTACCAATTCTAGCATGTAAAGACATACTTTAAGCCAACTCCGGACATAGAACTCTCCAATGCGCAGATACACATGGCTGCATATGTATTTGTGGTTGGAATGGACAAAAGGTAACATACCAATTCAATGGTGTACCAAATTTGAATTATGAACACAACATTTGAATGTACATTAACAAAAACTAATGCAACCCTTTGACAAAGTGCATGACAGCGAGGTATTATACAAAAACAGAGAGGCCGAAGTAAGCAGGAATGAATTTCTGACCTTGGTGCTAGGAAAGGAGATACACCCACAGGTATGCGGTTATACAATACAAAATTTTGTCAAATGATAATCCTTTTATATTGGTGTCAAATCCTTTCATACAATTCTGTTCTAATTCAGATAATTAAATTAATGGCCATCAAGACATCCTGGATGCAAACCTATTCTGCAGCCCAATTGACTACATGGTGTTTACCACAATCATTTTCGGTAAATTAACAACCTAATAATAATTAAATTGTGTCATTCTATACTATGCCTAGGGAATAAATTATTGGATTGGTTGGAAATGGTAGTAAGATGTGCTTAACGCATATCTAGTGGATGACATAATTCAGAAGTATGCTGAGAAGTGGATGAGACCCAGCCATTATCTGAAATTTGTATGTTCATTTTGTCCATGAAATTTACTATATATCCCCTGTTGCCCATTCATTATACTTTTCTTACACTTTTATTGGATGATACAGATCTATGTGCTTATTCACGAGCACCAAGACACTGGTATCTGATGGTGATTTCTTTGGAGGATGCTAAAGTCTATTACCTAGATACCTTTCAGAAATTAGAAGGCCGGATTAGAAGGCAAACTGCGATGAGCTCTGTGGTATATAAACTGCAGAAAATTATTTAATACATAATGTAAATGAATTAAGGGATTCAACTAAAATTACGTGTCCTATATGCTATTGTGTGCAGTGTCGAGTGCTATCCAAGATTGTGGAAACTGAACAACCGACTTCACACAATGGCAAATCTTGCCTGTTAAAGGGATCCCTAATTTAGGAGACAGGTGAGCAAGATTCATGCAATGTGAAATTATTTAACTGACTCATTCTTAAGTGGTTATTAAACTGGGACATTTTCGTTGTATTTATAATTGTGTAACATGGTCACAATTCTAGCATAATTACTTACTTGCAAGTTTCCTCCACTACTGCCTTAGTTCATTTATCAATTGCATTTACTGAATCCAGCCAACTAAGATTTTAAGTACCAAATTGGTTTAACTGAAGTACACATACCATAGGCCATTAAGGATATGAGTATGTTAATTATTTACAACCCAAAGTAGTTCCAATTGTGTGCAAGAAGACCTATGGTTATTAAGACGTTTGGCTAACAGGATTTATGGTCTAATAATGTAGTGAAAACTCTGCTATTTGGTTGATTGAATGGTTAGACATGGAATACGCCTTCATGCCGAACTGGTTTGGATTGGTAACTATCATTACCTTGCTGTATGATCCTCATTCTACGCATATGTATATGACTAACATGGTCTATTTATATAAATGACAAATTGATGACAAGAGAGTTCGGAAAAGGACAACACTGACCTTGTTGGCTGGTCCATTTAATGATACCAGGAGTTTATTGAGGCTAGCACAGAGAGGATGTGGAAGAAGTGGACTACTCCTTCTGTATGAATTAATGGTTTCATGTGTGATGGAATTATTATTATTTGACATAGACTTGTATGAACTTAGTGTTGGTTTGGATTAGTTATAAAAATTTGATTATTTCAATAATCGATTATATGTATAATTATCGATTATAATAAAATCAATTTTATATTTAGATATTTTAGTTAAAAAACGATTTTAAAGATAAACTATTTCATTTAAATGTAAAAAATATCGTTTTTATATAATAAATTACTAAAAAGAGTATGGAGTTATTTGTTTAGATAATTTGATGTTTATTTTAGTAAAATATAAATTTTTCTTTAGTAACATGTATTTTTTTCATATAACTTCACACAAAAAAACACTTTTCTTTAATTTTTTTTTGTTGATCATAAAAAAAATGTGTATCCTTTGTTGCGACCATGATCACGGCAAAATAGCAACTCGCAAGATTTTTAAAAGATAAAAATGGAGTCGTCACTAATTTTATTTAAATTAGAAAATCTTTCTTAGAAAATAGCCTTTGAAAATCAGATCGAATTCGGGAGTTAGTTATATATAGAGAAAGGGTGAAAACTTAATTTCACAGCATCCCTATCACACCCGTCTTGAGACGGTACCTTAAGTCAGTTGTGCAAAACTTGAAAATCTCAAATATATTTATTTTACTCTTCTTAAAAACATTGTAACTATTTTTATTTTATATTTTTTTAAAAAAAAAAAGAAAGAAAAGAAACAACCAAATTGTGAAAATTTAATTTTTAGCTTGATAGAATATAGATTATGCTCTTGTGTATCCTCAAGTGCAATAAGAAACTCAAAGTCACGTAGTTCTTATAAAATAAGTGTGGGTTGATCGATTTTAATTAAAAAAGAAACTTAAATCTTTTAAAACAAATTGTCAACAATGGATTAATTCAAATAACATGCCAACAAGCATAAAAATGTAGCACAACCCACAAACAGACAAGATAATCAAATTGAAATCAACCTAACCCACAAAAAATATTTTTTTTATCACCTTTTGGTTTTTATTTTTTTTTATCATGTTTTTTTATTTTTTTTTGTTTTTCCCTTTTTATGTGTATTTTTTACTTTTTCATTTTTTGGCATTTTTTATTTTTTTTATTTTTTTGGCATTTTTATATTATTATCTAATCCTATAAACTTTGTCCCTACATTTTTTTTGTTATTTTTTCTTTAAACCACTAAGCAAACTAATCTTAGTCAAAAAAAAAAAAAAAAGAAAGAAACCCAACCCACTAATTAAAACATTCCTCCAATACCAACTCTTTTTCTAATGTTTTCGTTTTCTCTTCTTTTTTATATGGGTTCCTTTTGTTTCTGAATGGCCCAAACTAAAAAAAAGAAGAAGAAGAAAGCAACAATTCAAAACTAAAAGAAAGAGAGACTCTTTAGTCTATGCAAAATAAAAACAAGACAACATAAGAAAAAAAAAAAAAAGAGCTTGAGGGTACCAACTGACTTAGCTATGGCAAGTGTGGATTTGGGCTCTCTGGTTCGACTACGACGACTTCGGACAGGTTGCGGTCGAATCTGGTCTTTCTGGCTCAGGCTATGCCGGCACGCGGCTGCGAGTTGCTGTGGAGAAGCGACAGATCTGGTGTCGCTCCTGCTTGGTGCAGCGGCGATGACAAGTGATAACTCCACTTTGTGTAGTTATTTATGTCCTATATTTATACTCTTTTGATAGCCTAGTCCTTGATTGCTATGCATATTTGGAAGGTTTTAGACTTATATTTGTTATATTCCATTTGGATATCTTACTTTATGCTTTTGTGATAACATTTCCTATTCTTTTTCGGATTAAGTGGATTTGCACTTGTATTTGATTTGGCAACTTTTCTAATTTAGGATAGGCTCAAAAGAGATGAATTGAAGCAAGCTAAGACCCAACATTGGAAGAGAAAGCCCAAGGTGCATTCTAGCAGAGCACGTCGCAGCGCAAGGGGAAGCACGTTGCGGTGCTGTGATCTCAGCCCTGTTCTTCAATTTGGTACTCGAGACTGGTACGCCGCGGCGCAGGAGGATTGAGCATTGCGGCATTGTGCCCTAATTTCTATGCACACCGTGGCACCATTTGTGTAATGTCAAGGCATGATTCGCGGAACTGAGCCTATAAATACGTTTTCATTAGTTTTTTTTAAAGAGATTTTTCTTAGTTTATGTTTTCTACCGTCCTAGGGTTAGAGAGGCGTGGCTAGGTCTTTATTTGGAGGTGGAGAGGAGGCTTGGGGAGCCAAGGATGGAGGCTATCTTCCTCTTGGAGGAAGATTCAAGCTTCAAAGACTAAATCCATGAGTTTTCTCCTTCTCCCTTTGCTTTTCTCTCCTCCTTTTATCTTGAGCATGTATTTTGTATGTTATTTTCGTGTTCAATGTATAGCTAAGCTGTATTTAGGGAATGCTTTGAATCCTTTTTATGAATATTAATGATTTTGTTCTCCTTTGAGTTTGTATGGATGTATGGTTTTGTTCAATCATATTGTTCTTAATGCTCTTGAATGCTTGCTCATCATTTAAGCTAATTTGATAAAATCTAATGAGCCTAGACATAAGACTTTGGCTTTGAGATCATAGGTATGGTTGATGCATGTTTGATTCTATTCCAATGGCAGGATGAGTTAATTCGCTAATTGGATAGAAATATACCTCTTAGTCAAACATAGCGCGTGTTTGAGAATAGACATGAAAGAGTGGATTTTGTATTAGCTCTCATTCAAACATAGTGAGTTGGGCAATTGAAACCATGGTTGAATGACCCCTAGACATAGGCGAAACTAATGAAGATTCCCAAGCTAACCTAATCATTACATTCATATTTATGAAGAGGATTGCATGTTGTTGGTTGAAGTAAGGAATGAAGAAGGATTTCCCTAATCTCTAACCATTATCTTTACCACTTTTTAGTTTGTAGTTTATGTTTCTTTTTCCAAATTTTTATGTTCTTGAATAGAATTATATAAGTTATTGGTTAATACTTAGCATTGGAAGTAAACTTATTCTCGAGGGAATGATCTTTACTCTTCATTTTATTACTTGTACGACCCGTACACTTGTGGCCTATTTTGGAACAAACAAGTTTTTGGCGCTGTTACCAGAAATAAGACTTTATTTCTATAGTGCTAATATTGACATTGAGTTTATTTAGTTTTAATTCAAGTTTTTATGTTTTTATTATTATTTTGCATAAATATATAGTAAGTTTGGTTTTTATCCTTATGTTGTTTCTAAGTCTTTAAATATGTTAGTAGCTTGATTTTGGGGTTTTATTATGTTTTTGTTGTACATACCATAATCTATCCTTCTATCCAAATTTTGCAGGTGTTGGAGGCCACTATGAAGCAAAAGTGGAGGCTGAGCTGAGTTTGCTGCAAAATTTTGTAGCCTGACCTCTCACGCTGCGATGCAAGGACCATCATGCTGCGGCGCAAGCCTGATTTTTCTGTAGAATTTTGCAGAAGAGACTCGCGCTGCGGCGCCACTTGTGTAACGCCGTGACGCTATAGCCTCTGTCGTATCATGATTTGCACCTGAAGGCTTCACACCACGATGCACCTAGTGCATACCGCGACGTTCCACCCTGTTTTGTGCATATTTTTCTGTTTTTCTTGTTTTTCTTTATTTGTTAATGCTCAGTTCTAATGTGGCTACTATTTTGACTGGCTCAAGTACCCTCTACCCCATGTGCAACAAGGACACACTTTCAATTTGATTTGGGGGAGTATCATTACATATTTTTTCTATCTTAATGCTTATTGTATAACATATTTTGATATTTAAAGTATGCAATAGTGATAGTCACCATATTACCATGATCACACATTGTTTTGGCTATTACTGATGGGCTGTTGATGAAAATTTTCAATTTTCAATACTCTATATACGATGTTATGCATGCTTGAATTGAAAATGTGAAACTATTTGAATGCATGATATATTGTCATTTGCTAGTGTTGCAATGGTTGTCCAATGATAAATATGGATGCTTATTGTCCTCAATTCTTCTGTGAATCTATATGCGGACTCTGATGCATGCTGGTGCAATCTTGTTTCTTTTTATGCATGATGTGTTTCTCACTTAGATGTGTGTTTAACTTTGGAAAAGATTTGAGTGCTTGTCTAAAGAATGTTTATGAATTGTGCATGTGGAGACTTCTTTTATCCTTGAAATTATTTTTTAACTCTCTTGAAGTGAAATCCTAGATTGTGCATGATTGAGGAAATGATTAGGGCATCGTTTGGATCGATTGAGCCTTAAAAAGCTTACCCTCACATGATCATATCCCTAGGTCCCCTTTTGAAGCTTTACAAATGTTTGGCCTTCTATGTTTTTCATCACTCTCATCTACCTTACCATGTAACCCTTCATATACATGTGAAAGCATTGTATTCTTTTCCTTCCCATCATTGTTTGTTGAGTACATAATGTGTTATTTCTTCAATTGAGTCCAATGAGTAGGGTATTTATGTTTGTGTCAATACAGAAGTGGCTTGAAAGAACCATATACACTAAAAAGAAATTGGTTTAGAAAAATAAAAAGAAAAAGAAAATAAAAGAAAAGAAAAGAAAATCAAAATCAGAAAAATAAAAGAAAAAAGCAAAAAGCAAAAATGCATTAAATGGTTCTAGAGAGACTTATTAGTTTATTTTGTATACCCTTGTTGTATCATTTAGTGACTCAAGTCTTGAAATCACATGTTATGTTTCTCAATGTTTGTATGTTATCATTTTCCCTTTTGTTCTTCACCCCATAATCATTGACCTTACATTACAAGCTATTAAAGACCATTTTGATCCTTATTCGTGTGTGATTTACATTAGTGGAGAGAGAGTTGAATTTTAATTTTGTAGATTCCTTTATGCATATCCATGTGTAAGTTCATAAACTTATCCGGATGAGCATGATTTGAAAAAGATAAGTTTAGTTTGCATGTTTAAGGGAAATGTAAGTGCATGATTAGAAGCTTAATTGATAGCATGATAAGGATTATATATGTGTTGAGCTAATTATGAGGCATATGCATTCTTTGAGGGCTGATACAATAATTGTGCACTAGTTTTGGGTTAAGAGAAAATTGAATTCATAAATAGTTGCTAAATGCATGTGAGCATGATTTGTTAATACAAGTGTATTTGTGCTTTGTTTTGCTCGAGGACTAGCAAAAACTTAAGTTTGGGGTGTGATAACTCCACTATATGTAGTTATTTATGTCCTATATTTGTATTCTTTTGATAGCCTAGTCCTTGATTACTATGCATATTTTGAAGGTTTTAGGCTTATATTTGTCATATTCCATTTGGATATCTTCCTTGATGCTTTTGTGATAATATTTCTTAT
Source organism: Ormosia emarginata (assembly GCA_029884605.1). Lineage (NCBI taxonomy): Eukaryota > Viridiplantae > Streptophyta > Magnoliopsida > Fabales > Fabaceae > Ormosia > Ormosia emarginata. Next base: position 433,681 of record JAQQTP010000057.1, on the reverse strand, counting down.
TCTTTGTCGGATTAAGTGGATTTGCACTTGTATTTGATTTGGTGACTTTTCTAATCTAGGATAGGCTCAAAAGGGATGAAATGAAGCAAGTCAATGCCCAGCATTGGAAGAGAAAGTTCAAGGTGCATTCTAGCAGAGCACGCCGCGGCGCAAGGAGAAGCACGTTGCGGCGCTGTGATCTCAGCCCTGCTGCTCAGTTTGGTACCCGAGGCTAGTACGCCGCGACGCAGGAGGATTGAACGTTGTAGAGTTATGCCTTAATTTCTATGCGCGCCGCAACACCACTTGTGTAATGTCGCTGCATGATGCGCGGAGCTGAGCCTATAAATACATTTTCATTAGTTTTTTTTTTAAAGAGCTTTTTCTTAGTTTAGGTTTTCTGTCGTCCTAGGGTTAGAGAGGCGCAACTGAGTCTTCATTTGGAGGTGGAGAAAAGGCTTCAGGAGCCAAGGATGGAGGTCATCTTTCTCTTGGAGGAAGATTCAAGCTTCAAATACTAAATCCATGAGTTTTTTCCTTCTCCCTTTACTTTTTTCTCCTCCCTTTAGCTTAAGCATGCATTTTGTATGCTATTTTCGTGTTCAATGTATAGCCAAGTTGTATTTAGGGAATGCTTTGAATCATTTTTATGAATATTAATGATTTTGTTCTCCTTTGAGTTTGTATGGATGTATGATTTTGTTCAATCATATTGTTCTTAATGTTCTTGAATACTTGATCATCATTTAAGTTGATTTGATAAAATCTAATGAGCCTAGACATAGGACTTTGGGTTTGAGATCATATGTATAGTTGATGCATGTTCGATTCCATTCCAATGGTGGGATAAGTTGATTCGCTAATTGGATAGAAATATACCTCTTAGCCATGCATAGCGCGTGTTTGAGAATAGACCTAAAAGAGTGAATTTTGTGTTAGCTCTCATGGAAGCATAGTGAATTGGGCAATTGAAACCATGGTTGATTGACCCCTAGACACATGCTTTCAACTAATGAAGATTCTCAAACTAACCTAATCATTGCATTCATATTTATGAAGAGGATTGCATGTTGTTGGTTGAAGTAAGGGGTGAAGAAGGATTTTCCTAATCTCTAACCATTATCTTTACCACTTTTTAGTTTATAGTTTATGTTTCTTTTCTAAATTTTTATGTTCTTGAATAGAATTATATAAGCTATTGGTTAATACTTAGTATTGGAAGTAAACTTATCCTCGAGGGAACGGTTTTTACTCCTCATTTTATTACTTGTACGATCCGTGCACTTGCGACCTATTTTGGAACAAACAACAAGCGCAGATCTGGTTTTGGCCGAGTGTCGGACTCGTGGTGCTGGTTTGGATCAAGTTTAGTTCAACTGTTTGGTGCGGTTCCGACTATGGCGGGATTGGATCTGGCGAGCGAGCAGGGTAGAACAAGTCGACGGGGTCGCGGTTCACAGCCTCTGGTTCGTAGTATTGTCAGCCTGCTTTAAGCTTGGGGGTGCAGGGTCGGAGTGTTGGGCACGGATGGAGCTGGTTGCAGTGTAGACGTCAGGATGTGCGACTGGTCAGTGCAGGGTTGCCAGAACTAAAGGTGATGGGTTGTTTTCTGTTAGCTATGAGTTGTTAATGGTTGTTGTTAATAGTGGTGATGAAAGTGGGTGAAGGTTGTTAATGGTGGATGATGAAGGTTGATGATGGTGGATGATGGAGGTTAATGATGGAGGTGGTCATTGTGGATGGTTCTTTGGAGGTTTGGATGGAAGTTGATGGTGGGTTGAAGATGGATGGTTAATGGTTGTTTGACGATGGAAGTTGATGGTGGGTTGAAGATGGATGGTTAATGGTTGTTTGAGGATGGAGGAATGGTTGTTTAAGGAAGGTTGATGGTGGTTTATGGTTATTGGTGAAGGTTGATGGTGATTTGTGATGGTGGTGGGTGATAATGGGTTTGATGGAGGTGGTTTCATGGTTCTGTTTGGTGCATGGTGGTGAAGGCAAGCGATTCTGAGTGGTTTGTGGCTCTTGATGGGTGGTGAAAATAGAAGGTTGAAGGTGATTGTTAATGGTGGGTTGTTAAATGGTGAAGATGATGAATGGGGGGCTGTTTTAAGGTGGTAGCAAGGTGGTATGGAGGCTTGAGGCTGAAGGTGATTATGAAAGAATGGTTATGGAAGATGGTGAAGATGAGGATGGAGGTAGAGATGAAGGGTGTTGAAGATGGTTTTGGAAGCTTGAGGATGGAGGTAGAGATGAAGAGTGGAGTAATAAAATTGAAGGTGGTGTTTGGTGGTGAATGAAAAATGGGAATGATAAATGTAGAAGAAGAATCTCTTGGTTCTCTCGCCTCTAAGATTGAGGGGTGGATGGAGATAAATGGTGGAGAGGAATGTGTGTGAGGGTCCTCCCCCTCTCTAGGTTCTCTACCTGAGAGAAAAAGAAGTGGGTGTCTGTTGTGTAACAATGCAGGTGAGTGAAGGCAGTGTCGTGTTGCAGAGAGGTTGAGTGTGAGAAGTGAGTGAGTGTGTGCAGAGTGAAATGTGCAAAAAGGTTGCATGTGTGCAGAGTCAGTGTATGTAACAAGCAAGCTGTAAAGTTTTTTTTTCCTTTTTTTTAATAGAAAAACAAAAAATTTTACTATTATTTATTTATTTTATTTTTTTAATTTTTTTCTTTTTTTTTTTTTTTGGAACCTGGTCAAAATTGAGTTTTCACATTTTTTTTGCACTTATAGGGTAGTATTTTTTTCAATGTTAAATGACTTTACATACACAACTCATTTTCATTATTTGAAAATATGTCAAAATGATTATTATAGTGTATGTGTGTGTGTGTGTGTGTATATATATATAGGATTAGTTAAATGGTAAGAATGTCTCATTATTTTAATAATATAGTGCATTTTAAGATAGAAGAGAGAGTAATTCAAAGCACATCATAACATAAAAAATAGTAAATAAAAAATTTGAGTGATAAATAAATCTTACCCTTTTATTTTCTTTTTTGCTTACATTTGAGAATATCATTTATCATATAAATAATACAATTATAGACAATATAAATATCAATAATATAAGTTAAAAAGGAATTTAAAAAATATTAAAAAAATTACCCTAATCTCAAATTTAAGAAATAGCATACTTTTAATATAACCAAAGGAAAAAAAATAAAAATAACTGCAATATTAGTAGCATGCATTGGACAATCCACAAGATAAATCCGTTGTTACCAATGATAGGTATTAGAGTGGCTCTTCCACTTCTAATTGTATTGCCACATTTCAAAATTAATACATTAATATCACAAAAATTAAAATAAAAAAGATAGTTAACTAGTCAAGACATACCATGCTACATAAATAATGCCTAGTCTACTACAAAAGCTTCAACAATGTCATCTCTAATTGAATTTCAAACCTGATCCATGTACGTAGAAGACATATCATCCATGTTTGGTTCAGGTAGATCATTATCATCATTGGTGTCATTATCATCATCATTGTTTGATATATTCTCTTCAATTTCAAACATATTAAATTCAGCATTTGTGACATTATTTTGTCTAATAAAGTTGTATATTGTCATTGTAGCAATAACTATTTAAACTTGACTGCGATATTTAAATTTGGGCATGCGATTCAAAAATGCAAATCAATTTTTCCACACACCAAATGTTCTTCCTATGGTGCTGCTTAGGCTAGAATGAAAATAGTTGAAGACTTCATTCAGACTATTAAACTTGGTAGTTTACCTGAAATCTGGAAGGTGATATCACTCACATTTATATGGCTCCAAGTAGCCAATGGGTGTTAGATAGCCAACATCAACCAAATAATATTTGCCTAACCAAGAGTTTAAAAAACTCAAGACAAATATAAATGGAAGCAAAAAACATGCAAGTAATATATAAATGACTATTTATAATATCAAACTTGTTGAAGGGTGTGGAAATTTTAGTTTTGCATCACACAGTGCTTCATGAAAAATTCTAGCATCATGTGCTCTACCTTCCCACCCTACCAATGCAAATGTGAAGCACATATCCCAATCACATGCACCTATGACATTTTGGGTTGTATATCCCTTTCTACCTATGAATCTTGCATGCTCACTTTGAGGCACTACACAAGGAATATGAGTTCCATCAATTACTCTAATACAATCTTTAAAATAGGGCCAATATCTTGACTCATGTTGAATTTTTGTATGAATATTCCTGAAAGAGGGATCCTGTGGCTTAATCAGTTTCATTGATAACTTTAAACAAGCCATTAAAACTTTGTGGAAGCATCTACTAACAATTTCGCCTAAGTATTGGAATCTCTCTTGGATCATTCTATTGCTTATCCCATGTCCAAGAACATTAAAAACATGGTAACCATTTCTAACACCTCTATATGCTTGGTCCACGTCAACCCATGATCAATTAATTTCTCACAAAAGGCATAAAAAATATGTTTTCCATCCTAAACATCTCATAACAATGGATTTGATGGTCAGCTAATATTTCTTGAACTTAATTGTGTCATGTTAATGCACCAGTTTGACATGATGTTTTTCCATCCTAAACATCTCATAACAATGAATTTGATAGTTAACTAATATTTCTTGAACCTAACTATGTCCTGTTAATGCACCAGTCCAACATGGCTCTTTGCATAAGTATTTCAGACTATGATCAATAATCAATATAGCCGTCGTTGCTACTAAAAATACAATATCATCTTCAGTATTGTCATTATTAGTATCTTCACTCCAGTTGCTATCATATTGTGATGAGCTTATAAGAACCATTCGTAATAAGTGGAAGGGAGCTTATCCTGCCAAATTCATAAAATGCTTATAAAGAAGGATCCAATGCAGAGAGAAAAGCTATAACAGAAAATAATAGTCAAAATTGAATTAAAAATTACCTAGTATCTTGCTAAATGATCTTTTATCAAGTTTTAGAATTACAAGAGTGGCAAATTACAAGGAGAAAGTAATTTTTTTCTTTCCCCTACCAGCCAAAAGAAAAAGAACATTTAAGTAGACATTGATCTGGTTGGCAACACTCCAAGATGTAGCATAAATTTCACCTTAATCAAGGGAGAGATTTGATAATGAAAGCCACAATGTAACCTCTACTATTAAAGAGAAGAATAGGGAAGGGCAATTACTTTAACATCATACTTCATCAAGACCTCAACCATTCACCTAAATATGTTAATTAAAAATCTTGAACAACTGTATGCCTAACCCAGCAACTAAACAAGTAATATTTCATCTCAGACAATACTATTTTCTTCTCTTTACTTCTTTATTTCCAACTATGGATTTCTTTTTTGTACATTAAACACGTGAATATTTATCTATCATTAATTCATGACATGCTGTAAAATACAAGCTTTGAAATTGACAATAAGCTTTATACCAATGGTAGTGGCAGTACCTAGTATAGCATGACCACCCTCATGTTGTGCAACTACATTCATCTCACTTCCTTGTAACTTGGCATCTTCTTCTCTATGCTCTGTATTAATTAAATACATGAAGAAACATTGAAAAATATTAAAAGAACCGAAGATCTAGAGTCTTGTGATAATTGTTAATGGAATACAACTTTGAAAATCAAACAAATAGGAATATCATGTAATAGTAACTTGCTAGTATTAAACAAACAGAGCAAAAGGAATTTAGATCTCATACAAGTTTAGAGATCAAATATTTTTATATAGTAGACATCATTAACATAATTACACAACACAAATTAGGGACATCAGTTGTACTATAAAAAACATCCCAAATAGTTAATGGTCATATGACTCCTAAATACTATTATAATACATCACAAAAAGTACTTTATATGTCATACATAACTTACATACAGTCTGCTCTTAATACTCTAAATACTACATGCTAATTGCTTATCAAACTAATTTCATACAACAAGTAGTTAAGCTTTGACTCTTTATCCTCAAGAGCCACAGACATTTGCCTTGTTATTGGGTCTTTCAAGATGTGGTTACACTAAGCAAGCAATCAAGAATCGGGTTCCATGCATGGCAATTTCTTAACCTCTTTCATGATATTGACAATGGCATAAGGATCATTTACTCATCCTTTCTACCATTATGAGCACTGAGACTCAACTGCTCCACAGAGTCTCTCAAGGTAATTGTTTGGTTTTTTTGTTGTGTTTGCTTCCCCCCATTTGGTACCTTTGATTCATCCTTCTTTCTTTTTCTTCCACTTAAAGAACTACCTTCAAAGGTATTCATTGTGAAGTTTCCAAAATCAAAACTAGCACCAGCACTATTACCACCACTGACACTAATACCATTTTGCAAACTAAGACCAAAACTTCTACCAACATTTGGGTCTTCACTATCCCCTGAACCCTCAGTTGAGTCCAAATTTTCAACACCCTCAGGTAAAACACTTGACGATGGTGCCCATGCATATTCACTCGTGGCTATACTAGGAGAAATAGGGAAGTCAATTTTTCAGTGAATTTTAAACCTTTATATTAAAGTTTTGTTGCTCTACGATCCTCATGCATGGACCAAGCATACAATGATTAATATTAACACACCAATATACAATCATCACATTTAGCAAGTCTCATTGTTAAAGCCTACTGATTTTTTTTTTGTCCTACCAATCATCTGATGCTTCAAAGTTATTTTTCTCATTATTCCAACCAAGGCCAGTTTCCTTTCCAAAGATTTGATACCACGTTGACCATTTGTTTTTCAATGCACCCACTTGTTTTTAATTTGAAGATCATCATAGTTTAAACCACTAGTAGTCTTAAATTTTGACCAAGCAGCCCTCCACTATGGTCTAGTCAAGTTATTGCCATTGTGTTCACCTTTATTTGCTTGCTCCATAACTGCATCAATTAAAAGCTCAATAATTTTATCACCCTAACTTGTTATTTTCTTTCCTTCTTCACCAGAGGGAGCAACCGGTTAAAACTTTTTTTCCCTTGTATATTTTCCACCTTAAGCCACAATAAGAGATACAAGACTTAAAAAAAAAAAACAAGAAACATAAAGATAAACTGAGGTCATGGATCCAATGGCTGCCTAATTAAATGGTGGAAAGAGTATAAACCAAATACAATTTGAGATCATGAGACGAGTATAGCATATAACAATCCAATCATCAAATAATTTTTACAGTTGAAAACAAATGCATATAAGTATTTGCTATATGTGTTGTTTTCCTGAATTTCTTTAGTTTTTTCTTCTTCTTTTCCCTTTTTTTTTAATCAATCTATGTTGTTTTCATTAGTTTTCTATCTATATACTCATTTATTTTATCTCTAAAGTTACATATCATTATGGAGTCAGATTAAATAATGAAGGGTTAATGTTCCAAGTTGAGAAGTGACCTTCAAAATAAATATAACTTCTTTCAATCACTTGCAACTAAGTTACCAGTTTAACCATACTTTTAAGACACATTCAACAGTCAACATACTTAAGGAGAATTTGTCATTCCACAAAACTGAAGCTCATGATTCTCATACTAGTACCCCTTAAATAAACACTTTACTTAGTTTCATTTAATAAGACTATTGGCCTTATGGTATTTTGAACGTAGGGTAAAAGAAGCAATACATATATTTGTACAAATGTTGGATACAAGTCTCTCCATGCATAATCAATTTGATGCAAAACTGTAATAGATTTTTATCTTTGTTTTTCTCTTATTATTTTTGTTGGTTAAAATAGTAGCTTTTCTCTTCATTTGGTACTTATGCTAAAACTAGCTTGGAATTTTACCAAAGTTGTGAGGTGGATTAGTTGAACACAAAAATTATATGGCTTGGAAAATAACTTGTGAGTTGTGTCAACATTTGAATGCTATTTTTAGTTGTTCCTCTGGTCATTAGTTGTTTTCTAATATCCATTTAGCATAGAGTCCACTTTGAGCTTAATCACAGAGACAAAACCTGATCTCTGTTATATTCCAAATAAAACCAATACAAAGGTCCTGAGTGGTCCTAGTCGTCTCTTGTTAATTGTCTTTTATGCCAAATAAAAGTAAGTGATCCTATTTTGCTACATCACTGAAATGATTTCTAATAATTTTTAAATGGCACAAGAAGTACTGGAAATTAACAATATCCTTGCTCAAATGTTAAAGAATGTTTGAGTTGATAGAAATAAAGACAATTACTCAAGAAGTTGACCATTATCCCAAATAAGAAAGGTTACTGCACTGGGGACAAGGACAAGAATCCACTCAATCTAATGACAACATCAGTGTAAAATACTAAGGAGAAAATGCACTCATTACCAAAGGACTAAACCTGTAGAAAGTGAGACGGTAAAAATGTACCCATGACCTAATGCAAACCCCAATGTCTTTCTTTATACAGATCTCAATTGAATATTTCAAAGGGGGAAAGCAAGGAAATACACAAATCCAAGGGAAAGCAAAATGGTACAAGAAACCTAGAAGCTGAAGCTTTTGCTCTAGTGCACCTTAAGCAAGTTGTATGGAGAAAGAGATAGCACAACTTTTGTAGCTCGTATGGAGAAAGAGACCAATTCTCTTAATACTGAAGCATGTGCAAAAGAAGAGAGAAAACATTTGTCTTTGGTTATGGCAGATAGATGCCATTAATGTGGGTTGGTGTTGCATTAAGGATGTCATTATTTGGTAGTTGGGTTAGCGGGAGTTTGCTGAACAGTAGTCTTGTTACTCAGTTGACTGAGGTGGTTTCAGACAAGAAAATTGGCAATCAAAATAAGCTAAGCGAAATGTCCAGTTCGCAAAATTATGAAAAAAAAACACTTATCTACAATAAAAAAAAGTTGTTCACCACATTCATCAAATTTACCTAAACATCTCTACGCAACTCAAAACAACTTTTATCTAAAAAAAAAGCTATTTCACTCAGAGTTAATATAAACCAAGCAAGCACTTAATATTGTATAAACTTATATCACTTATTTTGGTCTTTTTTGAAAATGCGTGGGCATCTTACTGTGTAATGTGAAGCCCACGACCGTTCAAAAAGAACTAGTTTCTGGTTTTGTGTGAAAACTGGATAAACAATTCTGCCCATCCACTAGTAATTGGGTGATTCCACCATAATTACTTCGACACGGCCCATCCCCAAACCGTAGGTGTTTTTTGATTGAATGTGTAGTGAGGGCCAACTAGTAAATGGCCTTCATGGCCTATTTATATATTATCTAACATGTAATGCGTGGACTACTTTGAAGCCTTTTCATGGACTATATTTATATGTAATCCATTGCAATCATAACTTGTTTCTGGTTTAGTGTGAAACCAAAAATAAGAATTCAACCCATCCATTAGTAATTGGGTCATCCACCAAAATTACTTGGACACGGCCCATCCCCTAGCTTCAGGTGAATTTAGTTTAAATGTGTAATGAGGGCCACTATAGTGATAGGGCCTCATGGACTATTTATATATAATCTAATGTGTGGAGTACTTTGAAGCCTTTTCAGTAGAAGTGAATGTTTGTGATGTGTTGAATGTTTTGGGCCGGGTATTTGTTGGTAATTTTTTATATTGTAATGATATGAATCCTAAACCAAAATAGAAACTTTGCCTGGCCAACCATTCTCTTCAGTCGCTTCGGGCCTCTTTGCCTTGTAGAGGTAATATATTTTTTCATTTTGGTTTTTAAACAGAAAAGACCATGTATTTGTCTAATTGTTATTTGCCATAACTTTATGTTATACAAAACGAGCTATTATAATGTAAGACATTAAATGTTCTCATTCGTTATTCCATCAAAATTTTTGTTCCCTTCACTCCTGCTCCCCCTCTAGACTCTACCATTATGGACGGTGTGTTCATGGACCTTACCCCACCCCAACATACTTACTTAACAACCAAACTGTCAACCTTGTCTGCCTCAGATTCAGTTCCACCCCTCAAGGTCGCACTACTGGTTATGTCCAACTTGTCACACTAATTATTTTCACACCCAATTTCAAACAAAACTATTCTGAATTTTACACTTTGGGGAACCAAAAAGAGGAGAAGGAAAAAAATATGAGAGAAATGTTAGTAACATTTTTTTAGATTTTTTTTTAATATTTATTTTATTATTAATTTAAAAATAAGTATTGTTAGTATTTTTATTATAATAATTCTTTTAAGTATATAAAATGAATTAATAATAAAATAAATATTAAAAGAAGTGTTAAAAGAATATATTATTAATATTTTTTCAAAAAATAAACGGACAATCTTGTGATGCACCTTTTTATAAAAAAAAAATTAGATGGTTTGTTTTAATGGCACGATCGTAATTTTACCTTCATCTATATCATATTTACTTCTTCTAATAGCAGAGGCATTCAACGTCTGTGTTATCTCTCTTCTCAGGAGAATGCTAACATGTATTCATTAAGTTTGAATTTATGAATAGATTTTATTTGATAGTATTTATATATAGATTTGAGTATATATAAAAATTATCAGTTAAAATTTATAAATTTTTTATATTTATGATTATTTGTAAAAAAATAATAATTAGATAAATTTTTATACAAATTTGAATATTATTAGTTAAAATTTGTAAAAATTTAATTTTTAATATGAATCATTTATTTATTTTAATAATAAATCAATAACTCAAAATCAATAATTTATCCATAGATCCATTTTTTTTATCCATTTTAGACTTTTCCCTCTTTTCAAACCCGTCTCACAAATTCTTGCTCCATTTTTTTCATTCTTGCATCTTTTTTTCACAATTGTAAGTAGTCTTTTATTTGTTTTTTGAGATTCTGTTAAAAATTTTAAATGCTATTTTATTTTTCCTTTCTCTTGCACTTACTCTTGAGTGATTTTTTTGGATTAGAGATTGCAGTTTGAGAAGAGTAGTGATTATCCACTCTTTAAAATTCATTTCTTTGTCTCTTTAAAGTAAACTCATAATCCAAAAATTTGAATAATTAATTTTATAAGTATAATTTCATAGTATTGGATAGTGAATTTAGGGTAATGTCAATTAGAATTTATTTAAGATTTATCTAAGATTTGGAAATCAAATTAGATAAATTAATGAATGATATATGACTGGTTTATTTATTGTTAGAATTTTTATGGCTATAAATGGTATATGAACCTCCAATGTAAATTTTTGGAAAAAGATCTAATTGAGAATTGACATGTACTGTGAGTGATTCCCACCTGTTATATCTATTTGAACTTATCAATTTTGAATTGATATTGTTTTGAATTTTTAAATGTGGTAGAACTATAAGAACTCTTAGAACAAACACAATTTTTATTGTTTTTAGAAATCTCACTGTTGAATTTGTACATTGTTTTGAGATTATAGTTTTGGTTATATTAAAATGTTTTAATATTGGTTTTGGACCACAGATAATAAATGTTACGTATAATAATTTGTATCAAAGATGATAACTATTATGGACATTGACTTAGGCCAATGGTGGTAATTGACGTAAACAATGGTTATGATTATAGAAAAAAAAATAGAATTTATTTGAGTGAATTTTCTAATGTTTGAAATTGTTCTTTATGAGATAAATTATTTTTTTTAGAAATTTGATCTTATTTGTTCCATTGGAAATTTATTTTCATGAAAGGATGATTGCTACATATTTTATAAATATTTTTTTTATTGGGAGAAGACCATGTTGAAATATTGTATCTAACAACAATAAATGTTAGCATTGGTGCATCTAAGATTGGATTAAGCCCTAGTTATGGGTGGAAATGAGTCAGGTCAGGCCTTGCCTTAAACGGGTTTGGCCTGTTTCCCAAATGTAAGACAGTTTGACCCATTTATTTGACATAGGCCAATTTTCAAGGCTTAACCTGGCTTGAAAGCCTTTGTTAAATACCTACTTTGCAGTAAACATTTTAAATACCTCTAAATAAGCTAACAAGATAGACTAATGAGCCTAAGCCTTTATATAAACTAATAGACTTAGACTTTTAAAAAATATTATATTATTTATTAAATTAATTATATTATATAAATATTAAAATTTCATAATAAGAGTTTACTTTCCTAATTTTCATTAGCATGCTCGAAGTATGGTTTTACTTAGGTGAATTGTAACACCCTAAGACTACAACTGTGTATATCAATCATATACCCAAGTATGTAGCATTAGGATTGTCACTTCTAAACATAAAATGTATTTATGAAACCTGTGTAATAACTAACAACACATAGATACATAGAGCCTTTGACAAAAGTAAAGAGAACAAGGTAATTTTACACAACTGAAAGTTTGCTCTTTATTACTAATTTACAATGTATGTTTGAGATATACAAAAGAACTAAAACATGTCACGAGGGCATATGTACAAACTAATAAACTAAATAAATCAGTAATATATACAAAATAGTTAACTAAGTCTTCACTGTCCTCATTTTGCTCCTGCTCTGATCAATCATTAGATTTACCATGGAAATAATAAAATGGGATGAGAATTGAAATTCTCAGTAGTAAGTTTTAAAACATGACATCATAATAAATCTAATTACTTCAGGGAAAAACAAATTACATATATAAATAAATAGAAATGTGATACAAGTCAAAATCCAGTCATTTCCCTTCCCGAAGCAGACATTTCATTTAATTAAATAAAACACTTTAAGCAGTACATAACATTTTAGCTCAAATAAGCATATTCATTTACTATTAGTAAGGTGGCAAGCAAGCTTAAACATTCTTCATCATTATATACACTTAAGTTATCCGTCAACTTTTCATTAATATAAAACAAGACAATTGCTCATACAATTGTCATTTTATACTATGCATGATGATGTATGAGTATACTTAAGAAATGCCCTAATGTATGTTATGCCATGTTAGTAAAAACATTTATTTTAGGAAAAAATCATGATATTTCCATATTTCTAGGACAAACTTTATTCCTTGTATTTCCTCTGAGTATAATGAGGTATTAGGACAACCTTTGTTCCTTGACCTCCCTTAATAACATAACCTTGACATTTGGAACACCTTTGAGTCAAGCCAAATACTTGAAAATAACAAACATCAAGTTTGAAAACCAAAACATGCAAGAATAATTAAAACCATTTCTGATCAATCATGTATCATAATGCATCCATTCAATTATACATTATGATATTTTTCATCATCACATCACATAATGGCTCAAGGCCTCACCTTTCTTCAATGTACAACAATAGGCATTTAAAGGTTTTTCTCTTCAATCCAATATTAGTATATCACATTATATCATTTTATACCAAATCATCATGCATTCGATAGCAAAATCACACAATAAACAAGTCAAGAAACATTTTTCCCAGATTGTACTGCGGCTTCACCTCCATAAGTGTTGCGGCTCTCCTTTTTTGTTGATGAGTGTCGCGAATCAACCCCTTTTTGTGTTGCAGCCTCAAGCTCTCGGTGCAGGATTTCCTGCGTTACAGAGAATGGAGGGTTGCGGCTCTCCCTATGATGTGCCACGACTCTCCCTCAAAATTCTAGTTTTTTTTTTCCAAATTCTTTCAGCAGTGTAACCCAAATTTGAGTCCTTTCAACCACAACATACAACCCACTCAAAATCTCATCATATTATTAAGTTTTTCATACAGAACATCCATAAATCTATTTTCAAAACAAAGAATCAAATATGGGTTTTATACCCATTTCCAAATCTCAACCTTTTATGAAAATAAACAACTTCTTAATCACAACCAAGATTAATGAACGATGTTGCACTCGCATCAAAATGTACTAGGATTTACAATGGAATATAGCATAGTGCATAACCTAGGTCATCTCCCAATGATCAATTCAGATTTCTCAAGCATGTTAGAAGTTATTAATAAGTAGAGGATTTTGTTCATTAACAGTAGCAGAATATGAAATCAAATCAAATCAAAGTTAAAAGAAAATTCAATTAAGGAAACACCAATCCAAGGTCTTCAATTCAAGTGGCAGAATTAATCATTGTTCAAAGAGAATGGAATTTTGTTGCTTACACCTCTGTTAATTCGAATTCAACTAGATAATTACCTAGAAATTCATCAACTAAAACAGAATCACAATCGCAGTTCTTGATTAAGGTTGATTTAGGAACAACTTCGAATTAACATAGATTACCAATCGATGATCTATTCTCCATTAGATTCAGATTAATCAACCCTAATTCTAACTTCAATTGAAGAAAGAGAAGAGGGAAGAACACAATCAAAATTCACAATTAAGTAAAAGAACTCAAAACTCTAACCATATTCATTGAATTCCTTGGATTGATCAGAGCTTTAGCCTTCCATGGCCATTACGAAAATGCAGAGCTTCAAAAGAAGAAAGAAAACGAAAATAGAGAAGATGAAAAGAGAGAAAAAAAGGTTTTTCTTCAATCTATAAAAATTGAACAAGTAAATCCAAAAGTGTCTTTCGTTTTCTGCCTTCCTCTATTTGTAACTGAAAAGTCTTCTATCATTCCTAATCTACCCCTAGCCCAAATTGTAGCCCTCTGAATAAGCTTTTCAGAGACATATCATTTGCCTTAATTGGGCTTAAATTGAGAGAGTTGGGTCCAAATTAGTGAGGGAAGATCCAAGCTTTGTGACAACAACAATGTCCTAATTTTGAGGCCCAATTTTGCCTTGAATCCAGCTGAATTAGAAAAATTGCATTAGACACAAAATTGTAGATCTTCGTCTTAGCTTTCATAGGACTTCAAGATCATCCAAATATGATATTTGTAGCCCAAGTTATGGCCTGTACAAGACAGAAAGGTCAAAATGAGTTAAAATCCGAAAATTAATGAAGTTTTTACAATTAAGCTCAATGAAGACCAATCATCTAAAACTCAACCCCAAACATAGTATTGGATAGAATTAGCATCAATTAGGCCAAATATAAAGCAATAATGAATACCTCAAAAATTGATTGATCAAAGATCCATCAACCAAAGCAACCATTATCAACTTAAAAGAAGATGAATCAATCATAGAAATCATTATACAACAACCGTAACACATTTATTTCACTCTCAAAACATTCAATACATAAGAGAAAAGAATGAAAGAAGTAATAAGTATGTTTTCCCCTACCTCAAGCTTTGGCCCTTCCCCTCTTTTTTCTCTTCTTTTCTTCCTCTTCCTCTGCCTCTTTCTTTCCTCTGATTTCCACTGCTGCTACCTCTATTTTCCCCTTTCTTTTTCTGCTAAATATTGTAACACCCCAACTTTTGATTAAATTATGAGATTGTCCACAATGTACTGTTTTACGTTTTTTGTATGCTGTAAAATTAATTTGACTGTTTTATGACTGTATTTGATCATTGTGTGTGATTTATACCAAGTCAAGAAAATAATAATTTTTGGGTCGGGGAAATCTTTATCTGATTATTCGGGGTTGGGGGATCTTACTAAACCCAATTCTGAATAATACGTGTATCAATCTTTTAAATTTTAGAATTTATCTATGCAATAAAAATATTTTTGTATTTTTATAATATTATTTTATTAGACAGTACCTACTGTCTTAAAAATAATAGCTTATGCTCTAAATGACCATGGACCCAGAAAAGTCTGTGGGATCCACACTTGGTAAATCAGTTAATGTTTCTGGCTTGAATTATTTCTAAGCCAATAGGAAATAGTCAACATAAAACGCTTGAAAATTTCTAAACCAATATAAAGTAGTCAACAAAAATGGTTGGACTAGTTAGTAAGTAACTAGAAAAACCTAACTAAATTAGCTTAAACTTAACTAAGTTAATCTAAAGTATCTAAGTAGTAACTAAATGGAACAAACCTAGTTAGCTACTCATTAGAGTTCTAGTTAGAGAATGTTCTAGTAAAGTCAAGAAGATGGCTAGTTGCCTTAAGTAACTAAACAGTTAGACAAGTAACTAAGAAACCTAACTAATTTCACCTAAGTCTAACTAGATTGCCTAAGTGAACAAAAACTTAGTTTGTTCTCCCTTAGGTCATTCGGTTATGGCATCTTCAAGAAGGATCAAGAAGGTTGGTGACTTGATTTTCTAAATCAATAGGAAGCAAACTTGGAGGCAAAACATTGAAGATCCACCCTTGAACACATCTGAGGCCATTAGGAGTCCTTGGATGGTCAACTAAAGTGACCACCTCCTTTGAAGGAGCTCTACTTTTGATATTATCAAAAAGATATATGTCAACAAATGCATTCAATAATACCAATAGCATTCAGTATTTATACCAACCAGTATCATTCATATAATCAGCTAATATAATTAGTCATCAAAATAGATAAACTAACAGAGTCATATATAATTAGCTCAAAAAATATCAAGAGTCATAAGATAAAACAGTTCATAGAAATATCAGAGTTATAAGCTAACAGTAATGTTAAAAAGCTAAGGGGGTTAGGCAAAATAAGACATCAAGAGTCAAAAAATACATTATGACTATGCCCTGTCTTTACTCTGTCTCCTCATTGTCATCCTCGCCCTTAGCATCATCACCATGCTCCTAATCATCATCATCACCATTAGAATCTACAACTGCAACATCATTATGGGCAGGAGGTGTAGCAGAGGGTGTGGGAGCACTAGCAACTCTAGGTCGTATAAAATCTGGCCCCTCTAGTATGGATTGAATGGAAGTTAACTCCAGATCTGACAGTCCATCCTCTATCAAGACGGTCCATCTGGGTATCAACAGTTGTCTGAAGGCTTCGCATTTCTTGGAGCAAAAGATCTAAGATAGTCGCAATTGGAGCAAGATGTGGTTCATCTTCCTCAACATCTTCCTCAGCCCCTCGAGGAATGTTCCCATCAACTCCATGGTGAAGATAATACCATTGATCATCAATCTTTTTCATTTACAACTTGGTCAAGGTATAGTGATCAATGGACTTTGGTCCTTCGGAGCTAGTGTCCTTGATCTTTCCTGCCAAAGGAACATGGAAGGACTGGAGTATTTTGGTGATGAGCATGAGATATGGTAGCGGATGATTTTTCTTTCTAGCCTTCAACATATGTTGGATGACATAATAGCCCTAATTTATCGATTTCCCAGAGTTCAAGGCCCACAAGGTGAGCACATCGTCAGTCTGTACTTGGGAGTAATTTCCTCCCCTAGTTATCAAGGCCCTAACCAAAATGTAGTAAAGCACACGATTTTCCATTGTTAAGCCAATAGACATTATCCTTTTGCCAGGCCTATATCCAGTTCTTAGCAGGGAATTTAAAGCAGTCTGATATTCATAATCATCAGCCCATACATCAGTAGAGCCAAAGAAATTTACACCATTAAAACCTAAGCCAATTATCTTAATCCAACCTTCATGTGTGATAACTATCCTTACTTTCTTTACTTCAGTTATCAAGGTAGCATTCTCATAGCGTAAATTTGCATAAAACATGTGAACTAAATCTGAGTAAATATCTCTTCTAATGCTCAGAAAATTAATCAATCCAAGGTGCTCTAATAACCTAAAACATTGTAGTGGTTCTTATGAGCAAAATATGGCAGTAAGATACCTAGGCTGGATGATTTTTTGAATTTGAAACTTTGCCTAGAAGTTTTCTGTAAGCCTTGCACTACTGAAATGGTGAGACAGATCTAAACCAGGAATTTGAGCTTGAGGAGCTTGGGGTTCCTTCCCTGTAGTAGCCCCTGTGTGTGGCCTCTTGGCCCTTTGAGATGATTCAACCATTTGGAGGAGTGGGGTGAAAGGAATGTAATAAAGGTGGAAGGGAAGGTGTTTAGGAGTGTTTGGTGGTAAGAAAATGTAGAAAAAGATGAAGATTTGGGAGAATTTGGATTTTAGGATGTAGGTTTTTAGTGAGAAAGAGAGGATGACGCGAGTTGAAGGATTTTTGGGTGATTTGAGGAGGTTTTGGTGAATGAGTGGTTAGAGGAAAAGAAGAGAAAGTGATTTTAGGTGATTTGGAGGTGAAAAATTGTGATTTGGTGAAGAAATTTTGGAGAAATTGAGAGATCTTAGAGAGGGTTTGCATAGGTTCTAGAGAGAGAAAGTGAAGAGCTTCGTAAAAATGGTTGAGACCCACGTCTAGGGCCTTTTAAAAGCCTGTGGTAATCGATTACCACAAGGCTGTAATCGATTACTAGCATTCTTAATGCTTGGTAATCGATTACCAAGGGTGGTAATTGATTACCAGCCTGTATGGGAGGTTTCTGGGCACTTGGTAATCGATTACCATGTGTGGCAATCGATTACCAGTCTTCCAAAAACATATTTTTTTCACTTCATTATGCAGAAGACCAGACTTCAAATACCTCAAAACAATTCCTAAGGGCCTAGCAAACCATTTTCCCTTCTTGTAAATTCTTGTTTTGACCCAAACCCATTTTTCTTATATTTTCACCAACTTTTTCATGACTCTTATACCATTCTTCCAAAACTCAAACTTTAGCATTTTAACAGAAACTTGTGCAAACAATTCCTTGAGCAAATTGGAGGACTTAGTCAAGATGGGGGCACTTGCAAAACAAACTTAAGGGAGCCTCCAACGCTCAAGTCAGTATTGGATTCAAAGGATAACCAAAGCAATAATTATACAAATAATTATGCAGCAAAAGTGTTTATCCAACTTAAATGCATGATTAATCTTAAATGCCTAGTTCTCTTCTAATGTAAAAGAATGTTTCTTTTACCAAAGGTTTGGTAAAGATATAAGCTAGTTGTTTACTTGTTTCAACAAATTCTAGCACGCAATCTCCTTTTTGCATATGATTTCTTATGAAGTGGTACCTAATTTCAATGTGCTTAGTCCTAGAGCGCAAGATGAGATTCTTAGATAAATTGATTGTACAAGTGTTATTACATCTTATAGGGATGTGATCAAGTTGAAGTCCATAGTCTAGAAGTTGTTGCTTCATCCAAGGGATTTAAGCACAACAACTTTCAGTTGCAATATATTCAGTCTCAACAGTAGACAATGTCACATTATTTTGTTTCTTACTATGCCAAAAAACTAAAGATCTTCCAAGAAAGTGGCATGTCTCACTAGTGCTTTTCCTATCCAATTTGCATTTAGCAAAATCAGAATAACTAATACGACTACAAGAGACACCTTTGGGGTACCATAATCCCATTTGTGAAGTGCCAACAAGATATTTCATTATTCTTTTTACTGTATTTAAGTGTGATTCTATATGATTAGCTTGATATCTAGCACATATACACACACTACACATAATATCTGACCTACTGGCAATAAGATAAAGGAGTGAGCCATTGGTGTGTCCATATACTTAGAATTGTCCATTTCAAATTTCTTGAGCAGCTCCTTGTAATACTTGAATTTACTTATGAAAGTCTCATTCCTTATTTAATTGATTTGGAGTCTAAGGAAGAAGTTGAGCTTACCTATCATTAACATCTCAAATTCACTTTGCATAATGTTAGCAAACTTTTATACAAATAGACTCATTAGTAGCACAAAAAATTATGTCATCAACATATATGTGCACAAGGAGAATATCATGCACTTTGTTTTTAATGAAAAGGGTAGTATCAACCTTTCTTCTTGTAAAACCTTTTTCCAAAAGGAACTTGCTCAACCTTTCATACTAAGCTCTAGAAGCTTATTTTAAGGCGTACAAGACCTTTTTCAATTTAAAAACATGGTTGGTCAGTTCATAATCTTCAAAACTAAGAGGTTGTTCCACATACACCTCTTCTTGTATAAAGCCATTTAGAAAAGTACGTTTAACATTCATTTGATATAATTTGAAATTCATGATGCATGCATATGCAAGTAGTATTCTAATGGCCTTTAATCTAGCTATGGGTGCATAAGTTTCTTAATAATCTATGTCTTCTTCTTGATTATACCCTTTAGCTACAAGCTTAGCTTTATTCCTTATTATTAAGCTTGTTTCATTAAGTTTGTTCTTAAAGACCCATTTGGTACTAATTATGGGATGATCATTGAGTCTTGGAACTAATTCTCAAACTTGATTTCTCTTAAATTGATTTAGTCCTTCTTGCATAGTCAAGATCCAATGTTTGTCACTAATGGTCTCATCTATGTCTTTAGGTTCAACTTGAGAAACAAAATCCATGTGATTACATGCATCTCTAAGAGAGTTTCTAATAGTTACCCCTTTTGAGACATCACTTATAACCTTGTCAAGAGGATGGTGCCTTGAAGTTCTCCACTCTCTTGGAAGACCATTTGAAGGTTGCTCCTCTTGTTGTGGTGGTGCTTCCTCTTTTTGGCTTTCTTTATTTTGCTCTTTTTCTTTACTTCTTAAGTGGGTGTTGAATAAAGTTTCTACAATATCATCAATATCATCCTTTCCCAACCCAATGGGGTTAGTTTCATCAAATACAACATGTATTGATTCTTCAATTGTCATAATTCTCTTATTATAAATTCTAAAGGATTTACTATTAAGAGAATAACCAAGAAATATTCTCTCATCAGATTTAGCATCAGACTTACCTAGGTTATCATTTCCATTGTTTAAAACAAATCATTTGCAACCAAAGACATGAAAGTGGGAAATGTTTAGTTTTCTTCCTTTGTATAGTTCATAGGAGCTTTTCTTTAAAAATAGCCTTATTAAAGTCCTATTCATAACATAACAAGCGGTGCTTATTGCATCCGCCTAAAAATACTTAGGAATGTTTATTTCATTGAGCATAGTTCTTGCTAACTCCTCTAAAGATCTATTTTTTCTTTTAACCACTCCATTTTGTTGTGAAGTTCTAGAAGTAAAAAAATTATGCTCAATGTCATTCTCATTGCATAACATTTCAAACTCTTGGTTTTCAAATTCCCCACCATGATTACTTTTTATGGATGCAATACTACAATTTTTTTCATTTTGAATTACCTTTACAAGTTTTCTAAATGCATGAAAGGCATCATTCTTATGAGTAAGGAATAGAATTCATGTATATCTAGAGTAATCATTCACAATCACAAAAGAATAGTAATTACCCCCAAAGCTTATAGTTCTTGATGGTCCAAAACTATTCATGTGTAAAAGTTATAAAGGTCTAGTAGTAGAAATAACATTTTTAGCTTTGAAAGATACATTCACTTGTTTACCTTTATAACATGCATTACAAAGTTTATCTTTCTCAAAATTGAGTTTTAGAAGGCCGGTTACTAATTCTTTAGAAACAAGTTTGTTTAGGTGATGCATGTGAATGTGGGCAATTCTCTTATGCCTTAGCCATGAATCACTTTCTTTACTCATAAGATATCTAGCATCTTAAGAGGTAATATCATCAAGGTTAATCATATATATGTTATCAACTCTATGACCAACAAACTTAACTTACTTATCATCCTTACCTTCAATTATGCAACAATTAGAGTCAAAGATAACTATATTTCCCTTGTCACACAATTCATTTATGCTTAACAAGTTATGTTTGAGTCCTTCTACATACAAAACATTATCTATTGAAGTAGAGGGATTCTTACTAACTTTTCCAACTTCAAGGTTCCTTCCTTTATTGTTGTCCCTATATGTGACATGACCATGCTTCTTGGGAGCAAGAAAGCAGAACTTGGAACTATCACCTGTCATGTGCTTGGATCAGCCACTATCAAGATACCAATTTGAGCTATTGACTTTCAAGCACACCTATAAAACATGTTCAAATTATGGTTTTAAGTACCCCAAACCTTTTTGGGTCCTTGGGTGTTAGTTTTGGGCAATGAGCCCTTTGAAACCCATATTTTCTTTTGTCCAACATGTGATCGCTTTTTAATTCTACTTGTAAATGACCTATTTCTTTTCTTCCACAATGAAAGCAAGTTATAAAAGGACTACTTGACATACTTGAAGAAACAAAGAAGTTCTTATAAAATTTTTGTTGTTTCTTAGGATTGTAACTCAATCCGGCTTTATCAAACATACATCTTTATTTTCTAAGTATGATATTCAAGTTTTCTCTATCAAAAGTGAATTTAGCAAGAGTATTTTTCAAATCTTCAACTTAAGCATGAACTACATGAAGAAGATGAAGAGGGAGCATTCTTATGTGAAGAGCAAGTAGTGCATGAAGAATTTGTATAAATTAGCCCAAGAGTTTCATTTTCTAATTTCAATTCCTCTATTTTTTTTTGTTTAAAATAGAAATTTGACTTTCAAGAGAGCAAATTGTTTTTTTAATAATGAAACCATTTTTGCAAGCCTCAAGGACCCTTCATGCAATTCCTCAAAGGCTTCTTGTAATTTATCATAAGAGTGTTGGGATTCAAGGGTTTGAGAATCTACCTCAAGATCATCTTTAGCTATAAGATAAAGGTTGGCTACTTCATCTTCTCCATTTGCTTTCTCTGTTGGACCTTCTTTCAAACTTTTCTCCATTCTTTTGGCCTAGAGGGTAATCCATCTTCATATGACCATGCCACATCCAAAGTAAGTGGGAGGAGTTGGAGTTGAGCTCTTATCCTTTACTTAGTTCTTCTTTGGAGAGAATGGTGGTCTTCTCCCATATCCTTTCTTTTTAAGAAACCTTCCAAATCTTCTACCCAAAAGGTTGAAGGTCTCTTCATTCATGTCCAAGTCCTCTACTTCATCTTCATCTTCATCAATGTGGGATGAGGAGGCCTTGAGTTCTAAACCCTTCTTCTTTCTATCAACATCTTCATTTTGGTGAAGCCTTGACAATTCCATTTCATGTTCTTGTAGCTTCCCAAAGAGTGTTGGAAGAGTTATGGTTACAAGGTTCCTTGATTTAGCAATGGCGGTCACCTTAGGCTGTCATTCTCTGCTTAAACATCTCAAAACCTTGTTAATCAAATCTTCATTTAGAAAGGTTTTTCTCAGTGAAGCAAGATGATTAACTATGTGAGTAAACCTCTCTTGCATATCTTGTATACTCTCATATGATTTATTCTAAATAATTCATATTCATGTGTGAGAGTGTTTTTTCTATCCCTCTTAACCTCACTAGTTCCCTCATAGGTGACTTGAAGAGCATCCCATATTTCTTGTGTTGTTTTGCAATTAAAAATGTGAAAGTACTCATCATACCCTAGAGCACTAGCGATGATATTCTTGGCTCTAGCATTATATTGCACTCTCTTTTTATCATCATCTATCCATTCAGCTTTTAGCTTGTCAACTTGCCTACCATCAACAAATTTGGTAGGAACAAAGGGACCATTTTCAATGGCATCCCAAACATCAAGATTAATAACTTCAATAAAAAATTTCATTCTTTCTTTTCAGTAAGTATAACCGGTGCCATTAAAAGTTGGGGGCCTATTCATTGAGGCACCTTTAGGTAAAATATTTTGAAAAAAAGCCAACTCTCCTCTGAAACTGTTCAGCTCTTTAAACAATAGTCTAGCTCTGATATCACTTGTCGCCAAGCGGCTTCAAGACTCAAGAGGTGGTGAATTGAGTATTTTAAAACTTTTCATATGCAAGCCTTTTTTTTAATTTTTGTTGAAGCTATGTTCTTTGAATTAAATGGATTTATGATAGTATCAAGAGCTCACACAAGCTTATATAGAATGAATGATTATGAGAACAAGCAATAAGCATGCAAAAGTAATTGATAAGCTTGAATGTAAAGAGATAAGGTTGAGAAGATCTACACACAGAGATTTATACTGGTTCAATCACTCTTTTGTGATCTACATCCAGTCCCTAGGATCATCTACCCAGGAGTTTTCACTATAATCAAGCTTCACAAGGTGCTTGATAAACCCTTTACAATAGTTGAACTCTTCCTACACTTCAAGGATCATCCACCTTTTATGTAGAAGCCTCTAAGTTTCTCAAGGGATCCTCCACCCTCTCAAAGTGTTTACAAATGAAAAGAAATGAATTTAGCTCACTTAAGGAGCAGATATATAAATTGAAGTTCTAATGAAGCTCTTAAGATATCTCAATCAATTTCTCAAAAACAGAGCACAAATTATGATTCACGAATTAAATGCTTGGGACATGTTTTTTTTAGAGTGTTAGCTGACTGCAATAAGTGTCCCAAGTCATGAATTTATAGTCCTCAATGAAAAAGATCTATTGGGGTGCATTTACTCAAGCATTAAATGCTCTGAAACTATGGTAAACAATTACCAAGTGTTCAAAATATGTTTTGGGTTTTTTTGGGCAATGGTAATCGATTACCGGCATATGATAATTAATTACCAAGCCTCTGACTTTTGAAAAACTAGTTCCCGTATGTATGTAATCGATTACCAAGTCTTGGTAATCGATTATCAGCTATAAAAAAAGCTTATAATTAATTACTAAACCATTAGATGTGATTGCAAACAATCTAGAACCTATTTTTGATCCCAATTAAGCTTGGTAAACAATTCCAACTTAGAATACTTAGATTTTAAAAAAAATTGAGTAGATTTTCAAGATCCAAGATTAAAACATCATTTGTTTGTAAAACAACCCAGCAACTAAAATAGTTTTCAAGAGAACTCTTTAACATAGTAAAACATTTTGAGATATTTTAGAGAACTTCTCATATAAAGACCCTAAGTCCTATAAACTATACCAATTTAGCTTCCTTTGGACTTGGTCTTTGGCTTGGCTTTGTTATCGTCAAAACTTTCATGATCTTCATGACATAAACATTCACAGGATCTTCCCCTCAGATTTGAGGGAAATCTAGACAGAAATAAAGTATGCAAACTAAAAAAATCTTTATATAGCTTGAAGCAATCCCCAAGAGCATGGTTTGAACGTTTTGGAATAGTAGTTAAAGGTCTTGGCTACTGCCAAAGTCAAGCTAACCACACTTTGTTCTACAAGCATACATTGAATAGTAAAATTGTTGTCTTGATTGTGTATGTAGATGACATAATTTTAATAGGTGATTATGATAGTGAACTCAAGTTTTTGAAAAAGAAACTGGCTGATGTTTTCAAGATCAAGGAGCTTGGTCCTTTAAAATACTTTCTTGGAATAGAATTTGCTAGATCTAAACAAGGTATATTCATTAGTCAGCGAAAATATATTCTTGATTTGTTAAGTGAGACAAGTTTGCTAGGATGTAAAGCAGCATAAACCCCCATTGAACTCAATACTAAACTCCAACCAGCCAAAACAAAGGAAATAATGGATAAAGAAAAATTTCAGAGGCTTGTTGGGAGACTGATTTATTTGTTTCATACTCATTCGGATATAGCCTTTGCTGTGAATATGGTAAGTCAATTTATGCACTCTCCTAGACCTGAACATTTTGAAGTAATGAACAGAATTCTAAGGTACCTAAAGGGGTCTCCTAGAAAAGGACTACTTTATAAAAAAAAATGTGGACCCTTACAAGTGGAGGTCTACACTAATGCAGACTGGGCTGATAGTGTTACTGATCGAAGGTCTACTTCAGGCTATTGCACTTTTATTGGAGGAAATCTAGTTACTTGGAGAAGCAAGAAACAAAACATGGTTAGTAGAAGTAGTGCAGAAGTTAAATACAAATCAATGGCACAAGTGATCTGTGAGGTTCTATGGATTGACAAACTGTTAAAGGAATAAAAGGTATACAGTCCAACACCAATGAAACTATATTGTGATAATAAATATGCAATCGCTATTGCTCACAATCCAGTTCTACACGATAGAACTAAACATGTGGAAGTTGACAATCATTTCATTAAAGAGAAAATAGAGAATGGGTAGATTTGTATATCATACATCTCTACAACAAATTAGATTGCAGATATTCTGACCAAGGGACTACCTAAGATGTTTTTTGACAATATAATTAGCAAATTGTCCATGGAAGATATCTTCAAGCCAGCTTGAGGGGGATTGTCGATTGAGATATTAAAAATAATATCTTAATTGATTGTAGACATCTTGTGTTTATTGTAAATATTCTGTTTTCTAGTTAGCTTATTAGTTTCCTAAGTTAGAATATTCTGATTGATAGTTTTCTGTTTTAGATAATTGTTTCCTTTTTTATTGTGTATATCTCTCCTATAAAAAGGAGACTTTCTGTACGTCTTTTCAATATATTAATAAAACACCTATTTCAAGTAATGCTGACTCTATATGTAGGCCAACACATGTGGGTTGATAATGGTTTTGAGCTTAATGCTTGTTAGTTCAAGCTTTGGGCTTGTTAGATGGTTGGTTTACCCATGAGTTGTGTGCTTGTCTTGTTCAGTTTCGTCTAGTAGATTCTCCCTTATAGTTTATGTTTCCAACTGGTTCCACTTATTTATTGAATTATTGAAAGTTGTTTACCATTAACTATTATATTTTTAAGTTTTAGGTTTATGATTAATTGACTTGAGTTGTTTTATTGAGAAATTATTTTATTATATGATAATTTTTACTTGTTGATGAAAGACTCATGCCCAGTTTGTCTTGTTTCTATTATAGTAGCTAGTAATTGCTCATTGAGTCATGACTTATCCAAATTGTGATTATGTTTTTTAGATAAAGAAAAGAAGATAACTTCTAATTCCACTCCTTTGATTTGTTTGAGGGAGTTTGATATGATTACCATTGATGAGCCCAACACATTGTTCGTGTGGACATATTTAAGTATTTGTTTTATTTTGTTATAAATCTTATTGGAATGCCAAATAGGTAAATACTCTTAGATGTGCTCCATTAATTTTGCAAACAAGATTCATGAAAGAGTTGGATGTTTAAATTAATGTTTTGACAAGTTACAATGTTTGTTCTGTTTATTACTGAATTAGAAAATAAGATATATTTGATATTAAAGTATGTTTTGAAGCCCTATGATGACTATTGTAATTATTCTGAAATTCTATATGATTTAGAGGCTATTGAGAGCTAAGCAAAATTCTTGTTCAATAATCAATGTTGTGCTAAATAGAGAGGCAGAGAAGGATTTTAACCCACAAACTCACCACCAACACTCAACAATCAAAGATAGGTTATAAGTGTTTGATACAAGCGAGTAGGTATCAAAATCGCTCAAAGAATTTATAAACTCATTTTTGCAGAACCTATAACACACCTACTAAGGATTACAAAAGTTTCAGAATAAAGAAGGTAGAGGTGAGATAGTTGTTCTTTGTGAATGAGCTTTTCTTTCTTAAATCGTTCTCCAATCATTCAACCTTCTTCATTGAGCCTTTTATCGCATGCGAAAAGTATCAATCAGAGGCTCCCAATGATTATCTATCTTTCTTGTGGTAGGTAGCCGTTATTTTGTTGGTTATGCTGAGATAGCGCACTCACTTAAGTTCCTACCCAAGAACTCTCTCAAGCTTCATATCAGCTAATCTTCTCAACAACTCTCTTAAGCTTGAAGTTTCTCAACACCTCTTGATCTTTGATTTCATCATCATCTTCATGTTTCGTTTTGATAACTTGGATCATAGAAACTTCCTTTTAACTCTGATTTGCTCTTGATTTGGTCCTTGTAGAGAATTTTCACAATCTTGAACTTTCTCATAACCTTCTCAAGATGAACTCTCTCAAGTTATTCAGGAACTTTCTCAAAATACACCTTGAACTCTCTCAAGTCAAAATTTGATCTTCTTAGCCATCTTTAATCATCCAGAAAACTTCCATATAATTGTTTTAGTCCTGAAAAAGTTATTACTAACAAGAAAACTCCACAAATGTCATGTTAGCACAATCAAGATACTTAAGAGCTAATGTTCATAATTTTCAATGTAATTGTTATCATCAAAACACAACTTACAAACTTAGCCACCAAAGAACTTTGGAGCTTACACTTTTGTGACAACTTTGAACATCACATATAATATCACTACATGAATTAACTTAAATATGTGAAACATTTGCTTCAACAATTCCACAATACAAAGTTTCAACCATCTTAAAATAAGAGTTAACCATAACATCCACCAACATAAACCCTAAACTATAACACCATTGGTCCTAAGTACACAATTTCTAATTATCAAAGTTTAAAACGGATCTCACCTTCTCTATAATGAACACAAAAAAATAATATACCAGTGACCTTGATCATAAATCGGATCCAACCTACCAAGAAACCACTTTTCTAAGTATTTCAAACAAAAACACCATGCAAGCATAATTAGAATACGCGACCAGAACATTATCACAATGAAGTATTATGCCAATACAAATATTAAGATAAACACTAATGCTTATTCAATGACAGATTTAATATATTGTTAACTAAATACATACCCTTTGCAAATTACTTGCCATCAATTACTGCTAATAGTCCTTAAGAGACTACTGCTAGCATCCTGGTCTAGCATAATAACGCTCATTGGCATTCGATTGACATCAAGATGCCCTATCAATGTTTACATCACCACCATACGTGTAATAATCCTGCATAGTCATGTTAAACGAAATCAAACCAAGTTGTTAAAATCAAATCAGGATAATTACTCAAACTAAACAACCACTTGCCATTTCATCATACGATTGGTCCATAAACTGATTTGTATCATCCATATCGCTACAATGAACTACTTTCTTACCCCTCCTCCCCTTCATTGTGGCACTTGGTCCATCCCCCTTGCTTCTAATGACTTCAAGCTTATTCACTCTCCCTCCCAAACAACCACCTCCGTTATATGAAAAATCTTCAAGTCCTCCATGTTTGCTTTTAAGTTCTTCAATTTCACTTGCAATCTTTTCCCAAATCTGATTGAAATCCTCATCCCTGCAGCATGCTAAATTACACATTTGCCAGCAGCTATGGAGCAGTGCTCCATAACAACTCATGTATAGACTAGTCTTCCTACCTAATTTACCTTGGTCATTCCTCCCTTCAACTGCTACCTTGGTTGTCTTCATCCATCTATAGGTAGAGCAACACATTTAGGCAATTCATCCATGTCTACATAAACCATCACTGTTATTAGGTGAACACACAAAATCCTAAACGATTCCATTTTCTGACAAGAACATCTCATTTCCTTCAATTGTGAGTGCAAACAAACTTGCCATGTAACTGTTGGCTTACATTACTTACTATATAAATCATAGATGAAAGTGTTTGCTTTAAACCAACAACCTTCATTACAGCTGACCTCAACAACAGTGACCGGAAAACCTTAAATACAAGGCTTGTATACACATATGATGCAAACCTCTCCAACACCTGGAACGGACTCAACATCACAACTTCCCCATAAGATGACTTAAAGTCAGACTCTATCTCATTGTTACACAAGTTCTCCAAACAACATTGGAATTGTTGTAAGAACAAACTTAAATTGTTACGAGATCCAACATATTTACCAACTTGCGCATGCAATGCTTCAAACCTTGACGTCGTTCTTAGTCCTGTAAAAAATGACCCCCTTATGTAAGTGGTTGCCCACATCATCTTCTTCTCTGACAATTCTTCAACTCGTCTATTCTCCTTCACATCACATTCTTGAAGCATAAATTTCCACTTCTCTTCAAATTCATCAACCTCATAGTCAGACAACATACATGTCTTGAACAATTGTGTAAACCTCAGCTTACTAACATTTGAAGTTGCATTCCTTAGCAAGTGCCAAGAACATATAAGCCTTGCGAAAAACTATTCTTATAGCATTCCTCATCGATAAGTCACCATCACTTATGATAGATTTGGGAGTTTTCCCTTTCATCATTTCTAGAAATTATTGTAGCAACCATACTTAAGTGTTTTCAGTTTCATCTGAGATAATCGCACTCGCAAAAACACAAGTTTGGTTATGATGATTGACACTAGAGAAGACAACAAATGGATACTTGTATTTATTTCTCCAACAGGTGGCATCAAAGCCCAAAACATCACCAAATAGTTCATAACCTAGCTGACTACTTTTGTCACGCAAAAACAATTGCAATAAACTCCTACCGGAACCAAATTTGTACCTCTAGAACATTAAGGAATCTGTATTTGCCAAGCTACCAAGGTATTTCGATGCACTTTCAACATCTGAACCTTTTAATTTTCGTTGTTTTTCAATTCGATTGTACATCTGCCTTTTTTTAAAACCAACTAAGTGATAGCCATCTGACTGCTTCGCAAAAGAGCCATAAATCTTTGGTATAGTTATACCACTTTCTCTCAGGCTATTCATTTCAACAATGTCAGCATCACACATTTTCCTCTGTGATCTTAGCATGCCAATAAACTTCGGATCAAGCAATTCATGATTATGATTATGATAGAACTAATTTGAAAGACAATTAATACACTGAATATACTTTTTTTATTATAGATATATCTATGTGAAATCACTTCCAATAGAGAATACAGTACATAGAATCTAGAAATTATAGGGAAAAAGAGGAAAAGAAATAAAAGACCCCTAAGAGTTCGAGAGCCTACTCTCTCCTAACCAACCAATTCCATGATAACTTCTCATCCCCCCTCATTTCCCTCCGAATCTCTATTTATTAGTTACACCTATTCAAACTCCATACAACAGTTACATATAGCAATTACTAAAAATATAATAGTTACTAATAATTAATAAAACTGCCTACTAATATTACATGTCTTCTGCCCCAGGCCTAACTATGTTTCTAGGCTTCTTCTTAAAATAAGTCCTCGTAATTGGAGGCCTATTACTAACAATACTCCCTCCCAATAGTTTCACCTTTTCCTCAAGGTGAAAGTCTGGAAATTGTTCGTTGATGACATCAGCTGATTCCCAAGTGGCTTCAAAGGCTGGTAAGTCTTTCCATTGAATTAATACTTCTGCTATGCCAGAGGAGTGGTTGTGGGCTGCAAGAACAGCTGTGGGCTCAACTTGTAATTCCAAGTCTTCTGATAACATAATAGGCAGAGGTTGTGGAGTCACAACTGGAGCTAAAGCCTTCTTCAAAAGGGAAACATGGAATACCGGGTGAATTTTGCTTTCTTGAGGCAAGTCCAACTAATAAGCTACCTGACCTATGCACTTCATAATCTAGTAAGGACCATAAAACCGCAGGCTTAACTTTTGATACCAGTTGATAGAACTGATTTGAAAGACAATTAATACACTGAATAAACTTCTTTTATTATAGATATATCTATGTGAAATCACTTCCAACAGAGAATATAGTACATAGAATCTAGAAATTATAGGGAAAAAGAGAAAAAGAAATAAGAGACCCCTAGGAGTTCGAGAGCCTAGTCTCTCCTAACCAACCAGTTCCATGATAACTTCCCATCCCCCATCATTTCCCTCATAATCTCTATTTATCAGTTACACCTATTCAAACTCCATACAACAGTTACATATAGCAATTACTAAAAATATAACAGTTACTAATAAATAATAAAATTGCCTACTAATATTGCATGTCTTCTGCCCCAGGCCTAACTATGTTTCTAGGCTTCTTCTTAAAATAAGTCCTCGTAATTAGAGGCCTATTACTAACAGATTATCATCAAAGTTAGCTACAAACTATCTCCCTAATTTAACATCAAGCTGCACTTGCATTCCAGCCTTACACCCAAACCTTGTCAAAGGTCTGTGATCCCTCTTACAATTTTCCATATTCATATATTTTTTCATCCAAAACCCCTGACTACGACAAACAAAAGTTCACCATATTAACTCCCATTTTCTTATTTCTACCTTTCTTGTTTTTCCCTGTCCCAAATTGCTTAATTTTCACATACTCATTGTAAAAATAAAAAGCATCATCTACATTAGCAAACTCCAACTTCATCACCTTATTTGGGGTTAAAGTTTGGAACTTAATCTTACCAATGTCCAAATTTTCGTCACTGCCATTGTTTTCATTGTCACTGCCCATTTCTTCACTGTCACATCTCATATAATCATTGTCGCTGCCCGTCTCTTCTTCGTCATTACTAACCTCATATTCATTGTCCATGTCTTCTTCACCATTACTGTTCTCTTCACCCTCCCCTGTCGACATTCCTTCAACTCCCTCATGCACAAAGTTGCCTTCCGAGATAAGTTTACTCTTTCCTTTGTTAGATGCCATAACAATAAACTGCCATCCAAATTGTAATTTTGCAAGCCCCCAAAACTTGAAACTGTTAGCAATTATTTGCCAAAAAAAAAAAGCAAACAAATAGGCAGTATCATTTATTATGTGTCAAGCAAAGTATAAGAATCTGCAAGAGGTAACACCAACATTCAACAGTCAAGAAAATGCTATATATTGTCCATTGACCAACAGGCAACAATATTACAGATTAAGTCATGCATCAAATCTCTTTCTAGTTTATTGCAATAGCATAAATGACCAGACCCTCTCAATGTGTCTCAAAGCAACAATTCAAATATAGAAGCCAATCCCTCTTATTGGTATGCAGAAAACAAGCATTTTTTAACAGATTTAACCTCTCTAGCATACTTTCTTCAAACAATTCAGATTCAAAATATCATGCACATGTCATCCTTAATAGGAACCAAAACCTTCAAACCCTTTTATGGAAGGGAATCTACAAGACCAGTGATTCTGCATACTAACACAGGAGGCTTACTGCAGTGGCATAATGATTCTTATTCTCCTTGCTTAATACTCGTCTTTTTGTCTGGCATATGATGCTTTGTTGGATATAGTTGAGCTGTTAAGCTGGAATTATTAGAGTCTTAAACATTATGCCCACCAATTTGATTATTTTCCTTTTCTGTATTTTAATATTTCTTTTGAGTGGGTTTGCTTCCCTGGTATTAGGTAGACAATTGATTCTGTTCCTTATATTTTTTGTTAAACAATTCACATATGCTTGCATTCCATGCTTTCAAAATATGTCATTTCTTTAGTTTTACAAATAATGTTTAGTGTATCATTTTTAATTTATCAAATTTATAAGTACCTTTAGCCATATTTGGCGCAAGAATGTTTATATGTGAGTGTCAGAATCACTTGTAATAACTGTAGCAAGGGAAAGGTAGCAGGATTGGTGATGTTGGCAAAAGCTAATACTAATGTGAGTAAAGAGAAAACAAAAGTGTCATTTCAGTCAAATATTTGTGACAACAGTTTGAAACTTATTTGGAAGAGAAAATCAACTATGGCAATTTTACTGGCTTTTAGCTATTCTAGAGCATTTTTTGTATTTTCCTACTGTCGATTATTTTTATGTCTTGAGTGTCTTATGTTTTATCTAATTGGATTTCATGTATGCTTAATTGTTAACTTTTAGTTAAGTTTGTAGATATGAAGTTTAATCAGATTTTTATTGTGAAACTATGCTTAAGTATGTTTATAAGCACTCATAATTGCATTGTGTTTTTCAGGAGATCAATATCACCCCTAGAAGCAAAGAAAGAAGGTTGAATTTGAAGAAAGTAAGTGACACGGCCTGTGTTATCTAACACGGGGTGGGTCGTGCCATTCTCTGAAATTTCAACATGGATCTGACCAACAACACGTCCCGTGTCATTTGACACGGGTTAGGCCATGTACGCCTCTATCTTCACAAGAGGATCCAGCTTTGAGCTTACTTGACAACACGTCCCTTGTCATATGACACGGGGTGGGCCATGTTTCTCTTTGACTTGTACTTCACTTGAAGTTGTGTTACCAGAACCTGACACAGGATAGGTTGTGTCATACGACACGGCCCGTGTCGTCGCATCAAAACATTAGATACGAATTCTAATGATGTGCTAGGCATCCAAAGTTATAAATAGGGTTGCCTAGGGTCCTAAAACACAAGTCTGGACTGGTGAGCCGTCAAGGGACTGAGGAGAAGGCAAAGAACAAGGGTGAGGGAGATTCGATCAAAGATTGGGATTCGGGTTCGAGCAATCGGAGATCGATCAACCTTATTTCTTGGAAACTAGTTTGATCTTTAGTTTTCTTTTCTTCTTTTATTCTAGACAATGTTTTTCTTTTGTTATTCTTTTGGTTTTGAATTTGTCATGTGTAACTAGTTTTCTTATATAGTTAAGGGAAGATGAAACCCTAGTTTTGATTATGTGATTCTTGCATATTTATTTATAACAATACAATTGTATTTTTATTCATATGTTTCTGTTCTTAATTTGGTATAAAGGTTTTTATACTCTTTGCCAATTTAGAAAGTGGTAAAACTAAGATTGCTATACGCAGTTGCGGTGGTAGGACTAGTTAGACATATGATCTAAGTAATTTAATCCCTGTGTGTGATTAAATCTTAGTGTGATTGGTTTTCTAAATCTTAATGCAATCAATAGATAGGTGTAAGAGTGGTTGCTTTTGAAATAACTATTGATTAGGGATTGATTTAAACGGTTGCTGAATTAATCAAAACTTAAGAAAAACAGGGAATTAATCTCACAATCACATAAAAACATAATTGATCATGTTGGTATAAAAGATATGTGGGCTAGCATAATCATATAAATCTAGTGGTGGATTTCATCTCTTAAGCATTGTCTTTTAATTGATTTTCCAAATCGTATTTACTGTTTTTGTTTTGGATTCAATTTATGTTTTTAATTTTAACAAACAAAACCCCTCTTTTGTTGTTTACTGTTTTTGAGTATTTAAATTAGGATTCAAATTATAGTGTTAATCTCTGTGGATCGACCATTACTAACTACAACTGGTTGCAATGTTTTTATATTTTTTGTGGAATTTGTCAACTGTTTTTAATCTCAATTTTAATTCACAATCCAAACAACACCAAATTTTGGCGCAATAGCCGGGGATCGAACCCGAGTCACCTGCGTGACAGGCGGGAATACTCACCACTATACTACAACTGGTTGCAAGATTTTTATATTTTTTATGGAACTTGACAACTGTTTTTAATCTCAATTTTAATTCACAATCTAAACCACACAACCTATATATGGCTACATGATCTAGTGATCATCTAAGTTCAGAGCAATAAAGGGAAAAGGTAGAGGTCTGGTATCTGATAGTTTGAAACATTTTTCAGTTAAATTATAATAACAAATTGATATCCATAAATTTGTGATGAGTTTTTCATCTTAATGTTTTAAGGAATAAGAGAGAATTAGAGATTATGAAGGATGTAGCTTCTTTTTTTTGGGGGGGTGGGGGATAGTTTCGGGCCATACTACATTTAAACATCTAAATTCTTCCGAGCCACTTTTTCTTGTAAAATGATTGATACTTTAAAGGCTTTTATAAATTTTGGAGTAGGGCACTATACATTATTTGTAAGCTAGCTATCCAAAGAAAGCATAACTAGAAATTCCAGAGCTGGACTTTTGGTAAAGATGATTTTTGGCTTTTTAATCAATTCAATTTATTTGATTCTGACATTTCTTTGTTAGAGTGCAATGGGCATAGAAGATACAGATGGAATTTCTCATTATTCAGGTCATGAAATTGGCATCGAAATCATAAGAATCCTATGAGCATATCAATCAAACTGCTAAACATCATAGTTCAGAGGAGACACTTTACAAGACATGAAATACTGAAGTCATAATCTAAGCAAACAAGACACTTTATCACTTTTCAGATTCATTCATGTTCACAAAACAATTGATATTATAAACTTCATCATAATTTTTAATTCTGTATCTCATCAAACCAACTATAAGAAAGACACATAAACGACTCACCTTAAGATCGACCACCGGACACATAATTTTTAATTCAGTGCTAATTGCTTCCAGCGAACAGTTGGCTATCGACCACAACTTCGATGGAGAACGATTGACCAAGCTCACAACACTTTGGTCCACCACTCCTTCCACCTCTCACCTCTCTAACACAGCTTGCCGGACGTTGCCCATCAAGACCTCCGCTATTCTTTGCCACCGATTTCTGGGTTTCATTCAAAATAGGGTTTATCATTAGATCCCGATTACCAATTAAAAGAGAAAGATGATAATGATAAACTAATATAATAATATTAAGTAACCAGTTAAAAACCGGTTATAATGGGTGAAAGTTGTTGGCGTACGCGTACACCCTCCATAGGTTGGTGTATAATATACGAGTCCAACTGATATGGTGGGTGGAGAATAAACGGTTCGAAGTGATGGGGCTTTGAAGACCAACACAGTCCCATGTATGAAGAAACATAAACAGCTTTCGTGACAACTACTAACTGCTGTTTGCTGTTTGCTGTTTTCTGTTTGGATTAGATGCTAACCCAGCAATCTATGCTTTCCTCTCCCCTTTCTCTTCGTGGGTTCTTTTTCCTATGTCCCAAGTCCCATCCTTTCCCACGCAGATTCACACATCAAATTTCCCCCAAACCCCTTTCTAAGAATCATAAGGTAATGCTAAAATCAATTCAAAGAACTTGTGTACTTGGTTATCTGCATGGTTAAAGTTTCTATGTTTTATCTCTTTTTCTTTTCTCTGTGCAGTTACTTGGTGGGAATTTGAGTCTGGCTGCTTTCAGTAACACTGCAGTTTCCTATGCCTATGGCTACGATGAACTTCCAGAGAGGAAAAGTGAAGAAGGGGATGCAAAGGGAATTGATTTCTTGCATCTCATGGAACAACGTGGGGTCCGTGCCAATTATCAGACCTATTTGTGGTTGTTAGAAGGATGTCTCAATTCTGGGTCGTTTTCACATGGTTGGAAGCTTCACGGGAAGATTCTAAAGATGGGTTTTTATTCAGAAGTGGTTTTGTGTGATCGTGTTATGGATTTGTACATTGCATTTGGTAATTTGGGTGGTGCAGTCAAGGTTTTTGATGATATGCCGATTAGACCCTTGTCATGTTGGAATAAGATTATTCATTGGTTTGTTGCCGAGAAGATGACAAATGAAGTTCTGGGTTTGTTTCGGCGAATGGTGAAGGAAAGGGTGAAACCTAATGACAAAAGTTTTGCAGGGATTTTAAGGGCATGTAGTGGTAATGTTGTTCCTTTCCACTATGTGGAGCAAATACATGCCAGCATTATAACTCATGGTTTCGAAACTAGTCCATTGATATGTAATCCTTTGATTGATTTCTATTTTAAAAATGGTTTAGTGAATTCTGCTAAGAAGGTTTTTGACAATTTACAGAAGAGGGATAGTGTTTCTTGGGTAGCTATGATATCCGGTTTATCACAAAGTGGGTATGAAGAAGAAGCCGTTCTTCTATTTTGCCAGATGCATACATCAGGAATCTGCCCCACCCCTTATATATTTTCGAGTGTTCTAAGTGCCTGTACAAAGATAGAATTTTTTGGGCTTGGAGAGCAGCTCCATGGCATTGTTCTGAAGCAGGGATTCTCTTCTGAAATATATGTGTGCAATGCCCTTGTGACGTTATATTCCCGTTTGGGGAACTTGATATCTGCAGAACAGATTTTTAATGCAATGTCACAGAGGGATGGAGTTTCATATAACTCACTCATCTCAGGTCTTGCTCAACAAGGATATGGTGACAGAGCTTTAGAGTTGTTTAAGAAAATGCATATTGGTTGCCTAAAGCCTGACTGTGTTACAGTTGCAAGTCTTTTGAGTGCCTGTGCATCAGTCAGGGCTCTTCTAAAAGGAAAACAACTCCACTCATATGCAATAAAGGCAGGAATATCTTCAGACCTAATCCTGGAAGGTGCACTGCTTGATCTTTATGTAAAATGTTCAGATATAGAAACTGCCTGCGATTTTTTCCTTACAACAGAAACTGAAAATGTGGTGCTGTGGAATGTGATGCTCGTGGCTTACGGCCAGTTAGACAATCTAAATGAATCATTTCAAATATTTACACAGATGCAGATAGAAGGCATTGTACCTAATCAATTCACCTATCCAAGTATTTTGAGAACTTGCACCTCTTTGGGAGCTCTTGATCTAGGAGAGCAGATTCATACTCAAGTACTAAAAACTGGCTTTCAGTTCAATGTGTATGTCTCCAGTGTGCTTATTGACATGTATGCTAAACATGGAAAACTAGATAATGCCCTGAAAATCCTTAGAAGACTAAAAGAGAAAGATGTTGTTTCTTGGACAGCCATGATTGCTGGTTATGCACAACATGATATGTTTGCTGAAGCTCTTAACCTCTTTGAAGAAATGCAAGATCAAGGGATACAATCTGATAATATAGGATTTGCAAGTGCAATCAGTGCATGTGCAGGTATCCAAGCACTTGATCAAGGACGGCAGGTTCATGCTCAGTCATGTGTCTCTGGTTATTCAGATGATCTTTCAATTGGTAATGCACTTGTTAGTCTTTATGCTAGGTGTGGGAAAGTACGAGAAGCATACTTTGCTTTCGATGAAATATTTGCTAAAGATAATATATCATGGAACTCATTAATATCAGGTTTTGCACAAAGTGGACATTGTGAGGAAGCACTGAATCTATTTGCTCAAATGAATAAAGCTGGACTAGAAATAAATTCATTCACATTTGGCTCTGCAGTTAGTGCTGCTGCCAATGTTGCTAATGTTAAACTAGGGAAGCAGATTCATGCCATGATTAAAAAAACTGGCTATGATTCAGAAACTGAGGTTTCTAATGTTTTGATCACACTATATGCAAAATGTGGTAGCATTGATGATGCCAAGAGACAGTTCTTTGAAATTCCTGACACAAATGAGGTTTCTTGGAATGCCATGATTACAGGTTATTCTCAACATGGTTATGGATTTGAAGCACTAAGCCTTTTTGATGATATGAAACAGCTTGGTGTATTGCCAAACCATATCACCTTTGTGGGAGTTTTAACAGCATGTAGTCATGTGGGTTTGGTGGATGAGGGAATTAGCTACTTTAAATCAATGAGTGAAGTGCACAGTTTGGTGCCAAAACCTGAACATTATGCATGTATTGTGGATCTTCTTGGGCGGTCTGGTCTTTTAAGCCGTGCTAGGAGATTTATAGAGGAGATGCCAATTCAACCAGATGCAATGGTCTGGAGGACCCTTTTAAGTACTTGTATTGTTCATAAGAATATCGATATTGGAGAGTTTGCTGCAAGTCATCTTCTGAAACTGGAACCCAAAGATTCAGCAACCTATGTTTTGCTTTCAAATATGTATGCAGTGACTGGTAAATGGGGTTGTAGGGATCGCACAAGGCAAATGATGAAAGATAGAGGTGTTAAGAAAGAGCCTGGTCGTAGCTGGATAGAGGTTAATAATTCAGTTCACGCATTTTTTGCTGGTGATCAGAAACACCCTCATGCAGATATGATATATGAATATCTCACAGATCTGAATGAACGGGTAGATGAACTTGGTTATGTGCTGCAGTGCAATAGCCTTCTGAATGATGTAGAACGAGGTCAGAAGGATCCAACACAAATTATTCACAGTGAGAAGCTGGCAATTGCTTTTGGATTGCTTAGTTTGTCTAGCTCCACTCCTATCCATGTGTTCAAAAACCTTCGTGTTTGTGGCGATTGCCACAGCTGGATTAAGTATGTCTCTAAGATATCAAATCAAGTGATCATAGTGAGAGATGCATATCGCTTTCATCATTTTAAAGGTGGGGTTTGTTCATGTAAAGATTACTGGTAAGATGGTAGAAGGTTGACTAAAATGTATGAATCCCTCTGGACTTGTGGTGTGGACCACAATTTATGGCTAGTGTTGCAGAATATTTTTCTTAGGTCACCCAAGTCTGTGGTAAGTACTCTAAATAAAGTAACGCATAATTTTAAGTGACTTGATGCTTCTAATGTGATACTGTTATTCAATTTGTGTGCACTTGGTTTGTATGTACTGTCTTGCCTCTTCTATACCTTTACTTCATCTGAATCAGGTTCTTGAGTGCTTTAGTAAGGTCTCTATTATATTGAAACTTCAACATTATGTTAGTCATTTTTTAATTAGTATAGTGAATCCATTTTTCTCTTTTCTCCTTTTCAGGTGAACAATAATAGCTGAAGCATTTCGTGAGCTTTCTCTGCATGCATTCTTTTTTACCCATATATCGTGCTTAAGCTATTGGTGATATTGGGTTTAACTCAGAATGCTGATTTTGATATCTCTTCCATGGATATCAGTACTCAAAATTGAGGACCTTATAATAGACTTGGAGGTATTGCTGTTGATTCTTCTAGGAGATTTTACCTGAATCATCTGCTTTTAACTTCCTGAGCCTGAAATTGTAAGCTGGCATAGGCTCCTCCTCAGGTACTTCCAATTCCATGCAAATTTTAGACCAGAAAAAGTTGATTTCATGAGATTTAAAGACTATGTCAAAATCTTTATATAAAAAACTGTTCTATAACAATAAATAAATAAAAGAAATATTCTTCTTTCACTACCCTGTCCAGGCATATTTTCCATTTTTTCCCCTAATATCCTCACCTCATTGCTTGAGTTAGCATTAACTATTAGCATTTGAGTTTTATCAGACAACTTATTGACCAATTTATTGTCTTCCTCAGAAGGTCTAAATGAACATATTTCACCGTGGCACTGTGCTTATTTTACATGATTGGATATCAATATACACAAATCTTCCCATAATGTCATCAATGAGTTGAATATTTCCTTATTTTCAGGTTCTCATGTTCCAATCCTATAAAACATATTATTTTCGGATCCTAAGCGTGCTTCCAGGATCAGTCTGTATTCCCTAGTATTAATAGTTCAAGATTAGTAATATTCATCCCTCTCACTCTCCCAGTCTGGGCAGCAGATTTCTTCAAAGTATAGACTTCTTCCTTTACCCTGATCCTCAACCCAAAATAACATATAGTCTAGGTATATATGATATTTAATCCTCCAGATAGTTTAGTTTCAAACTTATATCTGAATCTTTTCAAATCTTTCAAATGTGATATCTGCACCAAGTCAAATTTTCTTACAGATGGGCTGGAATGGGTGTTGCAATCCATGATTCATGTTATGATGGTTAAAAAATGAATGATACGCTGAATCATGTTAAAGGTTTTGACCATTTTCTCATTATTCTACCTTCTTCAGTTCAGAAAAAAACGTTGGATACATATGAGGAACTTTGAGCAATGGTGAGCAATTTGGTGGTTGGCTGTGGGATCTGCTGTCAGAGTTTTCTCACAAAGAAACCACTAGTATATGCTACAACTTTGTGCATGTGTATGTGACTATGTTTTGAGTTTCTAAATTTCTGAGAAGGTTAAGAACTGAATGTTATATCAGTGAGTGAGGATGGATGCATTGTGCAAGGAATTTTAGGGGTTTGGGATATTTGAAGTTTTGCTGTTAAGTTCTTCATACTATGTATTCATTTTTCCCTCAAATTGTCAACCTCCTCCCCTCTTTTCTGTGGAATTTACTGTTTCAAATTCAATATATTTTGCGCTGTGAAAGTTTTTACGAATTTTTTCCTGGATATCATCTCTGATTTATCCATGATGTTTTGGCATTGATCAAAATGTGTGCCTGTTTGGGTGGGTGTTTGCCCAAACCAAACGGTCATTTGCCCACAAACAGTCGTTTGCCCATTGCCATGTGTGTAAAACTAACATATTTTATGCTTGTTCAAATATGAATTTGAGTGCTTTGAGATAAGAATTGTCATTTATTTGTAATATTGAGTGAATTCTGAGTCCACTGAATTAAATGTGTTTTTATTGTATTTTATAGGAATTTAAAGGCTTTTGTGGTATTTTAAACATAATCACTAAAAGCCTGGTGAAGAGCATAAGGACTTTGCTACAGTATTTTGAGCATAACTTCTGTTACAAG
Organism: Ormosia emarginata; assembly: GCA_029884605.1. Lineage (NCBI taxonomy): Eukaryota > Viridiplantae > Streptophyta > Magnoliopsida > Fabales > Fabaceae > Ormosia > Ormosia emarginata. The sequence goes on along the minus strand of JAQQTP010000057.1, from coordinate 392,315 downwards.
CCTTGGATTGAGTTAATCTTGGTGTCTATAGAAAGATGAAAAAAATTCTTACAATTTTCATGAAGACATCGAAACCCAATTCAGGAGTTAAGAAGGTGAAAAATTGTGTGTAAAGTGGCAGACAAAGTTTGACCAAGTCAACAACATTCATAAATTTTAATGATCAAGTTATATTCTTAATTGTAGTGTAAGTGGTCTTTGCTTGGTGACCAAGTATTTCTATGTTTAATGCAAAGATCTCAAGGAGTTTCCTAATTTAAGTGAGATATTATATGGATTTAATAAGAAAAAATAGGAAATAAGAGATTTGATCAAAGATTAATAAAGGAAAATATCGTTGTCAAATATGTCTCAGTAAATATGGCATAACTTTCTCTACAAGTATGCGATTTATCTAATTTCAGTGGCGTTTGAAAGTTAAGAAAGAAATTTACAAATCTCATGTTGACAACTTTCTTTAATTAAGCTATCATTAATGCAAAACTTGAACTTTAAGTAATAGCAAAGCAAGACTTGACCTAGTTTATCTTAGATTCTTTGAATTATTATAAATAAAGGGCAAAGCCAAGGATTTGAGGAGAGCGGCAACATAGGCAAAGAATTCACTTCGGAGGCTAAAAGTAGTTCATCATTGAAGACTTTTAAGATTTTTCTCTTCTAGGATTTTTTTCATGATGTTTCTTCTACGTATTTATTTGTTTTGTGCTTTTTTTGCCATGAGTGACTAAACTTTTCTCTTGTTAGGGTGAAGATGTAATTTGGTTATGATAATGATGTATTTGGATTCGTTAATTTAATCTAAGTTTCTTTGTATTCAATTTAGTGTTTATCGTTGTTTTTAATGTTTTTGTGAATTGGTCATTCATAAATTGATCTTGTGGGTTGTGTAGGAAATTAAAAAATTTGTGCATGACTTAGATTATATGATAAATACCATAATTTTGACTACTAGGAATAGCCGTTTTTGGTTCTGTGAGTTTTGCTTGAGATTTCATAGATCACATAAAGACTTTAATATTTTGGATTCAATTAAGGGATTAATTAGATTTTTAGAGTTAAAGAGGATTGATACATCAAAGAATTGTGCATTAGTTAAATTAGGAAATCTCTCATCAATTGATTAATTAGAACTTAATTAGGTTGGAATCCTAACTATTAGTCGGAAAAACTAAGTGAAATCAGATCCTTAACATATTTATCATTACTTATTTACACCTTAATTTGTTATCATGCTCTCTTTACTGTTTTTAATTTATATGTTTTTACTTTGTTTTGCTTTTCCTTCTATTACTTGTTTTTCTTTAAACTTTCTTTGAATCAAATCTTTGTCTAGATAGTAGTTGGATTAGTGAAATGGTAATTGACAATTCAATCTCTATGGGAGCAATATTTTCTTATCACTTTATTACTTTTGTGATTTAGTGCACTTGCCAAATTTCTCAACAAGTTTTTGGTGTCATTTTCAAGGATTGAGTGATTTAGTCAATATCATTAGTCCCTAGGAAGATACTAATATGAATGTCATTTTATGTTGCTTTTTAATCGTTTTAATTTTTATTTTTCTATTTTTAATAGGTTATTATTTTTTTATGCGAGGTACGGTTGATTCAAAAGCATTGCTATTTGATCCAGAAATTAAAAAGACAACAATAAATAATAAAAAGGAAATTAAGGCAAAGAAAAAAGCTAAGAAAAAAGCTTTGGCTGAAGGGAATAGACAACCTATTCGTTGAACTTTGGGCGAGTATTCTGCACCTAATGCTTAAGGGAGTATGTTAAGCATAGTGATTCCTCCTGTTGAAGTAAACAATTTTGAGCTCAAGCTAGTCCTAATCCATCTTGTTTAACAAGAGCAATTTAGCAGAAATGATGATAAAAACCCAAATTTGCATATCTCTAACGTCATATACATGTGTGAAAATATCAAGATTAATGGGGCTACTGAAGATGCTATCAAATTGAGGCTTTTCAAATATTTTGTAAGGGATAAGGGAGGAATTGGTTGCAATCATTGCCTAATGGGAGCATCACCACATGGAATGATTTAGCTAACAAGTTTCTTGCTCGATTCTTTCCCTCATCCAAGTACATGAAGATAAGGAGTGAGATCACATGTTTCTCACAAAAGGAAGCTGAATCCCTATATGAGGCATGGGAAAGATATAAGGATATGTAGAGGAAATGTCCAAATCATGGGTTTAATGAGTTTCAACAAATGTAAATCTTCTACAACAACCTAAACTCATCTATAAGGTATATAGTTAATGCATTGGTTGGAGGTTCTCTCAATTCCAAAACCCCTAAAGAAGCCAAACAATTGATTGAGATTATAGCGACTGATGAGTGCCGAATACCTACTGGAAGGTCAGTAGTAAAGAGGGGAGTAATGGAATTGGACACTTTTGATGTGATTCTTGCTCAGAACAAAACACTTTCTCAACAACTCTCATGTCTCACCAAGCAACTAGGCCAAATACAAGTAAGTGCACTGAATTCTAATTCTCCACCTTTGGTATGTGATTTTTGTGGAGGTAATCATGTTAAAGGTCATTGTAAAACTAGTGATTCAATGTCCCAAGTGCAAGTTAATTATATGGGAAACCCTCCAAGATTCCAATATAACTCATATTTTAACACTTATAATCCGGGATGGAGAAATCACTCAAATCTCTTATGAAGTAATTAAGGAGTATAACAAAATAGCCAGCAAAGTAAGACAACTTCTTGGGATGATGCTATTGAAAAATTATCCAAGCAAACATCCACTTTGTCCAGCAAACCTCATATTTCATGTAGGAGACAAAGGCTAATTTCAAGAATTATGAAGCTTCTATTTGAAATTTGGAGACTCAAGTGGGGCAATTAGCCTAAATGTTTAGTAGTAGGCAACTGTGTTCATTTCCTAGTGATACAATCACTAACCCAAAATATGACCTCAAAGAATAATGCATGACCATCACCATTCAAAGTGGTACAAAGCTTGAAGAGAAAGTTGAGAAGCCTATGGAGGAGGTTATTCATGAGTAAGAAGAAGAAGACTCCCCCTCGGGTTAAGGTTCAAGCAAGATTATCTAACAAGAAGAATAGATCAAGAGGTGAAAGAAAAAGAAGGAGCTTGACTAGGATAAGCCCTATGTCCCATCACCTATGATAGAGTACTATATCCTCAGCTATTGAAGAAGCAGAACTAAGAGAATCAATTTTCAAAGTTCCTAGATGTGTTTCGGAAGCTACATATCAACATTCCTTTTGCAAAAGCTCTAGAAAAAATGTCACAGTATCTCAAATTTATGAAAGAACTTCTATCAAGGAAGAGAAAGCTAAAGGACGACATCACTATGACACTTACTGAAGAGTGTAGTGCTATTTTACAAAAGAAGTAGCTAACGAAGCTCAAGGACCCTAGTAGTTTCACCATTCCTTGTGATATTGGTTCACAATTTTTAAGAAAAAGCACTTTTTGATTTAGGGGCTAGTGTCAACTTGATGACATTATCTATTTATAAAAAACTAGGTTTTGGAGATCCAAACACATCTTCACTATGTTGCAACTTGCTAATAGATCACATTTATATCCTTGGGATGTGGTCAAGGATGTGCTTGTAAAGGTGGATAAATTCATTTTTTCCATGGACTTCTTCATTGTAGATGTGGATGAAGACCACCACATTCCATTAATTTTTGGGAGGCCATTTTTAACAATATCTGGAGCATTGATTGATTTACTTAGAGGCAACGGGTTTCTCAACTTAGGTTCTTGATTTATCTCCTAATAGCTTAGGTTCTTGATTCTTTATAATCAACAAGTCTAAGTTTTGCTTCTGCAAACCTGTTATAGCTTTCCGGGGCTGATCAAATCTTGTTGTTGGGTTTTTTGGGACTTGTTTTCCAAGGGTTCATATCAGTTTGGTACCATAGATTGTCTCTATACAAGTTTGATTATCAATTTATGTGCTTGTTGTCTTGTTTCCTTTTCGTGATTTTTCATTTTTGTGTTGTCTTCATCCCTTTGATCCTTATCATCTCATTTTTTAGACTCTATTATCTTATTTCAATTTGTTCAATTGATATTAAAAGAGAGAGAGAGAGAGAGAGAGAGGTGCTCTGCAACAAAGAAAAAGTGAAAAAAAAATAAAATAAAAGAGCTTTGCAGTTTGGTGTTAAAAAAAATATGAATATATTCTCTTTGATTCTAAGCTCCTATCAATTTTAATACAATTGTTCTAAGTGTCTTTTATATATATCTTTTTTTTTTCTGTTATCGTATCTCGAGTCTTAAGTCTTTGTGTCCTATCTTATCACCATATAGTGAACTTGGTTACTCTTACTATTTGGCCAATCTATTTTTGGAATTTTCTTGACTAAGTTGTTGTAGTTCTTTTAAGAACTAAGGAGAGGAAATTTTGAGAGGTGAAAGGCAAGCGTGTTAAAAAAAAAGCCAATATAAGTGTGAAACATGAGTGTGTGTGATTGAGTGCATACATGTGAAGAATTATTGTGAGGTCCTATCTATTTTTTACTAACATTTTCTATGAAAGATCACGACTTCTAATTCAGGAAGGGAAGATAATTCCTTAGTTTTACAAGCTATGCAGCAACAATTTGAGAGATTGAATATAGTTCTTAAAGGCATGCAGGATAGAATGGACAGGCAAGATGAAGAGATTCAGAGGCTGCAAGGGAGACAAAATTCAAGAGAGCCTAATAGAAGAGAAACCCATCCAAGTGATAGAGAATCTGAATTCTCAATTCATGTAAAACATGATGGAGGATCTGAATTCTCAAGGGAAAATTTCAGAACCAGAAGAAGAAGATTTCATAGAAGAAATGCTCATAGAGGAAGACAAGGTGATGGCAATCTTGGCAACATTAAGATGAAGATTCCTTCATTTCAAGGAAAGAATGATCCTGAAGCCTATCTAGAGTGGGAGAAGAAGATCGAACTGATTTTTGAATATCACAACTACACTGAGGAAAAGAAGGTAAAGCTAGCAGTTATTGAATTTACTGACTATGCTATTATATGATGGGATCAATTGGTGACTAGTAAGAGAAGAAACTGGGAGAGACTAGTAGAGACATGGGATGAGCTTAAAGCTCTCATGAGGAAGCGATTCATACCGAGTCATTATTATAGGAACTTATATCTAAGACTCCAAAGTCTTAGACAAGGTTCCAAAAGTGTGGAAGACTACCACAAAGAGATGGAAGTGAACATGATAAGGGCTAATGTAGAGGAAGATAGAGAGGCTACTATGACTAGATTTTTTAGTGGAATGAACAGGAAAATCGCAAATGTTGTGGAGCTGCAACACTATGTGGAGTTAGAAGACATGGTGCACATGGCCATGAAGGTGGAGAGGCAACTAAAGCTAAAGGGGGCAACAAGGCCTTCTTCCACTACTGATTCCTTTTGGAGGTCAGGTTAGAAGAAAGATGGTAAATTCAATCCAAAGGCCATACTCGAATCATCTTTCAAATCAAAAGGTAATCTTGAATCTAAGTCTTCTAAGAGTAGTAACATTAAGTGTTTCAAGTGTTTGGGAACAGGCCATATAGCTTCACAATGCACAAATAAGAAGATTATGATTTTGAAAGATAATGGGGAGGTTGAGACTGAAAGTGAAGACTGTGAAGATATGCCAAAGGTTGGAGATGCTAGTGATGTGGAATATGCTGTGGAAGGAGAAGTTCTTGTGGTGAGAAGGTCATTGAATACTCAAGTCAAATTAGTGGATGATGACCAGCAAATGGAAAACATTTTCCACACTAAATGCCATATCCAAAATAAGGTATGTAGTATGATCATAGATGGAGGTAGTTGTACAAATGTTGCTAGCGCTACCTTGGTTGAGAAATTGAACTTGTCAACAAGAAAACACCCTAGACCATACAAGTTGCAATGGTTGAATGATTATGGTGAAGTGAAGGTTAACAAGCAAGTAATGATCATTTTTTCTATTGGTAAATATATTGATGAAGTTCTATGTGATGTGGTGCCTATGCAAGCAGGGCATATTTTGTTAGGAAGGCCTTGGCAGTATGATAGAAAAGTTATTCATGATGGCTTTAAGAATAAGTACTCGTTTGTTAAAGATGGAAAATCCATTACACTTGCTCCATTGACTCCAACACAAGTGCATGAAGATCAATTAAAGCTTCATAAAGAGAGAGAGAGAAAAAGAAAGAAAATAGTGGAAGGAGTTCAAAGGAAAAAGAGAGTGAAAAGGAAGAAAAGAAAAATGAGGAGAGTGAAGATAAAAAAGCAAAAAAAAATGTGAACTTTTATGCAAAAGGAAGTGAAATGAGGAATGCTCTTTTAGCAAAAAGGTCAATGTTTGTACTCTTGTACAAAGAAGCATGTCTCATCACTAACGAACTTAACAAATCTCTTCCCAGTGTTTGTGTTTCTTTGTTGTAGGAATATGACGATGTCTTTCCAGAAGAAGCTCATATTGGATTTCCACCACTCAGAGGCATTAAGCATCAAATAGACTTTATTCCTGGTGCTTCTATTCCCAACAGACCAGCTTATAGAACCAACTCAGAGGAGAGAAAAGAGATTCAAAAACAAGTTGAGGATTTGCTTGCAAAAGGATGGGTAAGAGAAAGCATGAATCTGTGTGCAGTACCAGTCATACTTGTACCTACGAAAGATGGCTCTTGGAGAATGTGTACAGATTGTAGAGCTATCAACAACATCACGGTAAAGTATAGACATCCTATTCCTAGGCTAGATGATATGTTGGATGAGTTGCATGGATCAGTTATTTTTTCAAAAATTCATTTGAAAAATGGTTATCACCAAATAAGAATGAAAGATGGAGATGATTGGAAAACTGCTTTCAAAACAAAATATGGATTGTATGAATGGTTGGTCATGCCATTTGGACTCACAAATGCACCTAGCACTTTCATGAGGTTAATGAATCATGTGTTGTGTGCATTCATAGGAAAATTTGTTATTGTTTACTTTGATGACATTCTGATTTATAGTAAAAGTATGGATGATCATATTGAACATTTGAAGAGTGTGTTGGAAGTTTTGAAACATGAAAAATTATATGCCAATCTTAAAAAGTGTGATTTTTGCATGGAAAAAATAGTTTTTCTTAGATATGTTGTTAGTGCACAGGGCATTGAGGCGGATGAAGAAAATGTTAAGGCAATTAAAGAATGGCCCATACCTAAAACCATCACTGAGGTAAGAAGTTTCCATGGTTTAGCATGTTTCTATAGGAGGTTTGTAAAAGACTTTAGCACAATTGCTGCACCTCTTACTGAAATTATAAAGAAAAATGTTAGTTTTAAATGAGGAAGTGAGCAAGAGTTTGCTTTCAATGAGCTTAAAAATAAGCTATGTGCAGCCCTTTTATTAGTATTACCTAATTTTGTTAAAACCTTTGAAATTGAGTGTGATGTCACAAGTATAGGTATTGAGGTCGTCCTCATGCAAGAGAACAAACCAATTGCTTATTTCAGTGAAAAGCTCAATGGGACACTTTGAATTACCCCACATATGACAAAGAGCTATATGCTTTGGTGAGGGCATTGGAGACTTGGCAACATTATCTTTGGTCAAAAGAGTTTGTCATTCACACAGACTGAGTCCTTGAAATACCTAAAGGGACAAGGCAAGTTGAATATGAGACATGCCAAATGGATGGAATACATTGAGACATTTCCCTATATTATCAAGTACAAGCAAGGCAAAGAAAACATAGTGGCTGATGCACTATCTCGAAGGTATGCTCTTCTTTCTACTCTTAATGCAAAATTACTTGGTTTTGAGTATGTGAAAGAGTTGTATCCAAGTGATAATAATTTTGGCAATGTGTATGCTGCATGTGAGAAAGGTTCTTTTGGAAAGTTTTATAGAAATGATGATTTCTTGTTTAAGGAAAATAAGCTTTGCATTTCATCTTGTTCCATGCGAGAATTACTTGTGAGGGAAGCACATGGGGGTGGTTTAATGGGACATTTTGGTGTTCGAAAAACCTTGGATATGTTGCATGAACATTTCTTTTGGCCTAAGATGAAAAGAGATGTAGAAAGAATTTGTTATAGATGCATTCAATGTAGAAAGGCCAAATCTAAAGTTATGCCTCATGGTCTTTACACTCCCTTGCCTGTACCTAGTGAACCTTGGGTTGATTTATCTATGGATTTTGTTTTGGGACTGCCTAGGTCTAAAAAAGGGAAAGATTGTATCTTTGTAGTAGTAGATCGGTTTTCTAAGATGTCATATTTCATTGCATGTAACAAAATTGTTGATGCTACTTTCATAGCTGATTTGTTTGTTAATGAAGTTGTTAGACTACATGGAGTTCCAAAAAGCATTGTGTCTGATAAAGATGCCAAATTTCTTAGCCATTTTTGGAGGGTTTTGTTGGGGGGGAATGGGAACCAAATTGTTCTTTTCTACTGCATGTCACCCACAAACAGATGGGCAAACAGAAGTTGTGAATAGAACTTTAACCTAGTTGTTGCGTGCTCTCATCTCAAAAAATTTGAAGTCATGGGAAGAGTGCTTGCCATTTATTGAGTTTGCATATAATCGATATGTCCACACAGTTACAGGTTATTCTCTATTTGAAATTGTTTATGGATTTAATCCACTAACTCCTTTGGATTTAATACATTTACCTGTGCAAGAAAAGAATAATCTAGATGGAAGGAAAAAAGCTGAGTTTGTACGCAAATTGCATGAAAATGTAAAGTAGTAGATTGAGAAATCCAATGCAAAGACAACATCAAAGGCAAACAAAGGAAGGAAGAAGGTCGTTTTCCAACCTGGTGAATGGTTTGGGTTCACATAAGGAATGAAAGGTTTCCAACAAAGAGGCAATCAAAATTGCAACCAAGAGGAGATGATCATTTCTAAGTCCTTGAGAGGATCAATGATAATACCTATAAATTAGATCTTCTTGGTGAGTATAGTGTTAGTGCTACCTTTAATGTATCTGATCTTACTCCATTTGATGTAGGTGATGAAGATTAGAGGACGAATCTTTTTAAGGAAGGAGGGAATGATGCAAGAAAAGACTCATTGAGCCTTCCAATTGAAGTAAATGATGCAAATAATTCAACTTCAAGTGACCCATTGGGCCTTCCAACCGGTCCAATTACAAGAACAAGAGCAACAATGTTCAAAGAGGCATTAAATGGACTTATTCAAGACTTAGTGGCAAACCAAGGAGTTAATGGGCAGATTCAAGGCTTAGTGGAAAATAAAGGAGTTGAAGAGCATTCAAGAGGATTAATCAATCTAATCCAGATTCAATGAAAGACTAAAGTTAGTGGAAGCTCCCATTAAAAGAATTGCACTTTATTGTCATTAAAAGTTGCACCCACTTAGTCATAATTAAGTGCAACTAAGTGCTCTTTTCAATTTATTTTGTTATTTTCGTATTATTTTATGTCATAGTTTAGGGACCTTTCATATTTCTCTATTTTAATTGTATTTTTGTATATTTTAAGGCTTGGTCACGTATAAGTCTATAAAAGGCCTTCTTTGGAGTTGAGAGGTATTATTTGATGAAAATCAATTGAAATACCTATGAGATTATTTCCTCTCAAGTTCTTCTGAGAACTTCTTCTTAAACTTATCAAGGATCCTTCCTTGTGGCGTTATCTCCTAATAGCTTAGGTTATTAATTCTCTATAATCAACGGGTCTAACTTTTGCTTCTGCAAACTTTTTATAGGTTTCTGGGGCTGATCAAATCTTGTTGTTGGGTTTTTTGGGATTTGTTTTCCAAGGGTTCACATCAGCAGTGCTTAACAACAATAGACCTAATAAATACTGATCACAATTGTAGGTTAAACAAAATGCTCTTCTGATTTTGTTATCCAATTAATCTGGGTTTTATAAAATTTAATATGATTTATGCTAGTCCATATAAATTATTCTAACATTTTCTCTCTTAGACAACATAAGTTATATTAATTCCCCATATTAATCAAACAATATATGGCTACAACATGATGCCAAAATCGAGCCAGCACTCTTAACCACTAGTCCAAAATGAGACTACAAGCATTTTAACAATGTAGAAAATCATATTTGTAGGAGTACTGATATCATCCATGTAAGATACTCATATCTCGGTGATCAAACAAAATGTGGCAGATGGGTAATGAGAAAACACAACAAAATTGCAGGCAAATATATGATCAAAGTGTAATTCTCAACAAAATGGCCCAAGCATCTGTCCAAGATACTTTCTGAGATTTAACAAATATCTCAGCACAAGAACAACATGAGATTGGACCCAAAATGTCTCCATAATATGCTATAATATAAACAAATAAAACTGCACAAAAAATAATAATAAAAATATTATATAGCAATGATAATAATAGCAACATAATTGTTTAAGGTCTCAAGACATAATAATAACATAATGTCACAATAAAACCACAAAACAAACTTCGACTAACCCAAAACATCAAAAGATCTCACTATATCCATATGGTTACATGATCAACAAAGAATTTAACAGTTAAACCTTTGGTTAAGGGATCTGCAATCATAAGTTTTGTAGGGATATGCTCGACACGAGTTAGAAACTCATGAGTCTTCTTTCTAACAAATATATATTTTGTGTCAAAATGCTTAGCTCTTATTGATTTGAGATAAGCACACTACGACAAAGTTATCACAATAGATAGTAAGAAGCTTGGAAATACTATTCACAATACAAAACTATGTAATCAAATCCTTCAACCATACCACTTGAGGTGTAGCCTCATAGCAAGCTATATACTCTGGCTCTATAGTGGAAGTAGTTGTAAGTGTCTGTTTGACACTTTTCCAAGAAACAACTGATCTTGCCAACATAAAGATATACCCTGATGTGGACTTGTGGTCATCTGGACAACCACCATAATCAGAATCAGAATAACCTATCACCTCAAGGTGATCCAATCTCCTATAGGTGAGCATATAATCTTTGGTACCTTGAAGATACCTCATGACTCATTTTGTAGTTTGACAATAAGCCACACTAGGTTTGCTTAAGTATCTCCCAAGTATACTAACGCTAAAAGTAATATCTGGATGTGTACAAACTTGAGTATACATAAAGCTGCTAATAGCAGAAGCATATGAGACCTTATCCATTTCAGCAACATCTTTATCATTTTAAGAACATTGAATATTAGAGTATTTCACCCTTTTGAATGGGTGCAGTACAAGGATTACAAGATTTCATATTAAATCTATTCAAAATCCTTTCAATATAAGCTTTCTGAGACAAGCCAAGAATATCACGAAATCTATCATGGTGAATCTCAATGCCCAAAACAAAATAGGTATCACTAAGATCTTTCATATCAAAGTGTGTTGTCAACATCTATTTAGTCTCATACAGAAAACCAACATCATTACAAGCCAACAATATATCATCAATATATAAAACAAGAATGATGAATTTGCTCTCACAATTCTTCAAATAAATGCATTAGTCAATAATATTTTCTTTAAAGCCAAGAGAGCCAATAATATGATCAAATTTCAAGTACCATTGCTCGAAAGCCTATTTCCATCCATAAATAGATCTTCTCAATTTACATATCATATGATCTTTACCATCTTCAATAAAACCATTAGATTGATCTATATACAGGTCCTCATACAAATCACCATTTAAGAAGGTAGTCTTAACATCCATCTGATGGAGATCCAAATCAAAATGAGCAACCAAAGCTATCACAACACAAAGAGTCTTTAGTGGAAACTAGAGAGGAAGTCTCCTTAGAATCAATGTCTTCCCTCTAGTTATATCTTTTAGCAACAAATCTAGCCTTATATCTCTTAACTTCTCCTCTAGCATCACATTTAGTCTTAAAGACCTATTTGCAACTAACAGTTTTACAACCAGCAGGGAACTCCACCAATTCCTAAACACCATTCTTTCTTATAGAAGCCAACTCATCCTCCAAAGCCATCAACCATTGTGAATTATTAAGACTAGCCATGGTCTCTTGAAAGGAAATAGGATTAGAATCCTCAACTGAGTTAAACTCATGCTCTTGCAAATACACAATATAATCCCTGAATCTAGTAGACTTAGTGGATATAGGAACCTGCTCAGATCTTCTAGGTTGAACCACAATAGCATATGGATTTTGCACATTATTTTCGACTTGTTAAAGGATATCAACATTATCAATAGGATCAACATCATCATCATGGATAAAAGGAGATGTTATTCTCTTTGTAAAGGGAACAACAGGTATAGGAATAACAACATGCTCATCTCTAAAATCAGCAACACGTAGCTCCTGAGTTTCATTATGCTCTAAGTCTCTTTCAAAATATACAACCTAATCAAATTCAATAACTCTAGTAGTGTGAAAGGGATAATAGAACCTAGAGCCCCTTGAACCAATAAAGTAACCACTAATGGTTTTGATATCAAACTTCTTTAACTGTGGATTATAAAGCCTCACCTCTGCCTTACAACCCCAAACACGAAAATGCCTCAAATTAGGTTGTTTACCTGATATAAGCTCATATTGAGTCTCTAACACATATTTACTTGGCATATGATTCAATCTATAAGCAACAGTCTTCAAGGAATTTCTCCACAAGAATTCTAGATGAGTAGAATGACTAAGGATACATCTCACCATATCTAGAAAAGTACGATTTTGCCTTTCTGTAACTCTATTTTGTTGTGGAGTGCTAGGCATGGTGTTTGTGCCTTAATACCACAGCCTTGTAAGAACCTAGCATTGGTTTTATTGTGCCTCAATATCATAGTCATATAAGAACCTAGCAAAAGATCTAGGATTTCTACCAATTTCATCATACTTGTCATAGTACTCATCGCCTCTATCAGACCTCATACATTTGATTTGCTTACTAAATTTCAGTTCAACAACGGCCTTGAATGCTGTAAAGTCATCTAAAGATTCAAATTTCTTATGCAGCAAGTCAATTCAACCAAACCTATAGAAGTCATCAATAAATATGATAAAGTACCTAAAATCGTCATAGCATTAAGAGTAATGGGTCCACAAATATCTATATGAATTAACTATAGTATTCCTTCACTCCTAGTAAGCCCACTCTTTCTAGCTCCAACTACAAGTTTTCCTTTTATACAATTAACACAAGTATTAAAGTGAGAAAATTCTAGACTATGAAGAATATTTTCCTTGATCAACCTCTCCATTCTCTCCCTAGAGATATGTCCTAAACATTTGTGCCACAACATAGAAGATTTTTCAGCAACGCTACCACGCTTGTTCCCTATAATATTATTGATATCTAAATGTTGTTGATTAATAGAAACATGATCAACGTCCAACATGTATAGACCATTAGACAAGACTTCAGAACCAACAAGAGTAGAATTATAATATAAAGAAACTTTTTTATTACTCAAGTGGAAAGAGTAGCTACAACTATCCAAAATAGAAGCCAAGACCAAATTCATCCTCATAGAAGGCACATAAACCATATCTTTTAAAACTAAAACATATCCACTACATAATTTTAAAGAAACCACTCCTATGTGTTCTACTTTGACACTAACTTCATTTCCTACTGTGATCATCAATTCCCCTTCACTTGGTCTCCTCTTGCTTCTGAACTCCTGCAATGAATTTGTAACATGAATAGTTACACTAGTATCTAACCCCCATGTATTTGAAGGAACATAAACTTGATTTGATTCAAAACAAACTAGAGCCAACGGTTACCTTTTTTTTTCTCAAGTCAGCTCTTGAACTTCAAACAATCAAATTGCTTATGCCCAAATATGTCACAGAGTTTGTATTTCCATTGAACCGATATTTGGGTTTAGCACTAGAAGACTCACTAGGACTAAAAGGTGGCCCAGACATTGGCTCAGAAGGATATCCAAATATCATTCCCATTTTTCTTAAATTGGGGCTTATTGTTCTTCCCTTTAGCAATTTTTTTTTTCTTTTTGTCATCATTCTTATGAGAAGCATACTGAACACTATGGGTCTTGCCCTTCTTCATTGTCTGCTCCTCGTGAATAAGGCTAGATATATGCTCATCAATTGTCTACTCCTCTTTCTAAGTGTTATAAGAAGTCCTCAAAACATTAAAACCAACTAGAAGAAACTAAAACACTTGTCCGACTAGGAAGTCCTCTACTAACTCTACTTTCATGTACCTTAACTTGTTGTACCAGTTCACAAGCTTCAAGACGTGTTCATGAACACCACTCACACCATCATATGTAGTCTTTTTCAACAAAGAAAGATAGTAGGCTTTTTCAGTTTTATCAAACTTTTTAAATTTCTCACCAACAAGCTTAAGAAACTCCTTAGGATTATTTTTTTTAGGAATGCTTTCTTTAATGGTCTTATCAATGCTATACTTCATGATCATCAAATAGACTTTATTGGATTGAACCTACTTTTCATGTTTCTTCCTATTTGTAGCAAAAGATGAATTTGTGGGTCTTTAAGGCTCATCCTTAGTGAGAATAGCATCAACACTAAAGACAACAAGACACAATTTCTTAGATTCCATCTAGTCCTTAGAATTAGTCCTATTTGATTTCATTAAAGCATTCATTTGCATTGGTAAAGTTGAAAGGATGATACATTAAAGGGAGATTTTGTCAAGCATATCAATATGTACAATATTTGAGCAGATAACCATAATGGAAATCTTCTATGCGATTATAATCTCGCCTAAGGGTCCCGAATTACAACACATAAGCAGACTCCCACAAACATCAAAATCATATCCCTAAAGCTAATACCAATAAGATACTAAGAACTCTAAAGACACAACCTTAATATCTTTAACAAATCACCAGGAATCATATTAATGAAGACAAATCGATAGCGCAAGTGCACCAACATAATCCCCAATACAACATTATTGACAAAATGACACCTCAACGCCATTGGTCTCGGGAAAGCGAGCTCACAATCATGTAACATGCCCAAAAATAGTACCACAATACTTTAAACAATAACTCTCAGAATCAAATTGTATAAATAATAACAAAATAAATAACTTTCAATACATTGCATATTAATTTATGTACAAAATAGTACCAAAAATTATTTAAGTGGCCAAACAATATTAATTCTGAGAGTGCACAATATATATCATGCCCAAAAGTATCACAATAATACACAAATTTTCAGAGACAAAAAAGATAGTACCATACTTTTTTTAATTAATTTTATTTATTTACCTCATCTTCTTTTTGTGCCCTCCTATTATGCTTTGTGCATCACTAAAGACATTGCTGCACTTTAAGTTTGGGCGAGGGCCCTTTCGATTAGTTAGTTAGTTTTTTATCTTTCTTATTTTTCATTTTTATCTTGTTATTACGTATTTTTGCTATTATTTTGTTATACCTTATTTTATTTCCGTTTTCACTCTAAATGGAGTCCACATTTCTAAAAATTTTGAAAACAAGAAAATCTTATTTCCAACATTTTCAGCATAGTGTGGTGCCATTTTTGTAATTCTAGGCACATCTTACCTTTGCTTTTTAATTTCCTCTTTCTCCATCTACATCCCGCACTTTCTTTTAGATGATCCCTATCCTTGCAACTTGAATCTTCTTCCACAAGATGGTGTTGCACCAACCACCACCCATAAATCAGATTTGAATGGACCATAAACTACCATAGTGGTGCTCGAAACCCAAATTGTCATTTTGCTATCAAGAATTCGAAGAAGGATTTCTTCTTCATCATTATGGCAAGCGAGTGGCCATTTTAATGGGTTCTGTGCTTTCAACCTTTAGGATTTTAAAGTTGGTTCTCACCAAGGACAAGGCCATCAATGACATCCTAACAACCATGAGTAGCAAGGCTGTCAAAACGGGTCAAACTTATCAGGCGAGCTTATTTACTCGCTAAAATTAGGTGAGCTGGGCTTCAAAATTATTGGCACATTTAAATCAATTCATTCTCAACTCAACTCGTTTGACCTAGGCCAAACTCCTTTGCTCGTGAGCTTGGTCGTTTACCTCTCTCTGTGTGTGTGTAAAATTAGTGGCTTGTTTAAAACTTATTAGTTTGTATAAAAAAAAAACCTTGTTAGTTACTAGGCTAACCAATTGATGTTAGGGCCAAAAAGCATCCTACTAACTTAAATTGATAATTAACAAAATAAAAGCTAAAATAACGAGCATTGGTAAGTGTGAAACAAACCCTAGTTGATGTTGCCCTCTATTTTGTATCGTCATGTGACAACGAACAAACTAGGCAAGAAGACGAACTCGGATGATGAACCGGAATGTCATAGGAATGATGCTAATCTCACCTTCTCGTCGAAGGAAACAAAGCCTCTACTCCAGCACTATTAACTCAAGGACAAACTAGAGCTTACTAGTAATGGCAATGGGTAGGGTCTGGGTAGGGTACTATAGTACCCGTCCCCATACCCGCATTTAAAAAAAATACCCGTACCCGTCCCCATACCCGCGTGGGTAGCAACTTTGATGCCCGTACCCTTACCCTCTGGGTACCTAAGTACCCGTACCCGTACCCGTTACCCGCACTTTTATTAACTACGAAAAAATCAATGGATAAAAAGACATTGATTAAAAATGTCAATGTCATACAATTGTCAAACTATTCAAAGGTCTTTCAAACATAATCATAAAAAGTGTTGGTACTCTCCAAAATCTAATGTAACAAGAAATTCATAAACAACAAATTCATAAGCTTCCAAGTCACGTGCTGGTACTCTCCAAAATCTGTTAAAAAGTGATACATTACACTAATTAGTTATGATAGTAAAGTCAAAATTAATAACATAAATTATTATGTTATTATACCTCATCATCAAATCGAATCTTGAAAAGATTGCAAAACGCTTATCTTTCACATGTAAATATTGTTTTGGTCCAATGATACCAACGAAACTACAACATAAAAAGAAAATTAATGATTACACTAAACACAAATTTAAATGAATAAATAGATAAGTGTAACATTTATTACCTTTCTTCTCATGTTTCAACCAAATTTGTGCACACATAAGTGCCTCCAAAGTATCCTCATGAAGTCTAGAACGATGAGGACTCAACAACCTACCTCCCTGCTAAAAGCAGATCTGAAAAGCAACAGTTGAAATTGGAATAGCCAAAATATTCTTGGCAATTTTTTGCAATATTGGATACTTGATCCCATTTGTTTTCCATCATCCAAGAATATCAAATGTAGCACTCTTGGGCAATACCTTCTCTTCCAAGTAAAGATCCAACTCGACTTTGATTGTGTCTCATTTGTATCATTGACAAATGAGTCATAATCACTAAGAAAATTGTTAATATTAAGATTATCTGAATTCGACTCCTTGTCATTGAACATTTCAGCTGAACCTTCCATTATCCCATTTGTGTTGACTAGATAATCTTCAAATAATGAGTAGCATAATTTCTTGATATTGTTAATTTCAATTGAATAACTACTTCCATAAAGCTTGGGAAAGAAGTACTCTAACAACTTCAATTTGTATCTTGGATCCAAAACAATGGCAATCCCCATAATTCCATGAACAACAGACCAATATTTCCCAAATTTGGCAATCATTTTTGAAGCCATATTTCTAATAGCTTCAATTGAGCAAGTTTGCCATAGCTGCAAAGAGAGCTTTATTTCACAAACCAAAGGGAAGAATATATTTTTGTGGGATATTGTGTGCCCGAAAACATCTCGCTTACACGATAAAATACTTCCAACCTACTACAAATTTCTTTTGCAATTTCCCACTCAAGCAGTTGTAGGCAAACATGTATATAAATCCTCTCTTGTTTTCAAACGAACAAAAACATCTTTGTAAGCCAATGCAACAACAAGCATTTGATAAGTAGAATTCCATCTAGTTTTGCAATCAAGAATGAGTTTCTTTGTTATGGAAACTTTTATTTGACGTGCTGCTTCCCTAAAACTTTGTTCTCTTTTAGGTGTGGCTGTCCAATAAGCAACACTATTCCTAACCTTCTCTATGCCATCTCCAAGAACACTCAAACCATCTTGTGCAATTAAATTCAGAATATGTGCACAACACCTCATATGAAATAATTGACCATCAAGCATAAGAGCAGAACAATCAAGTTTGTTTAACAACAAACGAACAAGAGAGTCATTAGTGCTACAGTTATCCAAAGTGATGGTAGACAACTTTCTATCAATATTCCAATCTATCATACATTCTATCAACACCTTTGAAAGAGCTTCAGCTGTATGTGGACATTCTACATACACAAACCTATTATGCAAAATAATTTATTGAGTATTAATACAATGCAAAAATTAAATGTAATTGATAAAGTTAATAAATATGATATAATGATCACAAAAATATATACCTTAATATGCGACTTTGCATATCCCAATCATCATCAATGTAGTGAGCTGTAATGGCCATAAACCCCTTCTTTTGGTTGCTAGTTGTCCACAAGTCTGTTGTTAAAGCAATTTTACTCGCAATCTTGTCTAAGAGTCCCATAGTCTTCAACTTTTCATTTTGATAGATCTTGATAATATCATTTTTAACTGTGTTTCGACTAGGAACCTTGAACAAAGGTTGAAGACCTTCAGAGTATGCTCGGAATCCCAGATGGTCCACCATTGAAAGTGGATACTCATGAACTATTACCATACAAGCAAGGTCTTTTCTTGATTTCTCTGGATCAAAATGGTAGTTACTCAAATAAGTAGATGACCCATCAACCTTCTTTTGTTCTCTCAACAAGATTGATTGTCTTATGTCCTTAAACGGCCTTCTTTTACAAGTCTGATAGTGTTTATGCAAATGATTTGTTCCATCAGATCTTCTACCAGTCATATGTTTGTTGCAATAATTGCATATAGCTTTTTCTTCTCCATTAACTACTTTTCTCTTAAAGTGGTTCCAAACAACTGATAACTTTCTTTTTTTGCTATCATCAGTTAATTCATCACCATCCACAGCAAGAGGAAGAGGATCACTAGGAGAAGAGCTACCCACGGGATCACTAGGTACACTTTCAGGTTGTGTGGGAGTACTTGACGTAATAGGAGAAGAGCTACTTTCAGATTCCTTAGAAGGAATCACTCCACATAGATTTTCCATCTGTGATTAGGTACATGAAAGCAAAACAAAATAAAAAAATATGGTAAAGAGGTCAGGTATAAAGAAACAAAGTCAAGGTATATTTGATAATATATAATTAATAATTAATACAACCTACACACAATATAATAGCACAATAAACCAATAAAAGAAAACACCAAATAAGTAAAAATAAAATAGGCAACATAGGCAAAATGGATCCTATTTACAATATCTAATCAATAGAAAGCACTAAAGACATAAAAGGAAATAACAAATCTTGTGTTTACACGACAAAAAACACCAGGCACCAGGTAGAGGCAGCGCACCTCAATGTCTTTCAATTGGCAATTGCATTCCACAAATGGCAAAATTAGTAACATATGCAACATATTTTAACAACCAAAATGTAAACTAAAATGCTTTTATAGGCAACTGTAACATAAACATAAATACAAGTAAATGAAAGGCAACTGGAACAGAGATATAAATACTGAACAGAGACATAAATAGAGGCAAGTTGAAGGCAATATAAACCTGGGTGTTCCAATTGCTAAACCTGAGTGATACGCATTTTTGTCTTCCAGTAGATAGTAGATAGGTTTCTAATTTCTTCTGATTTCTCACTTTGAAAGTTTCAAAGTCCAAAAGAAAAGTCAAGTGAATTGGCCCACTGTTATAATAAAAGTGATAGCAAATTAGCAATTGGCCTTCACGCAGGAATTGGCCCACGTAGGTATCGTATAGTCTTGGCCTTGTGTGCTCCAAGATGTGTGTAATGTGTTATATATATATATATATATATATATATATATATATATATATATATATATATATATATATATATATATATATATATATATATATATATCAATAATGTGTTATATATGTATATATAAATAAATAATAAATAAATAAGTATGTGCGGGTATGGGGCGGGGTGGGTACCATGGTACCCGTACCCGCACCCATCCCCATCAAAATTTGCGGGTAATTACCCGTACCCTTACCCATACTCATTAAGCGGGTAATTACTCTGCCCATTGTGGGTAATTTTTGCGGGTACCCATCGGGTCCAATACCCATTGCCATCCCTAGAGCTTACGTTCTTGTGTCGACACTGGTTTTGCCAGCTCTACTACGTCGTTTACCGTCGCTGCTACGTTGTTTTCTTGTCATCACTATTTTGCTGTTCAGATGAGTCTTTGGTCTTTGCTTTGGTTGATTTGTGCTACTTCTAGTGATATGGTTGATTTGTGCTACTTCTAGTGTTGATATGTGTTATTGCTATTGCTATGATGGAGTCCATATGATAGTTTCATACTTTGTTCATTGATTTTAATTTTTGAAGTTAAATGTTTTTTTTTTAAAAAAGATAGCCTCTTTAGGCCTACAAGTTGCCCTTATATGAGTTGGACTGATAAAATACCAACTCATTTTAACTAGTATCTTTTCAACATAGCCCGTTTAACCCATAGGTTAAACAGGCCAAGCTTAAACAGGTTGAGTTAGCCCATTTAATAGCCTCAATGAGTAGTCCTCTTAACTAGATTTCCCACCAAAATGAATCAAATATTTGAAGGGAAATATTTCTGTTAAACACCACTAGAAAGATTAGGGGTGATGCTGAGGAAAAAGAAAATGACAATGAAATAACAATAGCAAACATGTTTCTAAATACATAAAAAACTGAAATTGTAAATTACTTTTTAAAAATGAAAACAAGGAATGAAAATTGAAACGATTTCGAAAACCAAACATATTCTAAGTAATGCCCGTGTAAAGCATGGCTAGTTATGGTAAATTAGGGTGCTGATATTATGAGTGTTCAAGACCTAATTCGTCCTACTATCCCATCCTAACTTGAATGTAATTAGGATGAGTTTGAATTATAAAAATTAAATTTGGTATGTTTTTGAGTTCGAGTTTTGGCCATACTTCGGATCATCCCAACATGGTCCAATGTATGCATTATTTAGAAACTTATACTTGCTTTTACAATTAGTTATAAATAATAAGATTTCTTGACTTAAGTTAATATCTTTAACATAATATGATGATATATTTATATTGATATTTTTTAAAAAATATATAATGTAAAATATACCTTACTTTTAGTTTACTACTTCTATAATTTTATAACTTAACTATGTATAATATTCAAATGGCTTAAATATGTTTTTGATCCTTAAAAATATAACACCTTTTGGTTATGGTCCTCTAAAATCTTTTTTATCTGGTTTTGATTCTTGTAATTTTTTTTTTGTTTTAGTCACTGTCATTAATGTTGCCTACGTTAAGTGCTTACGTAACAAACGGAGCCATTGACACGTGACATCAGTGAGAGAAACCTTTATTTGTCACTAAGCACTTAACAGAAGCTCTACTAATAACAGGGAGTAAAACAAAAAAAAATTATAAGGACCAAAACTAAATAAAAAAATTTTAGAGGGGTCAAAATAAAAAAATACTATATTTTTAAAGACCAAAAACATATTTAAATTTATTCAGATTTATACATTAAGTCAACATATAAAGTCGGCTCGATTTTGACTCAACCACTATCAAATCATGATTGGATCAAGTTCAAGTCAAGTTAAACTTATCCTAAACCAAAAAATATTATATTTTCAAGAACAAAAAATATAATTAAGTCTATACAAATTTATACATTAGATCAACATATCTAATTAACTCAATTCTAACTCGATTATTATCAAATCATAATCGAGTCAAAGTTTTAGTCACGTCAAACCAATCCCAACCCACCAAATGGCAACCCTTAAGAAAGAGGGAAAATAACAATTTTTTTTTCTAATTGTGTTGGAAAGTAGACATATATATGACTACATAACATATGATCTCCCGTAATAATCTAACCATTTAATTATTTAGTTATACTCAAAGTGGCTTGATCCATGGGAAATAATCCGAAACAAATTGGAACATACAACTGAAACTATCTCCGTCAAACAATTTTTTTGTTTTGAGGAAAATAAAAAACAAATGCCGAAATGGTGATGCTAACATATCTAATCCTTTTTGAAAATAAAATTATAATTTATACGGGACATATACCGATATGTAATATGAGTATTATTATAGAGTGATTAAAGGTACTGATTCTATATTAAATGCTTTAATTTAAAAAAAAATAAATATTTTTCTTTTCATTAGATTTTTTTATTCTTCAATCATAGGTTGATTTGTGTGAGTAAATACTAATTCCTTTTTAATTATCCCAAAAACTTCTGCAATATAACTAAAGTTTAACAAGCATGATCTGTTTAGAATACTATATCATATACGAATATGATTTACTATTCTTATATATCTTATATGAAACTAAAATAAATATAATTTATATAATTATAAATGAGATATTGTATAGGTACCATATTTGTGGTAAATAAAGGAATTGGCATTATTAGGTGCATTTACATATCTTAGAAGTTAGAAACTTAATCAGCAAATAGTAGTAGACAAAACAAGTCCCTGCTAAGTGTTACCAGTAGCAGTGACCAGATGGCTACACCACAACAAGCCACTACTACTGCACCTTCCACTTCCACTTCCACTTCCACTTCCATTCAATCTCTTCCTTTTCAAGACCGAGTCGCAATCGTCACTGGCTCCTCCCGCGGAATTGGCCGCGAAGTCGCGCTCCACCTGAGTCAACTCGGTGCCCAAGTCGTCATCAACTACTCCTCTCCCAACTCATCCCCCGCCGACTCAGTCGCTGCCGAGATCAATGCCGCCACTTCCTTCGCTACCGCCACCCTCCCGCGCGCCATTGTGGTTCGCGCCGACATCTTCGACCCAACTCAGGTGCAGTCGCTCTTCGACTCAGCCGAGCAGGCCTTCAACTCGCCGGTTCACATCCTGGTCAACTCGGCCGGAACCTTAGACAGTAAGTACCCCTCAATTGCCAACACCTCCGTCGAGAGCTTCGACGGCGTCTTCGCCGTGAACGCAACAGGTATCACTATAGTTAGAGGGATTGAGATTCTCTACAGTTGTTTCACAACTGCACCTTATGCAGTTTCTAATCTAATGGATCCTAATTTTTGAATTATATTTTTTATTTATATTTATTCATTTCACAATATAATTTTTATGCTAAGATCACTGACAGTTTAAAATAACTGCAGGTGATCCACTTCATCTAGAAGTTAGTTAGTAGATTAGTTCGCTGAGTCAGAAAGCTGGTTTGAAGATTAGTTGGCTGAGTTACCAAGTCAGCAAGTTGATTACTACACTTTTATTGTGTAATTCTTAGTTAGACATGAATTACTGTAAGCATTAAAATAGTTATTTGACATGTCACGTGTATAATACGGTGAGAACTAATATAAAATTATATTAATCTTTAATAATATTTTTATATATATCAAATAATAATTTGAATAAAATAACGTTAATAATTTCTCTACTATTATTCTACATAGAGCATATGATTGGCTTGGTGGTAGTTAAAAGTTAGTTAAATTAGTTTGCTGACTTAGTAAATTGATTATTAGTTAGTTATTTTTATTGTTCTATATGGCCATATTATTGTCTTGGTGTACATACATTTAGTAAATTATTCTCTCAACTCTCTCTAGCTTTTGTCATATTTCTCAACAACAGGTGCGTTCCTATGCAACAAGGAGGCAGCAAACTGCCTGAAGCTTGGTGGCGGGGGACGGATCATACTATTCTCGTCGTCACAGGTGGCAGCACTGAGGCCGGGCTTTAGGGCATACACGGCGGCAAAGGCGGCGGTGGAGGCGATGACAAAGATTCTGGCAAAGGAGCTGAAGGGGTCAGGGATCACAGCAAATTGCATGGCGCCAGGGCCGATTGAAACA
Source organism: Ormosia emarginata (assembly GCA_029884605.1). NCBI lineage: Eukaryota > Viridiplantae > Streptophyta > Magnoliopsida > Fabales > Fabaceae > Ormosia > Ormosia emarginata. The sequence continues at coordinate 368,409 of JAQQTP010000057.1, read as the reverse complement.
GAGTTGTTTTTTTGTGGGAGGACGGAGGAGCAGGTGAAGAATATCATTGAAGAGTCCCCGCTGGGGAGGCTCGGGGAGACCAAAGATGTGGCACCTTTGGTGGGGTTTTTGGCCTCTGATGCTGGTGAATGGGTCAATGGTCAGGTTATTCGTGTTAATGGTGGTTATGTTTAGCTTATAGCAAGTATGGGCAATTGTTGACTGGTATGCTTCTGAGTTCTCTCTCCCTGAAAATCTTGTTTTGGGTGTGATAATCACATATTTTATTCATTAAGAAACCCTTATGTTTAGTCATTTACACTCTCTATATTCTTAATTGATTGAGTTTGGTATGATTTTGTGAGTTTGAGCTCAAATTGGTCCTAATTGAATATTTTCAGCATTATTGAGATTTGACATTATTTCTGTATTTTGGCCATAACTTGAGTTCCTGATATCTGATAATCATGAATTTTACCTTGTAGGAAAGCTAGGAGGAAGCTCTACAACTTTGATGAAGAGCTCAAAGTCCAATTCAGATGTCTAAGGGACCTAAGTTTACATGGAAGTCAGAATACGAGTTCTGTCACTAGAATCCGAACGGTGTGCACTCATAAAATCATATCCCAAGCTGTAATAATGGAGATTGGCTGAAATTTGGATAGTTAATAGTTAAGACCCAAATAAACAACTTTCATGAATAACACGTTTTGAAAAAATGAAGTCTAATGGTTCAGTTTGAGCCTGAAAGTCGGAACAGAGGTGTTGAAGTTGGGTTTGAGTAACCTGCGGTATTTGGGCCATATCTTGGGCTGCAGGAAGCCAAATTGGACGATCCAGATATGCATGTTATAGCCAAGACAAAGATCTACAACTTTCATGAAGAGTACTTTTCGTGGATCTGAAGTATAGTTGGTCGTTTTTGGCTTCCAAGTCTGACGTCAAAATTTTCGTCCTCAACCACTCCTCTCACCAACCCACTCAACCACTCCTCTCACTAACCCACTCAACCACTCCTCTCACCAACCCACTCAACCACTTCACTCACCAACCCATTCAACCACTCCACTCACCAACCCACTCACCAACCCATTCACCAACCCACTCAACCACCCAACTCAGCCACCTACTCCCTTTGTCATTTTGTTACCCTAGACTTCTATAAAAGGACACCATTGGTTATCATTAACAACAAGTTGTATTCTCCTTCAATTCTCTTATAGTTTCTTCTTATTTCTTCATAGTTTCTCATAGCTCTTGTATATTTTGATGATTTCCTTCATTGTAATGGAGAGCTAAGTTACTTTCAACAATTAGGGACTCTTAAAGAGATTGTGGTTTGGATTCTTGAGACCTTGGTTATGTAATGTATTTGATTTATATTTGAATTCCTCTTCTCTTCTTCTTCTTCTTCTTCTTCTTCTTCTGTTTTCTTGATCTTGAATACATGAATGGTGATTCTTTTATGTTTGATCTGATTTGATCTTGGTTTAAGATTAAGTAATGTGATGAAACTTAGAACCGATTGATCCAATTAATCACATAATCGAAGATTGAAATTTGTGATGAAATTTAGAACTAATTGATCTAAACTAATCACATAATTGAAGAGGTTAGGTTGTTGATTGGTACCTAAGTTAATTGAATTCGGTGCTTAAATTGACATATATCTATATGAATGGTGCGATTGCAGATTTGTGTTTATCACTTGTCAATTGAATTCCGGACGATTGTCTAGTGTGAATTCTCGGACCTAATCTTTGAGATTTCGGTTAGATCCAAGTTAACCATTCAAATGTGCTTCAAATGTTTGTTGAAAGGTTTATGATTGAATCCACCCAATCTCGGATAGATTTCTGAATTGACTGTTCTTCTAATTGTTATTTCTCTTTAAATCTTGTCACTGCGATCCTTGAACCATCAAAACCCCCTTTTTTCTAACTTTCACTTGATTTGATCAAATTGCATCTACGATCCTTGAGGAGACGATCCGATGTTGTTCACTATACTACAAGTTTAGGTAATAACTTCGGTTATAATTTTGATTGAGTTCGTGCTTGTCAAAATTTTGGCCTGTCATTCGGAGATTAGTAAGTGTAATCTTTTCATTTTAAGTATTTTTACTAACTTTTGCTTTTTATTAACTTTTCTAACATTTTTATCCATTATCTAGTATTGTTCATACTACACTAACAATTTTTTTCTTAGATTTCTGAATTTCTCTAGTGAAGGAAAGACGGAAAACTGGTGATTATGGGTAGTTGATACAATTTTCAAACTGAACGTGCCCAAAAAAATATGAAACTTGGTCAATGAAGGAAAACAGACTGATAAACAAGACTCACAAGAACTGTGAGGTCAACCCTGGTTTTTCGAAATTCTATCATTTAGATTATTTTTTTAATTTTTTATTATTTTTTATTGCATTTTCTAGTTTCATTTTTATGTAGATTTTGTCTTGTGTTGCTCCCATAAATTTTAAAAATGTTTAGATACATTAACTAGATTTATTTTTGCATATTTTGAGTATTGATCCCATACTAACTCTTTCTTTTTAATTTTTTCTTTTTCTTTCATTATCATTTTATTGCATTATGTTGCATTTTAAGGATACAATGGACCATGCATAATGGAGTCAAAACTTGAGGAGTTGACTTCTTTGGTAAGACATATAGTAGTGAGACAACAATCACTGTACGCAGAAGCTACACTTGTGTGTAACATTTGTTTTTGTTCATCTCACCCCACATATGCATGCCCTACACTTCAAGATGGTAGTTCTGTTTTTCCAGATCAATTCGTTGCACGGCCTAGTTATTTTCCCGATGAACCACGGTTCCCAAAGAAGAAGAACAGAGTTATGACCCCTTCTTCAACACATACAACCCTAGTTTGGGAATACTATCCGGATTTGGGATATGGCAATACACGGCATCACTACAAAGAACAATCATTTCAATATGAGCAGCCATTCCAAATAGATAACAAGTCCATCAACCACAAAACTTGAGCCTTCATGGGAGGACTTAATGAAAACCCAAATTGAGTTCCAGCAGAATTTCACTGCCATTATTCAGGATTTAACAACCCAAATTGACCAGTTGACAACCATTGTTAATGAACTGAGATATCAAGAGTCAGGCTAACTCCTTCCCCAAACAATTTCTAACTCCCTGCATTCTAATTGTCATATTGATTTACATGCAGACTTAGTTGAGGAAACTCATGATGAGTTGTGTGCTGAATTTCCTGATTTAATTGGTTTTGATGATTCTATCAATTGCAACTCATGTGCTGATCATGATGGTGATATAAAATGTGTTGTGTGTGCTGAAATTTTTGCATATTTGAAAACTAATAATTCTGTTTATGTAGGATCTAATGATATAGAAGGGTCTATCAACAATGTAGTTGCAGAATCTGAAACATATAGGGAGGTGGAGTTGAAGGCCATTGAGGAATTTTCAAAGAAAGAGGAAAGTCAGCAGATGCTAGTAACTACTGAAGTGGATTTTGTTTTTAGGCCATAGTCCAGCATTATCAATGAAAGTAGGATTGCAAAATTACACGTATTGCATGTCATTGGTGAAGTCAAGGAAGACCAATGGGACCCCAATGTAAACCCTCATGCTTCAAGCTTCACTTGGTCGTTACACTTCAACCAATGAGACTGTAGTGGAAGCTATCATGTTATGTTAACCATAACTTGGTCATCACGTTTCAACCAATGGGATCCTGGTGGAGTCTTTTCACCAACCTCACTTAATAAGACCAATGGACACCATCTCAAGCCAAAAAATGTGGAAGTGAAAGTGATGGGCTTTTACCATCCACATTATAAAGATCACTAAGAAGTGTCCCAACGTCAAGCTAACGACGTTAAACAAGCGCTTATTGGGAGGCAACCCAACTAGATTTGTTTTCAAGATCTTTGGGAATGGTTTTCGTAAACCGAGAAGATGTACATATACTTCATTACCAATGGCAGAGTTCTCATTGCTAACTTTGATTCTTACGCATCTTTTCTGCTTGCCATTATCTCGCCCCTCATCAGGTTGTGTTGCTCTTTTCTTTTCGTTTTATTTATCACTTTCACATTGAGGACAATGTCTATATCTAGTGTGGGGGAGAGATTTTAGCATGTTTCTTTTTTGTTAAAAAAAAATAAAAAAAAAGGTTCATTGCATGATTGAATAACTTTTCTCCCTTCTTGAACTGATATGCTTAGTGATGGATGATTGAATTGATGAATTGAGTTTGATGGATGCATACCTTGTGAGATTTTGAGCCTAATGGATGGATTCAACATTTATGCCATTATCTTCTTTCTTGTGTGATTTTCGCTCATGTTAATGACCACTCTAGAACTTGCTTTGATTCTTTTTGAGGCTACATTTCACTTGCATGCATGAACATGATTGAGGTCCTCTTTCTTAATTAGCTAGTTTAACCAAATAGCCAGCCTTGTTTCCAACATGATATCAAGCACTCTTTTGACTTCTTGAAAATTTTCTGATTCCTGCCAACCTTGTATATTTTCCTTTTCTTAACCTCTTTGAGCTTATTTGACCATTCCTTGTTTCCAGCTCATTATGTGCCTTAAATGAAAAATCGTGTTCTTACTTTACCTTAGGGAATAAAAGAACATTAGCTTGGTTAATGGATGAGTTTTTGAACAAGTGTGGGGGTGTGTGTACAAAATGGTTGTTGAAAAAAGAAAGAGTGCCTAAAAAAAATGTATGTTTATAGTTATGTTCATATATATATAAAAAAAAAGAGAGAAAAAAAAGAAAATAAAATAAAAAAAAAAGGATTGGGAAATGAATATGTAAAGGGATATACATTAGAGTTGGGATGAACTTTTATGTTTGTTATTTGAACTCAGCTCTCATTTGCTTTTATTCTCTTTGGTATTTATCTTCTCATATCCATTTTATCCTCTTCTGTTACCTTGACCTCACTACAACCTTGAATAAAGTCCTTATGATTTGTGCGTGCATGTGTTTTGAGTAGTGGAGAAGTAGAAGATAAGCAAGCTTATGGTAGTGTAATTTTCATGGGTTGAATTGAGTGAAATACCTACCTTTTAAACACTTGAGAGATTGAGAGGGAATCTTGTGAAGATCTATCATTCTCGATTCATGTTGACGATACCCTGCTTGTTGGTTTGAGATGTGGAGAATTGTTAACTCATGAATGTTTTGATCCCTTGAACCTTTGGTTGTTCTTCTTGATTGTAAAATTTTGGGCTCTTGAATGTCGTTGGAATTTAAATTTTTGTTAATCTCTTATGTCCTTGTTTTGGTCTTGAGTTTTGCTCAGGAGTGCAAAAAGCTAAGTGTGGGAGAATTTGATAATCACATATTTTATTCATTAAGAAACCCTTATGTTTAGTCATTTACACTCTCCATATTCTTAATTGATTGAGTTTGGTATGATTTTGTGAGTTTGAGCTCAAATTGGTCCTAATTGAATATTTTCAGCATTATTGAGATTTGACACTGTTTCTGTATTTTGGCCATAACTTGAGTTCCTGATATCTGATAATTATGAATTTTACTTTGTAGGAAAGCTAGGAGGAAGCTCTACAACTTTGATGAAGAGCTCGAAGTCCAATTCAGATGTCTAAGGGACCTAAGTTTACATGGAAGTCATAATACGGGTTCTGTCACTAGAATCCGAACGGTGTGCACTCATAAAATCATATCCCAAGCTGTAATAATGGAGATGGGCTGAAATTTGGACAGTTGATAGTTAAGACCCAAATAAACAACTTTCATGAGAACACGTTTTGAAAAAATGAAGTCTAATGGGTCAGTTTGAGCCTGAAAGTCGGAACAGAGGTGCTGAAGTTAGGATTGAGTGACCTGCGGTATTTGGGCCATATCTTGGGCTGCAGGAAGCCAAATTGGATGATCCAGATATGCATGTTATAGCCAATACAAAGATCTACAACTTTCATGAAGAGTACTTTTCGTGGATCTGAAGTCTAGTTGGTCGTTTTTGGCTTCCAAGTCTGACGTCAAAATTTTCGTCCTCAACCACTCCTCTCACCAACCCATTCAACCACTCCTCTCACCAACCCACTCAACCACTTCACTCACCAACCCATTCAACTACTCCATTTAACCACTCCACTCACCAACCCACTCACCAACCCATTCACTAACCCACTCAACCACCCAACTCAGCCACCTACTCCCCTTTGTCATTTTGTTACCCTAGACTTCTATAAAAGGGCACCATTGGTTATCATTAACAACAAGTTGTATTCTCCTTCAATTCTCTTATAGTTTCTTCTTGTTTCTTCATAGTTTCTCATAGCTCTTGTATATTTTGATGATTTCCTTCATTGTAATGGAGAGCTAAGTTACTTTCAAATCAATTCGGGACTCTTGAAGAGATTGTGGTTTGGATTCTTGAGACCTTGGTTATGTAATGTATTTGATTTATATTTGAATTCCTCTTCTCTTCTTCTTCTTCTTCTTCTTCTTCTTCTTCTTCTGTTTTCTTGATCTTGAATACATGAATGGTGATTCTGTTTATGTTTGATCTGATTTGATCTTGGTTTAAGATTAAGTATTGTGATGAAACTTAGAACTGATTGATCTGAATTAATCACATAACTAAAGATTGAAATTTGTGATGAAATTTAGAACTAATTGATCTAAACTAATCACATAATTGAAGAGGTTAGGTTGCTGATTGGTACCTAGGTTAATTGAATTCGGTGCTTAAATTGACATATATCTACATGAATGGTGCGATTGCAGATTTGTGTTTATCACTTGTCAATTGAATTCTGGACGATTGTCTAGTGTGAATTTCTGACCTAATCTTGAGATTTCGGTTAGATCCAAGTTAACCATTCAAATGTGCTTCAAATGTTTGTTGAAAGGTTTATGATTGAATCCACCCAATCTCGGATAGATTTCGAATTGATTGTTCTTCTAATTGTTATTTCTCTTTAAATCTTGTCACCTGCGATCCTTGAACCATCAAAACCCCCTTTTTTCTAATTTTCACTTGATTTGATCAAATTGCATCTACGATCCTTGAGGAGACGATCCGGTGTTGTTCACTATACTACAAGTTTAGGTAATAACTTCGGTTATAATTTTGATTGAGTTCGACACTCGTCAGGGTGCTCTGTTGTTGTAGTTTATCTGTTGCAAACATCAGTATATAGTTGGCATTAGCCTCCACAGGTTATGTTTTGAAATCCATGATTTCATGAATTGTGATAAATTGTTCTGTTAGTGAATAATTCTTGCAACTTGTGTTATCCCAAGATGAGTATTCTAATTAATGTTAAAAAAAAAACATGAGTATTCTGATCTCTGAGTTCCATGGAGATATCACATTATCATTAGGTAAACAGTTCCATGGAGGTATCACATTTTATATACCCTGAACTATATTCTTTTTTTAATCTACTCTCCTGAAGTTTTTTTATAAATCCAAACCGACCTGACCTAACCTTGTTTTTATTTTTTATATATATTTTTTTAAAATTTCTTTGTATATTTTATGAAAATGCTCTAATCTGTGGACCCGACTCGGACTAACCCAATTCAGTTTGAATTTCTTAACCAAAAAATACAAACTCAAACCAAATTGAACCGATCACTTTTGATTGGTTTGTATTTTTTTATACCCCAAACCTGAACTAACCTAACTCAATTACACCCCTATTTATATAATGAGATGTAAAAGAGGTCTACATTTATAAATAGGGTGGAGTTATTAACACTCCTATATGTCTATTGACATTTCCTCTTAATTGTTTAAAATTTGTATTACCTAAATTGACCTTCATTAATTTATCTCTTTAATGAATCAAACTTGTTAGTTCTTTTACTTGATTATTTATCTTTTAATTAAATTTATAATATTTATTTATTTTTACAAATAACTTTTATTCATATAAATAATGTTCTAGACCGTGATCCGAGATCCCATCTAGTGGGATCGGACTCGGCACGCGTACTATCGGCCTCCGCAGTGAATATTTCGGTTAAGCCTTGGTGACACATAGTCAAGACCCAGAAACTAAAAGCTAATGGCTTACGACATTGGGTCATAATAACAAGATCACTAGATTTGTACAGTGGATATATCTTAAAGTATTTGTAACTGCCAATCGAAATTTTAAGAGATTATATGACCTATAACTGTCTGCAATTGCTGATTATAATATCTATATTCTTATATTATAGGGACCCTCTCCAACAACAAAAGGAAGGCGATCCCTAACAGAATACGAATCCTAAATACTTGCACTTAATACTAATCATATTACGATTCCAGTCACGCTCTATAAATACCAGGCTAAGTCACTTTAATCAGGTATCTGTTATCTCACTACATAAACCCTACTTGTGCACTGCTTGACTTGAATGTTGGAGTCCCTTTATAGATACCCACCCCCTAGTCTAACACATTCTGTTGCAGCTGCTCAAGGAGGAAACCACCGTATTGTACTTACCTTAGGTATCCCTCTAAATCCACTTCAGAACATTGGCGCTGTCTGTGGGAAACTGATAAACTTCTATTCTCATTCAACCATGGTAAACACAAGACAACATCCCAAAAAAGGAAGCGTTGTGCCCACTGCCCCTGGCCAAGAACAGGACCTGATGGTGCAACACAATCCTCAGTCTGTCGTACCACCAGCACATGCTGAAACCTCCACTGCTAGGAGCCGGGAAGTTATTGTTGAAACTCTTAACGAGGGGCATGAGACTTCACTTTTCGCCAAGAGCTTTCACCCTTCACGAAAGGTTCCCATTCAAGATAGACTTGTGTTCCATGGCGGAGGAGCCAATAATGTTGTTCAAGGACCCAAGATCCCCGTGCATGCTCGCTTGGGGCCCTTGAATAACGATGCAGATCATGCATCCCATCATGAAGACATTGTTCAACATGAGATAACGAGGAACCGCCTTCAAGAGTTGTTGCACCAACAAAGAGCACTAATTGACGACCAACGACGTTAATTAGACGATCAGCGACATTGCTTAGAAGATCTTGAAAGGTCCGAACATGATAAAAATAATGGCAGAAGGTGGAATACATACGACAATCGGAGAAGGACCCAACATGACGATGCCGAGATCATTGGAAACAACACTTCGACCCCTGGCAGTCAACAGCAGCAATTCTCAAACGAATTAATGGCGTATAGAGTCTCAAGGAACTTCAAGTTTCCTTCCAACCTGGAGCCCTATGATGGGACAACAGACCCTCAGGAACACTTATACGCCTATACCCAGTCTATACAATTCTAGGGGGATCCTTAAAGTTGCTATGTCGCTCCTTCCCCATTTATTTAAAGAAGGGCACCCTCCATTGGTTCATCACTTTATGAGTAAAATCTGTCACCGGATGGGAGGATCTCAGACACCGCTTCTTGCTACACTACACTATTACCAAATAGCAGCCCAAGTCTATTAACTTTCTTTCTAGAATTCGCCAGGGGAGCAGCGAGCCCCTTCATGAATATATCAAGAGATTCAATTATGCTTGTGTTTGTGTAGAAAGCCTAGATGACAGGATTGTTTTTCACTATGCTAGGAGTGACCTCTGGACTTAGTCAAACTTCTTCCGATCTTTGGCAAAAAGGAAGCCAGAGACTTTGAATGAACTTTGCTTGTGGTCCCGAAAATATATTGAACTAGAGGAAGTTACTAAGGCTAAAGAGTGTGTAGAAAAAGGTGAGCCCACTCACCAGAGAAATAATCGGAACTCCAACCAGTCTCGAAACTCCTCTAAGGATGATCCTTACCGGCCTAAATATTCTGATTATACTCCTTTGAACACTCCATGAGAGACAATTCTGAGGGAGGTGCTTCAGATCGAGTTCTGAGATATTAAGAGGTCACCTCCTATTAAGAAATAGTCTTAGAAGGATCACTCAAAGCACTATAAAATGGCATAGATGTTCTGGCCATAAAACAGAAGATTGTTATCAGCTCCGTGATGTCATAGAATCCTTAGTCAATGAGGGACGACTGCAAAAGTATATCAACAGTGTCTGAAATAATGAGAATCACACATAATGCGGAGAGAATGGAGATGTAGCCACAGCCCAAGGTGAAGTCTGACTCCGCGACAGAGGAGAAGAAACCATAGCCCCACTAGAAAATCTCAGACTCCCCCCGTCATGATGCTAAAAACCGGCAGAATCGAAACTAGGAAACTTAAAGTGGAGGCAACAGAAAATACTAACTCGTTAGCACCATCTCCGAATGATTCACAGAAGGTGGATCATCTAACAATTCTTGAAAGAAAGAACTTCAGATGACGGTGTTAAGCATTTCCAGCTTCATGCGCAAACCCCATGTTGAAGACAGGAAAGTATCACCTGTTTCCCTTTTAGACAAAGACTATGATGATATTATTCGGGATCACGATGACTCTCTAGTTGTCTCCAAAATAATATCTAATGCCGAGTTTTAGCATATCTTCACCGATCAAGAAAGCTCGGCGGATATCATGTTCATGGACGCCTTTGAGAGATTGGAGTTTCCCCTGTCTGTGTTAACCCCTTATGATGGCGAGCTAATTAGTTTTTTTGGAGAAAAGGTTATCCTGGTAGGTTACTTTGAAACCTTCTTAACCCTGGGTGACGACAACATCTACAAAACCGTTAAAGTCAGATTTCTAGTTGTGGATTACCCATTAGCATACAATATTATTTTGGGTCACCCTATGTTGAATGGCATTGCCGCTGTAGTATCTACAGCCCATCAGGCCATGAAATTCCTCAATAAGAATAATAAGGTAGTCACAGTTAAGGGCGATCAGATCGTAGTATGCAAATGCTACAATGAAAGTCTTAAAATCTGCAGAACCCCAAGGAAAACCAAAACGCGCACATCTAGCCCGACCCAAAATTAAGTCAACATGCTTATGACTGAGCTAGACGTACGTGAAGAGATCTAGGGTACCAGGCAGTAACCAAAATGAGAGTTGCTTCCACTTCAGTTGGGTGACAAGTCGATCAAGTCACTAAGATTGGTGCAAATCTGGAAGAACAAGAAAGGTGTCAGCTTATAGAGCTCTTTCAGAAAAACAAGGACCTATTTGCCTGAACGTCCTCTAACATGCCTAGGCTTGATCCCACTTTGATCTATCATCGTTTATCTATTAAACAGGATGCAAGTTCGGTTTCTCATAAAAAAAGGAAAGTTAGCCTTGAAAGATAACAGATTATCGAAGAGCAAGTCAAGGAGTTACTTAGTGTCGACTTCATCAAGGAAATTTCATACACCACGTGGCTCTCAAACGTGGTCTTAGCGAAGAAGTCAAATGGGAAGTGAAGGATGTGTGTGAACTACACGAACCTGAACAAGGCTTGTCCTAAGGATCCATACCTCCTCCCTAATGTTGACAAATTAGTTGATAGCTCATCCGGCTTCCAGCTACTGTCTTTCATTGACGCTTGCTCCAAGTATAATCAGATCCCAATGTACCACAGAGACAAAGACAAAACTGCTTTCATCACTGAGAGGGTGAGCTACTGCTACAGGGTAATGCCCTTCAGTTTGAAAAATGCAGGAGCCACCTACTAGAGAATGATGAACAGGGTTTTTGAAGATCAGGTGGGGAGAATGCTCGAAATCTATATCGATGATATGATAGTCAAAATCCCACTGTCGGGATCACACACCTCGAACCTCGAAGAAGTGTTTGCCCAATTGAGAAAGCACAACATAAGGCTTAATCCAGAGAAATACGCGTTCGGGGTCCAGACTAGTAAATTATTGGGCTTTATGTTAACTCACTGCGAAATTGAGGCAAACCTAGACAAATGTCAGGCGATGCTCAGGATGCGTAGTCCTCAGAACATCAAAGAAGTACAACAACTGACAGGGCAGATCGCGACCCTTACACAATTCCTTGCTAATCAGCTAATCGGTCCAATGTGCCCAGACTCTACAGCCACCTTCTTACCCTAGTCATCCAACCTATCGCCATGTACAACCCTCCTTTTCCGCCTCTCGAGCCACTGTTGAGGAGAACCCTCCAACTGAATAGGCTCCCATCCAATCATAGGAACCTTAATTGGTAGGGGCGGAGAAGCCAGAGCAACAACCGCAGAGGCATTAGAAGGACCAATCGCATTCTTGGCCTCTAGGGCTTCGAGGATTTTCAAAGCATTTTCAGACGCCAGTAAAGCCAAACATTTTGCAAAACAGGCAAAAAGTCAAAGAATAAGAAAAATATGTAAGAAACTAATATTAGAGCATATTATTAAATGTGGACAACGGGCTACACTAGCTAGAATAGCCCAGAGAGTCACATCATCAAGGGTATCTAGCATGTCCTTAGAAGAAATCAATCCAAATTGTTGGACCCACATTTCAAAGAACTCAACACACTCAACCTCTTCGTCATCTAGGTGGTGTTTCTCCTTCTCAATTAATTTAAGAAGGACATTCCACACCCTCTGAGTCCAATACATGCTGAACTTTGGCTCCCCATCATTATCCAGCCAAAAAGGATGAAAACCAAGGGTCGCCATCAATTTGAAGAACTCTTCTTTGAAACACTTTCCAACTTTGCCTCTACCAGACTAAAAGCTAAGTTTGTTGATATGTATTGTTGCCCGCTAGATTCCACCAAGTATAGAAATAGAAAAATGACCTCTCCGAGCACTACAACCCGACTAATCGACAAATTCTCTTGAAAGTGAGAATATTTGCCCAACCATTAGGGTGACTTTGGGTTGGAGCATCCTGAAGAATGTGGAGGACGACAAGCTGAAAATCATTGAAAGGAAGTCAGAGTCCGAATCGAGTAAAAATGTCTTCATACATAAATGTGTAGTGTGCACCTACTTGTCGGGTGGAGCACACCCTTTCATTCTTCGGGGACAGAATGCTAAACTTGTGGTCCCTACTAACTTTCTCAATCAGCATCAATTAGCCCTGAAGTCTATTTAGCTCCACTCCAGGATGGAACTGGGATATTCGAACATAGGCGTCATCCCCAACCCATGGGTGCACCTGCCCCAGACGACGCTGAATCCGGATGGGATCATCTTCAAGTGGCTTCTGAATTTCTGGAGCCGATGCTTGAGGTCTAGTTCTTCTTTTTTTGGCCATCATGTTCTTGCAAACATCCACAAAGGTTATTGAGCAACTATCAGAATCGATTAACTTAAAGATTCAGACACGGGAGGGGACAAACAGGGAAAATAGTCCATGCCCACATACCAGCCGCCATGCCCTCCAAGGTCTAAGCCTTAGAAGGACACCTTCGCTGCACATGGTACGATAGATGAGGTGCTCCAAAGGGCAACGCCATTGAAAAGACTTAGGAACTATGGCATCCAAACTCCTTTTATTGAAATCAGGAGAAAAGAAGTGCATTCTAAAAAGGAGCGCATGACTACTCTATGACTCAAAGATGGCAGAAACAAATTAAACAAAGACAGAAACAAGGATAGAAGGAGACTAACCTTGTGTAAGAAGTAGAATTGGATGAAGAAGGAAACGAAAATGGCTAAAGAACGTTTCACAACCACGCCTTTCCACCGTACAAAGTCTTTGGAGAACCCTTAAGTCACCAGAAAAACGCTCAGAAATAGTAAAGTGAGAATGATGCACCCTTAACCCCTATTTATAATGATAAGATGGTTAGAGGATCTTTTTGTCAAAACATAACTTCCCCAATTTGATAATAACAATATCATTAGTTTTATAGCACAATAATTAAATCCAAGCATGCTACTAACTACTAGAAACATTTCTAATATAACATAGCAATATTATATGGGAAAATATGAGCCACGAATTAACGAATATATACACAACGTCGGTATTTCTCATAAATACAAACTATGTACAAAAATTTCAAACTAGGCCTCTTAAGGAACCAAAAGATATATGTTTCAAAAGAAACTGTAAAAATAAACTAAGTTAAGCTCTCCAAGCTCTTATCTACACTTCACTTTCCATAAGTCTTCTTCCCTGGAATTATTATGGAAACACACACATGAAGTGAGAATCACACATTCTCCAACAGTTAAATCCATAAAACATGTCATCACAATCATTCTAGCTATTTCGGGAAAAAGTACAATTCTAAACTCAAGTCTCAAACATATAAAAGTTAGAAAGGTAGCAAAAGCCAAAACCATGTCCTTTTTCTTCCCAAAATAGGTTTTCATTTTTACAAGTTTGTATAGAAAACTAATTTCCACACAATGCTCACATTCATCATCACAATCTCATAAATAAGCAACTGCCTATACAATTGCCATGCATGAATATGTTATGATTAGCAACCGTCCATACAATTGCCATGTTATGCCAAATTATGTTTTATATTCATGCCTATACAAAATCCTAAATATGAATGTGGATCATTTTATGATTCCTTAGACTTAGCGAAGGAACTCATCCTCAGTCACTCAGGAACTATATGATATACATGAGCCTTGAACAAAGCAAAAGAACCTGGTTCTATAAGCCTTGTACAAGCACTAGAACCTAGTTCTAGAAATCTTCTCTCCAAGTAGTGAACTCATCAACTACGTGGCCTTCAACAAGGATCACTATGATAGGAAAGGTTGGTTACCTCCTCATTCAAAATCATATATAATCACCAAAGGTGAGGAACTCATCCTCCATCAGCATAGTTATGAAATACAATGATGTCAATTACTACAATAACTAGCATGCCAATTAGTTTACATTCATAACCACAAGTATGAAATACAATGATGTCAATTATTGTAATAGATAGCATGTCAATTGAATTACATCCATCATCTCAAATATGAACAAAAATGATGCTAAATATCACAATAAATAACATACCAATTGATTTACATTCATCACATAAACACTTCATTAAATACTCCTATTAGAGTTTCATCACTCATTAAGAAGCATAAAAGAAGAAACTACACCATTAGAAGACTCAATTGCATAAAAAAAAACTCCTAATCCAAGGTTGGAAGTGGCATCCACCCATGCCTAAGCGTGAAGGTGGTAGGACAACGCCCTATTTCTTCCAGGCAGCCATGCCTAGATGCACCTCTATCACGCTTAGACGCCATGCTCTATGTTTCATCCACGCCTAGGCGTGGTTCACCCATGCCTATGCGTGACCTTACACCAGAAATTTATGCAGAATTCTGCAGATACGGGGTACTGTTCCATTAGGAACATACCCCCATTTCTTCACCCAAACTTCATTTTTAGATACTTCCCAACCTCACACAAGGCCTATAAACATGTTGTAACTCTTTTACAACTATTAAATCACTCCAAACATGGATCAAAGAATCATTCAAAACCTTAAACATCAAAATCCCAACTCGTAGCTCAAATAAAAATAAAGGGGTTTAAGGGATGAAAATTCATCTCCATGCATACAACAAACCAAAAACAAGTCATAATTAAGTTCTACAACAAGATTCAAGTTAAGAACACAAAAATCAGACTCAAAACCCATTTCTTCATAAGCCAACTCATGAAACAAGATGGAGAAAATGGAAGGAAAGAGTCAAGAACAAAGTCCCCTACCTCAGGGTCTTGAAAATGGCCAAGGATTGGCTATGGAGTTTCCAAGTTTTCCTTCTTGTTTCCTTCTTCACGTTTGCTCCTTCTTCTCCTCTTTTCTTTTTCTTTTCTCTTCTCTTTTGTTTCTCTGTTGGCTAGCCGTGGGAATGGGTACGGATGATAATGAAAATATCAAATAAAGGCAAGGAAAGTCAAAGGTAGAAACTAAGAGAAAAACGTGAGGCCTTTGGTCACTTAAGTGACCTAACTAAAACTCTCGATCTGTTAAGAATACATAAATTTCACTAAACCAAGTTTCCTAACTTCCAACAAGTTTAAAATAAATTCTAAGATTCATAAAAAATCTTGTTTTACCATTTTCCTATTTTTTCATATATGTTATTAGTCAATCCGATATTAAAACACACACTCAGTATACTTAAAAAAATACTAAACTAACTTTGATTAACCTCAAAAAATAACTATAACATCTTTCACACATTTGTGACCTAGAAACGAATTTTTCACATTTATTTCTACTAACCAAGCAATTTAAGCTAATTCCGGAGCTTATAACGGTTATTTTTCACACATAGTATTATAACAAAGTGACTAAATGTGCTCAAAATGCTACAAAATTTAACAGGCATGATAAACAAGTATTATGTTGCTTCTGTAACCATATATAAGTCTATCATGTTCCTGAGGGTGTTACACTCACAATTTTCAAAAAACTATTTATCATGGCGAGTGAAGCACAAAGCACGACTACCCAACCGGAGAGTGCCGCGTGGCCATCGCAGCTATCATGGCAGTTGAAGGGACAGTTACGTAGCAAACCAAGAGACACGCGACCTCAGTAATTAGAGTCTAAAAATTTTCCACGGATAACAAAATTCCTCTATGGGCCCTGGCTTCACCCGTTGTGTTCATCTATAATATGGCAGAGGAAGGTCAATCTGGACCACCGCTATTCCAGAAAAATCAAATAGTGATCAACAACCAAGTTAAAGTTATTATCCCCACATGGTATATGGGCCTCAAAAGCAAGAATTCAAGCTTGCCACTTCGCTGCACCAACCAAGTTCCAAGTTGGGGGCAACATAACAAGGTCAAGTACATATTTACAAGTTGAGTGTTGGACTCAACACGGACAACATATAACGATGAAAAAGAAATAAAAGAAGAATAACAGAAAGAGAAAATAGAATATACAAGATAGAGTTCAAAATAGAAGAATTTTTATTTATTATTCTCATTCCATATATCATGAGCTTAAACAAAAGGAGAAGGAAAAATACATCAAAGTGTTTAGAAAAGAGTGATCATCGGAGAACCCGAGGAAGGAAACTAACATCACTGCACCAGCACCTTGTATCATTGCCACCTCCATGATTCTTCTAAAACCAACACCGGTCTCTCCCCCATGGAATATAGGGCCCATTGAAGAACTTGGCAAGGGTAACTGGAACGGAACACTCGTTGACGATGACAGCCTCTGGAGTCACCACCACCCAAATTCTTCTTCACCGCCTCCTTCACAGTGATAATAAAGGCCATCATCCACCTTTCCATGTTGAACGGGACTCATCAAAAGATTGTTCCACCGGAACTTCAACAGGTTTCACAATCACTCCAAGTTGCTCCAAATCACGGAGAGCTGCTCCAATAGTCCCTTCTGCTTATCTAACTGCGCTTAGAGAACTAACCAAAAAATTAGGCTAAGTGCCTCCAAAGCACTAGGGAAGGAGGAGGGGCAAGGACAGTGTTTCCCCAAGTGTCTCCGTCCAACACAGTGGGAACCACAAATCCTCCCAGTAAGAGTGGGTAGATCAAATATTCCCATATACACTAGGAGAGAAAAGCTTTTGCTATCCATTACACCGAGAAAGAAAGACCCCCACTTGAGGAACTAACAAAAGGTGAAGCAAACCTCTTCAGAGATTTTGGAAAGAACATGAAGATGATCTTCGCAAATGGCAAAACCCTCCATGCACACACAAAAAAGGAAAGGGAAACCATTTTCTGAAAGAGGATAATTCTCAAGGCTTTCCACAAAGCAAAAGGAATGCAACGAAGGGAATGCTAGCCTCAATGAAAACATTCCCAATATTTATAGAGGGAATGAAGCATTATGATTGGTCTCTGGAAAGATGAGCTCATCGTACAACAAAACTCACATTTAATGCTCTATCTTTTCGATTGGTTATTGGAGCAGTAGGCGGTTAGGAAATTGCATGAAATTGATATCCTCTCTTAAAGGATCTTTAATTCCTAATAAAGTCAAAGCAGCAATTTCCCAAGAAGGCTCAGAATCGTTACAAGTTGCATAGCAAGGCTGAAAGAAAGAACAAAGACCCTGTAAGCCATGCATAGGGGCAACAAAAGGCAAACCTTGGATGGCGGAATTACATAACAAACAATAATCCACGGTGGATTCCGACCTCATATGCCAATCCCAGAGGTACTTTACAACTGACAAAAGAACTCGACTTTTTTCGTAAAACATCGTGAGACCTGGCATCAACGCTAGGGCTCCTTTGTTCATCGTACGTCCTATGATCCCTAATAATAACATATTTTATACATTAATAAACCCTCATTTTTAGTCATTTACACTCTTCATGTACTTAATTAATTAAGCTTGGTCATGTTTTGTAAGTGTGGACTCAAATTGGGCCTAACTGATTTTTTTCAGCATTAATGAGTTTTGACGCTATTTCTGTATTTCGGTCATAACTTGAATTCTAGATATCTAAAAATTATGCATTTTACCTTGTAGGAAAGCTAAGAAGAAGCTCTATAACTTTGATGAGAGCTCGAAGTCTCAATCGAATGTACAGTGGACCTAATTGGGTCTGGAAGTCAGAACACGAGTTCAGAGACCCTTTGATATTGTTTTATTTATAACTTGAGTTGTAGACCTCCAAATTGCATCGGGTTTAGGTTCAATTGCTCATAATGGACCAAGCTTTGTAATTAATGAGTTTATAATCATGTGAGTCAAAATAGGGAGTAGTTTTGGGGGTTAGAAGGTAGAAAACCGAGGGGAGCTTGGATTACACACTTTTCTCATTTTTTCTCTAGAACTCACTTCCTCTCCGTTCTCTCTAGATTTTTGTTTTCTTTCTTTTCTTTTTCGTATTTCACCCATTCTCATGGAGGGCTAAACTTCTATAATCAATTTGGAATTCTTGAAGAAATTGTGGTTTGGGTTCTTGAGATCTTGGTTCTATTTAGTGTTTGAATTATTTTTGGATTCCTCTTCTTCTTCTTCTTCTTCTTCTTGATCTTGAGTGCATGAATGGTGATTCTGTTTATGTTTGATCTGATTAGATCTTGATTTAAGATTGAGAATTGTGATTGGATTTTGGTTGATTGATATGAATTCACCATATAATTAGAGGCTAGGTTTCTGATTTGTGCCTAGGTTAATTGAATTCGGAGATTAAATTAACATAGATCTAACATGAGTTGTGCGATTGAAAATTTGTATGTTAATTGTTAATTGAATTCTAGATGATTATCTAGTATGAATTCTAGATTTAATGTAGATATTTTGGTTAAATCTGAATTAACCATTCAAATGCACTTCAACTGTTTGATAAAAAATCTATGATAGAATCAACTTAATTTCGGATAGGTTTCTGAATTGATTGTTCTTTTAATTGAATTTCTCTTTTTAATTTTGTTATTTACATATTTTGAGTTCTTGAATTCCTCTCCCCAATTTTAGCTTGATCTGATCAAATCGCATTTAATAGTCTTTGAGAGACAATCTAGTGTTGTTTCCTATGCTACAATTTATAAGTATAACTCAGTTACAATTTTAATTGAGTTTGACACTCGGTCAAAATTTTGGCGTCATTGCCAGGGATTGTTAACTGTAATCTGATCATCTTAAGTGACCATACTAACTCTTGTTCTTACTAACATTTAACTCTTGTTGATCATTCTACTGCATTGCATTGCATTATGCTCCTGGTTACTATTACATTAGTCATTACTGATGTTGATCTTTCTTTTACTGCCTTTATTGATAATTGCATTGCAAGATCTCCTTATAAGTGTCATCCAATCATTTTGGACGTGTTCACAACTGCCTAACACTGTTTCATATCCTGTTAGCACTTTTCACCATTTTTTGATTTCTTTAGGTGCAGGGGCAGACTTGCGTTAATCTGACTATAGAGTTTGGAGTTGAGACTTGGTCCCTAAGGTTAAAACATCATTTTGAGCAAGGAGATCTCAAGGATCATTCACTTGAATTTTAGCCAAATTCCATCATTTGATAGGGTTTTTGAGAAAATTGGAGACATAGAGGTAATTTCAATAATTGTTTTGGTAACTCAGAATGACCTAAATTTTAGCCAGTTGGTAGAAAAAAAATTCATTGATCAAGGCCAGAAACTGGCTATGCATTTTTTGCCTAAACTCCATAGTTTAGACCACTTTTTCAATTTTTGAAATATTTTCTTTACATGATAATTTTCTAAATCAGTGTAGTTTTCATTCTGTGGTGGTCCTATGATTTTTAAAATTCATTTGATGTGTTTTTTTATTTTTTTTCTAGCTATTTCTGTAGTGTAGATTTGTATGTTTTTGTGTTCTTCATATTCTGACGCCTCTATAGCCCTAGTTAGTGCATGACTAGGTCTAATTCTGATATCTTGTTTGATTTTGATCCTGAGATTGATAAAACCTTGCATATGTTGATTAGAGCTTGTAGGCTAAGTGCTAGAATTGCTTCTAAACTTGATTTTGATCTTGAATTTAATAGTGAACCTGAGATCTTAAGTATTCTGAAACCATGACTGATAACATGCAGAATAGAACCCTTAAGGAACTTGTTGCTCCTGATGTAATTTACCAGTCTTTGTGCATTCAATATCCTGATCTTAATGCTGATTTTGAGTTAAAATCTTGATTGATACACTTGTTACCCAAGTTTCATGGTCTTGTAGGTGAGGACCCCCATAAGCACTTAAAGAAGTTCTATGTGATTTGTTCAACCATGAAGCCGCATGGGATCCCTGATGAGCACATCAAGCTGAGGGCATTCCCTTTCTCACTTGCTGATGCAGCCAAGGATTGGTTGTTCTACCCTTCACCAGGTTTTGTCATGAGTTGGAATGACATAAAGCTACTATTCTTGGAGAGATTCTTCTTTACATCTAAAGCTATTGCAATTAGGAAAGACATATGTGGCATCAGACAGATTTCATGTGACACTTTACATGAGTACTGGGAGAGATTCAAGAAGTTGTGTTCAAGTTGTCCACACCACCAAATCAGTGATCAGTTGTTGATCCAATACTTTTATGAGGGACTGATGCTAATGGACAGAAGCATGATTGATGCTACCAGTGGAGGAGCTTTGGTCGATAAAACCCTTACTGCTACCAGGGACTTGATCGCTAACATGGCTGCCAATACACAACAATTTGGGACAAGAATGGTAACTCCAAGTAGAGGAGTAAATGAGATCCATATGGCTCAGGCAGACCAGAAGAGGATGGAAAACAGGCTTAATGAGTTAACCTTAGTGGTGCGACAATTAGCAGTGGGACAACGTGTACCAGTTTTTGTACAATAGCCTGCAATGGCGTGTGGAATTCCATATAATCTTACATATGCCTGTCCAACACTTCAGGAAGATAATTATGCCACCCAAGTCTATCATGTTGCTGCAACTGGCATTTTTCCTAGTAGACCCCAATATCAGCAACAACAACAACAACAACAACAACAATTTAGATACCAAGCTGCAGGTCCTTGCACCCAATACTAGCCACCTCTATTCAGACAGCAACAACCTGTGCAACAGTCCATCCAAGCCATTCCAACCAAGCCATCATTAGAAGATTTGATGAAACAGATGGCCACAAACAACATTTAGTTCCAACAAAATGTCAATGCCACCATTCAGAATTTACAAACTCAGATTAGGCAATTGGCAACCACTGTGAGTGAGCTGAAAAGTCAAGGGTTGAGCCAATTGCCTTCACAAATAATCAATGACCTAAGAGGCAATGTAAGTGTCATTACTATCTTGAGAAGTGGCAGAGAAGTTGATGGTCCTAGTCTACCACAACTAGAGCTACCAGTGTAGCAACCAGAGAGTGACTAGAAGCAGAAAAATTTATAGAAAATAAATAGCTCAGTCCAGAAATCTGTGACACGGAAGAAATGTGTTGAGAATTCAGATCTGGCCATTTCACTACTTTCCTAAATAAGGTCATACAGTCCAAGCAGATAGCATAAGCAGAAATAGAAAGAGAAGTCATGGAGACATTCAGGAAGGTGAAAATCAATATCCTCCTCTTGGATGCAATCAAGCAGATACTAAAGTATGCCAAATTCTTGAAAGAGTTGTGCACTCATAAGAGAATGTTGAAAAGAAATGGGAAAGTGAGCATGGGAAGAAATGTTTCTGTCTTGATCCAACCAAATATTCCTTCTAAATGCAAGGATCCTGAAACATTCACCATTCATTGCATAATAAGCAACAAGCAATTTACTCATGCAATGTTAGATTTGGGTGCTTCGATCAATGTGATGCCAAAATTAGTTTTTGAATCTCTGCGGCTTGGAGAATTAAAGCTAACTGGAGTAATCATTCAACTAGCAAATATGAGCACAACTCATCCTATTGGAGTACTTGAGGATGTTTTGGTAAGGGTAAATAAGTTAATATTTCCAGCAGATTTTTATATTCTGAACATAGAAGATGAATTTGCATCTAGTCAGCTGCCATTGATTTTAGGTAGATCCTTTTTGAAAACTACCAAGACTAAGATTGATGTGCATGCTAGTACCATTTCCATAGAATTTGGGAATAACACAATTCAATTTAACATTTTTGATGTCATACAATATCCTCTAGAAGAGCATTTTGTTGTTTTTCAGTTAGATGGCATTGATTTGCTTACTGATGATATGCATGTTGATATGCTAGCTGAATTTCTTGAAATTGGTGGATTTTTAGATAGTGCTGATTTTCTTGGATGTTCTAGATGTGTTGTTTCTGTTTGTGATGAGACCAGTATATGTGCTGCATGTTTTGAGATTTTTGTATGTATAGGAGGAGATGATACTACATTTTCTGAATTTTCTTCTTCTATGAGATAATCATGCTGTTTTAGAAGATTGTACATGGATTACAGGTGATGCTGCAGTTAAATCACCAGAATTAATTTCTTCAATCAGATTGATACCTTCAGTGCAGCAACCACCTACCCTTGAGCTGAAGCCATTACTCGAACACTTGAAGTATACATACTTGGCAGATGATGAACAGCTTCCTGTGTTCGTGGCCAAGAACCTCTTTGTTGAACAGGAGGAGAGCTTGCTACAAATTCGAGAGAGCATAAGAAACAATGGGACCCTAAAGGCTTGGTTGTTGTTGTTGTTGTATTAATTAAATTTTTTATCTTGACCTTGAAACAAGCCAATCTTCCTCCCCTAAACTTTTAAACACAAATAAATTTTATTCATATAAATAACATTCTTAATAATATAATCATATTTTCTATTTTTTTCTTTGATTTCTTTTCATTCATTAATTTTTTTAACTGCTTTTTGTTCTTTAAATTTTACTTTTAAGGTTTTAGATTATATTAATAAATCTTCTTATAACAGTTACTTAAATAATTGAAGAGTATTTTGTTAATTGTTATATTTTATCACTATATTACAAAAAAAAAAATTATGAAAAAACATTTTTCATATATAAAAACATTGAATGTAACTTTGATAATGAAATTAAGAAGATTAAAAATATAAACCTATTAAAATGCTTTTTTATTATTTAAATACAATATTATAAAAGTAGTTCATCTATAATCTTTGAGATGACTATTATCGGTGAAAAGTAAAAAAAATACAACATATTTTTGCTTAAATAAATTAAAAGTAAAAATTAATGAACAAAAGAAAAGAAAGATAAAAAGAGAAAATATAATTATATTATTAAGAATGTTATTTATATGAATAAAATTTTTTTGTCAAATAAATAAATATTATAATTTTAATTAAAATATAAATAATCAAGTATAAGCAATAAAAATTTTGATTTATTAAAAAAATAAATTAATGAAGGTCAATTTAGGTAATAAAAATCTTAAACAATTAAGAGAGTTTGTCAATAGATATATGAGAATACTAATAGGTTCACCCTTATAAATATACAAATTAATAACTCATCATTTTTTATTATTATTATTACTTGCATAATAATATATATAATAATTGTAACTGTCCATAAACTATTTTTGTAAGTCTTTTTTTTTTTTTGGCATGTATAGTTGTAAGTCATTAGTGCAATTTTTGTGAAACAGCAGTGGAGTAGCATTATAGTCCACAACGAAAACGTGTGCAAAATGAAAATTTTGTTTCCGTTATAAATGTCATGGAATTATGAAAGTTCTCCCAAGTTTCACATTCTAATATCCAGTTTCAAAGGGCATATTAGTCATTCCAGTGTAAGCCAAGCACAAGAAAGAGTTGTAAAAATGTGCAGCGCCGGATGGGCTAGCTGCATAGTTCAATAAAAAGTGCGGATTAACTTAGTAAAATTTAAATTTAATTTAATGTGGCCTCTTCGATTTAGTTTGATCTGAAATTAGGTTGATAAGTTTTAAATTTTTTAATTTATTTATAATCAAATCAAAATTAAATATTTTGAACTTTTTATTAATTATTTTTTCAAAAAATCATTATTTAAAAAATAAAGAGTTAGGGGACTACCTAGGACTGCACATAACCTAATTCAATCTGATCAACTTGACCCAACTTAACTTTGTATTTTTGGGTTGGTTTGGGTCTTCAGATCAAATCCAATTAATCCGATCAATAGTTAGTTCGGGTGACGAGTTCACAAATGCAACCTGTGAACTCGATCTGACTACTCGACGACTCGAAAACACTGTCGTTTTGTGCCAACATTTTACATGGAAAAACTTCAGTTCACTTTCATTTTCATTATTCCTCTTCTTTCACTTTTCTGATTTTCAATTCCTCTTCCACCACGTTCTTGAACCGAACCCTAGCCCCTCTCTTTGCCACCTTCGTTTACGCCACCACGCCACCAGCAACTCCGACCACCACGTCACCACCTTCCTCTATCACCATCACAACCCACCAACCCATCAGACCTCCACCACCGTTGGACCAACCCCCTTCTGCCACAAGTCATATCCACGTCGACGCCTCTACACACGAACCACCACCCATGGTCGCAACCCAGCCACCACGAGCTTCAACTCAAGCTGTGCCACCGCCTAGATCCATCACTTCTCTCACTCAGATCTGCGACCAAACCACCATATCCATGAGCCAACCAACCTAGATCTGGCTAATGCGCTACCGTACCAGAGCACCGTGATCGGATCTGCACCAGCCATCAACTGTTGCTACCTCGTCTGCCTCCACCTAAACCTCTCGTCTCTAAACCGCAAAATGAAACAGAAAATAAAAAATAGAGTTTGAGGTGCCAACCAAGCAGCAATGGCAGGGACGAAGGACAATGGTGCTTGGATCAAGGTTGGCTCGTGGTGGCTCCGGCATGTGGTGGTTGTCCGGCCTATGGACTACGTGGCAGGATGAACGATTCTGGTTCGTTCTCACGGATCTGGTAGCTTACGGATCTGGTCTTGGCGTGGGTTTAAGGCGAATCAAGGTGTGGGTTGGTTAATATTCTATTCAATATTCTATTACTTAACAACCTGATTACTCGATCCTAACCAACCCGATTACAATCGAGTTGGTTTGGTTCGGGTTACCAAGAAAAAAAATTTCAAACCCGATCCAACCCAACCCAACCTCAACTAATTGGTTTGAATTTTTATTTTCCCTAAACCCGACCAAACCCAACCTGTGTGCAGCCCTAGGACTACCCATCTAATGTAACACACTATTTGTAACGAATTAGATTAGACTAATAAAACATTAGGTTTTTTTACCATATTGCCATTGGTGGAAAAAAATAATTACTAAAATGCCACTTTTTTAAACTATTTACCAAAATACCACCTTTTTGAAACTATTTATCAAACTGCCACTCTTTTGTCATACGTGACTTTTTTAAATAATTTATGAACCATGTAGGATGCGCCAAATAGGGTGGCGCATCCTACGTGGTTTTTACAAGGATTGCACCAACAAGCTTGACTCTACCCGGTCAAATACGCCATTAAGCTTGGCGTAACCTAGGTATATAAGCTTCCTCCCATGTTCTATTTATGTCATTCTCATCATTTTCTCAATTCTCACACTCTCTCTACAAATTTTGTCTCTCTAAACTCTCTCAACTCTCTATTTTGCTGCTAGAACTAGGTCTTTTGATCATATTTAGATATTATTCCTTATATGTAAGTATTTATTTTAATGTTTAAATTTTTTGTTTATGATTTGTTGGCTATTTTTATTATTATAATAATGTTAATTATATATTTATGTTATTTTAGACGTATTTAGTGGTTTTACAAAAAAAATTTTGCTTGACTGATTAATAATGTAATTCTGTCTATGTGCGAGCTTTGTTGCAAATCTCTTTACATAGTCGGTCCTAAGCTCGGAAAAAAGAGGAGGGTTGTGTTAGGCAGTCAACAACTAAATCTTTATGGCATTGATCAACGATATGATTGTGTTAATTTTAGATCGTTTTCCCTAAGCAACGCGCTGTATGACTCAAGTACAATGTCAAATGAGCAAGAGTCGCTGCATCGCCGCTTGGGTGTAGTAAAAAATAAGTAAAGGTTCCCATATTTTAGTGAACGGGTGGGGGTAAAGAAGCTAGTTTACAAGAGTATGAAGTGTTTTGGAACTTGGAATATTGGCATACTTTCAAGTAAATCAATGGAAATAGTTGACATCATGATTAGGAGAAAGATTAATTTTATGTGCCTATAAGAAACTAAGTAGGTTGGAGAAAAGGCAAAGGAACTCGATACTTCGAGTTTTAAGTTTTGGTACACCGATAATGTAAAATCTAGAAATAGAGTAGGCATAATAGTAGATAAGAATTAAAAGAATAATGTTGTGGATGTGAGAAGGGTTGGAGATAGGATCATAACATTGAACTTTGTTGTGGAACAAGAGACTTTTAATGTTATCAGTGCGTATGCACCCCAAGTAGGGTTAGACGAGCACTATAAGATAAAATTTTGGGAGGATTTAGAAGGTTTAGTTTAGGAAATACCTTTAGGTGAGAAGATTGCTTTAGGAGGGGACCTAAATGGTCATCTGGGGAGTGAATATATGG
Source organism: Ormosia emarginata (assembly GCA_029884605.1). Lineage (NCBI taxonomy): Eukaryota > Viridiplantae > Streptophyta > Magnoliopsida > Fabales > Fabaceae > Ormosia > Ormosia emarginata. Next base: position 341,649 of record JAQQTP010000057.1, on the reverse strand, counting down.
GGTATGAGGGTTTGCATGAAGGATATGGTCTAGGAGTAGCTAATGCAGAGGGCAAAGTGATTCTAGATTTTTCTGTAGCTTTTGATTTTACAATAGCTAACACTTGTTTGAAGAAGCGAGAAGAGCATCTTATCACGTACAGAAGCGGGAGTTTTTGCTCTTAAATTGATTTTTTTCTAATAAGAAAATTAGATAGAAAGCTTTGTGTGGATTGCAAAGTCATCCCTGGAGAGAGCTTGACTACCCAACATAGGATTTTAGTTATAGATGTACGGGTGAATATGAGAGTAACAAGAAATTGTTGAGACAGAGTCCCAAGGATCAAATAGTGGAAACTAAAGGGAGGAAAACAAATGCTCTTTTAGAGGAGGATTATGGAGGAAGATATCTGGGAGGTACAAGAGAGTGCAAATGATATGTGGGACGAGATGGCTAAAGAGATTAGAAAGATAGCAAAAGAGAAACTCGATAAATCAAGAAACTTTAGACCTAAGGATAAAGAATCTTGGTGGTGGAATGCAAGTGTATAAGATAAGCGGTTAAGGTTAAAAGAAAATGTTATAAAGCTTGACACGTCTGTAAAAACGATGAAAATTGGGAAAAATATAAGGCAACTAAAAAAGATACTAAGAAGGTGGTGAACGAGGCGAAAGCTAACGCGTTCAATGTGTTATATCAATCTTTGGGAAACAAAGACGGAGAAAGAAATATTTGCAGGCTTGCTAAAAGTAGAGAAAGGAAGACAAGAGACTTGGATCAAGTGAAATGCATTAAGGATGAAGAGGGTAAAGTCTTGGTTATGGAACAAGACATTAATAATCGATGGAAGGGTTATTTTCACAAGTTATTTAATGAAGGACTAATAACTTCTCAAAATGTAGTTATTTATGCCCTATATATGTGCTCTATTGATTGCTTCCTTATTCTTAGGCATATTTGGGGATTTTAGGCTTATATTTGTCAAATACAATTTGGATATCTTCCTATATGTTATTGAGCAAATTGTGCATATTCTTTGAGTGATTAAGTGGATTTATAACTTATATTTGACTTGGTGATTTCTCTAATGTAAGATGGGCTCAAAAGAGATGAATTGATGCAAATCAAGGCCCAACATTGGAGGAGAAAGTCAAGGAAGCATCCAGCAGAGTATGTCGCGGCGTTGGGTATGTCACGTCGTGACATGATGCGCATCACCTGCTATCAATACTTACACCTGAGGTATGCGCGCCGCGGTGCTAGGAAGTGCACGTCGCGGTGTGAGGCACAAAACTGAGCCTATAAATAGATTTTTATTAGATTTTCTTAGAATGGTCGCTTAGGGTTTAGAGAAGCTGTGTTGGGTCTTCATTTGCAGGTGGAGAAGAGGTTTGGGGAACAAAGGATGGAGGCCATCTTCCTCTTGGAGGAAGATTCAAGCTTCAAAGACCAAATCCATGAGCTTTCTCCTTCTCCCTTTGCTTTTCTCTCCTCCCTTTATCTTGAGCATGTATTTTGTATGCTATTTTCGTGTTCAATGTATAGCCAAGCTGTATTTAGGGAATACTTTGGATCTTTTTATGAATATTAATGATTATGCATTTCCTTTGAGTTTATATGGATGTTTGGTTTTGTTCAATCATATTGTTCTTAATGTTCTTGAGTGCTTGGCTAACATTTAAGTGATTTGTTGAAATTTGATGAGTCTATATGTATGGATTTGGATTTGAGATCATATGTATGGTTGATACATGTTCAGCTTCATTCTCATGGTGAGGATAAGTTGATTCACTAATGAGATAAAAATATACCTCTTACATATGCATAACGTGTGTTCGCGAATAAATCGTTCATGAGTGGAGTTTGCACTGATTCTCATGGAAACATAGTAAGCTAAGTGAATGAAGTCAGGGTTAACTGACCTATACATAAGCTTTTAGCTAATGTAGATTCTCAAGTTAACATAATCATTGCATTCATGTGGATGAAAAGGATTGCATGTTGTTGATTGAAGTAGGAGGTGAAAAAGAATTTCCTAAACTCTAGTCATTATCTTTGTTGCCTTCTAGTCTTTAGTTTATATCCCTTTTCTCTATTTTTATGTTCTTTAATAGAATTACTTAAACTATCAGTTAATACTTAGCATTGGAAATAAACTTATCCTCGTGGGAACGATACTTTACTCTTCACTTTATTACTTGTTTGGCCCGTGTAGTTGCAACCTTAAAAAGGGACAACAAGTTTTTGGCGTCGTTGCCAGGGACAATGAATTATTTCTGTATTGCTAATATTGATAATGAGTTTAGGTAGTTCTAATTCAAGTTTTATTTTAGTTCAATTCAATAAGTTCATTTGGACAAGTTATAGTCTTTTAGTTTTTATGTTTGTGGTTGTTTTGCACAAATATGTAGTAAGTTTGATTTTTATGGTTTTAATATATTTTTGTTGTACATTTTGTAAATTAAGCTTTTAGACAACTTTTGCAGGTGCTAGAGGCCACAATGAAGCAAATTTGGCTGCAACATGGAGTCTGCTGCAGAATTCTGCAATCTAACCTTTCACGTCGTGGCGCACTAAGCTTATGTCGCGACATTCTCGGCTCTGTCTTATCAAGATTTCAAACCTGAGAGCTAGACGTCGTGACGTGCCAATTTCACACTGCGGCGTTTTGTTCTCAGCTTATTAGGGTTTGAGATCTGCGAACTAGACGCTGCAACGCACCCTAATTCACGCAGCAGCACAAAACCCTATTTTGCATTTTTTGTTTATTTTTCATGTTTTTCTTTATTTATTAATGCTCAGTTCTCATATGGCTGCTATTTTGAATGGCTCAGGTACCCTATAGATCATATACAACAAGGACACAACTGCACTCTAGTTTGGGAAAGTATTATACATGTTTTTTTTTTCTACTTTAATGCTTAATGTATAACATATTTTGATAGTTTAAGTATGCAGTGGTAATAGTCACCATATTAAAATGATTATATCTTGTTTTGGCTATCACTGATGGGATGTTGATAAAATTTTTAATTTTCAATGTTCTACACATGATGTTATGCATTCTTGAATTGAAAATGATGGATCTATTTGAATGCATGACATATTGCCAATTACCAGTGTAGTTTGGTTGTCCAATGATATAAATGGTTGCGGTTTGACCTCTATTAGCAAAACCATATGCGATCTTGGAAGCATGTTGATGCAATCTAGTTTGTTTTTATGCATGATGTGTTTCTCACTTAGATGCACGTGTAACTTTGAAAATGATAAGAGCGTATGTCTAGAGAAAGTTTATGGATGTACATATAGAGTTTCGATTATCCTTGAAGTTGTTTTTAAACTCTCTTAAGGAGAAATCCTAGGTTGTGCATGACTGAGGAAATGATTAGGGCATTATTTGGACCGATTGAGCCTTTCAAGCTTACCCTTACATGATGATATCTGTAGGTCCCCTTTAAAGCTTTTTAATTGTTTGGCCTTATTTGTTTTTCATTACCAATGTGTTCATTAACCTGTTAACCATTCTAATGCATGTGAAAATATTACATTTTTTTCCTACCATCATTGTTTGTTGAGTACACGCTATGTTATTTTTTGAAGTGATTTCAATGATTAGGGGTATTATGTATGTCTACTACAAAAATGAGCCTGAAGGAACCAAATGTAGCAAAAGAAAAGAATTGTTTTGTATAAGTAGAAAAAGAGAAAAAGAGAAAAGAAACAAGTAAAACAAATAAAAGAAAGAAGAAAAGTTAAAAAAAAAAAAGATAAGCATCGAATGGTTCTGACAAGTTTTATTCTTTCACTGTTGAATACCCTAATAGTTTCACTTAGTCTCAAGTCTTGAAATAGCATGTGTATGTTTATCAATATTTGTGTTAAATCCTTTCCCCTTCTGTTCATGAACCCAATACCATTGGCCTTACATTACAAGCTGTTAAAGTCCCTTCTGATCCTCAGTTGTGTGTGATTTACATTAGTGGAAAGAGAGTTTAGATTCAATTTTGTGGATTATATGATTCAAATACATACATGCTTATAAACTTATCCAGATGTGTATGACTTGAATAAGAGAAGTTTATCTTGTATGTTTGTGGGAAGTGTGAATTGCATGAAAGGATGCTTTGATTGTTGGCATGTTAGGGATTGTGTATGTGCGGAGCTGATTGTGGGTCATTAGCATTCTTTGAGGACTGATGCAATCATTCTACACTGGTTGGGGTGAATTGAAATATTGAAATTATCATATTTGTAGAATGCATGTGAGCATGATTGGTTAATGTAAGTTTGCTTAATCATACTTTGTTTTGCTCGAGGACTAGCAAAAACTCAGGTTTGAGAGTGTGATAACTTCACAAAATATAGTTATTTGTGCCCTATTGATTGCTTAGTCCTTATTCTTAGGCATATTTGGGAGATTTTAGGCTTATATTTGTCAAATGCAATTTGGATATCTGCCTATATGTTATTGAGCAAATTGTATATATTCTTTGAGCGATTAAGTGGATTTACAACTTATATTTAACTTGGTGATTTCTCTAATGTAGGATGGGCTCAAAAGAGATGAATTGATACAAGCCAAGGCCTAACATTGGAGGAGAAAGCCAGGGAAGCATCCCAGTAGAGCACGCTGCAGTGCTGGGTATGTCAAACCCTGGCGTGATGCGCATCACCTGCTGTCAGTACTTATACCCGAGGCATGTGCGCCGCAGCGCAAGGAAGTGCAAGTCGCGACGTGAGGCATAAAACTGAGCCTATAAATAGATTTTTATCAGATTTTCTTAGGATGACCATTTAGGGTTTAGAGAACCTGCACTGAGTCTTTATATAGAGGTGGAGAGGAGGCTTGGGGAGCCAATGATGGAGGCCATCTTCCTCTTGGAGGAAGATTCAAGCTTCAAAGACTAGATCCACGAGCTTTCTTTTTCTCCCTTTGCTTTTCTCTGCTTCCTTTATCTTGAGCATGTATTTTGTATGTTATTTTCGTGTTCAATGTATAGCCAAGCTATATTTAGGGAATACTTTGGATCTTTTTATGAATATTAATGATTATGCATTTCCTTTGAATTTATATGGATGTTTAGTTTTGTTCAATCATATTGTTCTTAATACTCTTGAGTGCTTGGTCAACATTTAAGTGATTTGTTGAAATCTGATAAGCCTAAATATAGGGATTTGGATTTGAGATTATACGTATGGTTGATGCATGTTCGACTTCATTCTTATGGCAGGGATAAGTTGATTCACTAATGGGATAGAAATATACGTCTTAGTCATGCATAATGTGTGTTTGAGAATAGATCATTCATGAGTGGAGTTTACGCTGGTTCTCATGGAAACATAGTGAGTTAGGTGAATGAAGTCAGGGTTAACTAACCTATACATAGGCTTTTAGCTAATGTAGATTCTCAAGCTAATATAATCATTACATTCATGTGGATGAAAAGGATTGCATGTTGTTGATTGAAGTAGGAGGTGAAAAAAGATTTCTTAAACTCTAGCCATTATCTTTATTACTTTTTAGTCTTTAGTTTATATCCCTTTTCTCTGTTTTTATATTCTTAAATAGAATTACTTAAACTTTCAGCTAATACTTAACATTGGAAATAAACTTTTCCTAGTGAGAACAATACTTTACTCTTCACTTTAAAATAAAACATTTTATCGTAAAAGGGACATTAGGGACATTAGGGACATTAGGGGACTCATACATTTTAAACACTAGAGAGGATGACCAAAATAAAACATTTTATCGTAAAATTTGAGAGTTTGAGGTAAAATAAACTTTGAAGAGGATGGATAATGGAAAAATGATCGGACCGGACAATATACCTATCAAGGTATAGAAGTGTCTAGGAGAGAAAGGTATAAGCTGACTCACAAAGTTGTTTAACAAGATAATAAGGTCTAAGAAAATACCAAATGAATGAAGGAGAAACACTTTATTCCATATTTATAAGAACAAGGGAGATATACCAAACTGTGTAAATTATAGGGGGATTAAGCTCATGAGTCATACCATGAAGTTATAAGAAAGAGTAATTGAACGGAGATTAAGACAAGAGACTCATATTTTAGAGAATCAATTTGATTTTATGCCTGGGAGGTCAACCATGGAAGCAATCTATCTTCTACAAAGATTGATGGAGAGGTATCAGAGGAAGCAAAAAGACCTACATATGGTTTTCATTGATTTGGAAAAAGCCTACGATAGGCTACCGAGAGAGGTCTTGTGGAAGGCTCTGGAGAAGAAAAGAGTTTGTATCGCTTATATTCGAGAAATCCAAGTTGTATGATGAGGCTAAAACTAGTGTGAGAACATAGGGTGAGGTTACAGGAAATTTCCCTATAACTATAGGACTGCACCAGGGGTTAACTTTGAGTCCATATCTTTTTACCTTGGTCTTGGATGTGCTTACTATGCATCTCTAAGAGCCGGTGCCATAATGCATACTTTTTACAGATGATGTAGTCTTAGTTGGAGAGTCGAGAGAGGAAACAACTGGGAAACTAAAGCTATGAAGATGAGCCTTGAAAGAACATGGCTTCCGTCTAAGCAGGAGTAAGACAGAATATATAGAATGTAAGTTCAGTAAGAAGTGTGCTAATACTAGCTTAGCGATGAAAATTGGGGATCACACTATACCACAAGTCACACGGTTTAGGTATCTTGGATCTATCATACGAAATGACAGAGAAATAGAAGGAAATGTAAACCATAGAATTCAAGCTAGATAGATGAAATGAAGGAGTGCTTCAGGAGTGATTTATGATAGAAAAGTGTCTATCAAGCTTAAGGATAAATTTTACCACACAGTTATAAGGCCCACAATTTTGTGTGGTACTGAATGTTGGGCGGTAAAAAGCCAGTAAGAGCATAAGATCAGTGTCGCTGAGATAAGGATGTTGCGTTGGATATGTGACCATACAAGACAAGATAGGATTATGAATGAATGCATTAGAGAGAAAGCAGGGGTAGCACCTATTATGAAAAAGATGATAGAATCTTGCCTTAGGTGGTTTGGACATGTAAGGAGAAGACCCTTAGAAGCCCCTGTAAGAAGAGTAGATCAGGTGGAGGATAGTCCAATAGCTAGAGATAGAGGGAGACTAAGAAAGACTATATGTGAAACGATTAAACAAGATTTAGATTTGAATGATATTTATGAAGACTTAGTTTATGATAGGGCACAATGACATTGTTTGATCCATTTAGCCGACCTCACCTAGTGGGAAAATGTTTGGTTGTTGTTGGTTGTTGTTTTGACTAATTAATAATGTGATTAATAGGATATGTAATGTGATTTGTATGAATTAATTGTACGTAGAATAATAGTATGAAATTTTTTTTCTTGAGTACTTAACATTTTTTAATCAACCAAATGTAGTTTAATTCAAATTAGTAGGGCTTATGAAGTTATTTGTACGTAAAATAATTGAATGAATTCATTGTTAGATGTGCAATTTTGTTGTAATTGACACGTGTAAATTGATTGCATATGTGTTGAATTGTTATTCTTCATAAGTGAGATTGAAATGACAAAGCCCCTTAATGTGCTTATTTACTTTAATGGGACAATGTATGATGGTGAAGGAGGTCTAATGTATCAAGGTCCTCCTCCTAGGCCTATTGTGATCACAACCGATATGACTTTGGATGCCTTAAAAAATCAGATCCATTCAAAGTTGAGGCTCCAAGCAAATGTATATGTGTCAAAGGTCGTCCATCGATGTCCACAATGCTACAATCCATGGAGATGGATATGTCTTCTATTAGAAGATGATAATGATGTAAAATACATGATAGATTGCTTATGTCAAACTCCAAACACGGCCTCGATGGAATTGTATGTTGAGGTAGAAATAAGTGGGCATGAAGAGTATGTTGAAGCTCTTGGTGAAATAGAATCTCAAGTTAGTCTTTCTAATCCAGTTGTGCCATGTAGTATAATTGTTATTGGTGGTGCAATGGTTAAAACTGATAACCCACTTGTCAGAGATACAATATGGGAGATAAGTGAAGATGAAGAACGGGTAGCTGAGGCTGATGATTCAGACACAGACATAGAGGCAGAAAACTTTGATGCTGAAGAAAATTTAGAAGAAGACCCTCCATTGTCGGTTGCCTCTGAATCCATGGTTGTGCCACTATGCCCTCAATTCTCTTAGATCAACTAGGATGGATTAGAGAATCCTAATAACTTGCCTGAATTAGATCGTCGTGGGACTTGGAGCATAAATGATAAATTATATCAGGGCTTGCAGTTTCCATCAAAATATGTTGTGAAGTCGGCCCTCAAACATTATGCGATTCATAGGCATCAGGAGTACAAGATTGAAGATTCTGATTTACGAAGACTAATTGCTAAGTGCCCTAAATTTGACGAAGGTTGTAACTGGAGAGTTAGAGCCATACAAAGCAAGAGGTCGAATGTGTAGCAGATTACGAAATATAATGGACCTCACAGCTGTGTCAACCCAACTGTGTCATTAAATCACCACAAGTTAGACTTCCGTATGATCTGCTCTTACATGTTGGAGATGGTTAGATCAAAACCCGATGCACCTGTATACTTAATTGTTGAAAGGATTCGAAGCCAATTCGATTACCAAGTTTCATATCAAAAAGCTTGGAAGGAAAAATAATTGGTCATTGTGGAGGTTTTCGGGGATTGAGACAAATCTTACGATGTGTTGCCCAGATGGCTAGCGGCTATGAAAAGAGACATGGAAGGTACAATGGTGGAGTTGTAAGATGGGGAATGTTTTATTCATATTTTATATATATTTTGTATTGATTATAATAACATATTTTATATGCATTTCTTAGGCAGACATTGCAGAGCATTAGTTCAGTTCAACTACTGATGCTGCCACTCGAGGAGTTGCTATGCAGATCCTACGTTCATTACATGAGCATGATCACATTACAATGGAACAACTTCATCTAGCTCCAGCAACAAATATCATTCTAGGGCCACTCGAGGAGTCTAGTGAATGGGGGGCGCGACGTAGAAAGAGGACATGGTTAATGAGCACTTGGATAAGACTTTGACATCCCGAGGACTCCGCTTCTACAAGCTAGTACACGACTCAAGAATGTACCACTGCTACCGCTCTGAATGTAACTAGTACATACCCGACCACTCAGCTACCACCTACATATTACCCACCACCCACCATATCCACTATACCTACCATACCCTTACCCATCGTATCCTTACCCACTACCGGGTTTTCCACCATATCCTTACCTGCCACCAAGTTACCCACCACAAACATGTCCTTCTTCTGATCCCTCCCACAGGCCACCACATTATGATGTTGACTCATCTCATTGATGTGTAATTATATATCATTAGTGTATTTGAGAATATTATATTTAGTGGTTTTGGTTATATTACTATTGATGATTTTCTATTGTGATTTTGGTATCGTATCCTTATTGGATTAAACATGTTTGCCACTTAGTTTCTATTGATGATCTTGGTACTATGATTGAATTAAAAAGGTTATGTGCTTTTGGGGAGGTCCAATATTTAGGAAAAATTCTGTCAAAATTTTCATAAAATCTGAATGATTGGACTTTACAAGACTCTTGTTGTGACAAGTAATTGAGTTTGATCTTATAGTGAACATGCAACCTCACCTCTTGTCTTTTTGAAGCTTAAAATAAAATAAAAAAGGTAGAAACCTGGGTTATCTCAAGTCAACTTGTCCATCATCTTGGGTCATTCGAGTTTGACCTAAGGAGATGGAAGGTTGTCTTGTTCAAAGGTTAAGACATGCCACAAAATCAGTATGAATCGAACTTAAGACCTTTGAGTCAACGTAGTTCGATTTTACTAGCTAAGTTAACCTTCATTAGCTACTATTACCATTTAATATCATGATTTGATATATTTGTACTATTTAATAATTGTATATAGGATATGATTTTGATTAACTCATTGAATTATACTTGCTTATTTTTTACATTAAATTTTCAAAGAATTAATAACATATACTTGGTCAATCACTTGGGTTATCTTTTTTTTTAATTTTAAATGAATTACGCCAAGTTTAATGACGTATTTGATCAGGTTAAGCTAAGCTCAATTGGCATAATTTACTTAGATATTCTATTTTGTTTGGCGCATTATTCGTGATCTAGAAATTATTAAAAATGGTAACGTAAGGTATAAAAAATGATAATTTAAAAAATAATTTTAAAATAATAATATTTTGATAAATAATATAAAAAATAATATTTGGATAATTAATTCTGTGACTAATGATAGTACTCTAAAAAAGCCTAAAACATTAACTTAAAACATACGAGACCTAAATTACCTCGGTTCAAAATTATCCCGGCCCGAAGTGACCGGACGAATGGGTCTAACGGGTCCATTTTATTTAACAGCTAAAGAAAGCAGATATTCCCACCAGAGTTTTGGGGAATATGGGAAAATATGTGGTAGGAGTTTTTTCCACGTTCTAATTTTTGTTGTTTCTGGTTTGCCTCCTAGGCCAATGTCTTTGCTTTCTATGTCTCTCTTCTGTGAAGATGGTGACATATGAATGACCAACCAATAGAAATATCTCAGTGTATGTTGTAGGTGGGTTTGAGAAGAAAAGTACAGGCTTCAAGCTTCAAGCGTCAAGTTTCCAACTTGAAGAAGGAGAAGGTGAGTAAAGGGTATGGCACAGTTCACTACACAGGGTCGCTTAAAGCTTCTCTTCAATGGGGAGGGAGTGTCATCTCTTTTGGATCAGAAAGACCCATTTTTTCACTACAAGTGCAGATCAATTCAGACCCACACCCAACACAGGAGAAGGCTAAGGCATACAGGTTCTTCTGGTAGAATTTATTCTCTGAGTAGCAAAACCAACTGTTGCAATGCAGAGGCACGCCCCATTGTTGGGAATGAGGATGTTCAGGATGATGATTATGAGTTTGAGAATGATGACTTGTCTTGTTTCCGAGGTCTGGTGTTGGATATATCGTACAGGTCACTTTTTTTTTTCAATATTTCTTTTCTTGTCTTGTTTTGGTTTGCACAACAATAATTTAAAGTTTTGAACTTTTTCCCTGAATTAGTATTATTATATTGAGCACACTACAGTCTCTACAGGGGTTAAAAACCTTTTTTTTTTCTTTTAAATTTGGGTTTTTCTAGTTCTGTGACTGTTTTCTGCTGATTTTTGAAATTCCATGCTGCAGTTAATTGATTCTGAACCTTTCCAAGTTGTTGTTTTCCATTAAGTGCTTGTTAGGTTGGGCTTATTATTTTTTGGGAATTTCATGCTAACTTGTGTATAGTGATGCATATTGGAAAGATGGTACTAATCCCTTTGGGGGAATAGTCCCAGAGAAGGATTGTAACATGAAGTTTGTAACATCTGATTTTCTCTTGTATAGTCACCAATATCAAGACACCTGCTCAGTTGTTTGGTTATGGTTCTGACTGCTGTCATCCTGCTCCAGGCCAGTCAATGTCGTATGCTGGAAACGTGCTATATGTTTGGAGTTTATGGAGAAGGTCAGATTTTTCAGCTCAACCTTTTCATTTGTTATGTCAAGTATCTGATGCAGCTTCACTTTGTTTGATTTGTAGTTGAATACTTGATTTGTAGGCCGAGAGATTAGTCTCTCATGTATTGGGTGAGAGATACTCTAAGAAACAAAAAAAAAAAAAGACACAAATACTCACTCAAAACCACAATTTTTCTCTTTTTCTTCTTTTTAACAAACACTGAAAATATGTTTATGAAGTTATAATTTCAAAAGGTTGCTTTATCCAGGCTGATGTACTAGAGTATTATGCTCAGACTGTGAACTCTCCTGGTGGATCCTTCTATATACCAGCTGTCTTAAGGGTATGCACTCAGTAATGCTTTTGATTTATTGGTTTTTATGAATCTTCCTCACAATTCTAGTAGCAACATTGGTTCTACATTAGCATTCAACAAAATAATATTAAACTAATTATTACTAAATATTTTCTTGTTAGTTGTCTGCTCACTCCAATACAGATTAGCTCAACATATCCTTTATTTTGGTACAGGTTCCTCATTTACTTCAGGTTGTTAAAAAAAGACTGGTCAAGAAAATTCTTAGTCGGAAAAATATACTATTTCGGGACAATTACACCTGTCAGTAAGTCTCTGTATAACTTGGATTTCTCATAGACCTAAATGTGTTTGATTCAGTAATTCAACACAGACCCCCCTCCCCTGGGGGCCCCCTGCCCTTTTTTTTTTATATATTTATTAGATGATGTACTCAGTCACCAAACTCAATAATCTGAATTAAGATTATCACTGCTAAAGGAAATTCAGGTGTCTTCATATTTTTCTGAATGCCGAGATCAGTAAGATCATACTGAGCTCAACATAAAAGATTGATCCATTTATTGTGACTGCAATTTTTTTTTCCTACTGCAACTCTAGATCATTAGAATTGCAAAAACAAGTCATTGTATTATCTGGATGGATGACCTCAATGGCATTGTCTGTTGACAAGTTATTCAGAGATAAGACTGCAAAATGAGCAATCTGTGTAAAGCTAGCTTTATGAATTATGATAGGTTGAGATGCTAACTCCTGGGAAAAGGCCAATTGGCCCTCCTTTCACTTGGTGCAATTTGAGCCAAATCTCACATTGGGGTAGTTTAAGTGGACTGCCGGTTGAGCTTGGTCAGGCTATCCTTAAATTGGTTTAACTTGTAGAATAAATGCCACTGAGATGCATATCTTACTTTGAGTCTTTGATTAGGTCTTTACTTTTGGTATTGTCGTAGTACTATACCATTTGTTTCCTTTTTTACCCTGTTAAAGAATCACTCAGTACTAAGTTTAAGAATGTTTCGCAAGAGCCTAAGAATGGCTTGTCATTAACACGTCCTCTCTTGTGTAGACTCATAATTATTAACAGTGTAGCAAGTGCTATAGCATTTTAGTTGTCTGCAACAAACCCTTTCACTATGCCACTCAATGACTCTAGCAAATTTCAAATGGTGCAGCATTAGCGGAACTATTTGACTAAACTAAATGCTAATTTCATATTTACTATGTGCGGTAAACTTCTAATTATTTCATCAGAAATTACACTAAACTCAAACATGCAGCCTTTGATACTTCTCAAATATACATGTTGACTCCCTCTATGAGTTCACACGCAGTCCCTGAGTTTGCCAGCAGCCACTGCTATTGCCTGCTGATCTCTCCTTTTCCTTCTTCCTTTTCTCCATTTCTGTTTCAAAACCCATTCTTTGTTTCAATCTGATTCTGTTAGCATCTTTTATAGATACCCTAAGCATATCCTAATTTAATAAATATGTTTTCAATTTATGTTACATCCAAAGTGAGCTCTAAGAGTTCAATTTGATAATTATGTATTATTTTAATTTAATTTTTCATGCATAATAGTTGTTTTACTTTTGTATTTGTCATTTTGAATTTTATTAAATTATATCAAATTTTAATATAATGTGCTCAATATTTCATAATAGCTGTGCTATATGCTATAGCCCTAAGAGTCCCTCGTCATTACAAGTGCACTATTCATTATTAATAACTATGTAGACCTACTGAGTTTGAAACTTGAATAAAGAATACATCCACCACTATCTTGTGTCCAAATTTGTTATAAGAATAGGGATGACCAGGGTGAATTCTGGGCCATTTAATCTAAGATGTTTGAATACTATTTCAAAAAAGCATTCAATCTAAAAGCTTAATCTGCTAGATACAGGTCAGAGAATTCTTTTAAACATCTTTTACTCCTTTTAATTAAAACTTTCAAACAAGAGAGGGGTACATAATTCACTTTTTCTTCCCTTCTCTTGTTGCTTAACATCCTTTCTTCTTTTCTTTAAAGCTCCCAAATATAACCATTGAGTTGAGCTTTGATTGACAGGACTATAACCTTAGTCCAGCTGAAATTTACTTATGTTTGGGGATTTTTCATCCATAAAATCCCCAACCTTGATTTTCAGTCAGGTTGGAATAGCCAGATTAAGTTTAATAATTTGTAAAAATATGTAAGTTTAAACCATAAATGACTAAACATTAAGATTATAGTTTATGATTGTCAACCTGTATGAGATATAGATGGCTGTTTGCATTTTGATATTTGCAATCATAGTATTGGTTGGGGTCTTTGGTAATTTGGATGAAAGTCAATGTATGTTTAATGAAGAAAATGAGGGATCCTTTAAATTTGACTTTGTTGTCAAGTATGGTTTGTTATTAGTTCCTTATGGAAGCCCTTAACTTGAATGAGTCAGTTGCTTCTATTGTTGAGAGTTGTGTACACGGGATGTAACAACTAACAAGTCCTAGGCCTGTTCTCAACATTTCATGGTTGAGTTCAGATATAAGTCAACAGTTTTCAACATTATCAGTCGGAAGAAGCAGTCTATTGGTTTTTATTTTTCATCGCAGTCTTCCTATGCAATAAAGAAATGCAGAAGGATGCAATGGTAATCTGGTCATTTTAAGTGATTAGGTTATTTCAGATATAAGGCCTTGCACTGACATGATGTTACCTTCTCAATAGGTATTGCTCTTCTCGTGAAAATTTGACCATTGATCATGTGGTGCCCATTGCATTGGGTGGAGAATGGAAATGGGAAAATCTGGTGAGACAATCTTTTTGGCGTAGAGAAAGTAACAACTATTTGATTACTTATTACTGTCCAATTTTTCTAAAATTTGAAATGCAATATCAACATGATGATTAATTATTATTGAACAGTAGGATTTGTGACAATCACTTTCTAGGAGTCATTGATGGGTGTAATTGTGTCAAGTCTTACACTTTGTCATTTGATCTCTATATATTGTGAGCTTTTGTCAGAGGCATTGGTTGCGCCATTTATTTGTTTGTAACAGTAGTCTAATGAACAAAATTATAAACTGAGAGAAAGCTGAAGAAATTTTTTGAGTATGAATAGCATGACTATTGACATGAGTGATTCAAGTACTGTTTATCTCTTCTTGGGTAGGTTTACCTAAAATATAATTTTTGTGTTCATTTGTTACTCTTCTATTTTGTTGCCAAAAAACCACTCTGGTTGTTATGGCAGAAAAGAAACACAGCCTATAGTGGTACTTGGATTTTACAACAAGTTGACTTAATAGTGTGAGTAGAAATACAAAATTTCGTTCACCAAAAAAATAAAAAAAAGAAATACAAACTTTCTTTTAATATGATTAAATGAACATATTTTCTTTGAATAGAAGTGAATCTGACCTGTAAGATTGCGTAGAATGAGTAATCACTTTGATTTCAATTCTAGAGTATGATTTTAGCATCCACTGCATTTCTCTTTACTATCATCGGTATGAAGAGGAGGCAAGTGGAAACTTAGTTACAAATGAAGAATATTTCTTTCTTGTTTTCCTTCGGGCTAAGTTCTTAATTGAGCCTTTGCCCGAAGCCCATCTCCACTTTATTGCACATTTACCGTGTTTCAACAATCAACCTTTCACTTGATAAGAAACCTCCTTAAACAGTATTTGCTGATGATAGGTGACTGCTTGTGCCAAATGCAACTCAAAGAAAGGTCAAAAAATCATAGAGGAAGCAAATATGAGGTTGATTAAGGTCCCCAAGGTACTGTCTTCTTAACTAACTACAACGAATATGCTTTCTTTATATGTTGGTTTAAATGAGTAGAACATTATTGAAAATTTGGCTGTGAATGACAATCACCAGGCTTATCAGTTCTGTGTTCCTTATTTGATCGTGATGTGCATGTCCTCATCTAGGCATGAATGGACAACATGATAGCTTCCAAGAAAGTGTTGCCGATGTTAAAATCCCAACCTTTAATTGCATTTGTTAATTGAAACATACAACCTACCTATTTCAAGATATTCATGGGTTTTAACTTTTCCATTTTGATAATTAAGAAGAATCTTACTGTTGTTATTCAGGCCCCAAAGGACTATGATATACTTGCCATACCTCTAACTAGCTCAGCGCTAAAAATGCTGGCAGTAAAAAAGGGAACACCTGAAGAATGGCGTCAGTATCTATCAAGGTCCTCTTCAGAACCATGAATTAATCTTTGGTGGCAGTTGCACATTCCTGTATGTCATGTCATACACACTAATTGGCCTAGCTCACATAAAAAAAAAATCCTCATAATTCTTAGGAGGTTATTTTAAGTAACTTCAATTGAACAATAAAAAAATCATTGTAAGCACTGCTCTTTAATCCCAGTGATTGTGTAAAATATATTTATATATTAAGTTCCTGCCTGATGTTGTATGCTAAAATTGCCAGACATCTCAACTAGCCTTGGACTTAGTTTTGCAGCTGCTTGCTGCTACATGGATTATGTGGTGGGCTGGTGGCCTTACTGAAATTATGTATCAATTGATGTAACTAATCTTTCCTTGAATTTTATCTTCTCTTCTATTGGGCTTGCATATCCTAGGAGTTAGTTTTGTATCCCCTTATTTTGGGATGAAAAATCAAGTTAGGGATTTTTTTATATAATGTTTTTTTTTGGTAAGGGTAGTTTTTTACTCTCTCTGTTTCTTTTTACCTGTCTTTTTAGAAAATTTATTTTGTTTCAATTTATTTGTCATTTGAGAATTTTAAGAATGCATTAATTATTTTCTAATTTTACCCTCATCCTTTATTGTCTCTATTAAACTTAATAATTACACATATTAAAGAAATAATTGAAGTGGTGAGATGGGGACAGACAAAATATTTAATAGAGTGAGAAAGGAAAATTTAATCATGTGAACTTATATTTCACTTAATTTGAGATATTTAATGATATTCTTAATTTCTGTATAAAAATTTTAAAAAAAAATAAAAAAGAAATGAGGGAGTATATAATTTTTTTTAATATAAATTTTATCCATGAATTTTTCATCCGTATTTTAAAGGAGAGAAAACTGACCCTAGAAATTAGTTAAAACTATTTATCTTGCTTAGGAGAGATCTAGTAAATGTGTCACCACGTACTTCATTCACTACAAAAATGGAGAATTGGTGCAAGAGAACCTCCCACTTGGTGGCGCAAAGCTGTGTACCTTCTTGTAATGCAAGTCCTGACTAAACACTCAACAGCATGCATAACAGAAACTATTAAAATGCCCCACATATTTTATGGAGTATGGATTCTACATTGCTTCATCACTATTGATTTTATAATAAAATAATTTAATGGTTAGATTAAATTACCTGGAACATAGATAATAGATGACTTTGTTAATTATAAGTTTGATCCTCAAAACTTCAAAAAAATTATTCAGCATTTGCAAAATGGTCTTTTATTCTTAGCTTACAGCAGCTCACACTTGACAACTCCGGTGCCTTCAACATTACCAGTACCAAGCATGTAATTTATCCCTACTTAAATTTATTCATTCTTTTACCGTCATGAAGGGGTAGATGCTCAAAATTTTCACTTAACTTGGAATTAGATGTGGAGCTGAGTGACAAAGCTGATGGCTGGCTGGCCACTGCTCCTAATGTAAATCCAGATTCCAGAGCTTGGAACTAACGCTGGTAGTTTTTTATTTTATTTATTATTTTTAATTTGTTCTTGCTTTTCAATTCGAGAGAAGTCTTGTGAAAGACTCTAGAGAAGAAAAAAATTCATATCGCTTATATTCGAACAATTCAAGATATGTATGATGAGACTAAAACTTGTATGAGAATACAAGGAGGGATTACAGAAGATTTTTCTATAATTATAGGATTGCACCAATGGTTAACTTTGAGTCCATATCTTTTTAGCTTGGTCTTGGATATGCTTACTGCACATATTCAAGAGTCGGTGTCACAATGCATGCTTTTTGCATATGATATAATTTTAGTTAGAGAGTCGAGAGAGGAAACAAATGAGAAGTTAGAGCTATGGAGATGAGTTTTGGAAGAACATGACTTTCGTATAAGCAGGAGTAAGATGGAGTATATGAAATGTAAGCTCAATAAGAAGCGTGCTAGTACTAGCTTAGAGGTGAAAATTGGGTACCACATCATACCACAAGTCACACGGTTTAGGTATCTTGGATCTATCATACAAAATGACTGAGAGATAGAGGGAGATGTAAATCATAGGATTCAAGCTGGATGGATAAAATAAAGGAGTGTTTCAGGAGTGATTTGTGATAGAAAAGTACCTCTCAAGTTTAAGGGTAAATTTTATCGCACAACTATAAGGCTTGCGATGTTGTATGGTACTGAATGTTAGGCGGTAAAAAGTCAGTAAGAACATAAGATCAGTGTCGCAGAGATGAGAATGTTGCGCTAGATGTGTGGCTATACAAGACAAGATATGATTAGAAATGAATGTATTAGAAAGAAATCAGGGATAATGCCTATTGTGGAAAAGATGGTAGAATCTCGCCTTAGAAGTTTTGGACATGTAAGGAGAAGATCCTTAAAAGCTCCGGTAAGAAGAGTAGATCAGGTGAAGGATAGTCCAATAGATAGAGGTAGATGAAGACCAATAAAGATTATAAGTGAAACTATTAAAAAATATTTAGATTTGAATGACATTTCTGAAGACTTGGTTTATGATAGGGCACAATGACGTCGTTTGATCCATGTAACCGACTCTACTTAGTAGGAAAAAGCTTGGTTGTTGTTGTTGTTGTTGTATGACATTTTCTAACTCACAAGAGGGTTCACTTCCTGCAACATGCAAGTTTGTTTTTGAAGAGGTAACGGCTTCCTCAGTCAATCATTTTGATTGAAATGTCAAATGTATCTTCTGAGGACATTAAGAGATACAAACTCTGGTATTACAAGAGTAGGGAGGAATCACACAAAGATCCTGTTTCTGTGTTTCCCAAATCTCAGTGGAGGATTTTGATATCGAACCTTTAGCCTTGCAGTTTTTGGCTGCGGCTAAACACTTTTAGCTCCGTGTGAGGAGGTGCTGGTTGCTGAATTTGAAGATCTGGGTTTGAAGATCGATCCCAGATCTGGTCTGAAAATTCAGATACTAATAAGCAAATAAGTAAATCATAAGGTTTTATAAGTAATAATACCAAATTATGAGTAAAAAAAGAAATAAGGGAAACCGTTGGAACCAGCTATAACCAATCAAAAGTGAGGAGCATCCATGCTCCAAAGATTGTGTGGAGCATGATAAATGCATACTATACATAATATGTCCATTCTAATTTGAGAAAAGCAATGCTGCTTACACAATAATCTCAGCACAAGTCATGCACAACTACCGATTTAACGACGAAAAAAGGTTTGAAATGAGGCCCTCGAGTAGGTACCATTACTGAAATGCAGCTATACCTGAGAATCTTAGTGTAAGTAGAATTTTCTTTTCGTAATAACGAACTAAAAGAATCATGCTAGTGTACTGTTTCTGTGTAATATTTTATATATTATTCAACCTATTTATCTATTCTTGTTAAGGAGATGTTGTTATGTATAAATTTATATTAAAATGTAAAATTTTTGAGTACCTTCTATGTAGCGGAACTTAAAAATCTCATGTTTGATATATTTTGTGACAATTTAAAATTATCAAAACATGTATGACATTAGAGGTGGCAAAACGAGCCAATTTGTCCTATTCGACCCGCTCTACTTTCAACCCGCTAAAATATGAGACGGACGGGTTGGTCTGTTTTGAAAAATGGATTGGAAGAGTTAACTCATTTCGCATTAGAATGGGTTGACAGGTTGTGGATTGACTGGTCTAAAGAAGAAAATGAGAAAAAGTAAGTGAGTTGGCAGGTCAACCCGTCTAAAAAATAAAAATAAAATATATAAAAAAAAAAAAAAAATCATAAAATTTTTTAAAAAATAGAAAAATTATAATTTATAGAAACTAAAAAATAAAAAATAAAATAAAATTAATATCATATCTATAAAAATATTACAAATACAAATAAAAAAATTCATTTATAACACTTTTTAAAAAAAAATCAACCCGACGAGCTAACTCGCTCTCGCCCCGTTTAACCTGCGGGTTATGTGAGATGGGTTATGCAAGTTGAAAAATAAAAATGAGTTGAAATCTTGAACCAAACCGGCCAAAAAATAACGGGTTGGTGAGTTAAACCAACGAGTTGAATCCGTTTTCCCATAATCATATTCTGGTATGATCATAAAAAGTTAAGACATCAAAATAAAGGATATTTTATTTATACATTCTCCTATTGAAATGTAAACATACCAAATAATTACAATTATGTGCAATTGGCACATATGTCTCTCTTAAAGCTTGAATGGAGCAACATGAGTCAGACTGTCAGTTGAACTGTAAGTTGCAATTTTCCTGATTTTTTTTTTTGCTTTTGTTTACATGGTAGGTGCAAGCACGTGGCTGGAGAAGGGGAATAACCATATGAGTGATCAAGTGGAGGGTCAAACCTCTAACATTATCATCATACCCTAGTTTTAATAACTTGGCCCGGTGCCAATTGAACTACATGATCAATGGCAATTTTCTTGATTCTTTATTGACTAGTATTTATCACCTGTAGTTATGTCAGGGTGGCAGGTTTTGAATGGTCTGTGCACTTATGAGGCCAACTACATGCAAAATAAAAGTTGCCATCCTGCATAGATATAAATGATTTGATTGGAAAAGGGAAAAATAGTTTCTCACACTCACACCACTTTGTGCATACTGAAGTGGTGTACAAAATCAGAGGTGGGGTCAATTAAACTCACGGCGTTATGTGTGCCGACGTGGAAGTGATGTGCATATAGTGTGCAAACTGTATGGACGTATGGTAGTAGTAAAGAAAGTTTTAGCAGATTGATGGATCATGAAAACAGATCCATCCTAATTCGAACATATCCTAAGGGTGGGGGCGGTTTCCTTTACCACATTATTGTTTATTCATATGCTTTCAATGAATTGCTGGTCATCCCTCACGCCTCATCTGATGAAATTATTGCTACACATGTCACTTTAAATGGGTCTCCAACGCCCTTCTTAACCATACAGTTATGAGCCCTTATCCAGTCCCACTCCTACTCAAATTAGTAAAGAGTGCTCCCTTCATAATTTAGATGTTCCCCCTTTCTTCCTTCTCAGGGCAGTGATGGACATGAAGTTAGAGCTTCTCTCAGCCATAAGATAGAGAGAGAAGAAAGCCCAAGTCAAAGCATAATTTTTCAAACATAAACAGTATAATAATGAACGGACTCATGGAGCTAGAGGAAAATGTAGAGAGTGTACTTGTGGTCACCTAAGGGGAGCATGTGCAATGAATTTAGGAACTAATGGGGATAATGTTTGAAGCTGTGAGGATTTTTAATGGGGCCTATGAGACTTGTGACCATGACACAGATGTATGAGTGATAATATGAGGTTGGTTATTATTGTAATGGTTGATAGGGGATTGAACCCTCATATTAGACAGCATAACATGGGGGGATTATGGTTGATAATGTGAAAGGCCTATTGGCTATGTGCAATGTAAGGCCATGGGAGTGAGGACAACGGACTACAGAAGGTCCATAATTCATAAGCAGTTCTATTCCTGTCTCTTACTCTATTAAACTGCTTCTTTCAATGTCATTCATTTTCAATATATTACTCATCCAACTACTGACCCACCATATGATTTATCATGCCAATAAATATTAAGTTCTGGTTGACTGGATGTACTATGTTTAAGTAAGAATTTCTTTGTTTCAATCCTCTAGTCCTCAAGTGATCAGCAATTCAGCATGCCTCGTTCACGACTTTGTAAAATAATTTTGAAATTGTTTACCTGAGAAAAACTTGAAATTGTCAATTTGAGATATTGAAATTTCTTTTATGTTCCCTTAACTTCAAGTTTTTTAATGGAAATTGGTTTTAATTTTTTGTCTGTACATATAACGATGCTATGGCTATGCCACTTCAGAATTGCAATTTTGTTAAAATACATTTCTTTCAACAACCTCAGTACCTTTTCGACATGCTTGGGACAGTCTATTTATGATGTTTAAAGAAGAGTGGGACAATTATACTTTCATCAGTGACCACATTTTTAATAGAAAAAACTCCTGGGTGAAGTTTATTTTACCCATATGAGGTTTAATTTACTGCAAAGCTTACATAGAAAACATAACTAAAAAGCATTAACAAAATTTTTGGTAAAAAGAAAAAGCATTAGCAACATTTCATACAAAAATTACCAAAAAAAATAAATCCATATAACAAGTAGATGAAAAGCACGCACACTAATCATTTAGTCAAAATGTAAGAAGTTCGTAATAGAGTAAGAACCAGGAGAATAAAACATCTTGAGTTTTAGTTGGAGTGGTGGACGAAGTTTGTTAATACCTAAGGCAACGAGTCTTTACACCAGAAATCCTTTTCGGTCGCTTAAATATGAACTCGTTATCAGTTATATAATCCCTTCATTTATTTCTGTTTAATACCATTAACACAGTAGTGACATTGCACACTGTTTCGTATAAACTTTTGTCAAAAGACAAATTCGATTTCAGATCTTGATTTGGAGAAAGAAATCACTTTCTTAAAGGATTCTTTAGTACTTAATTGATTTTTCAATAAAAAATATCAAGAATGTTTTCGAACAAGACATAAATATGTATGGATTGAAAATAAAAGTATAGTAGTGCTGTAATAGTAAACTTAATAAAAAGAAATAGATAAAAGATGCAATAGAAACAACTTGCTTGAAAGTTAAAGATTGCATTAACATAAATAAAACAAATTAAAGAAAAACAAATGACATCAAATGTAAAAAACAAGGCAGTAAAATGAAGCAAAGTAAACTTAACAAGTAATATAAAGTGCAGAATTATATATTGGTTGTGGCTTCTTAATACTCAAGAAGGGAGGGTTGAATTGAGTATAATAAGATTTTGTAACTTTTTTTCCTTTTTGCAAAAATTGATTCTTTTCTTTAACTATGAAAAAGATTTTGTCAATCAACAAACCAAAGTGTGTTTTTGCAAGATTTATTTCTATCAAGATTTGAAACTTATAAAGAATTATTAACAATAAGATTGATTTTAGATATTAACAAGATCATAAACTAATCAAATCATGCAAGCATCCCTAATATATTGCTTAATTCATACATTTAACAATAAAGCAAATAATGAATTAAGGGATAGAGAAAATTGCAAACCGAGTTTATCTTGGTTCAACTACCTCCTCTGGTAACCTACATCCAGTCCCCACATCATTGTGAGTTTCGTCCACTATCAAAAGATCAATTTACAAGATTCTTTACACAAGCTTCACTTCTAGGTTCCTTCTACCCAAATGACAGCTTTTCAAGTCAAAGCAATCTTGCAATTCCCACAAGAATTCCTTCTATTCTTGCATAGCACCAAGAGTCCCTTCTACTCTTGATTTAATCAGCGAGAGAACATTCTCTCTTATCTCTCTTTTACAACATGAAAAGATTGAATCAAATTCTAAGAAATCAGATATTACAACTTGAAATTCTACAAAAAAAATACTCAGTTTCTTTCAATGATAAGCTCTCTCAGTATTTGTGTGTTTGATCTCAAGATTTTAATAAAATTCTCTATAAGAAAGTGTTTGCCAATGTCCTTATATAGGTATATTTCAAAATAGATCCGTTGGACACACTTTATAAGTCAGTTAAGATTAAAACAGACTTATCTGAAAAATTCTGTTATCAGTCAATCGATTTGTACACAGATGTATTAAACAAAATTTTACTCTTACAACGTGTGTACATCGATTGCCTAATCGATTGTGTTCTTGGATGTTCTTGATCTTGAGTGATACACATATGATTACATCGATGTTGTTCTTGAAAAATACTTGCACTTTTAGCCCGAAAGTTTATACATCGATTACCTAATCGATTGTATGGTTATTTCAAAAAGTTCTTACTTCTGTTTTGGCTTATGCATAGATGTATCAATCGATGTATAGATGCAAAGATGCATACTGATCAAGTAAGTCCAGAATCAATCGATGTATACATAGATGTATAACACTTATACATGGATGTACACTGAGGTTTTCATTAAAAGTTAGTTAATTAACTGGAAGTACATGGATGTACACATAGATGTACAGACTTATTAATTAACCTTTTTCATGCCTAGTCCATTTTTACTTTTGAAAACCATTTTACTTATTTAAGAGAGCTTAATCAAAGAGTCATACTAAGTCTTTTCTTTACAAAAAGGTTCCTAATGATCTTTCTTGAATTCCTTCTTCATGATGCTCCTCCTTCAAGTTTTCCTTCATGATCCTTGCATTGAAATGCTTTGCTCCATGATCCTTTGCATTCACCTTTCTTACTCCATTAAATCTCATTGAAAAAGTTAAGCTTGGCAAGTAGTTAGTGAATTAAAGTAATAATCATGTTAAGTTTAGTCATTAATCAAAACATACTAGGGTTATTTATCCACAAACTCCCTCTTTTTGATTGATGACAAACTTACCATACATAACATGTTTAACATTCAGTATATCTTTGGAAGTAATTAGAAATATCAGAATAATAAAATGCATACCATTTACTCCCCTTGTCTAATTGACAGTTCTTATCATTTGAACATGTATAGGATCATTGCATCATTATTTTAGATCATTAGTTCTAGTTGTTTTGTTTAGTATGGTACCCATTCTCCCCTTTTGTCATTATCAAAAAGAACATATGTGGGAGATTCAAAGTATAAAAGCATGTAAAACAAGGTACATACTAGAAATTTAGCCATTCATTCATATCAGAGATTCAAAACAAGTTTTATAGACATTTATATTCATCATTGTTCGAAGAAATATTAAAATTTTGAACAGTAGAACAAAAAAATGCTAACATCATTATAGACACACTTAAGACACCCTAAGATCTAGATATCTTCATTGGTCCTTGGTTCTTCAGTGTGCTGTGAAGCTTGGCTTGCTTGTTCTTCAGGATTGACTTCCTCTTCAGGTGCAGCAGTAGCAGCAGCTTCTCTAGCTATGTTCACAACATCTTCAGAAGTGGGATGAACTTCTGGAGGTGCAATAATGGAAATGCCTAGATGTTGATGCAAAGTGGCCATTTGGCCTTCTAATGTGTTGAATCTGATGTTCAGATAATCAATAGACTGTTTCAACACTAGATGATGTTTGGTTTGCTTAACCTTAAAATTCTGAAACATTTGGAGCAGTTTGTCTATCTTGCTACTCAGCTCTGAGTTGTCTATAGTAGGTCTTGGTTCTTCACTAGCTATCCTAACCCACTCTCCATCCACTTTAGCAATCTTCATTTTGCTAATTGTTCCTTCACCAAATTTGTGAGTGATCTCCTTAGTTTGAAATTTTTCTTCATTATCTAGAGAGACTTTAAAATGCTCCAGTAAGCTCACCACTAATCCAGGATAGGGTAGGGTAGCTCCACTAATTTTGTAGTTCAACATGTGCCTGGCAATTATGAAGCTCCAACTCAACTGCTTTTTTTGTATCATTGCCCAGAGCATCAAAATGTCATTGTTCTGTAACACAGCATGATTTCCAGATCTTGGTAATAGCATCTTACTCAGCACATATTGCAGGAGTCTATGCTGAATGTGCATGGAGCTTATGTTGATCAGTCTTCCTTCTGGTGCATTCTCAACTAGAAGTACCTTCTTTGCTTCTTCCTTGTCAAAATTTTTTATTCATATACTGTCAGGTCCAGTGTCAGCAAGATTACTTCCTTTGTAATCAAGTCCAATAAATTGAGCAAACTCATCAAAAGTCATCTCAATTCTTGTGTTCTTCACCTTAGCAGAAAATCCTTCATTGTCCATCTCAAATGTGCAGTAAAATGCTTTAATCAATGTAAGGTAAATATCACTTTTAATTTGCAGAAATTTGCTCAGTTTATACTCCTCTAAAATCTTGTGAAAAGTAAACTCTTTGGCCTCAAAATAGTTGAAATCTACAGTCCTAGCCTCTGAATATCCCTATTTTTAAAATCATTCTTGTAAAGCATAATGTATTCCTCATCAGAAAAATACCTCTTGAGAAGGTCAATCTCAGTGACTTCTTCATCATCATCTTCTTCTTCCTCTGTTTTTTTCTCTTCTTTTGAACAGTCTTCTTTTTGGGTGTTTCCTTCACCACTTTCTTCTTCTTTTCTTATTTCTTGGGTGCTGGTCTTGAAGATTCAACTACCTTCTTACCTTTGTCTTGTGTCTTCTTCAAGCTTTTGATTGGAAGCTTATCAATCCTTTGAGAAGCCTGGGTTTTCTCAGTTGCTTTTCTTTTAGGGCGTGTAGGGGTTGTTATGGGTGAAACTTGTTGAGGTGTGGAAGATTGAGTTGAGGAGGAAGATGTGGAGTTAGAGGGAATAGGTGTAGAGGGATGAGGTTACTTCACACGAGCCATTGGAGATGATTTCGAGCTCTGCTAGGGTTTAGCTCTTTGTAATTTGGATTTGAAAGGTGAAAGATTTGGAGGGAAGGGTTTAACTTTATAAACCCAAATCAGTTAATTGATTACCCAATCGATGTATTAAAGAGTTTTTCATCCTGTATGCATGTGCTAATTGATGTACTTAGTATTAGGATTTTAATTTTAAACCAGGTACATCGATGTATCAATCGATGTATAAGCTAAGTCAGAGTCCCAAGTTATGAAAACTTAAACTCAATCGATGTGTGCATCGATGTATAAGCAGTGTCAGAGAGTCCAACAATTGCAACATACACCCAATCGATGTGCAAATCGATGTATAGGGTAAGTCAATGAGTCCTAAATTTTGGAACTATTACTTAATCGATGTATACACAGGGTCAGTGTTTTCAATCCATTACTAATCAATTTATCAATCGATGTATATATACTTACAGTGAGTAGTGTATCTGAGATTAGTGATTCAATCAATGTGCTAAACGATTTATAGCAGATCAAATCTGAATTTTCAAGTTTTCATAGCAAGTTAATTGATGTGTCAGTCGATGTATATGATTTCCTGTACCTTTTTTATCAAAGAAATTGATTGTTCAATCGATGTATAATGACTTCCAGAAAATCATGTTTTCTGATTTTTGAAGTCAATCGATGTACAACATTGATGTTCTAATCATTTTAAGTCTATATTACTTGTATCAATCGATTATATAATCAAGGTAAGGGCATTTAAAACAGATTTCCAAGTTTGTACATAGATTACCTAATCTGTGTACCAGCTTTTAGATTAGAGATTTTGCCTAGACAAATCGATTGTTTAATCGATGTACATATATCAAACATCAAATTATCATGCATTCAACATTCAAAACATCAAGCATAGGTAGGATTAATTATTCCTAATTCTCTTCTTATGTAGAAAAAGCTTTCTTTAGCTAATGGTTTAATGAAAATATCAGCTAATTGCTTAGATGTATCAACATATTCAATGATTATATCTCCACTTTGAATGTGATCCCTTATAAAATGATGTCTTATCTCAATGTGTTTGATTCTTGAATGCATTATAGGATTCTTAGTGAGATTTATAACACTAGTATTATCACATCTGATTGGTACTTTCTCTAAGAGAACACCATAGTCAATAAGTTGTTGTTTCATCCAAAGAATTTGTGCACAACAGCTTCCTGCTACAACATATTCTGCTTCAGCAGTTGATAAAGCCACACTTGTAACACCCCTTTGGAGGATGTCACATATATAAAGAAAATAAATAAAATCTACCCAAGTTGTAAAACGTTTATTTCGTACTAATATGGGTTGTAAAATAATTCCTGATAAACAGAATAGCATTAAATAAAATAAAGCAGAAATATAAAGTAAACAGAAACAACACCACTCATAATATACATATGTTCCAAGTTATAAGTTATACAAATAATTTACAACTACAACTACAAATATTTAAACAGAAATAGTAAATCAAAACAGTAAAGAGTCAATATATACATACGCAGACGCGCCCAAAATACACATCATAAATATTTATTCCTCGATGGATCACTATCGGAAACTCATCGAAGATAAATACCCGGATGCCTCGACACTCGGCGGACATGAGACCGCGCGGTCGATACGAGTGTCATCTCACTAGGCTCAGTGGATACACCACCCCAATGACGCCTAATGGATAAAGGTAACTCTAAATGCAGAAACACCGTCGTCGTCATCACTGGCTCGTCATCAAATCTATTACGTAGGGTCACCGTCATCCGTCTGCATACGTCACGGAGTCTCTATCTCCTCTCATGTGCCACGCTAACGATCCACCGTGAAACTCGAGAGTCACGAACCCCAAAATCCGGCACCGCCATACCAAAACTAATCAATCCAATGGATATGGATGATCGATGGTTCTTGATCGTCAAACCGGTCGTCGGCTAGGCCGATCTTCCTCCTCCTCGGGGTACGAACCTCAAGAGGCTGTTCCTCTTCCTCTTCCTCAAACTCTTTACCGCGTAAAATAAATTACAGAAACATACACAATACGAAAAAGAGGTAAGACAATCTAAAATCATCACAAACATGGTAAATAAGAAAACGTCAAACAACAAGCTTATACAATTCATGCAATATGAAAAGCTATAACAAAATTAGTAACGAGAATAAAGAAAAAGATTTAATTATCATAACGACACATAATATCACGTATAAAATAAAACATCACGAGATAAAATAATAGAATAGATAAATAATCCTCATAATACTAACCAGATAAAATAGACAGATAAGATAAAATAAAGTTCCGGATATACTCATATGAAATATGACACGTTCCTACTCCATGGAGCTAAACAACACGGATACCACGATATCAGAGGAATGACTCGCAAAAATCTATTAGTACCACGGCTGCCCAGCACCAACTATTCCGCGGTCACACGTTGCGTCTATAGCCCCACATCACTGGGAATTCACCATCCAGGCGTGGTGTAGTTCACTGTCTCACGTCGTGACAACAGGCAAATGTACTACTAGACTTTACAAATCTCGATTAAATATAGTGCGTGTCGAGTCCATTAGTGTGCTATCGGTTACCACGGCCCACGGAAATTATTTATCTACCAATCGTCCATATATGGAATCCCGTACACTAATGTCTCCAAGTTTATTAGAACAATGAACCACACTACGTTTATCGCATCGACAACATGATGTGATTCACCTCGTCAACCAAAATTCACCAAAAATTGGTAAATTACCAGAATACCCTCAAGGTATAAAAATATATGCCCTCAATGGCAAAAATGTACAAGTAAGTCCCCTTGGACAAATCTTTGTCTCAAAGCCCGTACGGTTCACCTCATAGCCCGACAAAGCAATGAGAAAAAAATACGAGAAATCCGAGAAAATCTTGTTTCGGTCAATCGCGTAGAAATTTTATCGCGTTTTCACAATCTCGTCGTTTTTATAAATGTTTTGAAATCGCGTAAATATATTTTTTCTCGTTTTCAAAATCGCGTAGGATTTTAATACGTTTTCTCAATCGCGTAAGATTTTTAAATCATTTTCTTGACCGAATTCCTTAAAAATTACTTGTTTAAATAAAATGAAAATAATAAATAATACTTTTAAGCTACGTATAATATTTTCCATACCGTATAATCTTGTCTTTTGGACATCTTTCCTATCTTATTTGTCCGTTTTTACTAAAAATTGACAATATTTTTGCTTAGAAAATTATATTAATGGTTTCCTAATTTTACCGTAAAAATTCTCGTTTATTAAATTTTTAAACCATATAATTAATCCTTTTAAAAACTACTAACATGCTTCAAAATACAGCATGAGCTATATGTTAGAAATTTTCGAAAGTTACTGTATTTCATTTCTAATAACAAAATCATTAGTTCTAAGTTCTCAAACTTATTTCTAATTGATTCTTTTCCTTAAAACTCATTTTAAAAAAAAAATTCTTTTTAACACATATTGCATTCTTATACTTAAAAAAGGTCTGGATTTAATTTTTGAAACCATGGATACTTGGTTTGGCATGTTGGCCGAAACTTAGAAATTTATGCTATTTGATTTCTAAATTCATTTTCCTTAATCTAAACAATGTAATAACTTGTTAATTCTCCTAGATTAATTAAATCTCAATTTAGGAAAAATATGAGAACATTTTGGTTCTCCCTTTGTGTCCATGGCCGTGAGCCTTAGGATTGTGTTCTTTGGAACACACATGCAATCCTTAACATGTTATTCACATCCTATACATTATCATGCAATTCTAACACATGCAATATATTTCTAACACATATAACCTAAATCAAAGCTTGTAGACATGCAATTTAAAGCTTGTAGACATGCAAATTATTACAAACAACAAATAGGAAAGCTATTAACAAATACACAATCATATTAACAAGCTACTAACAACCACACAAATGAATCCTTATGGATTCTACAATCACAAAACCACACTCCATCTTCTTACCTTGTGTCCCGATTGACAAGATTACTTCCATTGGACCACCATCCTTAGATGATAAGATTTGTCTTCCTCTTACCTTAAATGAAGACAAAAGGATTCTTTCACTCCTCCTAGAGTTTCGATTTTCCTCCTTCAAGAACCTAACAAGCTTAAACAAAATCTACAAGTTACTAACCATAGAAAGAGAGCTTAAACCATGGAGAAATCATGGCTTAGAACTTTGAAAAAGAGTTTAGAAAAGAAAAACTAGAAATTTCACCTTCTTGGTTGAATCTTCCAAGTAGGTTTTCAAGCTTCAAATGAAGGAATTTGCAAGAACTCCCAACTAGAGATGTTCTTAGGATTGTGTTTAGGTTTAGAAAACTTGGTTAGATGAAATTTTAGGTGGTTGGATGGTGTAGGTATTGGCTTGGCCGAATGCTTCACAAGAAAAGCATCAATGGTGTTTAGGGTTCTTGGATGAGAGACAAGAGAGAAATTTGCATGAAAGAAAAGTGAAGAATGGTCTTCCACCTCCCTTGGCAGCGTAGCATTCAAAATCTCGGTAATAACCAAATCAGGTCATGTATGGGAAAAATAAATATTAACAATAACAATGTATATCATACTCACATAAATTCCTACTCTATGGGCATGCAAGGTGTGCATGGATTTGGCTTCATCCAAGCCCTTGGATGCATCAAAGGTCAAGATTAAGCCTTGATTAACAAGCTTTGCTCTCATTGGTTGGTTTAAGCTTAGTCATCTAGCTTAGTCACCTAGCTTAGTCACTAATGACCTAGTCATCTAGCTTAGTCACTATGTTCAAGAAGGTTCCACTCTTAATGATGTTTAATTAAGCTACTAAGTTAATCGTATTAGCTAAACGTGGGTCCCATAAAATATTTTCTCCATCGTATTATCTAATTATACTTGACTAATAAAATAATACATAAAATTATTTTATTAGACAATTAAATCCTAAAAATTAAAAAGATTACTAATCGTCTTATTCAATTGGGTTAGTAAGATCCCCACTGAATAATTAAAACAAGATTTCCTAGACAAAAATATTATTTTCCGTCCAGGAGCAAATCACACAAAAAGTCCAAATAAAATCACAGACATCAAATTAAGCGCATAAATCAATTAAAATCAACATATAGACATAGTAATCACAAAATCAACACTAGGATTTTTCCACCAATTGAACACTAAATCAAGTAGAAAACAATTAAAAACAGCAAAAATAGCACAAACAACATTTTCGGGACATAATGGTCATTTTTCCATTTTTTCCCACGACGTAGCAAATCATCCAAAAAGTTCAAATAAAATTACAGACAGTATTAATTGTCTGTATATTTTCCAGAAAAATTAAAACAGTAGCTCGAGAAAATTTTTATTTTACTGTATCAAAGCAAAATACTTAAAACGATCAAATAAAATTTTAGCCTGTAAAACATATTTGTATTTCATACAGAAAACAAGAAATGGTAAATAAGGACACAACATTCATTTACACAAAAGCTCGAAAAACAGCAAACAGAACATTCGGGACATTTTCTAAAAATTGGGGTGTTACAACACTTGTTTGTTTCTTACTAAACTAAGAAACTAATGAGTTTCCTAGAAGGTGGCAAGTTCCACTAGTACTTTTCCTATTTAACTTGTATCTAGCAAAGTCAAAATTAGAATATCCTACTAAGTTACATGTTGATCCTTTAGCATACCATAGTCCCATTTCTTTTGTTCCTAATAAGTATTTCATGATTTTTTTTAAAGTAGTTAAATGTAATTCCTTAGGATTAGATTGGTATCTAACACACATACAAACACTGAACATTATATCAGGTCTACTTGCAGTTAGATAGAGTAAGGAACCAATCATACCTCTGTACTTGGAAACATCTACTGATTTACCTTTCTCATCTTTGTCCAAGTAGCATGATGGACTCATTGGAGTAGACATTTCCTTTGCATTCTATATTCCAAACTTCTTCAATAGTTCTTTGCAATATTTAGTTTGGCTTATGAAAGTCCCATCATCACATTGTTTGATTTGTAGTCCAAGGAAGAATGTAAGCTCTCTCATCATAGACATTTCAAATTCGTTTTGCATTAGTTTGACAAATTCCTTACATAAAGATTCATTTGTAGCACCAAATATAATATCATCAACATAAATTTGAACAAGTAGAATGTAGAAAAAGCTTTCTTTAGCTAATGGTTTAATGAAAATATCAGCTAATTGCTTAGATTTTGTGCTTTTCTTTTAGTGAATAGTATTGTGTCAACTTTTCCTTTTGTAAATCCCTTTTGAAGTAAGAAATTACTTAGCCTTTCATACCAAGCTCTTGGAGCTTGTTTAAGTCCATACAAAGCTTTAGTGAGTTTATACACATGATTAGGAAATTCGTTTATTTCAAATCTAGGGGGTTGATCAACATACACTTCTTCTTGTATATATCCATTTAGGAATGTACTCTTAACATCCATTTGATACAATTTAAAATCCATGATACATGCATATGCTAACAATATTCTAATAGCTTCTAATCTAGCCACAGGTGCATATGTCTCGTCATAGTCAATTCCTTCTTCTTGATTATAGCCTTTGGCTACTAATCTAGCTTTATTCCTTACTATGATACCATTTTCATCAAGCTTATTCCTAAACGCCCATTTTGTACTAATTATTTGTTTCATTTGGAACAAGTTTCCAAACTTTATCATTTGTTTCATCAAGCTTATTCCTAAACACCCATCAAGCTTATTTGGAACAAGTTTCCAAACTTTATTTCTTTCAAACTGATTAAATTCTTCTTGCATTGTCATAATCCAGTTTTCATCAATAATTGCTTCATCTATAGTTTTAGGTTCAACTTGTGATACAAAAGCCATATTATTGCATGCATTTCTTAAGGAATGTCTAGTGGTTACCCCTTTGGATATTTCACCAATTATGTTGTCCAGAGGGTGATTCCTTGCAGTTTTCCATTCTTTAGGTAGATCTTCATGTTGAGCCTCTCTTGGAATTTCTACTTTGTCATTGTCCTATTTTTCCTCAAGATGAATCTCTTATAAAGTTTCTGCAACATCATCAACAAATTCCTTTCCCAACCTTTTGGGGTTAGTTTCATCAAATGTAATATGTACAGATTCTTCAATTGTTTATGTTTTTTTATTGAAGATTCTAAAAGCTTTACTAGATGATGAATAGCCTAGAAAGATTCCTTCATCAACTTTAGGATCAAACTTTCCTAGATTGTCCTTTCCATTATTTAGTACAAAACATTTATAGCCAAAGACATGGAAATGTAAAACATTTGGTTTTCTACCTTTATAGAGTTCATATGGAGTCTTTTTCAAAATTGGTCTAATCAAGACTCTATTCATTAAATAGCAAGTTATGTTTACAGCATCTGCCCAAAAATATTTTGGCATGTTTGAGTCATTCAACATAGTTCTTGTTATTTGTTCTAAAGATCTGTTTTTCCTTTCCACAACTTCATTTTGTTGTGGAGTTCTTGAAGCAGAGAAATTATGTTGAATTCCAAACTCTTCACAGAAATTATCAAATTCTTTATTTTGAAATTCTTCACCATGATCACTCTTTATAGAAGTTATTTTCATGTCTTTTTCATTTTGTACTAACTTAGACATTTTTTTAAAGGCTGGAAAAGCTTCATTCTTATATGCTAAGAAGAAGGTCCATGTAAATCTAGAGAAATCATCAACTATAACTAATGCATACAAATTTCCTCCAAAACTTTTG
Source organism: Ormosia emarginata (assembly GCA_029884605.1). Classification (NCBI taxonomy): domain Eukaryota; kingdom Viridiplantae; phylum Streptophyta; class Magnoliopsida; order Fabales; family Fabaceae; genus Ormosia; species Ormosia emarginata. The sequence continues at coordinate 307,592 of JAQQTP010000057.1, read as the reverse complement.
GTCCTAAAGGGTCCAAATAAGTCCATGTGCAATAGTTGTAAAGGTCTTTCAGTTAAAACTATGTTCTTAGCCTTAAAAGATACTTTAGTTTGCTTGCCTTTTTGGCATGCATCACATAAACCATCTTTTGAGAACTTGGTTTTAGGAAGTTCAATTATCAATTCTTTAGAAATGAGTTTGTTTAGATGATCCATATGAATGTGTCCTATTCTTCTATGCCGTAGCCAATTCTCCTCTTCCTTAGATATCAAACAACATACATCACTAGCAGAAATACTCTCTAAATCTATCATGTATATGTTATTTAATCGATTACCTATCAGCTTTGCATTACTATCATATTTGTTTTCTATAATGCAACTACTAGAGTTAAAGAATACCTTATAACCTTTATCACGTAGTTGGCTAATGCTTAGTAAATTATGCTTGAGCCCTTCCACATATATTACACCTTCTATCTTGGTAGATGTGCTTCTTCCAATTGTTCTAACTCCTAAAATCCTTCCTTTGTTGTTATCACCATAGGTGACATTTCCACCTTGTTTGGGAGTGAAGGATGAGAACTTTGTGATATCTCCAGTCATATATTTGGAGCAGCCACTATCAAGATATCATTTTGTACTTTTGGCTCTCAAACACACCTTCAATAACAGATTTTAAGCATTTGTCTTAGGTACCCAAATTTTGTTGGGTCCTTTGGTGTTAGTTATAACATATGTTCCCTTGGGAATCCAAATTTGTTTAACACTAATCCTTGAAGGATTTCTAAAATAGCATGTAGAAGTTGTATGTCCTTTTCTTGCACAATAGAAACATTTAACAAAAGGACTAGTAGAGGATTTAGGTGCAACAAAGAGTTTCTTAAAAGCCTTTTCATGCAATACTGGTTTATAGCTTATTCCAGCTTTGTCATATACTCCTTTTTGTTGTCCTAATATGGCATTTAGGTTATCTCTTCCCATTGTAAATTTAGATAGAGTGGTTTTCAGTTTTTCCACTTCTTTTTCCAGAATATTACAATTAGAACATATAGAACTAGATGCACTTAGCTTATTGCTCTTAGCTTCTAACTCTTTAATCTTAATTTGAAGAGATGTATAATCACTACATTATTTAGTAATGACTTTCTTAGATGACATTAATTGTTTAGCAATTTTCAGATATTCACTATGCAATTCATCAAAGCATCTTTTAGTTCATCAAAGGTAGGAGAGATTTCATTTACCTCATCTTCATTGTCACTTTGATGGTTAGTCATGAGACAAAGATTGACCTATTCTTCCTCAGAATCTTTAGAGGAATCCATATCATTCTCCTCCCAAGCTATGTATGCTCTTCTTGGCTTTCTATTCTTCTTGTCCTTGGACTCATGATTGTCATGCTTGTCCTTCTTTTAAAGTTTAGGACACTCATTCTTGTAATGTCCAAGTTTGCCGCATTCATAGCACTTTACATTTGATATTGAACTTTCAGCTTTTGAAGTGTTCTTCTTGGAAAAGAAGTTTGAGGGCTTTTTGTTGAAGGTTATATTCTTTTTGAGGAATCTCTTGAACTTTCTTACTAGTAGTCTCATATCCTCTTCAGATTCACTATCTTCTTCAACTTCTTCATCTTCATCATTGTCAAGACTTTCTTTGGAGACTTGTGCTTTAAGTGATAAGTCCCTTTTCTTTTTCTCATTCTCTTTATGGTCATTCAATCTATGCAACTCCATCTCGTGCTCTTTAAGTTTTCCAAATAGTGTAGCAATATTCATGGTTGCTAAGTCCTTTGATTCAGCTATAGCAGTAATCTTTGGTTGTCATTCTCTTATTAAACATCTCATAATCTTGTTGATTTGTTGTTCATCTGAAATGCTCTTTCTAAGTCCATTCAGCTGATTCACTATGTGAGTGAACCTCCTTTGTATATCATTGATGTCTTCACCATTCTTCATGTGAAAGAGTTCATACTCGTGCATGAGTGAGTTCATTCTTGCTTTCTTTACATCACTGGTTCCTTCATGAGTAATTTGCAGCGTATCCCACATTTGCTTGGCTATCTTACAATTTGAAACCCTGAAAAATTCATCATAGCTCAAGGCAGTAGTTATAATATTCTTAGCTTTAGCATTATAACTTACTTTCTTTTTGTCCTCATCATCCCATTCACTTCTAAGTTTTTCTTTCTTGGTATCATTTGCATCAAGAATGTGAGGAATGTATGGACCATTCTCAACAGCATCTAATACATCAATGCCACTTGCCTCAAGGAATATTAACATTCTTTCTTTCCAATACATATAGGCAGTGCCATTGAAAGCAAGGGGTCTAGCCAAGGAAGCCCCTTCTCCCAAGATGTCATTTGAAGCCATCCTCTTAAGCTGTTAAGCTTCACACAAGAGTGAAAGCTTTGATACCACTTGTTAGTTGTGGCTTCTTAATAATCAAGAAAGGGGGGTTGAATTGAGTATGATAAGATTTTGTAACTTTTTTGCCTTTTTGCAAAAACTGATTCTTTTCTTTAACTATGAAAAAGATTTTGTCAACCAACAAACCAAAATGTGTTTTTGCAAGATGTATTTCTATCAAGATTTGAAACTTATAAAGAATTATTAACAATAAGATTGATTTCAGATATTAACAAGATCATAAACTAATCAAATCATGCAAGCATCCCTAATATATTGCTTAATTTATACATTTAACAATAAAACAAATAATGAGTTAAGGGATAGAGAAAATTACAAACCGAGTTTATCCTGGTTCAGCTACCTCCTCTGGTAACCTACATCCAGTCCCTATATCACTGTGAGTTTTGTTCACTATCAAAAGATCAATTTACAAGATTCTTTACACAAGCTTCACTTCTAGGTTCCTTCTACCCAAATGACAGCTTTTCAAGTCAAAGTAATCTTGCAATTCCCACAAGAATTCCTTCTATTCTTGCATAGCACCAAGAGTCCCTTCTACTCTTGATTTAATCAGCGAGAGAACCTTTTCTCTTATCTCTCTTTTACAATATGAAAAGATTGAATCAAATTCTAAGAAATCAGATATTACAACTTGAAATTCTACAGAAAAGTACTCAGTTTCTTTCAATGATAAGCTCTCTCAGTATTTGTGTGTTTGATCTCAAGATTTTAATAAAATTCTCTATAAGAAAGTGTTTGCCAATGTCTTTATATAGGTATATTTTAAAATAGATCCGTTGAACATACTTTACAAGTCAGTTAAGATCAAAACAGACTTATCTAAAAAATTCTGTTATCAGTCAGTCGATTTGTACACAGATGTATTAAACAAAATTTCACTCTTACAACGTGCGTACATCGATTGCCTAATCGATTATGTTCTTAGATGTTCTTGATCTTGAGTGATACACATATGATTACATCGATGTTGTTCTTGAAAAATACTTGCACTTTCAGCCCAAAAGTTTATACATCGATTACCTAATCGATTGTATGGTTATTTCAAAAAGTTATTGCTTCTATTTTGGCTTATGCATAGATGTATCAATTGATGTGCAAATGCAAAGATGCTTGCTGATCAAGTAAGTCCAGAATCAATCGATGTATACATAGATGTATAACACTTATACATGGATGTACACTGAGGTTTTCATTAAAAGCTAGTTAATTAATTGAAAGTACATGGATGTACACATAGATGTATAGATTAATTAACCTTTTTCATACTGAGTCTATTTTTACTTTTGAAAACCATTTTTACTTATTTAAGAGAGCTTAATCAAAGAGTTATACTAAGTCTTTTCTTTACAAAAAGGTTCCTAATGATCTTTCTTGAATTCCTTCTTCATGATGCTCCTCCTTCAAGTTTTCCTTCATGATCCTTGCATTGAAATGCTTTGCTCCATGATCCTTTGCATTCACCTTTCTTACTCCATTAAATCTAATTGAAAAAGTTAAGCTTGGCAAGTAGTTAGTAAATCAAAGTAATAATCATATTAAGTTTAGTCATTAATCAAAACATACTAGGGTTATTTATCCACATTATAAATGACAGTAATTAAAAGAAAGCATTGTAAAAACAAGGAAAGTAAATGTGCAGAAAAGTAAAATGAACAGAAACGTACATTTGCAGAAATGATAGAAAAAACAAATAAAGGAAAACAATTGAAAGAACTCAAATGATCTCGAAAGAATTACTTGATCAGGGGTAGAAGAAAATTTTGCAAGAAAATAAACGAATAGGAACATAAAAGGAATTGAATTAACTTTGTATTGAATTTGTAAATAGTAAAGAAAAAGAATAGGATGGAAACATACTTGACTAGACTTGTGTGCTTGCTCGTGGATGTTAAGGTGACGTGAGAATGTGTTTATAAGTGTTTGTGAGTATAGAATTTCCAACCCCTATATGTTTCCATTATTCGGTATTTATAGAAATTCTAAGTAACTAATTTTTTTTTTATAGGATCTTGACATGTGTCTAAAATAAAGAAAACTGCCTAATCATTATAAGCGATCCTTGTGAAGTAACTGTTAAATCTTTGTCAGTAATCCGTGAGCTATAAGTAACTATGTAATATTTGCCAACAATTCTTGTATTGTATGAAGCCACCTTAATGTCCAGGGCCACTGCCCCCTCTGAAGTTGAAGACTTCCCGTTGAAATTAGTGACTACTATGTTGTGAGGCAGTAGATATGAGTCTATCTTCCTAAATTTATTAAGCAGATTTTTGGGTATGAGGTTTATTGCAGTGCCTCCATCAACTAGCACCTTCCCCACTAGTTTTTCACCTACCACAACTTTGATGAAAAGAGGGCGTAGGTGGTTCTTCATCTCCTTGTTGGCACGTCGAAGATTACTGAATTTTCCTTCACATTGACTGTGTCTTTCTCGACCAAATGCCAACTTGATTCCTCAAAATCATCCTCGAAGTCTTCATTAGTGTTCACACCTTCATTACCTATAGAAGAAAAATTATATGGGAACAAAGACATTATGTTTACTCCAAAGACTAGGTCATCTTTAAAGCTAGATTCAAAAGAATCCTTGATCATGTCCTTTTCCATAGGACTAAGTGGCTTTGTTTTTCTAACTGTGTTCATTGAGGGTCCTTTGACCATCTTTGAATATGGCCTCTGCTACATCTGCACCTATACTAAGGCCTATTGTTGTTGCTGCTTTAATCATTGGGCATTTCGCCACTGGATTTTCGACATGTATGGGCTTAATCCTTGAGTCAAAGCCTTTCCTGCACTTTGCACCCAAGTGTTGGGCTTCACATTTCCACCAATGAGATATTGCATCCCAAGCTCAAACCTATACCAACTTAGCTTAGTTTGAGGAATCTTCTAGGTGTGAGGGTTGTTCTTAAACCATTGGTTTGGAGCCATGTTGGCTTATGGCAGCCTTATCTTCCATTTTTTTCTCTTCTTAACAGATTCACCCATTACCACATAATTGTGGTTAGTGGGTTGGTTGTGGATCTAAATAGAGCTTCCTATGGGAGCTTTCTACTTTTTCCTTTATTTCTAGGCAGCCTAGTAAGACTTGGTAGTCAATTTGTCAAAGATAACACTACATCTAGGACACATGGACACTTCCCTTTTCTCCTTCTTTCTTCCTTAGCAAAACTTCCACCAAAGTCTCCCTAGCCTTGGGTAGACTTCTTCCTCGGTGGCCTTATAGCTATCGAGGTCAATTTCAGCGCTGACATTAGGAGCAGTCTCCTCAGCTACTTCGGCCATGTTCATTGGTGCAAAGCCTATAGGCTCAATATAACTGGAATTGACCTCAAAAGGATCCACATCGATCTTAATCTATTTCTTCTTTTGTTCAAACTTCAACCTACCTTCTTTGATTCTTTTCTGGATCAATTCCATGAAACGAATACAATTATTAGTTGAATGACCATATCTATTATGGTATTTACAATACTTTCGTCCTTTTATTTATTCCAAAGAAGGGATCTTATGATCATCAGGAAGTTTGATTTGTTTATCTTTTAATAACACATCGAAGATTTGGTCTGCCTTAGTTATATCAAAAGCATCTAATAGCTTACTTGGAAATTTCATTTTATCTTTAGATTGATTAGGCATTAAAGATGGACAAACATAAGGAGGACCAGATTTTAATTCTACAATGTTAACCTTATTCTCTTCACCATCTTTAGCCTCATTTGCTTTGACATAGGCCACTCTATCATCTTTCGATTGTGAATAATATTTTCCTTACAAATTAGACGTTTCAACATAAGCAATTTTTTTTTCTCTTTTAAGATGTTTCTTGACTCTCTCTTTTTCGTGTTTTAATTGCTCTATTTTTCTCACCTTATTAGCAAGTTGAGACATATTTAATAGTTACTAGTTTATTAGTTTCTTCTGAATGGAATAATCTAATCCACCAACAACCATTTTGACCACTTCATATTCTGGAATAACTGTAAAATATCTAGCTTTTATTTACTTGAATCTTGCTAATTAGTCATCAATGGATTCCCTATCACCTCTTTTGATATTGAACAAATCTACGAGACTTACCTTAGTCTCCCCTCTAAAGAATTGTTCATGAAAGTTCCTTTCAAGTTGGTTCCAAGAGTATATTGAATTTGGTGGGAGAGTTGTGAACCAAGTAAGAACATTCTTGGTTAGAGAACTGGGAAAATATTTCATTTTCAAATGTTCATTAGTGGCTATATCCCTTGCTTTGATTGTGTATCGAGAAATATGTTCGACTATGGACTCTCCACTTTCACCAGCAAACTTGGTTGAGATTTTAGGGGCTTTCCATCATCTAGGTGTAACATCCTCCCTAACCAATTAATCTTAATCATGATTATAGAAGTTTAGTAACTCTTGTAAGAGTTACCTATTAACTTTGGTAATCTTTTTAAGTTAGTTAGGTTATTTTGTTATAACACTAAATGTGAAAAATAACTATTAATAGCCCAGAGAATAACATAAACTGCTTAGATAAGAAAAGTAAATACGAAGAATTTATTTTTAGGTCACAAGTAGATAGCATGTGATGTGGTTAATTTTAGAGAATTAACTGAGTTAGTTTAATATTTTTAATAATACTGAGTGAGTGTTTCAGAGCCAGATTGAATAGGCAGATATCTTGAAAATTATGAGAATTTGTGAAGATATCAAGTAAAAGATGGGGAATTTTCTAGTAACGAGTATATGTTTAGGTAGATATTTGAAAATATATTAGCTTATTTCTTTAGTTTTAATTTAACTTGAGGAAGAGTAATAGGACTTAAGTGGCAATTTTAAGTGTATGGACAATTATGGAATGATGAGAATATGATTGAGATGAATCATAGAATTTTCCATAATACATATAGAAGTTAGGAAACTTGGATTTGTAAGATCATAGTGTTCCTAAGAGATATAAAGTTTCCAACTAAATATCTAGTCCATCCTTATCTCTCCACCGCCCTTCACCTTTCAACCTTCATCTTTGATTTTGCTTTCACTCATTTCTCTCATCTCTCACAATTCAACTAGCAGGATGAGAAGAGAAAAGAAAAGGGAAAAAAAGAAGAGGAGAAAGGAGGGAAAGGAAGAAGGAAGATAAAAGGAAAACCAAAGTCTATTTTTCCACACACTACTTAAGGTAGAAGTGTTTGTTTACTTAGCTTTTTTCTTTTCTACATCCTCTTGATGCATGATGTATGCTTATTTGGATAGAAAATGGGTTTTGTGAGGTTCTTCTGTGGTTTGAGATGGTGAACTTGGTTAGGAGTTGAGAAACTGGTAAGTAATGATTTGAGACATGCCTACTGGTGGTTTAGAGCATGAAAGCATTCATAAAACTCCATTATCTTGTGTTTGAGAAAAATGGGTTTTGGGATGAGAGTTTTAACATACTTGTTCTTGTTTCATTATGTTGGTGATTTGAGAATGTGTATGAGAGTTTTAATGTGTTTAGAGACCATGTATGAGATTGAAAACCATCCAAGACTTGTGTTTGGGGACCAAGGTTTGGTTAGAAACTCAATGGAATAGAGTATGAAGACTCTGATGTTGGGTGATTAAGTGCCCAATAGTTGGCTGCTTAATTGGCCAACTCCAGAATAGAAAACGTGATGGGAACCCAAGCACCCAAGAAGTGAGAGCCTAAGCGTGCAAGGCTAGAATGTTCTGGTGTTGAGTGCTTAATCACTCAGAAACTGGGTGCCTAAGCACCTAATGATAGATAAAACTAGAAGAGTTTGCTGTCATGGGGTGCCTAAGCACTAGAAGGCGCGCTTCAGCACCCAAGAATAGGATGCTTTATGTGTTTTTTTTAGAAAATTAAGTTTTCTACTTGTTGGGATCTTTTATGCAGGCTTTTTAGTGTGAGTTAAGACACTATTAAGGATATTTCAAGAAGGAAATAACTACCTAGGATATGTGTAAAAGAATAAGCCTTTAAGCATCCAATGGTTGTGGATTGCCATAGGTAGGTATCTAGTTACTTGAGTAACATGATGTTACATTTGATATCACTTATGATGTGATGATGTGGTGTACTAGATGCAAGTATATTTAGTTTGTTTGGCAATAGTTACTTGTTATAGTGCATGAATTGCTCCTTTATGATGAAAGTGGAGCTATAGGTGCATGAATGGTATTTTCTCCCTTATTTACTGAGGTTGAGCTATGATGGTTTACTAGAAACATGAATTGCTCCTTTATGATATAAAGTTGAGCCGAAAGTGCATGTTTGCTAGATTTTGCTCTTTCACTTGGTTAAAGTGGACCTTGTGATGAGTTATTGTGGTGTGTATATGTGATTTGACTATAACACTACATAGTTCCACACACTTGCTATTCCTATCTATTGTAACCATATATGATGTGCACAATCATTTGGCGAGAGAATTGTAGGTAATTGGTCTTGGAGACTAGTCCTAAATTCTCAGAGCGCAAAGGCTCTTAGGGCCAGGGTTACCTGTAAGTTAAGGAGGTAACACATTCCCTCCCTACTAGGTAGGTTAAGGAGGGAATATATTCATTCCCTACCTAGAAAAATACAAGAAAGCTAGTTCCTAAGAATATGCAGGTTTCATGACATTGCACAATCATTATCATAACACATTTACATTTCATAATCATTACCTTAGGGCATATCTTTGGCATGAGCATGCACAAGCATTTGCATTTCAATAACAATTGAATGAGCAATTGTTTTATTGTTGAAAGGTTGGTGACTATGGATATAGATTATGGATTGCTTTGAGAATATTACATAGAGAGAGTATGTTAATAATGTTCCAATGGTATTGAGTAGTGACTCATTTACATGTTGCAATTATAATCTATTGTTAATCAGTTTATTATTTGTGAATGGTCAATTATGTGATAATTGAACCATAGTTATGAATGATTGAATGCATCGGGAAGAGAAAGGAACAATTTTTGGCGTTTTGCCACCCTTCTACATGTTTTTGAGTAACTTGTTTTTTCCCAAAGTAGCTGGAGTTATTATGATGCCATATATGTGTATATATTACTAAGAATTATGAATTCTTACCTCATTTGTTGTTTCCATGATAAATCCAAGTCGAGACTCTTCAAAGGGAAAAAAGAAGCAAATAGAATAGATAGTTTTATTTGCTTTTGAACAAAGCTTTTATCATGATTACTCTCATCAATTTGTTGTCTGATATTGTTCATGGTTGTGTTTGTATTCCCTTAAGGGACTGAAGACATATCCCTTGACATGTTAGGGAAAACAAGTGTTCCCACACTCAGCCTATCAGTTCGAATTACACTTGTTCCTGTCCCTTAGCCATTGGTACTTACTACTTGGTTTCTTGGAGAAACATTTGGTATTGAACTTGTGTATGTATCCTGGGTAGTGCCTATGTTTTGTGTAATGTTTTGGGGTGTGAAACCAGGAGGCAAGCTGTATAAGGGTGTTGTTATGTTGGCCTTAAGACTCCTATTTTCTAAGTTGGAAGCAGGAATCTCTGCAGTTGAAGTGATTTCACTCACCATAGGATCAACGGTTTGTGGCAAAGTTACAGACACTACAATGTTATTATTGCCATTTGTTCCATTGTTCCCTATTTGGGGGCTTTGAGCATTGAAGGTTGTATTATTAGACATTCTTGGCACAATTTTTTCACTTCTTAATCGCATAAATGACTAAAGGGTCCTTCTAAATACTAGTTTTTTGACTAAGTCCCACTGGGTGTGCCAATTTGTTTTGTGTAAACTTTTGTCAAAGGACAACTTCGATTTCAAATCTCGATTCGAAAAGGGAATCAATTCTTCAATGAATTCTTTAATACTTAACTGGTTTTTCAATCAAAAATACCAAGAATGTTTTTGTATAGGACACAAAGATGTATGAATCGAAAATAGAAGTATAGCGGTGTTGTAGTAGTAAACTTAGTAAAGAGAAAACAAATAAAAGATGCAACAGAAACAACTTGCTTGAAAGTTAAAGATTGCAGTAACATAAAGAAAACAGTTTAAAGAAAATCAATTAAATGGCATAAAATATAAAAATAAGGCAGTAGAATACAACAAAGTATACTTGACAGGTAATATAAAGTGTTGAGTGATAAATGATAGCAATTAAAAGAAAGCAAGGAAAGCAAATGTGCAAGTAAGTAAAATGAACAGAAACGTAAACTTGCATAAATGATAGAGAAAACAAATAAAGGAAAATAATTAAAAGAACTCAAATGATCTCGAAAGAATCACTTGATCAGGGGTAGAATAGAATTTTGCAAGAAAATAAACAACTGGAAACGTAAATGGAATTGAATTAACTTTGCATTGAATTTGTAAATGGTACAGAAAAAGAATAGGATGAAAACATACTTGACTAGACTTGTGTGATTGCTCGTGATTGTTAGGGTGACGTGAGAGTATGTTTACAAGTGTTTATGAGTATAGAATTTACAACCCATAAATGTTTCCATTTGCTATTTATAGAAATTCTACGTAACTACTCTCTTTACAAGATCTTGACAAGTGTCGAAAACAAAGAAAACTTCCTAATTATTATTAGCGATTCTTGTGAAGTAACTGCTAAATCTTTGTCAGTAATCTGTGTGCTATAAGTAATTGTCCAATCTTTGTCAACAATCTGTGTGCTATAAGTAATTGTCCAATCTTTGTCAGCAATCATTGTATTGTCTGGATCTTACATTCATAACGATTACTAATTTCTGTTTCAAATTTAAATTCTCTTATATGAATTTAAATTTGAATCTCCAAACAGTTACTGGCTTATAGTCGAGACCCTTGCTTCTGTCTTTAGAATTTTTCAAGTGTAGTTACTCCTTTTTTGAGTTTCAGTTTTCGAGAACAACTCGAAATTACCATTCCTGGTAACTATCAAATCAAAATTACTATTTCGATAACTTCAAGTCCTATTAAAATTTCAATTCCAACAGAGTTAAAATATATACATGTTCATAACTTAGTGAATTTTATTCATACTAAACTTCATAATACACTCTCAAAATTGTCTAAATTGAAAAGTTTCATTTTTATACCACACACCATAATGTTGAAGGATGGTGTTTAAAAAATTAATTGCAAATTTCAAATATTCAAATATTACAACCTTATATTAAAAAATTGGCATGAATTGTGTATTATAGAGTACAATATTCGAATATCACAGGTAGTATTAAAACATTATTCACCCAGAAGCTGTTATTTAATTATTGAGAAGTGGTATTTTGATATTTAATTATTGTGAAGTGGTATTTTGATATTTAGTGTGTCTTTGGTTCAACTGTAAAAACTTTGATTATTTCAATAATCGATTATAATCAATTATTGTATAAAAGTTTTTTGTTATAATCGATTATAATCAATTTATTTTTATGTTTGGATATGTTAGCTGAAAAGTGATTTTAAATTAATTCATTTCATTTGGTTGATATAAAAAAGAATCATTTTTATGCATTAAATTACCAAAATAGGTATAGAATGATTAAAAAAGTTATTTAATTGATGACAAAATGGTATTTACATATCAAAATGTAAGGAATAATCTATAAGCTCGAATCATCATAAGTTTCAATTTTCAGCATTATAAAAATTAGTTTAAAAAAACTTTTATTTTACATTGAATTTCATGCAAAAGCTGAAGTTGATTTTGCCAAACATGATTAAACACTATTGAAACAACTTTTTTCTCAAAAAAAAAATTGTTTTAAGCTAAAATAATTGTAGTCAAACATGCACTTAGTATACCAGGGTAAACAATATTCTAATACCATCCCACAATATTCAAACATATGTAATTGCAAGTTAGGTTATTATTTGAAGGAGCCTCTATTATCATTTGTCTATTACCACTAGTGTCTAATTAATTTTTGTTATTATTTTTTTAAAATGTCTTTTTATTTATTAATGAATGTGTTAGATTTAATTATCTACTTAATAAAGAGCATTTTAGAAAAATGAGAAAAAAATAATTAAAGAGGAGTGACAACTGATAAATAGGAGTGATAATAAATACTTCCAGTATTTGAATATGCGTTAAATTTATGTGATTCCAGGAATTACTATAGGACTCGTATGTGCATATGGCATACATCAAAGTAGCCTAGTCTGCTAATGTGTTACGTGTTCTTTATGAAGTCTCTCATGCCACCTGCAACACATTACAGGCACAGGGTTATGCATTGCTACTATAAGGAAATAAAGTTATCTTAACTAATAGTTATAACTTTTGGTCTAAGCGTTTGATCCAATGTTGTAGATTCGAGTCCCCCGAGTTTCATTGGGGGAGGAGGGAGGAGATTGTTGGATTTATGAGAGTCCAACAATCACCTTAGGACTCCCCTCATGCTCACCTCTGTCATGTTATAGACACGCCTGTAGCTTTCAGCATAGTAGTAAGTGGTTGATCCAACAATATGGGTTGTGATATTTGAATATTTGAAATTTGCATTAATATATTCAAATATAATATTTAAAATTCAAATATTATGATAACACATCAGCACTTTGTTAGTTGTGTTGAACTGAAATGAATTGAGGGACTTAAAATGAATATTAGTTTTTTTTTCTAATTATATAGATTGAATTATAGTGGTTCCTCCAGAGAGATTGAATTTCTCTTTCAAAGCAGTTGAAACGATATAATCTTAACGCTGCAAAAACAACATAAGAAAAAAATACTAATATTTAAAAATCGAATTAGTGAGATTTTTGGGTCATGGGTGATTAGTTCAATTAATTAAATTGGTGATCAAATCGAATAACATAATATGAGATAATTGAATTGAAAACATATCTGATTCATAATACGATTTGTTGAATTAGCTTATCCGATCCAAGTTTTAAAATATTTTAAAATACTCATTCATCTATAATCATAAACGAGTATAATTTTAATTTAGGAAAATGATAGAGATATAGTTCTTGGAGACTAAAAAGGAGTATGCTATGTGTTGGGAACAAAATAAAATTTAATTACTTGACACACATGGAAAATACATAGCACATTATACACATGACACGTGACAGTACTGAAACTATTGAGAAGGAGCTAAGAAAATAAAAAAAAAGGACTAATTTGACAACACTGAACTTGTTGAACAAGGCAATATTGAAGTTGCCTAAACTATAAGGAAAATTGTTTAAGAGACATCATGGGAATTGTAATACTGATGTTGTCAAATTTGATAGTAATGAAGCTACCTTGTTAAAAGAAGAGTACTAATGTTGTCATTATGAAGACTAATTGTAATACTATGTTATTATTAGGTTGACAACAAATAAAAGGTTGTTGATAGTCAAATTATGGAGCTAGACATGAAGGGACACATAGCAACATTACTTACGTTATTGAAGGAAGCTCCAAATAAACTAAGCACTCGAAAACCAGCTCTAAAAAGCTGCATAACGATAATACTAATGTTGTTGAACTGTAGTTATAAGAACTCTTGACTAGCATGTGGCATTCTAGAAGGAATACAATTATAAAAGCATGTATTCTCTGAATAAACCCACGAAGGGAAGTTACTTTCACGACTTCACTCAGGTGCACATGATTTGAAAGAGAAGTCACACTATCGAGATATGAAAGTTATGCTTTGAGATTAGTGGAAGAAAGATATTAACCGTCGAGGACAAATGGCTCAATCACAACAGAGATTTAGATTTCTACAGGCTCGTTGAATGCTTGGAACAATTATCTTCCTCACCTATAAATATAAGGTCCTGATCACTCAACGAAAAGTCTTGAACCCTACGTTCCTTACTCCACAATAGGAAACAAGTCACTAAAGACCAATCCTTTTATTTTTTCTAGATTTTCTTAGATTTCCATAGTTTCTCTTAGATTTCTATCCATAGTCATTGTTGTAGCTCTTGCAGTGTTAGTACGTAGACTGATCTCAAATGGATTTGCATTGTAAGTGCAATTTCAAATTTAATCATATTTTATTTATCTATTACATTTTACTATTTGCATTTACTTGGTATTTGATTGTGAGGCACATACGCATATATTGTTTATAAGTTCCATCGAGTATCATAGTATCAAACAATACCACATAAAAATAGAAATAAAAAAGAATAACATGAGCCTAAAAGAGAGTTGATTCCCGTCCCCATACCAATTAAAGGACCAAATTCCAAAAGAAATTAGGCTGCGTGTCTAACGCGTATGCTACATTTTCAAGAAACACTTTTAACCTGGAAACACTATGTCAAGTAGCGTCTAGTTCTATTGACATCAGCTGGTAAGTGAGTGTGAAAATGATGTTAGAAGTTTGATACTTATCTTCCTCCAATATTATGATTCTTGTTCGCATACTTGCATTATATGTTTAAATCTCAGTACTAACTGCATTTAATCTTTATACGTGTACAATTATTAAATTTTCATTGATAGTATGTTAAAGAAAGAACCATTAAATATCTATACGTGTAGCAGTACTGCATTTAATCTTTATACGTGTAGCATCACCAATCTTGATGATAATACTTTTCATCGAAGGCAGGAGAACCGTTATTCGTTAAAGAAAGAACTATTTTGTAATAAACTACATTTCCATATACGTAGCCATATAACAAATTTTTAGTTGTGTCGAGCAGCAATAAATAGTAATATATCTTAGGGTGATTTATATTCATCGTGTACTTATGAACCCATATGTCCATTTTTTTTGGACCACAATTCATGCTGCTCAAAAGTGGAGCAAGTTAAAAAGATTTTCAAAGAATCTAGACTGCATGCACGCTGCCACAACCAGTCTGTGCTCTGGCTTCTGGCCAATGCATCTTTTGAGAGGATTGCAAAAGAAAAGGGCAAAGAAAAAAAAGAAAAAAAGTACTGCAGCCCTTGGCTATGAAGGAGACACTTTATATATATAAATATATATTTTAAATTACAATGGGAACAAATAATTGCTCCCACAATTGTTTTGTTTAAAATAACCAATTAAAATAACTTGAAATAATTATTTTAAACAATTATTTATAATTTATTCTCCTATTATAATTATACATTTAAATTTTTTTTATAATAATTACTTGTGTTCCGCAAATCCACACTGCTTTCTTACATTTAACCAAAAATAAATGGAAAACTTTCAATAATGGACTTGTAAATTTTTTTTTTACCTTGTGTTATAGTTTACTCTATTTATATGACCAAGGAAGAGGGAAAGAGAAATAAAATAAGGTAAAGGTTTTAAAAAACTGACGTTGGGGGGTGGGTAAACAGGTTAATGTAACATGAGAGATGTTGATTGGTGAGTGTCTTCCTGAGACAGGGATGTTAACTTTCTCACCGATTGATTAAAAATTTGATTTGTTTTTCTTTAGCTTTTATCTGCCGACAGAAAACTCAGGACCATAAAGGGAGCACCGAGAGAGTGTTTGAGTTGTAACATGTGACACCAAACTTGGGTTTCTTTTCTTTTCATTCTTCTCAGTTCCACTCTCTTGCTGATGGACATGGATGTTTGCCGGAATGTTTCAGTGTCTGGCGAGTGTAAGCAAGAGCTTCCTACCCTCGATGACCTTTTCTCTGCTCAAAACACGGTCAGTTTATATTGGTCTTGTTCATTCTTCCTTCATATCTTTCTGCTTTTGGCACTTTTCTTGATAAAACCCCTTTCCCTGCTACTTCTTTCCAAGTTCAACCATATGAGTTTTCTTTCTGCTCCTTCCCTTCTTGATTTTACAGTGATGAGAAAGGGATTATTTTTTTTCCTTTGCTAAATATATGTTTATAAAGTTTGCAGCTTTAATATTTCTTGGTTTATTTAAGTGTTTCTGTGTTTATATGCTGCTTTCTGTCTACTGTTTCCTACTAAATTTTGCATTTTTTGACCAAAAATGTATGCAGGAAGTGGATTTTGGCATGGAATGGTTGTCAGTGTTTGTGGAAGACTGCTTTTCCAGCAGGTCAAGTTGTCTCTTGGCACCTGTTGGTGTTCAAACTACAAGAACCAGCTCCAAACCTTCAAGCACAATGAAGAGACCCCAGCAAAATCAATCTCCTTTGCAAAATTTTGCAGTTCCTGGGAAGGCCAGAAGCAAGAGGAAAAAGCTTTCAGCCCCTAGAACCAAAGACCCTTTAAGCAACTGGTCACACCATTTAAGCCCTCAAAGTGATGGCTTGGGTTCAGACCCTCCTCTCCTGAAACAAGCTTATTGGTTGGCTGACAGTGAACTCATTGTCCCTAAAAAGAAGGATGAGCGAGAAGGGGTAGCCAAAGATGGAGAAGTGGAAGAGGTGGAGATGGAGAAGAGGATGATATTGAAGAAGGAGAGCTTGGGGGACTCTGAGCTTGAAATTAGCAACGGGCAGCATCCAATTCCAAGGAGGTGCACCCATTGTCTGGCTCAGAGGACCCCACAGTGGAGGGCAGGACCATTGGGTCCAAAGACACTATGCAATGCATGTGGGGTGAGGTACAAGTCTGGTAGGTTGCTGCCAGAGTATAGGCCAGCCAAGAGTCCTACTTTTGTAAGCTACT
This sequence comes from Ormosia emarginata, assembly GCA_029884605.1. Classification (NCBI taxonomy): domain Eukaryota; kingdom Viridiplantae; phylum Streptophyta; class Magnoliopsida; order Fabales; family Fabaceae; genus Ormosia; species Ormosia emarginata. Next base: position 290,678 of record JAQQTP010000057.1, on the reverse strand, counting down.
TGCATTCCAATTCCCACAAGAAAGTCATGGAGATGAGAATGGCTGTTCTATCATCCATTCCTAGTGACCAGTAGTGAAGTGATTACTATATGTTTTTAATGTAAATCAAATTTCAAAATTTAGGAACAAACTATTTGGAAACAGAGATACTATTAAGGGGGAGTAATTAGTGATAGGATAACGGGCACATATATGGCTTCATATCCAATTTCTTTCCATCCTTCCCTCTTGAGAGCTATGTGAAATGCACTTTCAAAAAGCACTTGGTACACATATTCTTATTACCAAAAGAATGTCTGAGTCGAGATAAACCTTTGGTCTTAACTCTTAACCTCACATTTTGTCAATTGTCATTAGGTGCTAAGATATTTTTCCATTTCTGTGTGCATTTAATTTCGAATCATAAGATGAGGATAGAACTTAAAAGCCAAAAAAAAAAGAAAAAAGAAATAACAAGTATAGAACCACTAAGGGCATACCCGTCATTGCGAAAGGTGAACGCTATGAGGTTGCCTTCTTGACTATTCCAATATTTCCCCATTTTCCTTTGGTTTTTTAGTCCCTTGAAATTTTCTTTACCATAACGTCATGAATTTTATTCCACTCGGTATCATATGCTTTCATTATGAGCAAGTGGGAGTGCTCTTTTATTTACATTTGGCAGTTGGCATGCACTACCTCCATTACGGTATCCATATGCTCGTGACTTTCAAATTCTCAAGACTTTCAGCTCATAAGAAGAGAAATAAAAAAAGCAAGGAGGGAAAAAAGAATTCCTCAACTTACATCGTTTTCTTTTGCACTATTTTGATTTTATCCTCTTTTAAGAATAGGAATGGGAAACAGATTTTTGAAGAGATTCTTGTCCTTATCAGGAGAATGACCAAGTTTTGTGTTGAAGAATAAGCGGGAAGGCCAAACTATCTTATTGGAAAAAGAAGTAAGCACCTGTCATTCATTAATTTTTTAAGAATAAATTACACTCCAGTAACTTGAAGTTGGTTGTTATGATCATCTTGAGCAAAAAGAGATAGTTGTCCTAATTCAAGGAAAGACAGATTCTCGGATTCAATGTATATTTATGGAAAACTCACTAATAGAAAATTCCTATATTCTAATGCAAACCATACATTTGTCATGAGAGAGGGCAACTAAGTGAGCCAACTTTTATTAGTTTTTTAGAAATTTCTAAAACACTGAATTATAATTGTTGTTTTAAAATTTTTTTGTTTTGTTTTTTTGTCAAAATATACCATGTTTTATTATAGTTCCTACTTCCAATCTAAGCTGCCTTTGGTTTCATATATCTTGCTTCTTGCAACTTATTCTGAAGGGGATTTTCATCAATCTAAAATCTAGTTAGTAAGGACCCCAACTTCCAGGAGATTTGCACCATTGAGATTTTAAGAAAATTATATACTTTTTAAGTGAGATTATTTTTAAAGTAAATAAGTAAAAGTTACTTATCTTTAATTTAATTTAGAGTTTTGCTCACAAATACTAATATTGGTTAAGGAACAAGAAATAATGAATTTTAAATAAAAAATAAAGCTTTTAATTTCAATGTATTAAAAATTTTACTTTTTATTCAATATTTTTTATTTTTTTATTTTTGTCTGGTGAGCTACTGACCAAAAACCCAACAAAACATAAAAGAGAGAGATATTTTTGAGTGAGTACAAATATAATACATCATATTTAAATGTACTCACAAAAAATTAAAGAAAAATAATGATTTGATCCTATTGAACTCACTCATCACAAAAAGTTATCATATCTTTTTAACTATTTGTAAATATACTTAAATATGATGTGTTAAATTTGTGTCACTTAAAAATATCTCTAGAAGAGGATCTACAAAATCATCCGATAGAAAGAGATACCCGCTAAGTCGTCGCCCAGAACATGAGAGATATAAGGGGGAGGCTAAGAAAAACATGAAGACCAAAGTCTAGTGAGTGATCCTATCTCGCTAACCTGTTTGCTGCTTTGTTAGCTTCTCTGCATACATGGCAAAGCTCCACCAACCAGTCTCTAGCTAGAAGATGGCGAATATCTAACGAGAGAAAATACAGGATGCTTTTGATAAGAACACACTTTGATCAAAGACAAAGCACACCTTAAGTCCATCTCCAAACGAACCTAATGGCAACCACAATCCTAAGCCAGCTGTAACACATGCAGTTGTTCCCAAGGCTTTGCAATAGTAATAGACGGAGAAATACTTACCTAAATTTGGTATACTTCTAAGATTTAGTATTTTTACGAATTTTTGTAACATTAATTATGTAATATAAAGATTCATAAAAAAAAAATAATTTATCTTCCTACTTAATCTTCTTACTAATATTTCTAATTATTAAATGAAGAAAATATTGAATGTTTTTTATATTCCTAGACATTAAATGTATTTACTTTTTCATTTAATACTTTTTTTATTTAATATTAAGATAATTATTAGGATGATTGAGTAGGAGATATTAAGTCTTGATTGGTCATGTACACTCAATTGAATGCTCTAAGTTTAAGCAAAAATTTTTGACATTTAAATGCAACACTTAATATTTTTATAAATATTTATGTAACATAATGAAAAATGTAAAAATCTATAAAAATGTTAAGTATTAATTGATCTAGTACACCTAATTTAAATGTTCTAAGTTTAAACAAGAATTTATCTGACATATTGAGGTTAGAAACAGAGAGCAAGAAAAGAACCAGTGGCATCCCTCAGCAAGCCCCCGCATGCAGCTGTGTTCGACACCAGTACAGAGCCATTGTTGTTCATTGTAACCCATTGTTGTGTCACCTACCTATGGAAATGACCATCCAATATAAGCCAGTGACCTAGTGTGAGTATATAGCAAAGAAATGGCATTGTCTTATACCATAGAGAGACTGCGAGCTCTATTCCAAGAAACGAAGTTCTAGATCAATGGGACTAGCTAGTTGGTTTTTGAAAACAAACTCATTTCTAATGAACCACAAAAAATGGATTGCCACTGCAAGGATGAAGTCCCAAGCAACCCCTTCATGCATGTGTCTGCGTCTAAGGTTATGGAAGAGCCAGTCATGCAATTCCATACTAAAAACGCGGTTCCAATTAGATGGCTTAACCAATCTACGCCAGAAGTCATCCAAAGATGGACAATCTCCTAGCACATGATCTCGCAAGAATAAGAATTACAACGCTAGCAGTGAGAATCTGGAGCAAGGTTGCACTGAAAACATCTCTTATTTGTAAGGAGACTATGGTTAGCAACCAGCTAGAGAAAAGTCTTGATTCATTCAATGCCTTTCCAACGCCAGATGAGAGAAAAGAGAGGGTCTAGTTGAGTGTGAACAGTACTAGTAATTTGGTGATATGCCGAGCTAACTGTAAAAGCACCGTCATATGTATGAGACCAACCAACGGCATCTTGACCCACTAGAGGATCAAGGAGTTTAATGCCCGCTATCTTTGCACATAAAGATTGAGGGAGCAAGGCTCGAAGGAGATCCCAATCTCAAGCACCAGAGTTAGAGATGAAGTTCAGAACTTTAAGATTCAGGTTTTCTTCCAAGACAGGAACAAGGGAGTAGGACTTTAGAGGACCCATTTTTGGTACCCAAGGATCACTCCAAAACCTACTAGTTCTGCCATTTCCCAGTCTCCAAATAAGCCCATCCTCATCATAACTCCAAGCTTGACAAACACCCTGCCAAAGATTTAATGCATCATAATACCGTCGAATCAGCAGGAGCATATCATCACCACGTATGATGCATGAATATAAATACGGGTATCAACTACGACACGAATATGATATAAGAATACGACTTTTGTTAAAAAATTAAATTAATATTTATTAAATATCTAAATATTTAATATGATATCAAGTATGTATCCAATATAGACATTATAAAGTACTAGTATTTCATAGATCACCACACTTATAATGACTATGTAGAACCTTGACCCAAAGTTCATCCTGGCAGTGCATCAAGCCCTATCCTACCTTGCCATAAAAGCCATATTCATACTCCTCCAATTTCCCAAACCTAAGCCACCCACCTGTTTGGGAGAGCACACTTGTTTCTAGTGAACCAGATGCATTTTCTTCTTCTCTTTAGTATCTCCCCAAAGAAAACTTCTACATTTTCTGTCGACGTCCTCACAGATAGAGACAGGAACAAGAGCTGTTTGCATAGCGTAAGAAGGCAGAGTTACAAAGCGTAGGACGGCCTGCCATAGAAAGCGAAGAATATGCCTTTCTAATTAGCTCTTGAGAACTCTCTCAGTAGTATAACTAAAAGTACCTCTAGAGACTCTTTTCTGGATAAGAGCAGCCCCAAGATATTTCCCAAGATCATCAGTGAGACTAAACCTAAAGCATCCGCTATTTGAGTGGCCCTATTGTGATTTACATTCTTAGAAAAATAGATCTTAGGCTTCTCATTACTACTCTTCTGCCTTGAGCTAGCACAAAAAGTCTCGAAGCAATATTTAATAACCCTAGCCTGATCCGTAGAAGCTTCTGCAAAGAGGAAAAGATCATTCGCAAAAACATAGGTGAGATATAGGAGGACCACCTCCAGAAAAAACTACCCGCTTCCAACCTTTTTGATTAACAGCCTTACGAAGCATAGACATGGACACGAGACACAATACAGATACGGATACATGAATACATTAAATTCAAAAATTATAGGACACAAACACGACATATTTTAATATATATATATAATTTTAAAATTAAAAAAAATTCATAATTCATTAATATTATTTCTATAAACATGAGATTTATAATATTTTAATATATATCATATGTGTCAATATTTGTTACTTAATAAACTCTTCCTAACAAGTATAGAACATAATTTCTATTGACATATTCTAAAAAATTTCCTAAACGAACTTCTCCTAATAGAGCTAATCATGTACAAGTATATATGCATAAAAAAATTAACTAGAGGGAATATTGGTGTGAGGCAAACTTCGGTGACGACGAAGTGGACGACTTGGTACAAGTAGAGGTAGAACGAGTAGATGAAAATAGTAGCGTGTGAAAAGATAAAACTTATAAGTCTAATAGTGACGTGTGAAAAGCTAAAACTTAAAATACTGGTATGTAAAAATAATGGCTTGGGACGTCAGTCACGTGATTGAGTTTGAGTGAGTTACAGGCTTACTAATTGAACATTAGTCATGGAAACTAATTTTTTTTAAAAAAATATTAATGAATCGTGTCTAAGTCGTGTCATAATTGTGTCTGATAAGTGTCCGAGAAATGTCTGAGCGTGTCCAAGATGTGTCGACACGCCTCATAATCGGCGTGTCCGTGCTTCATAGTAACAACCATAGCTATAAGGTTGAGAGAGTCTCTCAATACAAATGGCAAAGAGATAAGGAGAGAGAGGATGCCCTTGATACCTCTGGAAGCATGGAAATCCCCATTATACTCTCCATTCCAAATAATGTTCATAGAGGTAGAAGAAATGCAATGCCACACAAGGTTCAATAACTCATCCTGAATTCTCAAGTCTCTAAGGGAATGCAAAATGAAGTGGCAACTGAGACGATGATATGCTTTCTCAAGATCAATTTTAATGATTATAAATTCCTTTTTTTCCCCCTATGTTTTGATTCCTTAATAAGTATTAGTAAAGCACTCCTTAAATAAACTTTTTGATTTAAAGTATATCGTAATCTTAACTTATTAAATGATTTAAGAGTAAATACATTCTTACTCACTTAATAAACAAACTCATTTTAGATAACACATCCAAAATTTTAAATGATATTTGTTATCAATGATTGATGAAACTATTATTAACGTTAAGGAAAAGTTTAGTTGCATAAACAATTTGAAATATAAATCTCACAAAGTGCCATTCATCATGAAGAAAAAAACAGGAGAGAGAAAGAAAAGAAAAAAATAAATGAGTATGATGAAAAATAAGTGAATATGTGAAGATTTTTGTGTGTGGGTAATGTTAGTTGTACAAAAAAATTTAATACAAATATTACAGAAATTTTATGAGCATATTGATAGAAAGGGAAAAAGTAGAGGAGAGAAAAAGAAAAAAAGTAGATTTATTACTAATATAAAGGCATAACCCTATTTGGTGTCAACTTTTTTTTTTCATATTTATCATTATATTTTATTTTTTAACATCTTTATATGAGGATAAAGTTGTAAAGACTGACAATATTCTATTCATGTTCTACAGCCGTTTCTTTGTCTCATCTTAACACAATCGCATTTTCAAATTCAAACTTACACCTATCCTTCTTAATGCAACTTCAAACTTATGATCATATGTAAAATGAAACTTCTAATAACTTTTATAGAGATGAGCCGTTACAAAGAAATGAGCGGTTACAAATAAAAACTGTGAACTTAAGGTGTTAGAATGAGACTATATAAATTTTGTAAAATAATGCTTCTTGCACATTACTTATTGTCTCATATCTCTCACATTTATTAAAGTGTTAAGAATTAAAAGTAAGTATATAAAAGAAGTGAAATTAATTATAATCAAACGGTAAAAATTATAAAAATATAAAATAATATGTATGTAAGTGTATACCTTTAACATTATTCTCTTTGAAGGACTTTTTGTGTATGTATCATTACCCTTATGTCTCACGGTAGATAACATAACTCTAACGTTAAAGCCATCAAACCACCCCACTTATCTAAATTAAAAATTTGAAATTGAGATTTAGTCAAAGATCGAATCACTCACATAGAGGCTCTCTGATCCATTGACACAAAAATTGGAACATTAGCCTCAAAGTGCATATGGAATATATAATACAAGCACATCACAAAGGAAAATGGGTTGTATGAGTTGCAAAGAATCTACATTTTGTGTGTGTGTGTGTGTGTAAAGAACCTATGTTATAAAAAGAAAATCAAGTTGATTTAAGATATTATTTAGTAATTAACAGAAAAACAGTACCAGAAAATATGTGAATTAAGAATGTGTCATAACTGAACCAGAAATAAAGGGTGGTGTAAATTACTAATGCTGACTTTGGTTGTTGCTCTGTCGGCTGGCGTTGTGTAATGTGTATTGATATTACTTTCATTGTGGTATAGAAATCACATCAGCAATCCAAGTATGTTGGTCCTAATATAAATGACTTGAGTTTATTAAGTATGTCATCTTATTTTAAGATTTATTTATATAAAAATAATAAAAAATTTTAGTTTAAATATTTGATCATAGTGAGAAATTAATCTATTATTTATCGAACAAAAATACTCTAAAAAAATCAGAAATCACATCAGCCAATACCGCTTTTGAGCGTTGTGTTGTTAGGTGTTGGTGGGTGCATAATTGAGACTAGAAAGCAGCCTCTGCTAACATGAGCTTCAATTTCTTTCTCTACTTCCCCAAAACTCAAGGTCCCACAAATATTATTCTAAGGCTAGACATAATTTGACTGTGCATTCACGTGCAGGGTGAAGGGTGAAGTGTGAACAGAGTTAGTCCGATTCAAATATAACGGCATCTTTAACGGTAATAAAGTAATAATCATGATCATGAATGGATGAATGAATGCGGCTGTGAAACTTTGGGTCCACAAACCTCAAATTATAAGCACGTGATTATTATTATTATTTTGGATGCAGCATGGGATTTAATAGCAGTTTTGAATCGATTTGATTTTAATAAAAAGTTATTCAAACTCGATTTTTTTTTTTTTAAGATCGAGAATTGATCTGTTAAAAAATAGAACTAATTTAAGTCAGTAACTATTAATTTGATTTGTTTTTTTTTTCTTTTTTTAACAATAGTGAAAACGAAATTTGAAGTTATGATCTTATGCAAACTTTGCAAATACTTTACCAGTAACTTAATCTTAGGGATTTTGATTTGGTTTAATCTTAATTTTTGGTAATTTTTTTTAAAAAACCCAACTTTACTTTTGGTTTTTTATGACTCAATTAATAATAAATCTTTCTAAATCCCTTGATAAAGATATCATATATATAAAATAATAAATGAGTATCAAACTCATATGCAAACAACAATAAATTAAAGAAAAATGTTAGAGAGATAGAATTTATTTATTACAATTTTTAACAGAATGATATAACATATTTATTAATTATTAACATAAATGAATAGTCTTTATTACTTTATTTCTTTTAGATTAAGATTTCTCTTATTAGTAGAATAACAAAAGATGATCCTTTAAGAAAGAGAAAGACACAATTTGATTGAAACAAAATTAGTGGACCTTATAACCCATCATGGTAGATTATTGCATAATAAATTTTGTGTCGATCTCTCTCCAATATGATAGTCCTATGACATGAGATGATCTTTATCCATTTTTTTTAGGAAAAAATACACTAACATCTCTTTGGAATTTAACTTAATTACATCCGACATATCTTTTATTTCAGAAATTACACTAACCTCTCTTAAAGTTTATATTGTCATTACATTAATTTCTTCTTAATTATTATACTTATCTCTCTTGTAGGAGAGGTCAATGTAAGAGTGCAAACAAGATGAGTGTCAGGTATAATTAGAATAAATCTTAGGAAAGATCAATGTAATTTTCTCTTTCTTTTAACAATCACACTTAAATTTTGTCAATATTTTGATTTTTTTTTCTAATTGTGTAACATTACTCTAAATTAACATAAAATTGTTTTCAAACTTGAGAGGCTCCTATTGTTGAAATTGACCGAGTAGAGACATAATTGTGGATGCCATCAATTAATTTGGGCTCTAGAAGCCTCAAGCTGTTTAAGCTATTTAACACCGCTCAAATAAAATTTACTAATTCATAAGTTTGTAAATTATAAAAAACGTATATATTTTTATGGGGGTTTGATTTTTTTTTTTGTTTTTAAAAAACCAAAAGCCAAATTAAAACCAAATTTAATAAAAAGTGAAGAAAATCAAATTTAATAAATTTTGTTTCGTTTTTTATTTTTTTATTTGGATTTTTTTTTTTTTTATCACTTTAGTTCAATTATGAATACCAATACTAATTGCTAATACTCAACCTTTTTTATTTATTTTTTGGATTATTTGACTCAAGAATGAATTAACCTTAAGTGTGTATTTAGATTAGTTTATGTTTTTTTTTCAACTAAGCCTTATTTTTAAAAATGCTTAAGAGAGACTTTTGTTCAAAAAAATTTTAGTGCAAAATAAGTTAATCCATGCACGTACTAACTCTTGCCTCTTCAGCTCTTCTTATGAATTGGGATAAAAATTCCTTATAATTTATCATAATTCCTTCAACTTTATACTATCACAATTTCTATGATTTACACTATAAAAAAAGAGAATTAATTACGATTGGTACAATTGGCATGAGCGGATGTGTAACTAATTAAGTTGGATAGGTTCATTCTTAGAAATTTGTTATATTTTAAAAAGAGATTCTTAACACTGTGCACTTTAAATAATTAGTCAGAAAACATATTAATAGAATAAAACATTATAACAAAATAAGAGAAGAGTTAAGTGCAGAAGACAACACACAAGAAATTTATACTAATTTTGCCAAAATCACGTGCCTATGTCCAGTCCCCAGTTAGTAATTAGGATTTTATATTTCTTTGAGTATTCTTTGATCAACATTAGCTTCTTGAAACTAGAAAACAGGTGTACTTTGCTCAGCTCTAGATTCTTCAAGCTAGAACCTTTCCATAATTACTAACGGATCAGGTTACAAAGAGATGATGAAGGTTTTGATTTTTCTCACAACACTCAAAGAGTTGATTTTCTTATCTAAGTACAGAGGAAGAAAGTAGGAAGTGAAGTTGGCAGTAACACAAGAAGGTGAGTTGAATTGTATTGCTTTTCACTTGAAAATTTCAAAATTCTCACACATTTATCAAGTTTATCAAACTTGGAGGTGAGAAGGTTGCTATAGAGTACAGAGGTTAGGTGAGAGAGTTCAATAATATAAGAGAATAAGAGCAATTGTAACACCCTTGTGGGGATGTCACATATATAAAGAAAGATAAATAAAATCTACCCAAGTTGTAAAACATTTATTACGTATTAATATGAGTTGTAAAATAATTCCTGTTAAACAGAATATTATTAAATAAAATAATGCGGAAACATAAAGTAAACAGAACAACATCACTCATAATATACATATGGTCCAAGTTATAAGTTATACAAATAATTTACAACTATAACTACAAATATTTAAACATAAACAGTAAAGAAAAACAGTAAAGAGTCAATATATACATACGCAGACGCGCCCAAAAATACATCATAAATATTTAATCCTCTGATGGATCACTCTCAGGAAACTCATCAGAAGATAAATATCTAGGATGCCTCGACACTCGGCGGACATGAGACCGCGCAGTCGATACGAGAGTCATCTCACTAGGCTCAGTGGACACACCACCCCAGTGATGCCTAAGAGATAAAGGCAACTCTAAATGCAGAACCAGGTACGTCATCAGGAAAAACCTCTGGAAACTCGTTGACAACAGGAATAGTATTCACATCCTTCTCATTCTTAACCTCTAGAGAAGACAATACCACATATCCCTGTGCTCCTCTCTTAACAAAGACTTGACCTTAACGGCAGCTTAAGAATCCAGACTTTTCTTCCTAGGAAAAACTATGGTTTTGCTTGCACAATCTATAAGGATATGGTTAGAAGATAACCAAATCCATCCCTAAGATTACATCTATCTCAACAAGAGGTAAACAAATCAAGTTAACCAAAAACTTACGATCCTTCACAACAACAGGACAATCCAAACATATCTTTGATGCAATCACATGTTTAGCAGTTGGCGTAGAAACACTCAATTTAACATTCAAAGAAGATACAGTAACTTCAATCTTTCCACACAATCATATGCAATAAACGAGTGTGTAGCACCAGAGTCATATAACACAGTCAGATGGTTACCTCCAATGTCACCTTCTCCTTGTATAAGATCATCAGATTGAGAAATTTCTGTTCCTGTCATAGTATATACTCGCCCTCCAGATCTCGGTTGAGTATTCCCTGACTTCTGTTGATTAGCACGAACATATCGAATAGCAGGCTTCCTTTCCGGCTGAGTACAATCCTTCGATATATGCCCAGGTTGCTTACAGTTAAAACAAACTGTCCCCTTAACCGTGCACTCCGGAGAGATATGACCTTTCTTTCCGCACTTAAAACACGTTGGCGTAAACGCCACTTTCTGTCCAGTTCCACTACCACTTGCATTTCCCCAACTGGTGGTCGTTGAGATTGACTCCCTGATGGTCTGGAATACGGCTTGCGCTGAAACCGACTCGTATTACTTCCTCCACCTCTCTGAAACCTTGTCGGCCCAAAGTTACGATTCCTCTGATCTCTCGACGGCTCTAATTCCTCAAGTCGCGCACATGCATCAACCAAAGCATGAAACTGTTATCCTCAAGGATATCACCCTCGCTTCAGTTCCACTCTTAAGCCCGATTCAAACTTCCGACATCTCCATGAATCATCCGGCCGAGTTTGAGCATAATCCGAGAATTGAGACAAATTCTCAAATTTTGTCGCATACTCATTCACCGTCATATTTCCTGTCGCAAACCAAGAAATTCCATTTCCTTGGCATGCCTAGCACTTGCGAGGAAAATACTTTCCCGAGAAAAGCATCGAAAAACACTTCCCACGTAATTTCGGTTCCTTCACTTGTAAAACTTGGCGAGTTCCTCTCCACCAATGTTCTCCATCTCCTCTTAGCATAAAGACAAGATAAGTCACCTTCTTATCATCTCGTGCATCTCATTCCTTCAAAAATTCTCTCCAAGTCTTGTATCCATTGACTTGCTTTCTCCGGATCAACCTCGCCTCTAAACGTGGCGGATTGTGGCGCCTAAATTCGATAAATTTAGGGCATCGAAGATAGCATCTTCTTTGTTGAGTCTGCTCTCAAATTCTGCTACATCATTACCTCAGCCATTCGTTGCATAGCTTCAGCAGCTGCAATCATAGGGTCCACATCGCGATTTACATTCGCACGTCCTCTACCTCGTCCAGACATCTTTTTTCTTCAAAAAGAACAAAACAAAATTAGATACATCCTTTTGGAAGTAAATCACAGAGAATCACACAGCACAAACAAAAACAGACCCAACCACAACCCCAAAAGACTCTAACTTAGGCTCTGATACCAACTAATGTAACACCCTTGTGGGGATGTCACATATATAAAGAAAGATAAATAAAATCTACCCAAGTTGTAAAACATTTATTACGTATTAATATAGGTTGTAAAATAATTCCTGTTAAACAGAATATTATTAAATAAAATAATGCGGAAACATAAAGTAAACAGAACAACATCACTCATAATATACATATGGTCCAAGTTATAAGTTATACAAATAATTTACAACTATAACTACAAATATTTAAACATAAACAGTAAAGAAAAACAGTAAAGAGTCAATATATACATACGCAGACGCGCCCAAAAATACATCATAAATATTTAATCCTCTGATGGATCACTCTCAGGAAACTCATCAGAAGATAAATATCCAGGATGCCTCGACACTCGGCGGACATGAGACCGCGCAGTCGATACGAGAGTCATCTCACTAGGCTCAGTGGACACACCACCCCAGTGACGCCTAAGAGATAAAGGCAACTCTAAATGCAGAAACACAGTAGTCGTCATAACCGGCTCTCCATCAAACTCATGTCGTATGGACACAGTCAACCGTCCCACGTAAGTCACAGAGTCTCGATCTCCTCGCAGATGCCAGGCTAACGACCCACCGTGAAACTCTAGCTGCACAAACCCCAAAAATCCAAGCACCGCCATACCCAAACCAATCAATCCAATGGATATGGATGATCAGATGGTTCTTGATCGTCGAACTGATCTTCGGCTTGCTGATCTTCCTCCTCCTCGGGATACAGAATCTCAAGAGGTCATTTCCTCTTCCTCAAACTCTTTACCACGTAAAATAAATATACGAAAAACACATACAATAAAGAAAGAGGTAAGACAATCTAAAATCATCACAAACATGGTAAATAAGAAAACGACAAACAACGGTTATACAATTCATGCAATATGAAAAACTATAACAAGAATCAAGAGTGAGAATAGAGAAAAGATTTAAATATCACAACAACACATAATATCACGAGATAAAATAAAATATCCCAAATGAAATAATATCACGATAAAATAATAGAAACAGATAAACAATCATCATAATACTAACCAGATAAAAATAGACGAGATAAAATAAAATAATATTCAAGATATACTCATATGAAATATGACACGATCCTACTCCATGGAGCTAAACACAAACAGATATCGAGAGAGAATGACTCGCAAAATCCATTAGTACCACGGCTTTTCCCAACCAAACTATTGCATACTGTCACACTTTGCGTCTATAGCCCCATGTCATATGGAATCCATCATCCAAAGCATGGTGTAGTTCACGGTCTCACATTGTGGCACTACAGGCAATGTACTATTAGACTTTTACGAAATCTCGATTAAAAATAGTGCGTGTCGAGTTCATTAGTGTGCTATTGGTTACCACGGCCCAAATGGAGCGACCGATTGTCCATATATGGGATCCCGTACACTAACGTCTTCAAGTTCATAAAGACAATGAACCACACTACGTTTATCGCATCGACAACACGATGTGATTCACCTCGTCAACCAATCCACCAAAAATTGGCATATCCTCAAGTTACCAGGATATTCTCAAGATAAAAAGATACAAAGAAGTCCCACCGGACAAATAGTTCCAAAGCTGTACGGGTTCACCTCATAGCCCGACAGCAGAAAAATACAGAAAATCCAAAAAGAATATAGAAAATACCGTTTCGGTCAATCGCGTAGAAATTTTATCGCATTTTCACAATCTCGTCGTTTTTACAAACGTTTTTAAATCGCATAAATATATTTTTCTGTTTTCAAAATCGCATAGAGTTTTTAATATATTTTCTCAATCGCTTAAGATTTTTAAATCATTTTCTTGTCCAAATTCCTTAAAAATTACTGTTTAAATTACCGTTTAAATAAACAGAAATAATATTTAGTACATTTAAACTACGTAAAATATTTTCCATACCGTATACTGTCTTTTGGACATCTTTTCTATCTTATTTGTCCATTTTTACTAAAAATTGACAGTATTTTATTTAGAAAATTTATATAAATGATTTCCTAATTTTTTCGTAAAAATTCTGTTTATTTAATTTTTAAACCATATAATTAATCTTTTTGAAAACTACTAACATGCTTCAAAATACAACATGAGCCATATGTTAGAAAATTCTCAAAAGTTACTGTATTTTATTTCTAACAATAAAATCAATAGTTTTAGTTCAAGACACTTAATTCTAATCAATTAATTTCTTTAAAACTCTTTTAAAAAAATTCCTTTTTAACATATATTGCATTATTTTGATTGAAAAAGGTTTGGAATTGATCTTAGAAATCATATATAAGTGGTTTGGCATGTTGGCCTAAACATAAAATTATGTCATTTGATTTCTAAATTCATTTTCCTTAATCTAAACAATGTGATACCTTGTTAATGTTCCTAGGTTAATTAAATCTCATTTTAGGAAAATTAAGAGAACATTTTGGTTCTCCATTTTGGTCATAGCCGTAAGCCTCAAAGTTTGTGTTCTTTGGAACACTCATGCAATCCTTGACATATTATTCACATCCTATAAATTATCATACATTTCTAACACATGCAATATATTTCTAACACATATAACCTAAATCAAAGCTTGTAGACATGCAATCAAAGCTTGTAGACATGCAAATTATTACAAACATCAAATAGGAAAGCTACTAACAAATACACAAACACATAAACAAGCTACTAACAATCACACAAATGAATCCTTATGGATTCTACAATCACAAAAATCACACTCCATCTTCTTACCACCATCCTTAGATGATAAGATTAGTCTTCCTCTTACCTTAAATGAAGACTAAAACTCTTTCACACCTTTCCTTATGTTTCGGTTTTCTCCTTCAAAATCACCTAACAAGCTTAAACAAAACTACAAGTTACTAACCATAAAAAGAGAGCTTAAACCATGGAGAAATCATGGCTTAGAACTTTGAAAAAGAGTTTAGAAAAGAAAACTAGGAATTTCACCTTCTTGGTTAAATTTTCCAAGTTGGTTTCCAAGCTTCAAATGAAGGATTTAACAAGAACTCCCAACTAGAGATGTTCTTAGAATTGTGTTTAGGTTTAGAAAACTTGGTTGGATAGAATTTTGGGTGGTTGGATGGTATAGAACAAAGCTTGGCCGAATGGAGCTTCAAGAGAGCTTCAATGGTGTTTAGGGTTTTTGGAAGAGAGAGAAGAGAGAAAGTTGCATGAAGACAAAGTGATTTTGGTCTTCCAAAGGCCAAATGGCCGTGAACTTCACTCCATGCAAGGTGTAGCCTTGCTTGGCTTCATCCAAGCCTTAGAATGGATCAAAGGCTAAGATTGAAACTTAGTTAGCAAGCTTGGCTCCCATTGGTTCATCCTTGCCTTGTCATTAGCCTTAGTCACCATGCTTAGTCACTAATTAGCTTAGTCACACACTTAGTCATCATGTTTTAGAGAATTCCTTCACTAATGATGCTTAATTAAGCTATTAAGTTAACTGTATTAGCTAAACATAGGTCCCGCAAAACATTTCTGGGTCCACTGTCATCTAATTATACTGACTAATAAAATAATATACAAAATTATTTTATTGACGATTAAATCCTAAAAATTAAAAGATTAATTATCGTCTCATTCAATTGGGTTTAGTAAGATCCCCAGTCTGAATAATTAAAACAAGATTTCCTACCGGCCGAAAAATATTATTTTCCGTCTCCGAGCAAATCGCACAAAAAGTCCAAATAAAATCACAGACAAGTAATATTAAGCAACGTAACATATAGAAAAAATTAAAAACAAGACAATCGGGACGTAACGATCATTTTTTCATTTTTCCCACGACAAGCAAATCATCCAAAACGTTCAAATAAAATTACAAACAATATTAATTGTCTCAGTATATCTCCCAAAAAAATTAAAACAAGAGCTTGAGAAAATTTTTATTTTACTTGTCTCGAAGCAAAATACGTAAAACGATTAAATAAAATTTTAGCACAGAAACATATTTGTATTTCATACGTAAAAACAAGAAACAAGAAAATAGGGACATAACAGTCATTTACACAAAAGCTTGAAAAACAGCAAACAGAACATTCGGGACATTTTCTAAAAATTGGGGTGTTACAACTCTCCCCAACAAATAAAAAATTTCATCCTCGAAATTCGCTGCACATCAAAACAAATGAGGATACTGATCCTCATTTTATCTTCCAGCTCCCGGTAGCATCACCCGTCACGTCATTCCATATGACCTTCACTAGCTCGATCATCTTCCCTCGAAGTCGCTTTTTACCTTTCTATCCTTAACTCTAACAGTAAAGTCTCGTAAGTTAAATTCTCCTTCAACTTGTACTTCATCCGGTTGTATAACATGCGTCGATCCGGTATATACTTCCGTAACTGAGATACATGAAATACATCATGCAGATTGGATAGAAAAGGCGGCAAAGCAATCTGATACGCCACAGGACCTATACGTCGGATAATCTGATATGGTCCAATGAACTTAGGAGTAAGCTTCTTAGACTTGATAACTCTTCCGACACCAGTCGTAGGAGTAACTCTTAGAAACACATGCTCACTCTCCTCGAACTCAAGAGGTCGTCTTCGTTTATCCGCATAACTCTTTTGTCTGCTTTGCGTCGTTTTCATCTTCTCTTGTATCATCTTTACCTTCTCTGTAGTCTGTTGTACAAGATCTGGTCCAACAGTTATGCTTTCCCCATCCTGATACTAACATAACGGGGTTCAACACCGTCTTCCGTACAATGCCTCATAGGGTGCCATCCCTATACTTGAGTGAAAACTATTGTTGTAGGTGAATTTTATCAAAGATAAAAATTCATCCAAACTTCCTCGTTGCTCCAAAACACAAGCACACAACAAATCCTCCAAAGATTGTATAGTTCTCTCTGTCTGACCATCAGTCTGCGGATGATACGCTGAACTTAGTCGCAACTTAGTTCCCAAAACTTCTTGCAGACTTCGCCAAAACCTTGACGTAAACCTCGGATCTCGATCAGAAACTATACATGTAGGTATACCATGTAATCTAACAACCTCACTGATGTACAACTGGGTTAATCTTTCCAACGAATATTTGATATTAATTGGTAAGAAATGAGCTGATTTAGTAAGCCTATCGACTATAACCCATATTGAATCATGACCTTTCCTCGTCTTCGGCAAACCAGTAACGAAATCCATAGAGATACTTTATAATCACATATTTTATTCATTAAGAAACCCTTATGTTTAGTCATTTACACTCTCCATATTCTCAATTGATTGAGTTTGATATGATTTTGTGAGTTTAAGCTCAAATTGGTCCTAATTGAATATTTTCAGCATTATTGAGATTTGACACTGTTTCTGTATTTTAGCCATAACTTGAGTTCCTAATATCTGATAAACATGAATTTTACCTTGTAGGAAAGCTAAGAGGAAGCTCTACAACTTTGATGCAGAGCTCGAAGTCCCAAACAGATGTCTAAAGGACCTAAGTTTACATGGAAGTTAGAATACGAGTTCTGTCACTAGAATCCGAACGGTGTGCACTCATAAAATCATATCTCAAGATGTAATAATGGAGATGGGCTGAAATTTGGACAGTTGATAGTCAAGATCCAAATAAACAACTTTCATGAAGAACACTTTTTCTGAAGTCTAGTAGGTCAGTTTGAGCTTGCAAGTCGGAACAGAGGTGCTGAAGTTGGGTTTGAGTGACCTGCGGTATTTGGGCCATATCTTGGGCTGCAGGAAGCCAAATTGGACAATCCAGATATTCATGTTATAGCCAAGACAAAGATCTACAACTTTTATGAAGAGTACTTTTCGTGGATCTGAAGTATAGTTGGTTGTTTTTGGCTTCCAAGTCTGACGTCAAAATTTTTGTCCTCAACCACTCCTCTCACCAACCCACTCAACCACTCCTCTCACCAACCCATTCAACCACTCCACTCACCAACCCACTCACCAACCCATTCACCAACCCACTCAACCACCCAACTCAGCCACCTACTCCCCTTTGTCATTTTGTTACCCTAGACTTCTATAAAAGGGCACCATTGGTTATCATGAAACACAAGTTGTATTCTCCTTAAATTCTCTCATAGTTTCTTCTTGTTTCTTCATAGTTTTTCATAGCTTTTGTATATTTTGATGATTTCCTTCATTGTAATGGAGAGCTAAGTTACTTTCAATCAATTTGGAACTCTTAAAGAGATTGCGGTTTGGATTCTTGAAATCTTGGTTATGTATCGTATTTGATTTATATTTGGATTCTTCTTCTTTCTTATTCTTCTTCTTCTTCTTCTTCTTCTTCTTCTTCTTCTTCTTCTTCTTCTTCTTCTTCTTCTTCTTCTTCTTCTTCTTCTTCTTCTTCTTGTTTTCTTGATCTTGAATGCATGAATAGTGATTCTGTTTATGTTTGATCAGATTTGATCTTGTTTTAAGATTAAGTATTGTGATAAAATTTAGAATGATTGATCTGAATTAATCACATAAATGAATATTAAAGATTTGTGATGAAACTTAGAACTGATTGATCTAAATTAATCACGTAATTGAAGAGGTTAGGTTACTGATTGGTGCCCAGGTTAATTGAATTCGGTGCTTAAATTAACATATATCTACACGAATGGTGCGATTGCAGATTTGTGTTTATTACTTGTCAATTGAATTCTGGATGATTGTCTAGTATGAATTCTGGATCTAATGTTGAGATCTCGGTTTGATCCAAGTTAACCATTCAAATGTGCTTCAAATGTTTGTTGAAAGGTTTATGATTGAATCCACCCAATCTTATAGATTTCAATTGACTGATTTTTTAATTGTTATTTCTTCCTTTAATTTTGTTAAGTGTGATCTTAAACTGTTAAACCCCCCTTTTGCTAACTTTCACTTGATTTGATCAAATTGCATCTACGATCCTTGAGGAGACGATCTGGTGTTGTTCACTATACTACAAGTTTAGGTAATAACCCTGGTTATAATTTTGACTAGTTCTAAGGCTCATTAAAATTTTGGCCTATGCCACTATGAGGGGATCCGTAAGTGTGATATGATCTTTTTAAGTTATCATCTAACTCTTTCTTTTTAATTTTTTTTCTTTTTCTTTCATTATCATTTTGTTGCATTTTGTTGCATTTTAAGGATACAATGGACCATGCATAATGGAGTCAAAACTTGAGGAGTTGACTTCTTTGGTAAGACATATAGTAGTTTTGCAATCACTGTGCGAGAAGCTACACTTGTGTGTAACATTTGTTTTTGTTCATCTCACCCCACATATGCATGCCCTACACTTCAAGATGGTAGTTCTATTTTTCCAGATCAATTTGTTGCAAAGAAACGGTTATTTTCCCGATGAACCACGGTTCCAAAGAAGAACAGTTGAAAGAGTTATGACCCCTTCTTCAACACATACAACCCTAGTTTGAATACTATCCGGATCTGGGATATGGCAATACGGCATCACTACAGCAACAATCATTTCAATATGAGCAGCTATTTCAACAGATAACAAGTCCAACAACCACAAAACTTGAGCCTTCATTAGAGGACTTGATGAAAACCTAAATTGAGTTCCAACAAAATTTCACTGCCACTATTCAGGATTTAACAACCCAAATTGAGCTTTCAATAATCACCGTTAATGAATTGAGAAGTCAAGAGTCATACCAACTCTCTTCCCAAACAATTCCTAACTCCCATTCTAATTGTCATATTGATTTATCTCAGATTTAGTTGAGGAAACTCATGATGAGTTGTTCCAAAATCAATTTCTTGATTTTATTGGTTTTAATGATTCTATCAATTGCAACTCATGTACTGATTGTGACGGTGATATAGAATGCGTTACGTGTACTGAGATTTCTGCATATCTAAAAGTTGATTATTCTGTTTATGCAGCATCTAATGATATTGAAGGGTCTATCAGCAATGCAGTTGCAGAGTCTACAACACATAGGGAGGTGGAGTTGAAGGCCATTGAGGAATTTTCAAAGAAGGAGGAAAGGCAACATATGACAAGAACTTTCTTGAAGTGGATTTTGTTTTTGGGTCATGGTCCAATATAATCAATGAAAGCAGAATTGCCAAATTACACGTGTTGCATGCCATTGTTGAAGTCAAGGAAATTAAGAAAGACCAATGGGACCCCAATGGGAGCCCTCATGCTTCAAGCTTAACTTGGTCATTACACTTCAACCAATGGGACCCTAGTGAAAGCTATCATGTTGTGTCAACCATAATTTGGTCATCACGTTTCAACCAATGGGATCCTGGTGGAGTCTTTTCACCAACCTCACTTAATAAGACCAATGGACACCATCTCAAGCCGAAAAATGTGGAAGTGAAAGTGATGGGCTTTTACCATCCACATTATAAAGATCACTAAGAAGTGTCCCAACGTCGAGCTAATGACATTAAACAAGCGCTTATTGGGAGGCAACCCAACTAGATTTGTTTTCAGGATCTTTGGGGATGGTTTTCGCAATCTGAGAAGATAAAAACATACTTCACTTTAAATGGCTGAGTAACGAGTCAGTAAGTTATACCTTATTGACTCTTGAGACGCATTCTTGTGGCCTGGTACATCATGAACTTCTTAATTGTGGAATCTCTTCGAGATGAACAAGTATGTTACAATCTTAATCGACTCTAAAGACCCGCATTTCCTCTTTAATTTTATATTATTCCAGTCATGTTATTTTGGTTTTACATTTTACTCATTTGTTTTGTGAGTTTTCGTGTTCTTCACAGCACTTTGATTCTTACGCATCTTTTTATGCTTGCCATTATCTCGCCCCTCATCAGGTTGTGTTACTCTTTTCTTTCCATTTTATTTATCACTTTCACATTGAGGACAATGTCTATATTAAGTGTGGGGGAGAGGTTTTAGCATATTTCTTTTTTGTTTAAAAAAAAATAAAAAAAAGGGTTCATTGCATGATTGAATAACTTTTCTCCCTTCTTGAACTGATATGCTTGGTGATGGATGATTGAATTGATGAATTGAGTTTGATGGATGCATACCTTGTGAGATTTTAAGCCTAATAGATGGATTCAACATTTATGCCATTCTCTTCTTTCTTGTGTGATTTTCACTCATGTTAATGATCACTCTAGAACTTGCTTTGATTCTTTTTGAGGCTACATTTCACTTGCATGCATGAACATGATTGAGGCCCTCTTTCTTAATTAGCTAGTTTAACCAAATAGCCAACCTTGTTTTCAATACGATATCAAGCACTCTTTTGACTTCTTGAAAATTCTCTGATTCCCGCCAACCATATTTTCCTTTACTTAACCCCTTTGAGCATATTTGACCATTCCTTGTTTTAGCTCATTATGTGCCTTAAATGAAAAATCGTGTTCTTACCTTTCCTTAGGGAATAAAAGAACATTAGCTTGGTTAATGGATGATTTTTGAACAAGTGTGGAGGTGTGTGTACAAAATGGTTGTTGAAAAATGAGAAAGTTTTCTTAAAAAAAAAAATATAAAAAACAAAAAAAAAGTATGTATATAGTTATGTTCAATATATATATATATAAAAAAATTGATTGGGAAATAAATATGTAAAAAGATATACATTAGAGTTGGGATGAACTTTTATGCTTGTTATTTGAACTCACTTTCTCATTTGCTTTTATTCTCTTTGGTATTTATCTTCTCATATCCATTTTATCCTCTTCTTTACCTTGACCTCACTACAACCTTGAATAAAGTCCTCATGATTTGTGTGTGCATGTGTTTTGAGTAGTGGAGAAGTAGAAGATAAGCAAGCTTATGGTAGTGCAATTTTCATGGGTTGAATTGAGTGAAATACCTACCTTTAAACACTTGAGAGATTGAGAGGAATCTTTGTGAAGATCTATCATTCTCAATTCATGTTGAAGATACCTTGCTTGTTAGTTTGAGATGTGGAGAATTGTTAACTCATGAATGTTTTAATCCCTTGAACCTTTGGTTGTTCTTCTTGATTGTAAAAATTTTGGGCTCTTGAATGTCGTTGGAATTTAAATTTTTGTTAATCTCTTATGTCCTTGTTTTGGTCCTGAGTTTTGCCATGGAGTGCAAAAAGCTAAGTGTGGGAGAATTTGATAATCACATATTTTATTAATTAAGAAACCCTTATGTTTAGTCATTTACACTCTTCATATTCTCAATTGATTGAGTTTGATATGATTTTGTGAGTTTAAGCTCAAATTGGTCCTAATTGAATATTTTTAGTATTATTGAGATTTGACACTATTTCTGTATTTTAACCATAACTTGAGTTCCTAATATCTGATAAACATGAATTTTACCTTGTAGGAAAGATAAGAGGAAGCTCTACAACTTTGATGAAGAGCTCGAAGTCCCAAACAGATGTCTAAAGGACCTAAGTTTACATGGAAGTCAGAATACGGGTTCTGTCACTAGAATCCGAATGGTGTGCACTCATAAAATCATATCTCAAGATGTAATAATGGAGATGGGCTGAAATTTGGAAAGTTGATAGTCAAGATCCAAATAAACAACTTTCATGAAGAACACTTTTTGAAAAAATGAAGTCTAGTAGGTCAGTTTGAGCTTGCAAGTCGGAACAGAGGTGCTAAAGTTGGGTTTGAGTGACCTGCGGTATTTGGGCCATATCTTGGGCTGCAGGAAGCCAAATTGGACGATCCAGATATTCATGTTATAGCCAAGACAAAGATCTACAACTTTCATGAAGAGTACTTTTTGTGGATCTGAAGTATAGTTGGTTGTTTTTGGCTTCCAAGTCTGACGTCAAAATTTTCGTCCTCAACCACTCCTCTCACCAACCCACTCAATCACTCCTCTCACCAACCCACTCAACCACTCCTCTCACCAACCCATTCAACCACTCCATTCAACCACTCCACTCACCAACCCATTCACTAACCCACTCAACCACCCAACTCAGCCACCTACCCCCCTTTGTCATTTTGTTACCCTAGACTTCTATAAAAGGGCACCATTGGTTATCATGAAACACAAGTTGTATTCTCCTTAAATTCTCTCATAGTTTCTTCTTGTTTCTTCATAGTGTTTCATAGCTTTTGTATATTTTGATGATTTCCTTCATTGTAATGGAGAGCTAAGTTACTTTCAGTCAATTTGGAACTCTTGAAGAGATTGCGGTTTGGATTCTTGAAATCTTGGTTATGTATTGTATTTGATTTATATTTGGATTCTTCTTCTCTTCTTCTTCTTCTTCTTCTTCTTCTTCTTCTTCTTCTTCTTCTTCTGTTTTCTTGATCTTGAATGCATGAATAGTGATTCTGTTTATGTTTGATTAGATTTGATCTTGTTTTAAGATTAAGTATTGTGATAAAATTTAGAACTGATTGATCTGAATTAATCACATAAATGAAGATTGAAGATTTGTGATGAAACTTAGAACTGATTGATCTAAATTAATAACGTAATTGAAGAGGTTAGGTTACTCGATTGGTGCCTAGGTTAATTGAATTCGGTTCTATAAATTGACATATATTTACATGAATGAATGCGATTGCAGATTTGTGTTTATTACTTGTCAATTGAATTCTCTAGGTGATTGTCTAGTATGAATTCGGATCTAATACCGAGATCTCTTAATCCAAATTAACCATTCAAATGTGCTTCAAATGTTTGTTGAAAGGTTTATGATTGAATCCACCAAATCTCGGATAGATTTCTAAATTGATGATTGAGAATTTAATTGTTATTTCTTCCTTTAATTTTGTTAAGTGTGATCTTAAACTATTAAACCCCCTTTTGCTAACTTTCACTTGATTTGATCAAATTGCATCTACGATCCTTGAGGAGACGATCCGGTGTTGTTCACTATACTACAAGTTTAGGTAATAACTTCGGTTATAATTTTGACTGAGTTCGGCGCTCGTCAATACTATCCCATTTCCACTCTGGAATAGATAACGGTTGCAACATTCCAGCTGGTCTCTGATGTTCCACTTTCAAGTTTCTCGACAACCGACAAGATTCCACATACTTCACGTCTCTTTTCATCCTTGGCCACCAAAACAACCTTTTCAAGTCTTGATACATCTTGGTCATCCCCGGATGTAAACTAAGGTCACTAGTATGAGCTTCTTCTAGAATCGACTTCTTCAATTCTAATCATCAGGCATACAAATTCTTCCCTTCAACCTTAAGATTCCATCAATTCTTCTATATTCGCTTTATGACCTTTCTTTAATTCCCTCTCATTTTGCAAAAAATTTCCTTTTGTTTATCTCGGACAACATCAAGAAATTATTTATGATCACGACCTTAAATAAATGAACTCTTTCGGTAAAACTCCACATTTTTAGATCTCAAACTTATTGATCAACTCTTCCTCCTTGATCATCATCGCCGAAACACTAAGCACCTTTACACTCAAGGTATCGCCTACCACATTAGCTTTTCCCGGGTGGTATTGAAGTTGAAAATCATAATCTTTTAAGAATTCCAACCATCGCTTTGCCTCATATTCAATTCTTTCTCGATCAAACAAGTACTTTAGACTCTTGTGATCACTAAAGACATTGAACAGCGCTCCATATAGAAAATACCTCCACACTTTCAGAGCAAAAATCACTGCAGCCAATTCCAAATCGTGTGTTGGATAGTTCCTCTCATGAACCTTTAACTGACGAGAAGCATACGCCACAACATTCCGATTCTGCATCAAAACGCAACCTAACCCTTGATAAGAAGCATCACAATACACGTCAAAAGTTCCCTTAGAATCTGGCAAGATCAACACAGGTGCAGTTGTTAACCTTTTCTTCAACTCTTGAAAATTGGCTTCACGTTCTTCCGTCCACTCAAAAGCTTGACTTTTCCTCGTAAGTTATGTAAGCGGTCCAGCAATCTTCGAGAAACCTTCGATAAACCTCCCAGAATAACCAAAGCAAGTCCAACAAAACTTCGAACTTGTTACCATCTTAGGCCTTTCCCACTGTAAAACAGTCTCCACTTTTGATGGGTCTACTGCAATACCTTCTTTCGAAATCACATGACCTAAAAATTGAACTTTTTCTAACCAGAACTCACATTTAGCCAACTTCGCATATAGCTGCTTCTCCCTCAAAATCTGAAGAACAATACCAAGATGTTCAGCATGCTCTTCCTTAGATTGAGAATAGATCAGAATGTCATCGATGAAGACAACGACAAATCTGTCTAGATATGGACGAAAAATCCTGTTCATATAATCCATAAATAAGGCAGGAGCATTCGTCACCCCGAATGGCATTACCTGATACTCATAATGGCCATGACGAGTTCGAAAAGTAATTTTCGGTACATCTTCCCCTTTAACACGAATCTGATGATAACTCGATTTCAGATCTATCTTGGAAAACACCACAGCTCCTCTTAACTGATCCATCAAATCGTCAATTCTTGAAAGCGGATATTTATTCTTGATAGTCACCTTGTTCAGCTGACCATAATCCACACAAAGCCGAGAAGTTCCGTCTTTCTTCTTGATCAAAAGCACTGGCGCACCCCATGGCGAAACACTTGGTCGCACAAACTGCTTCTCCAACAATTCCACCAATTGCTTCTTCACTCCTCCAACTCGCCGGCGACATACGGTGCACGGTGCAATTGAGATAGGACTTGTTCCTGGTACTAAATCAATTGAAAACTCGATCTCCCTCTCGGTGGCAAACCAGGTACGTCATCAGGAAAAACCTCGGAAACTCGTTGACAACAGGAATAGTATTCACATCCTTCTCATTCTTAACCTCTAGAGAAGACAATACCACATATCCTTGTGCTCCCTCTCTTAACAAAGACTTGACCTTAACAAAGAGCTTAAGAATCCGGACTTTTCTTCCTTAGGAAAAACTATGGTTTTGCTTGCACAATCTATAAGGATATGGTTAGAAGATAACCAGTCCATCCCTAAGATTACATCTATCTCAACAAGAGGTAAACAAATCAAGTTAACCAAAAACTTACGATCCTTCACAACAACAGGACAATCCAAACATATCTTTGATGCAATCACGGGTTTAGCAATAGCGTAGAAACACTCAATTTAACATTCAAAGAAGACACAGTAACTTCAATCTTTCCACACAATCATATGCAATAAACGAGTGTGTAGCACCGTAGAGTCATATAACACAGCCGGATGGTTACCTCCAATGTCACCTTCTCCTTGTATAAGATCATCAGATTGAGAAATTTCTGTTCCCATCATAGTATATACTCGCCCTCCAGATCTCGGTTGAGTATTCCCTGACTTCTGTTGATTAGCACGAACATATCGAATAGCAGGCTTCCTTTCCGGCTGAGTACAATCCTTCGATATATGCCCAGGTTGCTTACAGTTAAAACAAGCTGTCCCCTTAACCGTGCACTCCGGAGAGATATGACCTTTCTTTCCGCACGTAAAACACGTTGGCGTAAAGGCCACTTTCTGTCTTGTTCCACTACCACTTGCATTTCCCCCAATTGGTGGTCGTTGAGATTGACTCCCTGATGGTCTGGAATACGGCTTGCGCTGAAACCGATTCGTATTACTTCCTCCACCTCTCTGAAACCTTGTCGGCCCAAAGTTACGATTCCTCTGATCTCTCGACGGCTCTAATTCCTCAAGTCGCGCACATGCATCAACCAAAACATGAAACTGATTTATCCTTAAGGATATCACCCCTCGCTTCAGTTCCACTCTTAAGCCCGATTCAAACTTCTGACATCTCCATGAATCATCCGACCGAGTTTGAGCATAATCCGAGAATTGAGACAAATTCTCAAATTTTGTCGCATACTCATTCACCGTCATATTTCTTGCCAAGAAATTCCATTTCCTTGGCATGCCTAGCACTTGCAGGAAAATACTTTCCCGTAAAAGCATCGAAAACACTTCCCACGTAATTTCGCTTCCTTCACTTGTAAAACTTGGCGAGTTCCTCTCCACCAATGTTCTCCATCTCCTCTTAACATAAAGACAAATAAGTTACCTTCTTATCATCTCGCATCTCATTCCTTCAAAAATCCTTTCCAAGTCTTGTATCCATTGACTTGCTTTCTCCGGATCAACCTCGCCTCTAAACCGTGGCGGATTGTGGCGCCTAAATTCGAGATAAATTTAGGGCATCGCAGAGTAGCATCTTCTTTGTTGAGTCGCTTCTCAAATTGCATCATTACCTCAGCCATTCGCTACATAGCTTCAGCAGCTGCAATCATAGGGTCCACATCGCGATTTTCATTAGCACGTCCTCTACCTCGTCCAGACATCTTCTTTCTTCAAACAGAACAAAACAAAATTAGATACATCCTTTCGGAAGTAAATCACAGAGAATCACACAAAGACAAACAAAAACAGACCCAACCACAACCCCAAAAGACTCTAACTTGGGCTCTGATACCAACTAATGTAACACCCTTGTGGGGATGTCACATATATAAAGAAAGATAAATAAAATCTACCCAAGTTATAAAACATTTATTACGTATTAATATGGGTTGTAAAATAATTCCTGTTAAACAGAATATTATTAAATAAAATAATGCGGAAACATAAAGTAAACAGAACAACATCACTCATAATATACATATGGTCCAAGTTATAAGTTATACAAATAATTTACAACTACAACTACAAATATTTAAACAGAAACAGTAAAGAAAAACAGTAAAGAGTCAATATATACATACGCAGACGCGCCCAAAAATACATCATAAATATTTAATCCTCCGATGGATCACTCTCGGGAAACTCACCGAAGATAAATATCCAGGATGCCTCGACACTCGGCGATAACGAGACCGCGCGATCGATACGACTCATCTCACTAGGCTCGGTGGACACACCACCCCAATGACGCCTAAGGATAAAGGTAACTCTAAATGCGAAACACGTAGTCGTCATAACCGGCTCTTCATCAAACCTATGACGTAGGGACACACCAACCGTCCCACATACGTCACGAAGTCTCGATCTCCTCGCATATGCCAAGCTAACGATCCACCGTGAAACTCTAGTGTCACGAACCCCAAAAATCCAGGCACCGCCATACCCAAACTAATCAGTCCAATGGATATGGATGATCAGATGGTTCTTGATCGTCGAACTAATCTTCGGCTTGCTGATCTTCCTCCTCCTCGATACGAATCTCAAGAGGCTGTTCCTTTCCTCAAACTCTTTACCGCGTAAAATAAATATACGTAAAACACATACAATAAAGAAAGAGGTAAGACAATCTAAAATCATCACAAACATGGTAAATAAGAAAACGACAAACAACAGCTTATACAATTCATGCAATATGAAAAGCTATAACAAGAATCGATGAGAATAGAGAAAAGATTTAAATATCACAACAACACATAATATCACGATAAAATAAAATATCCCAAATGAAATAATATCACAGATAAAATAATAGAACAGATAAACAATCATCATAATACTAACGAGATAAAAATAGACAGATAAAAATAAAATAATATTCAAGATATACTCATATGAAATATGACACGATCCTACTCCATGGAGCTAAACACAAACAGATATCAGAGAGAGAATGACTCGCAAAATCCATTAGTACCACGGCTGCCCAACCAAACTATTGCAATGTTGTCACACTTTGCGTCTATAGCCCCATGTCATATGGAATCCATCATCCAAAGCATGGTGTAGTTCACGGTCTCACATTGTGGCACTACAGAAATGTACTATTAGATTTACGAAATCTCGATTAAAAATAGTGCGTGTCGAGTTCATTAGTGTGCTATCGGTTACCACGGCCCAAATGGAGCGACCGACCGTCCATATATGGGATCCCGTACACTAACGTCTCAAGTTCATAAAGACAATGAACCACACTACGTTTATCGCATCGACAACACGATGTGATTCACCTCGTCAACCAATCCACCAAAAATTGGCATATCCTCAAGTTACCAGGATATTCTCAAGATAAAAAGATACGCAGAAGTCCCACCGGACAAATCTTGTTCCAAAAGCCCGTACGGTTCACCTCATAGCCCGACAAAGTAAAAATACGTAAAATCCAGAAAGAATATAGAAAATATCGTTTCGGTCAATCGCGTAGAAATTTTATCGCGTTTTCACAATCTCGCGTTTTTACAAAAATTTTTAAATCGCGTAAATATATTTTTCTTTTTCAAAATCGCGTAGAGTTTTTAATATATTTTCTCAATCGCGTAAGATTTTTAAATCATTTTCTTGTCCAAATTCCTTAAAAATTACCGTTTAAATTACCGTTAAATAAACAAAATAATATTTAATACGTTTACATTTAAATTACGTAAAATATTTTCCATACCGTATAATCGTCTTTTGGATATCTTTTCTATCTTATTTGTCCATTTTTACTAAAAATTGACAAGTATTTTGTTTAGAAAATTTATATAAATGATTTCCTAATTTTTCCGTAAAAATTCTATTTATTTAATTTTTAAACCATATAATTAATCCTTTTGAAAACTACTAACATGCTTCAAAATATCAACATGAGCCATATGTTAGAAATTCTCAAAAGTTATCAGTATTTCATTTCTAACAATAAAATCAATAGTTTTAATTCAAGACATTAATTCTAATCAATTAATTTCTTTAAAACTCCTTTAAAAAAATTCCTTTTTAACATATATTGCATTATTTTGATTGAAAAAGGTTTGGAATTGATCTTAGAAATCATATATAAGTGGTTTGGCATGTTGGCCTAAATATAAAATTATGTCATTTGATTTCTAAATTCATTTTCCTTAATCTAAACAATGTGATACCTTGTTAATGTTCCTAGGTTAATTAAATCTCATTTTAGGAAAATTAAGAGAACATTTTGGTTCTCCATTTTGGTCATGGTCGTAAGCCTCAAGGTTTGTGTTCTTTGGAACACTCATGCAATCCTTGACATATTATTCACATCCTATAAATTATCATACATTTCTAACACATGCAATATATTTCTAACACATATAACCTAAATCAAAGCTTGTAGACATGCAATCAAAGCTTATAGACATGCAAATTATTACAAACATCAAATAGGAAAGCTACTAACAAATACACAAACACATAAACAAGCTACTAACAAATACACAAATGAATCCTTATGGATTCTACAATCACAAAAATCACACTCCATCTTCTTACCACCATCCTTAGATGATAAGATTAGTCTTCCTCTTACCTTAAATGAAGACTAAAACTCTTTCACACCTTTCCTTATGTTTCGGTTTTCTCCTTCAAAATCCTCTAACAAACTTAAACAAAAATCTACAAGTTACTAACCATAAAAAGAGAGCTTAAACCATGGAGAAATCATGGCTTAGAACTTTGAAAAGAGTTTAG
Organism: Ormosia emarginata; assembly: GCA_029884605.1. Lineage (NCBI taxonomy): Eukaryota > Viridiplantae > Streptophyta > Magnoliopsida > Fabales > Fabaceae > Ormosia > Ormosia emarginata. Next base: position 260,205 of record JAQQTP010000057.1, on the reverse strand, counting down.
AAAAGAAAACTAGAAATTTCACCTTCTTGGTTAAATTTTCCAAGTAGGTTTCAAGCTTCAAATGAAGGATTTTGCAAGAACTCCCAACTAGAGATGTTCTTAGGATTGTGTTTAGGTTTAGAAAACTTGGTTGGATAGAATTTTGGGTGGTTGGATGGTATAGAACAAAGCTTGGCCGAATGGAGCTTCAAGAGAGCTTCAATGGTGTTTAGGGTTTTTGGAAGAGAGAGAAGAGAGAAAGTTGCATGAAGACAAAGTGATTTTGGTCTTCCAAAGGCCAAATGGCCGTGAACTTCAATGCCATGCAAGGTGTAGCCTTGGCTTGGCTTCATCCAAGCCTTAGAATGGATCAAAGGCCAAGATTGAAACTTAGTTAGCAAGCTTGGCTCCCATTGGTTCATTCCATAGCCTTGTCATTAGCCTTAGTCACCATGCTTAGTCACTAATTAGCTTAGTCACACACTTAGTCATCATGTTCTAGAGAATTCCTTCACTAATGATGCTTAATTAAGCTACTAAGTTAACTGTATTAGCTAAACGTGGGTCCCGCAAAACATTTCCGAGTCCACTATCATCTAATTATACCGACTAATAAAATAATATACAAAATTATTTTATTGACATTAAATCCTAAAAATTAAAAGATTAATTATCGTCTCATTCGAAATCGGGTTTAGTAAGATCCCCCAGGTCTGAATAATTAAAACAAGATTTCCTACCGAAAAAATATTATTTTCCGTCCCGAGCAAATCGCACAAAAAGTCCAAATAAAATCACAGACAAGAATATTAAGCAATCGTAACATATAGAAAAATTAAAAACAAGACAATCGGGACGTAACAGTCATTTTTTTATTTTTCCCCACGACGAAGCAAATCATCCAAAACGTTCAAATAAAATTACAGACAATATTAATTGTCGTATATCTCCCAAAAAAATTAAAACAGTAGCTTGAGAAAATTTTTATTTTACCGTCTCAAGCAAAAATACGTAAAACGATTAAATAAAATTTTAGCCTCAAAACATATTTGTATTTCATACGAGAAAAACAAGAAACAAGAAAAATAAGGACATAACAAATCATTTACACAAAAGCTTGAAAAAAAAACGGACATTCGGACATTTTCTAAAAATTGGGGTGTTACAACTCTCCCCAACAAATAAAAAATTTCGTCTTCGAAATTACCGCACATCAAAACAAATGAGGATACTGATCCTCATTTTATCTTCCACTCCCGGTAGCATCACCCGTCACGTTATTCCATATGACCTTCACTAGCTCGATCATCTTCCCTCGAAGGCTCGCTTTACCTTTCGTCCTTAACTTCTAACAGTAAAGTCTCGTAAGTTAAATTCTCCTTCAACTGTACTTCATCTGGTTTGTATAACATGCGCTCGGATCCGGTATATACTTCCGTAATCGAGATACATGAAATACATCATGCGATTGGATAGAAAAGACGTGGCAAAGCAATCGATACGCCACAAGACCTATATGTCGGATAATCTGATATGGTCCAATGAACTTAGGAGTAAGCTTCTTAGACTTGATAACTCTTCCGACACCGGTCGTAGGAGTAACTCTTAGAAACACATGCTCACTCAGGTCATCTTCGTTTATCCGCATAACTCTTTTGTCTGCTTTGCGTCATTTTCATCTTCTCTTGTATCATCTTTACCTTCTCTGTAGTCTGTTGTACAAGATCTGGTCCAACAGTCATGCTTTCCCCATCCTGATACCAACATAACGGGGTTCGACATCGTCTTCCGTACAATGCCTCATAGGGTGCCATCCCTATACTTGAGTGAAAATTATTGTTGTAGGTGAATTCTATCAAAGATAAAAATTCATCCCAACTTCGTCGTTGCTCCAAAACACAAGCACGCAATAGATCCTCCAAAGATTGTATAGTTCTCTCTATCTGACCATCAGTCTGCGGTTGATACGTCGAACTTAGTCGCAACTTAGTTCCCATAGCTACTCGCAGACTTCGCCAAAACCTTGACGTAAACCTCGGATCTCGATCAGAAACTATACATGTAGGTATACCATGTAATCTAACAACCTCACTGATGTACAACTGGGTTAATCTTTTCAACGAATACTTGATATTAATTGGTAAGAAATGAGCCGATTTAGTAAGCCTATCGACTATAACCCATATTGAATCATGACCTTTCCTCGTCTTCGGCAAACCAGTAACGAAATCCATAGAGATACTATCCCATTTCCACTCTGGAATAGATAACGGTTGCAACATTCCAGCTGGTCTCTGATGTTCCACTTTCGCTTTCTGACAAACCAGACAAGATTCTACATACTCTGCTACGTCTCTTTTCATCCTTGGCCACCAAAACAACCTTTTCAAGTCTTGATACATCTTGGTCATCCCCGGATGTAAACTAAGGTCACTAGTATGAGCTTTTTCTAGAATCGACTTCTTTAATTCAGAATCATTAGGCATACAAATTCTTCCCTTCAACCTTAAGATTCCATCTGCTCATTCTTCTACCGTCGCTTTATGACCTTGCTTTAGCAATTCCCTCTCATTTTGCAAAAACACGTCTTCCTTTTGTTTATCTCGGACAACATCAAGAAATTCGTTTATGATCACGACCTTAAATAAACGAACTCTTTCAGGTAGAAACTCCACAGACAACCATAGATCTCGAAACTTATTGATCAACTCTTCCTCCTTGATCATCATCGCCGAAACACTAAGCACCTTTCTGCTCAAGGCATCAGCTACCACATTAGCTTTTCCCGGGTGGTATTGAAGTTGAAAATCATAATCCTTTAAGAATTCCAACCATCGCCTTTGCCTCATATTCAATTCTTTCTGATCAAACAAGTACTTTAGACTCTTATGATCACTAAAGACATTGAACAACGCTCCATACAGAAAATGCCTCCACACTTTCAGAGCAAAAACCACTGCAGCCAATTCCAAATCGTGTGTTGGATAGTTCCTCTCATGAACCTTTAACTGACGAGAAGCATACGCCACAACATTCCGATTCTGCATCAAAACGCAACCTAACCCTTGATAAGAAGCATCACAATACACGTCAAAAGTTCCCTTAGAATTTGGCAAGATCAACACAGGTGCAGTTGTTAACCTCTTCTTCAACTCTTGAAAACTGGTTTCACGTTCTTCCGTCCACTCAAAAGCTTGACTTTTCCTCGTAAGTTGTATAAGCGGTCCAGCAATCTTCGAGAAACCTTCGATAAACCTCCGGTAATAACCAGCAAGTCCAACGAAACTTCGAACTTCTGTTACCGTCTTAGGCCTTTCCCACTGTAAAACAGTCTCCACTTTTGATGGGTCTACTGCAATACCTTCTTTCGAAATCACATGACCTAAAAACTGAACTTTTTCCAACCAGAACTCATATTTAGCCAACTTTGCATATAGCTGCTTCTCCCTCAAAATCTGGAGAACAATACCAAGATGTTCAGCATGCTCTTCCTTAGATTGAGAATAGATCAGAATGTCATCGATAAAGACAACGACAAATCTGTCTAGATATGGGCAAAAAATCCTGTTCATATAATCCATAAATATGGCAGGAGCATTCGTCACCCCGAATGGCATTACCTAATACTCATAATGTCCATGACGAGTTCGAAAAGCGGTTTTCGGTACATCTTCCCCTTTAACACGAATCTGATGATAACCCGATCTCAGATCTATCTTGGAAAACACCATAACTCCTCTTAACTGATCCATCAAATCGTCAATTCTTAGAAGCAGATATTTATTCTTGATAGTCACCTTGTTCAGCTGACGATAATCCACACAAAGCTGAGAAGTTTCGTGCTTCTTCTTGACCAAAAGCACTCAAGCGCACCCCATGGCGAAACACTTGGTCGCACAAACTGCTTCTCCAACAATTCCACCAATTGCTCTTTCAGCTCCTCCAACTCTGCTGGCGACATACGGTACGGTGCAATTGAGATAGGACCTGCTCCTGGTACTAAATCAATTGAAAACTCGATCTCCCTCTCAGGTGGCAACCCAGGTACGTCATCAGGAAACCTCTGGAAACTCGTTGACAACAGGAATAGTATTCACATCCTTCTCATTCTTAACCTCTAGAGAAGACAATACCACATATCCCTGTGCTCCCTCTCTTAACAAAGACTTGACCTTAACAGCAGTTAAGAATCCAGACTTTTCTTCCTTAGGAAAAACTATGGTTTTGCTTGCACAATCTATAAGGATATGGTTAGAAGATAACCAGTCCATCCCTAAGATTACATCTATCTCAACAAGAGGTAAACAAATCAAGTTAACCAAAAACTTACGATCCTTCACAACAACAGGACAATCCAAACATATCTTTGATGCAATCACAGGTTTAGCAGTTGGCGTAGAAACACTCAATTTAACATTCAAAGAAGACACAAGCAACTTCAATCTTTCCACACAATCATATGCAATAAACGAGTGTGTAGCACCAGAGTCATATAACACAGTCAGATGGTTACCTCCAATGTCACCTTCTCCTTGTATAAGATCATCAGATTGAGAAATTTCTGTTCCTGTTATAGTATATACTCGCCCTCCAAATCTCGGTTGAGTATTCCCTGACTTCTGTTGATTAGCACGAACATATCGAATAGCAGGCTTCCTTTCCGGCTGAGTGATAATCACATATTTTATTCATTAAGAAACTCTTATGTTTAGTCATTTACACTCTCCATATTCTTAATTGATTGAGTTTGGTATGATTTTGTGAGTTTGAACACAAATTGGTCCTAATTGAATATTTTCAGTATTATTGAGATTTGACACTGTTTCTGTATTTTGGCCATAACTTGAGTTTCTAATATCTGATGAACATGAATTTTACCTTGCAGGAAAGCTAAGAGGAAGCTCTACAACTTTGATGAAGAGCTCAAAGTCCGATTCAGATGTCTAAGGGACCTAAGTTTACATGGAAATCAGAATACGGGTTCTGTCAGTAGAATCCGAACAGTGTGCACTCATAAAATCATATCTCAAGATGTAATAATGGAGATGGGCTGAAATTTGGATAGTGGATAGTCAAGATCCAAATAAACAACTTTCATGAAGAACACATTTTGAGAAAAAGAAGTCTAGTAGGTCATTTTGAGCTTGCAAGTCGGAACAGAGGAGCTGAAGTTGGGTTTGAACAACCTACGGTATTTGGGACATATCTTGGGCTTAAGGAAGCCAAATTGGACGAACCAGCTATCCATTTTATAGCCAAGACAAGGATCTACAACTTTCATGAAGAACACTTTTCGTGGTTCTGAAGTATAGTGGGTCGTTTTTGGCTTCCAAGTCAAACACGAAATTTTCGTCCTCAACCACCCACTCATCCATCCACTAATCCACTCATCCACTCATCCACTCATCCACTCATCCACTCATCCACTAACTCACCCACTCATCCACTCATACACTAATCCAACCACTTAACCACTCCATCCACTCATCCACTAATCCATCCACTCACCCATTCATGTCCATAATTTCCCACTCACCAAAAGTCCTTTGGCATTTTTCACTAATTCAACCACTCAACCATTCCACTCACTCATCCACTAAACCAATCCACTAAACCAACCCACTAATCCATCCACTCAAACACTCGACTCACTCATCCACTCATCCACCCACTTCCCTTTGTCATTTTGTTACCTTAGACTTCTATAAAAGTTACCATTTATCATGAACAACATGTAATTCTCCTTCATTTCTCTCTAAGTTTCTTCTTGCTTCTTCATAGTTTCTCATAGTTTTGTATATTTTGATGCTCCCTTTCATGGTAATGGAGGGCTAAGCTACTTTGGGTCAATTTAGAACTCTTGAAGAGATTGTGGTTTGGATTCTTGAGACCTTGGTTATGCATTGTATTTGATTTGTAATTGAATTCCTCTTTTCTTCTTCTTTTTTCTTCTTCTTGATCTTGAATGCATGAATGGTGATTCTATTTATGTTGATCTGATTAATCTTGGTTTAAGATTGAGATTTGTGATGAAACTTAGAACTGATTGATCTAAACTAATCACATAAATGAAGATTGAGATTTGTGATGAAACTTAGAACTGATTGATCTAAATTAATCACGAGAATTGAAAAGGTTAGGTTCTTGATTTGTGCCTAAGTTAATTGAATTCGGTACTTGAAATTAACATAGATTTTCATGAATGGTGCGATTGCGGATTTGTGTTTATCACTTGTTAATTGAATTCTAGACGATCGTCTAGTATGAATTTTGGATTTGATGCAGAGATCTCGGTTAGATCCAAATTAACAATTCAATTGCGCTTCAAGTGTTTTATGAAGGGTCTATGATTGAATCCACCCAATCTTGGATAGGTTTCTAAATTGACTACTCTTTAATTGTCATTTCTTCCGTTAATTTTGTTAAGTACGATCTTAAACTGTCAAACCCCCTTTGCTAACTTTCACTTGATTTGATTAAATTGCATCTATGATCCTTGAGGAGACGATCCGGTGTTGTCAACGTGCTACAAGTTTAGGTAATAACTTCGGTTATAATTTTGGTGAGTTCGGCGCTCGTCAAAATTTTGGCGCTTGTTCTTAGGGGATTAGTAAGTGTAATCTTTTCATTTGAAGTGTTTTTACTAACTTTTGCTTTTTATTAATTTTTCTAACATTTTTAACCATTGTCTAGTGTATTTTGCTTATTTATTTGTTTTTGTGTGATGCATGACTAGGTCGAGCACGATAACTTGGTTGACTTTGATCCGAGATTGATAGAACCTTGCATAGGTTGATTAGAGCTCGTAGGCTAAGTGCAAGAATTGCTTCTGAATTTGATCTTAATATTGAGAGTGAACTTGAGATCTTGAATAATTAAAACTATGGTGATAACATGCAAAATAGAACTCTTAAGGAACTTGCTTTGCTCCTAATATAACTAACCGGTCTTTGTGTATTCAATACCCGGATCTTGATGCTTGATTTTGAGTTAAAATCTGGATTGATACATTTGTTGCCCAAGTTTCACGGTTTTGCGGTGAGGATCCCTATAAGCATCTAAAGGAGTTCCATGTGGTTTGTTCAACCATGAAACCACATGGGATCTCAAAAGAGCACATCAAGCTGAGGGCATTTCCTTTCTCACTTGTTGATACAACCAAGGATTGGTTATTTTATCTTTCACCGGGTTCAGTAACAAGTTGGACTGACATGAAGCGGTTGTTCTTAGAGAAATTTTTCCCTGCCTCTAGAGGCTGCTTTGCCATTAGAAAAGATATATGTGGCATAAGACAAATGACGGGAGAGACCTTGCATGAATATTGGGAAAGATTCAAGAAGGCGTGCTCGAGTTGTCCCCACCACCAAATCACCGATCAACTCTTAATTCAATATTTCTATGAAGGCTTGCTTTGCCAAATGACGAAGCATGGTGGATCTTTGCCTGCGGAGGAGCCTTAGTAGACAAGACCCCTGCGGCGGCGAGAGATTTGATAGCAAACATGGCGGCCAACACCCAACAATTTGGCACACGAATTATTACCTCAACCGGAGGAGTCAATGAAATTCAATCGTCTCATGTAGACCAACGGAGAATGGAACACGGACTTGATGAATTGACTTCTTTGGTGAAGCGATTAGTAGTGGGACAACAAGCACCAATGCGGATGGGCTGCAACTTAGTGTGTGGCATTTGCTCTTGTTCATCTCATCCCTCTTGATGCATGCCCTACACTTCGGGATGGTGGTTCTATTTTTCCCGAACAATCATTTGCGGCGGTGGTATTTTTCTGGTAGACCCCATATCGGCAATCACGGCGACCCGGATATGATCCATTTTCTAATACCTATAACCACAGGCTGGAGGGACCATCCCAACTTTGAGATATGGAAATTACGGTCAACAACAACAACGACCCCAACAACGCGGCAACCACGGTTTAGATACCAAGCTACGAGGCCCTAGCAACAAGTACCAACCACTGCGTTTAGGCAAGCACAACTGCTCCGCCACCCGTGCGGCAACCCCTCCACTACACTGTTCCGGCGACCACTCCCGGTGAGCCACCTTTCGAAGACTTGATGAAACGGTTTCAGCGAGAATGTCAATGCCACCATCCGAATTTACAAACTCAAATTGGGCGGATGGCAACCACTCGAGTGAGTGAAAAAGTCAAGGGTCGAACCAATTGCCTTCCAAACAGTCAACAACCCAAGAGGCAATGTAAGTGCCATTAGCTTGAGAAGTGGCGAGAGAAGTTGACGGTCCTACTCCACCACACACGAACTACAAGTGCGGCGAACCGAAAGGTGACCGAGAAACGAGAAGAAAGTGGATAGCTCGGTCCAAAAATCTATGACACGAAGAAATGTGCGAGAGAATTCAAATATGGCCATTCCACTACCTTTTCCAAACAAAGTCACACGGTCAAGCATCTTTGCGCAAACGAAAATAGAAAGAGAAGTCATGGACACATTCGGGAAGGTGGAAATCAATATTCCCTCCTTGATGCAATCAAGCGAGATTCCCAAGTATGCCAAATTCCTCAAAGAGTTGTGTACTCACAAGAGAAGACTTAAGAGTGCGAGAAAATAAGCATGGGCGAAATGTTTCGCAATGATTCTACCAAGCATGCCACAAAAATGCAAAGATCCTGGAACTTTCACAATTCCTTGCACGATAGGTAACTCCAAATTTGAACATGCAATGCTAGATTTGGGTGCTTCGATTAATGTCATGACTATGTCAATTTATCAGTCCTTGAACATTGGCACTTTGCAACCTACTGGTATAGTGATTCAATTGGCAAATAGGACCACTGCTTATCCTGCAGGAGTACTAGAAGATGTGTTAGTTCGGGTGAATGAGCTAATTTTTCCAGCGGACTTCTATGTCTTGGACATGGAAGATGAGTCTTCAGCAAACCATGCTCCATTAATTCTAGGCAGACCGTTCCTCAAGACCGCCAAGACCAAGATAGATGTGCATGCTGGCACCCTTTCTATGGAGTTTGGCGATGATTTGGTACAGTTTAACATTTTTGATGCCATGAGACATCCCCTAGAGGAGCATTCTGTTTTTCATATTGATGTGATTGAGATGCTGGTTGATGATGTTTATGCTGATTTATATGTTGGAATTCCATGATATTGTTGACTTTATGGATTCTTTTCTTGTGATACATGTGTTGCTTGTGATGTTGAGCCATGTCTTTGCATGTCTTTGAGATTTATCTTTGGTATGAGTGATGATGCAAGCTTCTTGACTTAAATGATACCACATGTGAAAATAGAAGTCAAAACTGTGCTAAATTTAATGTTACTGAATTAGTTGTTTCAAATAGCTTGCTGCCTTCCATTGTACAGCCCCCATCCTTAGAGTTGAAGACTTTGCCAGACCATCTTAAATATGCATATTTAGGAGATGGTGAGAAAGCTACCGATGATTGTTGCTAAGAATCGCAACTTTGAACAAGAAGAAAAATTGCTTGCGGGTTTTGAGGCGAATAAGCAAGCCATCGGATGGACACTTGCGGATATTCTGGTATTAGTCCCTCCACATGCATGCATAGGATTTTATTGGAAGAGGATACGAAACCGGTAAGGCAACCCCAAAGGAGAGCCCAGAACCCCTTGATTCTAGATGTGGTGAAGAAGGAAGTGACCAAGCTACTTCAAGGTGGCATTATTTATCCCATATCGACGGTAAATGGGTGAGCCCGTGCGGGTTGTTCCCAAGAAATGCGGGGTCACGGTAGTTGAGAATGAGAATAATGAACTTCTACCCACAAGAGTTCGAACAGTTGGCGGGTTTGCATTGATTATAGGCGGCTTAACCAGGCTACCGAGAAAAGATCATTTTTCGCTACCTTTCATTGATCAGATGTTGGAGAGGCTAGCTGGCAAGTCACATTATTGTTTTCTGGATGGATATTCAGGTTATTTTCAGATTCATATAGCCCTAGAAGACCAAGAGAAGACTACTTTCACTTGTCTATTTGGCACATTTGCATATAGGAGGATGCCGTTTGATCTGTGCAATGCTCCGGGCACCTTTCAAAGGTGTATGGTAAGTATCTTTTCTGACTTTTTAGAGAATTGCATGGATGTGTTTATGGATGATTTTACTTGTCTATGGTTCTTCTTTGATGCATGCACAGATAGTCGCTCGGGTTTACATAGATGCATTGAAACTAACCTTGTTACAATTTTGAGAAATGTCATTTCATGGTAGAACAAGGTATAGTTTTAGGACATGTAATATCTAGCAAGGGTATCGAGGTAGATCCCGCAAAAATAAATGTTATTTCATGCTTATCTTACCCCACGTGCGTGCGGGAGGTTCGTTCTTTCCTTGGTCATGCGAGGTTTCTATAGGCGGTTCATAAAGGATTTCAGCAAAATTGCTCTTCCACTATCCAACTTGCTACAAAAAGAAGTGGAGTTCCATTTTGACCAGAAATGCAAGGATGCCTTCAATCACTTGAAGCAAGCATTGACCAGTACACCTATCATCCAACCACCAGATTGGACACTCCCATTTGAGCTCATGTGTGATGCCTCTAATTATGCTTTGGGAGCTGTTCTTGCACAAAGGGTCGGCAAAATATCTCATGTCATCTCCTATGCTTCAAGAACTTTAGATCTGCACAAGTCAACTACACCACCACTGAAAAGGAACTTTTAGCAATTGTTTTTGCTTTAGACAAATTTCGATCATATTTGCTTGGTTCTAGAGTGGTTGTGTTTTCGGATCATACAGACTCTACGAAGTTTCTCTGAAGAAGCTTGATGCAAAGCCTAGGTTGATTAGGTGGATTTTGCTCCTCCAAGAGTTCGATATTGAAATCCGTGATAAAAGTGGAGCGAGAGAATTTAGTGGTGATCACCTAAGCCGAATTGAAAAGGAGGCGGATACTTTTCCTATCCATGATGTCTTCCACGATGAGCGGCTTTTCAAGTGCAAGGTAACACTCCTTGGTTTGCTTGATTTGATAAATTTCTTAGTTCTTTGGTGTTTTCCACCGCACATTTTATTAGGGCTCAGATTGATAAATTGAAGAGTGAGTCAAAATATTATGTGTGGGATGACCATATCTGTGGAAATTTTGTAGTGACCAAGTCATTAGGAGATGTGTGCACGATAATGAATTTCATTCTATTCTTAGCTTTTGTCATACACTTGCATGTGTGCGGTCATTTTGGTCCCCAAAGGATTTGCTAGGAAAGTTTTAGAATCTGGATTATATTGGCCCACTCTATTTCATGATGCATATGTGTTTTGTAAATCTTGTGATCAATGCCAAAAAACAGGAAACACTTCTCGAAGGAATGAGATGCCCCGAAATCCTTATTATTACTGTGAGATTTTTGATGTATGGGGTATTGATTTTATGGGACCCTTTCTGTTTCTTTTGGTTTTGTTTACATTTTGCTAGCTATTGATTATGTATCCAAGTGAGTGGAGTCGAAAGCTACTCGGACCGATGATTCCAAAGTTGTTGTGGATTTTGTTAGATCACGATTTTACTGCGGGTTTGGAGTTAGAAGGCCATCATCGGTGATCGGGGTTCACATTTTTGTAATCGAAGCATGGAAGCTTTGATGAAAAAGTATGGGGTCTTGCACGAGTTTCTACACCTTACCATCCCCAAACTAATGGGCAAGCCGAGATTTCCAACGGGGAGATCAACGGATACTCCGGAAGGCAGTTCAACCTAACGAAAGGATTTGGAGCAAGAGGCTTGAGGATGCTTTATGGGCTTACTGGGACTGCTTATAAGACACCAATCGGAATGTCTCCGTATCGGATTGTTTTTGGAAAAGCACTGCCACCCTGGTGGAAATTGAGCATCATGCATTACGGGCAGGCGGTGAAAAGGTGCAACTTGGACCTAGATCAAGCGGTATGGAGAGGAAGGCTGCGGTACTGACAATTGGAGGAGATCCGCTTGGAGGCTTATGAAAGTTCCAAACTCTATAAGGAGAAGACCAAAGCCTTCCATGATAAGTTGATTCGAGGAAAACATTTGAGATTGGTCAAAAAGTTCTCCTCTATAACTCCCGCCTCCGACTAATGCACTGGCAAATTAAGGTCTAGATGGGATGGACCATTTATTGTTACTAAGGTTTTCCTTAAGTGTTTGTTCGGATTAAAAGTGAGGTCACTTTGCCAAAGCTTTCATCGTAAATGGAACTACCTCAAACAGATATCATGAACTTCCGAGAGAATGCGAAGTGGAGGTGATGAACCTTCTCCATCCGCATTATGAATGAAAAAAAAAAAAAAAAAAAAAAAAAAACATTGTGTGTGTGCCCGACAATAAGGTAGGTAGTGCCATTAAATTTTGTCACTCGGAAGCAAGTGGAGGTCACTTTTTCTTCAACGACAACAAGCTGCGAAAATCTTGCGGTATGGATTTTATTGGCCCATTTTATTCAAGGTCATTTACACCTTTTACAAAAGTTACGGAAATTGGTCAAAAAGGTTACTGCTTTGAGATTATCATCTGCACCTACTCCTTGAAAAATTGAGATCCAGTGGCGCGGTTCTTTTCTTTGTCAAACACGTGTATCCTCTGGGGCCGTAGATATTGAGGATCCTAGGAATGGTAATACGCTTAAAGTTAATGGACAAAGACTCAACCATTCTGGAAAACCAAGTTCTTGAGTTCTTTGTGTTGCCGGTTAAGTGGCGGATACGGTACTCCGTGACTCTCAAGTCGGTTTATTTTTCAGTTTCCCAAAATAACTGAATCCTTCTTCTCCTTCAAAATGGATGTCATTCTTTCAAACCTGAGAAAACATTTTCCTTCTCTTCCTCAAAATGCTCTGAGAAAAATCTACAAAGTTCGATGTGAAAGATTGAGGCCCATTAATGCACAAAGGTATGCCGAGAAAGATGTCGTTGGATAATTGAAGCGAAGGTCCGATTAGCGGTGAGTCCTCAATTTCATTTGACTCATACATGCCCGGTCTTGGAAGAAGTTCATATTCTAAAAGGAGAAGAGCAAAAAGTTACAAGTCTGTTACAAATGTGGACGATGGAATTGTAACAGACAATGTCGTTCTTTGGGGATGATTTTCGCAAATAAATCCTTCATTAAGAATGGACTGAGTAAGGAGTCATTAGATGATATCTTATTGACTCTTGAGACGCGTTCTTATGGATTGATGCGGGGTGAAATTCTTAATTTGTGGAATCTCTTCAAGGATGAAGAAAAACGCTACAGTCTTGGGAATCTGACTCTAAAAGACCCTGTTTTCTAATTTATAAGAAAATTGGATGGGAAGCTTATCCTTGACTCATAGAAGACATTTAAGCATTACTGGACGTTAAACCGAGAGGCGAGATGTGAGCCACATCCACAAACAATCTGTATATATCATCATCTTCTTCTTCTTCATGTCATCTTTTAAAAAAAAAAAAACAAAAAACAAAAAAAAAAAAAAAAAAAAAAAAAAAAAAAAAAAAAAAAAACAAAAACAAAAATTATGTATACGTCTTAGGGTTGGCTTTGGTAACACACATCGTGAATGGGGAAATGCATGCATCTGATCCAGCCTTCTTAATTGAAAAACAAAAAGGTAGATTGTATCCCACATGTGAGGCGGCCGGTCGTATTATGGCCACTTGTCCCTTTTGGGAGCCCTATGTTGTCTTTGGTCTTGAATGGGTCGAATATTGGTCAACAATGCTTTGGCACAAAGCCGAAAAAGCAGACTACCTCCATCCCAATCTTAAGTAAGTATGCACTCATCTTTCATCAAGTTTTTCTAACAATTTCAAAAAAAAAAAAAAAAAGGACGTGATGTCTACTGCACTCATGACGCGCACTATAAAGATACGCCATGGAAACTGTACATACAGGTATGTCATCATTTTCTATTTCTTTTATCTTTGTATCATTTTGTTGTATTTTGATTTTTGTACGAGACGATCCTTTGAGCGGGGGTCCTTTAGGGGTTTCTAGACTTCTTTACCTTGATGGTTTTCTTGAAGTCAAAAAAAAAAAAAAAAAAAAAAAAAAAAATAAAAAAAAAAAAAAGAAAAAAAAAGAAAAAGAAAAAGAAAAAAAAAAAAGATTTTGTGTTTCTTAATTTTAACCTTTTCTGACAACAGCCAACCTACCCTTATAGGTGCAATTATTCCCCTTTCCATTCTTTTTCTTATTTAAATACTCCATTTTCCTTCAACTCAGAGACACTCAAAGGGAGGAAGAGTATAGAATGGGGGCTTCTATTCGTAACCTCAAAAATGTCTGTGTTTTTTGTGGGTCAAGTTATGGGAAGGGATTAGAGTTTGTAAACGCAGCTAGCACTCTTGGTCGATCACTTGCTGCGAGGAATATTCATCTTGTATATGGTGGAGGTTGTCGTGGGTTAATGAGGGCTGTATCACTTGCTGCCTTTTTAGGAAGCAGTCAGGTTTTAGGTGTTATTCCTAAATCTTTAGCTGAAAATAACATCACTAGAAGGACAGTTGGAGAAGAAATTCAGGTAACATCTATGCATGGACGAATGAAAACAATGGTTGACAATTTTGATGCATTTCTTGTCTTACCTGGTGGTTTTGGTACTTTGGAAGAGATTTTTCAAATTGTCTCTTGGGCTGAACTGAACATCCACCATAAACCCATTGGTTTGTTGAATGTTAATAATTTCTTTGATCTTTTGTTTTTTTCTTGACAAAGCTGTGGAGCAATTTATCACTCCTTCGGCAAGACAACTTCTTATCTCTGCCTCCACTATTGATGAGCTCATTGATAAATTAGAAGCTTTTGAGTATGTACCTGATAAGGTATTAGCTCAGATAGATTGGTCAACAGGAAGCAGCGAAGGAAGTAACAAGAAAAAAAAGCCAGATCTGACACTTTCTCTTTAATGGGTTTGATTTTTTTAAAAAAAACAAAAAAAAAAATTGTTGTTTTGTTTAGAAAGTATGATATGATTGTCATGGACTTATTAAACCAATTAGTGATGGCAGAGTAAGGAGAATTTTACTCTTGAGACGCATCTTAATTGGTGGCAGAGTAAGGAGTTTTTTTTAGGTAGTAATTAATTAGTAATAAATTGTGGAAGTACTCACGTTTTCTTGTTTGATTTCTTTTCGGTCGATGCGTAATCGACGGTGTGTACCTCTTTTTTCGCTTGGCGTTGATTCACTTCTTATCAGGTTGTGTTGCTCTTTTCTATATCTCTCTTTCACTTTGAGGGCAATGTTATATTAAGTGTGGGGGAGAGATTTTAGCATGTTTCTTTTGGTTGTTAAAAAAAAAAAAAAAAAGGGGATCATTGCATGATTGAATAACTTTTCTCCCTTCTTGAACTGATATGCTTGGTGATGGATGATTGAATTGATGAATTGAGTTTGATGGATGCATACCTTGTGAGATTTTGAGCCTAATGGATGGATTCAACATTTATGCCATTCTCTTCTTTCTTGTGTGATTTTCACTCATGTTAATGACCACTCTAGAACTTGCTTTGATTCTTTTTGAAGCTACATTTCACTTACATGCATGAACATGATTGAGGCCCTCTTTCTTAATTAGCTAGTTTAACCAAATAGCCAACATTGTTTTCAATATGATATCAAGCACTCTTTTGACTTCTTGAAAATTCTCTGATTCCTGCCAACCTTGTATATTTTCCTTTGCTTAACCCCTTTGAGCTTATTTGACCATTCCTTGTTTCTAGCTCATTATGTGCCTTAAATGAGAAATCGTGTTCTTACTTTACCTTAGGGAATAAAAGAACATTAGCTTGGTTAATGAATGAGTTTTTGAACAAGTGTGGGGGTGTGTGTACAAAATGGTTGTTGAAAAAGAAAAGAATGCCCAAAAAGGAAAAAAAAATTTGATGTATATAGTTATGTTCATATATATATATATAAAAAAAAAAAAAAAAAAAAAAAAAAAAAAAAAAAAAAAAAAAAAAAACCAAGTGTTTAAAAAAAAGAAAAGGATTGGGAAATGAATATGTAAAGGGATATACACTAGAGTTGGGATGAATTTTTATGCTTGTTATTTGAACTCAGCTCTCATTTGCTTTTATTCTCTTTGGTATTTATCTTCTCATATCCATTTTATCCTCTTCTGTTACCTTGACCTCACTACAACCTTGAATAAAGTCCTCATGATTTGTGTGTGCATGTGTTTTGAGTAGTGAAGAAGTAGAAGATAAGCAAGCTTATGGTAGTGCAATTTTCATAGGTTGAATTGAGTAAAATACCTACCTTTTAAACACTTGAGAGATTGAGAGGGAATCTTGTGAAGATCTATCATTCTCGATTCATGTTGAAGATACCTTGCTTGTTGGTTTGAGATGTGGAGAATTGTTAACTCATGAATGTTTTGATCCCTTGAACCTTTGGTTGTTCTTCTTAATTGTAAAATTTTGGGTTCTTGAATGTCGTTGGAATTTAAATTTTTGTTAATCTCTTATGTCCTTGTTTTGGTCTTGAGTCTTGCCCAGGAGTGAAAAAAGCTAAGTGTGGGGGAATTTGATAATCACATATTTTATTCATTAAGAAACCCTTATGTTTACTCATTTACACTCTCCATATTCTTAATTGATTGAGTTTGGTATGATTTTGTGAGTTTGAACTCAAATTGGTCCTAATTGAATATTTTCAGTATTATTGAGATTTGACACTATTTCTGTATTTTGGCCATAACTTGAGTTCCTAATATCTGATGAACATGAATTTTACCTTGTAGGAAAGCTAAGAGGAAGCTCTACAACTTTGATGAAGAGCTCAAAGTCCGATTCAGATGTCTAAGGGACCTAAGTTTACATGGAAGTCAGAATACGGGTTCTGTCAATAGAATCCGAACAGTGTGCACTCATAAAATCATATCTCAAGATGTAATAATGGAGATGGGCTGAAATTTGGATAGTGGATAGTCAAGATCCAAATAAACAACTTTCATGAAGAACACATTTTGAGAAAAAGAAGTATAGTAGGTCATTTTGAGCTTGCAAGTCGGAACAGAGGAGCTGAAGTTGGGTTTGAATAACCTACAGTATTTGGGACATATCTTGGGCTTAAGGAAGCCAAATTGGATGAACCAGCTATCCATTTTATAGCCAAGACAAGGATATACAACTTTCATGAAGAACACTTTTCGTGGTTCTGAAGTATAGTGGGTCGTTTTTGGCTTCCAAGTCAGACACGAAATTTTCATCCTCAACCACCCACTCATCCATCCACTAATCCACTCATCCACTCATCCACTCATCCACTAACTCACACTCATCCACTCATACACTAATCCAACCACTTAACCACTCCACCCACTCATCCACTAATCCATCCACTCATCCATTCATGTCCATAATTTCCCACTCACCAAAAGTCCTTTGGCATTTTTCACTAATTCAACCACTCAACCATTCCACTCACTCATCCACTAAACCAATCCACTAAACCAACCCACTAATCCATCCACTCAAACACTCCACTCACTCATCCACTCATCCACCCACTTTCCTTTGTCATTTTGTTACCTTAGACTTCTATAAAAGGCACCATTTATCTTGAACAACATGTAATTCTCCTTCATTTCTCTCTAAGTTTCTTCTTGCTTCTTCATAGTTTCTCATAGTTTTGTATATTTTGATGCTCCCCTTCATGGTAATGGAAGGCTAAGCTACTTTGGGTCAATTTAGAACTCTTGAAGAGATTGTGGTTTGGATTCTTGAGACCTTGGTTATGCATTGTATTTGATTTATAATTGAATTCCTCTTTTCTTCTTCTTTTTCTTCGTCTTGATCTTGAATGCATGAATGGTGATTCTATTTATGTTGATCTGATTGATCTTGGTTTAAGATTGAGATTTGTGATGAAACTTAGAACTGATTGATCTAAACTAATCACATAAATGAAGATTGAGATTTGTGATGAAACTTAGAACTGATTGATCTAAATTAATCACAAATTGAAAAGGTTAGGTTACTGATTTGTGCCTAAGTTAATTGAATTCGGTACTTGAAATTAACATAGATTTTCATGAATGGTGCGATTGCGGATTTGTGTTTATCACTTGTTAATTGAATTCTAGACGATCGTCTAGTATGAATTTTGGATTTGATGCAGAGATCTCGGTTAGATCCAAATTAACAATTCAATTGCGCTTCAAGTGTTTTATGAAGGGTCTATGATTGAATCCACCCAATCTTTGATAGGTTTCTAAATTGACTACTCTTTAATTGTCATTTCTTCCATTAATTTTGTTAAGTACGATCTTAAACTGTCAAACCCCCTTTTGCTAACTTTCACTTGATTTGATTAAATTGCATCTACGATCCTTGAGGAGACGATCCGGTGTTGTCACTGTGCTACAAGTTTAGGTAATAACTTCGGTTATAATTTTGATTGAGTTCGGCGCTCGTTACTGAGTACAATCCTTTGATATATACCCAGGTTGCTTACAGTTAAAACAAACTGTCCCCTTAACCATGCACTCCGGAGAGATATGACCTTTCTTTCTGCACTTAAAACACGTTGGGATAAACGCCACTTTCTGTCTAGTTCCACTACCACTTGCATTTCCCCCAACTGGTGGTCATTGAGATTGACTCCCTGATGGTCTGGAATACGGCTTGCGCTGAAACCGATTCGTATTACTTCCTCCACCTCTCTGAAACCTTGTCGGCCCAAAGTTACGATTCCTCTGATCTCTCGACGGCTCTAATTCCTCAAGTCGCGCACATGCATCAACCAAAGCATGAAACTGATTTATCCTCAAGGATATCACCCCTCGCTTCAGTTCCACTCTTAAGCCCGATTCAAACTTCTGACATCTCCATGGATCATCCGGCCGAGTTTGAGCATTGTAGTGATCTTGTAGGAATTAGGAACCATTACCTATTTCTGCTACATAAGGTGAGATAGTTGATATGAACTTCCCCTTAACTCAACACTCTTTTTCAATTGTTAGCAGAAAAAAGATTCTTATTTTCAAGGCAGCAAATATAGATTGAAGAATGAAAATTCTTGATAATTAGATACTATTCATCCATTCAAAATAGTTAATACATTATCAATTCAAGATTTACAATATCAAAAGCACAAACTTTCTCAACAAAATATAAACTAGTACAAACTTCCCTAAGATCATGCCTAGCAAAAACAAAAACTTTTCTTTTTTCCTATCTCTCCTTTTTGGCATTAGCAAAAATTAGGGGTATTATAAGCCATCATGGAGTCCTAAACGAATTGGGATGCTGATTGACCAGAAGAAGATGAAAAAGTGGTGAATTCAGGAATTTGAGTATGTGGGGGATATAAGTAATGATCCTTCCTTGTAGTCCCAAGTATGACTTCATCTTCCATTTTCTTCATAATCCACTCCTCAAACATGAAAAACTGGTCTGTGAAATTGTGTAAGGTGGAGTGGATTTCCCTTTGGCTAGCATTGAGTTGCCTCACCCTCTTTCTTAACTTCTTTTATTTTTAGCCCTTAGCACCTTTATCTATTCCTTAGCAGATTTGTAAGTTTTCTTCATAGGTGGCTTGGAAGGAATAGGTTCTACTTGAGTTGAACCACGGTGTGTCTCACTACCTTCCATTCATCCACTTTGAGTCTACCTTGTTGACCCTAGGTTCATCAGTCAACACATTAAGAATCAAGCGAGATTGGTCCTCTGAGATAGTGTAGGTGTTCAAGAGCAATAGTTGGAGTAATAGGTGTCTTGGGGCTTGATTCCCTTTCAGTTCTTGGAGCAGTGGCATTATAGACAGGTGAGGGTTGTGTTGCTGATTTATAAATTATAGGTGAATGGGGTATAGAAGAAACCTCATTATCTTGCTATTGAAGGTATACAACTCCAATACTAATACTATAAGTATATCCGGATTACACAGAAGTAATTAGGATTAGGTACGTCACCACTAAATTATTATCAATCCTTGATAAATAAATAAACTAATTTTATTGCTAATTTGAACCTTGTGAGGGATAATAAAATCTCCAAGTATAATATACGTATGAAATATTTGGTTATACACTTGATATATACAAGTCATACTAACATAAATATTCCATACAATCTAGTACATCAGTGTTCAAGTGATACAAATCAAGCCTTTATAGGCATATGTACATAATCTATATACAAATATCTACATAATTATGAGTATATGTCAATAGTAAAAAAGTATAGGTAAACCTAAACTACTTTAGCATCCTTGTCTTTATTTTGTAGGTGAGTCACATGCTGGAATTATCATGGAAAGAAAACATAAAGAGGTGAGAATTCTAAAAATTCTCAATAATTTATATCAAATATATGTCATCACAATAATTCCAACTGTTTCGGGAAAATCAAATCAATACTTAAAATATCTTATAGAAAGGTGGCTTTCTTTTCCCGAGACAGAAAAATCAATTATTATCATTAATCAATAACACACAGTCAACCAATATATATATATTCTACCAAGAATAAATCAAGTACAAACTATACTTCACTATAATATTTATATTCCTCCACAATGCAGACATTCAATATCAAATCTGTGATTTATATGAATAATAAACTCATAATGATGTGTATATGCTCAACTAAGCATAAATCATTATCTAGTGCTCATTAATTATCATATTTCTAACCATATTCCTAGGACCAAGTCCTTTTTTATCACTAGGTAAGGAGGGAATATTGTATCCTCACTCTACCAATAAGCCTGACCAAGTCTTAGATCACCCCCAAGTACGAGAATCATCTCTATTATTAGATTTAAGATCTCCCTTAGGTACGAGGATCATTCTTACAATCTATCTCTTATTATCAGATCTACGATCACCCCTGGCATGTACAAGGATCATTTCCAACATCAATTTATCAATTTTCCTTTTATAAAGGAATCACATCTAAGATCGTCTCTAGGTACGAGGTTCATTTCCAATATCAAGTCTAAGATCTCCTCTAGGTACGAGGACATATCATTTCCAATATCAAATCTAAGATCTCTTCTAGGTATGAGGATCATTTCCAATATCAAGTCTAAGACCTTCTCCAAGTACGATGATCATTTCTAATATCAAATCTAATATCTCCTATAGGTACGAGGATTATTTCCAATATCAAGTCTAATATCTCCTCCAAGTACAATGATCATTTCCAATATCATTCAATATCAGATCTAGGATCACCCCCAGGTACAAGGATAATATCCAATATCTCTTAAATTTTGATCACATTATATGTCAATTCAATACTAGCTCAACTTTAATTTTTTTAAAGGAGCAAATCATTTTTCTAGTACACTTCATAAGCATAAATAGTGTACATCTCAATTTATCGCATCATATATATATATATCTAGTGTACATTACCATCATTTTACTAGTTTATCAAGTGCACATTCATAATATAAGTCACTTCATTTAGTAAACTCAATCAAACCTCTTCATACTGTACAATATAAAACTCTGTTTACTCAAAACATGGGACTGATAATCAATTATCGTGGCTTAGTAATCAATTATCACCCACATATATTTTTATTTAATAACTTGATAATTGATTATCTCACTTTGATAATTAATTATCACTATCTAGTAGTGGTATTCTGTAAGTTCATAATTGATTATCACCCTTGGATAATCGATTATCACCCTTGGATAATCGATTATCATCCTTGGATAATCGATTATCACTCACGATCATAGCATTCTAGAAGTTGATAATCGATTAGCATCTTGTTCTAATTGATTATTACTCAAAACATAACATTTTGAAAGTTGATAATCGATTAGCACTTTACTTTAACTACTTATCGCTCAAAATATACCATTCTGAAAGTTGATAATTAATTAATCAAAGGGTAATCTATTATCGCACAAGAATCAAGACTTTATGAAAATGGATAATCAATTATCACATGCTGATAATCGATTATCATGTGCATTCCCAGACCAGAAACAACTCTAAAACTTAGTAACTTCTATTTCTTCTATTCATTCTATCAACATATAATCAAAACTTCATCATACAATTTCCAATCTAAAAATTCATGTGATAAACCAATAAGAATCAATCCCATTGAATTCTATATATCATCAATCTCAAGTTCTTAAAGTTGTATATCTATATAACCTTAAACTAATCAATCATATATATAAACATATATAACTAATACATCATAGAATTCATAAGGAATACTCAACCAATTGATTCGTACATGATTTGAGGGAACAAGAAGGAGTATGAGTATGGTAAAAATGCACAAAAACCCTACCTATACTCTTTTATTGATGGTGTTCTATTGCTCTTCTTGTTCTTCTTTTATTTTCCTTCTTCCTCTTCTTTCTTTTATTTCTTCCTTCTCTTTTATTTCTCTTCCGCTGCTACTAATGTGTGAGTGAAGAGAAAGTGAGAAATAAGAAAGTGATAAAGTCAAAGATGTTGGAGGAACAGAAGAAGGATAAGAATAAGATGGTATTGAGCTGTCATGGCTAAATGGAGAGAATTTATCTCTTAGAGATACTTTGATCTTCCATTGATGAATTTTCTACCTTCCTTAAGTATCATAGAGAATTCTAGGATTCCATTTTGTTCATATACTCATCATTTAATAACTATTCATATACACCATTAACAACCACTACGCTATATTATTCTTCCTTAAGTTAAAATAAACTTAAGGAATTAAACTTATATGCTTACAGGTATTTTCCTTATCCTATAATCATTACCAAAATAATCTCCACCCTTTATTTGACATCTCTATAAAATCTCATGATTTTTCAAGCTACTTTTTTTTTAATTTAATTTGACATTTAAACATTTATCCTAGGTTATTAAAAATGTTAAACTAATTTAATTAATTCTCCAAAATTTATCACAACTCATTCTATTTATATGTAACCTAGAAATAAAATTTTCATATTTATTTATATCATATAAGCCATTTATGCCAAGTTCTAGGCTAATATGAGCTATTTTTCACGTCTAGTGTTATAACATTATACTTAAACTAGCTCAGAAAATTATCAAAATTAATAGGTAACTCATACATGTGTATTTACATGTTACTATGATAATCTTTAGGTTAATAGGTTATGGAGGTTGTTACAGAAAGGATTGAGGGGCTACAACCTTCTTTGTGTTCTAAGAGGGTTCATCGTCACTAATTTTCTCAGTCCCTTGTTGGGATGGTTCTTTGACAAATTCTTTTTTTGGTTCTCCTTCTTCTCTTCCTTGTCCTTCTTCTTCAGGAATCCTTTCTTCCTCTGGAATCCTAGTAGGTCTAGGAGAGATTAATGGTTCATCAAGGGTTAGACTCCTTTATTGAGAGAGTTGGGTAAGAATCCTTACTATTGCAACCCTTGGATGCACATTAGAGAACTGATAAATCTATATTTTATGGCCTTATATTAGATAAATTGTGGTGAATTACTTATAATTATTGGTGAATTTTATATGAATCCTTATCATTATCTTCATTTTTGTAGATTAAGAGAGATTTAACACATTTAGAGTGAGAACAGACGAAGATATCATATTTTCAGAGTAAAAGAGGACTATTTTGGCTTAGACAGGGTCTAGCGTCAACTCAGAAATGATTGAGGAGTTAGACACGACTCTGTCTAACTTGGGAAACGCTTCTGTCAAGCTCATACGACCCTGTCTAACTCAATTGAATCTTATGACTTGGAGACATGACCGTGTCTCTTAGTCACACGACCATGTCTTACTTAATGTATGTGTTCTCTGCTTACACGGCCATGTCGTGCACTCACACAGCCGTGTGAGGCTTCCTGATGTGAAAAATAAGCAATTTTTGCTCCAAATCATTATAAATATAGCAAATCTCTAAACCTAAAGGGGGCTTTTTGGCATAAACTTGTGTGATGGCAGGTTTTTAAAGGCAAAGGCAAGGATTGGAGGCCAAGGCTCGGAAGACAAGGAACAAGAGCAATTGAAGTTCAACCATTGAAGACATCTTCTTCATCTTTATATTCTCCATCTTCTCTTTTTAATTTTATTCTTTCCTATTCTCCAAAGATAGAATCATGGTTGTTTCTTTAATTATTGTTCTTGTTTGTGTTATTGGTGTATGCCCTAGATGTCAATTTATTTTGATTGTACTAGCTTATATTGTATTATGCTATTTATTTAATATATAAGACATTTCATTTATTGTGTTATTTATAATAAACATAATAAAGTCCTTAAAGTAGTAAGTTTTATGTCATAGGACATCAAGTGGATGACTTGATCGTGAGATCCTATTGGATAGAAATAGAATACTATTCTTAAATATCCCTAGTCAAGTATTATTGTTAATCAGGACGACAATAATGCATTGAGACTAGTATGTGCGTAGACTGAAGGCCACATCTCACGGGTCATGAATATGAGATATCAAGTCTTCACATGGGTACATATTAGTGTAATGATGTATTGGATTGACCTACTATGAGAATGTTGCATGGATCGTTTCGTGAGTGTCATAAGCGATTCTCACAGTGATAATGGTGTATGTAGTCATTTGACTTGATATCACTACGATTATTACATTAGGAGTTGTATGTTTTAATGCCATCAAACGTCATATGTAACAATGTGATTATAAAGTTGTTTATTAGACATGCTGCGAATCATGTGGAGGGATGTGAGTGACCTGGATGAGATTTGTCCCTCCTACATAATAGGAGTGATATCTTTGGGTCCTTTGATTGAGTGAGACTACGAAATGCATGTCCATGCTCAAATGAGTCAATATAAGATATTAATTTCATTTGTTATTACTACGTTTACTCAAGTATTAAGAAATAGAAGATTGAACTATACAAGGGTGACACATTCCATGCCTTGTGTTCAATCTAGATATCTAGACAAATGGACTAAACTATACGGTAACATTGATCAAGGAAATGTTATGTCAAGTCATTGACATTCTCATTACTTGGGTAACAGTGATGTATTGCTAGATACCGGTCACTGCTTGTAATATTAAAATATAATTTTAATATTATTGCTAACGTCATGAGAACCTGTAGGATCACACACATAGAGCAGACTAAATTGGAGCAATGAGAATGCAAGTTGGACTAGGATTCCATCGTGGGCCTAACTCATGACAGATGAGTCCAAAGGCTACACAACTAACCCTGCTACTGCTCACACTCACTGAAGGCAGTCACTATTATAATTAGTACTATTAAAGGGGTTGCTAAACAAGCATAACAGGACCCTAGCTGCACATACAGAAATAATGAGTGAGAGAGTGACAGAGACGTGGGACTCCTTTTTGCAGACGTTGGACGTTCGTGAGTCTGTTCGTGTGGATACTATAAAGACATAGTAGCTGTTATGATGTTGGTGATTCACGTCATCTGTTTTTCATCTCGCTTTAAGAGGTAAACTCAAAAACATGGATTATGGTCTTTTTCGCATGGATCCTTGGTGGGAATTTTTATTTTTTCATTGTGTGATGTATCCGTAATTCCCAAATTTGTGCAACATTTGCCATGTGTGGCTAAACCCCTTTTTTTATGATTAGGATGAAACTCTCTACTTTTCTACGTTAAATTATTAATTTGATTCTTTGTTAATGGAAAATTATTGTTCTTGATTCATTCTTAGTATGCTTAATGCTTGTGGTATGTTGCCAGCTATATTTACATGATCTTAGGCTTTAGGTGAATGATCGAAAGATGAAACCTAATTGCTAGGTAATCTAAGAATTGAACTTAGGAATTGAGACCTAGATATAGACTTCAATCCTTTGAGGGGTAAACGATTGTCATAAAACTTAATGAGTTGGAACTTGGATTAATTGCCATGAAAATGAGATTAATGAAGTTTTAGCACGTTTTTAGTGCCAAGAAATTGTGCTTTAAATAATTTAGGATAAATCGCCTTAAAGAACATAATTAAACATTAGCAAAGATATGATTACAATTTATCATAGGAGGTAGTGTAGTGAATTCCTAGTCCTAGGCCTTTAAATCTTAATTTTTCTAGATTTAATTGCTTACTTAATTGCTTAGAGTTTTGTTTTAATTTTAATTTAGCTTCCACTATTATTTTTATTCGCTTAAATAATCAAAATCACGGTAAGAGTTAGTAATCGATTGATCCTCGTGGAAACGATCTTTATTTTATTACTTGTACGATTTGTCCGGTTGCGAAAAATTTACAAGTTTTTAGAGCCGTTGCCAAGGATCATGTTGATATTAACACAAGCGGCAATTTGGTTGATTTAAGCAATTTTTATTTTATTTAATTTTTCATCTTATTTTTTCTAATTTATTCTTTGATCGTTTCAGGTGTTATTTCTTTCTTATGTGTACAACGAGGAGACAAGAAAATCTTACTATCCTAGTTAATCTTGAGATCGAGAGGACATTTCGTAATATTAGAGGGGAAAAAAGAACTCCAAGATTTGAGGAAAACCACATGGCGAACAACAATAATCAAATCACCAATCAAGAATGAAGGCTAAGGGATTATGGGATCCCCAACGCTAACGCTTATTAGTCTTTCATTGTTAGGCCATGAGTAGAGGCTAACAACTTCGAGATCAAGATGTCATTGATCCAGATGGTCTAACAATTATAATTCAACGGGTCACCAACTGAGGACCCAAATCAGCATTTGGATGAATTTTTAGAGTTATGTGACACGATAAAGATAAATGGGGTTTCAACCGATGCTATACGGGTCAGACTTTTTCCCTTTCCTCTTAGAAGGAAGGCAAAGAAGTGGATTCACTCAGAAACCCTAAATTCATTTACCACATTGGATGTGATGGAGCAAGCTTTCTTAGACAAGTACTATCTGATTGGAAAAATAATCAAGCTTCGTCATGACATCACTACCTTCTCCCAAAAGGAAGATGAATCGCTTTATGAAACATAAGAAAGGTATAATGATCTCATTCGTTAGTGTCCACATCATGGCTTACAAGATTTTGTTGTTATGCAAACATTCTATGTTGGGTTGACTTTCTCTACAAAGGCAACTCTTGATGCCGCAACTGACGGTGCTTTGATGGCAAAGACTCCAACAGAGGCAAGGACTTTGATTAATGAGGTCGTTTCGAACATTTATTCGTGGCCAAGTGAGAGATCATCTTCAAAGAAGCAAGCTAGAATGATAAAGCTTGATGCTATTACTCTGTTGAATGCCAAGTTTGATGCCTTGACTAAGTCATTTGAGAAGCTGAATGTTGATGCTGTTATTACTCCTAATATAGCTTGTGAAACATACAACGGAAGGTATTTGACTTCGGAATGAAATGTAGTAGAAACGTATTCTCAAGACCCGTCTTTGGAGCAAGTGAGTTATCAGCAAAATGACAATTTCAAGACTCAAGAAAATCCTTTCTCCAACATATATAACCTTGGATGGAGAAACCACCATAATTTCTCATACAATAACTAACAAAATAAAAAGGTTCTATTCAATAATAGACCTCCACTCGGATTCCAACAACCTCAACAATCTTTTCAAGGTGCGAAGTCCAATGTAGAAGCTCTCTTGAATAATTTCATAGTTACTCAAAAGGAGTAAAATCAAGCCATTCAAGCATAGGTACAACAACATGGGGAGTTCATTAAGCAACTCAATACTTTCCAAGATCAAATGGCCACTCACTCTAGGATGCTTGAAACTCAAATAGCCTAACAAGTAAGCTTGTTCAACATGATGCAAGGGAGAATACCAAGTCACCTGAAAACTAACCCAAGGGAGCAAGTTCAAGCAATTTCATTGAGAAGTGGTAAATAACTTGAAGGCCCCACAAGAGAATAAAAGCTTGAAGATAAGGAAACCCATAAAAAAGAAGAGAAGAAAGAGAAGAACGAGGACAAAGAAGGAGATGAAGAAAGCACTAAAATGTTTGTTCCTCCGAAAGCATATGTTCCACCTTTATCATTCTCTCAAAGGTATCAAAAGGAAAAACTTGATCATCAATTTGGAATATTTTTAGAGGTAATTAAGAAGCTTTACATTAATGTTCCTTTTACAGAAGCTCTCTCCCAAATGCCCTTTTATGCTAAATTCTTAAAAGAGATTCTCTCTAATAAGAGGAAGCTTAAAGACTAAGAAACCGTTGCTTTGACAGAAGAATATAGTCCAATAATTCAAAACAAGCTTCCTCTTAAGCTTTAGGATCCAAGTAGCTTTTCAATTCCGTACTCAATTAGAAAAATGAATATTAACAAGGCTTTGTGTGATCTTAGGACAAATGTAAGTTTGATGCCCCTTTCTCTTTGCAAGAAACTTGATATTGTGGAGTTCAAACTAACCACAATCTCTCTTCAATTGGTGAATAGGTCAATCAAATATCCTATTGACATATTAGAGAATGTACCATTGAAGGTGGAAAAGTTCTACATACCGGTCGACTTTGTTATGCTTGAGATAGAAGTAGATGCTCAAATCCGCATCATTTTAGGGAAGCCATTCCTAGCCACTGCTAGAGTCGTGTTTGATGTGAAGCATGAGAAAATAGCCCTCAAAGTAGGTGAAGAAGTTGCTGAGTTTAATTTGTTTCAAGTTTCCAAGCAACCAACCGTTGTTGATTCTTGCTTGAGGGTTGATGTGGAAGAAAGGCTAACTAGAGAGGTGCATACTAAAAGCCATCCACAAAACCCTTTAGAAAAGTGTTTGGTGCACAATAGTAACACAAACGATGAAGATGAGGAGGTGGCGACCTATGCTCAAATCTTGGACGTATGCCCAACTATTTACCATTCTCAAAATGGTAAATTCAAGGAGCTCAAGGTCCTCTCAAACTGAAGATTCTTCGTTTAAAGAAAAGGAGGCCCCAAAGGTAGAGCTTAAACCTCTTCCACCAATGCTAAGGTACGCAGTTCTTGGTCCTAATTCTACATATCCTATCATTATAAATGCAGATCTTAGTGATAATGAGGTTGATAAATTGTTGAATGAATCGAATCTTAATGGAATATGGTTGTAAACCCTTTGTAGAGTGCCAAAGAAGGCTTAACCCAAACATGCAAGAAGTTGTTAAAAAAGAGATTTTCAAACTCTTAGATGCCGGGATTATTTACCCGATCTTGGATAGTCAATGGGTGAGTCTAGTGCATGTTATGCCTAAAAAGGGTGGTAAGACTGTGGCTAAGAATGAAAAAAATGAATTAATTCCAACTAAGACAATCACAGGTTGGAGGATATGTATTGACTATAGGAAGTTGAATAGTGCAACCCGAAAAGACCATTTCCCTCTTCTCTTTATTGATCAAATGCTTGAGAGGTTAGTTAAACACTCTTTCTTTTGCTATTTGGATGGAAATTCTAGTTTCTTTCAAAGCCTTATCCACCTTAATGATTAAGATAAAACTACTTTTAGTTGTTCCTATGGTACTTATGCTTATAGATGTATGCCTTTTGAACTTTGTAATGCACCTGCTACTTTTCAACAATGCATGATATCTATTTTTTTTGATTTTATTGAAAATATTATAGAAGTTTTCATGGATGATTTCTTCATTTATGACATTAATTTTGATAATTATTTGACAAACTTATCTCAAGTGTTGCAAAGATGTGAGGAAGCTAACCTTGTTTTGAATTGAGAGAAATGCCATTTTATGGTGCGTGAAGGCATTGTCTTAGGACACTTGGTGTTAGAAAGGGATATAAAGGTGGATAAAGCAAAGATCGAGGTGATTGAGAGGCTACTACCACCAAATTCAGTCAAGGCTATCTGGAGCTTTTTGGGTCATTTTAGGTTCTACTGATGATTTATAAAGGATTTTTCTAAACTTGCAAAACCTTTGTCTAATCTGCCTAATAAAGATGTGCCTTTTGTATTTGACTAATGTTGCCTTGATTCTTTTTGTAGGTTGAAGGAGACACTAATCTCTGCTCCCATTATGCAATCATCAGATTGGGAATTACTGTTCTAGTTAATGTGCGACGCAAATGAATATGCAATTGGAGCTATGTTAGGGCAAAAGAAGGATAATAAGCTCAATGCCATCTATTATGCTAGCAAGACCTTGGATGATGCACTACTAAATTATGCTACCACCGAAAATGAGCTCTTGGCGGTGGTGTTTGCCTTTGATAAGTTCCGGTCTTATTTAGTTGGCTCGAAGTGATCATGCCACTCTTAAATATCTTTTGAGCAAGAAGGATGCGAAGCCTAGTTTGATCTGATAGATTGTTGCTGTAAGAATTCGACTTAGAGATTTGGGACAAGAAAGGAGTTGAGAATTTCGTTGTTGACCATCTCTCACGAATTCCACAAGAAAAGGAAGCCAAGAGTATTGAGCATCCTATTGATGACAATTTTCTATATAAGCAGCTTTTTTCTGTAACACCCTTATGGGGATGTCACATATATAAAGAAAATAAAAGAAAGATAAATAAAATCTACTCAAGTTGTAAAACATTTGTAACATAATATTGCGGGTTGTAAAATTCTTCTTGTTAAACAGAATAGTATTAAATAAAATAACGCGGAAACACAAAATAAACAAACTAACATCACACATAATATACATATGGTTCTAGTTATAAGTTATACAAATAATTTACAACTATCCATATTTAAACTAAAACAGTAAACAAAACAGTAAAAGTCAAAAATATACAAACGCAGACGCGCCCAAGTACACATCATAAATATCTAACCCCTTGAAGGATCACTCTCAGATGAAACTTCAGGTGATAAATATCCAGGATGCCTCGACCTTCTACGGACACGAGTCCGTGCAGTCGACACGCTGCTAATCTCACTAGGCGCATCAAACATACTGCCCCAATGACGCCTAAGAGATAGCGGCAACTCCACATGTAGATACAACATAGTGGAAAAGATCGGCACTCCATCAAACTCCGTACGTATGGTCACCGTCAGACGCCCTACGTACGTCACCGAGTCTCTATCCTCTCGCAGACGCCAGGCTTCAGAGCCTCCGTGAAACTCCAGTTGCACGAATCCAAAGAATCCTGGTAGCGTCATATCCACACAATCAATCCAATGGGTACGGATGATCGGATGGTTCTTGATCGTAGAACTGATCTTCGGCTTGCTGCTCCTCCTCCTCTTCGGGATACTCATACTCAAGAGGTCGTTCATCTTCCTCAAACTCTTTATCACATAATTTAAAATATACAGATAACACATACACGAAAGAGGTAAGACAATCTATATCACCACAAACATGGTAAAATAACAAAACGACAATACAACATGCATAACAGTTCATATAATATAGCATACTATAATAACATAAATCATAATATTAAATAATACAGAAACTCAATACAACAACATACAATGGTACATATGAATAAAATGGTACAGATAAATAAAATGATACAGATAGATAAAGTAGAACAAATAAATAACATTAAAATGTATAAAACATAAATATATGAAATGTGACTCAACCCTACTCCGTGGAGCTAAAAATAGAGACATCAGAGAGAACGACCTGCAAAATCTATTAGTACCGTCGACCGACCAATAACTATTCTGCTGTCTCACGTTGCGTCTATAGCCCACTGTAAAAAAATGTAGTGGTGTAGCACACTGTCATACATCGTGTCACTACAGGCTTGCACTAATAGACTTCACAAGATCTTGATTAAGTATAGTGCGTGTTGAGTCCATTAGTGTGTTGCCAGTTACCACGGCCCAGAGGAGCGACCAACTATCCACATATGGAATAATCTGCACACTAATGTCTCCAAGTTCATTCAAGTTGAACCACACTACGCTTATCACACCACAACACGATGTTATTCATCTTATTAATCAATCCACCAATTATCAACCAAATTGGCTCTACACGATGCATGATAAAAATTCCAAATATGCCCTCACTGGAAAAAATTACAAATATGCCCTCACTGGCAAAAATTACGAATATGCCCTCACTGGCAAATCGCATATATATACAATACGTCTCACCTGACAGTACTGTTTCACAATCTGTCTGGGTCCACCACTTTGGCCCGACAGTAAAACTTACTGTTTTCGTCAATCGCGTAGAAATTTTATCGCGTTTTCAAAATCTCGTCGCTTTTACAAACGTTTTTAAATCGCGTAAATATATTTTATTGTTTTTAAAATCGCGTACTGTTTTTCAAACGTTTTCTCAATCGCGTAAGATTTTTAAATTATTTTCTTGTCCAAATTCCTTAAAATTACTGTTTAAATGAACAGAAATAATATTTAATATGTTTAAACTACGTAGAATATTTTTCATACCGTATAAATTATATTTGCTATCTTTTCTATCTTATTTGTCAGTTTTTAGCAAAAATTAACAGTATTTTGCTTAGAAAATGTATAACGATGATTTTCTAAGTTTTCCGTAAAAATTTCTTTTATTTATATTATAACCATTTAATTACACTTTTGAAAACTACTAACGTGCTTCAAAATATAATATGAGCTCTACGTTAGAAATTTTTACAAAAGCTACTGTATTTCCTTTTAACCATTAAAATCATTAGTTTTAACTTCTTAAACTTAATCTAATCAATTTATTTCTTCGAAAATCATTGTAGAAAAATTCCTTTTAACATATATTGCTTTTTTTTGTTTGAAAATGGTTTGGAAATGATTTTAGAAATCATAAATCCTTGGCTTTGGCATGTTGGCCGAAACACTTAAAATTACCCTTTGATCTCTACATTCATTTTTCTTGCTCTAAACAATTTTGCATCTTGTTAATTTTCCTAGGTTAATTAAATCACACTCTTAGAAAATTGATGAGAACATTTTGGTTCTCCTTTTTGGTTGAGGCCGTGAGCCTTAGTGGTGTGTTCTTTGGAACACTCATGCAATCCTTGACATGTTGTTCACATCCTACTATTTACACATGCATTTCTAACACATACAATATTTTTAAAGCTTGTAGACATGCATATTAATACAAATCACAAATTGGAAAGCTATTAACAAGCACACAAATGAATCCTTATGGATTCTACAATCACAAACAATTTCCATCTTCTTACCACCACCCAAGGATGATAAGATTTAAGTCTTCCTCTTACCTTAAATGAAGACAAATACTCTTTCACTCCTTTCTAGGGTTTCAGTTTTTCACTCTCCAAGATACCTGTCAAGCTTAAATAAAATTCTATAAGTTATAATCATGAAAGAAAGCTTAAACCATGGATCAATCATGGCTTAGAACTTTGAAAAAGAATTTAGAAATGAAAAACAAAGAGTTTCACCTTCAAGGTAGAATCTTCAAAGTAGTTTTTCAAGCTCCAAATGATGGATTTTGCAAGAACTCTCAACTAGAGATGTTCTTAGAATTATGTTTAGGTTTAGAAAAGTTGGTTAGAAGAAATTTTGGGTGGATGGATGGTGAAGAATGGTGTTTGGCCGAATGGTGCTTCAAGAAATCACCAATGGAGTTTGGTATTTTTGGAAGAGAGAGAAGAGAGAAAGTGTTAGGAAATTAAGTGATTTTTGGCTCTCCAAAGGCACTTGGCCGTAGACATCAAGGGCAAGGGAGGTGTCCATTAGGTTGGCTCCATCCAAGCCTTAAGATTGATGAATGGTGAGGATTAAAACTTGGTCACCAAGCTTTGCTCTCTTTGGTTAATCTAAGCCTAGTCACTAAGCCTTGTCATTAAGCCTTGTCACATGCTTAGTCATATGCTCTTGAATGTTCTACCACTAATGATGTTTAATTAAGCTACTAATCCTATTAAGTTTTCACTAAACGTGGGTCCCGCAAAACATTTCTGGGTCCATTACCGCTTATTTGTACTGACTAATAAAATAATATTATAATAATATATAATAATATAAAATTATTTTATTTTATAATTAAATCCTAAAAATTAAAAGATTACTAACCGTATCATTTAGAATTGAGTTTAGTAAGATCCCCAAGCTCCGAATAATTAAAATAAGATTTTCCCGGCCCGGAATATATTATTTTCCTGTCCCATTTTGGTCGAGCAAATCACACAAAAAGTTCAAATAAAATAACAGACAAGATTATAAAATAAATTCATACGTAAAAAACAACAAACAAGATTACAAAAAAGACATAACATAACGGTCATTTATCCTAAAGTTGAAAAACATCAAACAGTACATTCGGGACACAACAGTAATACCCTAAAAGTTTAGGGTGTTACATTTTCCATGATGGAGATGCCATGATATGCAGACTATGTAAATTTCTTGGTTTGTGGGGTCGCACTGCCTAACATTTCCTATCACAAGAAGAAAAAATTTCTCTTTGATGTGAAGCAGTACTTTTGGGAAGAACCTTTGCTTTATAAATGATGTGCGGATGGTCTCATATGGCGTTGTCTTCCCCAAGATGAAGTCGGAAGCATCATTTCCCATTGTCATTCCTCCCCATATGGAGGCCATTTTAGTTCTTCCAAGACAACGACTAAGGTGCTTCAATGTGATTTTTATTGGCTGATAACTCCACAAATTATAGTTATTTGTACCCTATATTTGTGCTATATTGATGGCTTAATCCTTGTTTTGATGCATGATTGGAAGACTTTAGTTTTGTATTCATATAAATTAAATTTTAGTGCCTTTCATTCTGATTTTGAAAAAAATGTTTCCAATTCTTTGGTAGATTGAGTACATTTGCACTTATTGTTGAATTGGTAATTTCTCTATGGCAGGTAAGGGTCCAACCAAGTGAAACTTTGAAGAATTGGACCAACATTGCAAGAGAAAGCCAAGAACAATGATCGGCTTATCACGTCGTGGCACAGGCATATCAATGCCGTGATGTGGTGTATTCCCCTATTCAAGCAGAGAGCTATGAAATTTGCACACCGCGACGTAGCATTTGAATGCGGTGGCATGGTGACCTAAAATGTATACACGCCGCGACGTAGGAAGTTGAATATCGCGGTATGACTCTGTTTTCTATACCCTATAAATACTGTTGCATTAATTTTTTTATAGGGAATTAGGTTATTTTTGGAGAGCTGTGACCAGGGTTTTACATTTTGGACTGAAAGGAAGCAAAAGTGACCAAGATTGAAGGCCATCTTCACCTTAGAGGAGGATTGAAGCTTGAAGGATTATCCCATTGAGCTTTCCCTTCACTTTCCTCTCTTTCCATCTCTATGAACATGAGTATTTGTGATATTTTCGTAGGTTTCATGGTTGGTTAAGCTGTTTATAGGGTTTTTCTTTGGATCCTCCTATGGATATTAAGTAATATTGTAATCCTTTGAGTATATATACATGGTGTGGTTTTGTTCAATCATATAATGCTTAATACTCTTGAATGTTTAATCAACCTTTAAGTGATTTGAGAAAATCTAATGAACCTAGACATAAGAATTTGGATTTAAGATCGTATGTATGCTTGATGCATGTTCTATTTCATTCAATTGGCTTGGATGCGATGATTCATTAATAGGATAGAAATATACCTATTGGTCATGTATAGTAATTGATTGGGAATAGATCTTAGTGAGTGGATTTATACTAGTTCTCATGGAAACATAGTGAATTAGGTAACTGAAGCATGATTGATTGACCTAGACATATGCTTTTAACTAATATAGATTCTCAAGCTAACCTAATCATTTCATGTATATTGCTCGTAAAGATTACTTGTTATCAATGGAAGTAGGAGGTGAAAAAGAATTCCATATTCTCTAATCATCAACTTAATTCAATTTTATAGTTTTTAAGTTCTCTTAATTAGTTCTAATAGATCCTTTTCTCAATTTATATGTCCTTGAATAGAAATACTTGAGCTATTGGTTCATATTTACCATTGGTTTTAACCATTGTCCTTGTGGAAACGATATATGACTCCTAGCTACACTACAAGCGCGATTCGTGCACTTATGGTAAGCAAAAGAGTGAACATTGGCCTACACTTTTTCATGATGCCCAAAACTTTGTGCTTGTATGTGATTGATGTTAAAGAATTTGGAATATCTTGAGAAGGAATGAAATGCCCTTGAATAACATTTTAGAGGTTGAGCTTTTCGATATTTGGGGCATTGATTTCATGAGACCTTTCCCTATTTCAATTAGCCAACAATTTATCTTGGTTGGAGTGGATTATATGTCAAAGTGGGTCGAAGGTATTGCCTCTCCAACAAATGACGCAAAGGTTATGGTGAAGTTCTTTAAATGGTATATCTTTTCAAGGTTTAGTATACCACGAGCCATCATCAGTGACTGTGGTTCACACTTTTGCAACCGCCAATTTGAGGGTTTGTTGAAAAAGTATGGGGTAACTCATCACATTGCTACACTTTAGCACTCCCAAACAAGTGGCCAAGTAAAGATATCCAACCGAAAAATCAAGTTAATTCTTGAAAAGATGGTAAGCAAGTCTCGTCAAGATTGGTCTTTAAAGCTTGATGATTCTTTATGGGCGTACCAAACAACATTCAAGACCTCAATCAGAACCACACCATTCTGATCAGTTTATGGTAAATCCTATCACTTACCAACTTGAGCACAATGTTTTTTGGGTAATTCGTATGCTAAATTTTGATATGAAGGTCGTTGGAGCTCAACGCCTTCTACAAATCAATGAGTTGGATGAATTATGTCTTGATGCGTATGAAAGTGTATAACTTTACAAGGGTAGGACCAAGCATTGGCGTGACAAGCATATCTTACACCGAGAGTTCTAAGAAGAAGTGTTGGCCCTCTTATTTAACTTACGCTTGAAGCTTTTTCTTGGGAAGTTGAAATCTCGATGGTCAGGCTCTTTCCAAGTGCTTAAGGTGTTTCTTCATGGAGCCGTTGAGGTTTGGAGTGAAGACAGTGGAGCTTTCAAAGTAAATGGTCAACGATTGAAGCCTTACTTCGTTGGGAACCGCATCGATAAGGGAGTTACTCAACCTCTTTTTGATCCTCCACTTCCAGCTGAAATATTACGAGGGGTCGAGCTAAGGACTTTAAACTAACGCTTCACAGGAGGCAGCCTGCGTTTCTATCCTTTTTCATTTCTTTCTTTTTAATTTCCTTTGCATTCTTAGTCATTTCATTTAGTTTATTAGTTGTTATTTTGTCTTTTCATACTCTAGAAGTGATTGAGGAGTTAGACATGACTGTGTCTAACATCCAAATGCTTCTATGTGAATTCTAGCAAGAGACACGACCATGTCTTATCTCACACGGCCGTGTGTCCATCATAGAAATGATGGAGGAGTTAGACATGACCGTGTCTAACCCTCTAAATTCTTCTGTTTGGCAGCATTCAATAGACATGACTGTGTCTCCATTTGACACGGTTATGTCCTCTTCAGATTCATTAAAAAAAAAAGAATATAAGAAAGAGGGGAAGCTCTCAGCTGTGTCTACCTCCCCTAACCCTCCAAAAATCGCCCCTCATCTATCTCCTCTCACCCCCAATTTCTCTCTTTCTCACTCATTGCTAACCACCACTAACCCCTTCCTCCCAAACAACCACCGTACTGAGCCCACCACCGTCCTCCTTTCTTCATCACACACTATCCATCTCTCTATCTCTCCACATCCCACCCATCTTTCTTCAACTAAACCTAGTAATCCTATCCTCCTTCAAACCCCAATCCTCTATTACTCACCAACAACAACACCGTCCCATACCCATTTTCCTTATACCAAACCCATTCTACCCATCCCCATAGTACCATCATCTTTACATTCCACCACCACCATACCCACTCCATAACTCCCACCGTAACCCACCCATCCCCGTCTAGCCACCTTCACCCATCTAAACACCATCGTGACCAGGTTTCCTCTTTTACCCATATTTCTTTTATTTTTATTTTCTTTATTGTATTATTTTTTCTTTTTCATTGTTATTTTAATTAATTTATTTTGTGCAGATTTATATTTGATTTTTTTAATTAGCATTTTATTTTGTGCTTTTTGATATTGATTAGTGTCCCTTCATTATCTGCTTGCTGATTGGTTACACTCTGACTTAATTTGGATGCTACTTACTATGAGAGTTTTCTGGTTATATTTGTTATTGTGGCCTATTGTTTCCTTGCCTATATGTTCTTTTGCATGCCCTTGTTCATCTTGCATGCTATTGCTCTTAATATGTTGCTGGATTGCATGTGCCGGTCTGTTACTCATGGTTGTCATTTGTGCCATATACCTAAACTTCGCTAGTGTTTGAATTTGTGTATATTGGCACTTTTATGGCCAAACTATCTTGTGTCGCATTGGTTACTGTTTTTGTACGTCTATATTATGGATATATACTGTTAGTGCTTTCCTGCTCTATTTATAATTTCTAGTTTGATGTCCTTGCTGACACAATCCCTCCTCATTTTCAGGTACTATGGCACTAAAAAGCCAGAAGACCAGCAACAAAACTATTCCATCCCACTCAGCAGTGGAGGTTCATTGCCTCCTACAATTTGATTCTCTGGATGAACAACTGAAGTGCGAGATGTTTCGCATATATTCCATCATTGCCAACAAATATCTGGACCACGACATGATGGTGGAGTTTGGTGTCCTAGAGACCATCCATACTCACTTGGCTCGAGCTGGGTGGGAATTATTTGAGTCTATCAGTTACGATGCCTACTTGGAGCTGACCCTTGAGTTCTTCTCCACACTCAAGTTGTCATATGAGTCCCAGACAATTGACCATTCGGACACCATTCAGTTCAGACTCAACCGGTATCAATTCTCTATGTCTTTGAATGAGTTTAATGTTGCCATAAGTTTTAAGACTATTATTTCCAACTAGTCCCTAGCTTACCAGAATGCATTCCTGGATTATCCTTCCTCCTTCAATGATGCCGATTTCTGAGGGAGATTGGTTAGCAGCACCACCATTACAACCCCAGTTTAACAAAATCTTCTTACATCATTGACTCGCCTTGAGATGGATCCACTGGTTCGTCTCCCATAGCATCTCAGGGCAGCAACATAGTACTAGGGTTGTCACTAAAAGTGACCTGTTCTATCTATGGTGTTTGGTGCATGGCCACCACTGCAACCTTGGCTATTGGTTCCTTCAGCACATCTCAAAGCTTGATAAGGCCAAAGGTGGGGCAAACAAAGGTACATACCAGTGGGCTCCTACATTTCTAACCTTTCCTGGAACCTTGATGCTCTTCATCCCAATGCCCATTTCGCCAAGTAGATGGAGCCGATTGATAGGGATATACTGATCCTCCTGGGCCTTATTTACGAGCTTCCTCCGAGAAGTTGGGTACTTCGTGATGGGGATACCTAACCCTACCTTCTCCACTGTCAAAGGATGACACTGCTACTACTACTGCTGAGGGTGATGCCCCACAGTTGCCCCTACATATAATGACTGATCTGAGTGACAGGCTAGCTCACATGGAGACTGATCAGGCTAGTTTCCATCTACATGTACTGACCGACTTGAGTAGCATAGAGGTTGCTCAGGCAAGTTTTCGAGAGTATATCACCTCTCAGTTCAACCAGCTTTTTGCATTCATGGCTTCACACTTCTTTCATGATCCACCTCCCCCACCCCTTACTTGATGTCAATCATATCTTATATTTAGGGAAGTTTCATTTCTGTTTCTTTCATTGTCGTCGTCTTTATTTTATTGTTAATTTCTTTTTCACATTGAGGACAATGTTGATCTTAAGTGTGTGGGAGTACATTTAAGTTTTTATGTACTTAATTGTAAATTTTGATTACATGGAATCAATGAATATTTGAGTATTGTTAATAATCAAGCTGGAATCGTGTGTTAATTTTTTTTTATTAATTCTGAGTTGATTGAAATATGTTTGAAAGGGGAATCCATTACTCATGAGTTGTCTTTGGGAAGGGCAATTTTTTTCAATTGAATATTGAAACATTTAGCATCTTATTTGGAAATTAGCCATGTCTGCTTGCATATATTCTCTCCATTAACTTAGCTAAAAAATGAGTTTTGAGCTATAGTGTATGGATCTTTCATAATAGAATCCTATTTTTCTTCTGCAGTGAAATTTCTCTTGATTGATGTGTGCTAGAACTTGTTTTGATATCTTGTTGAGACTTTAATGATTCACATACATACTTGAACATGATTAAGGTAATTAGGCTTACTTCTTTCTTGACATCCAAAGTTGCATTAATGAAATAATCCCTTAGTTGCCCTATTTGAGTTTGAAATTGATTTCTTTGAATACCTAATTGAATAATCAGGTTGGATTCTGACGAGCGCCGAACTCAGTCAAAATTATAACCGAAGTTATTACCTAAACTTGTAGTATAGTGAACAACACCGGATCGTCTCCTCAAGGATCGTAAATGTAATTTAATCAAATCAAGTGAAAGTTAGCAAAAATGGGGGTTTGACAGTTTAAGATCGCACTTAACAAAATTAAAGGAAGAAATGACAATTAAAGAGTAGTCAATTTAGAAACCTATCCAAGATTGGGTGGATTCAATCATAGACCCTTCATAAAACACTTGAAGCGCAATTAAATTGTTAATTTGGATCTAACCGAGATCTCTGCATCAAATCCAAAATTCACACTAGACGATCGTCTAGAATTCAATTAACAAGTGATAAACACAAATCCGCAATCGCACCATTCATGAAAATCTATGTTAATTTCAAGTACCGAATTCAATTAACTTAGGCAAAAATTAGTAACCTAACCTCTTCAATTCTGTGATTAATTTATATCAATCAGTTCTAAGTTTTATCACAAATCTCAATCTTCATTTATGTGATTAGTTTAGATCAATTAGTTCTAAGTTTCATCACAAATCTCAATCTTCATTTATGTGATTAGTTTAGATCAATTAGTTTAAGATTATCACAAATCTCAATCTTAAACCAAGATCAAATCGAGATAAACATAAATAGAATCACCATTCATTCATTCAAGATCAAGAAGAAGAAGAAAGAAGAAGAAAAGATTCAATTACAAATCAAATACAATGCTAAGGTCTCAAGAATCCAAACCACAATCTCTTCATTCTAAATTGATTAGTAGCTTAGATCCATTACCATGAAGGGGAGCATCAAAATATACAAAACTACAAAAACTATGAATCTTAAAAACTTAGAGAAAATGAAGGAGAATACAATGCATGTGTCTTGAAGCGTGTCAAATGGTTTTTGATGATAACAAAGACACAAAGAGCGAAAGAAAACCAAGATCAAAGGAAGAAATCAAGAGGTTTAGATATAGGCATTATAGCACATCAATGTTAAATGCTCCCAAGATATCTCAAATGGTTTTTCAAAAATGATTTGAATCAATATGGCTTTCAAAGATCAATTCCTAAAAGAGAACTTCTTTTACCTTGGATCATGCCAAATAATGTTCTATACTTGTTTAATCCATGTTTTCTAAAGTTAGGAATGATTTAAATCTGTTTTAAGGCTTGAAAAATGAGTTTAAAGTTTAAGTAATCGAAACCAAGAGTAATCGATTACAAAGCCAAACAGGCCATGTAATCGATTACATCAATATTGTACAAATCAGTTAGAGAACGTAATCAATGCCATAACCAAGGTCTCAAGAATCCAAAACACACAATCTCTTCAAGAGTTCTAAATTGACCCAAAGTAGCTTAGCCCTCCATTACCATGAAGGGGAGCATCATGTAATATACAAAACTATGAACAAACTATGTAATCGATTACCATGAGAAGAAACGTGTAATCGATTACACAGGTCATGTAATCGATTACCACAAGCCCGTAGCCAAGAACACGTTGTATTTTCCATGTAATCGATTAAAAGGCTTGTGATAACCAATGTTCGACATGCCCAACGGCTATATTGAATACATTTAATGCTTGGCTTTAACCACCCCCAACGTCTTTTAATGAATGGGCTTTAAATACAATGGTGGGGCACAAAAAAACATCATAGCAACACATCATACGAGAATCAAACTCAAATCTTTCTTGCTCTGTTTTTGTCCAATCTTTGAGATATCTTTGTGAGCATTATTAGAACTTCAATTTGTATCATCTACTCTAGTGAGAGCTTCTCAAATTCAATCTTAATTGCTGTATAAGATAGAGGGTGAGGCATCCCTTTGTTTGAAGAGACTCAAGCTCAAGGTGATGGGCATCCCAGTTGAGGGCTCAAGTTTGTAAAGGTATTCAAGCACCTATTGAAGCTTGAAGATATAGTGGAAAATCTCAAGTTGTTGCTTGGGGACTGGACGTAGATCACAAGTGGATTGGTGATCGAACCAGGATAAACGATTGAGTTTGTTTTCTCTAAACCCTTCTCTTTATATTTGTGCATTGCTTATACTCTTACTTGATTACTTCTCTCTTGGTTGGTTATTAAGCAATATACATTGTTCTTATCAATTCATTCATTTCAATTAGTCAATAGCTTCAACGAAAATCAATTCAGTGTTTTGCGAAAGAATTGCGAACTTGTTTTACAAACTCAATTCACCCCTCTTGAGTATGATACATGAAAGAAATGATAACCAATGGTGCCTTTTATAGAAGTCTAGGGTAACAAAATGACAAAGGGGAGTGAGTGGATGAGTGGGTGAGTGAGTGGAGTGTTTGAGTGGAATGGTTGAGTGGATTGATTTAGTGGATGAGTGAGTGGAATGGTTAAGTGGGTTGGTTGAGTGGAAAATGCCAAAGGACTTTTGGTGAGTAGGAAATTATGGAGATGAATGGGTGAGTGGATGGATGAGTGGGTGGATTAGTGGATGAGTGGGTGGAGTGGTTGAGTGGTTGGATTAGTAGATGAGTGGATGAGTGGGTGGATTAGTGGATGAGTGGGTGAGTGGATGAGTGGGTGAGTGGATGAGTGGATGAGTGGATTAGTGGATGGATGAGTGGGTGGTTGAGGACGAAAATTTCGTGTCTAACTTGGAAGCCAAAAACGACCAACTAGACTTCAGATCCACGAAAAGTACTCTTCATGAAAGTTGTAGATCTTTGTCTTGGCTATAACATGCATATCTGGATTGTCCA
This sequence comes from Ormosia emarginata, assembly GCA_029884605.1. Taxonomy (NCBI): domain Eukaryota; kingdom Viridiplantae; phylum Streptophyta; class Magnoliopsida; order Fabales; family Fabaceae; genus Ormosia; species Ormosia emarginata. The sequence goes on along the minus strand of JAQQTP010000057.1, from coordinate 217,354 downwards.
ATTTGGCTTCCTACAGCCTAAGATATGGCCCAAATACCGCAGGTCACTCAAACCCAACTTCAGCACCTCTGTTCCGACTTGGAGGCTCAAACTGACCCATTAGACTTCATTTTTTCAAAAAGTGTTCTTCATGAAAGTTGTTTATTTAGATCTTGACTATCCACTGTCCAAATTTGAGCCCATCTTCATTATTACATCTTGAGATATGATTTTATGAGTGCACACTGTTCGGATTCTACTGATAGAACCCGTATTCTGACTTCCATGTAAACTTAGGTCCTTTAGACATCTTTTTGGGACTTCGAGCTCTTCATCAAAGTTGGAGAGCTTCCTCTTAGCTTTCCTACAAGGTAAAATTCATGTTCATCAGATATTAGGAACTCAAGTTATGGCCAAAATAAAGAAACAGTGTCAAATCTCAATAATGCTGAAAATATTCAATTAGGACCAATTTGAGCTCAAACTCACAAAATCATACCAAACTCAATCAATTAAGAATAAGGAGAGTGTAAATGACTAAACATAAGGGTTTCTTAATGAATAAAATATGTGATTATTAGATTCTTTGGAGCAATTATTGTGCTAATTAAAAAATCATTAAGGGCTATTTATGTCTTCAAGGATTGATAAAAAAATGATGAAAAAGAAGTAGAAATAATAAAAAAAGATTGTTGGTGAAGAATAATGAGAATAATTTGGTTGAAAGTGAGAGTGAGAATTGATTATATCATTTTGTATGATGTTCTATTGATATTCTTTTCAACCTGATTCTGTTTTGTATCGCTTTATCTATAAACATTCTTCACCTTTATTAATCTTTTTCCTACCATTCATTATACCCTTGGCCTCGTCACAACCAATGGAAGTCCTTTTGATTCTTGTTATGTATATGAACTTGAAAATGGAGATGAGATTGATTATCAAGCCTATGGTATTGCATTTTTCAAGAGAAATTTGAGTGATCTCTTTGTCCTTAGACACTTGAGTGATGGAAAGATGAGTGACCTCAATTGGTTGGTAAAGGTAATAGGTACAAGCTAGACTCAAGCCTCTAATTGTATTAAGTGCTAAACTATCTTGCTTGATTGGATTTGATTGCTGAGCTTAATTGAATTTTTGAATTTTCCTTGATTTAGGTTACTTAATGTTGAGTTTAATCTTGTTTTTTATTCATATTCTTTGCTTGAGGACAAGCAAAGTTCAAGTATGGGAGAATTTGATAAGCTTATATTTTATAACCTTATATTGGATAAATTGTGGTGATTTGCTTATAATTATTGGTGAATTTTAGATGAATCCTTATCATTATCTTTGTTTTTGCAAATTAAGAAAAATTTAACACATTTAGAGTGAGAGCAGGCGAAGATATCATGTCTCCAGAGTAAAAAACTACCATTTTGGCTCAGGCAGGGGCTTGTGTCAACTCAGAAGCGATTGAGGAGTTAGATACGACCTTGTCTAAATTGGGAAACTTTTTTGTTAAGCTCACACGACCTTGTCTAACTCAATTGAAGCTTCTGACTTGGAGACACGACCGTGCCTCTTGATCACATAGTCATGTCTCACTTAATGTACATGTACATGTTTTCATGTTCACACACTGTGTCGTGCACTCACACGGTTGTGTGAGGCTTCCTGAAATGAAAAATAAACAAATTTTACCCTAAATCATTATAAATAGAGCAAATTCCTAAACCTAAAGGGGACTTTTTGGAAGAAACTTGTGTGACGGCAGATTTTTAGAGGCAGAGGCAAGGATTGGAGGCTAGGGCTATGAAGATAAGGAATAAGAGTAATTAAAGTTCAACCATTAAAGACATCTTCTTCGTCTTCTCTTTTTAATTTTATTCTTCCCTATTCTCCAAAGATAGAATCATGGTTGTTTCTTTAACTATTGTTCTTGTTTGTGCAACATTTGCTATGTGTGGCTAAACCCCTTTTTCTAGCATTAGGATGAAACTCTATACTTTTCTATGTTAAATTGTTAATTTGATTATTTGTTAATGAGAAATTATTGTTCTTGACTCATTCTTAGTATGCTTAATGCTTGTGGTATGTTGCCATCTATATTTACATGATCTTAGGCATTAGGTGAAGGATCAAAAGATGAAACCTAATTGCTAGATAATTTAAGAATTGAACTTAGGAATTGAGACCTAGACATAGACTTTAATCCTTTGAGGGGTAAACGATTGTCATAAAACTTAATGAGTTAGAACTAATGGGTTAGAACTTGGATTAATTGCCATGACAATGGGATTGATGAAGTTTTAGCAAGTTTTTAGTGTTAAGAAATAAGGTTTTAAATAATTTAGGACTAATCGCCTTCAAGAACATAATTGAACATTATTAGTAAAGATATTACCAAGTGGCCTCAAACTCAAGAGGGGGGAATTGGATTTATAAAAAATTTTCGCAAATCTTTCACAAAATACTTATATATTAATTTTCATTGAAGCTATTGATTGATTGAAATGAATAGATAGATGAGATTGATCACTTTACTCACAATTAAATAAGCTAAGATAGAAAGTATTCAAGCAAGCATATAAGATTAAAGCTCAAATATAAAGAGATAGAGTTGAGAAAAGTAAACACAAGGATTTATCTTGGTTCAGCCACCTCTTCTGACCTACGTCCAGTTCTTAAGTGAACCACCCAAGATTTTCTACTAAACCTTCAAGCTTGAACATGTGCTTGATAACCTTTATAAACTAGAGCACTCACCATACTGTGGGAGACCTCACCCTTTGTGCTTGAGTCTCAAAACATGGATACATCACCCTTTACAACCTTTGAGAGATGTCTCACCTTCTTTACAACCAAGGGAAACATCACCATTTTCTCTAGAGGGATACCTCACCCTATTTACAGGAAAACAATGAAAGATAGAAGGATAAATTCTCAAAAGAATGGATATTACAAATTAAAGCCCAATGGGTATCAAGGATTCATACTTTGAAGCTCAAAACATAGTATGTAATGAAATGATGGAAAAACTCATATTTAATGCTCAAGAATGATTTTCAAATTGTTCTCCAACTTTTCTTTGATGCCCAAACACTTTTATTTATAGTCCAAAGCTTTTTAGAGCCGTTGGTGGTTGTTGGGGGCATTAAATGCTCTAATAGAGCCATTGGGAAATGTTTTATGCTATCCCAGATAATAAGTTATTGGTTTCCAATAACAAGTTATTTGGTTTCAGATAACAAGTTATTGGGTTTGCCTAACAGATTATTTATTTCATCAGAAAATACTGTAGCATAAAAATAACAGGTTATTTGGCACCCCTAATCGGTTAGGAACATTTAAAAAATAAGAGGGAATAATCCCAACATGCAAATAACTTGTTATGGACTTTCCATAACCGGTTATTCACTTTAAAACATTTAGTGGGACGTTTCTACCAAAGTGAATAACCTATTATGAATTTCAAATAATCAGTTATTTGAAATCACATAATCAGTTAGTAGTTTCAGATAACCTATTATTCAAAACACATATCAGTTATTGGCTCACCAAGAAAATAAGATTTCTAAAAGATTTTATAACCAAACTTTCCCAAATCATTTTCATCCTTTCTAAAATCATTTTGCACAAACTTGATGAGTATTTTCACAAGTATAAAACATGATTTTCTTTTCATCCTTTCTAAAAACATTTTGCTCAAACTTGATAAACATAAAACATGATTTTGCAAAGAGATTTAAGTTGAGTTAAAAACAAGACATGAGCTAGTGTAATTCCTATTAACCTTAACATAAGATCTAAGTCCTAAAAACTATACTTGAAAAACCTTGGGACTTCATCTTTGTGCAATAATAACTTTTCTTGTTTGTTAACATCAAAACCATTGTCATTGCCAATGCTAATCACATTCTCCCCATTTTTGATAATGACAAACATCCATTGAGAAAAATGTTAGTTCAAATAAATTAGAACTTACAAAAGGAAAATGACTTACTCCCCCTCTATTTTTCAAGAGGTGATTAGATCAGAGATGCAAAACTCCCCCTTAATTTTGGAATCCCACGATCACTAAAAAAAATTATACCTTGTTCTATGTTGTGTTCCTTTTCTCAATAACATATTTACCAAAAACTTCTCCCCCTTTTGTCATGATAAAAAAGATATGCAATAAAGAGCTTTGGACAAAGAAAGAAGTAGCAATATAAGTTTTAAACACAAAACCATTGCCATGTAACAAATATTCAATAATAATGCATCAACAATTATATCTAGATCAACAGTATAGTCATTTCAACAAACCATCCATTGCAAAATTATACATGTCATACCAAAACATATCAAAGTCATACTATTGTTCAGCAAGGTCATAAGCTACCAGTATATTTAATAGATAAACTATATGATTAGATTAACTTAAGCACAATAAAGAGACTGAAGTAATCCCAGTCCATATACTTTGGTTGAATCAGATTTCGAGCTTGAAACTCCAGCCTATATTTGGCTATTTGAACCTTATGTGAGAAGTATCTCCTTTGGTCCAAACTTAGAGGAATGTCCGGATCAAAGCTTGGGGGTATGTGTTTCCTTTCGAATTGAGGGATTTTTGGTGCATGATTTCTTAAGATGAGATGAGCTGCTTGCCATGGTTGATAATGAAGGTTAGGTCACGGTTTTAGAGAGAAAAAGGATGAGAGGAGTGAGATTTTTGGAAGAATTTGTGGGTTTTAATTGGTGAAAAGTGATGGATAATTATGAAAAATGATAGAAAAAGTCTTTAAATGGTGGATTTTGGTTGAATTTGGAGTAGGTGAGGAGTTTGAGTGAGTGGGTGTTTGAGAGAAGAAGAGGAAAAAGATGACAAGGGAGGTTTTTGTTTTATGAATGGTGAGTGGGGGGTCACGAGTTTACTGCTTAAAGAGCCTAATAGTCGGTTAGATGCATGGAATAACTGATTAGTTTCGTGGAAATAAAAAATGCAAGGCCTCTGGTTGGAAGAATTACCAATTAGGGAGATAAGGTAATCAGTTATTTTCGTGTTACAAGAACCTTATAGCCTCTGTTTGGGATAAAGAATCAATTATAACATTGAGATAATTGGTTATTTTTGAGCTGCAATAACTTCATAGTCTCTGTTTGCCTTGAATAACCAATTAGGGATAGTACCTAATTGGTTATTTTCGTGGACCACTTAAAAGATGAAGCCTCTGTTTGCTTCAATAACCTATTAAGGAGAGTACCTAAATGGTTATTTTCATGGACCACCAAAAGTGTAGCCTCTGTCAGTTGGAACAACTGATTAGAGGATTCTTGTAATCAATTATTTCCTTCGCACTGAACACATTTGGAACATAATAACCAATTAGATATGGACCATAATTGGTTATTTGTAGTTTCTAGGAGCTCCAAAATGCCTTTATAATCAGTTAGAGAGGTCTTGTAATTGGTTATCTTTATGGAATGAAAGACCAGTAGCCTTTGACTTTGTGAATTATTGGTTAGGTGCTTCTCCTCACCAGTTATTTGGCTTAACAGAATATATAATTACACTTCCTAAGAGCCAATAATTGGTTACTTTTTTCCCATAATTGATTAGCAAGATCTTTTAATTAGTTATTATAACTTGACAAAGAGTAGTTTCAATGTGCCATACTAGTTCCAAAGTCCAATTAACCAGTTATTCTCCCCTCTTAATAGATTAGATTACGCCCAAAACTAGAAATCCTTTAGAAATTCATCTTTTAAGCATGCAACCGCATGTCATCTTTGAGAATAATCTTGACTTTGCTTTATTTTCATCCATTCTAAGGATCATCAGCTCAAAACAAATTATCCTTTTCAAAGGCATAAGAAACCAATTGTGTAAAGGCTTTAATTAGTTATTTGTTATCCATAACAAATTATGACTTCACCATAAACAGAGCAAGCTTCAAGAAAACAGTCCTTAAACCATCAACTCATGCTATCTTAAGAGTGTTTTTAGCTTGATCTTAATTTCATCATCTCAAACCACCATGACTGTAACTCAAAAGTTGATTTTTCTTCTTCAAAAGTACTAGAAGCCAATTTCTTCAGCAAGAACTTGAGATTGAGAATTTGGGGGACTTAAGCATGGATCAAGCACCTGCAAAACAAACTTAAGGGAAACTCTAATGCTTAAGTCATTATCTAATTAAAAAATGATTGAAACAAAATAACTATGCAATGAACCCAAATATGCAGCAAGATGACATATTATGTAGCAACATGACAAGTTTTGCACCAAAATGACAAAATATGTAGTAAAATGACAAAGTATGCAGCAAAGTGTTGAATTATGCAGTAAAAGATCATATTGTGCAACAACATTCCAGATTGTGCAATAAAATATTATATGATGACAAGTTATGCAGCAAAATTATGATTTTTAGTAAGAGTTAGATGCATGATTGATCCAGAATGCTAAGCTCAAAGATGTTTTCATCAAATATGCTAATTCAAACAAGAAGTGAACTTATCTAGCATATTATCACATATTGAGATGTTTTCAAGATATAAAGCTAGAAAAGTACTTCTTTAAAGTAAGTTAAAGCATAGAACAAGTCTCTACTTATCCAAAGGTTGCAAGTCCAAGCTTTTTTGAGACAAGGGAGAGAAGTTAGAGTATTTTCTGATAGCAACTTTTGAGATTCCAAAGTCAATTATTGGCCTTCAAGCACACCTACAACATACTTCAATTTTTGGTTTTTGGTACTCCACTTTTCTTGGGTCCTTGTGTGTTAGTTCTTGGCAAAGTGCCTTTGGGAACCTAAACCATTTTAGTCCCTATCTTGTTATTGATATTTTTTCTTACATTACAAGTTGATGCACTATGTCCTTTTTTGCCACAATGAAAACACTTTATAAAAGAACTTGTTGATGTACTTGAGGGAACAAAGAAATTTTTGTAAAGTTTTTATTGGTTTTTGGGATTATATCCTAAACCAGCCTTTGAAATACACATATTTGCTTCCCAAGCAATATGTTCAAATTATCTCTTGCAAAGGTAAAATTTGAAAGAGTATTTTTTAAATCTTCAATTTTCTTTTCAAAATTTTCGCATGATGAACAAGAAGAGGATGTAGATGCATTATCAAGTGAAGAACATGTCATACATGAAGAATTTGCATCAATAAGTCCAAGAGTTTTATTCTCAATTTTAAGTTCCTCAATTTCCTTGTTTAAAATAGAGATTTTGTTTTCAAAAGAGGAAATCATTTTCTTAGATGATGAAACAAGTTTTGTAAGCCTTATGGATTCGTTATGTAATTCTTCAAATGTATCTTGTAATTCATCATAGGAAGGGGAAAAGTCAAAGTTTGAGGATGTTACCTCCGTGTCATCTTTATATTCCTCTTCTCCTCTAGCCATGAGACATAGATTGACTTTCTCTTTGTCTGAGCTATCGGTTGAGTCCATGTCATTATCATCCCAAGTTATGTAGGCTCTTCTTTCTTTCTTCTTCTTTGAGGACCTTTTCTCATATTTTTCCACTTTCCTTTGATAGATTGGACACTCCATCTTCATGTATACTGGTTCTCCATATTCATAGCATTTAGGAGTCCCTTTATGATAGGCATTCTTTTGGGGGAAATAGAGGTCTTCTTTGAGCTTCATTCTTCTTGAAGAATCTTTCAAATTTCTTTACTAGAAGACCAAGTTTCTCCTTATTTATTTCTAAGCTATCTCCATCATCATCATCATCATCATCATTAATTATGGAGGAGGTGACTTTGAGTACAATCCCCTTTTTCTTCTTGTCATGCTTCTCATTTTGATTGAGCATATTTAGCTCCAATTCATGTCCTTAGAGCTTCCTAAATAGAGTGATTAGAGACATTATTGATAAATCCCTTGATTCCGCAATAGTTGTTACTTTAGGTTGTCATTGCCTGCTCAAACATCTCAAAATTTTGTTAATAAGATCTTCATTAAGAAAAGTTTTTCCCAATGAAGCAAGATGATTAACAATGTTTGTGAACCATTTTTGCATTTCTTGAATGCTTTCAACTTAGTTCATTCTAAACAATTTGTATTCATGAGAGAGAGTGTTTATTCTTGATCGTTTTACTTCACATGTACCCTTATGAATTACTTGTAGAGGATCCCACATTTCTTTGGCAGTCTTAAAATTTAATACCTTAAAGAATTCATCATACCCCAAAAATGTGGTAATGATGTTTTTGGCTCTCAAATTGTATTGAACCTTCTTTTTGTCCTTATCGATCCATTCACTTCTTGGTGTATTAGTTTTTACACCATCAATAGTACGTGTTGGAACAAAAACGCCATTTTCAGTGAGATCCCATACTTCTAAGTCAATAGCTTCAACAGAAATTTTCATCATTTCTTTCCAATAAGCATAACCATCCTCGTTGAAAAAGAGAGGTCTATTTATAGAAGAACTTTCGTTAGAAAAACTATTTGAAGCCATTTCTTCTCTTGAAGCTACTAAGCTCTTTACACAAGAGTCCAGCTCTGATACTACTTGTACCAAGTGGCCTCAAACTCAAGAGGAGGGTGAATTGAGTTTATAAAAACTTTTCACAAATCTTTCACAAAACACTTGTATATTGATTTTCATTGAAGTTATTGATTGATTGGAGTGAATAGATAGATGAGATTGATCACTTCACTCACAAATAAATAAGCCAAGATAGAAAGTATTCAAGTAAGCATATAAGATTAAAGCACAAATATAAAAAAATAGAGTTAAGAAGAGCAAATACAAGGATTTATCCTGCCACCCTTTGTGACCTACGTCCAGTCCTCAAGTGAACCACCTGATATTTTCCACTAAACCTTTAAGCTTGAACATGTGCTTGACAACCTTTACAAACTAGAACACTCACCACACCTTGGGATACCTCACCCTTTACAACCTTTAAGGAATACCTCACCCTCTTTACAACTAAGAGTTACCTCACCATTTTCTCTAGAGGGATACCTCACCATCTTTACAGGAAAACAACGAAAGATAGAAGGATAAACTCTCAAATGAGTAGATATTATAAATTGAAGCCCAATGGGCATCAATGATTCACACTTTGAAGCTCAAAATATAGTATGTAATGAAATGATGGAAAAACTTGTATTTAATGCTTAAGAATGATTTTCAAATTGTTCTCCAACTTTTCTTTGATACCCAAACACTTTCATTTATAACCCACAACTTTTCAGAGCCGTTGGTGGTTGTTGGGGGCATTAAATGCTCCAATAGAGCCGTTGGGAAATATTTTATGCTATCCCAGATAACATGTTATTGGTTTCTAATAATAGATTATTTATTTCATCAGAAAATACTATAACACAAAAATAACAAGTTATTTGGCTCCCTTAATCGGTTAGGAACATTTAAAAAACACGAGGGAACGTTCCCAACATCCAAATAACCTGTTATAGACTTTCCATAACCGATTATTCACTTTAAAACATTTAGCGGGACATTTCTGCCAAGGTGAATAACCTATTATGGATTTTAAATAATCAGTTATTTGAAATCACATAATCAGTCAGTAGTTTCAGATAACCTATTATTCAAAACACATAATTAGTTATTAGTTCACCAAGAAAACAAGATTTTGAAAAGATTTCATAACCAAACTTTCCCAAATCATTTTCAACCTTTCTAGAATCATTTTCTACAAACTTGATGAGTATTTTCACAAGTATAAAACATGGTTTTCTTTTCATCCTTTCTAAAAGCATTTTGCTCAAACTTGATAAACATAAAACATGATTTTGCAAAGAGATTTAAGTTGAGTTAAAAACAAGACATGAGCTAGTGTGATTCCGATTAACCTTAACATAAGATCTAAGTCCTAAAAGCTATACTTGAAGAACCTTGGGACTTGATCTTTGCGCAACCATCACTTCTATTATTTGTTATCAACAAAATCATTATCATTGCCAATGCTAATCACAAAAGATTGGATTACAATTTATCATAGGAGGTGGTGTTGTGAATTCTTAGTCCTACGCCTTTAAATATTGTTTGAATCTTAATTTTTCTAGATTTAATTGCTTACTTAATTGCTTAGAGTTCTTTTTTAATTTTAATTTAGCTTTCACTATTGCTTTTATCTGCTTAGATAATCAAAATCGTCGTAAAAGTTAGTAGTCAATTGATCCTCGTGGGAATAATTTTTATTTTTTTACTTGAACGATCTGTGCGCTTGCGAAAAATTCATAACAAGAACTCTGCAGTCGGGTCCTCTTCAAGCTTCTTTGGCGCCTTAGTAGCTTGTTCTTGATGTATAGGTGTCGCGACCGTGATTGCGACGAAATAGCCACCTGCGTGGAATTTAAAATATGAAAATAAAGTTGACACCAATTTTATTTAAATTAGAAAAAAATTGAAAAATCTTTCTTAGAAAATATTCTTTAAAAACTAGATTGGATTCGGGAGTCGGTTATGTATAAGAAATGGTGGAAACTTAATCCTACAGCACCTCTATCACACCCGTTCTGAGACGGTACCTTAAGTCAGTTGTGCAAAAATTTGATAATCTCAAATATATTTATTTTACTCCTCCTAAAAAAACATTATAACTATTATTTTTTTTTTAGAAAAGAAAGAAAAGAAACAACTCAATTGTGAAAATTTAATTTTTGCCTTGACAGAATAAAGATTATGTTCCAACGTATCTCCAAGTGCAATGAGGAATTCAAAATCACGTAGTTCTCTAGAAAATAAGTGCGAGTTGGTCGCTTTTAATTAAAAAGATTTTTGAAAAGAGATTTTGTTTGAAAACAAATCCATTGTTGCACAACGTTCAAGTTAGCTCCAAGCTATTCAATAAATCCTAATGATTCGAATGACATTAAAGATAGCATCCGCTATTCAATCATCATCATTGGTCATTGCATTGATTAAAAGTTTTTTTTATTATTCATTTTTTAAAAAAGAGTACACAAGGACAAACAAGTAAGCACAACTTTTTCATGAGCCAGGTAAGTGCAAAAAAAAAAATTACATATAAGTCTCACAAACAAAATAACTCAAAACAATTTTTATTTTCATTTTCGACAATGTTCAGATTTTTTTCATTTTTTAATTTTAAATTTTATTTTTTAATTTTTCTTCAATTTTTTTATTTTTAGTTTTTAGTCACAAAACACAACATAAAATATACCATTAAATTAAATAAACATTATCAAACAAGAACTAATCATAAATAACACAAATAATTGAGCTCAAAGTATTTTTTTTGTTTTTTTTATTTTCAATTTTTTTTACCATTTTCGTATTATTATTTTTATATATTTTTAGATTTTTTTGTTTCATCTTAAAATGCCTAATTACGAAGTTCAAAACCCCCCTTTCTTTAGAAAAAAAAGACTAGTAGTAGCTCAAGCCCAAACAACACAAAAAAAAAACAAAGTTGTCCCAAGATTAAAAAAAACAATAACCCAAATTCTTTTTCACCTTTTTAAATTTTTATTTTGTTTATTATTATTTTGCTTCAGTAAACTTAAAAATAAAAAATAAAAAAAAATAAAAAATATGAAAACACAAAAACGTAGAAAAGCATTAACAGAGAAAGAAGAACCTGAGTGACTTCACGTGGGTGGTGAAATGGAAGGGTGCCCTTGTGAGAGTGAAGGTTGATAGTGGTGTATAGGTGGGTAAAGGTGATATGGTGAAGTGGTGGTTTTTGGTGGTGGAGCTTGGAGGTGGATGGTTATGGAAGCTTATGAAGGAAGGTGGTGATAGAAAGTGAAGTGGGTGAAGGTGATAGAGTGGTGGCTATGGAAGCTTATGGAGAGTGTCTTCACGTGGGTTGTTGGTTGTAGTGGTGCCTGAGTGGTTTTATGATGGTGAAGATGAAGATAGAGGGATGGATGATGAGTGGTGAAGATCGAAGGGTAGAGAAAATGGAAGATGAAGATTATGGAGGAAGGTGAGGTGGTCACAATTGGAGAGTTGCTTCACGTGGAGGAGGTTGGAAGGTGTTGAAGTTGATGTGTGATGGTGGTTATGGAAGGATGGCTAAGGTGGGATGTAAAAATGGTGAGGTGATGAAGGTGACTATGAAAGATGGTGAATATGGAGGTAGCTTGAAGGTGGTTGAAGATGGTTATGGGGGCTTGAGTATGGTGTGTCATTGAGCTTGGAGGTGGTTATCGAAGATTATGAGGATGAAGTGAAGGTTGGTGGTTGATGGGAGGTGAAGTGAGGTGGTGTGGGGTGAGTCAATTCAGTGGTTAGAGATGAAGGTGGGTTGCTTGAAGGGTGGTGAGGAAGATGGTCATGATGAAGGTGGTGAGGGTGATGAATGTAAAGGGTGGATGTAGATGAAGGTTGAAGTGGGATGCTGGAAGTGTTATACGTGAGAGGAAGAGAAAAAAATGGAGAAAAAAATTATGTGGGAGTGAGTACATAATTTGGAGTGGATACATGATTTGGAGTGGTTGTGTGAGTGCAGTAAAGTGGGTACAATATATGGAGAAACAACCAAGCACCTTATTATCTTTTATTAATTTTTTTATATTTTTTGTTTTGTTTTTGTTTTTATTATTATTATTATTATTTTTATTTTTTATTTGCTAAAATGGGTTTATATGTTTGGGTTAAAAAAATGGACCAAAAATGTGGACAATAATTTTTTTTATTTTTTATTTTTTATTTTTTTTTAACTCTTTTCTTTTCATTTTCATTTTTTGTAATTTTCTTGTTTCTATTTTTTTTATTTTCTTATGGAGCCGATCAAAATTAAGTGTTCACAGTTGTCCCTCTTTACTTGTTTCGTACTAGATAAAAGAAAAACTGTGGTTTTCATATTATTGTCGTAAGAAACGAGTAAAGATATGAACTTTAATTTGTTAGAACTGATGTTTTTCTGAAATGATAGTTTGTCATCATCAAAAAGGGGGAGAATGTAATTGAACATGCAAACTTTGAAGATTGGTTTTGATGATAACAAACATGGAGACAAACATGAAGATGATAAGAAGACCAAGTTCAAGATTAGCTCTAGGACTTAGGATCTATTGTACGGAGTCTTTTCATATATCTCATTGTTCTTTGCACGAAAAGATAAAAATGTTTTCAAGTTAATATTCCAAATCCAAAGAATGATCTTAAAGTTTTTGAAAACCTTTTCTAGAAATATCAAAGTATTCAAAACTGTTTTGGACTCAGAGGTATTCGAATAACCCCAGAGGTATTCAAATAAACCAGTTTAAAATTCTTTATACGTCTCTGTTTTCAAGCTTTACAAAATCTGGTTTTCTAAATGATCTATTCAAATAACCCTTAAGGTATTCGAATAGACCTGTTTTTAGAATAGCTTCTTTTTCATAAGTTATTAGAATAATTCAATGGTTATTCGAATAGACCTATTTTCACAGAAAGCTCTTTTTATATAGGTAATCAAATAACTCTAATAGGTATTCGAATAACCTTCTTTACAACTGATTTTCACGAGGTTTCTAAGTTAGTGGTATTTGAATAACCCAAAAGGGATTCGAATAAACCACGAATTTTGATTTATAAAGAAACAACCATATTTCAATTTTAATATATTAATTAATGGTCTCAACGACTATTTTCTTGAAAAGCTCTATAAATAGAGACCTTGGGTCACCTTTGCAAGCTACCTAAATTTCTGAATCATTATTTGCTTGTGTTAAAATGCGATTTATAATTTCTTTCTTATTTTCTGTGTTCTTTTCGCCAAAGCTCTGAGATATCCTTAGAGAGCTCAGTTAGTGCTTCAATTTGTATTATTTGCTCTTTGTGAGAGTTTATCTTCATCTATTTTCTACTGTATTTCTGAGAGGGTGAGGTATCCCTCAAAGGCATTGTAACAAAGGTGAGGCATCCCTTGAAGGTTTGTGTAAGGGTAAGGTATCCCTGACAGTTTGAGGCTTTAGCACAAGGATAGAGTTTCCTTGTGTGTGAAAAGTGCTCGAGTATAACGGTTGCAAGTACCTATTTAAGCTTGTATTGAATAGTAAAAAATATCGAATTGTGTTTCGAGGACTGGACATAAGCCACAAGTGGTTGGTGGTCAAATCAGGATAAATATCGTGCCTGCTTTTCTAATCCTCATTCCTTTATTTATCTGCATTTAATTTATTATTTCCTACAATTTATTTATTAGCTGTTCTTAGTGTTCTTCTTATCTTCCTTTAATTCATGTCTTTTTAATATTTTCTTTCAACATATTTAATTTGTTTACGCTTTTGCAAAAAGTTTTAATACTCAATTCACCCCACTCTTGAGTATTGGAAGCCACTTGGTAACAAGTGGTATCAGAGCTAGACTCTTACTTAAAGAGCTTAGCAACTTCAAGAGAACATGGCTTCCTCAAATGGCTTTTCAGAGGGATCTTCCATAAATTGACCACCTTTTTTCAATGGAAATGGTTATGCATATTGAAAGGAAAGAATGAAAATCTTCATCGAAGCTATTGATCTAGATGTGTGGAATGCTATTGAAAATGATGCATTTATACCTATACGAGTGGTCGATGGTATAAAAATCGAGACACCTAGAAGTGATTGGTCTGATGAGGATAAAAGAAAAGTTTAATATAATTTGAAAGCTAAAAACATCATTACCACAACCTTGGGGTATGATGAATTTTTTAGAATTTCAAACTGCAAAACTGCTAAAGAGATGCGAGACACTTTACAAGTTACCCATGAGGGTACTAGTGAAGTTAAGAGGTCGAGAATCAATTCTCTTACCCCGTGAATATGAATTATTTAGAATGAACCAAGGAGAAAGCATTCAAGAAATACAAAAGAGGTTCACCTACATCATAAATCATCTTGCATCATTAGTAAAGAATTTTTCTAACGAAGATTTGATTAACAAAGTGTTAAGATGTTTGAGCAGGATTTGACAACCCAAGGTGACAGCCATATCAGAATCAAGGGACTTGTCGACAATGACATTAGCTACCCTCTTTGGAAAACTCCATGAACACGAATTGGAGCTGAATAAACTACGCCAAAGTAAAGAAAATGATAAGAAGAAAAATGACATAGCTCTCAAAGCCACTACCTTAGCAATTGATGATGATGATGATGAGGATGGAGAAAGCACAGAAAATCTTAAGCTAAATGAAGAAAACCTTAGCCTTATGGTTATTAAGAAATTCGGTAAGTTTCTCATAAAGAAGGGAAACCAAAGAAGACCACTTTTTCCTCCAAAGAAAACTCATCATAAGGGGTAAGGAACAACTTTAAATCCAACTTGTTACGAGTGTGAAAAATCTGGACACATGAAGATGAAGTATCCAATTTACCAAAAGAAGATGAAAAAATTTGAAAAGAAACCCTTCAAGGAAAGAAAGGGAAGAAAAGCCTACATAACATGAGATGACAATGACATGGATTCAGCTGATAGTTCAGATAACGAGGAAACCCATCTATGTCTTATGGCCAAAGGAGAAGAAGAAGAAGAAAGCGACAATGAGGTAAATTCTGATTTATTGCTTTCTTATAATGAATTACAAGATGCTTTTGAAGAACTACATGATGAATCACTAAGGCTCACTAAAATAATTTCTTCATCTAAGAAAACAATTTCTTCTTCAGAAAATCAAATTTTCATTTTGAATAAAGAAATTGAAGAATTAAAAATTGAAAATGAGACTTTAGGATTAATTGATGCATGCACAATTTGTTCTTCACACACTTCTACTTCTTCATCTTGTTCATCTTGTCATATGCTTGAAAAGGAAATTGAAGACTTAAAGAACACACTTGCTAAATTTACTCTCAGAAGAGATAATTTAAATATTTTGTTAGGAAAATAAAGAGTTGTTTTTCAAAAGGCTAGAATAAGATATAATCCAAAAAAATCAACACAAATCCTATAAAAATTTCTTTGTTTATTCAATTACTTCTAGTAGCCCATTTATGAAATGTTTTTATTGTGGGAAGAAAGGACATAATGCATCAACATGCAATGCAAGGAAAAAAGCTCAAATTGATACCTCGATAGTGGATGCTCCAAGCACATGACCGGAGACAACTCAAAATTCTCATTCCTTATTCCCAAAACTTATAGACATGTAACCTATGGAGATAACAATAAAGGAAAGATTATTGGAGTTGGCAAAGCCAGTAAGAGTCCTAACTCTTCTATTAATAATGTATTACTTGTTGAAGGACTTAAACACAACTTACTTAGTATTAGTCAATTATGTGATAAAAAAAATAGAGTTATATTTAATTCAAATTGTTGCATAATTGAAGATAAAAATGACAAGCATGTTAAGTTTATTAGTTATAGAGTTAATAACATTTATATGATTAGTCTTAATGATATATCTTCAAGTGATGCGAAATGTTGTTTAAGTAAGGAAGATAAGTCTTAGTTATGGCATAGGAGAATTGCTCACATTCACATGGACCACTTGAAAAATTTAGTTTCTAAAGAGCTAGTAATTAGACTACCCAAGCTTAATTTTGAAAAAGATAAATTATGTGATGCATGTCAAAAGGAAAAATAAGTAAAAGTCTCTTTTAAAGCCAAAAACATTGTTTCAACTACTAGACCTTTATAACTTTTGCACATGGATTTTTTTGGACCATCTAGAATCATGAGCTTTGGTGGGAATTATTATGCCTTAGTGATTGTGGACAATTTTTCTAGGTTCACATGAACTTTATTTCTTTCTCACAAAAAATGATGCATTTCTAGCTTTTAATAAACTTACCAAAGTTATCCAAAATAAAAAAAGTTTTTCAATTACATCTATAAGAACTGATCGTGGTGGTGAATTTAAAAATCATGTTTTTAAAACTTTTTATGATGAATATGACATTGAGCATAATTTTTCTGCCCCTAGAACTCCACAACAAAATGGAGTTGTAGAAAGGAAAAATCGATCTTTAGAAGAAATGACAAGAACTATGCTCAATGAGGCTTCTCTTCCTAAGTATTTCTGGGCTGATGCTGTAACACCCTCCCTAGGGTATCACATGTCTGACTTCCGACTCATAATCTGAAAATGTTTTCATAAAAGGTTTGAGTTAAAAACGTGGGTTTAAAAAAAAAAATTCTTTCTTGCTGAAATATAAACTTACTGTAATCCATAAGTATTACTGAAAATATATTTAAACTAATTCATATACAACATTGACACCAATTAATATTTCACAATTTAAAGAGAAATATAAAATTAACAGACTTTTTTTTTTTAATAGTAGCAGACCCCATGACGGGTCCTACTTAATAACACGATCTGTACAACACTAACGTTAAAACTTAACATACTCATTCCTTATCTTGTATCCAGCTTTGTTGCATCGAACTCTACTCCTTGTCTACTCAGAACACCTTCGAACTTGAGACAGCCACTCTTCAATGTTTTCATCAATCTCTGAGTGTCCATCGCCCGTTATGTCTAAGACAACTCATTCTTTCTACTGTTTAATTTTAACAATACAGACACAACAAGACAACATAACAAAGAGGTGAGATCACCTACACCAATACCAACATGGCAGCACAGAGATAACACAAGCAGCAATATTTTACAGGGATATCATATCAAACTTCCAATAATATATTCAATATTAATCAACTATCATCATCAAATCATTTATCAATTCAATTATTATAAACAACAATTACGATAATGTCCTAATTATCATCATCATCATCCAAGTATTCAAAACAATTGTCATAGCCAATATTCCTCAATTAATATATCACACGATATAAATGTTCGATTATGCATGTACACACAGACTCGATTTCCTACTCCATGGAGCTAAAACTCGGGTCGAGAAATGATCGAAAAGATCTGCGGTACCACATGCCTCGGACCACGTGCTATAATCCTCATTTTGATTTTGCACATCTAGCATATACACGACAGTCTTTATCAGATCTTGATTAAGAATAGTATCTCGGTCCGGATCATCGGTGTGTTGCATCGGTCTAACCTACGGGAAGAAGCGCGACCAACCACCCATGTAGGCAACCCGCACCCCGATGCCCCCAAGGTCAACAAGTGACCTACACTACGCATATCGCACCCACTCAAGAGGTGTGTTTCTCCTAGCAATCACCATATCCAGTCCTCATCGGACCATTCCAATGCATGTATAATGCACCAAATCCAATCAAATATGTCATTTTCTCACAAACAGTGTATGGACACTGGTTCAACAGTAATCATACTGTACTTTCAACAGCGAAAATCATGTTATCACGTTTTCATAGTTGTAAAACACTTTTACCGTATTTTCACAATTGCGTAACATTTACATTACGTTTTCACAATCAAAAACTTTTCTGTTATGTTTTCACAATACCATAACACTTCTTTTATATTTTCACAATATCGTAACATTTTTGTTACGTTTTAAAATTCCAAAACGTTTTATTACGTTTTACAATCTTGTAACATAGCATGTTACGTTTACAAAAAAATTCGTAACATTTACATTACGTTTTCAAAATGTTGTAACTTCTTACATTTGCACTTTTAAACCACGTACTAATTTTTAACGTTTTTCTCAATCGCGTAAAAACATACGTTTCTCAAATCGCATAGTATTTTTCCACTGTTTCAAAATCGCGTAACTTAAAAATCATTCTTTTACGTCACGTAAATCATTTTCTATCATTCTCAAAATATTTAAAATACTTTCCAAATCTCATAACAATGTTCTATAATTTTCACAATCACGTAAAAATATTCTATCACTATTCAAATCACGTAGTGATTTTTCAACAATATTTCATCAGTAAAATATTTAAACACTTTTCAAATCGTGTAGAAATATTTAAACATTTTTCAAATCGCGTAGAAATATTTTAATTGTATTTCAAATTGTTTTTAAGATACGTAAAATATTTTTCAACATTTTTCAATCACATAAAATATTCCTCAATATTCCAAACATTATTTTGGACTTAAATAAATCAATATCATTTTTAACACATTGTTCAAAATTGCGTAAACTTAAAAATCACGTTTTTAAGATACGTAAAACATTTTTCATCACAATTTCATTACGAAAAATACTTCTTAACCTTCAAAAATTCCTCTTCAACTTTTTTCAAAATAATATAACTTTATATTTCATTTAATATATTTTCTTACTCAAGAAAATATTTTTCCACAATCTTTACTCAAGAAAATTCTTTTTCAAATATACTTCACAAAAATCACTTTTCCATTGATGTAAATCAACGTTTCAAAACTTAACATTTTTCTAACGTATTTCAAAACTTGAAAATAAGTTATACGTTAGTAAATTTTCAAAATACCATTATATTCTTCATTTTCCCAAATCATTTCCAAACACAACCTTCTTCAAAATAAATTGAAGTTGAAAATATTTTCGTTTACAAAAACTTGATTTTTCTCAAGTGATAAATGCTTTCTGATTCCCTTTCCAAAATCCTTGATTAAATCCAGATTTTTCCACTTGGAAATTCACTTTGTTCATAAAAAATCAAGGCATTACAAGCCTAAAAAAAAAAGCGTGGACATGTATATTGAAACCATCAAATATTTTTCCTTTTAAATTGATATGGTTTTACACAAACAAAACCATTAAAAATCCTTTACAAAAACGTAAGACTCATAGTCTTTGAAAAACAAATCATTTGTTCATTTTCAATTTTTCACTTTCTTTGCAAATCCATTTTCACTTTCTTTACAAATCCTTTTTCACTTTCTTTGCAAATCCTTAAAATCATCATTCTATTTTCATTTAAATCTCATGTTTAGTTAAACACTTAGAAACTTTTTACACAAAATAAATTAATAAAAATCCTTCTAAAAACCATGTTCTTGTTCTCTTGAAAAACAAACCCTTTGTTTATTTTCCAAATTCTTCAAATCATCCGTTTTCATCATTCATGAAAATCTTAAGTTATAAACACCTATGTTGAGGTGTCTTGTTCGAAATCCACCATGTTCTAAGTACTCAAAAATCAATTCTTTTGTTCTTAAAATTTTTCAACATGAACCCTAATCAAGGGCATCAAAACCGTAGCTCTTCCTTGGCTATTGGAGCCAAAAATCAATTTCCTTTCCACCATCAAGTCATGGCATATACATATATATTTCATCATAAATAATATAAGCATACCATCAAAGCCATAAAAGCATGTATAGCATATCAAGCATATCATCAAAGCTATAAAATCATGCAAAGCATATCAAGCATAGAAAATTAATCAAAGCTCATAAACACCCACAAATTAATTACATGACCATGGATATGAATCCTCACATGGATTCCACATCCATCAAATAAAATACCATCTCTCACCACCATGCTTGGTTGGTGAGATGGATCTCCTCTTACCTCTTGAAGATCCTTAAAAACTTCTTGTTTTGCTTCTTTTTCCAAGTCCTTCATCACCAAGAGCTTCTCAAATACAAAACAAAATACATAGAAATTAGTATACTAAGCTTGATTAAGAGGAACCATGGATCAAACATGGCTTAGATCATGAAAAAGAGAGAAGAAAATGAAGTTTCCTTATACTTCACCTCAAAAACCCAATAACTTTGATCTTGAAGAAAGTCCATGAAGATGAATGATTTAGAGAAAATCTTCAACATGAAAGTTGCTTAGAACATCATGTAGATTCAAGATCTATGGTTGGATGAAATTAAAAGAGATTGGATGGTGATTTTAGGGTAGATAACCGAATGGTTTCTCTTGAAGCACAAAGATGAAATTTTGATTTTTGATAGAAACTTGAAGCTTGGATTTGAAGCTCAAGATGAATGATTTTGGAAAAACTCATAACTAGAGATGTTCTTAGAATGGTGTTTAGGTTTAGAAAATCAAGTTGGATGAAATTTTTGAGTGATGAAAGGTGCTCTTGGAGGGCTTGGCCAAAATCTAAAGAAGAAAGGAGATGGAGAGAAAATTTTCTAAGTTTCCTTCTTGAAAATGAATCAATGAAGACCAAGGAAAATAATGACTAAAGCATGCAATTACGGTCTTCCAAACTCCTTCATGCAGCACCAAATTCGTAGTCCCCCCTTCTTGCATTCTTCTTGAGTGCAAAAAAATCAAAAGTAAGCCATTATGATGTCTAACTTGACCAAGACATGCAAAAATGACATAAAGCTTGTTTCTTTGTCTTCCAAACACTCCAAAACCATCACTTTCTCTTCATAATGCATTCAATAAAGTTGTCTTCATTATTTGCCACCATTTGAAGCATTTCTAGCCATTGATTAATTCAATGGTTAGGATTTAGGTAGATTTAGATAGGTTAGAAGACTTAATCTAGCGCCATTGGATTTTTCTCCTTTAAATTCTAACCATTAGATGTGTCTCCAAAATTAATGGTTAAGATTGCTTCTTCAAACTTTAAATCCAAGGGTCCTAATTAGTCTTTGCCATTTTAGAAGACCAAATCTCTACCCTTGATTAATTCTTCATCCAATGGTCATAAATGGTCTTTTTACTTTTTAAGATTAAATCTCCACCCTTGATTTAATCTAAATCCAATGGTTATAAATGGTCTTTGTCATTTTTCAAGACCAATTCTACACCTTTGATTACATCTATGGTTGATATAAAGCCTTTCTAACTAAGCATTCTCACACCATTGATTAAATCAATGGTTATTATCCAAGAACTTTATTAAGTTTGTTTCTTAGCCTTTGATTAAATCAATGGTTAATATTCAAACTAAGTATTCTCATCCAAGGGTATAGATCAAGTCAAGCTCTCTTTGTTGACTACGCATATAATATTTATTTTTGTATCCTACAAATTATATTTTCTTGTATTTTTATCATCGATAATTAAGTACGGTATAAAATACGATACAAGAAATTTTCTAAACTGTTTCCTGATTCGGGTTTAGTAAGATCCCTGTCTCCGTCTAAACAAGACAAATTTTTCTACATGCGTAGAAAAATTTTTTCACTTTGTGGGACCCACCAGGGCCCACGTATGGCTACCCTTACCCCTTGCATGAGACCCACAGACAGGAAAAATTTCAAAATCATCCATAAAATCACAAAAATTATAAAATGCACAAATATCAAATCGATTACGTAAATTAATTACCTAACGGTAAAAATTAAATTACGTAAAGTTTTCCCTACCAAAATTTTTATTTTCCGACACGAGTAAATCACTTAAAACGATCAAATACGTGACGAAATAAACAAAATAATTTTACGAAGCACAAAAATTACTAAACAAGTAAAATTACATTAATCTTCAAAATTACTATTTAAGAGATACAGAAATTTTGGGGTGTTACAGATGCGGTTAATACCACGTGTTATGTAAAGAATAGAGCCCTTATAAGACTGATTTTAAAGAAAATCCCATATGAGTTATACAAGGGAAGAAAGCCAAATGTCTCACATTTTTATGTTTTTGGATGTAAATGTTTTGTTTTGAATAATAGAAAGGATAACTTAGGAAAGTTTGATGCTAAGTCTGATGAAGGTATATTTCTAGGCTATTCTATTCATAGCAAAGCTTTTAGAATTTATAATAAAAGAACTATGACAATTGAAGAATCCATTCATGTTGCATTTGATGAAACTAATCCAAATGGATCGAGAAAGGAGTTTGTTGTTAATGATGTTGCAGAAGCTTTGGTAAAAACACATTTGGATAGCAAGGAAGAAAGGAAACAAGAAGAGGACCCCCTAAATCAAGAAAAGTCACAAGTCATGGACCTTCCTAAAGAATGGAGGATATCAAGACACCACCCTTTTGATTCCGTGATAGGTAATATCTCAAAAGGGATAATTACTAGAACCTATCGTAGAAATGCATGTAATCACTTAGCATTTGTTTCTCAAATTGAACCTAAGGATATAATTGAAGCTGTTGATGATGAACATTGGATCTGAGCTATGCAAGAGGAATTAAATTAATTTGAAAGAAAATAGTGTGGCTTTGTCTATCGCTGAGGCTAAATATGTTGCAGTCGGGAGTTGTTGTGCTCAAATCCTATGGATGAAGCGACAACTTCTAGACTATAATCTTCAACTTGATCAATCCCCAATAAGATGTGAAAACACTAGTGCAATAAATCTCTCTAAGAATCCTATTTTGCATTCTAGAACAAAGCACATAGAGATAAGTCATCATTCTATTAGAGATCATGTACAAAAATGGGATTATTTTCTTGAATTTGTTGAAACATCTAAGCAACTTGTTGATATTTGTACTAAACCCCTAGCAAAAGAAGCATTCTTTTATATTAGAGGAGAATTAGGCATAATTGATCAATCCAACATATAATTGCTTATAATTATTGAATAATTATGGATTTATCTTTCTTGAATTATTACTGACTTGAGCTTTGGAGATATCCCCAAAATCTATTTTTGCAAGTACTTCATCATTGGGTAAGTTTTTCTATCTCAAAATGCACTTCTGTTCAAAATAAATGTGTTTTCCTATTAAAGTTATTCGAATAACTCTGAAGTTATTTGATTACCATTACATCTGTATGTCATTTCTTGTATTTTTATAATAGGACTATTCGAATAAACCTGTGGTTATTCAAATAACCATAATCAATATTGAATATTCCATGTTTTCATAAGCAGGTCTATTCAAATAACTTAAATTATTATTCGAATAACCTGATACCTGCTGATATTTGTTTTCTTCGTATGCATCTGAGGTATTCGAATAAATGACCCTCTATTCGAATACAACCTATTTCAGGGGTTTCTAATCCTGTGCTGGGTATTTGAATACTCACAGAGTTATTCGAATAACCCATGGCTGGAAGCCAAGCCAAACTGGCCTAGCTATTCGAATAACTGCCTAGTTATTCGAATACCTTCTAATAGAACATTATGTCTCTTGGTTTTCCTAGCAAACCTATTCAAATCGATTACATATTATTCGAATAGATTCAGAGCCTTCTTTATATACGTCTTCGTACCCCTTTCATTCTCATACCCTTATTTTCTCCTTCTCTCAGTTTCTTTTAAAACCCGTTGGTCTCCCTAAACCTTTTACCCCTTCTCCCACCATTTTTCAAACCTTCTACCATCTCTCCCAACATCTCCCTTCACCAATGGCATCCTCCTCTTCTCGCCAAAAACATCCCCACACAAAGACGACCCCATGTAACAACCTGTTGGACCTTCAAAGGCTCTCATCCAGGGAGAGTGAGCTTGGTCGTTTGATTTCTCATTTTCGGGAGCGCAATGTTGTGCAACCGAAGTACCTCGACTTGGGCTTCTTCGAAAAAGAATGCGGCTTTGATTTTCTGAACCTGCTGAACCACCAAGGTGTGCTTCAACTCTGCTCCTACAAAACTGTTCTTTATCTTGACCTGGTCAAAATGTTCTACTGCAACTTGTAGATTGACGGTCAGGAACTCTATTCCGATGTTTGTGACCAACACATTGTGATCACTTCCTAGGATTGGGTTCAACTATTTTGTTTGCAGTCTACTGGCTGCAACATTGAAGACAATGGAGAGTCGCTTCTTCAGGATTTCAATAAGAACAGGGCTATTGAAGATGTCTTGAGGCCTGGGTTGGCATTGCCTTCGACTCAAAAAGGAGTCAAGGGAGGCATGATAAAGAGCCAGGATAGGCTCCTACATTATGCCTATGCTCACATCCTAGCTCCTTGAGGTGGGTACTACGCCTACCTAAGCGAAGATGACATATTTATGCTTTGGATTCTGAAGAGGGGTTACCAAATCAACTGGCCCACCTTCATCATGAAGCATATTATGAGGGGAAAAGGAAAATAGCGATCTGAATTACCCTATGGACTGATCATCACTGCCTTCCTTGGAAAATATCCTCACATTCTAGAAATCGAGTGGGCAACTCAGTTGGCTCATCATCATGTGTTTGGTTCCTTTACGCTGAATAATATGAAGATGATCAAGACCGATGATGGTTGGGTGTATCCAGTTGAGGTGGAAGATGATGTGGAAGAACCTCAGGATGCTCCTGCTACTGATATTCCTACCCCTGCCCCTGCTCCTATCACAAATGAGTAGATCATGGCTACTCTGTTGGATAACAAAGCTTACATGGAGAACACCTTCAACATTTTATTTGACAGAATAACAGGTGTTGAGTGTGAACAGGCTGCCCTTCGAGCTCTGTTGTCTGGCAACGAACCAGCCTCTCCTCCTACGCCATCAGATGCTTATTTCTAGCTTTTTGTTTATTGTATTGGCTTTTTGTTGGAATTGTATATGTACTTGGCCAATTACATTTAATGAAATAAGTGTTTTGATTATGTTTGGACCTGCTATTACATGATTCTCTGCTTCTCTATCTTTGAAAAACATGGATATTATTAGCTTGTGCATACTTTTTGATCATGACAAAGGGGGAGAAAATTAACTAATATTATTTGAGAAAAGACAAGTAAATGAAGTACAATTATAGGATTCCAAAAGAAAGGGGGAGCTGCGGATGTCTCTGATATTAAAATTCCTCTTTTGAAAAAGAGGAGAGTAAATCTCTTACTTTCAATTTGTGAATTCCAATTTATCAAAACTAATGTTTTTCTCAAATGATAGTTTGTCATCATAAAAAAGGGAGAGAATGTAATTGACTATGAAAACTTTGAAGATTGGTTTTGATGATAACAAACATGGAGACAAACATGAAGATGATAAGAAGACCAAGTTCAAGATTAGCTCTAGGACTTAGGATCTATTGTACGGAGACTTTTCGGATATCTCATTGTTCTTTGCATGTAAAGATAAAAATATTTTCAAGTTAATATTCCAAATCCAAAGAATGATCTTAAAGTTTTTGAAAACCTTTTTTTGGAAATGTCAAAGTATTCAAAACTATTTTGGACTTAGAGGTATTCGAATAACCCCAGAGGTATTCGAATAAACCAGTTTAAAATACTTTAAACGTCTCTGTTTTCAAGCTTTCCAAAATATGGTTTTCTAAATGATCTATTCGAATAACCCTCAAGGTATTCAAATATACTTGTTTTTAGAATAACTTCTTTTTCATAAGCTATTCGAATAACTCAATGGTTATTTGAAAAGACCTGTTTTCACAGAAAGCTCTTTTTATAGTGGTATTCGAATAACTCTAACAGGTATTCGAATAACCTTCTTTAAAATTAATTTTCACGAGGTTTCTAAGTCAGTGGTATTCGAATAACCCAAAAGGGATTCAAATAAACCACGGATTCTGATTTAGAAAGAAACAACCATATTTTGAATTTAATACGTTAATTAATGGTTTCAACGACTATTTTCTTGGAAAGCTCTATAAATAGAGACCTTGGGTCACCTTTGCAAGCTACCTAAATTTCTGAATCATTATTTGCTTGTGTCAAAACGTGATTTATAATTTCTCTTTTATTTTCTGTGCTCTTTTTTTCAAAACTCTGAGATATCCTTAGTGAGCTCTGTTAGTGCTTCAATTTGTATTATTTGCTCTTTGTGAGAGTTTCTCTTCATCTATTTTCTGCTGTATTTCTGAGAGGGTCAGGTATCCCTTAAAGGCATTGTAACAAGGGTGAGGTATCCCTTGAAGGTTTGTGTAAGGATGATGTATCCCTGATAGTTTGAGGCTTTAGCACAAGGGTAAAGTTTCCTTGTGTGTGAAAAGTGCTTTTGATTATAACGGTTGCAAGCACCTGTTTAAGCTTGTATCAAATACTAAAAAATCTCGAATTATGTTTCGAGGACTGGACGTAGGCCACAAGTGGTTGGTAGTCGAACCAGGATAAATATCGTGCCTATTTTTCTAATCCTTATTCTTTTATTTATCTACATTTAATTTATTATTTCCTACAATTTATTTATTAGTTGTTCTTAGTGTTCTTCTTATCTTCCTTTAATTCACGCCTTTTTAATATTTTATTTTAGCATATTTAATTTGTTTATACTTTTGCAAAAAGTTTTAATACTTAATTCACCCCTCTCTTGAGTACTGGAAGCCACTTGGTAACAATGATAAATGCAAAACAATGCGAGAACAATAAAATGCAAAGAACCGATGCGCTCAAAGGAAATGATAGAAAATTAAAATGTATAGAACTGATGTGCTAAAAGAATTGATAGAAATTAAAATGCATTGAGCTAATGCGCTCAAAAGAATTGACAGAAACTTAACATGTAAGGAGCCGAAGCGCTCAAAAGAATTGACAGAAAATTAAAATGCGTGGAGCCTATGCACTTAAAGAATTGACAGAAATTAAAATGCAAGGAGACGATGCGCTCAAAGAAATGACAGAAATTAAAATGCATGGAACCAATGCGCTCAAAGAATTGTCAAAAATAAAAATGCAATGAGCAAATACGCTAAAAAGAATTGACAAAAAATTAAAATACATGGAGTCGATGCACTCAAAGAATTGACATAAATTAAAATGCAATGACCTGATGCACTCAAAAGAAGTGACAGAAACTAAAATACATGGAACGTATGCGCTCAAAGAAGTGACAGAAATTAAAAGTACAGGGAGCCGATATGCTCAAAGATAAAAGACAGGAGCCGATGCGCTCAAAAGTAAATGACATGAATTTAAAATGCATGGAGCTGATGCGCTCAAAGATAAAAAACAGGAGCTGATGTGCTTAAAAGTAAATGACAGGAATTTAAAATGCATAGAGCTGAAGGTAAATGACAGGAGTTTAAAATGCATGGAGTCGATGCACTCAAAGGTAAATGATAGGAGCCAATGTGCTCAAAAGTAAATGACAGGAAATTAAAATGCATAGAGCCAATGCGCTCAAGGGTAAATGATATGAATTTAAAATGCATGGACTAGATGTGCTCAAAGGTAAATGACAGAAATTTAAAATGTATAGAGCTGATGCACTTAAAAGGTAAATGACAGAAAATTAAAATGCATGGAGCTGATGCGATCAAATTAAATATGGAATTAATTTTTTTTCTTTCTCTTTTTTCTCTTTTGTGCTTTTTTCATTTTTTTCATTTTTTTAATTTATTTATTAGAAGTCATCTGAACCAACGGCGATCCTGGAAAGCTTTGACCAATCAAACTCTTGCTCACGTGCTTTTCTTCATCAGAATCTTTGATTGGCTAGGACTGCTCTGGACTTCCTTCTTCCTTTATTTCTCTTCTCCTTTTCTTTTTTTTCTCTTCATTCTTTTATTTCTCTTTTCTTCTCTTTTTTTTTGGACACCCCTCGGCTATGAACTTGGAATGTTGTAAAGCCATGAAGTCAAGTACTTGAAAATTTAGGTTTTTTTTGACACACCATTAGGCCAAGGATTTGGAATTTTGTGAAACCATCAAGCCAAGGACTTGAAATTTTTTCATCATCATGCCATGGACCTGGAATCTTGTGAAAGCCATCAAATTAAGGACTATAATTTTTTTCATCAAGCCATGGACCTGGAGTTTCATCAAGCCAAGGACTTGGAATTTCCTCAAGAGACAAATAAATGTATCTTTGAAAAGTCTCTTAGTTATAATGAGATTTCCTTAAACCATGCGCTTCGTCAAAAAAACTTATGCAGATAATCCTGCTTTCATGCTTGTTTTCTGACTTTTAATTTAGATAACCTCTATGACATTCTTTTCTTCAAAATTCTCACTTCAAATATCCTTTTTGCTCGGGTACCTCTTATTTTTGAATTATCCCTTGAGATAACATTATCCTTTAATTGGGACTTCCAAGTTCTCTTCGATTTGAATTGTTCATTAGGAGATTACCATTAGATGGTCAAATCATAGTGTTGTACTCATGTTCACCTTACCTGAAGCATTATATAACAAACATGCATGGATTCAAAAGTACAACAGGAAAGAAATTAACAACTTCCAGATTGGTCTTATAAGTTTGACTACACAAAAGGATTATTTACAAATGATAAATATATGGACAAAGACATAAACAATGATAAGGGATTCAAAGAGGTATTGTCCCAGTATGGATTCGTTCGACCTTCATAAAAGTCATCTTTAGTTGCCTATTAATGATTTCCTTCTGCTGAGCATGTACATCAAGATAAATTGAACCAAAGAGAAATTTGCCCTAGTGTAGGACTAGTAAGTACCTTCTCCTTTCCTTTTTTCTTTTTTTTTTCTTTTTTTTCTTGTTTTATAAGAGCAAAGAATTGAAAACTCGGAAGAGCACAAACCTTTTGTCTCAAAATTAAAGTTAATGAAAATAAAAGCAACCCTTCATTGATCAGAATGAACTTTTTAAGGCTTATAACTGGCTAAGGTTAAATGTTATGAAATGAAAGATATAAGTTTGAAACAAGTGTTTAAGGGTTGAATGAGACTAAGGATCCTTGTTCAAAATTAAACTTTGCTAACTATTTTTGTACTTTCAAGCACATTTTTTTCTTATTGTTCTCTATTCCTTACCCTTCTCTCTTAACTTCAATCATTCACTGTTGTCATGACCTCATTCATTTTTTTTCTTTTTTTTTTAATTTTTAATTTTTTTACTTTATGCCCCTTTCACCTTTTCTTCATTTTCTCTCGTTCTATTATGCTTTAAAATAGTCACCACGACAATTAGCCTTTGTTTTTGTGTTATCACCTAATGTAGAGGTCATCCTTGTGCAGATTTTTTTTAAAAAAAAATTTTCAAGCTCAAAAAGGTGTAACAAGGGATAATAAAGATGAATTCTTCTGAAGGAGAGAGAAAAATAGTCAATCTTCATTTTCAAATCTTGATTGCTCATTTAAAAAAAAATTTACAAATAAAAAGTTAATGCAAACCAAGCGATTACTCATTTGTTCCCTTTTTTTATTATTTTTTTTATTTTTTTTATTTTTTTGAAAAAGGCACATGCACACGTGGACCTTATGACTACTGACTTCTATCAAAGCAAGGATTGTCAAGAATTGGAGTCCATGAGGTCTTAATACAAGGAAGACACTTTGGGTAAACGAAAGAAAATAAACGACAAGAAAGACCATGAAAATGAAAGGAAGCAAGACATGCTAAAATCCATGCAAAATCATTACATTAATGCTTCAAGAAAGTTAACATAAGTTCAACATCACAAAAGTCTAAGATGACAATCACATCAATTAACGCCTCAGATCGCCAATTGCTTCGAGGTTTCAAGTTGTTGGAGGGTGGTTGGTATAGACAGAACAAGTTGGGATATATGGCGCGGGAGCATTATTAACTTGATATAAGATTTTGAAGCTGAAGGAATGGGTGGAGGAGCTTAATAAGAAGGGTAACAATTTGAGTTATATGGAAGGGCTCGGTAGGCTGGGTAAGATGGTGGAAAGTAGGGTTGTGAAGGTTGTTGATTTTGCACATAACTCACTTCCAACTCCCTTTTATTAGGGGAAAACTTTTTCTTGAAATCACTTTCATTACTGCCAGTTGGCAATTTCCTAATTTTTACCAGAATTTCAATCATCTCTCTGGCAGCTATTAATTCAGCAAAGTCTCGATACACAATACCTGTCATTATCTTAATATGTGGAGCTTCCAAAGTCCTTAAGAAATATGAACACATTTAAGACAAAGTTAATGTGGGTTGAACTTGAGTTGCCAAGGCTCTCCACCTCTGGGCATACTGCTTGAAGGTTTTCACACTTCTTTTCTGTATCGAGATCAATTAGTCTCGGGTAAGAGCTACATCAAGATTAAATCTGTATTGATCCATGAATAGATTAGCCAATTCTGTCCAACGAGAAATCTTAGAGTGGTCTAAATAAAAATACCACTCTAAAGCAGGGCCTGTAAGACTCTCGTGGAAAAAGCTAATAAGGAACTTATCATCCTTGGACCAAACAGTCATCTTGCTTCCATAACTGATGAAATGAAATTGTGGGTTGCCACCCCCATCATACTTATCAAAATCAGGAATCTTGAAACCTTGAGGGATTACAACATCCGTGGTAGGACATAGTTCTTCTATTCTTAGAGTTCTATAAGTGCAAGGGTCCTTGATTTCCTTGATCTGCTCCTCCATTTTCTCCATCCACTCTTTCTTCATCTTGCCTTTCTCAGTCATAACATGGCTATTTCCAGAGCAAGGCATCGTCGCCTGCCCCATAACAAACACATGAGGTTCCCAGGTAGGGCCAACGAAACCAGGAATTTCATTATAAGCACCTTCCAAGGCATGACTATTGAAGTTGTTTGAGGTGGTCGCTCGCGGATCCATACAATGATGCTTGAGGTTACAATTGAGAAAATCGGGGCAGCCATCGATGACACATTCACGTATGCTTCAACCCCATTTGTACCCTTATTTCCACGGATTAAGTGGAGAGACTCCCTCACATCTTGCAGCATTGCTTCCAACCTTGCTTGGGTCTTAGACATCTTATTCATCCTCATTATTATTTCATCGACTTCCATGCTCAAGTTTTTCCTTATCTCAGGATTATTTGCAGCCGTTCTTATCCGAGATCTGGTATTGTGAACTCGAGTTTGATTAGTCTCTTCTTTCCTAGGTTGCGCAATGGTTCCTGATCCAGTTTAATTTATTAAAACTTGATAACATTAAACAAATAATGAAATAAAATGAATGAGATGCATAAGATGGAATGAATGAGATGCATAAGGTGAAATGAATGAAATTTGAATTTTTTTTCTTTTTTCCTTTTTTTTAATGCTATGAATGCCTTAAAAATGCAAGATGGTAAGTTTTTTCTTTTTTTTGCTAAGAATTGCTATGAAAAAAAATACTATGAATGACATGAAAATGTAAGATTTTTTTTCATGAATGCTAAGAATGCTATAAAAATGCAAGGTAGTGTATATGTCTTTTCCTTTTTTTAAAAAAAATGCTAAAAATGCTATGAAAATGCAAGATGATGTGTATATATATATATTCAACAAAAAAGTGTTATGAATGACATGAAAATGCAATATGTTTTGTTTGTTTGTTTGTTTAGAAAGCTAAGAATGCTATGAAAATGCAAGATGATGTATTTTTTTTAAAACAAAAACAAGAATGAATGAAGCTTAAAGGTTAGATTTCCTTAATGTCACGACCCTAATTTTGGCAGCCACTATGTTCAATCTATTAGTGCAATATTTTTGGGATAAGTTTAAACTTCTAAAAAGTCATGGTCCCCAAATTGCCCCAATCTCAAAAGATAAGGACCTAATGCATGAATTAATCATAAGTAGGGATAAACTCTCTTAATATGACTAGTCCATGACACTAGTAACAATTTGAGTGGTGTCTCAACTAATGTCAAGTGAGCATGAAGCCCCTCAATAACAAAGTTGAGACCCCTCCCATTCCTCGGGTTCATACAGACTTGGGTATAGAGCCCAAAAAGTGTGTGAGGTAAGTGATAGTGACGTGTGAGGGAGCATACAAACCTGTACAAAAATTAAAAAAAGACTACAATTACCCCCAAACCTGCAAAAACATATGTACAACAGCCAGCCATCAATCATCTACCATAGGATTTCAACAATTAAGTACAAAACATATATACAAGTCAAAATATACACAAGATAAGACTATCATATATTTATATAAAAGATATTAGATAAAAATTATTTACAAACAAATAAGAAAACAAAAACAAAGACAAAGACAAAAAAGGTAAAATAAATAAATAGAGATTATGAATAATTTGAACAACTAACAACAACAGGTCGGACTCTCCAAGTTTTTCTAAGGGAGTCGCCATCTGTCGCGACTGTGATTGCGACGAAATAGCCACTCGCGTGGAATTTAAAATATGAAAATGGAGTCGTTATTAATTTTATTTAAATTAGGAAAAATTAAAAAACCTTTCTTAGAAAATAATCTTTGAAAACCAGATTAGATTCGGTAGTCGGTTATGTATAGGGAAGGGTGGAAACTTAATCCCACAACACCCTTATCACACTCGTCCTGAGACGGTACCTTAAGTCAGTTGTGCAAAAAATTGATAATCTCAAATATATTTATTTTACTCTTAAAAAAACATTATTACTATTTTTTTATTTTTATTTTTTATTTTTTAGAAAATAAAAAAAAAACAACTCAATTGTGAAAATTTAATTTTTGGTTTGACAGAATAAAGATTTTGTTCCAACATATCCCCAAGTGTAATGAGAAATTCAAAGTCACATAGTTCTCTAAAAAATAAGTGCGAGTTAGTCGCTTTTAGTTAAAAGGATTTTTGAAAAGATATTTTGTTTGAAAATGAATCCATTGTTGCACAGGGTTCAAGTTAGCACTAGACTATTCAATAAACCCTTATGATCTGAACGATATTGAAGATAATATCCACTATTCAATCATCATCATTAGTCATTGCATTGATTGAAATTTTTTTTATTGTTCATTTTTTTCATTTTTAAAAAAAGGAGTACACAAGGACAAACAAGTAAGCATAATTTTTTCATGAGCCAGGTAAGTAAAAAAAAATTAAATATAAGCCTCACAAACCAAATAACTCAACAATTTTTATTTTCATTTTTGATAATGTTTAGATTTTTTTCTTTTTTTAATTTTTCATTTATTTTCTAATTTTTCTTCAATTTTTTATCTTTTTATTTTAGTCACAAAACACAACATAAAACATACCATTAAATTAAATAAACATTATCAAACAAGAACTAATAATAAATAACACAAATAATTGAGCTCAAAATGCTTTTTTTTTTTGTTTTTTTTTCAACCATTTTCGAATTATTTTTTTATATTTTTAGATTTTTTTGTTTCATCTTAAAATGCCCAATTACAAAGTTCAAACCCCCTTTTTTAGAAAAAAAAAGACTAGTAGTAGCTCAAGCCCAAACAAAAAAAAACAAAGTTGGCCCAAGATAAAAAAAACAAACAACAACCCAAATTCCTTTTCATATTTTTAAATTTTTATTTTGTTTATTGTTATTTTACTTTATCAAACTAAATAAAAAATAAAAAATTTAAAAAAATATAAAAGTACAAAAACGTAGAAAGACATTAACAAAGAAAGAAGAACCTGGGTGGCTTCACGTGGGTGGTGAAATGGAAGGGTGTCCTTGTGAGAGTGAAGGTTGATGGTGGTGTGTAGGCAGGTGAAGGTGATATGGTGAAGTGGTGGTTTTGGGTGGTGGAGCTTGGAGGTGGATGGTCATGGAAGCTTATGAATGAAAGTGGTGATAGAAGAGTGAAGGTGGGTGAGGGTGATAGAGTGGTGGCTATGGAAGCTTATGGAGAGTGTCTTCACGTGGGTTGTTGGTTGTAGTGGTGCACGGGTGGTTGTATGATGGTGAAGGTGAAGATAGAGGGATGGGTGATGAGTGGTGAAGATTGAAGGGTGGTGAAAATGGAAGATGAAGATTATGGAGGAAGGTGAGGTGGTCACGGTTGGAGAGTTGCTTCATGTGGAGGAGGTTAGAAGGTGTTGAGGTTGATGTGTGATGGTGGTTATGGAAGGATGGCTAAGGTAGGATGTGAAAATGGTGAGGTGAAGAAGGTGACTATGAAAGATGGTGAATATGGAGGTAGCTTGAAGGTGGTTGAAGATGGTTATGGGGGCTTGAGTATGGTGAGTGATTGAGCTTGGAGGTGGTTATGGAAGATGATGAGGATGAAATGAAGGTTGGTGGGCTGATGGGAGGTGAAGTGAGGTGGTGTAGGGTGAGTCAACTCGGTGGTTAGAGATGAAGGTGGGTTACTTGAAGGGTGGTGAGGAAGATGGTCAAGATGAAGGTGGTGAGGGTGATGAATGTAAAGGGTGGATGTAGATGAAGGTTGAAGTGGGATGTCTTTGGAAGTGTTATACGTGAGAGGAAAAGAAAAAAAAATAGAGAAAAATAAATTATGTGGGAGTGGGTACATAATTTGGAGTGGGTACATGATTTGAAGTGGGTGTGTGTGAGTGCGGTAGTGGGTGCAATGTATGGAGAAACAACCAAGAACCTTATTATTTTTTTTCTTTTTATTTGTTTTTATTTTTATTATTTTTTGTTTATTTCTTTTTTTTTTTTTGGGCTAAAGTGGGTTTATGTGTTTGGGTTAGAAAAATGGACCAAAAATATGGACAACAATTTTTTTTAAATTTTTAATTATTTTTAACTCTTTTTTTTCTTTTTCATTTTTGTAATTTTTTTGTTTCTTATTTTCTTCTGGAGCCGGTCAAAATTGAGTGTTCACAGTAGGAGTGGTTGGAGTTCCTTCAGTAGAGTGGAACTCTTCTTGTTCTAGTTGTTTATCAAGAAGAGGTTCCCTTTCTGGTTCTTGAGAGAGTTCCTTTGGACCTTGGGAGGGTTCAGTCTTAGGGTGAGAAGGTTCCTCAAGATAAGATGGTTCCTCAGGATAAGAAGGTTCATTAGTAACCTTCTTATTGACCTTCTCACTTACCTCCTTTTCTTTCTTCCTTTTCTTTTTCTTCTCATCTTCCTCTTCACCTTCTTTTTCTTTCTTTTCTCTCCATCATTTTTTTCCTCTTCTTCTTTTTTTTGTTTTTCTTTTTATGTCTTTCTTTTTTTTTCTCCTTTCTACTAATTATTTCCTCCATAACAGTCTTTTCAGAGTCACCTTCTAACTCAACTCTCTCAGCCTCCACTTCTGCTTCTTTCTCTTTAGTCTTTTCCTTTTCCTTTGTTGGACTTTTGGGTTTGGTTGGGTGATCATGTCTTAGTTTGGATGTCAGTTCAAACCCTTGTCTTTTGGTTCTTTCTTCTGTAAGTGCATTTGCTTCAAATGCTTTCTAGTGAAGACAAACCCCTCCTTCTCTTCTTCTTCATTCTTCAAAACAACACCAAAGTGTTTAAAAACCTTGGTGAGAAGCATACCATAAGGCAAGCTTACTGCTATTTAGTATTTTCTATAGCAGAAATCATGTACATCAGAATAATGAAGTATAGATTTAGGGGTTTCCTCTCCTTGATATGGTACATGATTATCATATTAGCTTCATAGATTTTTTGGGTGTTGCCAATTCTAGGTATCACTATGAAGTAATAAAGAGAGTGCAGAAACTTTGCAGTGGCATTCAAGTCACTAGCTAGTCTTGACTACTCATTGGATAAGAGGATGTCAAGTACTTCTTCCCTAGCTCCATTGATATTTGCAATGCATTTGATATTCTCCCTCAATTAACTAAAATTAAGCTTTCATTTAGTAATTTTGCTTAGGATTCTTATTTAAATCATTTGAATTGTTTCTTTAGTTAAGTTCAATATTTTTTCTCACTTTTAAGTCTAGTTTTCTCATTAAGTTATTTTGTTTGTCTTTAGGTAAATGATAATCACATATTTTATTCATTAAGAAACCCTTATGTTTAGTCATTTACACTCTCCATATTCTTAATTGATTGAGTTTGGTATGATTTTGTGAGTTTGAGCTCAAATTGGTCCTAATTGAATATTTTCAGCATTATTGAGATTTGACACTATTTCTGTATTTTGGTCATAACTTGAGTTCCTAATATCTGATAAACATGAATTTTACCTTGGAGGAAAGCTAAGAGGAAGCTCTACAACTTTGATGAGAGCTCGAAGTCCCAAATAGATGTCTAAAGGACCTAAGTTTACATGGAAGTCAGAATATGGGTTCTGTCACTAGAATCCAAATGGTGTGCACTCATAAAATCATATCTCAAGATGTAATAATGGAGATTGGATGAAATTTGGACAGTTGATAGTCAAGATCCAAATAAACAACTTTCATGGAGAACACTTTTTGAAAAAATGAAGTCTAGTAGGTCAGTTTGAGCTTGCAAGTCGGAACAGAGGTGCTGAAGTTGGGTTTGAGCAACCTGTGGTATTTGGGACATATCTTGGGCTGAAGGAAGCCAAATTGGACGAACCAGATATGCATTTTATAGCCAAGACAAAGATCTACAACTTTCATGAAGAGTACTTTTCATGGATCTGAAGTATAGTGGGTCGTTTTTGGCTTCCAAGTCAGACACAAAATTTTCGTCCTCAACCACCCACTCATCCATCCACTAATCCACTCATCCATCCACTAATCCACTCATCCACTCATCCACTAATCCAACCACTCAACCACTCCACCCACTTATCCACTAATCCACCCACTCATCCATCCACTCACCCATTCATCTCCATAATTTCCCACTCACCAAAAGTCCTTTGGCATTTTCCACTCAACCAACCCACTCAACCATTCCATTCACTCATCCACTAAACCAATCCACTAAACCAACCCACTCAACCACTCCACTCAAACACTCCACTCACTCACCCACTCATCCACCACTCCCTTTGTCATTTTGTTACCCTAGATTTCTATAAAAGGCACCATTGGTTATCATGAATAAGATGTATTCTCCTTCATTTCTCTCTAAGTTTCTTCTTGCTTCTTCATAATTTCTCATAGTTTTGTATATTTTGATGCTCCCCTTCATGGTAATGGAGGGCTAAGCTACTTTCGATCAATTTAGAACTCTTGAAGAGATTGTGGTTTAGATTCTTGAGACCTTGGTTATGTAATGTATTTGATTTATATTTGAATTCCTCTTCTTTTCTTCTTCTTCTTAATCTTGAATGCATGAATGGTGATTCTGTTTATGTTTGATCTGATTTGATCTTGATTTAAGATTAAGATTTGTGATGAAACTTAGAACTGATTGATCTAAACTAATCACATGACTGAAGATTGAGATTTGTGATGAAGCTTGGAACTGATTGATCTAAACTAATCACGTAATTGAAGAGGTTAGGTTACTGATTGGTGCCTAGGTTAATTGAATTCGGTGCTTAAATTAACATATATCTACATGAATGGTGCGATTGCAGATTTGTATTTATCACTTGTCAATTGAATTCTGGACGATTGTCTAGTGTGAATTCTGGATCTAATGCTGAGATCTCGGTTAGATCCAAGTTAACCATTCAAATGTGCTTCAAATGTTTGTTGAAAGGTTTATGATTGAATCCACCCAATCTCGGATAGATTTCTGAATTGACTGTTCTTCTAATTGTTATTTCTCTTTAAATCTTGTCACTGTGATCCTTGAACCATCAAAACCCCCCCTTTTTCTAACTTTCACTTGATTTGATCAAATTGCATCTACGATCCTTGAGGAGACGATCCGGTGTTGTTCACTATACTACAAGTTTAGGTAATAACTTCGGTTATAATTTTGACTGAGTTCGGCGCTCGTCAAGAAAAGCCTAGGTCTCAAGAAAAGCCAACCCATTCAAATATAAGGAACTTTTAGCAATTGTTTTTGCTTTAGACAAATTTCGATCATATTTGCTTGGTTCTAGAGTGATTGTGTTTTCAGATCATACAGCTCTGAAGTTTCTCCTGAAGAAGCTTGATGCAAAGCCTAGGTTGATTAGGTGGATTTTGCTCCTCCAAGAGTTCGATATTGAAATCTGTGATAAAAGTGGAGTAGAGAATTTAGTGGCTGATCACCTAAGCCAAATTGAAAAGGAGGCAGATACTTTTCCTATCCATGATGTCTTCCCTGATGAGGAGCTTTTCAAGCTGCAAGGTAACACTCCTTGATTTGCTGATTTGATAAATTTCTTAGTTCTTGGTGTTTTCCCTGCACATTTTTTTAGGGCTCGATTGATAAATTGAAGAGTGAGTCAAAATATTATGTGTGGGATGACCCTTATCTGTGGAAATTTTGTAGTGACCAAGTCATTAGGAGATGTGTGCCTGATAATGAATTTCATTCTATTCTTAGCTTTTGTCATACACTTGCATGTGGCGGTCATTTTGGTCCCAAAGGACTGCTAGGAAAGTTTTGGAATCTGGATTATATTGGCCCACTCTATTTCATGATGCATATGTGTTTTGTAAATCTTGTGATCAATGCCAAAAAATAGGAAACACTTCTCGAAGGAATGAGATGCCCCAGAAATCCTTATTATTCTATGAGATTTTTGATGTATGGGGTATTGATTTTATGGGACCCTTTCCTGTTTCTTTTGGTTTTGTTTACATTTTGCTAGTTGTTGATTATGTATCCAAGTGGGTGGAGGCGAAAGCTACTAGGACTGATGATTCCAAAGTTGTTGTGGATTTTGTTAGATCACAGATTTTCTGCAGGTTTGGAGTTCCGAAGGCCATTATCAGTGATCAGGATTCACATTTTTGTAATCGAAGCATGGAAGCTTTGATGAAAAAGTATGGGGTCTTGCACAGAGTTTCTACAACTTACCATCCCCAAACTAATGGGCAAGCCGAGATTTCCAACAGGAAGATCAAACAGATACTCCGTAAAGACAGTTCAACCTAATAGAAAGGACTGGAGCAAGAGGCTTGAGGATGCTTTATGGGCTTACCAGACTGCTTATAAGACACCAATCGGGATGTCTCCGTATCGGATTGTTTTTGGAAAAGCCTGCCACCTGCCGGTGGAAATTGAGCATCATGCATTCTGGGCAGTGAAAAGGTGCAACTTGGACCTAGATCAAGCAGGTATAGAGAGAAAGCTGCAGCAATTGGAGGAGATCCGCTTGGAGGCTTATGAAAGTTCCAAACTCTATAAGGAGAAGACCAAAGCCTTCCATGATAAGTTGATTCTGAGGAAAACATTTGAGATTGGTCAAAAAGTTCTCCTCTATAACTCCCGCCTCCGACTAATGCCTGGCAAATTAAGGTCTAGATGGGATGGACCATTTATTGTTACTAAGGTTTTTCCTTCTGGTGCTGTTCAGATTAAAAGTGAGGTCACTGCCAAAGCTTTCATCGTAAATGGACACCGCCTCAAACAGTATCATGAACTTCCAGAGAATGCAGAAGTGGAGGTGATGAACCTTCTCCATCCGCATTATGAATGAAAAAAAAGAAAAAAAAAAGAAGAAAAAAAAAGCAGTTGTGTGCCCGACAATGAGGTAGGTAGTGCCATTAAATTTTGTCACTCGGAAGCATGTGGAGGTCACTTTTTTCATCAGCGACAACAACTGCGAAAATCTTGCAGTATGAATTTTATTGGCCTACTTTATTCAAGGTCTGTTACACCTTTTGCAAAAGCTGCGGAAATTGGTAAAAAAAAAAAAGTTCTGCTTTGAGATTATCATCTGCACCTACTCCTTGGAAAATTGAGATCTAGGTGGCACAGTTCTTTTGCTGTCAAACACATGTATCCTCTGGGGCTGTAGATATTAAGGATCCTAGGAATGGTAATGCGCTTAAAGTTAATGGACAAAGACTCAACCATTCCTGGAAAACCAAGTTCTTGAGTTCTTTGTGTTGTTAGGTTAAGTAGCGGATACTGGTACTCGTGACTCTCAAGTCGGTTTATTTTTTAGTTTCCCAAAATAACTGAACCCTTCTTCTCCTTCAAAATGGATGTCATTCTTTCAAACCTGAGAAAACATTTTCCTTCTCTTCCTCAAAATGCTCTGAGAAAAATCTACAAAGTTCGATGTGAAAGATTGAGACTGTTAATGCACAAAGGTATGCCAGAAGATGTACGCTGGATAATTGAAACGAATGTCCGATTAGTGGTTGAGTCCTCAATTTCATTTGACTCATATATGCCCGGTCTTGGAAGAAGTTCATATTCTAAAAGGAGAAGAGCAAAAAGGTTACAAGTCTGTCACAAATGTGGACGATGGAACTGTAACAAGCGATGTCGTACTTTGGGGATGGTTTCCGCAAATAGAGAAGATAAAATTTTCTTCATTAAGAATGGTCTGAGTAAGGAGTCATTAGATGATATCTTATTGACTCTTGAGACGCATTCTTGTGGATTGGTGCATCGTGAAATTCTTAAATTGTGGAATCTCTTCAAGGATGAAGAAAAACGTTACAGTCTTGGGAATCTGACTCTAAAAGACCCTCTTTGCCAATTTATAAGAAAATTGGATGAGAAGCTAATCCTCGACTCATAGAAGACGTTTAAGCTGTTACTGGACGTTAAACCAGAGGCAGATGTGAGTCATATCCATAAACAATCTGTACATATCATCATCTTCTTCTTCTTCATGTCATCTCTCAAACAAAAAAAAACAAAAAAAAAAAAACAAAAAAAACAAAAAAAAATTATGTATACATCTTAGGGTTGGCTTTGGTAACACAAATCGTGAATGGGGAAATGCATGCATCTGATCCAGCCTTCTTAATTGAAAAACAAAGAAGGTATATTGTATCCCACATGTGAGGCAACAGTCGTATTATGGCCACTTGTCCCTTTTGGGAGCCCTATGTTGCCGGTCTTGAATGGGTCGAATACTTGGTCAACAATGCTTTGGCACAAAGCCGAAAGAAAGCAGACTACCTCCATCCCAATCTTAAGTAAGTATACACTCATCTTCCATCAAGTTTTTCTAACAATTTCAAAAAAAAAAAAAAAAAGGAAGGACGTGATGTCTCATCGCACTCATGATGCGCAGTATAAAGATACGCCATGGAAACTGTACATACAGGTATGTCATCATTTTCTATTTCTTTTATCTTTATATCATTTTGTTGTATTTTGATTTTTGTACAGACGATCCTTTGAGCATGGTCCTTCAGGGGTTTCTAGACTTCTTTACCTTGATGGTTTTCTTGAAGTAAAAAAAAACAAAAAAAAGGAAAAAAAAAGATTTTGTGTTTCTTAATTTCAACCTTTTCTGACAACAGCCAACCTACCCTTATAGGTGCAACTATTTCCCTTTCCATTCTTTTTCTTATTTAAATACTTCATTTTCTCCATTTTCCTTCAACTCAGAAACACTCAAAGGGAGGAAGAGTATAGAATGGGGGCTTCTATTCGTAACCTCAAAAATGTCTGTGTTTTTTGTGGGTCAAGTTATGGGAAGGGATTAGAGTTTGTAAACGCAGCTAGCACTCTTGGTCCATCACTTGCTGTGAGGAATATTCATCTTGTATATGGGGGAGGTTGCCGTGGGTTAATGGGAGCCATATCACTTGCTGCATATGTAAGAGACAGTCAGGTTTTAGGTGTCATTCCTGAACCTTTAGCTCAACAGAACATCAATGGAAAGACAATTGAGGAGGAACATAAGGTATCATCAATGCATGAACGAATGAAGATAATGCTTGAACACTCTGATGCATTCATTGCCTTACCAGGTAGTTTTGGTACTTTGGAAGAAATTTTTCAAATTGTCTCGTGGGCCGAACTGAACATCCACCATAAACCCATTAGTTTGTTGAATGTTAATAATTTCTTTGATCTTTTGTTATTTTTTCTTGACAAAGTCATGGAACAAATTTATCACTCCTTCTAAGAAGACAACTTCTTATCTCTCGCCTCCACTATTGATGAGCTCATTGATAAATTAGAAGCTTTTGAGTATGTACCTGATAAGGTATTAGCTCAGATAGATTGGTCAACAGGAAGCAGCGAAGGAAGTAACAAGAAAAAAATCCAGATCAGACACTTTCTCTTTAATGGGTTTGATTTTATTATATATTATATATATATATATTTGTTGTTGTTTTGTTTGGAAAGTATGATATGATGGTCATGGACTTATTAAACCAATTAGTGATGGCAGAGTAAGGAGTAATTTTACTCTTGAGACGCATCTTAATTGGTGGTAGAGTAAGGAGTAATTTCTTGTTTGATTTCTTCTCAGGGTCTGATGCGGAACTAACAGTGTGCTTCTTTTCTGCTTGGCGTTGATTCACTTCTTATCAGGTTGTGTTGCTCTTTTCTATATCTCTCTTTCACATTGAGGGCAATGTTATATTAAGTGTGGGGGAGAGATTTTAGCATGTTTCTTTTCTTTTGGTTTGTTAAAAAAAATAAAATAAAAAATCAAAACAAAAAAAAGGGTTCATTGCATGATTGAATAACTTTTCTCCCTTCTTGAACTGATATGCTTGGTGATGGATGATTGAATTGATGAATTGAGTTTGATGGATACATACCTTGTGAGATTTTGAGCCTAATGGATGGATTCAACATTTGTGCCATTCTCTTCTTTCTTGTGTGATTTTCACTCATGTTAATGACCACTCTAGAACTTGCTTTGATTCTTTTTGAGGCTACATTTTACTTACATGTATAAACATGATTGAGGCCCTCTTTCTTAATTAGCTAGTTTAACCAAATAGCCAACCTTGTTTTCAATATGATATCAAGCACTCTTTTGACTTCTTGAAAATTCTCTGATTCCTGCCAACCTTGTATATTTTCCTTTGCTTAACCCCTTTGAGCTTATTTGACCATTCCTTGTTTCTAGCTCATTATATGCCTTAAATGAAAAATCGTGTTCTTACTTTACCTTAGGGAATAAAAGAACATTAGCTTGGTTAATGGATGAGTTTTTGAACAAGTGTGGGGGTGTGTGTACAAAATGGTTGTTGAAAAAGAAAAGAGTGCCCAAAAAGAAAAAAAATGTATGTATATAGTTATGTTCATATATATAAAAAAAAAAAAAAAAAAAACCAAGTGTTTAAAAAAAAGAAAAGGATTGGGGAATGAATATGTAAAGGGATATACACTAGAGTTAGGATGAACTTTTATGCTTGTTATTTGAACTCACTTCTCATTTGCTTTTATTCTCTTTGGTATTTATCTTCTCATATCCATTTTATCCTCTCCTTACCTTGACCTCACTACAACCTTGAATAAAGTCCTCATGATTTGTGTGTGCATGTGTTTTGAGTAGTGGAGAAGTAGAAGATAAGCAAGCTTATGGTAGTGCAATTTTTATGGGTTGAATTGAGTGAAATATCTACCTTTTAAACACTTGAGAGATTGAGAGGGAATCTTATGAAGATCTATCATTCTCGATTCATGTTGAAGATACCTTGCTTGTTGGTTTGAGATGTGGAGAATTGTTAACTCATGAATGTTTTGATCCCTTGAACCTTTGATTGTTCTTCTTGATTGTAAAATTTTGGGCTCTTCAATGTCGTTGGAATTTAAATTTTTGTTAATCTCTTATGTCCTTGTTTTGGTCTTGAGTTTTGCTCAGGACTGCAAAAAGTTAAGTGTGGGGGAATTTAATAATCACATATTTTATTCATTAAGAAACCCTTATGTTTAGTCATTTACATTCTCCATATTCTTAATTGATTGAGTTTGGTATAATTTTGTGAGTTTGAGCTCAAATTGGTCCTAATTGAATATTTTTAGCATTATTGAGATTTGACACTGTTTCTGTATTTTGGCCATAACTTGAGTTCCTGATATCTGATAATCATGAATTTTACCTTGTAGGAAAGCTAAGAGGAAGCTCTACAACTTTGATGAAGAGCTCGAAGTCCAGAACAGATGTCTAATGGACCTAAGTTTACATGGAAGTCAGAATACGGGTTCTGTCAGTAGAATCCGAACAGTGTGCACTCATAAAATCATATCTCAAGATGTAATAATGAAGATGGGCTCAAATTTGGGCAGTGGATAGTCAAGATCCAAATAAACAACTTTCATGAAGAACACTTTTTGAAAGGAAGTCTAGTAGGTCATTTTGAGCTTGCAATTCGGAACGGAGGAGCTAAAGTTGGGTTTGAGCAACCTACGGTATTTGGGACATATCTTGGGCTGAAGGAAGCCAAATTGGACGAACAAGCTATCCATTTTATAGCCAAGACAAGGATCTACAACTTTCATGAAGAGCACTTTTTGTGGATCTGAAGTATAGTTAGTCATTTTTGGCTTCCAAGTCAGACACGAAATTTTCGTCCTCAACCACCCACTCATCCATCCACTAATCCACTCATCCATCCACTAATCCACTAATCCACTCATCCACTCATCCACTAATCCACCCACTCATCCACTAATCCAACCACTTAACCACTCCACCCACTCATCCACTAATCCACCCACTCATCCATCCACTCACCCATTCATGTCCATAATTTCCCACTCACCAAAAGTCCTTTGGCATTTTCCACTCAACCAACCCACTTAACCATTCCACTCACTCATCCACTAAACCAAT
The DNA here is from genome assembly GCA_029884605.1 of Ormosia emarginata. Classification (NCBI taxonomy): domain Eukaryota; kingdom Viridiplantae; phylum Streptophyta; class Magnoliopsida; order Fabales; family Fabaceae; genus Ormosia; species Ormosia emarginata. The sequence continues at coordinate 172,704 of JAQQTP010000057.1, read as the reverse complement.
CCACTAAACCAACCCACTCAACCATTCCACTCAAACACTCCACTCACTCACCCACTCATCCACTCACTCCCCTTTGTCATTTTGTTAACCTAGACTTCTATAAAAGGCACCATTGGTTATCATTTCTTTCATGTATTCTCCTTCATTTCTCTCTAAGTTTCTTCTTGCTTCTTCATAGTTTCTTATAGTTTTGTATATTTTGATGCTCCCCTTCATGGTAATGGAGGGCTAAGCTACTTTGGGTCAATTTAGAACTCTTGAAGAGATTGTGGTTTGGATTCTTGAGACCTTGGTTATGCATTGTATTTGATTTGTAATTGAATTCCTCTTTTCTTCTTCTTTCTTCTTCTTCTTGATCTTGAATGCAGGTATGGAGAGGAAGCTGCAGCTGCAGCAATTGGAGGAGATCCGCTTGGAGGCTTATGAAAGTTCCAAACTCTATAAGGAGAAGACCAAAGCCTTCCATGATAAGTTGATTCTGAGGAAAACATTTGAGATTGGTCAAAAAGTTCTCCTCTATAACTCCCGCCTCCGACTAATGCCTGGCAAATTAAGGTCTAGATGGGATGGACCATTTATTGTTACTAAGGTTTTTCCTTCTGGTGCTGTTCAGATTAAAAGTGAGGTCACTGCCAAAGCTTTCATCGTAAATGGACACCGCCTCAAACAGTATCATGAACTTCCAGAGAATGCAGAAGTGGAGGTGATGAACCTTCTCCATCCGCATTATGAATGAAAAAAAAAGAAAAAAAAAAAAAAAGAAAAAAAAGAAAAAAAAATAGTTGTGTGCCCGACAATGAGGTAGGTAGTGCCATTAAATTTTGTCACTCGGAAGCAAGTGGAGGTCACTTTTTCTTCAACGACAACAACTGCGAAAATCTTGCAGTATGGATTTTATTGGCCCACTTTATTCAAGGTCTGTTACACCTTTTGCAAAAGTTGCGGAAATTGGTCAAAAAGGTTCTGCTTTGAGATTATCATCTGCACCTACTCCTTGAAAAATTGAGATCCAGGTGGCGCGGTTCTTTTGCTGTCAAACACGTGTATCCTCTAGGGCCGTAGATATTGAGGATCCTAGGAATGGTAATGTGCTCAAAGTTAATGGATAGAGACTCAACCATTCCTGGAAAACCAAGTTCTTCAGTTCTTTGTGTTGCTGGTTAAGTGGCAGATACGATACTCCGTGACTCTTAAGTCGGTTTATTTTTCACTTTCCCAAAATAATCCGAACCCTTTTTCTCCTTCAAAATGGATGTCATTCTTTCAAACCTGAGAAAACATTTTCCTTCTCTTCCTCAAAATGCTCTGAGAAAAATCTACAAAGTTCGATGTGAAAGATTGAGACTGTTAATGCACAAAGGTATGCCAAAAGATGTACGTTGGATAATTGAAGCAAAGGTCCGATTAGCAGGTGAGTCCTCAATTTCATTTGACTCATATATGTCCGGTCTTGGAAGAAGTTCATATTCTAAAAGGAAAAGAGCAAAAAGGTTACAAGTCTGTCACAAATGTGGACGATGGAACTGTAACAAGCGATGTCATACTTTGGGGATGGTTTCCGCAAATAGAGAAGATAAAATTTTCTTCATTAAGAATGGACTGAGTAAGGAGTCATTAGATGATATCTTATTGACTCTTGAGACGCATTCTTGTGGATTGGTGCATCGTGAAATTCTTAAATTGTGGAATCTCTTCAAAGATGAAGAAAAACGCTACAGTCTTGGGAATCTGACTCTAAAAGACCCTGTTTGCCAATTTATAAGAAAATTGGATGGGAAGCTTATCCTCGACTCATAGAAGACGTTTAAGCCGTTACTGGACGTTAAACCAGAGGCAGATGTGAGTCATATCCACAAACAATCTGTATATATCATCTTCTTCTTCTTCTTCATGTCATCTCTAAAAAAAAAAAAAAAAACAAAAAAAAACAAAAAACAAACAAAAAACAAAAAACAAAAAAAAAAAAAAAAAATTATGTATACGTCTTAGGGTTGCTTTGGTAACACACACCGTGAATGGGGAAATGCATGCATCTGATCCAGCCTTCTTAATTGAAAAACAAAGAAGGTAGATTGTATCCCACATGTGAGGCAAACAATCGTATTATAGTCACTTGTCCCTTTTGGGAGCCCTATGTTCTTATTTGGTCTTGAATGGGTCGAATCTTGGTCAACAATGCTTTGGCACAAAGCCGAAAGAAGCGACTACCTCCATCCCAATCTTAAGTAAGTATGCACTCATCTTTCATCAAGTTTTTCTAACAATTTCAAAAAAAAAAAGGACATGATGTCTACTGCACTCATGACGCGCAGTATAAAGATACAACATGGAAAATGTACATACAGGTATGTCATCATTTTTTATTTCTTTTATCTTTGTATCATTTTGTTGTATTTTGATTTTTGTACAGACGATCCTTTGAGCAGGGTCCTTCAGGGGTTTCTAGACTTCTTTACCTTGATGGTTTTCTTGAAGTCAAAAAAAAAAAAGATTCTATTTTTGTTAATTTCAACATTTTCTGACAACAGCCAACCTACCCTTATAGGTGCAATTATTCCCCTTTCCATTCTTTTTCTTATTTAAACACTCCATTTTCCTTCAACTCAAAGACACTCAAAGGGAGGAAGAGTATAGAATGGGGGCTTCTATTCGTAACCTCAAAAATGTCTGTGTTTTTTGTGGGTCGAGTTATGGGAAGGGATTAGAGTTTGTAAACGTAGCTAGCACTCTTGGTCGATCACTTGCTGCGAGGAATATTCATCTTGTATATGGGGGAGGTTGCCGTGGGTTAATGGGGGCTATATCACTTGCTGCATATGTAAGAGACAACAGTTTTAGGTGTCATTCCCGAACCTTTAGCTCAACAGTAACATCAATGGAAAGACAATTGGAGAGGAACTTAAAGTATCATCAATGCATGAACGAATGAAGATAATGCTTGAAAACTCTGATGCATTCATTGCCTTACCAGGTGGTTTTGGTACTTTGGAAGAGATTTTTCAAAATGTCTCTTGGGCTGAACTGAACATCCACCATAAACCCATTAGTTTGTTGAATGTTAATAATTTCTTTGATCTTTTGTTATTTTTTCTTGACAAAGTCAGGAACGAAATTTATCACTCCTTCTAAGCAAGACAACTTCTTATCTCTCGCCTCCACTATTGATGAGCTCATTGATAAATTAGAAGCTTTTGAGTATGTACCGATAAGGTATTAGCTCAAATAGATTGGTCAACGAAGCAAAGGAAGTAACAAGAAAAAAAAGCCAGATCTGACACTTTCTCTTTAATGGGTTTGATTTTATTAAAAAAACAAAAAAAAAATTTGTTTTGTTTGGAAAGTATGATATGATTGTCATGGACTTATTAAACCAATTAGTGATGGCAGAGTAAGGAGAATTTTACTCTTGAGATGCATCTTAATTGGTGGCAGAGTAAGGAGTTTTTTAGGTAGTAATTAATTAGTATTAAATTGTGGAAGTACTAACGTTTTCTTGTTTGATTTCTTTTCAGGGTCTGATGCGTAACTGACAGTGTGCTTCTTTTCTGCTTGGCGTTGATTCACTTCTTATCAGGTTGTGTTGCTCTTTTCTATATCTCTCTTTCACATTGAGGGCAATGTTATATTAAGTGTGGGGAGAGATTTTAGCATGTTTCTTTTGGTTGTCTAAAAAAAAAAAAAAAAAAAACACAAAAAAGGGATCATTGCATGATTGAATAACTTTTCTCCCTTCTTGAACTATATGCTTGGAGATGGATGATTGAATTGATGAATTGAGTTTGATGGATGCATACCTTGTGAGATTTTGAGCCTAATGGATGGATTTAACATTTATGTCATTCTCTTCTTTCTTGTGTGATTTTCACTCATGTTAATGACCACTCTAGAACTTGCTTTGATTCTTTTTGAGGCTACATTTCACTTGCATGCATAAACATGATTGAGGCCCTCTTTCTTAATTAGCTAGTTTAACCAAATAGCCAACCTTGTTTTCAATATGATATCAAGCACTCTTTTGACTTCTTGAAAATTCTCTGATTCCTGCCAACCTTGTATATTTTCCTTTGCTTAACCCCTTTGAGCTTATTTGACCATTCCTTGTTTCTAGCTCATTATATGCCTTAAATGAAAAATCGTGTTCTTACTTTACCTTAGGGAATAAAAGAACATTAGCTTGGTTAATGGATGAGTTTTTGAACAAGTGTGGGGGTGTGTGTACAAAATGGTTGTTGAAAAAGAAAAGAGTGCCCAAAAAAAAAAAAATGTATGTATATATAGTTATGTTCATATATATAAAAAAAAAAAAAAAAAAAAACCAAGTGTTTAAAAAAAGAAAAGGATTGGGGAATGAATATGTAAAGGGATATATACACTAGAGTTGGGATGAAGTTTTATGCTTGTTATTTGAACTCAACTCTCATTTGCTTTTATTCTCTTTGGTATTTATCTTCTCATATCCATTTTATCCTCTCCTGTTACCTTGACCTCACTACAACCTTGAATAAAGTCCTCATGATTTGTGTGTGCATGTGTTTTGAGTAGTGGAGAAGTAGAAGATAAGCAAGCTTATGGTAGTGCAATTTTTATGGGTTGAATTGAGTGAAATATCTACCTTTTAAACACTTGAGAGATTGAGAGGGAATCTTATGAAGATCTATCATTCTCGATTCATGTTGAAGATACCTTGCTTGTTGGTTTGAGATGTGGAGAATTGTTAACTCATGAATGTTTTGATCCCTTGAACCTTTGGTTGTTCTTCTTGATTGTAAAATTTTGGGCTCTTCAATGTCGTTGGAATTTAAATTTTTGTTAATCTCTTATGTCCTTGTTTTGGTCTTGAGTTTTGCTTAGGAGTGCAAAAAGTTAAGTGTGGGAGAATTTAATAATCACATATTTTATTCATTAAGAAACCCTTATGTTTAGTCATTTACACTCTCCATATTCTTAATTGATTGAGTTTGGTATGATTTTGTGAGTTTGAGCTCAAATTGGTCCTAATTGAATATTTTTAGCATTATTGAGATTTGACATTGTTTCTGTATTTTGGCCATAACTTGAGTTCCTGATATCTGATAATCATGAATTTTACCTTGTAGGAAAGCTAAGAGGAAGCTCTACAACTTTGATGAAGAGCTCGAAGTCCAGAACAGATGTCTAATGGACCTAAGTTTACATGGAAGTCAGAATACGGGTTTTGTCACTAGAATCCGAACGGTGTGTACTCATAAAATCATATCTCAAGCTGTAACAATGGAGATAGGATGAAATTTGGAAATTTGATAGTCAAGATTCAAATAAACAACTTTCATGAAGAACACTTTTTGAAAAAATGAAGTCTAATGGGTCAGTTTGAGCCTGCAAGTCGGAACAGAGGTGCTGAAGTTGGGTTTGAGTGACCTGCGGTATTTGGGCCATATCTTGGGCTATAGGAAGCCAAATTGGACGATCCAGATATGCATGTTATAGCCAAGACAAAGATCTACAACTTTCATGCAGAGTAATTTTCGTGGATCTAAAGTCTAGTTGGTCGTTTTTGGCTTCCAAGTCAGACACGAAATTTTCGTCCTCAACCACCCACTCATCCATCCACTAATCCACTCATCCACTCACCCACTCATCCACTCATCTACTAATCCAACCACTCAACCACTCCACCCACTCATCCACTAATCCACCCACTCATCCATCCACTCACCCATTCATCTCCATAATTTCCCACTCACCAAAAGTCCTTTGGCATTTTCCACTCAACCAACCCACTTAACCATTCCACTCACTCATCCACTAAATCAATCCACTAAACCAACCTACTCAAACACTCCACTCACTCACCCACTCATCCACCCACTTCCCTTTGTCATTTTGTTACCCTAGACTTCTATAAAAGGCACCATTGGTTATCATGAACAAGTTGTATTCTCCTTCATTTCTTTCTAAGTTTCTTCTTGCTTCTTCATAGTTTCTCATAGTTTTGTATATTTTGATGCTCCCCTTCATGGTAATGGAGGGCTAAGCTACTTTGGGTCAATTTAGAACTCTTGAAGAGATTGTGGTTTGGATTCTTGAGACCTTGGTTATGTATTGTATTTGATTTGTAATTGAATTCCTCCTTTCTTCTTCTTTTTCTTCTTCTTGATCTTGAATGCATGAATGGTGATTCTATTTATGTTGATCTGATTGATCTTGGTTTAAGATTGAGATTTATGATGAAACTTAGAACTGATTGATCTAAACTAATCACATAAATGAAGAATGAGATTTATGATGAAACTTAGAACTGATTGATCTAAATTAATCACAGAATTGAAAAGGTTAGGTTACTGATTTGTGCCTAAGTTAATTGAATTCGGTACTTGAAATTAACATATATCTTCATGAATGGTGCGATTGCGGATTTGTGTTTATCACTTGTTAATTGAATTCTAGACGATCGTCTAGTATGAATTCTCGATTTGATGTAGAGATCTCGGTTAGATCCAAATTAACAATTCAATTGCGCTTCAAGTATTCTATGAAGGGTCTATGATTGAATCCACCCAATCTTGGATAGGTTTCTAAATTGACTGCTCTTTAATTGTTATTTCTTCCTTTAATTTTGTTAAGTGCGATCTTAAACTGTCAAACCCCCCTTTTTGCTAACTTTCACTTAATTTGATTAAATTGCATTTACAATCCTTGAGGAGACGATCCGGTGTTGTTCACTATACTACAAGTTTAGGTAATAACTTCGGTTATAATTTTGACTGAGTTCAGCGCTCGTCAATCACCAATTCTTTAGAAACAAGTTTCTTTAGGCGATCTATATGAATGTGGGCAATTCTCCTATGTCATAGCCATAAATCATTCTCTTTACTCATAAGACATCTTACATTTTGAAAGGTAATATCATCAAGGCTAATCATGTATATGTTAACAATTCTATGACTAATAAACTTAACTTGTTTATTATCCTTAGCTTCAATTATGCGATAATTGGAGTCAAAGATAACTTTATTTCCCTGATCACATAACTGACTTATGCTTAACAAGTTATACTTTAGTCTTTCTACATACAAGACATTATCAATTGAAGTCGAGGAATTCTTACTAACTTTTCCAATGCCAAGGATCCTTCCTTTATTGTTTTCCCCATATGTAATATGTTCATGCTTCTTTGGTGCAAGGAAGGAGAACTTGAATCCATCACCCGTCATGTGCTTGGAGCATCCACTATCAAGATACCAACTTGAACTCTTGGACTTCAAGCACACCTGCAATACACATTCAAATTATAACCTTTGGTATCCAAATTCTCTTGGGTCCTTATGTGTTGGCATTGGGCAAGGTGCCCTTAGGGACTCAAACCCTCATAGTTCCAACCTTGGTATTGATATTCTTTCTTCCATTATATGTTGATTCACTATGCTCTTTCCTACCACAATAAAAACATTTGATAAAGGAGCTACTTGATGTACTTGAAGAAACAAATAAATTCTTGTAAGACTTTTGTTGATTATCGAGATTATATCCTAAACTAGCTTTTTGAAAAACACACCTTTATTTCCCTAATAACATATTCAAATTATCTCTTCCAAAAGTAAATTTTGAAAGAGTATTGTTTAAGTCCTCAATTTCTTTTTCAAAAGCTTTGCATTATGAGCAAGGTAAGGGTATGGATGCATTATCATGTGAGGAACAAGTCATACATGATGAGTTAACATTAATTAATCTTAGAGTCTCATTCTCAACTTTAAGTTCTTCAACCTCCTTGCTCAAAATAGAAACTTTGTTTACCAAAAAGGAGATTGTTTTATTTGAAGACAAAACCATTTTAGTGAGCCTCAAGCATTCATCATGCAATTCTTGAAAAGCATCTTATAATTCATTATAAGAAGGTGAAGGATCTAAGTTAGAAGATGTTATCTCGGTGTAACTCTCTTCTTTTTCTTCTCCTTGAGCCATGAGACAAAGATGAGCTTCTTCATTTTCAGAACTATCGATGGAGTCCATGTCATTATCTTCCTATGTAATGTAAGCCTTTCTTCCTTTCTTTTCTTTAAAGGGTCTCTTTTCAAACTTCTCTAATTTCTTAAGATAAATGGGACATTCCATCTTCATATGCCCCGATTTTCTGCATTTATAACATGTTGGAGTTGATGAGGTTCCTTCCCTTTTGTGATAGGTCTTCTTTGGAGGGAAAGATGCAATTCTTTGAGTCCATTTCTTCTTAAGGAATCTTCCAAACTTCCTCACAAGAAGACTGAGATTTTTTTCATTTAGCTCAATATTTTCTATTCCATCTTCATCATCATCTTTAATTGTAGAAGAGGTAGCTTTGGGTGCAATCCATTTCTTTTTCTTGTCGTGCTCCTCATTGTCATTGAACCTATTTAGTTCCAATTCATGCTCATAGAGCTTCCCAAATATAGTGGCTAGAGATATTGTTGATAAATCCCTTGATTCCGCAATAGCTGTTACTTTGGGTTACCAATTCTGCTCAAACATCTCAAAACTTTGTTAATAAGATCTTCATTAGAAAATGTCTTTCCCAATGAGATAAAATGATTTACAATATGTGTGAATCTCTTTTGTATTTCTTGAATACTTTTCTCTTGATTCATTCTAAATAATTCATATTCATGAGTGAGAGTGTTTATTCTTGGTCGTTTTACATCACTTGTACCCTCATAAGTTACTTCTAGAGTATCCCACATTTCTTTGGCGGTCTTATAATTTGACACCCTAAAGAAATCATCATACCCCAAGGAAGTGGTGATAATGTTTTTGGCTCTCAAATTGTATTAAACCTTCTTTTTGTTCTCATCGGTCCATTCACTTCTTGGTGTATTAGTTCTTACACTATCAATAGTATGTGTGGGAACAAAAGTACCATTTTCAATAGCATCCAACACATCTAACTAAATAGCTTCAACAAAAAATTTTATCATTTCTTTCTAATAGGCATAACCATCCCCATTGAAAAAGGAAGGTCAGTTTATATAAGAACTTTCATTTGAAAAACCATTTGAATCCATTTCTTCTCTTGAAGCTGCTAAGCTCTTTACACAAGAGTCTAGCTCTGATATCACTTATTACCAAGTGGCCTCAATACTCAAGAGGAGGTGAATTGAGTTTGTAAAATAATTTCGCAATTCTTTCGTAAAACACTTGATTATCAATTTTCATTGCAGTTATTGTTTATTAGAATTGAATGGATAGAGAGGATAAAGGGCTTTTGTAACACCCTTGTGGGATGTCACATATATAAAGAAAATAAAAGAAAGATAAATAAAATCTATCCAAGTTGTAAAACATTTGTTACGTACTAAAATGGGTTGTAAAAATATTTTCTGTTAAACAGAATATTATTAAATAAAATAACGCGGAAACATAAAATAAATAGAACAACATCACTCATAATATACATATGGTCCAAGTTATAAATTATACAAATAATTTACAACTATATCTACAAATATTTAAACAGAAACAGTAAATAAAACAGTAAAGAGTCAATACATACGCAGACGCGCCCAAAATACACATCATAAACATTTAATCCTCTGATGGATCACTCTCAGGAAACTCATCAGAAGATAAATATCCAGGATGCCTCGACACTTCGCGGAAACGAGACCGCGCAGTCGACACGATAGTCATCTCACTAGGCTCAGTGGACACACCACCCCAATAACGCCTAAGAGATAAAGGTAACTCTAAGTGCAAAAACACAGTAATCGTCATCATTGGCTCTCCATCAAACATATGTCGTAGGGACACAGTCAACCGTCCCACGTAAGTCACTGAGTCTCTATCTCCTCGCAGATGCCAAGTTAACGATCCACCGTGAAACTCGAGTGTCACAAAACCCAAAAATCCTGGTACCGCCATACCCAAACAAATCAGTCCAATGGATATGGATGATCAGATGGTTTTTGGTCGTCGTACTGATCTTCGGCTTGCTGCTCTTCTTCCTCCTCATGATATAAATTCTCAAGAGGCTATTCTTCTTCCTCAAACTCTTTACCACGTAAATAAATATACAGAAAACACATACAATAAAGAGGTAAGACAATCTAAAATCATCACAAACATGGCAAATAAGAAAACGACAAACAACAGATATACAGTTCATGCAATAAGAAAAGCTATAACAATAATTAATAACAGAATAGTGTAAAGATTTAAATGTCATAACAACACATAATATCACAGATAAACTAATATCACAGATCAAATAATATCACATATAAAATAATATCACGTATAAAATAAGAAATAGACAATTTATCATAATAATAACTAAATAAAATAAACAGATACAATAAAATAATATCCAAGATATAACTATATAAAATATGACACAATCCTACTCCATGGAGCTAAACACATATAGACATCAGAGAGAGAATGACCCGCAAAATCTATTAGTACCACGGCTGCCCAACCAAACTATTGCGCTGTCACACATTGCGTCTATAGCCCCACGTCACATGGAATCCACTACCCAAGGCATGGTGTAGTTCACGGTCTCACGTTGTGGCACTACAGGCAATGTACTATTAGATTTTACGAAATCTCGATTAAATATAGTGCGTGTCGAGTCCATTAGTGTGCTATCGATTACCACGGCCCAGCGGAGCGACCGACTGTCCATATATGGGATCCCGTACACTAACGTCTCCAAGTTCATAAAGACAATGAACCACACTACGTTTATCGCATCGACAACACGATGTGATTCACCTCACAACCAATCCACCAAAAACGGCATAAACTCAAATTACCAAAATACCCTCAATAAAATATATCCTCAAAGATAAAAGATACTGATGAAGTCCCACCGGACAAATCATCGTTCCAAAGCCTGTACGACGGTTCACCTCATAGCCCGACAAAGAAAAAAATACGTAAAATACCGTTTTGGTCAATCGCGTAGAAATTTTATCGCGTTTTCACAATCTCGTCGTTTTTACAAACGTTTTTAAATCGCGTAAATTTATTTTTCTTTTTAAAAATCGCATAGAGTTTTTAATACGTTTTCTCAATCGCGTAAGATTTTTAAATCATTTTATGGTCCAAATCCCTTAAAAATTACTGTTTAAATAAACAGAAATAGTAAATAATACGTTTAAACTACGTAAAATATTTTCCATACCGTATAATCGTCTTTTAGACATCTTTTCTATCTTATTTGTCCATTTTTAATAAAAATTGACAGTATTTTGTTTAGAAAATTATATTAATGGTTTCCTAATTTTTTCGTAAAAATTTTGTTTACTTAATTTTTAACCGTATAATTTAATCCTTTTGAAAACCACTAACATGCTTCAAAATTATAGCATGAGCCATATGTTAGAAATTTTCAAAAGTTACTGTATTTCATTTCTAACAATAAAATTATTAATTTTTAATCCTTAAACTTAATTATAATCAACTTGTTTCTTTAAAACTCATTGTAGAAAAATTCCTCTTTAATATATCTTACATTTTTTATTTGAAAATGGTTTGGAATTGATTTTAGAAATCATGGATCTTTGGTTTGGCATGTTGGCCGAAATATACACTTGTGTTATTTGATTTCTAAATTCATTTTCCCTGATCTGAACAATCCTATCTCTTGTTAATTTTCCTAGGTTATTTAAATTACACTTTAGGAAAATAATGAGAACATTTTGGTTCTCCTTTTGGTCAATGGCCGTGAGCCTTGGTGTGGTGTTCTTTGGAACACTCATGCATTCCTTAGCATGTTATTCACATCCTATACATTATCATGCATTTCTAACACATACAAATTATCAAAGCTTGTAGACATGCAATTTAAAGCTTGTAGACATGCAAATCAAAGCTTGTAGACATGCAACATCATACAAATTATTACAAACATCAAATAGGAAAGCTACTAACAACCACACAAACAAGCTACTAACAAACACAAACAAAGGAATCCTTATGGATTCTACAATCACAACAATCAATCTCCATCTTCTTACCACCACCCATGGATGATAAGATTTGTCTTCCTCTTACCTTAAATGAAGACAAAAATACTCTTTCACACCTCCTCTAGGTTTCGATTTTCACTCCACCAAGTCACCTATCAAGCTTAAACAAAACTACAAATTACTAACCATAAAAGAGAGCTTAAACCATGGAGAAATCATGGCTTAGAACTTTGAAAAAGAGTTTAGAAATGGAAAACAAGAAATTTTACCTTCTAGGTAAAATTTTCCAAGTAGGTTTCCAAGCTTCAAATGAAGGATTTTGCAAGAACTCTCAACTAGAGATGTTCTTAGGATTGTGTTTAGGTTTAGAAAACTTGGTTGGATAAAATTTTGGGTGGTTGGATGGTGTAGAATAGGGCTTGGCCGAATAGAGCTTCAAGAAAGCTTCAATGGAGTTTAGGGTTTTTGGAAGAGAGAGAAGAGAGAAATTGCATGAAAGATGAAGTGAATTTTTGTCCTCCAAAGGCCAAATGGCCGTGGACTTCAAGCTTGCAAGGTGTAGCCTTGCTTGGCTTCATCCAAGCCTTAGAATGGATCAATGATCAAGATTAAGCCTTGTTCACCAAGCTTTGCTCCCATTGGTTAATCCTAACCTAGTCACCATGCTTAGTCACTAATTAAGCTTAGTCATCTAGCTTAGTCACTATGTTCTTGAATGTTCCATCACTAATGATGCTTAATTAAGCTACTAAGTTAACTGTTTTAACTAAACATGGGTCCCGCAAAACATTTCTGGGTCCACTGTCATCTAATTATACTGACTAATAAAATAATATTATAATAATACAAAATTATTTTATTTGACAATTAAATCCTAAAAATTAAAAGATTATTTATCGTCTCATTCAGAATTGGGTTTAGTAAGATCCCCTAGCTCTAAATAATTAAAACAAGATTTTCCCCAGCTCGGAAAATATCATTTTCCTGTCCCGGAACAAATCGCACAAAAAGTCCAAATAAAATCACAGATAGTAATATTAAGCACTGTAACATATAGAAAAATTAAAAACAGTACAATCGGGACGTAACGGTCATTTTTCCATTTTTCCCCACAAAGAAGCAAATCATCCAAAACGTTCAAATAAAATTACAGACAAGTATTAATTGTCTCAGTATATCTCCCAAAAAATTAAAACAGTAGCTCGAAAAAACTTTTATTTTACCGTCTCGAAACAAATTACGTAAAACGACCAAATAAAATTTTAGCCTGTAAAACGTATTTGTATTTCATACAGAAAAACAAGAAACAGTAAAATAGGGACACAACGGTCTTTTACACAAAAGCTTGAAAAACAACAAACAGAACATTCGGGACATTTTTCTAAAAATTGGGTTGTTACAACTCTCCCCAACAAATAAAAATTTCGTCCTCGAAATTCGCTGTACATCAAAACAAATGAGGATACTGATCCCTCATTTTATCTTCCAGCTCCCAGGTATCATCACCCGTCACATCATTCCATATGACCTTCACTAGTTCGATCATTTTCCCTCTAAGCTGCGTTACCTTTCTGTCCTCTATTCTAACAGGTATAGTCTCGTAAGTCAAATTCTCCTTTAACTGTACTTCATCCGGTTGTATAACATGCGTTGGATCTGGTATATACTTCCGTAACTGAGATACATGAAATACATCATACAGATTGGATAGAAAAGGCAGCAAAGCAATCTGATATGCTACAGGACCTATACGTCGGATAATCTGATATGGTCCGATGAACTTAGGAGTAAGCTTCTTAGACTTAATAACTCTTCTGACACCAGTCGTAGGAGTAACTCTTAGAAACACATGCTTACCCTCCTCAAATTCAAGAGGTCACCTTCGTTTATCGGCATAACTCTTCTGTCTGCTTTGCGTCGTCCTCATCTTCTCTTATATCATCTTTACCTTCTCCGTAGTCTATTGTACAAGATCTGGTCCAACAGTCATGCTTTTCCCATCTTGATACCAACACAACGGTGTTCGACATCGCCTCCCATACAATGCCTCATAGGGTGCCATCCCTATGCTTGAGTGAAAACTATTGTTGTAGGTGAATTCTATCAAAGATAAAAATTCATTGACGAGCGCCGAACTCAGTCAAAATTATAACCGAAGTTATTACCTAAACTTGTAGTATAGTGAACAACACCGGATCGTCTCCTCATGGATCGTAAATACAATTTAATCAAATCAAGTGAAAGTTAGCAAAGGGGGTTTTGATGGTTCAAGGATCGCACTTAACAAAATTAAAGGAAGAAATAACAATTAAAGAGCAGTCAATTTAGAAACCTATCCAAGATTGGGTGGATTCAATCATAGACCCTTCATAGAACACTTGAAGCGCAATTGAATTGTTAATTTGGATCTAACCGAGATCTCTGCATCAAATCCAGAATTCATACTAGACGATCGTCTAGAATTCAATTAACAAGTGATAAACACAAATCCGCAATCGCGCCATTCATGAAAATCTATGTTAATTTCAAGTACCGAATTCAATTAACTTAGGCACAAATCAGTAACCTAACCTCTTCAATTCTGTGATTAATTTAGATCAATCAGTTCTAAGTTTCATCACAAATCTCAATCTTAAACCAAGATCAATCAGATCAACATAAATAGAATCACCATTCATGCATTCAAGATCAAGAAGAAGAAAAAGAAGAAGAAAAGAGGAATTCAATTACAAATCAAATACAATGCATAACCAAGGTCTCAAGAATCCAAACCACAATCTCTTCAAGAGTTCTAAATTGACCCAAAGTAGCTTAGCCCTCCATTACCATGAAAGGGAGCATCAAAATATACAAAACTATGAGAAACTATGAAGAAACAAGAAGAAACTTAGAGAGAAATGAAGGAGAATTACATGTTGTTCATGATAAATGGTGCCTTTTATAGAAGTCTAAGGTAACAAAATGACAAAGGGAAGTGGGTGGATGAGTGGATGAGTGAGTGGAGTGTTTGAGTGGATGGATTAGTGGGTTGGTTTAGTGGATGAGTGAGTGGAATGGTTGAGTGGTTGAATTAGTGAAAAATGCCAAAGGACTTTTGGTGAGTGAGAAATTATGGACATGAATGGGTGAGTGGATGGATTAGTGGATGGATTAGTGGATGAGTGGGTGGAGTGGTTAAGTGGTTGGATTAGTGTATGAGTGGATGAGTGGGTGAGTTAGTGGATGAGTGGATGAGTGGATGAGTGGATGGATGAGTGGGTGGTTGAGGACAAAAATTTCGTGTCTAAATTGGAAGCCAAAAACGACCCACTATACTTCAGAACCACGAAAAGTGTTCTTCATGAAAGTTGTAGATCCTTGTCTTGGCTATAAAATGGATAGCTGGTTCGTCCAATTTGGCTTCCTTAAGCCCAAGATATGTCCCAAATACCGTAGGTTGTTCAAACCCAACTTCAGCTCCTCTGTTCCGACTTTCAAGCTCAAAATGACCTACTAGAATTCTTTTTATCAAAATGTGTTCTTCATGAAAGTTGTTTATTTGGATCTTGACTATCCACTGTCCACATTTCAGCCCATCTCCATTATTACATCTTGAGATATGATTTTATGAGTTCACACTGTTCGGATTCTACTGATAGAACCTGTATTCTGACTTCCATGTAAACTTAGGTCCCTTAGACATCTGAATCGGACTTCGAGCTCTTCATCAAAGTTGTAGAGCTTCCTCTTAGCTTTCCTACAAGCTAAAATTCATGTTCATCAGATATTAGGAACTCAAGTTATGGCCAAAATACAGAAACAGTGTCAAATCTCAATAATGCTGAAAATATTCAATTAGGACCAATTTGAGCTCAAACTCACAAAATCATACCAAACTCAATCAATTAAGAATATAGAGAGTGTAAATGACTAAACATAAGGGTTTCTTAATGAATAAAATATGTTATTATCAAATTCCCCCACACTTAGCTTTTTGCACTCCTGGGCAAGACTCAAGACCAAAACAAGGACATAAGAGATTAACAAAAATTTAAATTCCAACGACATTCAAGAACCCAAAATTTTACAATCAAGAAGAACAACCAAAGGTTCAAGGGATCAAAACATTCATGAGTTAACAATTCTCCACATCTCAAACCAACAAGCAAGGTATCTTCAACATGAATCGAGAATGATAGATCTTCACAAGATTCTCTCAATCTCTCAAGTGTTTAAAAGGTAGGTATTTCACTCAATTCAACCCATGAAAATTGCACTACCATAAGCTTGCTTATATTCTATTTCTCCACTACTCAAAACACATGCACACACAAATCATGAGGACTTTATTCAAGGTTGTAGTGAGGTCAAGGTAACAGGAGAGGATAAAATGGATATGAGAAGATAAATACCAAAGAGAATAAAAGCAAATGAGAGCTGAGTTCAAATAACAAGCATAAAAGTTCATCCCAACTCTAGTGTATATCCCTTTACATATTCATTTCCCAATCCTTTTTTTTCTTTTTTTTTCTTTTTTTTTATATATATGAACATAACTATATACATATTAGGAACTCATCTTTTTGGGCACTCTTTTCTTTTTCAACAACCATTTTGTACTCACACCCCCTCACTTGTTCAAAAACTCATCCATTAACCAAGCTAATGTTTTTTTATTCCCTAAGGTAAAGTAAGAACACAATTTTTCATTTAAGGCACATAATGAGCTAGAAACAAGGAATGGTCAAATAAGCTCAAAGGGGTTAAGCAAAGGAAAATATACAAGGTTGGCAAGAATCAGAGAATTTTCAAGAAGTCAAAAGAGTGCTTGATATCATATTGAAAACAAGGTTGGCTATTTGGTTAAACTAGTTAATTAAGAAAGAGGGCCTCAATCATGTTCATGCATGCAAGTGAAATGTAGCCTTAAAAAGAATCAAAGCAAGTTCTAGAGTGATCATTAACATGAGTGAAAATCACACAAGAAAGAAGAGAATGGCATAAATGTTGAATCCATCCATTAGGCTCAAAATCTCACAAGGTATGCATCTATCAAACTCAATTCATCAATTCAATCATCCATCTCCAAGCATATCAGTTCAAGAAGGGAGAAAAGTTATTCAATCATGCAATGAACCCTTTTTTGTGTTTTCTTTTTCTTTTTCTTTTTTTCTTTTTTTTTAACAACCAAAAGAAACATGCTAAAATCTCTCCCCCATACTTAATATAACATTGCCCTCAATGTGAAAGAGAGATATAGAAAAGAGCAACACAACCTGATAAGAAGTGAATCAACGCCAAGCAGAAAAGAAGCACACTGTCAGTTACGCATCAGACCCTGAAAAGAAATCAAACAAGAAAACGTTAGTACTTTCACAATTTATTACTAATTAATTACTACCTAAAAAAACTCCTTACTCTGCCACCAATTAAGATGCATCTCAAGAGTAAAATTCTCCTTACTCTGCCATCTCTAATTAGTTTAATAAGTCCATGACAATCATATTATACTTTCCAAACAAAACAACAAATTTTTTTTTATTTTTTTAATAAAATCAAACCCATTAAAGAGAAAGTGTCAGATCTGACTTTTTTTTCTTGTTACTTCCTTCGCTGCTTCCTGTTGACCAATCTATCTGAGCTAATACTTTATCAGGTACATACTCAAAAGCTTCTAATTTATCAATGAGCTCATCAATAGTGGAGGCAGAGATAAGAAGTTGTCTTGCCGAAGGAGTGATAAATTTCTGTTCCACAGCTTTGTCAAGAAAAAATAACAAAAGATCAAAGAAATTATTAACATTCAACAAACCAATGGGTTTATGGTAGATGTTCGATTCAGCCAAGAGACAATTTGAAAAATCTCTTCCAAAGTACCAAAACCACCTGGTAAGGCAATGAATGCATCGAGTTTTCAAGCATGATCTTCATTCGTTCATGCATTGATGATACTTTAAGTTCCTCTCCAATTGTCTTTCCATTGATGTTCTCATTGAGCTAAAGGTTCGGAATGACACCTAAAACCTTCTTGTCTCTTACATATGCAGCAAGTGATATAGCCCCCATTAACCCACGGCAACCTCCCCCATATACAAGATGAATATTCCTCGCAAAGAAGTGATCGACCAAGAGTGCTAGCTGCGTTTACAAACTCTAATCCCTTCCCATAACTCGACCCACAAAAAACACAGACATTTTTGAGGTTACGAATAGAAACCCCCATTCTATACTCTTCCTCCCTTTGAGTGTCTCTGAGTTGAAGGAAAATGGAGTGTTTAAATAAGAAAAAGAATGGAAAGGGGAATAATTGCACCTATAAGGGTAGGTTGGCTGTTGTCAGAAAAGGTTGAAATTAAGAAACACAAAATCTTTTTTTCTTTTTCTTTTTCTTTTTTTTTATTTTTTTTATTTTTGTTTTTTTTTTTACTTCAAGAAAATCATCAAGGTAAAGAAGTCTAAAAACCCCTGAAGGACCCTGCTCAAAGGATCGTCTGTACAAAAATCAAAATACAACAAAATGATACAAAGATAAAAGAAATAGAAAATGACGACATACCTGTATGTACAGTTTCCATGGCGTATCTTTATATCAAGCGTCATGGGTGCGAAAGACATCACGTCCTTCCTTTTTTTTTTTTTTTTTTTGAAATTGTTAGAAAAACTTGATGGAAGATGAGTGTATACTTACTTAAGATTGGGATGGAGGTAGTCTCATTTTCGGCTTTGTGCCAAAGCATTGTTGACCAAGATTCGACCCATTCAAGACCAAATAAGAACATAGGGCTCCCAAAAGGGACAAGTGGCCATAATACGACCGGCCGCCTCACATGTGGGATACAATCTACCTTCTTTGTTTTTCAATTAAGAAGGCTGGATCGGATGCATGCATTTCCCCATTCACGGTGTGTGTTACCAAAGCCAACCCTAAGACGTATACATAATTTTTGTTTTTTGTTTTTTATTTATTTTTTTTTTTTGAGAGATGACATGAAGAAGAAGAAGAAGAAGAAGAAGAAGAAGAAGAAGAAGAAGAAGAAGAAGAAGAAGAAGAAGATGATGATGATATATATACAGATTGTTTGTGGATATGGCTCACATCCGCCTCTCGTTTAACGTCCGAATCGCTTAAACGTCTTCTATAAGTCGAGGATAAGTTTCCCATCCAATTTTCTTATAAATTGGCAAACAGGGTCTTTTAGAGTCAGATTCCCAAGACTGTAGCATTTTTCTTCATCCTTGAAGAGATTCCACAAATTAAGAATTTCACCCCGCATCAATCCATAAGAACGCGTCTCAAGAGTCAATAAGATATCATCTAATGACTCCTTACTCAGTCCATTCTTAATGAAGGATTTATTTGCGAAAATCATCCCCAAAGAACGACATTGTCTGTTACAATTCCATCGTCCACATTTGTAACAGACTTGTAACCTTTTTGCTCTTCTCCTTTTAGAATATGAACTTCTTCCAAGACCGGGCATGTATGAGTCAAATGAAATTGAGGACTCACCTGCTAATCGAACCTTCGCTTCAATTATCCAGTGTACATCTTCTGGCATACCTTTGTGCATTAACAGTCTCAATCTTTCACATCGAACTTTGTAGATTTTTCTCAGAGCATTTTGAGGAAGAGAAGGAAAATGTTTTCTCAGGTTTGAAAGAATGACATCTATTTTGAAGGAGAAGAAAGATTCAGTTATTTTGGGAAACTGAAAAATAAACCGACTTGAGAGTCATGGAGTACCGTATCCGCCACTTAACCGGCAACACAAAGAACTCAAGAACTTGGTTTTCCAGAATGGTTGAGTCTTTGTCCATTAACTTTAAGCGCATTACCATTCCTAGGATCCTCAATATCTACGGCCCCGGAGGATACACGTGTTTGACAAAGAAAAGAACCGCGCCACCTGGATCTCAATTTTTCAAGGAGTAGGTGCGTAGATGATAATCTCAAAGCATAACCTTTTTTACCAATTTCTGCAACTTTGGCAAAAGGTGTAACATACCTTGAATAAAATGGGCCAATAAAATCCATACTGCAAGATTTTCGCAGTTGTTGTCGTTGAAGAAAAAGTGACCTCCACTTACTTCCGAGTGACAAAATTCAATGGCACTACCTACCTCATTGTCGACACACAACTTTTTTTTTTTTTTTTCTTTTTTTTTTTTTTTTTTTTTTTTTTTTTTTTAATTCATAATGCGGATGGAGAAGGTTCATCACCTCCACTTCTGCATTCTCTGGAAGTTCATGATACTGTTTGAGGCGGTGTCCATTTACGATGAAAGCTTTGGCAGTGACCTCACTTTTAATCTGAACAGTACCAAAAGGAAAAACCTTAGTAACAATAAATGGTCCATCCCATCTAGACGTTAATTTACCAGGCATTAGTCGGAGGCGGGAGTTATAGAGGAGAACTTTTTGACCAATCTCAAATGTTTTCCTCAAAATCAACTTATCATGGAAGGCTTTGGTCTTCTCCTTATAGAGTTTGGAACTTTCATAAGCCTCCAAGCGGATCTCCTCCAATTGCTGCAGTTGCAGCTTCCTCTCCATACCTGCTTGATCTAGGTCCAAGTTGCACCTTTTCACCGCCCGAATGCATGATGCTCAATTTCCACCGGCAGGGTGGCAGGCTTTTCAAAAACAATCCGATACGGAGACATCCCGATTGGTGTCTTATGAAGCAGTCCGGTAAGCCCATAAAGCATCCTCAAGCCTCTTGCTCCAAATCCTTTCTGTTAGGTTGAACTGCCTTCTCGAGTATCTGTTTGATCTCCCGTTGGAAATCTCGGCTTACCCATTAGTTTGGGGATGGTAAGGTGTAGAAACTCACGTGCAAGACCTCATACTTTTTCATCAAAGCTTCCATGCTTCGATTACAAAAATGTGAACCCCGATCACGATGATGGCCTTCTAACTCCAAACTGCAGAAAATCAGTGATCTAACAAAATCCACAACAACTTTGGAATCATCAGTCCAAGTAGCTTTTGCCTCCACCCACTTGGATACATAATCAACAGCTAGCAAAATGTAAACAAAACCAAAAGAAACAGGAAAGGGTCCCATAAAATCAATACCCCATACATCAAAAATCTCACAGAATAATAAGGATTTCTGGGACATCTCATTCCTTCGAGAAGTGTTTCCTGTTTTTTGGCATTGATCACAAGATTTACAAAATACATATGCATCATGAAATAGAGTGGGTCAATATAATCCAGATTCCAAAACTTTCCTAGCAGTCCTTTGGGGACCAAAATGACCGCCACATGCAAGTGTATGACAAAAGCTAAGAATAGAATGGAATTCATTATCAGGCACACATCTCCTAATGACTTGGTCACTACAAAATTTCCACAGATAAGGGTCATCCCACACATAATATTTTGACTCACTTTTCAATTTATCAATCTGAGCCCTAATAAAATGTGCAGGGAAAACACCAGCAACTAAGAAATTTATCAAATCAGCAAACCAAGGAGTGTTACCTTGCATCTTGAAAAGTTGCTCATCAGGGAAGACATCATGGATAGGAAAAGTATCTGCCTCCTTTTCAATTCAGCTTAGGTGATCAGCCACTAAATTCTCTGCTCCACTTTTATCACGGATTTCAATATCGAACTCTTGGAGGAGCAAAATCCACCTAATCAACCTAGGCTTTGCATCAAGCTTCTTCAGGAGAAACTTCAGAGCTGTATGATTTGAAAACACAACCACTCTAGAACTAATCAAATATGATCGAAATTTGTCTAAAGCAAAAACAATTGCTAAAAGTTCCTTTTCAGTGGTGGTGTAGTTGACTTGTGCAGGATCTAAAGTTCTTGAAGCATAGGAGATGACATGAGTTATTTTACCGACCCTTTGTGCAAGAACAGCTCCCAAAGCATAATTAGAGGCATCACACATGAGCTCAAATGGGAGTGTCCAATCTGGTGGCTGGATGATAGGTGTACTGGTCAATGCTTGCTTCAAGTGATTGAAGGCATCCTTGCATTTCTGGTCAAAATGGAACTCCACTTCTTTTTGTAGCAAGTTGAATAGTGGAAGAGCAATTTTGCTGAAATCCTTTATGAACCGCCTATAGAAACCTGCATGACCAAGGAAAGAACGAACCTCCCGCACGCATGTGGGGTAAGATAAGCATGAAATAACATTTATTTTTGCAGGATCTACCTCGATACCCTTGCTAGATATTACATGTCCTAAAACTATACCTTGTTCTACCATGAAATGACATTTCTCAAAATTCGAACAAGGTTAGTTTCAATGCATCTATGTAAAACCCGAGCCGACTATCCAGGCATGCATCAAAGGAAGAACCATAGACAAGAAAATCATCCATAAACACATCCATGCAATTCTCTAAAAGTCGAAAAGATACTTACCATACACCTTTGAAAGGTGCCCGGAGCATTGCACAGACCAAACGGCATCCTCCTATATGCAAATGTGCCAAATGGACAAGTGAAAGTAGTCTTCTCTTGGTCTTCTGGGGCTATATGAATCTGAAAATAACCTGAATATCCATCCAGAAAACAATAATGTGACTTGCCAGCTAGCCTCTCCAACATCTGATCAATGAAAGGTAGCGAAAAATGATCTTTTCTGGTAGCCTGGTTAAGCCGCCTATAATCAATGCAAACCCGCCAACTGTTCTGAACTCTTGTGGGTAGAAGTTCATTATTCTCATTCTCAACTACTGTGACCCCAGATTTCTTGGGAACAACCTGCACGGGGCTCACCCATTTACTGTCTGATATGGGATAAATAATGCCAGCTTGAAGTAGCTTGGTCACTTCCTTTTTCACCACATCTAGAATCAAGGGGTTCAGTCTCCTTTGGGGTTGCCTTACTGGTTTCGTATCCTCTTCCAATAAAATCCTATGCATGCATGTGGAAGGACGAATACCAGGAATATCTGCAAGTGTCCATCCGATGGCTTGCTTATTCTGCCTCAAAACCTGCAAAGATTTTTTCTTCTTGTTCAGGGTTGCGATTCTTAGCAACAATCATCGGTAGCTTCTCACCATCTCCTAAATATGCATATTTAAGATGGTCCGCAAAGTCTTCAACTCTAAGGATGGGGTTGTACAATGGAAGGCAACAAGCTATTTGAAACAACTAATTCAAGAACATTAAATTCAAGACACGATTCGACTTCTATTTTCACATGTGGTATCATTTAAGTCAAGCCAGCTTGCATCATCACTCATACCAAAGATAAATCTCAAAGACATACAAAGACATGGCTCAACATCACAAGCAACACATGTATCACAAGAAACAGAATCCGAAAGTCAACAATATCGTGGAATTCAAAGATATAAATCAAAGATAAACATCATCAACCAAAGATCTCAATCACATCAATATGAAAAACAGAATGCTCATCTAGGGGATGTCTCATGGCATCAAAAATGTTAAACTGTACCAAATCATCGCCAAACTCCATAGAAAGGGTGCCAGCATGCACATCTATCTTGGTCTTGGCGGTCTTGAGGAACGGTATGCGTAGAATTAATGGAGCATGGTTTGCTGAAGACTCATCTTCCATGTCCAAGACATAGAAGTCCGCTGGAAAAATTAGCTCATTCACCTGAACTAACACATCTTCTAGTACTCCTGCAGGATAAGCAGTGGTCATATTTGCCAATTAAATCACTATACCAGTAGGTTGCAAAGTGCCAATGTTCAAGGACTGATAAATTGACATAGGCATGACATTAATCGAAGCACCCAAATCTAGCATTGCATGTTCAAATTTGGAGTTACCTATCGTGCAAGGAATTGTGAAAGTTCCAGGATCTTTGTATTTTTGTGGCATGCTTGGTAGAATCATTGCATAAACATTTCGCCCATGCTTATTTTCTCGCACTTTAAGTCTTCTCTTGTGAGTACACAACTCTTTGAGGAATTTAGTATACTTGGGAATCTGCTTGATTGCATCAAGGAGGGGAATATTGATTTCCACCTTCCTGAATGTGTCCATGACTTCTCTTTCTATTTCTTTTACGCAAAGATGCTTGACCGTGTGACTCGTTTGGAAAAGGTAGTGGAATGACCATATTTGAATTCTCTACACATTTCTTCCGTGTCATAGATTTTTGACCGAGCTATCCACTTTTTCTCGTTTCTCGGTCACCTTCCGGTTGTCGCACTTGTAGTTCGGCTTGTGGTGGAGTAGGACCATTAACTTCTCTCGCCACTTCTCAAGCTAATGGCACTTACATTGCCTCTTGGGTTGTTAACTGCTTGTGAAGGCAATTGGTTCGACCCTTGACTTTTCACTTTCACTCAGAGTGGTTGCCATCCGCCCAATTTGAGTTTGTAAATTCTAGATGGTGGCATTGACATTCTCACCGAAACCGTTTCATCAAGTCTTCGAAAGGTGGCTCACCGGGAGTGGCTCAGCCGGAACAGTAGTCCGGAGGGGCTGCCTACATGAGTGGCGGCACAGTGCTTGTGCTTGCCTAAATGCGCAGTGGTTGGTACTTGTTGCTAAGGCCTCGTAGCTTGGTATCTAAACCGTGGTTGCCGCCGTTGGTAGGGCATGTTGTTGTTGTTGTTGACCGAATTTCCATATCTCGTGTTGGGATGGTCCCTCCAAAGGTTATAGGTATTAGAAAATGGATCATATCCGGGCTCTTCTTGTGTGATTGCCGATATTGGGGTCTACCAGGAAAAATACCACCGCTTACGCAATGATTGTTCTCGGGAAAAATAGAACCACCATCCCGAAGTGTAGGGCATGCATCGAGGGATGAGATGAACAAGAGCAAATGCCACACACAAGCATTCTGCCCATCTGCATTGGTGCTTGTTGTCCCATCAGCACCGCCTCACCAAAGAAGTCAATTCATCAAGTATGTGTTCCATTCTCTCGTTGGTCTACATGAGACGATTGAATTTCATTGACTCCTCTGGTTGAGGTAATAATTCGTGTGCCAAATTGTTGGGTGTTGGCCGCCATGTTTGCTATCAAATCTCTCATTACTGCAGGGGTCTTGTCTACTAAGGCTCCTCCAGAGGCAAAGATCCACCATGCTTCGTCATTTGGCAAAGAAGCCTTCATAGAAATATTGAATTAAGAGTTGATCGGTGATTTGGTGGTGGGGGCCAAATGACTCGAGCACGCCTTCTTGAATCTTTCCCAATATTCATGCAAGGTCTCTCCTGTCATTTGTCTTATGCCACATATATCTTTTTTAATGACAAGAAATTTAGAGGCGTGGAAAAATTTCTCTAAGAATAACCGCTTCATGTCACCCAACTTGTTACCGAACCTGGTGAAAGATAAAATAACCAATCCTTGGTCAGACAAGTGAGAAAGGAAATGCCCTCACTTGATGTGCTCTTCTGAGATCCCATGTGGTTTCATGGTTGAACAAA
Source organism: Ormosia emarginata (assembly GCA_029884605.1). Lineage (NCBI taxonomy): Eukaryota > Viridiplantae > Streptophyta > Magnoliopsida > Fabales > Fabaceae > Ormosia > Ormosia emarginata. Next base: position 147,410 of record JAQQTP010000057.1, on the reverse strand, counting down.
CCACATGGAACTCCTTTAGATGCTTATGGGGATCCTCACCTGCAAAACCGTGAAACTTGGGCAACAAATGTATCAATCCGATTTTAACTCAAAATCAAGCATCAAGATCTGGGGTATTGAATACACAAAGACCGGTTAGTTATATCGGAGCAAGAAGTTCCTTAAGAGTTCTATTTTGCATGTTATCGGCCATAGTTTCAAATTATTCAAGATCTCAAGTTCACTCTCAATATTAAGATCAAATTCAGAAGCAATTCTTGCACTTAGCCTACGAGCTCTAATCAACCTATGCAAGGTTCTATCAATCTCGTGGATCAAAGTCAACCAAGTTATCGTGCTCGGACCTAGTCATGCATCACACAAAAACAAATAAATAAGCAAAATACACTAGACAATGGTTAAAAATGTTAGAAAAATTAATAAAAAGCAAAAGTTAGTAAAAACACTTAAAATGAAAAGATTACACTTACTAATCCCCGGCAACGGCGCCAAAATTTTGACGAGCACCGAACTCAGTCAAAATTATAACCGAAGTTATTACCTAAACTTGTAGTATAGTGAACAACACCGGATCGTCTCCTCATGGATCGTAAATGCAATTTAATCAAATCAAGTGAAAGTTAGCAAAGGGGGTTTTGATTGTTCAAGGATCGCACTTAACAAAATTAAAGGAAGAAATAACAATTAAAGAGCAGTCAATTTAGAAACCTATCCAAGATTGGGTGGATTCAATCATAGACCCTTCATAGAACACTTGAAGCGCAATTGAATTGTTAATTTGGATCTAACCGAGATCTCTCGCATCAAATCCAAAATTCATACTAGACGATCGTCTAGAATTCAATTAACAAGTGATAAACACAAATCATGAATCGCACCATTCATGAAAATCTATGTTAATTTCAAGTACCGAATTCAATTAACTTAAGCACAAATCAAGAACCTAACCTCTTCAATTCTGTGATTAATTTAGATCAATCAGTTCTAAGTTTCATCACAAATCTCAATCTTAAACCAAGATCAATCAGATCAACATAAATAGAATCACCATTCATGCATTCAAGATCAAGAAGAAGAAAAAGAAGAAGAAAAGAGGAATTCAATTACAAATCAAATACAATGCATAACCAAGGTCTCAAGAATCCAAACCACAATCTCTTCAAGAGTTTTAAATTGACCCAAAGTAGCTTAGCCCTCCATTACCATGAAGGGGAGCATTAAAATATACAAAACTATGAGAAACTATGAAGAAATAAGAAGAAACTTAGAGAGAAATGAAGGAGAATTACATGTTGTTCATGATAAATGGTGCCTTTTATAGAAGTCTAAGGTAACAAAATGACAAAGGGAAGTGGGTGGATGAGTGGATGAGTGAGTGGAGTGTTTGAGTAGATGGATTAGTGGGTTGGTTTAGTGGATTGGTTTAGTGGATGAGTGAGTGAAATGGTTGAGTGGTTGAATTAGTGAAAAATGCCAAAGGACTTTTGGTGAGTGGGGAAATTATGGACATGAATGGGTGAGTGGATGGATTAGTGGATGAGTGGGTGGAGTGGTTAAGTGGTTGGATTAGTGTATGAGTGGATGAGTGGGTGAGTTAGTGGATGAGTGGATGAGTGGATGGGTGGATTAGTGGATGGATGAGTGGATTAGTGGATGGATGAGTGGGTGGTTGAGGACGAAAATTTCGTGTCTGACTTGGAAGCCAAAAATGACCCACTATACTTCAGAACCATGAAAAGTGTTCTTCATGAAAGTTGTAGATCCTTGTCTTGGCTAATGGATAGCTGGTTCGTCCAATTTGGCTTCCTTAAGCCCAAGATATGTCCCAAATACCGTAGGTTGTTCGAACCCAACTTCAGCTCCTCTGTTTCGACTTGCAAGCTCAAAATGACCTACTAGACTTCTTTTTCTCAAAATGTGTTCTTCATGAAAGTTGTTTATTTTGATCTTGACTATCCACTGTCCAAATTTCAGCCCATCTCCATTATTACATCTTGAGATATGATTTTATGAGTGCACACTGTTCGGATTCTACTGACAGAACCCGTATTCTGACTTCCATGTAAACTTAGGTCCCTTAGACATCTGAATCGGACTTCGAGCTCTCATCAAAGTTGTAGAGCTTCCTCTTAGATTTCATACAAGGTAAAATTCATGTTCATCGATATTAGGAACTCAAGTTATGGCCAAAATACGTAAACAAGTCAAATCTCAATAATGCTGAAAATATTCAATTAGGACCAATTTGAGCTCATACTCACAAAATCATACCAAACTCAATCAATTAAGAATATGGAGAGTGTAAATGACTAAACATAAGGGTTTCTTAATGAATAAAATATGTTATTATCATTCATCTCAACTTCCTCGTTGCTCCAAAACACAAGCACGCAACAGATCCTCCAAAGACTGTATAGTTCTCTCTGTCTGACCATCAGTCTGCGGATGATATGCCGAACTCAGTCGCAACTTAGTTCCCATAGCTTCTTGCAGACTTCACCAAAACCTTGATGTAAACCTCGGATCTCTATCTGAAACTATACACGTAGGTACACCATGTAATCTGACAATCTCACTGATGTACAACTGGGTTAATCTTTCCAACGAATACTTGATATTAATTAGTAAGAAATGAGCCGATTTAGTAAGCCTATCGACTATAACCCATATTGAATCATGACCTTTCCTCATCTTCGGCAAACCAGTAACGAAATCCATAGAGATACTATCCCATTTCCACTCTGGGATAGATAACGGTTGCAACATTCCAAATGGGTCTCGATGTTCCACTTTCGCTTTCGACAAAAACCGACAAGATTCCACATATTCTGCTACGTCTCTTTTCATCCTTGGCCACCAAAACAACCTTTTCAAGTCTTGGTACATCTTGGTCATCCCCAGATGTAAACTCAGGTCACTAGTATGAGCTTCATCTAGGATCGACTTCTTCAATTCAGAATCATCAGGCATACAAACTCTTCCCTTAAACCTTAAGATTTCATCTGCTCCTTCCTCTACCGTTGCCTTATGACCTCGTTTTAACAATTCCCTCTCATTTTGCAAAAACACGTCTTCCTTTTGTTTATCTCGGACTACATCAAGAAATTCATTTATGATCACAACCTTATATAGACGAACTCTTTCAGGTAGAAACTCTACAGACAACCATAGATCTCAGAACTTGTTAATCAACTCTTCCTCTTTGATCATTATTGCCGAAACACTAAGCACCTTTCTACTCAAGGCATCAGCTACCACATTAGCTTTTCTCGGATGGTATTGAAGTTGAAAATCATAATCCTTTAAGAATTCCAACCATCGCCTTTGCCTCATATTCAATTCTTTCTGATCAAACAAGTACTTTAGACTCTTATGATCACTAAAGACATTGAACAGCGCTCCATACAGAAAATGCCTCCACACTTTTAGAGCAAAAACCACCGTGGCCAATTCCAAATCGTGCATTGGATAATTCCTCTCATGAACCTTCAACTGACGAGAAGCATACGCCACAACATTCCGGTCTTGCATCAAAACGCAACCTAACCCTTGATAAGAAGCATCACAATACACATCAAAAGATCTCTTAGAATCTGGTAAGATCAACACTGGTGCAGTTGTTAACCTCTTCTTCAACTCTTGAAAACTGGCTTCACATTCTTCTGTCCACTCAAAAGCTTGACTTTTCCTCGTAAGTTGTGTAAGCAGTCCAGCAATCTTCGAAAAACCTTCGATAAACCTCCGGTAATAACCAGCAAGTCCAACAAAACTTCAAACTTCTGTTACCGTCTTAGGTGTTTCCCACTGTAAAACAGTCTCCACTTTTGATAGGTCCACTGCAATACCTTCTTTGGAAATCACGTGACCTAGAAACTAAACTTTTTCCAACCAGAACTCACACTTCGCCAACTTCGCATGCAGCTGCTTTTCTCTCAAAATCTGAAGAACAATACCAAGATGTTCAGCATGCTCTTCCTTAGATTGAGAATAGATCAGAATGTTATCGATAAAAACAACGACAAATCTGTCTAGATACGGACGAAAAATCCTGTTCATATAATCCATAAATATAGCAGGAGCATTCGTCACCCCGAATGGCATTACCTGATACTCATAATGTCCATAACGAGTTCGAAAAGCAGTTTTTGGTACATCTTCCCCCTTAACACGAATCTGGTGATAACCCGATCTCAGATCTATCTTGGAAAATACCACAGCTCCTCTTAACTGATCCATCAAATCATCAATTCTTGGAAGCGGATATTTATTCTTGATAGTCACCTTGTTCAGCTGATGATAATCCACACAAAGCCGAGAAGTTCCATCCTTCTTCTTGACCAAAAGCACTGGCGCACCCCATGGTGAAACACTAAGTCGCACAAACTGTTTCTCCAACAGTTCCACCAATTGCTTTTTCAGCTCCTCCAATTCTGTTGGCGACATCCGGTACGGTGCAATTGAGATAGGACCTGCTCCTGGTACTAAATCAATTGAAAACTCAATCTCTCTCTCAAGTGGCAAACTAGGTACGTCATCAGGAAAAACCTCTGGAAACTCGTTGACAATAGGAATAGTATTCACATCCTTCTCATTCTTAACTTCTAGAGAAGACAATACCACATATCCCTGTGCTCCCTCTCTCAACAAAGACTTGACCTTAACAAGCATAAGAATCCGGACTTTTTTCCTTAGGAAAAACTATGGTTTTGCTTGCACAATCTATAAGGATATGGTTAAAAGATAACCAGTCCATCCCTAAGATTACATCTATCTCAACAAGAGGTAAACAAATCAAGTTGACCAAAAACAAACGGCCCTTCACCACAACAGGACAATCTAAACATATCTTAGATGCAATTACAGGCTTAGCAGTTGGCGTAGAAACACTCAATTTAACATTCAAATAAGATACAGGCAACTTCAATCTTTCCACACAATCATATGCAATAAATGAGTGTGTAGCACCAGAATCATATAACACAGTCAGAAGATTACCTCCAATGTCACCTTCTCCTTGAATAAGATCATCAGATTGAGAAATTTCTGTTCCCGTCATAGTATATACTCGTCCTCCAGATCTAGGTTGAGTACTCCCTGACTTCTGTTGATTAGCACGAACATAACGAATAGCAGGTTTCCTTTCCGGCTGAGTACAATCCTTCGACATGTGCTTGATAATCACATATTTTATTCATTAAGAAACCCTTATGTTTAGTTATTTACACTCTTCATGTACTTAATTGACTGAATTTGATTATGTTTTGTAAGTTTGAACTCGAATCGGACTTAATTGATTTTTTCAGCATTATTTGGGTCTTACACTATTTTTGTATTTTAGTCATATCTTGAGTTCTAAATGTCTGATAATTATGAATTTTACCTTGTAGGAAAGATAAGAGAGAGCTCTACAACTTTGATGAAGAGCTCAAAGTCAATTTCAGACATCTAGTGGAGCTAATTGGGCATGGAAATCAGAATATGGGATTTGTGACTGGAACCCGAACAGTGTGCAGTAACCAGAACATAATTCGAGTTTGGGCATATAAAATGGGCTGAAAATTTGTAATCTGAAAGTTAAGACCCATATGTATAACTTTCATGTCAAGCACAAAACTTGATTCGGGCTCCTTGATGGAGATATTGGGTCTAAAAGCCAAAACAGATGTGCTGAAACTAGTCCTGAACAGTCTGTAGTAATTGAGTCATATCTTGGGTTGTAGGACGAATTTTTGGGTGTTTCCAGAGCCATTGGAAAGCTTAGACAATTTCCTAGAACTTTCATGAAGACCACTTGGCTCAGAAATGACGAAATCAATGAGTTCAACAATAAAGAATTTCAGAGACAAGGTAGCTCACCTACTCACCCACCTACTCATCCACCTACTCACCCACCTACTCATCCACCTACTAATCCCATCTACCCATCTACTACTACTCTGAATCCTCTATAAAAGGAAGCATGTGGAGAGCTCTAGGTACAACACACACTTGGTGTTAGAGATAGCTTTTCATAGTTCTTGTATATTTTTCCTTCATTGTAATGGAGAGCTAAGTCACTTCTAGTCAATTTGGGACTCTTGAAGAGATTGTGGTTTGGATTCTTGAGACCTTGGTTTATGTAATGTATTTAATTTATATTTGGATTCTTCTTCTCTTCTTCTTCTTCTTCTGTTTTCTTGATCTTGAATGCATGAATGGTGATTCTGTTTATGTTTATTTTAAGATTAAGTATTGTGATTAAACTTAGAACTGATTGATCTGAATTAATCACGTAAATGAAGATTGAAGATTTGTGATGACACTTAGAACTGATTGATCTAAATTAATCACATAATTGAAGAGGTTAGGTTACTGATTGGTGCCTAGGTTAATTGAATTCGGTGCTTAAATTGACATATATCTACATGAATGGTGCGATTGCGATTTATGTTTATTACTTGTCAATTGAATTCCTCGACGATTGTCTAGTATGAATTACGATCGATCGATGTCGAGATCTCGGTTAGATCCAAGTTAACCATTCAAATGTGCTTCAAATGTTTGTTGAAAGGTCTATGATTGAATCCACCCAATCTCGATAGATTTCTGAATTGACTGTTCTTTTAATTGTTATTTTTCTTCAGATCTTGTCATTGTAATCCTTGAACAATCAAACCCCCCTTTCTAACTTAACTTAATTTGATAAAATTGCATTTACGATCCTTGAGGAGACGATCCGGTGTTGTTCACTATACTACAAGTTTAGGTAATAACTTCGGTTATAATTTTGACTGAGTTCGGCGCTCGTCAGTACCCAGGCTGTTTATAGTTAAAACAAACTGTCCTCTTAATCGTGCACTCCGGAGAGATATGGCCTTTCTTTCCGCACTTAAAACATGTCGGCGTGAACGCCACTTTCTGTCCAGCTCCACTACCACTTGTACTTCCCCCAACTGGTGGTCGTTAAGATTGACTCCCTGATGGTTTGGAATACGGCTTGCGCTGAAACCGATTCGTATTACTACCTCCACCTCTCTGAAACCTTGTCGGCCCAAAGTTACAATTCCTCTGATCTCGCGACGGCTCCAATTCCTCAAGTCGCGCACATGCATCAACCAAAGCATGAAATTGATTTATCCTCAAGGATATCACCCCTCGCTTCAGTTCCACTCTCAAGCCCGATTCAAACTTCCGACATCTCCATGTATCATCCGGTCGAGTTTGAGCATAATTCGAGAATTGAGACAAATTCTCAAATTTTGTAGCATACTCATTCACCGTCATATTTCCCTGTCGCAAACCAAGAAATTCTATTTCCTCGGCATGCCTAGCACTTGCAGGAAAATACTTTCCCAGAAAAGCATCAGAAAATACTTCCCATGTAATTTCAGTCCCTTCAGCTTGCAAAACTCGGCGAGTTCCTCTCCACCAATGTTCTCCATCTCCCCTTAGCATAAAAACGGCATAAGTCACCTTTTTATCATCTGTGTATCTCATTCCTTCAAAAATTCTCTCCAAGTCTTGTATCCATTGACTTGCCTTCTCTAGATCAACCTCGCCTCTAAACTGCGGCGGATTGTGGCGCCTAAATTCAGATAAATTTAGGGCATCAGCAGTAGCATCTTCTTTGTTGAGTCGCTTCTCAAATTCTGCAAGTCATTACTTGACCATCCGCTACATAGCTTCAAAGAAATTGCAATCATAGGGTCCACATCACGATTCACGTTCGCACGTCCTCTGCCTCTACCAGACATCTTCTTTCTTCAAACAGAATAAAACAAAATTAGATACATCCTTTCGGAAGTAAATCATAGAGAATCACACAGCACAAACAAAAACAGACCCAACCACAACCCCAAAAACTCTAACTTGGGCTCTGATACTAACTAATGTAACACCCTTGTGGGGATGTCACATATATAAAGAAAATAAAAGAAAGATAAATAAAATATACCCAAGTTGTAAAACATTTGTTACGTACTAAAATGGGTTGTAAAAATATTTCCTGTTAAACAGAATATTATTAAATAAAATAACGCGGAAACATAAAATAAACAGAACAACATCACTCATAATATACATATGGTCCAAGTTATAAGTTATACAAATAATTTACAACTGTATCTACAAATATTTAAACAGAAACAGTAAATAAAACAGTAAAGAGTCAATACATACGCAGACGCGCCCAAAATACACATCATAAACATTTAATCCTCTGATGGATCACTCTCAGGAAACTCATCAGAAGATAAATATCCAGGATGCCTCGACACTCGGCGGAAACGAGACCGCGCAGTCGACACGATAGTCATCTCACTAGGCTCAGTGGACACACCACCCCAATAACGCCTAAGAGATAAAGGTAACTCTAAGTGCAAAAACACAGTAGTCGTCATCACTGGCTCTCCATCAAACATATGTCGTAGGGACACAGTCAACCGTCCCACGTAAGTCACTGAGTCTCTATCTCCCCGCAGATGCCAAGCTAACGATCCACCGTGAAACTCGAGTGTCACAAAACCCAAAAATCCTGGCACCGCCATACCCAAACAAATCAGTCCAATGGATATGGATGATCAGATGGTTCTTGGTCGTCGTACTGATCTTCAGCTTGCTGCCTTCTTCCTCCTCAGGATATAAAATCTCAAGAGGCTGTTCCTCTTCCTCAAACTCTTTACCACGTAAATAAATATACGAAAACACATACAATAAAGAGGTAAGACAATCTAAAATCATCACAAACATGGCAAATAAGAAAATGACAAACAACAGATATACAGTTCATGCAATAAGAAAAGCTATAACAGTAATTAATAACAGAATAGTGTAAAGATTTAAATATCATAACAACACATAATATCACAGATAAACTAATATCACAGATCAAATAATATCACAGATCAAATAATATCACAGATAAAATAATATCACGATAAAATAAGAAATAGACAATTTATCATAATAATAACCAAATAAAATAAACAGATACAATAAAATAATATCCAAGATATAACTATATACAATATGACACAATCCTACTCCATGGAGCTAAACACATATAGACATCAGAGAGAGAATGACCCGCAAAATCTATTAGTACCACTACCGCCAACCAAACTATTATACGTCACACGTTGCGTCTATAGCCCCACGTCACATGGAATCCACTACCCAAGGCGTGGTGTAGTTCACGGTCTCACGTTGTGGCACTACAGGCAATGTACTATTAGACTTTACGAAATCTCGATTAAATATAGTGCGTGTCGAGTCCATTAGTGTGCTATCGATTACCACAAATTTCAATGAGCGACCGATCGTCCATATATGGGATCCCGTACACTAACGTCTCCAAGTTCATAAAGACAATGAACCACACTACGTTTATCGCATCGACAACACGATGTGATTCACCTCGTCAACCAATCCACCAAAAACTGGCATAAACTCAAATTACCAAAATACCCTCAATAAAATATATCCTCAAAGATAAAAAGATACAGTAAGTCCCACCGGACAAATACTGTTCCAAAGCCTGTACGGGTTCACCTCATAGCCCGACAGCAGAAAAATACAGAAAATACCATTTTGGTCAATCGCGTAGAAATTTTATCGCGTTTTCACAATCTCGTCGTTTTTACAAACGTTTTTAAATCGCGTAAATTTATTTTTCTGTTTTTAAAATCGCGTAGAGTTTTTAATACGTTTTCTCAATCGCGTAAGATTTTTAAATCATTTTATGGTCCAAATCCCTTAAAAATTACTGTTTAAATAAACAGAAATAGTAAATAATACGTTTAAACTACGTAAAATATTTTTCATACCGTATACTGTCTTTTGGACATCTTTTCTATCTTATTTGTCCGTTTTTAATAAAAATTGACAATATTTTGTTTAGAAAATTATATTAATGGTTTCCTAATTTTTTCGTAAAAATTAATGCTTACTTAATTTTTAACCGTATAATTTAATCCTTTTGAAAACCACTAACATGCTTCAAAATTATAGCATGAGCCATATGTTAGAAATTTTCAAAAGTTACTGTATTTCATTTCTAACAATAAAATTATTAATTTTTAATCCTTAAACTTAATTCTAATCAATTTGTTTCTTTAAAACTCATTGTAGAAAAATTCCTCTTTAATATATCTTACATCTTTTTATTTGAAAATGGTTTGGAATTGATTTTAGAAATCATGGATCTTTGGTTTGGCATGTTGGCCGAAATATACACTTGTGTTATTTGATTTCTAAATTCATTTTCCCTGATCTAAACAATCCTATCTCTTGTTAATTTTCCTAGGTTAATTAAATTACACTTTAGGAAAATAATGAGAACATTTTGGTTCTCCTTTTGGTCAATGGCCGTGAGCCTTGGTGTGGTGTTCTTTGGAACACTCATGCATTCCTTAGCATGTTATTCACATCCTATACATTATCATGCATTTCTAACACATACAAATTATCAAAGCTTGTAGACATGCAATTTAAAGCTTGTAGACATGCAAATCAAAGCTTGTAGACATGCAACATCATACAAATTATTACAAACATCAAATAGGAAAGCTACTAACAACCACACAAACAAGCTACTAACAAACACAAACAAAGGAATCCTTATGGATTCTACAATCACAACAATCAATCTCCATATTCTTACCACCACCCATGGATGATAAGATTTGTCTTCCTCTTACCTTAAATGAAGACAAAAATACTCTTTCACACCTCCTCTAGGTTTCGGTTTTCACTCCACCAAGTCACCTATCAAGCTTAAACAAAACTACAAATTACTAACCATAAAAGAGAGCTTAAACCATGGAGAAATCATGGCTTAGAACTTTGAAAAAGAGTTTAGAAATGGAAAACAAGAAATTTTACCTTCTAGGTAAAATTTTCCAAGTAGGTTTCAAGCTTCAAATGAAGGATTTTGCAAGAACTCTCAACTAGAGATGTTCTTAGGATTGTGTTTAGGTTTAGAAAACTTGGTTGGATAAAATTTTGGGTGGTTGGATGGTGTAGAATAGGGCTTGGCGAATAGAGCTTCAAGAAAGCTTCAATGGAGTTTAGGGTTTTTGGAAGAGAGAGAGAGAGAAATTGCATGAAAGATGAAGTGAATTTTTGTCCTCCAAAGGCCAAATGGCCGTGGACTTCAAGCTTGCAAGGTGTAGCCTTGCTTGGCTTCATCCAAGCCTTAGAATGGATCAATGATCAAGATTAAGCCTTGTTCACCAAGCTTTGCTCCCATTGGTTAATCTAACCTAGTCACCATGCTAGTCACTAATTAAGCTTAGTCATCTAGCTTAGTCACTATGTTCTTGAATGTTCCATCACTAATGATGCTTAATTAAGCTACTAAGTTAATTGTTTTAACTAAACACGGGTCCCGCAAAACATTTCTGGGTCCACTGTCATCTAATTATACTGACTAATAAATAATATTATAATAATACAAAATTATTTTATTTGACAGTTAAATCCTAAAAATTAAAAGATTATTTATCGTCTCATTCAGAATTGGGTTTAGTAAGATCCCCCAGCTCTGAATAATTAAAACAGGATTTTCCCCGGCCCGGAAAATATCATTTTCCTGTCCCCGAACAAATCGCACAAAAAGTCCAAATAAAATCACAGATAGTAATATTAAGCACTGTAACATATAGAAAAATTAAAAACAGTACAATCAGGACGTAACAGTCATTTTTTTATTTTTCCCCACAGCGAAGCAAATCATCCAAAACGTTCAAATAAAATTACAGACAGTATTAATTGTCTGTATATCTCCCAGAAAAATTAAAACAGTAGCTCGAGAAAACTTTTATTTTACCGTCTCGAAACAAATTACGTAAAACGACCAAATAAAATTTTAGCCTGTAAAACGTATTTGTATTTCATACAGAAAAACAAGAAACAGTAAAATAGGGACACAACGGTCTTTTACACAAAAGTTTGAAAAACAACAAACAGAACATTCAGGACATTTTTCTAAAAATTGGGGTGTTACAGCTTTTACTTATAAGTAAATCAATCAAGTGAGATAGTATGCAAGATATTCAATAAAATAGTGCACAAAGTAAAGGAGATGAGTTTAGGGAGACAAACACAAAGTTTTATCTTAGTTCAGCCACTAATCCACTTGTGGCCTACATCCAGTTCTCAAGTAAACACCCGAGATTTCTACTATATCTTCAAGCTTCAAACAGGTGCTTGACAACCTTTACAAGATGGAGTACTCAACACACCTTGAAATACCTCACCCTTGTGCTTGAGCCTCTATTTCCAAGGGATACCTCACCCTGACAATTTTAAGGGATACCTCACCCTCTCTTTACAGATTATACAAAGATATAGATGTATTGAAACTCTCTCAAGAGTGGATAATATAAATTGAAGCTTATGGAATCAAAGAATCACACACTTAGCTCAAAAATAGGGGTTTAGAGAAAAAGATGATGAAACACGAATTTGATGCTCAAGTATGATTTTTAGATTATTCTCCAACTTGTTTTAAATCCCCAACCACTTATATTTATAGCCCAAATCAATTTAGAGTCGTTGGTGGTTGTTGGGGGCATTAAATGCTCCAATAGAGCCATTGGGAAATGTTTTTTACTATCCCAGATAACAAATTATTGGTTTTCAATAACATGTTATTTGGTTCCAAATAATAGGTTATTGGCTTTGCCTAACATGTTATTTGTTTCATCAAGAAACACTGTAGCACAAAAATAACAAGTTATTTGGCACCCCTAATCAATTAGGAACATTTAAAACATAAGAGGGAACATTCTCAACATGCAAATAACATGTTATGGACTTTCCATAATAAGTTATTCACTTTAAAACACTTATTGGAACGTTTCTGCCAAGGTGAATAACTTGTTATGAATTTCAAATAATCTATTATTTGAAATCACATAATCAGTTATTGTTTTTAGATAACCTGTTATTCAAAACACATAATCAATTATTGGTTCACCAAGAAAAAAAAGATTTTTAAAGGATCTCATAACCAAACTTTCCTAAATCATTTTCAACCTTTCTAAAATCATTTTCCACATACTTGATGAGTATTTTCACAAGTATGAAACATGATTTTCTTTTTATCCTTTCTAAAAACATTTTGCTCAAACTTGATCAACATAAAACATGATTTTACAAAGAAATTTATGTTGAGTGAAAAACAAGACATGAGCTAGTGTGATTCCTATTATCCTTAACATAAGATCTAAGTTCTATAAGTTATACTTGAAGAACCTTGGGACTTGATCTTTGCACAACTATCACTTCTCTTGTTTGTTATCATCAAAACCATTGACATGGCTAATGTTAATCACATCACTTCTTACCATGAGTATATAGAACCCGAGCTATATAAGGTGGCGCATATCCTTGTGATGCTTAAGATATGGGTTCTGGGTTCTATGGGATAAGCGAGTATTTGAATGAGTACTTAAATTTGAACTAAATTTGTATGTCAAGTTATGACTTGAATATGTATTTGAATCTTTGAATGAATTTGGTATTCTAGTAATTTTATTTGGGAACAATTCCTAAATTTAATTATGAATGAAGTCTGTATTGTTTGATAATGGATGTTTTTGGAAAATTATCAAATAGCATCCTATTTCGAGAAGAGAAATGACCAGATTTGACATTTTTGCCACCTTTCTACTTATATATGTATATAATGAATTTAAACATTTTTAAAGAAATATATTTTTCTTTGAAACAGTTAGAATTATTATTATAACAACTTTTTCACAATAAAATCTATTGAGAATTAGTATTCTCACCCTATTGTTGTTTTGTATTCCATGATAATTCCAAGATCAGTATATGCAGTGCTCTGACCCAATCAGAAGATGATACTTGTTTTGGATTTAGACTTTTGAATAATGAATGTATGGAAAAATGCCTTGCAGGCATATGAAATGTATTTGTACTATGATGCACTCTAGTATAAACATCCTTCAGTATATGCAAATCATTTTACCTGTCTAGGCTCATATTATATATATATATATATATATATATATATATATGAAAATTTTTTGTTATAAATTCGAGTAATGTACTTATTATTTGTACTAAGGTGCAATTTTGGATATACTATTAGTAATAATAATAAGGACGTTACATTGTCCACCATCACCTTGACATGGATACAAAAGTTTACCTACAAGAACATTATCAATATATTTGGTGTTCTAGAATCCATTGTTACGGATAATACAACTCAGTGTACCGACCAAAAGTTTGAGGATCTCCTTGCCAGGCTCAAGATTAAATAACATTTTACCTTGGTAGAGCACCCAAAGACTAATGGACAAGTTGAGGCCGCTAATCAAGTTATACTTCGCATAATAAAAAAAGAGACAACTAAGGAGAACTGGGTGGAATAACTCAATCACGTCCTATAGGTATATAGGACTACGCCCCATTCCTCAATAGAGGAAACTCCCTTCAAGTTAACTTATGGTTATAAGGCTATGATTTTGGTCGAGATAGGAGAACCAAGCTAGAGGAGGCAAAATTTCTCTGAAGAGGCCAACCAAGAACTCATCCTCCATAACGTAGATTTCTTGAAAGAAACACGCCGCATTGCCCACATTGGTGAAGCCACTGTCTAACAGAAGATTACAACCTAGTAAAATTCCAAAGTGATACCACAGAGAGTTGTTCCCAATGATCTTGTCTTGCATAGAGCAGATATCATAAGCAAAAATGCGAAGGAAGAAAAACTAGCTCCCAATTGGGAAGGACCATACAAGATCACTTCCAAAACAAACACTAGAGCCTATACCCTGGAAAAATTCACTGGGAAAAATATTATGAATTTTTGGAATGTTGACAAATTCAAAAAATATTATAGCTAGTTGTCTTTAATTTATGTTTTTCTCATGTAATTGACGAGTTCCCACATGAATAAATTAGTGATCATATTTCCAGTACTTGGTTACAACTATTGCAACCCACAAGGTTAGTGCATCTTAGAAAGGTTCAATGAATACAAAGTCCACCTTAGATTAGATATTTTGATGCACAAATAAAGGTAAAAAAGGGAAACCAACTTGACCATACTATGCATTCAAGAAACGAGTTCAAGGGTCTTACCCTATGCCTTAATGAGCCTGACCTTAACCCATAAACTCAAAGCAAGTTTAAAGAGATTAAGAGTATCTTATTGATGTCAGGGAGAAAACAATAACATTTGCCGGGGTCTGAAATAGAACACTACCCCAAGAGGCTTCTGCATCAAAATCGCACTTAGAAATTTCACATTTAGAAATTTAGCTAAGTGTCAAAAGACTCTAATGAAGAGTAAGGATCGAAGTACGATATGTGACAAAGGTTAAACTCAAAAGACAAGATGCTATACAATTAAATACATGAAAATTCACAAAGTGTCAATTGAAAAACCACCAAGATAAAGAGTTGGACCCATCTCAGTGAGAAAGCATAAAGGCATTATGAAAGTGAAAGCAAGCAATATTCTAAGTATTAAAATTTATGCCCAAAATATGGGACTTGTCCATACAATTAAAAGTTAATCCCACACATGAGGCACAACAAAAAGAAAAAGAATGAAATCAGACATCCAGATTAGGCTCTCCTTGGTAAACCTCCTCCACCTCGGCTTCTTCTGCCTGGCCACCCTCCTCATTCTCCTCACCCTTCTCCTCGCTTCCATCCGTAAAAGGAACCTGGCTCACTAGAGTGGCCGCAGAGATGACATCCACAATGTAACCATCTCAGACCACCTTTCGTGAATCGATCCTTGTGGTAACACAGTCTAGGTTCAAGAGGCATAGTTGGGTGAGCATGTTGGCAAAGGAGTTATCCACTGAAGCAGCCCACTCAACTTTAAGATATAGGATGTCATTCTTCAACTTCACCTCAGACTGCCTCATGATCTTATTCTCATCACGGAGCGTGGTTAGGGTAGACTTAGTTGAGGAAATTTGATCTTTTAGAGTCTTCTCCCGAGCTTTATCCTCCGTAACCTTTTTCTAGTGCCCGGATATCTCGGCCTTTTATAGATCAAGCTCCTCATTCACATGGGCCAACTTCCTATCCAATTGAGCTGCTTCCATCTCCAGCTCTTTCTTTTCACCCTAGAGCGTGTCCAGCTACTTCTAAGTCATGAGTCTAACGAACTAACTTGAAAGTGAACTCCAAGAACCAGAGCACCGAAGCATTATGAAGAGCCTAGACCTAGACATTGTTGATAATTTTAACTAAGTCCTGCTAAATCAAGACATCTTGATCATCTTGGGTTAGGATGGTGTTGTCGATGATCTGCCCCGGTTCAACCCCCTTCCTAGATGGACTTGGCAATCGGTGCCACCTTGGTCACTGACCTTTTCCCTTTTGGCTCCCGTCGTCTATCTCCCTTCCTCTTGTGTGGCCGGAGTGGTTGAGCAAGAGATTTAGGATCCACCTCTTGAGGTTGAGAATGAGGTGGAGGGACTAGGGCCGCTAGCTGTGATGCGAAGCCCGATGCCCCAACTTTCCTTTGAGCCAAACGTAGAGGCCGGAGCTTTGAGACCTCCGAGTGGTGCCATGCTCTCTGCAAAAAGAAAACAAACATGTTATTACGCTTAGAAGAAATTATGAAACATTAATTCATCAACATATTCAAATTTGAATACCTAAAAGTTATCTTAAAGAATCCAAGGGCTTATCCAAAACATCTTTACAATATATGGCCTTACATTTATTAGCCCACTCCACTAAAAAGTTAAGGACATTGACCTCACTCTTTGTTAAAGCAAATAACAAATTCTTTATTTCTTCTTGGCTCTGGTCCGATACTGATTACGTCCAGTATAGGTACATCCTTAGTACCCCCTCTAGGGTAACATAAAAAGGCGTTGTCCTCGAAGCCCCATTTATTTTGAAGAGATCTTTCGTAAAATTTTGAAATATTCTTGATATGGCTTGAACACTTTTTGTCTTGCATGAGCACGCAAGGTGAGCTATCCTTTTTGGAAACTTTGTAAATTAGCTCGTAGGTTCATATAAAGCCCCATATGTTCCGATGAAGTTGTGTAGGAGCCACTTGTAAGTGATTTAAGACTCCAATTTCAAAGTCAGAGAATGGAAGGTGAATTTCGAAGCGGGTGAAGAGTGCATCATACATATAAATGAAGTGGTCACCCTTCGTTCTGGTTGAACAAACACGTTCTTAGTCTGACAGAGCCCGGATGACATATTCGTTATCCTGCAACCGATCTTCGGTTAGATGAAGATATTCCTATTTAGCTCTGGTGTCATTCGAGGTCTCGATGCTAGATGGGGTACCCAGTACTTCACGGTCAACCCGCTGGTACAGGCCGACATCCTTTGGGAAGGTATATTCTTTTGGCTCAGAAGTAATCGCTCTCCTCCATCCTATCTTTGAGTTACAAGAATTACCTACAGAGGTCGTACTCATGTTAGAATCAAAAAAGGTTTCATCATAACTCTTTAACTCTCTCATGAGTATAGAGAGCGGATATAATGGTCTTTGCCTTGCAAGTTCCCTGGCTATGTCCGCCCTCTGTATCATTTCCACGATATCCATCCTGAATAGCATCCTTACTCCCCTACTAATACCTCCACCACGAGGAGAAGGTCTCCACAGTGCCTACGGTGGCAGAGACGGCAGAGCACTCAAAATCTCTAGAGAGTTACTCTCTCTAACACTACTGTTTAGTGTTCTCACCAACACCATGATATTTACAAAAGAAAAATAGAGGGAGAAAAAGGAATACCTTGAGAATGTGAGGTGAGAAAGCATGAAGGAAACAAAAATCGCCAAAAACTACTACTGAGAGTCACTAGAAATCGCATATTTTTCTGAAGGTAAAGTACGAAAATGAGGGAGAAGGTAAAAGTGGTTCATAATAAATTTGAAATTTTTGAAAACGACAATCATAACAGCACGAAGATCAAACAATGATGTCTAATACCTTTTCGCCACATAGCGAAACATGCTTGATACAGTCGCCAAAAGGATTGCGGACAGACCTGAAACAGCGCATGCCAAAACAAAATAATACTTACAGTGGATATCATATCAACATTGTGTTAGTTTTACAATACATAATGCGGATTACGAATTTTATTTTGGTCAACTTGCGATTTACAAGTAGACCCCACTATGCAAATTGGTATGAGGGCAACTAAATATGAACTCCAGACAATGGTGTAGCGACTTTAAGGTAGAGTGATCTGTATCGGATCTCGACCTAATTCATCGATATTAGGGGCATCCCAGTTTTTATTTTTCATCACGGACTTCGGCCCTTCATTAGAGACATCACAAGATCTAATATCTATATCATGACTTGGGTTCTTTTGTCCTATGCATGTTGTTTGCTCCTGATAATCTCGAATATCTTGACACTTAGTTGTCACATCTGAACGCTAAACTGGGGGCAACTATCTAGATCGGGGTCTGAATTAGTAGTTTAGGAGCAACCCAACCTGCTAGAATGGGATCTCAGATATATATAAGCTCTATTAGATAAGTAAATATGTCTATTTATAAGGAATAATCTCTCGTAGAATTCCTCATAAATAGAGGAATTAATTATAAGTGATAATGATCTTATTAGATTCTTATCCTAATTAATAACATTTATTTGTCATTAATGCAAATTTAAACATGATTCTTATATACCAAAACACTCCTATAAATACCACACAAGGTAACAAATGTATACATCTAGTTCTAAACATTACTCATCTTGTGCGTCTAACTTGAGTGTTGGAGTGTCTTTTGGAAGTACCCACCCGTCGCACAATCGTCGCAACCACCATGCATAGAAAGAAACTACCTTCATCATTTTCATTCAGATAATCATATGAACCCCATTTACTATAAGAAAACAGCGAATTTGCAGCGGATTTTCTGCGGCCAATTCGAATCCACAGCAATTGCAGCGGATTTTGCGACGGATTAAAATCTGTTTTAATTTGCGATGGATTTTGCGGCGGATAAAATTGTGGAGGATTTTACATCGGATTTTTTGCCACTAAATTTTTCGACGACATTTCTATCGTAAAAAAAATTTGGATTAAAATTAATAAACATAATAAAAAATTTCTGAAGAAAAAAATTCATAAAAAAAAATAAAAAAATTTGCCGAATAAAATGGATTAGTAGAATAAAAAAATTCGTAAAATATGTTAAAAAAATTCGCCTCAAAATCTGCCTCAAATTTAAATTTAAATTTGCAGTGAGAAAAAATCTATAAATTTGAGCAATATAATAAAAAATTCAGAAAAAATATTAAAAAATATGCGATGAAAAAATTCACCCAAATTTCGTCGCAATTCAAAAAATAAATTTGCGGCAGAAAAATCCACCACAAAATGGATTAGTAGAATAAAAAATTCGTTAAAAAATGTTAAAAAAATCCACCGGAAAATCCGTTTCAAATTTAAATTTAAATTTGCAGTGAAAAAATTCACCACAAAATTTGGTTATTAGAATAAAATATTCATTAAAAAAATTTGCAGCCGAAATTCTGCCACAATTCAAAAAAATACATTTGCTATGGAATTTTCTGCCCCAAAAAATTCGCCGCAAAATTAGATCTACTTCATCTTCTTCCTTCTGTCATTTTCATTTTTCAGATGCCATTTTTTTTCTAATTCTCTCCCCTCTCTCCCTTCCCCTTTCTCCCTTCCACCAACCCCTACCCCAACTCGACACCGCCACCCTGGCACCACTACCGCGGCACCGTGAGCCTACACCGTAACACCTGCACCGCGACTCCTACACCGACCGACTCGACACGCGACCCGGCCGCGGATCCGACTCAGGGCCCGACCTCGACCGCGACCCACCCAGAATCCGACTCTGGCCCAACGACCCCACCCCAAAACCAAAATCGACCCCGACTCTGACTGCGACCCCAACAGCACCCCGATGTCGCCGACCGCCAAGTCTCTGGCACGTGCACCCCGACCCCGACGACCCCCGCACCACCAACCAACCAAGTACTGATTTTTCTTGCAAAGTCGTTTCCACTCATCTCCCTTTCCAATTTCGATCAACCATGGCAACTGATTCAACATTTGTGTTTTTGTTAAAGCTAGCATCACGTTGCATTTTATGACACCTTGAGGAGGAGATCTCCAACTGTTGCAGTGTGATAGTCTCCAACAGGTTTGATATATTCTCTGATTCACCATTTCTTCATTTTGAATGGTGTTAATTAACCTGCATTACTTTTGCTTAGTCTTTTGTTAAAAGTTAAGCTTGGTATAATGTATGCATAGGATTTGGACTTTTATTAGAGAACATTTTGCATTTTTGGCTTTCTAAATTGACGACATAATTGATGTAATTGTAATATTGTTGGGAGTGGGAACCCATTGGATTTGTGATCCAAACCACACAGGTTGGGTCCAAGGGCATAGCAATAGAGGAAGAAATGTAGTTTCAAGTTCTTGATAGCATTTTAGGAACATGAGAGTTATTGTGATTTTAGATTTAGAGTTTGATCACATGTTCACGACCGGGTTTACAAAAATTTGACTGTCCATCATAAATTTTCATTTGATTATTGCTATGTATTATAACTCTATCGGATCTTGTTATCTTTGTCATATATTTGATGCATGTGTTAAATCGTATTGGTGAGCGCAACCTTAGTTTCCCATTTGAGATTCAATATTAGTGAGCACATGTACTTTTTGAAGGTACTACTCATTGTATTGAATCTTGAATTGTCCAAGTTGAACAGTTTAGGAAGAAACTTTTCCTTCACTTGATTATAGTTACGCCTTAAATCTCATACCATATACTTGATGAAATTTTGTTGTGCAACATTTCCTTTTGTTCTCTGGGTGCACACTTGATCGTGGTAGATGTCACCACTTTCTAGTCGTGCACTTGGAGACCAATGGGAAATGATGCCGAAATTTCGTCAAGTATAAGATGTGTGATTTTTGTGAGTATTATCAATCAAGTGCTGAAAAAGTCTCTTCTTGAATGGGATAGAGTCATACCATGCTAAGAGAAATGAGCATTTTGGAAATACTAGTTGTTTGAATTAAAATATTTATACATGTATAATTTTAAAAATATATTAATTATGTAACATATGTTGTGCATTTTGCATTTTTGTATTTTGATTTAAGTGTAAAATTATCATTGCAGAAAATAGTAGTTCCAGAAAATTGTAGATGGATGTATAATAGGACTTATTCAGGTCGTAGAGGACTTAAACAAGAATTTGTATGTGGAGTTAGAAGAGTTTATGAATTATGCTTGTCGATCTTCCCATTACTTAAGTGAAGGAACAATTAGGTGTCCCTATTTGATGTGTTATAATGAGAAATTATTGAAACTTGAGATTGTGAAAATTTACTTGTATAAAAAAGGATTCAAACCTAGGTATTGATATTGGACAGATCATAGAGAGGAAGAGCCTGATCCAATTAGTGTAGATATAAACTCTGATGTGAACACTACTAATAGTCCTATATTGGAGAACGAATATGTGGTTGATAGATATCAAAATATGGTTTGTGATGTGGCTGCAACAGACTTTGGGGATTTTAGGAGTCGTTTTGAATAGAGTGTTAAGGATGCTCCACATCTAGAGGCCGAAGAGTTTTATGATCTATTAAATGCTTCAAGTCAGGCATTATGGCCTGGCTACGAAATTCATTTTGAGTTATCCTTAGCAGTTCGAATGTTAAGCCTCAAATCTGATTATAATGTAACACATGCATACTTTGATTCAAAGGAACATTTTAATAGGACATTCAGAAGTTATTTAAACATTACTAAATTCGTTTTCCCAATCATTATATATGATTTAGATCATTAACATTAACTATATTTTTTTCTAAGTTCACAATCCACAAAATATGGTGAATAATTCTTACTTGCATGATTTGGTATGGGGGCCTAGTTGATGTGTGACATTTTTGCCAATGTATTTTGTCAATGGATATAAATTTCACACAAATGCTTGGTCAGATGTGAAGAAAACAATCAATAGTAGTGTGTGTGTTAAAGGCTCAACTAATGGTGAAGATGAAAATGATTATTATGGAATACTAAAAGATATGGTTGAGTTAGAAGAGACTATCAAGTTTGTTGGGGCAGGCATGCAACTTAAATGAAAGACCTTTTTGGATTGGAGAAGGTATATGAGAAGACTTATGCAGGCACTGGACTAGTAGCGTGTATAAGGAGAAATGTCAACAAGCAAAGATGAATCGTGCTTCTGACACTGGTGGATGCTTGCACACTGGTGGTTGCATTTCTACAGGCACCCATGCATAGAAATTGGTAACTATTATCGTCAGTTGTTTAATAATATATTTTATTATTTTGTTATTAACTTATTTTCTCATTATTATAGGCTAAGGCTTGGGGTAGAGAGCCCACAGTTGATGAGACATTTTGTCACATACATTTGAGGAAAGAAGACTGTATTGCATGGGTTTCTACAAAAGCTAAGGATTTATATGTTAGTATTTCTTTTGAAATTATTGCCTTTAATACTACAATCATGTTATAACAATAGCCATAAGAGGTTTTTTATTTCCATCTTTTGGAGGAATTCAAAGCAAAGGAATCTAAACAATCTTCTCAGTGCTTAAATGAAGAAGGGGCATCTGGTACACAAATGACCAGTCGAGAGTTTTGGATTAAAACTATTGGTGGTCCTAAGAAGGGTCGTGTTTATGGCCTTGGTTCTCAAGCATCTATTTATGACCATGGAGATTCATCTTCCTCAAGGCTTGGATCGAGTCAAGTTCCTGAGCACGTTATTAATCAAGTTAAGTAATAGCTGCAATATTTTTTATTAATTGATTTTTGTATTTTGATGGATGTAGTCAATCATTTTATTTTTTCGTATTTTTGGTTAATTCATTATTCGTGGAATGAATTGATGAATTTATGTTTACATATATTAATCAGGTTAAGGAACAATTGCAGTAGGAGATATTGGATCGGGTTCAAGAGATTTAACACCAAATGAAGCAGCAGAGCCAACAACGTGAGGCAGAGTGGAAAATGCGATTTGAACAATACTATGTCAACAGAACCAAATGATTAATAAGTTGAAATCATATGTACAAGTCGCTAGCATTCAGCCAAACCAACAACTACAACTAACAGAAGAAGATAATCAGAATAGTGAAGATGATCATGATGAAGATGACAATGATAATGAAGATTATTAAACTTTGTATTTGAACAAACTTTGTTATGTTTGTTATTTAAACTTTGTATTTGAACAATGAGTTATGTTGTATGCGATTTGTTATGTTTGTTTTATGGATTGGTTAAATGCATTGACAGGTTGAAATTGATGTCTGAGTGTTGTATATATTGTGGATTTTGAATATTTAATTTAGAATTTTTTTATATTCAAAAAATGTTGCAGCGAATTTTGCAGCTGAAATATCAGTCGCAAATTTGCGTAGAATTTTGTGGCAGAAAAATTTGTAGCAAAATCTGCTGCAAATTAGCAACGAAAAAATCCGTTGCAAATTAGTCCATTTCCGACAACGATTCCGGTATGTTCCTGGACAGTTTTGCGGTGAATTTGTGGCGAAAAAATCCACCGTAAATTTGTAGCAAAAATTAAAATCTACCGCAAACTATATTGCATCGACTATATTTGCGGCAGTCACAAATCCTTTGCAAATTCGTCACAAATTAACAATTTGTAGTGAATTTTAAGTGATTTACGGTGGATTTATCCTTCACAAATCTTAATTTTTCTTGTAGTGATTTAGAATACATTTGAAATAGGAAACTAGGCAGCAATCCTGCTAGTTAATTAAACTGGCTAAGCCCATAATGCTCAGGGAGATGGCCCTTCGTTCCTAAAACCATCTCCAATAACAATGTTGAAAAGCGGTTATGCTTAGGGTGTGTGGTTCACACATCACACCCAATTCAAAATTCTTATTGCAAGTGAATTTGAAGAGTACCCAGTTCAAAATTATTAGATTGCAAAGTAGAAAAATGTTAATATAAAAATAGATCCATAAACAAATCTAATGGTTAAAAAGACGCATGTGAGAAAATAAATGTGTGGATATGTTACTCTACTTTGGACACTGAAATTTCAAAGTCGATTCAAATTAATTCATTTCCCAAGCCTTCTCAGTTGCAGACAGATTGCATGAAATTTCCAATAGCGCAACCATATACAAACAAGCTGGCATGTTTTCTTTTCCAACATATTGACACTCGAGAAAATTTGCTTCCAAGTTCCAACCAACACAAACTTTGATTCTCTCCAGAAAGATTACTTTCGTACTAAATTTTGAATATGAAAAATGAAGTGCTTTAGTATCAAAATTGGTGAATTAAGTACTTGTTGTCTAATTGACTGACTTCCATATAAATCATCCTTATATAAGGAAAAATTCTTGTACAAGAAATGATAATCCCAAGACATGTGAGGACTAAAAATTAGATTACGGCATCAGAAGTCAAATGTATACGAGATATTTCCGGCCCTTTAAGGCATACGTTTACTATCTGAGCTACAATACTCAAATATATAAAATTCTTTATTAAATGAATCTGTAAACTAAATATCATACAGACTATCTCCAAGTACAAAAACTGATAAATATATATAAATAAAAATAGCAATTATGCCCCTTATTTGTACCAAAAAAAAAATTAATAGCACCTATAATATATGTACAAGAAGAACCTACAGAAATAGAATAATGGATAATGTAATAAATAAGAAAACTACTAGTGAGGGCCTCAAAGAAGAGGAGGATGAAGGATTTATCTGAATAATAAAATTGCAAGTAGGTGTTGAAATATTCTGTGTAGTAAGCTTGGCTAAACCTTCAAAATTGCAGGCCATGTCATTCTGATTTTGCACCTGGTAATACATATTAAATGCATACGAGGCATTCCCATTAGCATCCAGGGTGTTGCAAGAAGACCCATACCCAAGTGCAGTGCAATCTGCATAGGTGCAAGCATAATCTATATTATCTGCAAGTTTGCTTAGATCCTGGGCATCTGGATTAAACATGCACCACTTAGAATCAAGATAATGCACATTCTGTGCAACAACTAGTAACTTGTTTTGACCTTGACCAGAAAGATCCAATGGAAACTTGGGCTGCCCATCAAACCTGAAGATTCCCCAGTGACGTTCAAAGTTTCCTGGAGCGATGCTCTTGGCATCCTCATCAATAAGTCCAAATAGATAAACTTCAATAAATCCAGGTCTGCGTGGGGTGCCTTTATTTGCTGCAAGCCTTGGTAGAAGCCCATTATAGAACCTTAAAGCATTGCCAGAATTGGCATTTTTGTCCCCATCAGTAGGCCATCCTACTTCTCCTACCAAAATGGGCATGTCCCCATATCCCACTGCTTTGAGAGCAGAAACCATGGTATCAAAATTTGCATCAAAAACATTGGTGTATGGAATCCCATTATCATTTATGGGATTGGCTACCCCATCAAAGAAGGCATAATCAACAGGAAAATTGTCATTCTCATAAAGACTTAAGAAGGGGTAAATGTTTACGGTGATTGGTGCACCATTCTTGTTCAAAAATTGCACTATCTGGGTCATGAGATCACTTATATCAGGCCTAAATACTCCTGCAGATGGAACATCATTATTCTCTGGAGACTCATACACATCAGCATTTAAGGGCAGTGTAGCCTTCACAGAGTCTCCTAGGCCAGCCTCATTAAGGGCATTTTGAATGTTCTGTAGTGCAGGGAAGGTGACATTCAAGAATGAATTATTGTAGGATGTCAAAAATGGCTCGTTCCCAACTGCTACATACCTGTGAAAGAAAAGAGATAGAATGGATAAATATGTATTAGGCAAGAAAGACTTAACTGCAAAATGGTTCTCATAGAACCCAAAATAATGCGCATGTCCTCAAAGGTCATAAATATAGTTCTGCACGGCTATAAATACACAATTTTAATTTACTAGTTCAAAAATCAAAATTGAGAAAAGAGTTTTCAGGCCTTAACAAAATTAATGCTTCCTACTAAAGGCAGGGGAAAAGCGTTTTCAGGCCATGAAAAAGAGTTGTCCAATTCACTGATAAAAACTGACAATACCAAACTTGCAACTTATGTGTTAGCCTAGAGTCCAGACCTTAAAAAAGCTCCAAATTATTCCCTAAACATATTTTACAAGTTTCCTTTAAAACTGACTCATAAATTTAAATTTAGCGATACAAGAGAAGATGCATTATTGAAATATTAATAAATTTTTAGTTCTCAATCCAATAAAGCTTAATATGTAGCTTTTCCATCTAAATGTTCAAAAAAACCCTAAGAAACCATGAAAATACCTGGTCATTGTAGTTAATAAATTTTCTACAAGCACCAATAAAACTTCTAACTACTTTAAATTATTCAAAATCCTAATTAGGGTGGCAAAATAATCCTCATATCAAATACCGTTCACCTTGGCCTCATAAAAAGTAACTACAAGGAAATATAGTAAGAAGTAAATTAGAGATCGAATTGATAAGACTTTCAAATTATGATTTGATTGATTCAACTAGTTAGATTAATAGAAAAATTGAATAATATCATAAATATATATCAAATGTACAATATATTAAGTGTGTGTTTGGGAACGATTTTTTCATTCTCAAACTTTTTTTCAAAAAAAAACTGTTTAAACAGTGTTATAACATGTTTGAAAAAATTAACTTCAACTTTTATACGAAATTCAATGCATTATAAATTTTTTTTTTCATAATGTTAAAGATTGAAGCTTATAATTATAGATTATAGATTATTGCATTCACTTTGAGATCTAAATATCATTTTGTTCTCAATCTTATAACTTTTTGAATAATTTTATATCTCTTTTGGTAATTTAATACATAAAAATAATTCTTTTTTAAACCATCCAAACGAAACAAATTAGCTTAAAATCATTTTTTCACTAACATATCCAAACATAAAATTGATTCTATTATAATCGATTATAACAATAAGTTTTTATACAATAATCAATTATTGAAATAATTAAGTTTTCACAGTTAAACCAAACTCTTCCTAAATGTATAGTTCAACTAGTTATTTTAAATGTATAATTTTAATCTTCAAACAATATTTTAATTTTATTATTTTAAACAGAATTATGGATTTAGTAATAATAATATTAATTATATTTTTAATTTTCTTACTTTTTACATTAAAAACTTAACAAAATATTTATTAAAAGCCCACATTTTTATCTTTGGCCTATCTAAGACACCCACAACATAAAGCTTAAGATAATGTTTTGCTTCACACAATGCCCAGCCCAAAACCAAAAATTTGGCCCAAATCCATACATAAGCAGATAATTCAAAAACCCTAAGTAGGCTCTTTGCACTTGAGTTTGCAACTCCACAACCGGCGTAGCGTCAGATGGGAGTTCTTCAGCATCAGACAGGCAGGTTCTTTCAAGACTCAAAGATAATGCTTCCATCTCCTCCTCCCTCCCTCTCTCTCTGTTTCTATCTCTATTTATGCCTTTGAACATTCTTTTAACACGCAAAGATTTACACTTTGAGTGATTTTAAAGTTGGGAAAAAGGAGAAAAAAAATGGTGAACCATGACCAACCTAATGAGAGTCGTGATTCAATTCAAAAGTTTCACCGTTAAAATCAGTTCAGTTTTTAAAGGGTAATTGGACCGATGACACTGACACGGCTGATTCACGATCAAACCACGTCAGCCAATCCGATCCCTTTTTTAAACACTGCTACAAGGACTCATGCGACACCACTACCAAAAAATAATCTAATTGTAGGCGTGAGATTTAGATCACTTTATTTAATATCGCATATTAAATAAAGTGATCTATCTTATACATAAATTATACTCAAAAATATTGGGACCGACTTTTAACACTCTTTTCTCGTGTGTGGATGGAACATAACTTAACGAAGTAGACAACTTAGATGAATATGTGTAATTCTAAACTTAAAATCGGTAAAATGGGCAACAAACATATAAACTGTATCCAAATTATATCCAAAATATTGACCCAGGAGATTCTTAGCACTAAGGGATTGACCAGTACATGAGAGTTTATACCTGAGAAACGTAGAACTTCGGTTCACTTTTGTATGAGTTCTTTTCATAAGGAAAAGTCAAAGCTATAATAATGTAGGCCATAATGAAGCTAAATAAATGCAAAGATTCAAAGTAACAAGTCAAACATAAATCTCGGTATGAAATTAAACAAACAATTTACGTAATAGCATTATTTTTTTTTCTGAAGAATTTACTTAGACTATATTTGGTGTATTGTATAAAGAGAATTTTATAATATAAATTAATATTATCAAATTTTATCATATATTTATACATTTATTTGATATGATAATTAAATTTAGTTAAAATTTTTTATTATATTTTAATAGATAATTATCTTTTTTATGAAATATAATTTGATAAATTTCTTCTCTCACTATTACTTTTATTTTTAATATTATTAAATTCATTATTATTATTATTATTAAATTCTAATTATTATTATTATTATTAAATAATTATATATATTATTAAATTATTTATATTAAATATATTAAATATTTAATAATATAAAAATTTATTAACTTGTTATACTATTAAATTTTATTTTATTTTATTGTCTTATATTATCATATTTTATATTATCAAGTATACCAGAAGCAGGACATTAGAATCACAACAATTCAATCTGTTAAGTGATAATTCTTATTTATTAATTTAAAAAAACTTGCAAAAATAACTCACTTGATGTTAACTCCACCCTTGAAGTTGTAACTGGTGACATTCTTGCGAACCCACTGCAAGGCACGATCATAGTCAATCAAAACAGCAAGTTGATTATTTGGAATGGCAACCATGACTTCAATCCCAGACCCAGCCAGAGCATTCATGGCGGATTCATCTGCATCAAACAGCTTCACCTTCTGAATTCCATTGTCCTTCAGCATCTGAACCACGGTGTCTGGCTTCAACTGGTGTGTAGCCTGCGTTCCCCAATTCACCCCAAGCCCTTCCACACACCAACCCATCATCATCCCAACCACCAAAATCCACGTCAAAAACCGCATTTTTTCCATTCTCCCGAGAAAATAATAACAAAGTTTTCTCAGGAAAAAAAGTATTTATTTGTTCCTAAAACCCTTTCCTCTTTGTATATAGAAAGAGAAGAAGCAAGTTGGCGAAAATAAAATAGGAAACAGAATCAGATAACAATCAAGATGAATAATATAAGGATTTTATTTAAACTGATTTAACAATATTAATAGGAAAAAAAAATCATCGACCCTCCTCTGAACAGTAAGAACCGCCAAAAGCTCTACCCACTAATATAAATCCACAAATTTGGACTGAACCTTATTTTTTTGTCCTGTGTACTGAAACCAGAGGAACAAGAAACAAGTTTCTTTTATTTTCTAGTAAACAGAGGGAAAAAAAGAAGAAATAAAAATCTGAAACTTTTCAAAGAGAAAGAGGGGTTGAATATATTCCCCAAATGGAGAAAGACAAAGACTAATGCCTCCACAAACCTTTTTTTTTTTTTTTTGTGATGGGGTTGACGCCTAACTGCGGATCAAGAGACCTTATAGTAAGTTAATAAAAGCTACAATTTGAGAAAAAAAAAATTAACTTTGTGAGGCTTGTAAACGGAATATATATATATATATATAGTACAGTGTGAAAATAATAGTAGTGGGAATTACAAGATAAGAAGAAAGAACTGAAAGAGAAAGCTATTAAAATGAAAGAGTTTGTTTTGCTTATTTTGGGGAGAGAAGAAGAGGGACGGTTTCTCTCTTTTTTTGTTCTCTTTGTTTTGGTTTTGGTTGAAGAAATAAATAGAACATGGGCTGGCATGGCGGTGTTGATGTTCTCCCCGCGATTTTGTTTTCTGAACTGGAAAGTGGCTTTGTTTACGGACAGAGAAGAAAGGCACACGGTCCCAGTGACTTTCGGCTTCTTCTAGTAAAAACGACGTCAGTTTTGTCACGGTTTCCAAAATAAATCAATTTATTAATAAAAAATATTTATCTCATATTAATCCTTTTTTATTATTTTTTATATTACATGTAAATAATTGTATTAAATAAAAAATATTTATATGTGAATATTGTAATTAATGATATTTGATAATAATATAAAAAATATGATAAAAAAATCAAAATTGTTATTAGTAAAGCCTAAGTTTTTTCTTTTATGTTTTTTTCTTTTTAAAAGAATAAAAATTGGAAAAGAATTGTTAATTTAACAAATTTTAAATGATTGATGATGCAATGAGAAAACATTTGGTTAGGACTTGACTGGGGATAGTGTGTGTCGGTATCCACGTCGAATGTTGATGCTGCCGACGAAGAAGTGTGCAACTCTTCCGCGGGACAGGTGGTTGGTGATTGCATCTGAACTCTACTGTTGATGCACTTAGACCCACAATAAAAAAAAGTATACAAAACCAAATAAGGTGTGTCTATTGACTTTCATATTTTATTATTTTTTATTAAATTACTTTAAATTTTATTTTATTTTATAATTTAAATTAATTTATTTAATAAAAAGTTAATAAAATAGAAATTATAATAGATATTAAGAAATAATAATAGATACTTCTAACAAAATAAGTGTGTTTAAAATTTTTTTGAAAAAGAGTTGGATTAATTTGTAAACTAATTTATTAATTTTTTATTAATCACTTCTGGTTTTATTTTATCTTATGATTCAAATTAATTTATTTAATAAAAAAATTAATAGAATAGAAATTATAATAGACATAAAGAAATAACAATATATAAATACTTCTAACAAAATAAGTGTGTATAAAAATATTTTGAAAAAGAGTTGGATTAAGTTGTAAACTAAAAATCTATTGTTTATAATATAAAAAATAAAAATAGTTTAATTTTTTTAATGACATTAATTTCAGTGATTTAGATTTTAAAATCCTATCAAATACAGTTAAACGTGTTATGATTTTTTTCTTTAAACAAAGGTTAGTTTATTCATTTGTAAAAAAAAAAAAAAAAAGAAACCAAAGTTCTAAGGAAATATAACAGAAGGAATCTTTTCAAAATCACATCTAATAAGTCCGGATGGATAAACAACCAACAGAAACAAAACAGGAAGGACAAAATTTGATTCTAATTCAGGAAGAAAGTGTTTTAATTCTCGTTAATTTTATAATATATGTATATTTTATTAAATTAATAAAACTGAAATAAATGAATTATAACATATTACATAAAATTAATAAAAGATAAAATACTTTTTCCGACTTGAGTTGAATCGTAAGTTTTTTCCAAACAGAAATAACCAACTTAAGGAGCCTCAAAGGAGGCTCTCTTCCATCAATGTTCATTTCAATGGCTAGAGTACGTTTCTTGGACAAAACTAGTCATGTAGTTTCCTTCACCACCACTTCTGTCAACTGAAGAGGGTTGGTAGCAACCTTGTCTTTGCATGCCTTTTTCTTAAATTTCCTTCTTTTCTGAACTCTTGTGGGGGAAGATACTTTGTCAACACTGAAGGTCCTGCTTTTAGAGGGCGACGAAGGGATTGTACCACATTGTTGCACTGGGACCAATTGCTCATGGTGGAGAACCTCGACCTTGTCTTGGCTTGAGGTTACATTTTGATCCAATTGTTCCGTTACAGAGAGAGAAATGGCCTCCATATTCTAAATTATGTCAGGAAGGACAGGAGCTACATCATTAACATTCAGAATAGTTTCCTCTTACTGGAGAATTGGGTGGTGTGGTTTGGGGCGAACTGGAAGAGGCTCAGGTCGAGATCTTCGTTGAGAGGCTTGACCCAGAGAGTTTATGCGATGGCCCGAGGTATCCACTTTGTCACTGACGGGTTCTCCTTTCATGTCTCGGCCAAATTTGTGAGTAATGGGAATTTTGTTCAACTCATCTTGAATCAACTTGGCACAACTTTTATCATCGTGCCCAATTATTCCACAATAGAAATAGAAATTAGGAAGACCTTCATACATGAACGAAACCCAAATAGTGTTATTCTTGTCTAGACCTTACTTAATGCCATGGCGAAGAGGCTTGCACACGTCCACCTTCACCAGCACTTTAGGAATGAACCCCTGATTGGCATACACTGGGTACAGGTTTGCTTCCACAACCATACCACATTTAGAACACAATTTCCTGCCTACCAATTTAGTCTTCAACTCGCTTGGCAGGTCCCAACACTGGACCCAAAAAGGAACTAGATGGAAATTAAAATCCGAAAGAGTGAGATCAGGATGCACTGACAGAGGACCAACAGTTGGTTTTTTTAATTCCAGGGCTGGTTTTTCAAGACTCGAATCATGTCAATTTTTTAGTCAAAGAAAAACTTGTAGAACTGAGGTTGAATCTCCTCACACCGAAGCCCCTTTGTGTTATCCCAAATGATCATGAGGATGTTCCTCATGGTGTAGCAGTTCTAATGTTTCTCCAAATAGAGTTTCCCAATCAAACGTCGCTTTTCCACTTCAACTTGCAGGACGAGTTCTTCATCATCTACCAGAACCAGATCATCATCATCTTCAACCGGCGGTGACTGATACGTCAAGTTAGTGTCTGACCGAGATCGCATATTATTAGACTCCACTTGGGTAACCGGAATCGAGAAGAGGCATGACGAAGAGAGACTTTCTTCAGCCAACACCGAGATCGGCTGGCCATTGGTGTTGCTGCAAGCAGAGCGAACATGGGTTGGTTGCGTGGTCATTGAAGCGACCACAATAGGATGTGTTTGGCTGCAATGGGTGGGGATTGGGCTAGGGTTTGTAGTCTTTGGTAGAGAGTTAGAGGTGTTTCCTTCGGCTGGGAAGACTCGATCGATTTAGGTAGGGTTGGCAGCGACATCAAAGGAGGGGTCTGTGGACGAGATTCAGCCAGTGGAAGACACGAGGGATGAGGCGATATTGGAGTTGCATAGCCTTTTGTTGAAGCTGAATCAACTGTCTCCCCGAAGGTTTCAGATCACCATTCTCAAGCCCTCTTGTTGGTGACACCTCACCTCTTTCCATGCACATCGACTTTGTCAAAAATCAATTGCAAAATGACTTTCTTGCTAACCCAAAGATCGTGTCCACCCTTAAGCTCTCTTTGACCAAGGTGGCTAGGTCTTCTGATCTATCTTTGGCATCTCTAGAACTTAAGGCGGCCTACAATCAACTTTCCCTCTTGCTAGTTGATATATCTTTCAACAATTAGATGCACAAGACTCAAAGGGATAACAACCGAAAGGATCTTAATCGGTTGACAGAGCTTCAGGCCCAAAATCCACCTTTCAAACACAATATAAGGTTTTGAAGAAAGAGAGGCAAGAAAATATCCTAGAGCATACCCACATTAATAATTGGTTAGAGGAACTAAATAAGGAACTTGCCCGCATTAAGGCTGAAATCGCCATCTTCCAACCCCAGTTGACAACCATCTCGACTAATGTGAAATCTAGAACTGATGCTAGAATTCGATTGTGTACTTAATCAACTGCCTTTAATGACGAAATTGACTATCTGCTGTAGCAAAAGGAAATGCTTGAATGTGATATGGCGACCAACGAAGTTGGGTTAGCTGCGGCTGAGAAGTCTTGGAGTGAACTCAAGAACATCTTAGTTGAGGCCAAACAGAAACAACTTGCGCGGAGCTTGGAAATGGTTGTTACCTTACCCAGCCAAGTAGCTGCCTCCATATCTGCTCCAACTACTGCTGCAATAAATCTTATTTCTGCTGCTGTTGAAGAAACTGCAACTGACTCACCCCCTGTTAATTGAAAATCTACCAATAACTTTAGGACACATTATTTTTTTTCATATTGTCTTTAAGTTTGGAAGACTTCTATTTAGGAAGTGGTTGTTTTTTAGCCTTTCTTAGGCTTAACTTTAGGCTCCTATTTGCTATTTGCTGAAGTCAAGTAGTCTGCATGTAGCTACTTCATTTTTTGTTGCTCTTAATTCAACTATTTCCCAAATGGACAATGATATAGTTTCAGAAACTTCCCATTTATGCTTTTTGATAGTTCTTCCCCTTGCATGTTTACTAACCAATATGCTTTGATAGGAATAACTTGACTAACAATGAAAGGACCTTTTCGGTTTGGCGACCATTTGTTGAACTTAAGGTCTTTAGTTCTAATAGGCAAAATAGTTTTACAAACCAAATCTCCTTCAGCAAATCTTTTGGGTTTTACCTTTCTATTGTAGTTTCGAGAAATTCACAATCACATATTTCAGACATTAATAACTCTTATTTGTAATCTTTTACATTTTTCATGTACTTAATTGATTGAACTTGATCACGTTTTGTATGTTTAGACTCAAATTGGACTTAATTAATTTTTTCAACGTTATTAGGATTTTACATTATTATTATATTTTGGTCATATCTTGAATTTTAAATATCTAAAAATTATGTATATTGCCTTGAGAGAGAGCTCAATAACTTTTATAAAGAGCTCGAAGGCTAAATAAAATGTCTAGTAGTTTAGATTGAGCCACGAAGTTAAAACAGAGGTGCTGTCGTTGGAACCCGAGCAATGTGCACTAATTGGTCCATAACTTGGGTTGTAAGCGTCTGCTTACACACAAGGATCAAACGTTTATGAAGACTACTAATTGAAACTACAACGTTTTGATGGTATTATACCCTTGTGAAGTCGACTGACAATACTAGAGACCCATTGAGATTGATTTGGGCATAACTCTCTCATCTTAAACTCAAATCAAGTGATTTCGGTGGTCAAGAAAAGCTAAGAAACAGATGATTAACTTTAACCTAGGGATAAATTAAGATTCTTAATTTTTAAGTCAGTTATTTTTGTATAAATAAGGAACCCAAGATAGATAGTAAATCCTAAGTCATACTACTTGATTTTTCTATCTAGAATTTTCTCATTTCTTTTGCAAACCGTGTGCTACAGCCATGGAGAGCTAAACATTCGAGATCAATCCAAGGATATTGAGAAAATTCTAGTTTGGCTTTGAGATTTTGCACCTAATTCGATTTTGAATTGAAATAATTATCTTCTTCTTCTCTTGATTTAGATTTTGAATTGCATGATTAGAGATTTTTGTTGTGTGATATGATCCGATTGGATCCTTAAACCTAATTGAGATTTGTGATTAAAATGTGATTGATTAATTATGGTTTAGTCACATGAATTGAAGATGGTTAGGTTAGCAGATTTGTTAAACTAGCATAGGTTGCATGAATCTAGCGATCGCAGGTTTATGAAACGTTTGTTAGTTAAATTCTAGGTGATTATCTAGTGTTGAATTCTATGTGTTTGGTGCAAAGATTTCGGTCAATCATAGATTAACTAAATAATTCAATCTAGATCCATGTTTAGTGATTGATGACAAGCCAGCTAGGTTTCTGATGGTTTCTTGGATTGGTTGCTTTGCAATTTGATTTTTCTTATATTTAATTATTACGTTTATATTCTGCATACACAATCTCCCCTATTTGACCTTGATTTGGTTTGATTGGTACATTGATCATCAAGAAACGACTCGATTCGTTGTCTTATGCTACAAGTTATGGGTAGAACTGTAATTTTGTTATTTGGTTGAGCTCGGCACTCAGATCAAATTTGGAGTCATTACCGGGGATCATTATGTGCTAATTAATCATATCAAGACTTTCACTAACCCCCTAACCTTTTTTCTTTTGTGTTTTGGTGGTTTTTAGGTAAAAACGAGTTATTTCAAATCATTTTTCTGAATTTTGTACAGACAAACAAGCTCAGAATGAGCTGAAACTTGGTTAGTTAAAGAAAAATGTCCTAATAAACAAGGCTCACTACTACTTGTGAGGTTACCATTAGTTTGACCAAAATCCATTGTTTAGACCACTTTTCAATTTTTTAAGATTTTTTATTGCATTTTTTAGTTTCATCTTTGTTTAGTTTTCATGTTGTGGTTGTCCCATAATTTTTAAAATTTGTAGATATAGTTTCTGTTAAATTTTTGTGTGATTTTTACCATTGCTTTGTGTTTTGAGTCAGTTTTGAGTCCCTATAGTGCTATCTAATGCATGACCAGGTCTTCTGATAGTCATATACTTGACATTGATACTGAAATTGAAAGAATCTTGCATGTATTGAATAGGACTCGTAGGATTAGTGAAAGTATAACATCTAAGGTTGAGACTGACATTGAATTTGAAGCTGAATGTGAGCATACAGATAACACTACACCTATGGCTGATAACATGCAAAATAGGACCTTAAAGGAACTAGTTACACTTGATGTGAACTATCAACCATTGTGCATTTAATATCCTAATTTGGATGCTGACTTTGAACTTAAATCTGGTTTAATTCACTTGTTGCCTAAGTTTCATGACCTTGCAGGAGGGGACACTTACAAGCACTTAAAGGAGTTCTATGTGTAACATCTTCTTTTTAGCATGTTAGACTTGTATATGATCATAGAGGTATCATAGTACTTGCTTGACATATTCGCTTAATTTTGTGACAAACTGAGTTAGTTTAGGCACTTGTCTACAATACAGAATGCGAAAAATAGCTTAAAATAACTTAGATAATTGCATAAGTTACCTAGTTGAGGGAAATAAATAAGAAGAATTTATTTTTAGGTCACAAATATATGGATGAGGATGTAGTTAAAAGCTTCAAGATAAACTGAGTTGGTTTGATATTTTTAAATACACTGGTTGTGTGTTTTAATACCAGATTGACTTGTAGCATATGTAACACCCTCCCTAGGGTGTCACATGTCTGACTCCCGACTCAAATTCTGTAAAGAAGTTCACACAAGGTTTGAGTTATAAAATATGGGTTTTAAAATTTCTTCTTTACTGAAAACGTAAACTTTCTGAAATTCATAAGTAATACGGAAAAACATACTGAAACAGACTCATATACAACACTAACACCAATTAATATTTAACAACTTAAAGAGAAATATAAAAATAACAGACTCTTTTTTTTTTCTTTTAACAGTAGTAACCCTATGACAGGTTGTTAACATACTTATTCCTTCTTATATCCATTTGGATGCATCAGACATTTGTTCTACATCTGTTCTTTGTCAACACTGCACACCTTCGAGTCCTGAATGTCCACTCCTTATTGTTGTCACCAATCTCAGAGTGTCCATCGCCCGTTATGTCTAAGACAACTCGATCCTTCTATTATTTGATTTTAACAAGATGAT
The DNA here is from genome assembly GCA_029884605.1 of Ormosia emarginata. Lineage (NCBI taxonomy): Eukaryota > Viridiplantae > Streptophyta > Magnoliopsida > Fabales > Fabaceae > Ormosia > Ormosia emarginata. Next base: position 110,243 of record JAQQTP010000057.1, on the reverse strand, counting down.
CTGACACAACAAAACAACATAACAAAGAGGTGAGATCACCTACGCCAATACCAACGTGGCGATAGAGATAACACAAACAAGACATCTCATACGTAGATAGATCATACCATAATCATGCTATCAACATTAATCAACTATCATCATCTAATCATTTATTAGTTTAATTATCATAAACAACAAATTACAATAATGTTCTAATTATCATTATCATCATCTAAGTATTCAAAACAATTGTCATAATCAATATCCCTCAATTAATATATCATGCAGATATGAAATGTTCAGATTATGCATGTGCACAAAGACTCAGTTTTTCAAAAATAACTCCATGGAGGTTTTCACAATTGCGAGGAGAATGCTCTCACAATTATCGGCCTTAAATTTCAAAGACAATCTTCCAAGTTGTTGAAAAGAATCGTGTTCTTGTCAGTATCGTCAATGCGTTACAACGGACGCATCGCCAAGTGACACAGGGTACTCGCCACCGTCCCACTTGTCGACCGCCATGCGCCTAAACGCGCTCTCCCAAGAACCATCATAGACCTCACTATCAATTCTCATTCCCCTTCAACCACAAGGGCCATATACAATGATCTAATATATCCGTGCAAGTCCAACCCCAAAAAAGTAAATCTTTTCAATTTCATTTGTTCAATGTATCATATGCCTCAACGCATATTTTTTCCCAATGCATGTATAATGCACCAAATCCCATCACAAGCATCTCTTTCCAATGCATATAAAATGCACCAAATTATAATCTTGTATTTTCAATAGCAAAAATCATGTTATCACATTTTCATAGTTATAAAACACTTTCGTCGTGTTTTCAAAATTGCGTAATATTTCTCGTTTCATTTTCACAATTCCAAAACGTTTACATTACGTTTTCACAATTCCAAAATGTTTATATTACGTTCTCAAAATATCGTAACACTTATGTTACGTTTTCAAAATTAAACGTTTACATTATATTTTTCACAATCTGGTGACATTTACGTTTTCACAATCTGATAACATTTACATTACGTTTTCAAAATACCGCAACTCTTTACATTTTGCACTTTTAAAACACGTACTAATTTTTTAACGTTTTTCTTAATCGCGTAAAAATATCGTTCTCAAAATCGCATAGTATTTTTTCACTGTTTCAAAATCGCGTGACTTAAAAATTATCCTTTTAAGTCGCATAAATCGTTTTTCATCATTCTTAAAATATTTAAACATAATTCAAATCTCTTAAAAATATTTCAACGCATCTCCAATCGTGTAGAATTATTTTACTGTATTTCCAAACACTTAGAAATATTTTACTGTATTTTGAACCACGTACTTTAAAAATTACATTTTAAGATACGTAAAATATTTTTCAACATTTTATAACCACGTAAAATATTTCTCAATATTCCAAACATTATTTTGGACTTAAATAAATCGATATCATTTTCAACACATTTTTCAAACTACATTTCAAATTGTTTTAAGCTATTTCACCACAATTTCATTACAAAAAAATACTTCTTAACCTTCAAAAATTCCCTTTCAACTTTTCTCAAAATAATATAACTTTATACTTCATTTAATATATTTTTTTTCTTACTCAAGAAAATCTTTTTCAAAATATAATTCATAAAAATCACTTTTCCATTGATATAAATCAACGTTTTAAAACTTAACATTTTCTAACGTACTTCAAAACTCGAAATAAATTATACATTAGTAAATTTTCAAAACACCATTATATTCTCCATTTTTCCCAAATCATTTCCAAAATCCATCTTTCTCAAAATAATTTAACTTTCTTTCTATGTCATGTAATATATTTTCTTATTCAGAAAATCCTTTTTCATAATTTATTACACAAATTCACAATTCTATTGAATTTAATCAATGTTTCTAACTTTAAAAGAATTTACTAACGCTTTCCAAAACCCAAAGTATGAGTTACGCGTTAGGAAAATATTAAATCAAAATTATATTCTTTATTTTTCTCAAATCAATTTTAAAATCAATGCTCTTCAAAACAAATTGAGGTGTAAACATTTACAACCTCTCTTTTCCATTATATTTTAAAATCTCGTTTTCTCAAGTGATAAAACACTCTGATTCCATTTTCAAACTTCTTGTATTAAAATCAAATCTCTTTGAAAACAAAGTGAGTTTCATTTTGGAAACTTGTTCATAAAATCAAGACATTTCAAGTCTTCAAAAACGTGGGCATGACTATTGAAGTCATGAAAACATTCTTTCTTTCTAAGTTGATAGGATTTTACACAAACAAAACCATTAAAATCTTTGTTTTCAAAAATTAAAATACCGATGGTCATAAAACCAAACCCATTTGTTCAAATTCAATTTTTTTTACTTTCTTTACAAATCCTTTTTCATTTTCTTTGCAAATCCTTAACATTAACGTTTGCACATTTCATTCAAAACTCATGTTTACAAAAACACTTAGGATCTTTTTACACAAAATAAATTAATAAAAATCCTTCTAAAACCGTATTCATGTACTCTTTGAAAAATAAATTCTTTGTTTATTTTCCTTACTTTTCTAAACATCTATTTTCATCATTCAAGAAAATATTAATTTTGTGAACACCTATCTTGAGGTGTCTTGTTCAAATCCACCATGTAATTAAAGTACTCAAAAATCAATCCTTTTGTTCTTGAAAATTTTCAACATGAACCCTAATCAAGGGCATCAAAACCGTAGCTTTCTTCTTGGCTATTGGAATCAAAAATCAATTTCCTTTCCACCATCAAGTCATGGCATATACATATATATTTCATCATAAATAATATAAGCATACCATCAAAGTCATAAAAGCATGTATAGCATATCAAGCATATCATCAAAGCTATAAAATCATGCAAAGCATATCAAGCATAGAAAATTAATCAAAGCTCATAAACACCCACAAATTAATTACATGACCATGGATATGAATCCTCACATGGATTCCACATCCATCAAATAAAATACCATCTCTCACCACCATGCTTGATTGGTGAGATGGATCTCCCTCTTACCTCTTGAAGATCCTCCAAAGCTTCTTGATTTGTTTCTTTTTCCAAGTCCTTCACCACCAAGGGCTTCTCAAATACAAAACAAAACACAAGTTAATTAACATATTAAGCTTGATTAAGAGGAACCATGGATCAAACATGGTTTAGATCATGAAAAAGAGAGAAGAAAATGAAGTTTCCTTATACTTCACCTCAAAAACCCAATAACTTTGATCTTGAAGAAACTCCTTGAAGATGAATGATTTAGAGAAAATCTCCAATATGAAAGTTGCTTAGAACATCATGTAGATTCAAGATCTATGGTTGGATGAAATTAAAAGAGATTGGATGGTGATTTTAGGGTAGATAACCGAATGGTTTCTCTTGAAGCACAAAGATGAAATTTTTGATTTTTGATAGAAACTTGAAGCTTGAATTTGAAGATTAAGATGAATGATTTTGAAAAAACTCATAGCTAGAGATGTTCTTAGAATGATGTTTAGGTTTAGAAAATCAAGTTGGATGAAATTTTTGAGTGATGGAAGGTGCTCTGGAGTCTTGGCGAATGGTGTGCTTAGGGAGAGAAATAGAGTTTTCTTTGGTTTCTTCTTGAAACTTGAAGGAAAAGATGAAGATGTAATAATAAAAAGCATGAAAATGAATTCTTTGGTCTTCTTAAGAGTGCATAGCCGTAGCCTCACTTGGAGAGAAAGAAAAGAATATTTTTGCTAAGTTATTTTGCATACAACTTGTAATAATGGGAAAAGGTGATAGATTCTTGTTTTCATTTTTTTCTTTAGCCTAAAAAGCTTTCAAAATGTCTCCTCCTTCCTTTTCATCTTCAAAACCGTCCCCTCCAAGCCATCTCCTAAGGATGCAAACAAAGAAATAATGAAACAAAATTGACCAAAGCAAATCATAATTGACATAAAGCGTCAATTAATGTATTTGAAACTTTTCCTTTGTCTTCTAAACAAGCCAAAATCGTCTCTTCCTTCTTCATAATGCATTCAAGTAGTTGTCTTCATTATTTATGCCACCCTTTGAAGCACTTAAATTTATTGATTAATTCATGGTTAGGATTTAGGTAGATTTTTAATTTTAGAAAGACTAAATCTCTAGCCATTGGATTTTTCTCCTTTAAATTCTAAATTTTAGATGTGTCTCCAAAATTAAGGGTCAAGATTGCTTCTTCAAATTTTAAATCCAAGGGTCATAATTAGTCTTTGCCATTTTAGAAGACCAAATCTCTACCCTTGATTAATTCTTCATCCAATGGTCATAAATGGTCTTTGTTACTTTTTAAGATTAAATCTCCACACTTGATTTAATCTAAATCAATGGTTATAAATGGTCTTTGTCATTTTTTTCAAGACCAATTCTACACCTTTGATTACATCTATGGTTGATATCAAAGCCTTCCTAACTAAGTTATTCTCACACCATTGATTAAATCAATGGTTATTATCCAAGCTTTCTTTATTAAGTTTGTTTAAACCTTTGATTAAATCAATGGTTAATATTCAAACTAAGTATTCTCATCCAAGGGTATAAATCAAGTCAAGCTCTCTTTGTTGACTACGCAAGATATATATTTTATTCTTGTATCCTACAAATAATATTTTTACTGTATTTTTATCATCCGATAATTAAATATAGTATAAAATAAAGTACAAAAATTTTCTAAAACGTTTCCGATTCGGGTTTAGTAAGATCCCCCGTCTCCGTCTAAACAAGACAAATTTTTTTATGCGTAGGAAAATTTTTGCTTTGCGGGACCCACCACAGGCCCACGTATGGCCACCTGGCCCACATACACCCCCAGGGCCCACAAATAGTAAAAAATTCATAATCATCCACAAAAATCACAAATATTAAAAACGCACAAATATCAAATCGACACTACGTAAAATAACTACCTAATGGTAAAAATTAAATTACGTAAAATTTTTCCTACCAAAATTTTTATTTTCCGACGCTGAGTAAATCACTCAAAACGATCAAATATGTTTGATGGAATAAACAAAATAATTTTACAGTGCACAGAAATTACTAAACAGTAAAATTCTGTTAACTATCAAAATTACTGTTTAAGAGATATGAAAATTTGGGATGTTACAGCATATATGAAAAAATAGAATATAAATGAATCATAGTATTTATTTTAAAGTTGTTGGAATTTAGGAAACTTTAACATAATTAAAGTGTCCTTAGCAGATATAAAGTTTTAACACAAAAACTTATTCCTATCCTCTTTCTTTAATTTTCTCTCTCTTTATCTCTCCCAATCTATGGAAATAGAAAACAGAGGAACAAAAAAAGGATGAAAAGAAGAGGAAAACAAAGGAGAAGAAGAGGAAGGGAGGAAGGCAAGATCAAAGAGGAAGATAAAGGCTTGAAGATCATCATCTACACAAGAGGTAGGGGAGCTTCTTTGTCACCTTTTTCCTTTTGTTTCATCTTGTATGAAACTAAGTTGCATTAGAAGAGAGAAATGAATTTGAGAAGCAAATCTGTTTTCCTTGCTTGATTCTTGGTTTCAATGATTGAGTTTGAGTATTTTCAACTTCTTGGATGCATGGTTGCTAGTTTAGGCTTTGTAGATACCCATGAATTCCTTTGAGAAGTAATTTAGAAAATGGTATTTCTTGCCTTGAGTTGAGCTTAAATCCATGTTTTTGTGAGTTGAAGTTGTTTCCCATGTGGATCTTGGAATTGTAGATACATCACGCAGCGAAAAAATAAAAATTTTCACCAAGGATCCATGCAAAATAGACCATAATCCGTGTTTTAAAATAGTTTACCTCTTGAAGCATAACAAAAACAAGCGACGTGAATCACCAACACCGTAATAGCAACGATGCCTCTACGGTATCCACACGAACAAACTCACGAATGTCCAATACTCGCAAAAAAGAGTTCCACATCTCTAGCACAGTGCTAGTTGCGAAGAGAAGAGAAACTTGTCACTCTCTCACTCACTGTTTCTGTCAACTGCGGCTAAGGTTTGTAACGCGTGCCTTGACAGCCCCTTAGCAGTGCTATTTTTAATAAATGTTGCCTTATGCGAGTAAGAGCAACATCAAGGTAAGCAGTGGAACCCTAGACTCATCTGTTATGAGTCTGGCCCACAATTGAATCCCAGTCCAACTTAGATTCTAATTGCTCCAATTTAGTTTGCTCTATGTGTACGACTCTACAGATTCTCATGACGTTGGCAGTAATATTAAAATCTCATTTTAATATTACAAGTAATGAACGATATCTAACAACACATGTTACTACCCAAGTAATAAGAATATCAATGATTTGGCATAACCTTTCCATGATCAATGTTACCGTGTAGTTTAGTCGTTTTGTCCAGATATCTAGATTGAACAAAAGGCATGGAACGTGTCACCCTTGTATAGTTCAATCTTTCGTTTCCTGATACTCCAGTAGATGTAGTAATAGCAAATGAAATCAATATATTATATTGACTTATTTGAGCATAATCATGCATTTCGTAGTCTCACTTAATCAAGGGGCCCGAAGATATCACTCCTATTATGTAGGAGGGACAAATCTCATTTATGTCACTCACATCAATCCACATGATTCGTGGTGTGTCCAATAACCAACTTTATAATCATCTTGTTACAGATGACATTTGATGGCATTAAAACATAAAACTCCTCTTGTAAGAATCATAGTAATTTCAGGTCAAAGGACCACATACACCATTATCACTTATGATAATCAAATAACGATCCACGTAGTGTTCTCATGGCAGGTCAGTCCAATACATCATTACTCTAATATGTATTCATGTGAAGACTTGATATCTCATATTTATGACTCGTGAGATATGGCTATCAGTCTACGCACATACTAGTCTCAAAGCATTATTGTTGTCCTGATTAACAACAATACTTGACTAGGGACATTTAAGAATAGTGTTATGTTTCTATCTAATAAGATCTCACGATCGAGTCATCTACTTGATATCATATGGCACAAAACTTACTATTCTAAGGACTTTATTATGTTTATCATAAATAACACACAATAACTGAAATGTCTCATATATTAAAAAAAAAAGTAGCATAATACAATGTTTGTAAGATAGTCAAAATAAATTGGTCTCTAAGGCATACACCAACAGTGGATGTTAAGATTATGATACCCCATGGGTTGTTGTAGTTTGATTAAAGGGAGTTGGAATGGATTTGTTGCATGAGAAACTTGTTTTTCTAGTTTTCTGCATGATGTAATCGATTACAACAGCCATGTAATCGATTACCAAGCCTTTGGAAACCGAGAATTGAAGCATGTAATCGATTACAAGAGTAAGGTAATCGATTACTAGGTTTCTAGAAAGCATGTAGTCGATTACAAGAGCAATGTAATCAATTACCAGGGTTCTGGAAAGGATGTAATCGATTACCATACCCCTATTTTGAGAAAACAAAGTGCTTAGTGCCTAGGTGCCTTTAGTGGCTTAACCTAGGATGGTTTTTATAGGAAATTAGAATTCCCTACTTGTTAAGATCCCTTATATATGTTTTTTTTTAAGTAATGAGATATTAATAGGGGCATTTTCCTAGAAAGGATGATTACCCTAGTATATAAGGGGAAGGAGGAAACCTTTGTGCATCCATTAGTTATGGATTGCCATAGGAAGGTATCTAGTTACTTAGGTAACATAGTGTTGCCTTAGATATCACATATGAGGTGATGTTGATAAGGTATACTAGATACAAGTGAGCTAAGTCCAATTGGCAATAGTCAATTACCATAGTGCATGAGTTGCTCCAAAGAGAGAAAGTGGAGTTAGTGATGCATGAATGGACTTAGTACAGAGTTAATGTAGGAGTTCAAGTCTTTAAGTATTCCATAAGTTAGGAATTACTTTAAGCAAGCATCCAGGACCTTAAACATACTATTATGGCATAAGTTACCACTTGTGATGTGATAATAAGGCAAGGTAGAAATAAGTATGTTAAGTATATTTTACTTGACTAGAAACATGAAATATGCTCCTTGATGAGTTAAATTGGAGCCAGGAGTAGATGTTTGTTAGAGTTTAGTTCTTCACTTGGTTAGAGTGAACCATGTGATGAGTTAATGTGGTGGTTTTGTTTGAGTTAAACATAACACCGCATAGTTTTTTGTTACTTGCTAATTCACAAGTAAAGTAATGTTTAATGATGTGCATATGCATATGGCCAAGGAGAGAATGGTAAAGTCCAAAAGTCTCTTTGAGTGAGAATTTAGCCTAGTTTCTCATAGTACCAAGATTACTAGTTTTTATGTAGTGGAAATAGTACTCTCACAAGAGTGAGTAGGAACTAGTCCACTCATTACCAGGTAGTTGAAGAGTCAATCTTATTAACTACAAGTTTTAAAAGAAAGTAGGGAATATGCAAGTTTCAAAACAATGCTCTGCTATCTCATCAAGTTGGGATTAAATGGGGTGTATAGCAAGAGTTAGTTCCCTTATTTATTAAGGTTGAACTATAGCAAGAGTTGGTTTCTTTATTTATTAAGGTTGAACCATAGCAAGAGCCGGTTCCCTTATTTAATAAGGTTGAACTATAGTTCATCACGATTCCTAACTAAGGGAGTGAGACAAGCCCCTTGACCTTGCAAAGGAGTGAGAAAAACACTTTGCTAAGGTTGGAATTATGAGACAAAGGAGTGAGGAAAGCACCATGTCGTGGTAAAGGAGTGAGGAAAACACTTTACCTAATAAGGTAGAGGAGTGAGATAAGCATTCTACCTAATACAAAGTAGTGAGTTAAACTCTTCATCAGATAACATGAGAAATGAGAAGAACACTCATATAAATGGTAGTAAGAGTGAGTTAAACTCTCTACCAAGGGTAGTATTGAAGGCGAATATGATGATCACCTTGGTATTTGAGGTTGTGGAAGAACTCTCGAAAGAATCTGCTGATATGGCTCTTCAGCGATATTTTCGTTCTAGGCTGATTGATTTCATCAATATGCATCCTGACGTAACATTTTCAAATTGGGGTGATTATACTTGTTAATTGTATTTGAAAACATGGTTTGACATAACACAATAATATCATTTGATCTATATAGTTGACCTCACTTAGTGGGATAAAACTTTGGTTGTTATTGTTGTTGTTGTTGTATTCTTGTTAATTGGATTTACTATATCTGAAGCTACAGTTTACATTATCTTAACAATGGCATGGAATCATTCTAAAACTTTAAGTATTTTTAGCTATCATGTCGATTATTGTTCTAAAAGCTCAAAATCCTCAATCCACAGTCCTACCTCCGCTCTGAGGAGTTTTAGAGCTTGTTTGGTCATATTGTGTCTGATCTATACATCTGACTAGGTCCAACATTAATAGTCAATGTAATGCTAACATTTTGTAGTAATATAGTATTTGGAACTAAAGATTACTACTATGGTGGCATTAAGATTATCTACGAAGTACTTTATGCAGTGATTATCCTTGTTAATTGTATTTGAAAACATTGTGTGATAAAATGCAATGACGTCATTTGATTCATGTAGTTGACCCCACTTAGTGGGATAAGGTTTTGGTTGTTATTGTTGTATCCTTGTTAATTGTATTTTTTGTATTAGAAGCTGCAGTTTACATTATCTTAACAATGGTATGGAATCATTCTAAAACTTTAAGTATTTTTAGTTGTCATGTGGATTATTGTTTTAAAAGCTCAGAATCCTCAGTCTATAGTCTTACCTCCGCTCTAAGGGAGTTTTGGAACTTGTTTGGTCGTGTTGTGTCTGAGCGATAGTTTTGACTAAGTCCAACATTAATAGTCAATGTAATGCTAACATTTTGAAGTAATATAGTATTTGGAATTGAAGATTACTGCTATGGTGGAATTTAGATTATCTGCAAAGTACTTTATGTTATGAATTGTCATTCCATCTAGTAAGGTAGACATACCATGTGGTAGCATGTTATCCTTTTAGTTTAAAATAGGTTGATGATGTAATACTCTTAAATACATGTTAGACTGGTGAATGGTTATCAAAGGTAACATTTGACTTGTTTAGCATGTCAGTGAATTTTTGTGATAAACTAAGTTCGTTTAGGCACTTAGTTACAACACAAAAGTTAAAAAATAGCTTAAAATGACTCAGATAATAGCATAAGTTGCTAAGTTAAGGGAAATAAACATAGAGAGTTTGTTTCTAGGTCACAAATGAGCCAAGTAAGATGTGGTTAAAGTTTCAAGAGAATCATAGTCAGATTGGTATTTTTAGGTATACTGATTATGCATTTTAATACCGAATGACTAGCAGCAGATATAGAAAATGATGAAAATGGTGAAACAATAATTTAGATGAATCCTATGATTTATTTTAAAGTTGTTGAAAGTTGAAAAACTTGAATTAACATAATTTAGATGTCCTTAGCAGATATAAATTTCAGTACAGAAACTTAAGTTGATCTTTTTTCTTAATTTCCTCCATGTCCCACCCCTTATTTCTCTCCTCTCCATGGCCAGAAAATGCAGAAACAGAGAAGGAAGAAAGAAAAGAAGAAAGGAAGAAGAAGGAAAAGGGAAAAGAGGTAGGGGAAAGAAGAAAAGGAAGGGAGGAAGATCAAGGATCAAGCTTCAAGATCAAGAGTCTTCAAGAGGTAGGGGTTTAGGGCTTCTACTCATCTATTTTCTCTATATTCTCTATGTATGCATATTAACAACCTAATATGCTAAATTGAGTTCTAGATGAATTTGATGTGTTTGGTTTGCATGGATATGTTTCTTAGATCAATTATGACTTGTTCATGTCATAAACTGAATTCAGAAACCTAGAAATATTGATTTAAACCATTGATGCTCATTTTGAGGGTCTAGGTCAAGCATGTATGATTTTGGTTCAAGAATCCAAATCAAGAGGTTTAGAATGGTGATTAATGTTTCCTAAGTGTTAATGAACTAGTTAAGAACTTAGAATCACTTAGAAACTGATTGGAAATGGCCAAAATCCGTGCAAATGACCATTGGAATAGTATTGGCGCCGCAGCGTGGGGAGTGTGGCGTCGCGGTGTGAGGCCTGAAAACTAGAACAAGAAAATTCTGAATAGCCTGCAGTGTTTGTTGCATAACTTGGGCTATAAATATCGGATTTACCTGATTCTAGTTCCATTTGAAAGCTAAGACATAAGGCTTCATGTGGTAAAAATTTCAGAATTTTTGAGCAAGTTAACCAATACCAATTTCTGTTTGAATCCAAGGCAGATTCTACAGAAAAAGGCATTCTGACAGCTAGTAAACCAGATTGCATAATTTCTTGATCTGTTGTCGTATGGACATGAAACTAGTGTCATTTTAAAGATAACATGAAGGACTTATTGCCTGTAAAATTGTAGAATTTTCTCACTTGTGGTTTGTTCCCAGTTACGATTTAAAGTTAGGTCAAAATCGGGTGAATTAGAGAATAACCTGTTTTGGTTACAAAATGTCACATAACTTTGGCTACATTTAGTTAAATGAGGCAAGGTTTATGACATTGGAAACATATGAGAGAAAGCTAGTTGTTCATAAACTTTTAGAATTTACGAAGTTATGATGCACAATTGGTGCACTTATGAAAAATAGCCTTTTTAAGTGAAAATTGAGGTGTTTTTGAGAAAGTTGGACACTAGAAACTTTAGTAGCACCTTAGGCAACTTAGTATTGCATTAGATATCATTTAAGATGTGATGAGATGGTGCAATGAAGACAAGTATACTAGTATGCATAATATTATTCATCCTAGTAGAGAATGAGAAAGGTATGAACCTTAGGATATCCAAGAGTAGTGGATTATCTTGGGAAGATACCTAAGACCTTGAACAATAAAGAGTTGTAAGTAAGAATCACACCTGAGTTAGATTGCTTGAGTGGAGATAAGATGAGATGGTGTATCAGTTCCAAAGATGGAATGTTTATGTACTGAGTCTCTAGTTAAGTGAGACCTTGTGCATTGTAGAATACACAATAGAATAAATGTTGACTTGTAAGCTTGTTACATTCATTAAGTATGCAAAGTTGTAGTGAAATGCTCATCATTTCCTTAAGTAGGGTTGAATGAGGCATTAGCTAAAATAGAATCTTTCACTAGGATTAGTTGAGTCTATAGGAAAGTTAAGATGATGTTTATGTAAGAGGTAAACATAACACTAAGCTTTTCACACATTAGTTAGTTAATCTAGTATGTATCTGAAGAGAAAGAACCATAGTGCAACCAAAATTAGTGGTTTGTCATAGATCAGTACCTAACACCTCAGCAACATAGTGTTGCGTTAGAAAGCACTTAAGAGATATGAGTGATGAGGTGGAGTTTAGGTACAAGTATGAGAAATGGTCTGGTAATGTTTACCTGAGAATGTAACATTATATAACGTGAGGTCATTTAGCTAAAAAGGTAAGAAATCAGAGAAGTTCCTAAGAGGACAAGTATTTCTAACTAAGTGTTAAGGTTACATGTAGTATGAGGTTACAGATTCTCCTCATTACAAAGGGTAAACATAAGAAGCCAAAGTTCCTAGTAGAATATGCTTAAGACGTAAAGGAACTAAGTATATAAGTATGTAAGTAAGTCTACGAATTGGTCAAGTAGTATTAATCTTGGTGAGTATCCTTTGATTTTCATTCATGGACGCAAAAGGAGATAGTGTTACCAAGTGGCCTCAATACTCAAGAGGGGGGGTGAATTGAGTAAGTAGAACAAGTTCGCAAATCTTTCGCAAATCGTTTGATAAACAATTTTCGTTGAAGCTATTGAACGATTAGAGATAAATGGATGAATGAGATTAACACTTTTACTTATAAATGTGATAGCCAAAGGAGAGAATATCCAATCAATTCAATAAAACAGTAAACCAAATAAAGAGAAGGGTTTAGAGAGAACAAACACAATCGTTTATCCTGGTTCGATCACCAATCCACTTGTGATCTACGTCCAGTCCCCAAGCAAAAACTTGAGATTTTTCACTATATCTTCAAGCTTCAATGGGTGCTTGACAACCACTACAATCTTGAGCACTCAACACTATGGGATACCTCACCCTAATGCTTGAGCCTCTATTTTCAAAGGGATACCTCACCCTTACAATACTTGAAGGATACCTCACCCTCACTAAAACAGATTGAATAAGATTTGAGTGTATTGAAATTCTCTGAAGAATAAGTAATACAAGTTGAAGCTTAAAGGTGTCAAGGATTCACTCAACTAAAGCCCAAAAACAGAGATTGATTGAAGAGATCTAGAAAACGTGAGTTCAATGCTTTTGTAAGTTTTTCAGACTTGTTCACCAACCTTTAATCAATGCCCAACAACCAGATTTATAACCAGAGGCAAATTAGATCCGTTGGGATGGTTGGTAGCATTTAATGCTCTGTAAAAAGACCGTTAAAGCAAGTTTACTTGGTTTTCAGATAACCGATTAGAAGTTCCTCCTAATCGGTTAGACCATTTAGAAATCAGTTCCGGGGCTTCGTTTTGAAGAATAATCAATTAGCAAGATTTCCCTAATCGGTTAGGCAATTAAAAAACAGTTCACGTGATAAATAAGAAGGCATACTAACCAATTAGCAAGAAGCACTAATCGGTTAGGACATTTACAAATTGATTCTGAGTTATCAAATAATCAATTAGTTGGTTATCCTAATCGATTAGGATACTTTTAGAAATTGCTTCTGTTTCTCAAATAATCAATTAGCAAGATATCCTAATCGGTTAGGAACAGCCCACGTATCTTTCAAATGGTCATACTAACCAATTAGCAAAATTCTCTAATCGGTTAGGACACTTTAGAAATGGATTCTGAGTTCTCAAATAATCGATTAGCAAGTTGTTCTAATCGATTAGGTCCTTTTACAAAATATTTCCTGTGACATTTAAAATCACATTAACCAATTAGCAAACATGCCTAATCGGTTAGGCAATTAAAAAAGGTGGTTCACGTAGCTTTTATAACAAATGCTAATTGGTTAGTGAAAAGGTTTAATTGGTTAGGAGCAATTAGAAAAACATGTTTTGACTTGATGAATAACCAATTAGTTGGAGTTCATAATTGGTTAGGAGCTCTTAAAAAGATTTAGTACTTTGTTCTTGATCAAGTCACTAACATGTTATTCCATTAAAACATTTTAGCTCAAACATAAACCAATTTTTTTACAAGATTAAAACATGATTTTGTAAAGCCATTTAAGTCAAGTGAAAAACCATTTGAATGAGCTTTGGAGTGAATCCTAAATACCTTAACATAATATCTAAGCCCTATGTGCTATACTTGAATATTCTTGAAGCTTGATCAATGCACATCCATCCTTTCTTGTTTGTAAACATCAAAACCAATTTCTTGAAACAATGCCAATCACATTCTCCCCCTTTTTGATGATGACAAACAACAATTGAGAAAAGGTTAGTTAAACAAAATGGAATCCACAAAAGGTATTAGAGACTTACTCCCCCTCTGTTTTTCAAGAGATGATAATATCAGAGATGCACAGCTCCCCCTTAGTTTTGGAATCCCAAGATCATGTAATTCATTTTATAATTATATCTTTTGGAATTTTACCTTGCTTTTCTCATTGGCTTTCAAGCCAAAAACCTTCTCCCCCTTTTGACATAATCAAAAAGAAATTTTCCGAAAAGGAGAGAAATAACAACATATTCTTAAGCACAATATCAGTTTTATGCAACAACGAACCAAAGAATAAGAGCAAAGGAGATGCATAGGAAGAAACTAATGTTTAGCAGAGTGCAAGTCATACCATAAAGTAGCAAAGACAAGCTAATGTTCAGCAGACTTTAAAAGATAAACAGTAAGATTAGATTAGCATAAGCATAACAAAGAAATTTAACTGCTCCATGCCTAAGTCCCATGATCTTCAGGTGGTGGAAAACGACGCTCAAGTCTATCCAAACGATCTTCCATAGCACTCAGGCGATCATAGATAATAGTGTTGCTGTGTTCTTGATATGTTTGAAAAGTCGCAATCCTAGCTTCAATACTCACTTGCATGTTGGCAATGGCTTCAAGGATGCGGTCTTCATTTGTAGCACGAGCTTCTTCCATAGGCTCATCAGGTTCAGCTGCAACTGCTGGTGCTTCTTGCTTTCTTTCGTAGACCCATACACCATCTATCTTTTTGAGTTGCATGCGGTGGAAGGAGGCTAGACCAAACTTGTTGTGGGCGATTAGATCAATCACACCATCTTCTTGAAGATTAAGCTAGTATTGATCCAAGATTTTTGCAACAACCAGAGCATAAGGAAGGTCCATCATGTGCTTATCCTTGGCCTTCATCATGTAGTGCATGATGAAAAATGGCCAATTGATGTGAAGCCTCTGTTTCATAGCCCACATTAAGAAAATGTCTTCTTCTTCCACCAAGGCATAATTGCTAGCCCGTGGAGCAAGAATGTGGGTCACAATATAATGAAGAAGACGGTCTTGGGGATTCAAGTAGCCAGCAGTGAGACTTTTCTTGTCTCCAATGTGAATATCAGGTCGAATCATGCTTGCAAGAGTCTCATTTTTATTAAATCATTCCCAAGTTCTATAACTATCCATAGTAAATTTTTCCCCAGCATGAACAAGTCCAAATAAGGTATTCCAATGGGTAGGAGTTACTACTAACCTATGCCTTCTAACATCAAAAATTAAGTTGCTACCCGAAATACTCATATTGCAGAAGTATACTTTAGTAGCTTCAAGATAGTAGTACTTACTTGGAGCAGAGACAAAGGCTTTCAGGCCATGAAATTCTAAGAGGTCGGTGAGAAAAGTGAAACCCTCTTGAATGAAGAATTCCCAATCCATGTGCTTGGGCTGGATGATATTCCTAGCTTGAAATTTCAGCTTGTATGTGTGCATTTGATTCTTGTGAGAGAAATATTTTCGGTGGTCGAAGCTAAGAGGAATATCAAACTTAGGGTCAGAGGCTGGAGGTACATTGGGATTTTTGGTTCGTGCTCTTTTAGGGTGAGCAGAGCTACTTGCCATTTGATGAAAATGGAGGCTAGGGCACGGTTTAGGAGAGAGAAAGTGGGAGGGAAGGAAGATAAAGTGGATTTCAATAGGTGAAAATAAAAGGAAAAAGATGGAATGTGAAGGAAATGGGGTTTTACTGGAGGATTCGGGTTGGATTTGTAGGAGGAAATGAGTTGTGGGGTGTGGGTGTGAGATGAGAAATGACGAAGAGGAGAATGAAGGAGAGAAATGAGTTGTGGGGCTGATGGAGAATGAAGAGGAAGACGAAGAGAGGTCACGGGTTAAGAAAAAAAATGGACCACTAACCGATTAATGAAATGGGGTAATCAGTTAGCGTGTGAGAAAAATAGGATATTTTGATTCTGGTGCCCCCTATAACCGATTAATTGGTATGGGCTAATCGATTAGAAGGACTTTAAAAAGAATTGGAGGCTTACGGATGGAAGTTCTAATCGATTAGAATTATGGTTTAATCAAGTAGGATGGTATGTATTGAGAAGGTGAGGTCTCTGTTTGAGTAAATAACCGATTAGAGGAGTACTCCTAACAGGTTATTTCTGTGGATCTCAAATATGTGGAGTCCCTGTTTGCTTTATTAACAGGTTAGGAAAGGTCCTAACAGATTATTTGTGGACACCAGAAGCTTCGAACCACTTTTATAATTGGTTATTTTCATCCCCAACGGATTATTTCCTTCTCTTATCGGATTATGCTACTTTCCAAAACCAGAATTCCTTTGGAGATCCTGTTTCTAAGAATCAGTCACATGATATCTTTGATAATCAACTTGATTGTGCTTCCATGACATTCACTTTTAAGAACCATAACCGAGCCTCAAAACGATTCAATCCTTCTTCTAACCGGTTGTTCCACCGACAAAAACAAAGCAAGGCCCTTGTGAGATCACTCTTGTCTCACTTTCTGAGATGCAACTTATAAGCGATTTTTCTTTGACATCTTCTCGAATATTGTATTTCCACACCAGGATGAAATCTTTAAGAGATGAGTCCTTGGACCATGAATGCACATATCTTCAGCAGGAACAGATTTACAGGAAGTTTTGGGGACTTAAGCATGGAGCAAATACATGCAAAACAAACTTAGAAGAAAACTCGATGCTTAAGTTAGTAAAAGAAAAAAAATGATTATGCGAAGAAAATGTCAAAGCACCAATTATGCAAAGAGCTTAAGATATGCAGAAATTTAATTTGAGCATGTATGATCCAAAATTCCGAGTTCATTTCTTATATTAAAGAATGCTTCTTTTGTCAAAGGTTTAGTGAAAATGTCAGCTAGTTGCTTAGTAGTTTCTACGAATTCAAGCATGCAATCACCCTTTTGAACATGGTCTCTTATGAAATGGTGTCTTATTTCAATGTGCTTTGTTCTTGAGTGTAAAACGGGATTTTTAGACAAGTTGATTGCACTAGTATTATCACATCTTATAGGGATGTGATCCAGCTTAAGACCATAGTCTAGAAGTTGTTGCTTCATCCAAAGGATTTGAGCACAACAACTTCCACCGCAACAACATATTCACTTCACTTGTTGACAATGCCAACTATTTTGTTTCTTGCTATGCCAAGAAACTAATGAGCTTCCAAGCAAGTGGCATGTCCCACTAGTACTTTTCCTATCCGTTTTGCATCCAAAAGTCGAATCGAATAACCAATTAGACTACATGAGGCACCCTTAGGGTACCACAATCCCATTTGTGAAGTGCCTACTAGATATTTCATAATTCGTTTCTGACACTTAGGTGTGATTCTTTAGGATTTGCTTGAAATCTAGCACACATGCATACACTAAACATGATATCTGGCCTACTTGCGGTAAGGTAAAGAAGTGAGCCAATTATACCTCTATACTTAGTGATTTCTACCGATTTACCTCCTTCATCCTTGTCCAAGTAACAGGAAGTTCCCATCGGTGTAGCCATTTGCTTTGCTCCTTCCATTCCAAACTTCTTGAGCAACTCCTTGCAATATTTTGATTGACTTATGAAAGTCTCATTTCTTGTTTGCTTGATTTGAAGCCCAAGGAAGAAGTTGAGCTCACCCATCATGGACATCTCAAACTCACTTTGCATGATATTAGCAAATTCTTTACAAAGAGAGTCATTAGTAGCACCAAATATAATATCATCAACATATATTTGAACAAGTAAAATGTCATGCTTTTTATGTTTGATGAAAAGAGTTGTGTCAACCTTTCCCCTAGAGAAACCATTTTCCAAAAGAAACTTGCTCAACCTTTCATACCAAGCTCTAGGAGCTTGTTTTAAGCCATACAATGCCTTTTTAAGTTTAAAAACGTGGTTGGGCAACTCAAAGTTTTCAAAACCGGAAGGTTGATCAACATATACTTCTTCTTGTATGAAACCATTTAAAAAGGCACTTTTGACATCCATTTGAAAGAGTTTAAAATCCATGATGCAAGCATATGCAAGTAACATTCTAATGGCTTCTAGTCTAGCTACGGGAGCATACGTTTCTTCATAATCTATACCTTCTTCTTGATTATACCCCTTAGCTACAAGCCTAGCCTTGTTTCTTATTATTAAGCCCGTTTCATCAAGTTTGTTCCTAAAAACCCATTTGGTGCCAATTATTGGATGATCATTGGGCCTTGGGACTAATTCCCAAACTTGATTCTTTTCAAATTGATTTAATTCATCTTGCATGGCCAAGATCCAATGTTCATCATTAATGGCCTCATTTATGTTTTTAGGTTCAACTTGAGAAACAAAAGCCATATGATTACATGCATCTCTAAGAGAGTTACGAGTGATTACCCCTTTTGATACATCACCTATCACTTTGTCAAGAGGATGATATCTTGATGTTTTCCATTCCTTGGGAAGATCCATGATTTGAGAGTCCTCTTGTCTTGGGAATCATATGGGCTTTCTTCTTGCTTCTTGACTTCTTCTTCTTGATTTCCAAGGTGAATTCTTGCAAGGTTTTCTGCAACATCATCAACAAGCTCCTTTCTTGGCTCGTTTGGGTTAGTCTCATCAAATGCAACATGTATGGACTCTTCTATGGTCATTGTTCGTTTGTTATAAACCCTAAAGGCCTTACTATGTATAGAATAACCAAGAAAGATTCCCTCATCAGATTTTGCATCAAACTTCCCCAAGTTATCCTTTCCATTATTTAGAACAAAACATTTACATCCAAAAACATGAAAATGTGAGACATTTGGTTTCCTTTCTTTGTATAATTCATAGGGGGTTTTCTTTAAAATTGGCCTTATTAAAGCCCTATTCATAACATAACAAGCGGTGTTAACCGCATCCGCCCAAAAATACTTAGGAAGGTTGGCCTCATTGAGCATAGTTCTTGCCATTTCTTCTAAAGATCGATTTTTTCTTTCTACAACACCATTTTGTTGTGGTGTTCTAGGGGCTGAAAAATTATGCTCAATGCCATGTTCATCACAAAACGTTTCAAATTCATGGTTTTCAAATTCACCACCATGATCACTTCTTATGGATGCAATACAAAAACCTTTTTCGTTTTGGATAACTTTAGCAAGCTTTTTGAATGATTGAAAAGCATCATTTTTGTGAGATAAAAACAATGTCCATGTAAACCTAGAAAAATCGTCCACAATCACTAAGGCATAGTAATTCCCACCAAAATTCATAGTTCTAGAGGGACCAAAAAGATCCATGTGCAAAAGTTGTAGAGGTCTTGAAGTTGAAACCACATTTTTAGCTTTAAAAGAGATCTTTACTTGTTTTCCCTTTTGACATGTATCACAAAGTTTGTCTTTTTCAAATTTGAGCTTTGGAAGACCAATTACTAGTTCTTTAGAAACTAGTTTGTTTAAGTGATCCATGTGAATGTGAGCGATTCTTCTATGCCATAACCATGAATCATTTTCTCTAGTCATAAAGCAATTAGCATCATTTGAGGAAATGTCATCAAGGCTAATCATATATATGTTATTGACCATATGACCAACAAACCTAACTTGCTTATCATCCTTTCCCTCAATTATGCAACAATTTGAATCAAATATAACTCTATTGCCTTTATCACATAATTGACTAATACTAAGCAAATTATGTTTAAGTCCTTCAACAAGTAAAACATTATCAATAGATGATGAAGGAGTCTTACCGACTTTGCCAATTCCAAGAATCTTCCCTTTGTTGTTATCACCATATGTGACATGACCATGTTTCTTGAGAGTAAGGGTGGAGAACTTGGACCCATCGCCGGTCATGTGCTTGGAGCAACCACTATCAAGATACCAATTTGAGCTCTTAGTCTTCAAGCACACCTACAACACACATTCAAGTTTTAACTTTTGGTACCCAAATTGTCTTGGGTCCTTGTGTGTTAGAGTTAGGCATGGTGCCTTTAGGAACCCAAACCCTTTTTATTCCAACTTTAGTATTTATATTCTTTCTAACATTGCAAGTGGATGCACTATGCCCTTTCCTACCACAATGAAAACATTTGATAAAGGGGGTACTTGAAGTTTTAGATGGAACAAAGAAATTATTGTAGGATTTTTTATGATTATTTGGATTGTATCCCAATCCGGCTTTTTGAAAAACACACCTTTGTTTGCTTAGTAGCATGTTCAAATTATCTCTTCCCATAGTAAATTTTGCAAGAGTGTTTTTCAAGTCCTCAATTTCTTTTTCAAAAGCTTTACATGATAAACAAGGTAATGATATGGATGCATTATCATGTGAGGAACAAGTCATGCATGATGAATTAGCATCTATGAGTCCTAAGGTCTCATTTTCAATTTTAAGTTCATTTATCTCCTTAGTTAAAGTAGAAACCTTGTTTGTCAATAGGGAGATTGTTTTATTTGAAGACAAAATCATTTTAGTGAGTCTCAAAGATTCATCATGCAATTCTTGAAAAGCATCTTGCAATTCATCATAAGTAGGTGGAGGTTCTAGGTTAGAAGAGGTTACCTCGGTGTCGCTTTCTCCACTTTCTTCTCCTTGAGCCATGAGGCAAAGATGGGCTTCTTCATTTTCTGAGTCGTCGGAGGAACTTAAGTCATTGTCCTCCCAAGCTATGTATGCTCTTCTTCCTTTCTTTTCCTTGGAGGGTCTTTTCTCAAACTTCTCCGTCTTTTTGAGATATATAGGACACTCCATTTTCATATGCCCCGGTTTTTCGCATTCGTAACATTTTGAAGGAGTGGAGGATCCTTCTCCTTTGTGATATGTCTTCTTTTGAGGAAAGGGTGGTCTTCTTTGAAATCCCTTTTTCTTTAGGAATCTTTCGAATTTTCTCACAAGGAGACTAAGATTCTCCTCACTTAGTTCAAAATTTTCAGCATCCTCTTCACCATCTTCATCATCATCTTCAAGTATGGAAGAGGTGGCTTTGAGTGCAATTCCCTTCTTCTTTTTATCATGCTCTTCGCTTTGATTGAGCCTATTTAGTTCCAGCTCATGTTCTTGAAGCTTTCCGAATAGGGTGGCTAGAGACATTGTTGATAAGTCTCTTGATTCCGCAATAGCCGTAACTTTGGGTTGCCAATTCTGCTAGACATCTTAAGACTTTGTTAATAAGATCCTCATTAGGGAATGTCTTTCCCAATGAGATGAGATGATTAACAATGTGAGTAAACCTTTTTTGCATATCTTGAATACTCTCACCTTGATTCATTCTAAACAATTCATATTCATGAGTAAGAGTGTTTATTCGAGATCGTTTTACCTCACTAGTGCCTTCATGAGTTACTTGTAGGGTATCCCACATTTCTTTTTGCGGTCTTACAATTTGACACCCTAAAGAATTCATCATACCCCAAGGATGTGGTGATGATGTTCTTGGCTCTCAAGTTGTATTGAACCTTCTTTTTATCATCATCGGTCCATTCATTTCTAGGTGTATTGATTTTCACACCATCTTTAGTTTGTGTTGGGACAAAAGCACCATTTTCAACGGCGTCCCACACATCTAAGTCAATAGCTTCAATGAAAATTTTCATCCTTTCTTTCTAATAGGCATAACCATCCCCATTGAAATAAGGAGGTCTATTTATGGAAGAACTTTCATTTGAAAAACCATTTGAAGCCATCACTTCTCTTGAAGTTGCTAGCTCTTTATACAAGAGTTTAGCTCTGATACCACTTGTTACCAAGTGGCCTCAATACTCAAGAGGGGGGGTGAATTGAGTAAGTAGAACAAGTTCGCAAATCTTTCGCAAATCGTTTGATAAACAATTTTCGTTGAAGCTATTGAACGATTAGAGATAAATGGATGAATGAGATTAACACTTTTACTTAGAGAGAACAAACACAATCGTTTATCCTGGTTCGATCACCAATCCACTTGTGATCTACGTCCAGTCCCCAAGCAACAACTTGAGATTTTCCACTATATTTTCAAGCTTCAATGGGTGCTTGACAACCACTACAATCTTGAGCACTCAACACTATGGGATACCTCACCCTAATGCTTGAGCCTCTATTTTCAAAGGGATACCTCACCCTTACAATACTTGAGGGATACCTCACCCTCACTAAAACAGATTGAATAAGATTTGAGTGTATTGAAATTCTCTGAAGAATAAGTAATACAAGTTGAAGCTTAAAGGTGTCAAGGATTCACTCAACTAAAGCCCAAAAACAGAGATTGATTGAAGAGATCTAGAAAACGTGAGTTCAATGCTTTTGTAAGTTTTTCAGACTTGTTCACCAACCTTTAATCAATGCCCAACAACCAGATTTATAACCAGAGGCAAATTAGATCCGTTGGGATGGTTGGTAGCATTTAATGCTCTAAAAAGACCGTTAAAGCAAGTTTACTTGGTTTTCTTCAGATAACCGATTAGAGGTTCCTCCTAATCGGTTAGACCATTTAGAAATCAGTTCCAGGGCTTCTGTTTTGAAGAATAATCAATTAGCAAGATTTCCCTAATCGGTTAGGCAATTAAAAAATAGTTCACGTGATAAATAAGAAGGCATACTAACCAATTAGCAAGAAGCACTAATCGGTTAGGACATTTACAAATTGATTCTGAGTTATCAAATAATCAATTAGTTGGTTATCCTAATCGATTAGGATACTTTTAGAAATTGCTTCTGTTTCTCAAATAATCAATTAGCAAGATATCCTAATCGGTTAGGAACAGCCCACGTATCTTTCAAATGGTCATACTAACCAATTAGCAAAATTCTCTAATCGGTTAGGACACTTTAGAAATGGATTCTGAGTTCTCAAATAATCGATTAGCAAGTTGTTCTAATCGATTAGGTCCTTTTACAAAATATTTCATGTGACATTTAAAATCACATTAACCAATTAGCAAACATGCCTAATCGGTTAGGCAATTAAAAAAGGTGGTTCACGTAGCTTTTATAACAAATGCTAATTGGTTAGTGAAAAGGTTTAATTGGTTAGGAGCAATTAGAAAAACATGTTTTGACTTGATGAATAACCAATTAGTTGGAGTTCATAATTGGTTAGGAGCTCTTAAAAGATTTAGTACTTTGTTCTTGATCAAGTCACTAACATGTTATTCCATTAAAACATTTTAGCTCAAACATAAACCAATTTTTTTACAAGATTAAAACATGATTTTGTAAAGCCATTTAAGTCAAGTGAAAAACCATTTGAATGAGCTTTGGAGTGAATCCTAAATACCTTAACATAATATCTAAGCCCTATGTGCTATACTTGAATATTCTTGAAGCTTGATCAATGCACATCCATCCTTTCTTGTTTGTAAACATCAAAACCAATTTCTTGAAACAATGCCAATCACAGATAGATGGGTGTCCAAACGACTTTTGAGAAGGACATAACCCTGATGTCCTGATAGTGCCAAGGCCAAAGGAGATAAGTGAGAAATCCAAAGACGCTCTTTGAGCAAGGATGAAGCCCGAATTTCTCAGCGTGCCAGGATATGTGTAATGTGAGGATGAGTTTTTCCTCTATTTACCACTGAATGATATACTAAACCAGTTCCTAGCAAACTTCTTTGTTTTTAACATAAACTTCCGCATGTATTTCAAAATAAAACCCAGCATATGCATTTCATCCACATACTCTTAGGATCTTATTAGGCATACTCATGTTATATATCATTCTCATTGCATTCACGGGCAGTTGTATAGGCATTGTCCATCACTGTTGGTATTTACAGCTATATGGGTATTGTATATATTAACAGTGTGTAGGCTATCCGTTGATATCACACTATAAGAAAGTGTGCAGATATGAGAAAAGAGGAGGAAACTCCTAAGTTAGAATTATAGCATCTGTTATATAATTGTTATATACAATATTATAGTTAGCTGGTATTGGAATTGCTTTTATTGAGAATTTGTAATTCTCACCCCAATTGTTCTTCTATATAAATCCAAGCATAGGCACAAGAACAGGTACAGAGGTACAGACCTTACTAAAGGTAAGAAGATAAAGCATGAAGACTAGAGTAGTTTTTATTGCTTTAAGTAGACAGAACTTATGTATATAATTTATATTTGTTCTGTATGTTTTATGTTATATGTATTACAATAAGCCCTTTTGTGGCTAAGTTTGTATATATATGTATAAGGTTTAAGTTTTTTCACAATCTCTCAAGGCTTTCTATAATTTCTCAGTTGTGATTATGAATATATGTTAGTATATTGTATGTAGAAGTGATGTCTCTAGTACTGGTTATCTTTATATATCTCTGTGTATTTAAGATATATCTAGATATCTATATTAGGATGTTACAGATGATAATGAGAAAGTAGCTATATCTTTTTAGTTTAAGATTACTACTATGGTGACATTTAGATTACCTGCAAAGTACTTGATGTTGTGTATTGTCATTCCATCTAGTAAGGTAGACATACCATGTGGTAGCATGTTATCCTTTTAGTTTAAAATGGGTTGATGATAATGAGAAAGTACCTATATGAGATTTTGTGGTTAGGCAACGTAGCTTGAGCTAGAGGTATGAATCAAATGGTTCTGGTGGTGTTGGAAAGAGAGACACAACTTTCATGAAGACCATGAAGGTCAAATCTCACTTTAAAGAGCCACACAGACCCTCCTGTGTGAATTCAAAAACCACACACCCCCTAGTATGTGGACCATTTGATGAAGAGCCAAAACAAAACCTCATAACACCCCCTCATGGGACACCACACGAGATGTGTGATTGTTAGGAACACAAAATTGTATACCACATCCTCCAATGTCAAATGAGGATGTTCATAGGACGAATTTGACTTGACCCAAATGCAACTCGATATTTTGATCGAACCATTTTCTTATACCAAAACTCGACCCATCCTTGACCTGATAATGACCTGGCTGAAACTGGGCTAACCTTATATGTAGACATAAAGTACAAATTTGAATATTATACATAACTAAGTCTTAAAATTGTAGATGTAGGAAACTAAAATTTAGATATATTTTATAATACATATTTCAAAACAAATAATATCAATATAAATATATTATCATGTTATGCAAAAGTTATTAATTTAAATCAAGAAGTCTAATTATTTACAACTAATTGTAAAAAAATTGTAAGTTTAAAAAAAAATGTAAGATACCAAGCTAGGTTAGGACAATTTGAAGTACAATCCGAACGTGACCCGAAAATATACCACGTCTAAATTTTAGAACCTGAACCTATTCCAATTAATTTCAAGTCCAGATGGGTTAGTACGGTGGGCCGGGTCTTGAACACCCTTAAAGTCAAACCAAATAACCACACCAGGTGGTGGTGTGAATTGGAATTTTTAATAACCAAATCAACTTTGACACTTTAATTAAAGAAAAAATTGGAATGCTTAGTCTTAGTACAACTCAATTAGGGTTAATCTCCTATAAAAGGAGGGCCAATAATAGATCAAAAAGGGGAGATTGGAGGCCAATAGATTAAAGACCAAGGGTTGAAGGCAAGATCAAGGAAGAGAAGAGGCATCCATTGAAGATATTCATAGTTGTTAATTTCTTCTTCTTCTCATATTTTTTATTTATCTAAAATAGATTCATGGTTTGGTTTGTCTCTCTATCATTAAATCTTGTAGGTGTTTTAATTGACATGTGTGGTTAAATCCCTTATTTCTAAGGTTGAGATGAAACTATTTACTCTTTTATGTTAAATATTTGATTTTCTCTTTATTAATAAAATAATTATTATTCTTTCCTAGTGTTCTTAATGCTTGGAGTATGTTGTATGTCATACTTGCATGATCTTAAGTATTAAATGAAGGATCGAAAGATGATGTATAATATTTTTTTTATTTGATGAAGTCTAATGCTTGAGAATTTAGGAATTGAACTTGAGAATTAAGATATAGAAATAGACTTAATCCTTTGAGGGTTAACAGGATATCATAGAACATAATGAGTTTTAACTAATTTAATTGTTACGAGAATGTGATTGATTTAGTTTTAATGCATTTTTAGTATTAAGATATTGAACTTTAAATAATTTAAAATAAACTATCTTCAAAAACATAATTAATCATAAATAAAGGAGAATCAATATTTATCATAATAAGTAATTGTGGTGGATTCTTAATCTTGAATCTTTGATGATTGGTTAAACTTTATTCTCTGTAGACATAAATTTTGTTAATTATTTTATTATTATTTTTAATTATACTTTATTCTTGGTTTTTAACGCTTAAGTAAATAGTATTGCCATAAGAGATAATAATCTTACAATTATCATAAGAATGATCTTATTTACTACTTAAATAATTCGTACACTTGGCGTAACATCCACACCACAAACCACAAACTTTAGTAAATGAAATCTCACAGTTACACGTATAAATGACCTATCAATAAATCACTGCTGACAAGAATCAAAGCTGTTCAATCTGATTAGTTAGCCAATCCAGCGAGTTTATTTTGGTTTATGTAATTCAATGTTCGCATTATTATTATTTTCCTCTTGATTCAATGAATGAAACCAAATAATTTGGTCTGTGTTGAAAGGTGGAAAGCGATGGACAGGTAAAGGTGTCTCATGAGTAGGTAGAAACGTCCCAACATCGACTCCGTTGCTTCTGCAACTACGACTAGAATATGCAATACACATGCATGCACGTGTATGCATATCTTTTCTAAATTTCTCAATCAACTTACGCATGTGGTGGTGAGTTATTACTTTTGGTACTCCTAGGTGCACACACTATCAAATAATGTGCACCTGTCACAATTTTGAGGCTTTTTTTTATATAGAAAATTTAAACTTCTATGGATTACTTTTTATGATAAATATTTTGTAAGATATAATTTTTTTTAAGAACAAAAATGTTTTTTTCCCTATAAATCTATTAACTTTTTTGTCTTTAGATAGCAAAACATCAAGAAAATTTACAGATTTTAACACATACTACATCTGAGGAAAAGGAATGCTACTTTGAGCTGTGTTCATATGACGCAAAATGGATGAAGATAAAATTTGATCCCATAACCTTGCAATAAACTGCTGAGATCTTTACCAATTAAGTTAGCTAACCTATCATACACTTTACTTTTAATGGGAACCATAAATCTATTAACTTTACTTTTTATGGGAAAAGAAATTATATGTGTTACCGGGAAAGTCATAACCAAAAGCTACTTAATTCATTAGGAAAATGCTGATAACACATTACATATTTCTTCACTTCTCTCACGTCTATATCTGTATAGATGACATAATTAAAATTTAATAAAATCAATTATAATTAAATAGTAAAAATTATGTAAATATAAAATAATATTATATAAGTATGTGTGAATAGTTAAATCACTCAATTTGTTAATATAGGCAACAAAAGACATGAACAAAAATTTTAAAATTAATTTTGATATATTATCAGTGCATCAAATTATAATTATGTATATAGTCAGATAGGATTTCAGAGTATTTTTTGACGTAAGGCTTTATTATTAAAAATAAGTCTCTTTTTCATATATATGAAAAAAAAATAGTTGCATAAATTCATGCTACATAAAATCCTCACAAAATGGAAAATCAATGACCCATAAATTTTTGGCCTGGTTAAAAAAATTTCATCTCTTGATTCAAAATCTATGAGATTTCTGAGTAACTTTTTTGTGCATTTAACAACACTACATATATAAACCACTAATAGAACTAGAGAACTCTGATGTTAGGTTTGGTTCACAGAATGATGATTCTCTTTCATACTTTATTCTATGGAATAAGTATCCTCGTGTTATTAAAGAAAAGCATCACCACCATTCCTTCCCATAGACGTAGGATGGTGATTCCATCCTCCATGAAATGAGATTTAATTTCTATTATTTTCTTAACATATACCCTCATTTATTTGTAGAATAACAGTTATTACCCTTCATTAAATTTATCATTTCTAAATTCTAATTTCATTTTCAACCTATCCACGTCTATCTCAACTAATTTTAAATACTCGTGCAAAATTTTAAAGAATAGTAATTATAAAAATATGTGATAGAATTATAAAATATATATATAATAATATCTTGAACACAATGATTATTTAAAGTATTATAAAGGACATATCAAAAAAATGTAGAGAGTATTTTATCCAAAACATTGAACACATGTTAAATTTTTCTTGCAAATAGCACAATGTTTGTTCTTTTTGAAAAATATTTTGTTAATTATTGTTATAAAAACAATTAGATTCAAACATTATACATGAGAAAAGTTAACCTTATTTGTTTTTTTTTTATAAGGGGTATTTATATCATTTAGATCAAATTTGTTTCCATTCCACATTAATTTCATGTGTTCTACTTTGAGGAGGACGTTGGTGCCTATTTTGTGACAGAAATTTTTTTATGATTTTGGACTACTATTGATTTATCTGTTTGTCAAAACTGGTTGGATGGTAACTTGATGTTTCGTGGAATTTATTTTATTATATTGTGATTAAAAGGTTTATTGGAAATCACATGTTGAACTTTGAGTTCAAATATTATGTGTGCTTAGAAAGGTATTAAGTCTGGTTGCTTCACTCCATGATGGGTGGAACAAGACAATCCTACAACAAATCGGTAGGTCCTCTCTCTACTTCCTCTATATATATATATGTCTTTTCAAAATAGAGACATGATCTTTTAACTAACAAATCATTATCACCCCATCCAAAAGAGAGAGGAGAAAGAGAGAAAATCCTGATTCTTGTAGTTCTCAAATGTATACAATCATTTATCCTTCTTGATAATAAACTTAACAAAGAACAAGATGTCTAAAAGAGGTACGTCTGTGATTATTAATATGGTGTTCTAAATTCATGAATCTATGATCTAGGGGCATACTTGGTATGATTTCTAATGTCTACATGTGGTATCAGAGCCTTATATACATGATTTAGAATCCATTAAATATGTACATGCATGATTACATGAGAACCAATGATTTTAGGGTTTATAACTTGTACTCTTTATGCATGGTTATGATTATATAGGATAAGAATTATTTAAGTATATTTTTTGTAATATTTTCAAAAAAAATTGGATGTAGTAAGTCATTTTAAGTCATTGTAAATGACTAGAAAATTTAGAACCTGCATCTAACCTCCATGGATGAAAACCTCAAGAATACTTGATGATTTTAAATCATTGTTTTGTTTGTTTTTATTTATGATAATTGTCTAAATTCATCCTAGAACATATTTAGGCATGAATCTAGGCCTTATAGATGATCAAAACACATTTAAAATTGGAAAGGGATGTGATTTTTCCAAATTGGGTTGACCAAACCTGTTTTTTGTGTTTTTGGATTCTAAACGATCCATTCTTATGATTTTCATCATGAAAATAATCTAAAATGATGATAGATCATGTGTGGAGGAAGACCCAATCATTTGGGGATCAAAACGACTTAAAAAACACTTGAAAATGGCATCAGATCACGAACTAGGTTGTTAGAACCTGTTTACCAGTGAAACGGGTCGTCTCAACCTTGCTGGAGGAAGGGGATGAATAGTGCACATAGGACGAATCCCACGCGCAGGGCTAGGCATGTTTAGCGCATGTGGCTTCTTGGCTGTTTTGTTTTTTGTGCCATTTTTTATTGTATACTCGTATTGATGCCTAGAATTTATCTATATAGGTTTTATAGTTTTTTGGATTTTTAAATATTTAATATTAATTTATTTCTTTTTATTCATATTAGGCATTTATGAAAATCAATTTTTAGTTATTTTGAACATGAAAAATATTTTAATATTATGATAAACTTATATGTGATAGCCATTCTATCTAGTTGTTAAGTTTGGGTAGTGCACTCTCTCGGTACATTAAAAAAAGATTAAAGAATAGGTTGGAAAATGATTATTTAGGCTATTATTGATTTACCCTTGTTTAGGGTTCTATTAATTAAAGTGAATATATACCACCATAATGGATTAGTTGCTAAAATTGATAATATTACTTGTGAATAATTTTTTTGGGATATTGTGTTACTTAATTAATTTGTTAATTAAACTTACCCACAGGTAGTAGATTCATAAATTATTTTTTCGTAACATGTTATTATTTTTTAGATAATCTTTACAGTAAAATTATTTTTACTCTTAGGTGTTAGATTTTTATAACTGTTATTATTATATGATATATACTCTATCCATGAGAGAGTTTATATTATATGTATTAGTCCATGTTTCAATAATTGTCATTACTATAATTGCTCATATTATTAATCATTTTCTTATTTATTATTTTCCAGTTCCAGTCATTTTTTCCTTGAATAATGCTACAAATCAATTTGAGATTTTGACTGGAAACAATTATAAGAAGTGGAAGGATGATGTTGAATTAGTCTTTAGCTTGTTGGACATTGATATAGGTATTAGAGAAGACGAACCCGCTAAATTGATTGTCGAAAGCACTAATGAGCAAAAAGCTTATCACAAGGAATAAACAAAGGCTAATTGCAAGTCTTTAATGTTTATCAAGCGCTTTATTGATGAGACACTTGTAAAAGTAGATTCCAACAATGCCAAAACTTTTCTTGCGTCTATTGGGGAAAGGTACGCAGTATCTAAAAAAGTTGAAGCAGATCAATTGATGGAAACCTTTATTAACATGAAATATGATGAATTAGCGGTGTTAGGCAATACATTATGAACATGGTAACCATTGCTAATAAACTTACTGACCTTAAGTGCCTTGTAACTGATATTTTTCTTGTTTACTATGCTTTAAATTTCCTGCGTACTAAGTTTGATGCCTTTAAAAAATCTGATAATCACATATTTTATACATTAATAAACCCTCATTTTTAATCATTTATACTCTCCATGTACTTAATTGATTAAGTCTGCTTATGTTTTGTAAGTTTGGACTCAAATTGGAATTAATTGATTTTTTCAGCATTATTTGGATCTTACATTGTTTCTGTATTTCCATCATATCTTGAGTTCTAGATATGTAAAAATTATGTATCTTACCTTGTAGGAAAGATAAAAGAGAGCTCTACAACTTTGATAAAGAGCTCAAAGTCTTATTCAAACATCTAATGGAGCTAATTGGGCTTGAAAATCAGAACATGAGTTTTGTGACTAGAACCTGAACAATATACAGTAATCAGAGCATAACTCAAGCTGTAGGAACTTCCTTAGGCTGAAATTTGGACATTTGAAATTAAGACTCATATCTACAACTTTCATGAAGAACACAAAACTCAGATCAGACAGCTTGGAGGTGATATTGGGTCTGGAAGTCAAAACAGAGGTGTTAAAATTGGGTCTAAATAGTCTGCAGTAATTGGACTATATCTCCGGCTGTATGTGGTGAAATGAGCTGAAATTTAGACATCTGAAAGTTAAGACCTAGATCTACAACTTTCATGAAGATGACTTTTCCATTTGATGACGGAATCCATGAGTTAAGCAATGAATGAATTCAGAGACAAAGAATTTCAATAATTTTTCACTCACCAACTCATCATTTGGTATTTTTCACTCATTCACCCACTCATCCACTTACTCTTAATCAGCCCCATTATCATTTTGTATCCCTAATCTTCTATAAAAGGCACCATTGGCTGATCATTTGGTGCTCTTGGTGTTAGGTTTAGTTTTTATAAGTTATGGTTATGCTTGTTTATTATTTTCCTTTGTTATAATTTTCTCTTGCTCTAAATTGAAACTATGTTCATCTTTCTCTTCTTCTCTCTTTCTTTCTTCTTATTTATAAGTAACTGAATTTTCATCTTGCTTGGGTGAAAGAGTGAAGCTCTTGATAATGAAATAAGGTTAGATTATTCTATTTCTTGTGCTTAAATGATATATTATCAAATGGACATTATATGTGATGTATTTGTTTCCAATCAATTTAGAAACCTCCCTTGTATAATAAAGATATTGATTTATTGTAGACAATAGGATTGGCATAGTGAATACTTGAACTCATTTACAAATGTTGGTAGATAATTAAAGGAATCATAATATGATTACATATGTAATTGAATTTTGAATGTTATATTTTTCGATTGGAACCTCCGTTGTGTGAGGATTTCAATTGAGTTATAAAGAGAAATAATCTTGCCTTTAATTTATTACCAAGAGTGGATCTCCTAACTTAAGCAAGTTCTTAAATTCATTTGTGAACATCTTTTATTACTTTTGGTGTTGTGACAAATCCTCTTCTTACCTCAATTAATTTTT
This sequence comes from Ormosia emarginata, assembly GCA_029884605.1. NCBI lineage: Eukaryota > Viridiplantae > Streptophyta > Magnoliopsida > Fabales > Fabaceae > Ormosia > Ormosia emarginata. The sequence continues at coordinate 77,637 of JAQQTP010000057.1, read as the reverse complement.
CTTCATTAATTCCTCGTGAATCGACCTCGGACTCTCAAAAAATTTATTACTTGAGGCAACCTACACTTGGGTTTACATCCTTAAATCCCGCAATCAACATCCTATAATACCCAAAAGGAAGAGTAGGATATTAATACCTTAATATCTATTTGTTCACAAGAAGAGGATATGATGAATTATTTGGCTTCTGGAAGTTTGAACTTAGTTTCTCAGTCACACCATAAGAAAAATTTTAAGAAAAAAAGAGAAGAAGCCTCAGGGTAAGAATGGATATGATAATAGGCCTGGTCCATCTCACAAACCCCTTGGTCCAAAATCTAATATTCATAAAAATGGGTTAAAGTGTTGGTTTTGCAAGTTTGTAGGTCACAAGAAATCAAACTGTTAAGCCTTCAAATCTTTTATTAAAGAGAAAACTCAAGGTGACTCACTAGCTTTTTTTTGCTATGAATCTAGTTTGGTAAATGTTCCTTTGAATTCATGGTGGATTGATTCTGGAGCATCTATTCATATTACTAATTCTTTGTCGAGATTCAAGAGCAAGCGAAAGCCAAGTGATGATGAAGTTAATTTGTTCGTAGGGATGGAAATGAAGTTAATGTCCAGTTTATAAGACTAGTTGAATTAAAGTTAAAGTTAGGATTTGTTTTACATTTAAAAGACACCTTATATGTACCATCTATGAGGCGAAATTTAATTTCTTTGTCCAAACTTGACAGTTGTGATTTTTTCTTTAATTTCAATAATGGATCTTTTCTTCTATCTTATGGTTCCCAAGTTGTTGGCAAGGCTATTAAATCTAATGGTTTATATTGTTTAAATCTTGATTCCAATGTTTTCAATTCCCTACATGTTCAACCTATTGGAAACAAAAGGCACTAATCAAATATACCTTCTTGTCTTTATACCATAGACATCTAGGTCATATCTCTAAGGATAGGATTAATAGGTCGATAAAGGATAATATCCTACTTTCACTTGATTCTATAGGTTTTGGGGATTGTATAGATTGTATAAGAGGAAAGATGACTAAGACAAGTAGAAACGGTTCTATACGTAGTAAAGAATTTTTAGAAATAATTCATACAAATATTTGTGGTCTTTTGAAACTAACCTTCTATGGGAATAAAGTATTATTTTCATTGATGATTATTCTCGTATTGGTTACGTTTACCTGATAAATGATAAGTTATTGTCTTTAGAAAAGTTTAAAATTTTTAAAAATGAGGGAGAGAATCAATGTGGTAAAAGAATAAAAATAGTAAGGTTCTAACCGAGGTGGTATTATGGTAGACATGGCAATTTATGGGACATTTTGCTAAATACCTTGAGTATTGTGGAATAGTTTCCCAATTTACCATGTCAGGGACTCTTGAACAAAATAAGGTAATTGAAGGTAAAATCGCACTTTAATGGATATGGTGAGATCTATGATGAGTCAATCCAAATTACCTGATTTCCTTTGGGGGAAAGCCCTTAAAATAGGCATATATATACTAAATAGAGTGCCTTCTAAGTCTATTCCCAAAACTCCATTTGAATTGTTTATGGGGTAGAAACCTAGCCTTAACCATCTTCGTGTATGAGGTTGTGCAGCTAAGGTGAAAATCTACGACCCTACTGTATCAAAATTAAGTCGTAAGAGTACCAAGTGTTACTTTACTGGTTATCCTGTCGATGCTAAAGACCATAGATTCTACTGCCCTACCTGTGCAATAAAAATAGTTGAAATAATCACTGTCAAATTCCTTGAGTATGATGTAGGGAGTTCAGATGTTACTATGGATGAGGGCACAAATTCTAATAGAGAAAAGGTTATAGTACAAGTTCCTATTATACAAGAAAGAAGTGTGAGTGAGCCATTCAAAAGGGTTGATGAGGAGCCACAACAAGAAGTTATATAGAAGAACCACCGCCACTGGCTCTTGAACATCTTATTGAGGTTCCTCTTCTTAGACAAGAGAGAAGACCAATCAACCTTGATGATTACTATACTTTTCTGGGGGAGATAAATATTAATGTTGGGTGCATGCTAGATCCAGAAAATTATAAGGAAGCAGTTTCTAGTGTTTTATATGATAAGTGGATTGACGCAATGAATATTGAAATACTCTCTATGAATTATAATGATGTGTGGGAGCTTGTGGAACCTCCTGAAGGTGTTGAGCCTATTAGGTGCAAATGGATATTTAAGACAAAGAAAGATTCTAAGAGAAATGTGGAGTGATTTAAAGAAATATTGGTGGCAAAAGGATTCATTCAAAGGGAAGGAATTGACTACAAAAAGACTTCCTCTCCTATTTCTTCCAAGGATTCTTTTCTGATTATTTTGGATATAGTTGCTCATTTTGATTTAAAGTTTTACTAGATGGATGTAAAGACAACTTTCTTGAATGGAAATCTTTATGAAGAGGTCTACATGCAACAACTAAAGGGTTTTATAGAAAATGAAAAAGAGCATATGTTATGCAAATTGAAAAAGTCTATTTATGCTTTGAAGCAAGCTTCTAGACAATGGTATATTAAATTTGATGAAGTTGTTTCTTCTATGGGTTTTGCGGAGAATAAGATAGATCAATGCATATATCTTAAGGTGCATGGGAGTAAATTCATTTTCCTTATTCTCTATGTGGATGATATTTTACTTGCCAATAACATTTATGATCTACTTGATGAGACCAAAGATATATTGTCAGCTACTTTGATATAAAAGATCTTGGATAAGCTTCTTTTGTTTTGGGCATTGAAATTCATATAGACCAGGGTCATAGGCTTTTGAGTTTATCTCAAAAAGTCTATATAGATCGTGTTCTTAAAAGGTATAATATGGAAAATAGCATGCCTGGTTTCTAGTTATCAAAGGAGACAAGTTGAGTAAGGAGCAATGTCCTAAGAATGATATTGAGAGGAGTTCTATGACAAATGTGTCTTATGTTAGTGCAGTTGGTAGCCTTATGTATGCTCAGGTGTGCACTAGACCTGATATGTCATTCATTGTTAGTGCATTTGGCATATATCTATCTCATCCAAGATATGCTCATTGGGTAGCTATTAAGAAGGTTATGGGGTACCTATAGAAGACAAATGATTACATGTTTGTTTATAGGAATGTAAATGATTTAAATTTTATTGGTTACACTAATTCAAACTTTGATGGATGTATAGATGATGACAAATCCACTTCTAGATACATTTTCTTATTAGCCAGAGGAGTTATATATTGGAAAAGCATAAAGCAAACTCTGACAGCTTCTTCCAAAATGCAAGCTGAGTTTGTTGCATTGTATGGTGCTGCTTCACATGTTATATGGTTAAGGAACTTCATTTCCGCTCTTGGTGTTGTTGACTTTATTTCTAAGTCATTAAAAATTTATTGTGATAATCAATTTACTGTTTTGTTAACCAAGAATAATAGAATCACTTTTGCCTCTAAACATATAAGGATCAAATTCTTGGTGGTAAGAGAAATGTTTGATAATATAGAAATTTTTATCGAGCATATTCTTACTAAGGAGATGTTTGTTGTCCCCCTAACTAAGGGACTTAGACCTATAGTGTTTATGAGATGTGTTGAGAACATGGGTATTATAAAATCCTTTAATGTAATTGATTAGTGGTAATTGTCATTTATTGTATACTTGTTACATTCAACTTATGTAATGCTTATTTAATAAAGTTATGTGCATGTTTATTTTTATATCATTGTTATAATAATTATTGAATAGTTTTATTGTTGTATTGTCTCGAGATGTTTAGTTTTCTTGAAGAAAATGGTGTTTAATGATAAAGATATTTATAATCTCCTTGTGGAGATTGGTTGTGTTTTCTTGAGAAGCACAATATAGGATCTATACACATTAGCTTAAAGGAGCAAATGATCACAAACTAAGTTATAATGTGTATATACACTAGCACACTTGTATTATTATCATGGCAATAAAATTATTAGTTACATAGTCATTGGTGAATTAGACTTTAAATAATTTATTTGTCACTTATGGCTCTTAATTGGTAATTTTATTGAATTCTTTGATCATGTTTATTGTGAGTATAATCATGTTATTTTAGTGATCACAGTTGTTCAACTAGAAATTTTTTTCTTTCAAAAGGAATTTTGTAAAATGCCTATTTATTTATTTATTGAAATTATTTTGAGTTAAATTAAACTGAAACAATGTTGTCCAAGTAGGAGAATGTTAAAAAAATTTATATGATTTTGGATTTTAATTGATTTATCTGTTTGTCAAAACTGGATGAATGATAACCCAATATTTCCTGAAATCCAATTTATTATATTGTGATCAAAGAATTTATTGGAAATCACATGTTTGACTTTGAATAAATGATTGGTTTATAATATAAAAAATCTTTACACCAAAATTCAAATTAAATCCTAAATGTATTAGATTTAATTTAAACATACTATCAGTGTTAAAAAAAATTTATATTGTTATTTAATTATGCATCGTCATGTCATTAAAATTATTTAACTCTCTCAATAATTACCTTAAAAATCATACATATAATAATATATAATTAATTAATAATATAAAAAACTTTACACTCACTTTACATAAAAACTAAACTCTATTTAAAAGCTATGTGAAACTTTTATTATATGATCAGTTATTTAAAAATAATATTTGTCCTATTTTTATAGCTATACAATCTGATCCTAGACAAGAAAGAAATTTTATTCTTTAATTAAAAATCTTATGTTATGAGGGAAAAAAAATATTAGAAATACAATTGAGATTTGTCTAAAAAGTAATAAATTTAAAATGCTTAAAAAAAATGAAACGATAAGGTTAGCTTTTGGATCACAACTGCCAGATAACTCCACCACCGACTCAAAGATTCATGGACAGTGGCCAAGAATTTGCCACATGCATATATGCTAATCACATATTTTACTAAGGGATTGACTTCTTCTATACTTTTTGCTGCTTTCTAGTCACAACAACTTTTACTTTTGAGATACGGGTCAAAGATCCAATTCAAACATGTTCATATTTTCAAACATGTGAGTTGCGAGATTTCCATGTTGTTATTGATGTTTGAAGTTATGGTTTTGTTTGCTTTGAGTTGTTAGATTTATATGTAGCTCTTGATAGTTGAAGTTATAATTTTTCTTATTCCAAGTTGCTAGATTTGTATGGGACAGTTATGCTTAGTTATGGTCCTCCTTACTGTGTCGCTAAATTTGCATGTTAATACTTAGCTAACTATTGAGATTTATGAGTATTTTAATTTTATAAACACCAGCTTGATGCCACGGATTCAGCAGGGAAGATGCAGAATTTGAGTAGTTTTCTAATAGTCTTAAGGTTTGGTTGAGTATATAGAAATGTTACGTGATGTATAATTTTGGGAGCAAGAAATTGTGTAATTTGTAGCCGCAAGGCTTGATATTCTGTGTGAAACGCTGTCAAATGAACTATATGTAAGGAGTATGTTTATGTAGTTGCTGTATATGTGTGTAAAGTGACAATTATGCCAGAAAAATGTACAAGGACTATACCAATACAACTATTGTATGAGGAATACTGTTCTACTAGCTATGGTACAAGAGTTTACATTGAATTTAATATAAAATGTAAAATCAAGTCCTTCCAAGGAATGGTCTTTTAAAATTTTGTTTTAAAGCCTTAATTATTGAAACTTTGTTTGACAAGTAAAAGAAAAGCTAGTAAAAGATTATAAGGGTGCTAGTATGTAAAAAACAAATTAGTAATTTAGAAATAGAATGAAGATAAAATCAAAAGATTAATACTATTAAACATTGCTTATGAAAATAAATGGACTCAAACATTTTTTTTTTTTTTTACTTGGACTCAAACCGTTTTGAGTAGCCTTATAAGTTATTTAGTTAGTAAATATGATAATAGGTTGATGGTTGGAAACAAATGAATAATATACTATGCTTGCTCCGAGGTATCTAAGTAAATTATAAGAAATTTTCCTTTCATTGTAATAATGAGCTAATGAAGTTTCTTCCAAATAACTAATTCTCATTTTTGTACATAAGACAAAGCCAATCAAATAGGTAACCCAAGTTGTTATTAGAACTATATATGTAATCATTTAGGTGCAAGTTATGTCCTACTTAATAAACCCCTCAATAGAATTTAGTTGACAACCTTCTTAGTTTTATGAAGAATTTTATATATATATATATATCGTGTGGATATCTTTTTGTCAAATGTTAACCCTTGTTAGAACCAAAGTTAAACCCATCGTAGAAAAACCTATGTGAAACCATATTTAATGCAAATCCACAAAAAGTGAAGCCTTCGAAATCAAATCAAAGACAACTCCATACAACCTGGAGCTGTAAATGAAAGGCTTCATCTTGGAACTAGGGCCCGAAAAATCACGCTTATACTGAAAAAGATTACCTCAAATCAACTTGGTAGGTACTTCAACTTGAGTTTCAAAAGAATAGAAAGAATTATGAAAGTAGTGGGGGAGGTTGATCATGTCAAAAGGGAAATTGTTGAAGAACATTTTTTTTATTTTTTAATCTTGTGACCATGTGTTTAGCCTTTAACATTGTTACAATGGTATTTTTAATTCATGCATTTTTTGTCTATATTGCTTCAAATATTTTTCATTGATAGAATTAGTAATTTAACCAGTCTACACATCGTACAACTGATAAGCGTTACTAGAATAACAAGACATTACCTTGAATGGCCCTTCCCAATAAGGACTCTACTTTCCATAAGATTGGCTGCAATAATCAACAGGTAGAATTACCTTCCACACTAGGTCACCCACCATGAAGCTCTGATTTTTTATTCTCTTGTTGTAAACTTGAGCAACCTTGTTTTTGTGTTGAATAAGATGGTCCAACACCAGCAAACATTCTTCTGGTAGATCATTTAGTTCATCATACATCTTATTCTAATAGTTTTCTCAAGGCAAGTACGCTTGCTTTTGTACCCTTAAAGATTGGATGTTTATTTCTATTGGTAGAATGGTCTCTTGGTCATAAACCAGCTTATATGGAGGTAAACATGTCGATTCTTTGGGTGACGTTCGACAAGCTCACAACACTTGGTCTAGCACCTCATGCTAGCTTCTTGGATGTCGACCAAAGTGTTTCTTTAGAAGGTTGATAACAATCTTGTTTGCAGCCTCTATCTAGCCATTCATTTGTTCATAGTAAGGAGTAGAAGTTAAAATCCTTATTCCTCTTAACTGCACCTATTCTGACACCTTCTTTCCTATAAACATCATACCTTAGTCAGTTGTGATAATCTTTGGTATCCCAAAATGGCAAAGTATGTTTTTCTCAATGAAGTTGATCACGTCATTTTGAGTAACCTATTTCATGGGTACAACTTCCACCCATTTAGTAAAATAGTCAACTGCTACCAAATATATATTTATGTCCTATAGAGGAAGGTGATGTATTTGATCAATGATATCCATAGCCCCTCCCCTAAATAGCCACGGCTTGATGATTGAATGCAATTGGTCTGCAGGCAGATGTTGTACTAGACATGCTTTTGGCATTCTATACATGATTTGGCACATTCAATATAGTCTTTCCACACAAAAGGCCAAAAGTATCCTCACCGGTGTAGTATCCAATTCATCTTTTTTTCCTGCCTGATGAGCTCCACATCTTCCTTCATGAACTTCTGCCATGACATTGTAAGCTTCTTTCGCACCTAAACAGGTCAATAGATTACTGTCGACTGACTTGCAACATAAAACATCATCGACGAGCACGAATTTAAAGGCCCTTAATCTTAACTTTTGTTCAATTTGTGGATCTAGGTTCTCCAAGTGTTTTACCAATGGTGTTCTCTAGTCATCCAAATCCACATTGTTGTCTACCTTGATTAGATCATTTAATTCCTTATTCTCCAAAGGTTACAACAAAGTTTCAACCTCAATCAAGTAGGTCAAGGTCACACTTGACACTTTATACCCAGAAGCAACCTGAGCTAGCTCATTCGCAATCTTGTTAGACTTTCTTGCGACATGAGTGAATACAATCTCTTCAAATTCGAAGGTTAGCCTAGCCACCATCACAAAGTATCTGATCAGGATTCTATTAATGCACTTGTATTGTTGAGTCATCTGCCTTATAACTAATTAAGAATCACCTAAGACTTCAGCATTCTTGCAACCCATTTGTAGCAAAATCCCGAGGCCAACAATTAAGGTTTCATATTCAACCTCATTGTTTGAACACTTAGGACTGATTTAGAATTTTAACTTAATCAGATTCCCTTCATGTGTTAGTATAAAAATATCAATTCATGAACCTTTCTGATGGCTAGGTCCATCGAACTACATTCTCCACGGTCTAAAACCAACATAAGGAATTATTTCCTTAGAATGATGGTCAACCATAAAATCAGCTAGCACTTGTCCTTTCATATATTTTCTAGGCACATATTGTAATGCAAATTCAGATAGCGGAATAATCCATTTGCCTATTCTATTACTAATAATTGGTTTCGACAACATATACTTAATAATATTGACATAAAAAAAGACATGAACTTCATTCGGTAGCAAATAGTATTACAATTTCGTACATGACGAGTACAAGGCTAAACATGATTTTTCTCAGCCTTGATTAGTATTTGACTATAGTAAAATATTGATTGCTCGATGTCATCTTCTCCATCTTGAGCTAAAAAGCTTCTGATGGTATCATGACTAGTATAGATGTAAAACTTCAATAGCTTGCCAACTTGTGGAGGAGTCATAATAGGAGGATTCAACATATGAATCATCACAAGAAATTGATCTTTCCCAATAAAGATTGCAGCTCCTTTTTTATTTTGGGGTGGTGCAATTTCCATAATTGCCTTGGCTTTGTTCTGGTTGATCTCAATACATTTTTTATGCACAAGAAAACCAAAGAAATTCCATGCTGATACACCAAAAACACACTTTTTTGGATTCATATTCTAATTATGCTTCCTCATCCGCTTAAATGATCTTCGCAAATCCAACAAATGATTCTGGTTTGAATTGGATTTCACCACTACATCATCTATGTATACTTCCCTAAATTTTTCCATCATGTCGTGAAAGATGGTATTCATTATCGTTTGGTAGGTAGCACTAACATTTTTTTTAATCTAAATGACATTACCACCCACTTGTAAGAATGGCCCCTAGACATCGAAAGGCTATCTTAGCGATGTCCTCTTCAGTAATATAAATATGATTGTATCTAGAATGGTCATCCATTAGTCTCAAGACATCATGGCAGTAGGCAACATCTACTAGCATGTCTATAATTAGTATAGGATATTCATCCTTCAGTGTTGCTATATTGAGATTTTGATATTCTACATCGATATGAAGCTTGCCATTTTTCTTTCTTATTGGACAATGTTTAATATCCAGTCCACATACCTAGTAGTTCTAATGAAACTAGCTTTAAGTAGCCTCTCAATTTCTTCCTTTATCGCTGGAATTACATTAGGAGCAAAATGCTTTACTGCTTATTTTACTGGCTGGTATTCTGGTTTTAAAGGTAGTCTTTGCTCGACTAAGTCATAGCATAACCTAGGAATTTCATTGTAATCCCAAGCAAGATAGTCTCGATATTCTTTCAGTAAGGCAATAAATGCTTCTCTGAAATCTACAGGAAGTAACTTACTCACAAATGTTAGCAATAAGATTCATCATCACCCAAGTTAACTTCTTCCATTGGATCCTATACTCCCACGACTTTAGTATCATCCTTGAGTGGCGAATCTTCAAAAAGAACATCCTCATAAACACAATTAGGCATTTTGTTTTTCTTTTCCCTTTCATCTTTGTTAGTCATATAAGTCAACAACCTCTTCAAGTACTTTTCAAGGCTCATGATTCATCCTTCGGCCATCCGTCGGCCAACGAGATAATATGCAAACTTGTGTGATCAAGTTTGATACTCTTAGTCTTTGGATCAAGTCCTGCCTTTATTGGATCGATCAGCTAAATCATTGGATTGTAATATTTAAATTCAGTGTAACACTGCTAAATGAAAACCCGGACTATCATCTATAGGAACTATCTCGACATCGCCCTCATCATTCTAGAGAACTAGCTTTTGGTGGACAGATGAGGGTATAGCTCATACTATGAGAATCCAATCACTTCCTAGCAACAAATTATAATTTGTTTTGGATGGCACAACCACGAACAAAGCCTTCCTTTCCATGAAGCCCACCAACATATTCAACGTAGAAACTCCTTTGAATGGGTAGTTTTTTCCATTAAAATTAGTGATAACAAAATTAGAGCTCCTCAACATAGCAACTTCTTAAACATATTGTTATAAATTTAGTTGACCATGGCCCCACCATCAATGAGAACGCAGTTAACAGGCACACCCTCCACATACGCCTTGATGTGTGGTGGTTTGAGATGGTCTTTTATTTCTTCACTAGGTTCTTAAACTCAGGTACACCATTGAACATAGTGATTATTGATTGTTCAAAATCCCATGGTTTTTCCAGACTTAGCTCCTCATCGTTCACTAACTCGACTTCGTCTTTAAAACCTATAGGTAGAATTATGACGAGATTAACCTCAACTGCCTACCCCCTTGGCTTTTCTTCTTGTTTCTCAATCAAATTTGGGTTCATGTAGTCTTCCAATTGGACCCCTATAGAATCTTCTTCTAGTAACAGATGGTATTGTGAATTGGCGTCATATCTACATTCAAGATTGGCAATTGTGTGCATGCAACATTGAGTTTAATCAATCATGTTGTCATCGACAGACTCTTCATCTGATCCATTTTTCCTATTGAATTTGGGATTTGTTGCTTGTTGTGGTGCGTTCTTTAGAGTCCGTTTGGCCTCTACCCTCTCCGTTTGTCACCTTCGCTTTTATATGCGAGTTAGGGATTGATAATTCTTAAAAAGACCATAAGAGTAAGAAAAATCAGTCCTACACTAGACATTACCCTTTTTCTCAAATGGTGGCCACCTATTTGGAGCAAGGGCAAAACTTTGCCAATAATCTCTTGCATATCGCTACCACTTGTTGACAGGTATATTTACTTAAGGAACTCTGGTTTTGTTGTGCAAAGTGTTAGTAAAAGGAACAAAAGGTCCAAAATTAATTGGCATATGATTGCTTGATGTTTGAACCTAGTTGATGTCGACCACTGCAACCTATTTTGGGAAATAAGCTATCTTGGGTTGTTCAATTGCTCTTCATGGTAATCCAGTTATAGCTGCTTGGGAATAGTAATGTTGATCACTTTTTCCTTCTCTGCCACAGTGATCTTCTCCTTGTCATGTTTCTTGTACATCATTCAGCATACAGGGCACATCTTGACTTCATATCCAGCTTCATCCATTCTTTTCATGAACTATAGCATAGTTTCATCTAATTTAGGGTACCTATTGCACTTCAGACATGTTGACTAGTTCCCGTAGTTGTTTTCCTTCTTCAGTCTTAGCACCAAAGTTCACCTTAATCATCCTCACTTGGAGATTTTGTTGCTCAGCATATCCTTCCTGCAACTCAAACAGATCGTTGTTGACTTTCATTGCTGACTTTGTCTTGTTAGCAACCTTCAGCCTACCTTCCTTGATCCCATTCTGAATCATATCCCTGAATTGAGAACAACTATTAGTAAAGTGCTTATAAGAATTATGATACTTGTAGTAAACTTTAATTTTAATCTCACTAGGCAATGGAAGAACATGCCCTTCAATTAGTTTTATCTGTTTATCTTTCAAACACATGTCAAAGATCTGATCTGCCTTAGTGACATCGAATGAGTAAGTTTGATGTTTAGAGGGTTCCATTATTTCTTTTCCTTTATTGGGTATCAGTGCATGACAAGTATATGGTGGCCTTTTTATAATTTAATGACCTGAATTTCTTCAGAATTTGTCTCATTGTCACTTTCATATTCTACCATGTGCACTCTTTATCGGTTTGCCCATCCTTTTAATTGAGCTTTCTTTTGTTGGAGTTGCTCAATTTGACGCACTCTAGTAGTCAGCTGAGACATATCAGCAAATTGTTGATTCACTAGCTTTTTACATATGGCAAAGTCTAACCCTTTAGTGGCTATTCTAACCACTTCATGCTCAGGGATTAGGGTAAAACATCTACCCCGCATTTGTCTAAAGTGGCTAAAATAATCATCTGTGCTTTCATTAGTCCTTCTCTTGATATTAAATAGTTTAGCTAATCTTACTTTCATTTTAGGCCTAAAGAATTGCTCATGGAATAACCTTTCAAGTTATTCCCACGAGTTTACAAAACAGGGAGGCAATGTTGAGTACCATGTAAAAGCATTCTATGTTCGAGAATTAGGTAACAACTTCATTTTTATGTACTCATTAGTAGCTAAGTCGCCATACTTTGTTGTGAATCTAGCCATGTGTTTGACATAATACTAGCCTCCTTCTCCCTAAAACTTAGAAAATTTGGGAATCTTATGTCCTCTAAGGCATTCCAGCTAATTTATCCACTCTGGAAAAGCAGACACATCTAAGATAAATGTCAGTCCAACATTAAAGCCAAACCTGGCAAGGGCCTGTTCGATGGCCCTATTCACTTGTGGTTCTAGGGGATTGACCCACAAAGGTTGCCTTGGACCAGTGCCATAAATCAGCTAATACTAGTAACCAGGATTGTTATAAACACGATCATCACCTACTCCTGCAATAGGCTATATTTGTGTTTAAGTTTGATTTTGAAACACAAGAACTTGATATCTTGCATTTTGGCTATTGTGATGAGGATACAACACATCTCCAATCCTAGTTAGCTTGGATATAGTTCTATACTGTAGAACATATGGCCGAGCAAGCTGTTGTGCAATGCCTGCAACCTCTAGAGTCATTTGGCCAGTAAAGATTGGATTATTTTCCAGATAGGGCTCTCCTTTCATAAGGCTACTAAGCCTCACTACTTGTTTGGCCAATGCGTTATATTCATTACTAATCAACTTCATCAAAGGAGCGAGGATTAGATTCATTTGCTAAGTCACCATGTAAACCATCTCTTGGTTACTATCATCCATTTTTTTTCAAATTGTGGCCAACACCTATACTATGTTACTTTGAGGCCTTTGAGGCATGACCCTTTTCATATTTGGGAATATTAGAGCAACAGGAGCTCCTTGTGACCTTGCTATATCATGCATAAGTACCACACTAGGACCCATGAAACCCAAGTAAGGGGATATGTTCATTGAAGCTTTAGGCTCTATCATGGTAAAAGGATATTATCCTAGCTAGGGGAATAATCCTTAGAGGAATTGAGGGATTTGCCAGTGCATAAATTGGTGCAATGATTCCCACATAATCAGAAATAGTTAGTAGCATGTCATAGATTGGCATAAAACTATGAGAATATTGATGGTTACAAATATCTGATCCTTGATCCTTTGGTGTAGGAGTCAATGTCATTACAGAGGCAGTTGAAGTAGGCATGTTACCTCTAGCCTCTGCATTCATAATAGGGTTTTTAGTAAATGTTCTACTGACATTGTTTTGCGAATAACCTTTCCACTATGCAAGTGCATAGATATACACACAATCGAAAACTAAACAGAGACGAGTCCTATTGGGCATGTCAATTTGTTTCTTAGGAAACTATTCGCAGTTTAGTATAGCCTATGCAATCAAATCATGGTATAAACTTTGAACGTCGACCTTTTCATGTTTGAGAGAAAAAATGGATCAAATTTTCATCATTGCTTTATTCAATTGTCCAAGTTGAATCCAGATCATGTGTTTGGAATATAAAGAGTAGATATTCAAAGAGAATGGTGTGTGATTATGTTGAGCATACATTGAAAATTAAAGAAAAGTGTTGGGCGTGTCATTTAATAACAAGTATTGAAAAAGATAACTGAATTGAACTTGAAAGCATTTATAGTGTCATTTCAAGTACAAAGTGATGAACAAGCTATAAGCTACTTCTACACCTAAAAGTAAAAAAAAAAATTTCCTATCTAGAAAAGGAAAAATGAAAAACGTAGTCACTGGTAACTCGTCTTCCTACTACAAGTGAGGAGTGTAGAGTATTCAAGACCTTTTGGAATATTATCTGACCTCCCTATTTATAGACAAAATGTAGTAACCACTCTCAGCATCCAAGGATTCTGTAAAAATCTGATGCCTCTTGAGATTGCACTACGTGTACTTAGCAGTTACTCCTTCTGCTCCATTAATACACTACTTTAGATAATGTGTATGTGTGACAGTTTATGCATCTAAATTGATGTAATGGAGACAACTTCTCCATTGTGGGCAGCCAACGCTATGAAACTGAAGATCTTTTAGAAGGTCACATACGTGTCACATGCTTCATTAAACCAAGCATTGTTGTGAACTTTGATGACAACATCAATATTATCGCCATACAATACTATGAATTAGGTTCCAAGGACATAGTTAATTTTGGAGTTATCTATAACAATGTTAGTATTACTGTTATGCACCCTTTACCTCTAAACTTCAATAACTCCTGGTCGACCTAGCTGAGATGGTGTTGACCTTATGGTAACATCAGTATTACCATCTTTCTTCCTCTGAACAACATTAGTACTACCAAAGATCATGAAATAGCATCAATGCTATTTCAATGAGTAGCTTTAGTATTACTAGAAATTACTTCTCCACTTGGTAGATTATGACAACACTTAAGTAATTTCTCTTCAATACTTAGGAAACATCAATATTGTCTTTACTTGACAGTCTCAGCATTGTCAACTAGTAGACTTAACATCCACTTAACACCTTAGCAGCCTCAGTACTGCCATGTGTTACATAATGATATGTGTAAGTTTATAGCATGTGTGCCATAATAAATTTTTTTATTATGCTCCTAACCGTAAGTTATACCAATCAACCTTATTTCGTGTCAACATTCGCTGAATTAATCCAATAGGAAAAATTGCCTAGAGGATGGAAAGAATCAAAACTTTTTTAAATTTGTTGGAGAAAGTGGTGAATCGATAGTAGAGGATATAGCTAGATAAATTATTGAAGTAGGTGATATAGCTTTGCATGAATACTTAAAAATGAAAAAATTTCCCTAGTTCTTTAACAAAAATACATTCACTTGGTTTTCGAATCTACAACCGAATTTAATACACACATGGAATCAGTTAGAAAGGAGTTTCCATGAATAATTTTTTAGAGGGAAAACGAAGATAAGCTTAATGGATTCTTTTAATTAGACATAAGATAGAAACTTAAATTAAACATATAAATTAATTTACATCGTCAAAGAACAAAATTCATCATCACCCTAACTAAAGAAAGTTAATTACACATGGAGAAAGAAGAAAACAAATAGAAGAATTCGAAAAATTCCATAGAAGGTTGATGGAAAGGTTGAAGAAAATTCCTAATCTTCAAGCCTAGATGCATCACACCAAATTAGAGTTTGTGCATCCGCTTTGCTCCTTGATGGCTGCTGAATTTTGTGCAAAAAGAGAGCTCCTTTGCTAAACTCATTTTTACTCTTTTATAGAAAAGCTAACATTTTTTTGTATTTGACTTGCACGATTTTTATCACCCTCCTGATGACCAAATTTGCCCTCTATCTCAGTCGGAAAAGTCGTAGAATTTTCTGTTAGCTTTTCAATGTCGCAAACGGTACGTCGATTTGATCTTTGTAACCCAAGTTATAACTCAATTAATGAGGAATAGTTAGCATAGTGCAAGAATCTGAATTTCGCTCCAAATCAAATCTTTTTGAGAATTATTATCCAATCTTCAATCTAATCCTTATTTAAGATTTTGCATCCAATTAGAACTTTAATTAGCATCTAAGAATATGATTAAAATTCTTCAAATATTTATCTTCAAAAATTTCTTATTTTTACATAAAATCTGATGATTTATCTTAAAAATTCAAATATAACTAGATAAAAAGATAATTATTTAAAAACAAATTAAAAATAAAAATAAACAAAAGTTAAATAAAAATCAATTCAAAATTATAATAAATAAACTCAAAAATGAGTGTTTTTTACCCTCATCACTAAGTTAAACTAATTTATTGAATCTTCAATTTGGGTAAAATAAGACGTTTTGGATTTCTCATAGAAGAAAGCGACCAAGCAGTTGAATATGACTTGCTAGGTTTCTCGACAGACGATTAAACCAAGCTAGAAAAGATCAAAGATAGGGAACTGCAATGACACTTAGAGAATTCAAGATTGTCCAAAAGGCATAGATTTTATCTGGAGCAGACCGAAGCAAGAAGATATTCAAATTCAAATAGATTTTGAATTTGAAAGCAGCAGTTGCCAAAAGTTACAAGCCTTTTTTAGACTAAGACAAGTGTCAATGGTAGAAGTAGGAAATTATTTAGATCAATAACACTTGTCAGAATCTTATAAAAATAACAACTATTTATCTTGTTTTTATTTACCCAAGGGGTGAAAGTATTTAGGATGGTTGAAACACTCGCATACATCTCTCACTTGCATACATCTCTCTCACTAGTGATCTTGAAGCTTCCGAACGAACACAAAGATTAACCAAATATGCCTTTCACCCTGCTTCATTTTATGTATTCCTTTCATTAATGCAAGTTCTATTTTCAATCAGCATTACTTTCAATTCTTCTTTTCATCTCTTGAACAATGATCTGTGATCATTTGATTTCTTTTAATTTAGCTCACTCACTTTATTCTTTAGTTTACCTTGCATTGCTTTTGATTGTTTCGTTTACTTTGCGTTGTTTCTTTAATTTAGATTATTTCCAGTTACTTTGCTTTGTTTTAGCACTTTCTTTCTGCACTTTCATTTCTACATTTTGAATTACATTGCAACGGTACACATTCAGTTTAAGTATTTTATATCAATTTCATTGAATTAACTCATTACATTTCTTATTCTTTGTTTCTCGAAATTATTTACATTCTTAATCTTAAAATCATCTTTGTAAACTACAAATAACTTGAGTTCTTTAGAAGAAGAAATTTCCTTCTCAAATTAATGACTAGAATCAAATTTGTCTTTGACAAAAATCTAATTAAACACATGTAAATACATTATTTGAAAAACATATTGTATGGATAGTCTTTAGTGATGTACACTTGTATTCCTCTTATATCTAATTAAAAGTATTTGATCCTCTTATATCTAATTAAAAGTATTTGACGTTTTACCTTATTTTCTCCACAAGCTTAACAAATATATTAGTGTGCACTTATCACATTGAGAAGCATGTTTATTAATGGCTAATGCCTCTTCTCCCTTGCATGCTGGGCTCGAACCCAGCTCAGACCACTCATTCGAGTCATTCCAATTTTTTCAAAGGCCATGTCACTAGCACATCGGTCCACAAAATGACGAGTTGCAACCAGTTTACAAGGGTTTGGGGAAATTTGGTGAGGTCAAATGAAACATAATACAGGTTATAAAATCAAACACTGGTAATTTGCTAGCAATAGCATTATTAGTAAAGGTTAGAAAAATTTTGGGGAAAAAGAAAGATTGTAAATGGAAGCTTTATTCAACACATCTGTTCTCTTTACATAACTAATGACATTTTTCTTCTTTGGAAGGTAAAACAAGTTTATCAATGTAACAAAAAAGACTCGTGAAAACTAAACAAACAAACAAATAAGAACCAAGAAATCGCATGGTTACCAGATGGCATCTTCTACGAATCTTCTAGACAAAAAGTTCATCTTCAAGATGATTATACTCAAAAGTGAAGTCAGTCTTGATTCTTTGACACCTGAATAACCACATCAAGGCACAGACAAGTGAGGACAACTATAAGCAAGGCATCAAACATAACAAGCATTTCATGGTCTGAACCAAAAAAGGGAAAACTTGAAAATGCAATCAATAAGATTGTTTTGAATAATTTTTTTAGAGCAATTATCCATTTTAATCGTTCAAATATACGTGGCATCACATTAATCCTCTATTTGTTGGAGACAACAAATTGGTCCTTCAATGATAGTTAAATGCCATCATTTTCGCCCTTTTAGGGGCTAATTTGATGCTCACTTTGATGGGCCTTCAACCCGTGTTTATAAGAGGAAAGGTAGAAAGAAGGGGAATGGACTGAGAACAAATGGGCCAAACGTGGAAGCAGCTGTTAGTGAGCTTAACAGTCAGGAATAAATGAAATAAATGAACAGTCACTGCCCTCACAACAGAGAAAAGATAAATGAAAGGTTGTTAACAGTCACGAATAAATGAGTAGGAATAAATAAAGACAAGTGAAGAGGCTGCTTAACAGCCAGAAATTAATGATAGTGGAATGTGTAGGAATAAATGATAGTGGTATCACCACCAGAAGGTGGCAAATAAATGGGTAGGGAGCAGAGTGAAGGGCATCTCAGTTCTGGTGAGGAAAGGTTCAGAGTGGGAGGTTGCAGGTCCCTTGAAGTACTTGCTGTATCTATCCATTTTCTTCCTTAGTACCTGTAATTCCAGTTTCAATTTTCTGTATTTCTTGGTTTGATTCTCAAATTTCTATAACAGAAAAGAGGTTCCTATCAATTTGGTATCAGAGCTCCCGATCCTGGGGAGCTTGGATGGTATCAAGAAGAATGGGAACGGATTGGAGGTGATGGAACAACAAGTGGAGGGGCTCAGGCATGAGTTGCAGGAGACATTTAGGAGGCAGATAGAGGTGACTGTGAGGGAGCAAATTGGAAAAGCTCTGAGGCATCAAAATGGTCGTGGAGAGGAGGAGGGAGACAGAAGCAATAGAGAAGGAGGAGAGTCCCATGGAAATGTAGAAGGGAGGAGGGGAGGGGGGAAAGGATGAGAAGACTGGAGGTACCTTACTTCACTGGTGAGGACCCCCATGGATGGATATATCGGGCTGAACGTTATTTTGACATAAATCAAGTTCCGGAGGAGAAGGTGGCGACAGCGATGGTGTTTGGAAGGGAGCGCGTTGAATTGGTACCAGTGGTGGGAAGCAAGAATGGGATACATTTCTTGGGTTGTTTTCAAACAAGCTATCCTTAGCAGATTCCAAATTTCATCTTCTAAAAACCCATACGAAGTGTTGATGGGGTTGAGACAAGTGGGGAGTGTGGCAGAATATTAGGAGCAATTCAAGCTTCTCTCAGCTCCATTGAGACACACAGAGGAGGAATTCATGAGGGGAGCCTTCATGAATGGGTTGAAGGACGAAGTGAGGGCTGAGGTGAGGTTGATGAGTTCGGGAGACCTGAATACGTTGATGACGGTGGCTCAAAGGACAGAAACAGGGTGCTGGGTTGGGTTACAGGTTACCCATTTCACAGGGTTGGGCCCAATTACAACAAGCCCGCTCTATCAAATAAATGGGCTGGTGCCCAAAAACAGTCGGTAGGGGTTTTTTATAATAGAGAGCCTGTTGGAGGGTCAGGGACAAGAAACATAGCTGCTTTCCCAAGGGGCAGCAATGACGCACCAACCAAGTGTGACAACAACATCTGCTGCGAAAGTAGTTGCGAGTTCGATGGGAGAGGAGAGTTCGGCCAACAACTAGAGAACGGGGTTGGGGTTTCAACGGCTGTCTAAGGCAGAGGAAGAGGACAAGCGTCGCCGTAGTGTGTGCTTCCGCTATGATGAGCGGTTTTTCCCTGGACATGTCTGCAAGAACAAGCAGCTACATGTGATTTTGCTTGGGGAGGAGGAGGATGAAGAGAGTAAGGAGCTTGGAGACAGAGAAGTGGAAGAACCAGAAGACACAGTAGCTCTACAATTAAATATGAGCAGTGTGGCAGGGGTTACATCTAAGAAATCCCTGAAATTGTGGGGCACTATCAAGGATTAAAGGGTGATTGTTTTTGTTGGAAATAGATAATTATGTTGGAAGTAGGATATAATTATTATTCCACTAATTAGAGTTCATTGTATCCTTGGGATTCATTGTATCTTGGGAATTAATGCTAGAATTAATTCCCCTTCTTGTAAATTGTATTGATCATGTATATAAATAGATTTTCTACTGAGTGGATTACTCACTCAAGCAATTCAAAAATCCTCTCTATGTTCCTTTGATATTCAAGTTGGAATCAGAGCGGGTTGATCCCGCTTCTGGTCTCTCAACTCGTACTGTTCCCGCACTGTTCACAGCTGTTCCCATACTGTTCATGCTATTTTTCATGCAACTGTTCCATTACTGTTCATGCTACTGTTCACATCACTGTTTTGTTACTAGATCTAAGTGCTCTTGGAGCCTCTGTCATTCGATTCTTTAAGTATTTCTGTTTTTTATTTCTTTTCTACCAAATGGCATCAACAAGAAGTTCTGACAAGGGCTAGAAAAGTCCCATCTCATTTGCCTTTTCAAGAACTCTTTCAATTACTTCTATGAACTCATTTGCCTTTTCAAGAACTCTTTCAATTACTTCTGTGAAACTTAATGGCAAAAACTATATGGATTGGTGTTCAGCCGCCGAAATTTGATTCCTCGGTCAGGGACTTTCTGATCATCTGACAACTCAAGTAGAGAAAATTGATGCTGCATTAAACGATGAATGGCAAAAGGTTGACTATCAGTTAGTGACTCTTCTTTGGCAATCCATTGATCCATCACTGCTAGTTCACTACCGTTCCTATAAGTCTTGTCATGATATTTGGAAGAAGGCTAAAAGTGTTTATGCTAATGACATTCAGCAACTCTATGACTTTGTCCACAATTTGGCAACTCTTCAAATGCAGGATCATGACTTAATTTCCTATTTGAACAAAGCTCAGTCCACAATTCAGCAAGTCAAGATGCATCTAACTGATAGTGATCCTAAAAAGGTGGTAGACAAGTTAGATCAGATGTACATGGTTTTTGTTCTTCATGGCTTGCATAAGGACTTTGAAAATGTTAGAAATCAAGTCCTGACAAATCCAAACATTCCTACTGTTGATGAACTGATTGATCGATTATTCCGTGTTCCATTGACTGATGAATCCTTCAAACCTGATCCTCAAGTAGACTCTGCAGCCTTCTTGACAAATTCTGGTCGTGGAGGACGTGGCCGTGGCCGTGGAAGACGTGGTCATGGTAATCGACCACAATGCTCTTATTGTAAACGAGTGGGGCATACTCAAGATCGATGCTGCTCCCTAAATGGCTTTTCGAAAAAAATTGTCAATATGTCACAAATGCAGGCACCGCATACCGCAAAGACGAATGATCCTCCACAAGAAAATAAGATTCTTTTATCTGATAATGAGTATAAGGAGTACCTCAAGTTAAAGGCGGCTTCTAATAATGTCTTATCCTCAGTACCTCAATCTGGTAATTCCGCAGTTTGTTTTTCTTAATCTTTGCCTTCTGAATCCTGAATTTTGGACTCTAGTGCATCAGATCATATTGCTGATAATCCTTCATTATTTTCAAATTTATCTCCTACAAAAATTCCTAATTCAATAACCCTTGCAGATGGTTCGAAAGTTCAGGCCACTGGCATTGGCAAAATTTCTCCTCTTCCCTCTTTAAATTTAGATTCTATTCTTCTCATTCTTGGCAGTCCTTTCATTCTACTCTCAGTTAGTAAATTGACTCACTCTCTTAATTGCTCAATAACTTTTCTTTCTGATTCTTTCTATATTCAGGGCCGGAGTACGGGACAGATGATTGGCAAAGGCTCTGAATCACGGGGGCTCTATTATCTTCAACCTTCTTCCTTAACCATCTGTGTTGTGGCTGATTCTCCAAGTATCCTTCATAATCGTTTGGGTCATTCAAGTTTAAATAAATTGAAGAAAATGATTCCTAGTCTTTCTCATTTACAATCCCTTCAATGAGAATCTAGTCAACTTGACAAACATACACGTTCTTCCTTTCACAATAAAGAAACAAGTCGGTCCAAGTCTCTGTAATTGGCATTGATTCAAGAAATTAGTTTTGATGATTACAAACAAGAAAGGATGGATGTGCATTGATCAAGCTCCAAGAATGTTCAAGAATAGCATATAGGGCTTAGATATTGTGTTAAGGTATTTAGGATTCACTCTAAGCTCATTTAAATGATTTTTCACTTGACTTAAATGGCTTTGGAAAATCATGATTTAAACTTGTGAAAAATTGGTTTAAGTTTGAGCCAAAATGTTTTTAATGGTATAACAAGTTAGTGACATGATCAAGAGCAAAATACTAAATGTTTTTTTTTCAAGTGCTCCTAACCAGTTAGGGACTCCACCTAATTGGTTACTCATCAAGTCAGAACATGTTTTTGTAAATGGCCTAACAAATTAGTAACATTGCCTAATTGGTTATTTGTCAAGACAAAAGCATTGCCTCTTCATTTATAATGGTACTAACCGATTAGAGGTTTTGGGCTAATTGGTTAGTATGGTTTTTGGAAGAAACGTGAACTGATTATCATGATGTCCTAACCGATTAAGATGTCCATCTAATTGATTATTTGTGAACTCATAGGCTAATATTAAGAAAGCCTAACCGATTAGGGACTTGGCCTAATTGGTTAGTGTGTATCTTTTAAGAAACAAAACTGATTTATAAGATGTCCTAACCGATTAGTGTTTTTACTAATTGGTTAGTATCCTCTTTAAACAAAAGCCACGTGAACCTCTTTTTTAATTGACTAACCGATTGGGCAAGTCTGCTAACTGGTTATTCTATTAAACAAAGGCCCTGAAACTCATTTTCTAAATAGCCTAACCGATTAGGATTCCTCCCTAATTGGTTATCTGGGAAATCAGTAAACACGTTCAACGGCTCTTTCACATAGCATTAACTGTTTCCAACCACCCCAATGGCTCTTAATTGTATTTGGCTATAAAACTAAGTTGTTGAGCATTTATGAAGGTTAGACAATCAATCTGAAAAACATTCTTAAGCATTGAATTCACGTTTTCTCTATCTCTTCAATCATACTCTGTTTTTGAGCTTTAGTAGAGTGAATTCTTGATACCCATAAGCTTCAATTTGTATTATCCACTCTTGTGAGAATTTCCATTCATCTATACTTTATTTATTCTGAAAAGAGGGTGAGGTATCTCTCAAAGGATTGTAAGGGTAAGGTATCCCTTTGTTATTGAGACTCAAGTACAAGGATGAGGTATCCCAAGGTGTGTTGAGTGCTCCATCTTGTAAAGGTTATCAAGCACCTGTTTGTAACTTGAAGATATAGTGGAAATCTCGGGTGTTTACTTGAAGACTGGACGTAGACCACAAGTGGATTAGTGGTTGAACCACGATAAAACTTTGTGTTTGTCTTCCTAAACTCATCTCCTTTATTTTGTGTACTGTTTTATTGAATATCTTGCATTCTATCTTGCTTGGTTGATTTACTTGTACGTGTAAGCCCTCTATTCTCTCTATTCATTCATTTCTAATAAAAAATAGCTTCAACGAAAATTGAGAATCAAGTGTTTTGCAAAAGAATTCCAAACTTGTTTTACAAACTCAATTCACCCCCCCTCTTAAGTATTGAGGCCACTTGGTAATAGTCTCCTTTTGAGTTAGTTCACTCAGATATCTAGGGACCTAGTCGCACTAGTTCAATTCTAGGCTTTCGTTATTTTGTAACTTTCATTGATGACTACTCAAGATGTACTTGAATCTACTTAATGAAAGATCGATCTGAACTGTTTGAAAACTTTCATAAATTTTGTTCCTAGATTTCTACTCAATTTGGTCGTACAATTCACATTTTAAGAAGTGATAATGCTAAAGAGTATTTTTCTACCTCATTCAAGTCTTTTATGTCCTCAAAAGGTATGATTCATCAATCTAGTTGTCCACGCACACCACAACAGAATGGGGTTGCAGAAAGAAAACATCGACATTTGCTTGATACTGCCCGTACCTTGTTACTTCAAGCAAATGTTCCTTTAAAAGTTTAGGCAGATGCAATTCTTACTGCAGGTTACTTGATCAATAGGATGCCATCTTCTGTGTTGGATAACCAAATTCCTCATTCCATTTTATTTCCTGATGAATCTACATATAAACTTCCTCTGCGCATTTTTTATTGTACTTGTTTTGTTCATGATCTGTCTCCACGAAAAGATAAACTTACTGCTCGTTCAATTAAGTGTATTTTCCTTGGATATTCCAGAGTACAAAAAGGTTACAAGTGTTACTCCCCTTCATTACATCGTTTCTTTGTTTCTGCAGATGTAACTTTCTTTGAAGATTCTCCATTCTTCACTTCAAAGGAAGAAACAGTCACTCCTACAATTTTACCTGTTCCTTTTCTCAGTCCATCGACCACCACTCAAGAAGATAATTCTCATCCATTGGTCACTTATCATCGTCGTCATCATGAACCTTCCACATCTCCACCAAATCCCAAGCCCAGTGTTTCAGTGCCTGAATCATCTTCTCAACTGTCTCTGGATCCGCTTTCACCCATTTCTAACTTCCCAAAAAGTATTCGTTCCACTCGTAATCCTAACCCTATTTATAATTTTGTTAGTTATCGTCTTTCTCCTGTTCAATATCCTTTCACCTCTTCCTTGTCTTCTGTTTCTATTCTTAAAACTGTTCAGGAAGCTCTTTCCCATCCAGGATGGCGGCAGGCAATGATTGAGGAAATGCAAGCTTTGGAATCTAACCGTACTTAGTCTTTGGTTCCTTTACTTCGGGTAAAAATCCTATGGGATGTCGCTGGGTCTTCACTGTAAAAGTTGGTCCTAATCGTACTGTGGATCGCCCTAAGGCTCGTCTTGTAGCCAAAGGTTTTACTCAGATTTTGGGGCAAGATTATGGTGATACCTTTTCTCCTGTTGCGAAAATGGCCTCGGTCAGGATGTTTCTATCCATGGCAGCCATGAATCAATGGCCTCTACACTAACTAGATGTCAAAAATGCTTTCTTGCATGGCGACTTGACTGAGGAGATCTATATAAAACAACCTCCTAGGTTTGTTGCTCAGGGGGAGTCAGGTTTGGTTTGTAAACTTCACAAATCACTATATGGTCTTAAACAATCTCCCCCATGTTGGTTTGGACAATTCAGCTAGGTTTTACAAAAATTTGGAATGATAAGAAGTGTAGTGGATCACTCGGTATTTTATAAGTATTCATCTAATTTGTGTATCTATCTTGTGGTTTATGTGGATGACATTGTCATAACAGGAAATGATCATGCTGGAATTCAGCAATTGAAGGAGCATCTATTTCGTCACTTTGAAACAAAGGACTTGGGCAAATTGAGATACTTTTGGGGATTGAAGTTGCTCAGTCAAAATCGAGAATTGCTATCTCCCAAAGAAAGTATGCTCTTGATATTCTTGAAGAAACTGGAATGCTGAATTGTAAACCAGTTGAAACTCCCATGGATCCGAATATTAAGCTCCTTCCTGATAAAGGTGATTATTTTCAAATCCAAGCAGATATCGAAGATTAGTAGGAAAGCTTAATTATCTTACTATTACCAGACCGGACATCTCTTTTGTTGTTAGTGTGGTGAGTCAATTCCTAAATTCTCCCCGTATTGATCATTAGAATGCAATCATCTGAATTTTGAGATTCATTAAAGGATCACCAGGAAAAGGGATGGTATATGAAAATAGAGGGCATAAGGAAATTATTGCCTAGACTGATGCAGATTGGGTTGGATCTCCATGTAATAGGAGATCCACCTCAAGATATTGTATTTTCTTTTGAGGAAATCTCATTTCATGAAAAAGTAAGAAACAAAATGTAGTCGCAAAATCAAACGCTGAAGTAGAATATCAAGTTATGGATCTCACTACATGTGAACTAATATGGCTGAAGCAGCTCATTAAAGAGTTAAAGTTTTGTGAAGTTGGAACTATGAGATTAATTTGTGATAATCAGACAGCTCTCCATATTGTTTCTAACCCAGTCTTCCATGAACGAACTAAGCATATAGAGGTTGATTGTTATTTTAGTCGTGAGAAGATTGTTTCTGGGGAGATTACCACATCCTTTGTCAACTCAAATGACCAATTGGCTGATTTGCTTACCAAAGCTCTTCAAGGACCAAGGATAGCTTATATCTGCAACAAGCTGGATGCTTTTGATATCTACGCTCCAGCTTGAGGGTGAGTGTTGGATATAGATAATTATGTTGGAAGTAGGATATAATTATTATTCCACTAATTAAAGTTCAATGTATCTTAGAAGTCATTGTATCCTTAGGATTCATTGTATCTTGGGAATTAATTAATTCCCCTTTTTGTAAATTGTATTGATTATATATATAAATAGATTTTCTGCTGAGTGGATTACTCAAGCAATTCAGAAATCTTCTCTAAGTTCCTTTGATATTCAAGTGTTCTGGTGGATTCAGGAGCTTCCCACAACTTATTGTCTCATGATTTGGTGAGAGACTTGAAGCTGCAACCTGAGACTACAAAAGGGTATACTATGGAAGTTGGGAATGGTCAACAAGTAAAGAGTCAAGGAGCCTGCAAACAAGTAGAATTGCAGCTACCCACTCTCAAGGTGATGCAGAATTTCTTTTTGTTTGATTTAGGAGGAGTTGATGTCATTTTGGGGTACAAGTGGTTAGCAAGCTTGGGCAAAATTAGTGCTAATTTCAAGGAGCACTTGATTGAGGTTGTAATAGATGGGGAGACAGTGGAAATTAGAGAGGACCCAACTCTGTCCAGAACAGTGGCTTTGTTGAAAGCCATGATAAAGGAGCTACGAGGTGAAGCGGAGGCATATTATGTGGAACTTGGCATGATGAGCATGGTGTTAACCGAGCAACAACCTTGTGTGGAAGGGGTTCGGGAGTTATTGGAAGAATATCAAGACTTATTCAAAGAGACCATGAATCTGCACCCAAAGAGGTCCTGTGATCATGCTATAGTTTTAAAGGGTTCCCAAATCCCCAACATTAGGCCTTACCGCCATCTACACCATCACAAGCCTGAAATTGAGAAATTTGTACGTGACATGTTAGCTGCGGGAATGATAAGGCCTAGCACCAGTCCTTATTCAAGCCCATTGATCTTGGTGAAAAAGAAATACGGAAGTTGGAGGTTTTGTGTGGATTCCCGAGCCTTAAATAGCACCATTATTCTAAATAAGTTTCCAATTCCAGTAATAGAAGAACTTTTGGATGAGGTAGGTGGAGCTGCATTCTTCTCCAAGTTGGACCGTAAATCAAAATACCACCAAATCCAAATGAAGGAAAGTGATATTCTGAAAACAGCTTTCCGCATGCATGAGGGTCACTATGAATACGTGGTGATGCCTTTCGGACTCACAAATGCCCCGTCGACCTTCCAAGCCCTTATGAATGACATCTTCCGCCTATATCTTAGGAGGTTTGTGCTGGTATTTTTTTATGATATTCTCATTTACAGCATTGATCCTCCTTCCCACATTTATCATTTGCGCTTGGTGTTTGAGGTGCTCAAGAGTCATGCGCTTTGGGTAAATTACAAGAAATGTTGTTTTGGTGTTACTCGATTGGAGTATTTGGGGCATCTCATCTCAGCAAAGGGAATTTCTGCTAATCCTAATAAGGTGGCAGCCATGCAACAATGGCATGTTCCCAAGGATATAAGGAGCTTGAGAGGCTTTTTGGGGCTTACTGGATATTATAGGCGATTTGTGAAGGATTATGGAGTGATTGCTCGGCCATTGACTCAACTATCGAAGAAGAACAACTTCCAGTGGTCAAAAGAAGCTCAAGATGCATTTCAGAAGCTCACGGATGTTATGGAGACACTGCCCACATTAGCCATGCCCAACTTTGACTTGCCATTTGTGATAGAAGCGGATGCCTCATGTTATGGAATTGGGGCGATTCTTATGCAACAAGACAGACCACTAGCATTTATTAGTCAAGCTTTATCTAAGAAGACAAAGGTGAAATCAATGTATGAGCGGGAGTTAATGGCAATAGTCCTTGTAGTGCAAAAGTGGCGACAATACCTACTTGGCCACCATTTCATCATCCGTACAAATCAACGGAGTCTGAAATTTTTGTTGGAACAAAGGGTGCTGGTTGGGGATCAGTTGAAGTGGGCAACAAAGCTCCTTGGATATAACTTTGAAATCCAATACAAACCGAGAGTGGAAAACAGGGTGGCAGATGCCCTTTCGCGGGAAAATAAAGTTGTCTCAATGATCACCAATTATGATTTGATGGAATTATCAGAGGAAATACTCAAAGATGATCAGTTGAGAGGAATTCTGCAAGATTTGATGCGAAATCCAGCATCCTATCCCCATTACCGGGTGTCTAAAGGGTGCTTATGGTATAAGGACTGCTTGGTTTTACCTCCCAAATCAGTAAGGATTCCTTTTATTTTGCGCGAATTCCATTCTTCTCCATGGGGTGGGCACTCTGGGGTAACCAGAACTTATAAAAGACTAGCAAATGCTTTTTATTGGCATGGTATGCAGCAGGATATTGAGAAGTTTGTGGCTGGTTGTGCTACTTGTCAGCAGAATAAATACCAAGCTCTTAGTCCAACTGGGTTACTCCAACCATTACCAATCTCTGCTCATGTATGGGATGATATCTCGATGGACTTTATATGTGGACTACCCAGATCTAGAGTGTTGACGTTATTCTAGTGGTGGTGAATCGATTGAGTAAATCAGCTCATTTCATTCCTCTCAGCCATTCGTATATTGCAAAGGAGGTGGCAGTTGTGTTTGTAAAGGAGATAGTCCGCTTACATGGGTTCCCAAGTTCCATAGTCTCGGATCGGGATCGCATCTTTATCAGTCAATTTTGGCAAGAGCTGTTTCGGCTTTCTGGCACTAAGCTGAAATTCAGCTCAGCATATCTTCCTCAAACAGATCGCCAAACAGAAGTCACTAATCGAACTATTGAGACATACTTGCGGTGTCTTGTGAATGATCACCCAAATTAATGGGTGAAGTGGTTAGCTTGGGTTGAATTCTGGTTCAACTCTTCTTACAATGCCTCGATACAGATGAGTCCTTTCAAGGCCTTGTATGGAAGGGAATCACCTTCAATCATCAAATACAGCTATGAAAGTACAGTAGTGGTTGCAGTTGACAAGCAAGAGGTCCAGGACTGCATTTTGGATGAGCTTAAACAAAACTTACTCAAGGCTCAACAGCGGATGAAAGTTCAAGCTGATAAGAGCCGACGGGAAGTGGAATTTCAGGTTGGGGAGATGGTCTATTTGAAGGCTCAGCCTTATCGATTAAAGTCTTTGGCTAGACGCGCCAATGAGAAATTGAGTCCTCGTTTCTATGGCCCTTATGAAGTGGTGGAGAGGGTAGGAGCGGTGGCTTACCGTTTAGCATTGCCCACAACTGCAATAATTCATCTTATTTTTCATGTGTCACAGCTCAAGAGAGCATTACATAATGATCTCCCAAGCCAACAGTTACCTAGTTTTTTGTCAGACGATTGGGAATTGCAAACTGTTCTGGAGGATGTACTAGCTGTCCGAAGGCTTTTGAATGGCACATCTGAAGTTCTGATCAAGAGGGTTAATTTACCAGCCCATGAGAATTCTTGGGAGGATTTTGAAGTCATTGACAGGGCATTTCCTGATTTTCACCTTGAGGACAAGGTGAAACTGCTAGGGTTGGGTATTGATGGGCATTTAACCCATGTTTATAAGAGGAGAGGAAGAAAGAAGGGGAATGGGCTGGGAACAAATGGGCCAAACGTGGAAGCAGCTGTTAGTGAGCTTAACAGTCAGGAATAAATGAAATAAATGAACAGCCACTGCCCTCACAACAGAGAAAAGATAAATGAAAGGTTGTTAACAGTCAAGAATAAATGAGTAGGAAAAAATAAAGACAAGTGAAGAGGCTGCTTAACAGCCAGAAATTAATGATAGTGGAATGTGTAGGAATAAATGATAGTGGTATCACCACCAGAAGGTGGCAAATAAATGGGTAGGAAGCAGAGTGAAGGGCATCTCAGTTCTGGTGAGGAAAGGTTTGGAGTGGGAGGTTGCAGGACCCTTGAAGTACCAGCTGTATCTATCCATTTTCTTCCTTAGTACCTGTAATTCCAGTTTCAGTTTTCTGTATTTCTGGGTTTGATTCCCAAATTTCTATAACAGAAAAGAGATTCCTATCACACTTGAAGCACCAATTTGACGACATAAATTGAAATTGAAGGTCCGATTTGATATATTTCTAAATGGAGGACAAACCTGATAATATGAATATCTTGGGAGGACCAAAATGGACATTAACTCAAATTTTTAAAAGATAGGCATCTCTGATCTTTCTATAAACTGAAACAAGTGTACATATATGCACTATCACTATGACTGCCAATAACAGGAATTATTAGTTCACTCAGCATACCACCCATGTTGCAGATCATCATTTGCAATATGGAAATCGAAGTACACATATGTTCCCTGCTCATATTCATCTGTTGCAACTTTTGGCTCCTCATGCCGTTGAAACCACGTGTTATACTTCCGGTGATATCTCCAAGATTGCTTCTTTAGCTCTTTCGCAGCCAAATATTGTTGGTAAGTGTTCTGCAGAAAATAATGGATGTAAGCTCACTTGATTGAATGACAGTAATACTAATCACAAAAAGTCCGTGTACCTGTTGATAATAAAACGCATAGAACAAGGTATCAGTGCCAAATGGTTCGAGACCTACTCTCTCCCAAAAGGTGGGATTATTGACAATAGGTGCCTGTACTTGAGGATAACTAGGAGGTGTAATCATTGGGTGCCTCTGCATAACCAAAAAAATAACGAAAAAAAATTTGATCATATGATCTTATAATAAAATATTCAATAAACATGAGGATTAATATAACTGGAAATGCATACAGGAGTATAGGTCCTAGGACGTTCTGAGTCCTTAGGTTGTGGAAATTTGAAATGAGCAGCGGTCGCCTCAAGCATCTGCAAATTATATAATTGATCACGCACTCCACCAGAATTAGCAATTGATCCACTAAAGTTATCAGCAATGGCTCCAAGTCCAAGGTCAGTAAAATTTCTTCCAATAACACCAAGGTTACGTTGATTGGATTGTAAAGGTTGGCCATGAGACAAATCAATTTCTCTAGAAGTCTGAGCAAGCTCTGGAAGAGAGGCAGATACTCCTGCCTGCAGCATAAACGACAAACAGCCAACTTAAATCACCCATGAATAATTTTATAGATACAATATACACTCGAAACTCTTCCACATCAGGTGCACACATGGATCAAAATATGTATTTTTGCTAACTACAAAGCCGGATTAAGTCTAATAAGTCAGTTCAACCCAACCCATATACCCCTCATCAGCCTAACTGCTTAAAGAACTACTACTATTCAGTTGTTCATCTGGCTTTCAAATCATATGCCATCTATAATTAATTTGTTCACCTATAACAACTAAACGGGAGAAAACAGAAACAATAGAAATTGGCTATATCTGCATGTGTGGTCTCTCTGTATCCTTCAAATATATTTACATATTTTAGATATACTTTTTCGTCCATTTCTTTGGTCACCTAATCTAAAGAGTCAGACTAGGATGGCTGACCCACTAGCTTTCCCAGCTTATGATCCCAGGGTTTATTAATACAAAATCAGATGCATTACAAGCCGAGTTTAAGCAGAAAACATAGAAAATATGAATACACATTTTTGCATACTGTAAGTTGTAACAGAATATGATATGATAATGTATCTGAAAGTATAAAAGCCTAGCAGTTAGTCAGCATACAGGAGAATCTACAGCATATGAGGATTTCAAATCATCATCATTTATGAAATTCTTGCCAATCCCATTACTAGCAGTAGATTCAGTCCCCGAGTCATCAGAAAAAATCTGCTGTTGGTGCAGTTCTTCAACTTTAGAATTGCCAGCATCTGCAGAATACAAAATCTATGATATAACCCATCTCTCACAATAACACCAATCTTGGTATATTTTTTTTAATCTTAAGTAGTAGCTGCAAATTAGATTAAAAGCCTACTAGGCAAGATGTGTTATCTCTGCTTGACTTACTAGACTACAATGACCAGGTAGAAAACTAGAACATTTCCATGATATTGACATTTCAGATTTTTTTTTTTTGTTTTACGGGGGGGGGGGGGGGGGGGAACTTAAATAAAAGGAACTCCTGAAAAAATATTTACCGAGAAAGAATAAATAGCATATTTTTACACAGAATATTCACTTTTTTATCCTTCACAATAAATATTCTTATCAGGAGTTTCTTTTTTTTGTAATTTCTCCCCCTTTGGAATAAAAATTGACATTTTAGAAAAATTTATCAAAATATCTTCAACAAATCACATAGTAAATAAGAGTAACACAAAACATACCAGCATCTTTAGAAATAACTGACATCAATGGCTGTTGGCTAGATGCGGAATGGAGAGAATTGGGTGGCTGCTGTAATGAGGTAGAAGAAATACCACTGAGACCTGGTGACTGGACTCCAAGTCCCAGAGCAGATTGAGAAGAAACAGATGAGCCTTGAGAATTAAACTGCACATACAGTAGCATGTCATGCAAAATATATTTTTCTGTTGTAGAAAGAAAGTCCCCAATCAGATTGAAAAGAAACAGATGAGCCTCGAAAATTAAACTGCACATATAGTAGCACGTCATGCAAAATATATGTTTCCATTGTAGAAAGAAATCAGCTCATATAATAAAGCTGTATATTATCATTTAACAGAAAATTTAACTATCTGATAAAGTTAACTCACAGAGAAGATTATATATGTAAAGAAAACAAAAAAGAGAAACACCTGATGTGCTGGAATTGCTTGAGAGAAATCCTCTCAGCACTCATTCAATATATACAGCAAGGAATTACAAAGGGGGTCAATCAATATCCCATAATAATAGGAGTTTCCTAAACTACAGGGATATAGTTAACTAAACAGAAAAATCAAATCAAAATAGAATCCTAATTTAATCACAATCATATCAGAATATACAATCAGAATATACAATAATCAACACTCCCCCTCAAGCTGGTGCATAAACATCATAAGCACCAAGCTTATTACATATGTATGTCATCCTTGGACCCCGCAGAGCCTTGGTGAGAACATCTGCAAGTTGATCATTAGAGTTTACAAATGAAGTATTAATCTCCCCTGAAAGAAACTTTTCTCGAATGAAATGACAATCATTTTCTATATGCTTAGTTCGTTCATGAAAGACAAGATTGGAAGCAATGTACATAGTTGTTTGATTATCAAAAATCAGTTTCATAAAGCCTATCTTGCAAAACTTCAACTCTTTAAATAAATGTTTTAGCCATATAAGTTCACATCACATGTAGTGAGGGTCATGACTCGGTATTCTGCTTCCGCACTTGATCTCGCGACTACATTCTGTTTTTTACTCTTCCAATAAATAAGATTGCCTCCAATGAAAACACAATATCCAGAAGTTGACCTCCTATCACCAGGAGATCCTGCCCAATCTACATCTGTGTAGGCAACAATATATGTGTGGCCTCTGTTCTCATAGATTAGCCCCTTTCCAGGAGACCCCTTGATATATCATAAGATGCGAACTATTGCATCTCAATGACTATCACAAGGAGAGTTAAGGAACTAACTTACAATACCAACATCAAAGGATATATCTGGTTTGTTCATAGTGAGATAATTTGATTTCCCACCAACCTCCGATATCTGCTTGGGTCTGAGTATGGCTCCCCTTGATTTGACATAAACTTAACATTCAGATCCATAGGAGTATCGACTAGCTTACAATCTAGCATCCCAGTTTCTTCCAGAATGTCAAGTGCATATTTTCTTTGACATATGGAAACGCTTGTCTTTGATTGAGCAACTTCAATCCCAAGAAAATATCTTAACCTTCCAAAATCCTTGGTTTGGAAATGTTGGAACAAGTGTTGTTTTAGACCATTGATCCCTTCGTGATCATCACATGTGATTACAATATTATCCACGTAGACCACAAGATAAAAGAACTTATTCGACAATGAATGTTTATAGAACATAGAGTGGTCCACCTCACTACGGACCATACCAAACTGTTGTATGACATTGCTAAACCTCCCAAACGAAGCCCGAGGAGACTGTTTTAGGTCATATAACGACTTCCTCAGTTTGCAAACAAGACCCAACTCCTCCTGAGCAATAAACTCAAGTGGTTGCTCCATATAAATTTCCTCCTCCAAATCACCATGTAAAAAAGCATTTTTATTATCCAACTGATACAAAGGCCAACAATGCATGGCAGCCAACAACAAAAAGAGACGAACAGAGGTCATTTTAGCAACAGGAGACAAAGTATCACCATAATCGAGACCATAAATCTGAGTGTACCCTTTCGTCACAAGACAAGCCTTCAACCAATCCACCATGCCATCGGGACCAACTTTGATAGTGAAAACCCAGTGGCAGTCAACCATAGACTTCCCAGGAGGGGACGGAACAAGAGTCCATTTATGGTTAGATTCCAGGGCTGTCATCTCATCAAGCATAGTCTGTTGCCACCAAGGATGGGATAGCGCTTCTTGAACAGTTTTAGGAATAGAAATGAACAACAAGGTAGAGACAAAGGCATAATGGGAAGAAGATAAACGATGATAGCTCAAAAAATTATAAATGGGATGAGGATTACGAAAAGAACGAGTACCTTTGCGAAGAGTGATGGGTAGGTCAGTTGGAGGCTCAGGTTGGGCCAAAATAGGTGGAGGCGTAAGAGCAGGAGGTGAATCATTAGTGTTTGGAACAGAGGTAGCCTCCAGAATTTCAAGACGTGGCCGACGTTGGAAAGCGAGTCAAAACGGCTGGATAGGATACTCTGAGGCCAGTGAATTTTCGGGCATCTGTGGCACAGAAGGAATAGAGATGGGAGAATCAAAAGAAGGAACAAATAATACCTGAGAGACAAATTCTGGCACAATCGGTGAGACAAAATAAGGTGTATCCTCAGAATGTGACATCTATGGAGATGTAAAAACGATGGGTGGACGGAGAATAACACTGGTACTCCTTTTGGACACGAGAATAACCGAGAAAGACACTTCACAACACGAGCAGCCAGTTTGTCTAGACCTGGAGCAACATTATGGACAAAACAAGTAGAACCGAAAACACAGGGTGAAACAGTATAAAGGGATTCCTTAGGATATAAAAGAGAGTGAGGAATCTGATTATTGAGAATAGAAGATGACATACGATTTATTAAATAACCTGTAGTGAAAACAACATCACTCCAAAATTTTAAAGGGACATTGGCATGTAATAAAAGAGTGCGGGCTATTTCAACTATATGACGATATTTGCGCTCAGCTACACCATTTTGTTGAGGTGTGTGAGGACAACTAGATTGATGAACCATACCATGAGAGGCCATGAAAGAATTGTAAGGGGCAGAAAAATATTCTTTTGTATTATCACTACGTAAGACACGAATAGTTCGACCAAACTGATTGAGAATTTCACTACAAAAATTTTGAAAAACAATAAACAACTCGAAATGTTCTTTCATTAAGAATAACCAAGTACATCTTGAGAAATCATCAATCTAAGTAACAAAGTACCTATATCCTAAGAAAACACAACACGACTAGGGACCCCAAACATCAGAATGAACAATATCAAAAAGAGACTAAAAACGACCCGTAACCTTGCTTGGAAAGGAAGCCCGAACATGTTTTCTAAGTTGACATGAATCACCTTCCAAGGACTGTAGATGAGAGAAATGAGGAATCATTTTCTTGAGTTTATTCAGACTCGGATAACCCAAACGACGGTGAAGAAGGCT
Organism: Ormosia emarginata; assembly: GCA_029884605.1. Taxonomy (NCBI): domain Eukaryota; kingdom Viridiplantae; phylum Streptophyta; class Magnoliopsida; order Fabales; family Fabaceae; genus Ormosia; species Ormosia emarginata. The sequence continues at coordinate 42,043 of JAQQTP010000057.1, read as the reverse complement.
AGGCGATTTTGTGACAGCACATATGGTTGAGGACGGAGGCTGCAGATAATATAGACCACGTGATTCAAATCCTGCCCCATCCTGCTCCAACCATCTATCCCGTATTCCGGTCCTAGATAAAGAAAGAATTAGAAGCAAAGGTTATGGAACAATTGAGAGATCGAGTAAGTTGACCAATAGAAATTAAATTAAAGGGACACCCAGGTACAAATAAAACAGAATTCAAAGATAGAGAGGGAAGAGGTGAAGCTTGACCAATGCCAGTAGCCGTTGTTTTAGAGCCATCAGCAAGAGTGATGTGATGTGGTGTTTTGGGAGAGGACAAGGTGGAAAAGAAGGAAAAATTACCTGCTATATGATCAGAAGCACCAGAATCTAAAATCCAAGAACCAACAGGAGATGAATGAGAGAGACAAACCGTAGAATTACTAGTATGGGCTATAGTTGCTGAAGATGAGGCTTGTTCACTGGCCTTAAGTTGAAGGTACTCTTTGTATTCACTGGCTGAAAAGAGATTCCGATTGTCGCTTCCAAATTCAATTTTCTTATCAGCAGAACCCGATGCCTAAGACTGTGTTACATTAGCTGTCTTTTCAGGAAAACCATGCAGAGAATAACACTTGTCTTGAGTATGTCCCGTGCACTTGCAATAAGAACACTGAGAGCTATCACCTCTACCACAACCACCTCTTCCACCACGCCCACGGCCTCGGCCTCCATGATCTACTGAGTTTGAGACAAAAGTTGAAGATTCTGAAACTGTCTAAGAACCAATGCCAGATGTCTCCTCCGATGAGGAAACGCGAAGTAAACGATCAATGAGTTCCTCCACTATAGGAATATTAGGATTGGTCAAACATTGATTTCGAACAGATTCAAAATTTTTATGTAGACCGTGGAGAACGAAGACCATATACATGTTATCAAGTTTTTCTAGTACCTTTGTAAGATCAACGCCTGATAGGATGAGTTTGATGTCTTCGATGACTGACTATGCTCTGTTTAGGTAAGAAGGAAGGTCAAGGTCTGTCATCTGGAGTGTGGCCAAGTTATGGACAAAATCATAGAGGCGTTGTATATCATTAGAATACACACTCCGAGCCTTCTTCCATACGTCATGACATGTTTTGTAAGAATGGAAGTGCACCAATAACTTCGAATCAATAGATTTTCATAGTAAAGACACTAACTAATAATCAGCCCTTTTCCACTCATCACGCACATCAGCAACAATGTCTGCTTCCTTCTTGGTGAGGTTCTCATAGAAACCTTGACCTAAAAACCACACCTCAACAGCATTATATTATACCAATATACAAAATTCTTACCATTAAGTTTCTCTAAGGTAATAGTATGGCTGCCAGAGAAGGCAAACAAAATGAGATTTTTCTTTGCAGGTCTAGAATTATCAGAGGTGGCAGTAGATGAATGGGTTGCGGAAGCCATTGTGGAGAGAGAAATTGACCCACGAAGTCAACAAGGGGTCAACTAGACAACTGACCACCAGAACGGAGAGAGGAGACGCCAGCGAGCAGAACGGGACAAGCGGCGAGTCAAACAGAGGCCGAAATGGTGGTGCATGGCCTGCACGCCCCATCAGAGCGAGATGAAAGAAGCTGTGCGTGAAGGTGCGTGGCAAGGGCTCCGGCGAGCTGCTCGGAGGGACGGCCAGCCGGATGCTTCTGAGACGATTTGTGCCCTCACCATGGTGGTGGAGGGTCTAAAGGTTATGGTTCTAGTCGTGACAGTGACTTAGAACTGCGACGGGGAGCAGTGATGCGTCCCGGGTTTGAAACCTGCTCTAGATACCAACTTGATATGCTGGAATTGCTTGAGAGAAATCCTCTCAACACTTATTTAATATATACAGCAAGGAATTACAAAGGGAATCAATCAATATCCCATAATAATATGAGTTTCCTAAACTACAGGGATATAGTTAACTAAACAAAAAAATCAAATCAAAATAGAATCCTAATCTAATCACAATCAGATCAAAATATAAAATCAGAATATATAATAATCAATAGAAACAAAAGCCTCTAGGAAAAGGCCATTCACAATTTTTAAAAAACATGGGAATTAAGAGTTATCTCAAAGAAAAATTCTACTAGAAAGCTATAAGACCAGTGATGTTCTATGGTATGCAATGTTGGGTAATAAAGTGAGCAAAAGAATAAGTGTAACAAAGATGAGTTGACGTGGATGAGTAGACATCTAAGAAAAGATAAGATTAGGAACAAATGTACTTGGGATAAAGTTGAAGTAGAACATATTGAGAAGATAACAAACACTCGCCTAAGGATGTTTGGTGACGTGAGAAGACCAATAGAGGCTCCAATCAGTGGATCAAATGGAAGATAGTTTGATTAAAAGGGATAGAGGAAGACCAAAAAAAACTTTAGGAGAAACAATTAAATAAGACCTTACTCTAAATGGTTTATTGAAAATTTAGTTTTTTTATAGAATCCGATAACGTCGATTGATCCATGTAGTTAGGCCCATCTTGCAAGATAAGGCTTGGTTGTTATTGTTGTTGTATTAAAATTAAGAGTTATGCTATATGAGCTGACACTTATACCACCCAATCATCCCCGACATCCATATGTGCAGTTAATGATGAGCATGTCAACAAATGTATAGGACCCAATCTTTTCTTCTTTGCTTTAATTTTTAGTGTTGCTAAAGCGAGTTCAGGAGGTCTTGATAGTTTAAACTTTTCCTTTTTATAAATGTTTCATGATGCAGCCATGATGAGACATTATCAAGTTGTGAATTTAAACTAACTAAAAAAAAAAATAGTTCTGAATTTTCTTTATCATTCCAAGACAAACAAAAAAATAAAAATCCAGTTACAATTTTACTTGCAATCTGTTAAGAATAAAGTATTAAGCATGTGCTAAATGTACTTAGGAGTATTTACATAGTTTGTACTAAATTGTACTACACACCTATTTACTGTATATAAATACACGACCTAAACCCGCATTAGGTACAGTCTTATGATATTTGACATGGTATCAAGAGGTTTTTAATTTTTTTTTCTCCCTTTTCACATTTTTCCCCCAAAAAAGCAAAAACAAAAACACTTTCGAATCCAAATTAGGATTAGGGCAGCCATCACTGTGGCTGCCACTTGAACCTTCGCCGGTGACAGGCCAGTCCGGCACCGGGGGAGGGCCGGCGGTGACATGGGTTGTCATCACCGTTTTCGTTTCCAGCGCATTTTTTGGTGGCTCGCGCAATTTCCAGCGAAGCTTGGGCTGTGGGTGGTTGTTGGCTTATGTCTTTGGCCCAGACAAGTGCAACGCTAGTCAGGGAGGGTCACCAACATGTTGGTTTCCAGCAAAGCACTCAGGCACAACGTTTCAGTCTCTCTTGGCCCATTCTGACGATGTTTAGGGCATTGTGCTTCGATTTTTTGGTGTATTTTGGTGGATTTTCCCTCCTTCTTGGCTTCAAGTCTCCATTTTGTGGATTTGGCTTGTGATTTGTGAGTATGGGTGAGGACTCATCTAAGGCTGTAACCACCAACCACAAGCCTTTGAACACTTCCTCGATACATCTGGCATTTCAAAATTCAAGAGCTTCCTTCAAACCAAATTTTAGACGAAGGACTTCGGCCCCCTGAAGTATTTCCTAGGAATTGAAGTAAGCAGAAACAAAAAAGGCATTTTCCTCTCTCAACGGAAATATGTCCTTGATCTACTATCTGATGTTGGTATGTTGGGAACTAGACCTTGCGATACCCCGATGGCTCCAAATGTGAAATTAACTGCCGATGATGGAGAATTACTATTAGATCCCGAGAGATACAGGAAGCTAGTTGGCAAGCTCAATTATCTTACAGTGACATGACTAGACATCTCTTTCGCAGTGAGTGTAGTTAGTCAATTCATGTCATCTCCTCGAAATTCTCATTGGGAGGCAGTGTTACATATCCTGAGATATTTGAAAGGAACCCTAGGACGTGGGATCCTTTATAAAGACAATGGACATTGTAGAGTGGAAGGTTATTCATATGCAAATTGGGCCGGTTGTCCTATAGATCGAAAATTGATTTGTGACTATTGCGTGTTCCTTGGAGGTAATCTGATTTTGTGGAGAAGTAAGAAACAAAATGTGGTAGCTAGGTCGAGTGCAGAGTCTGAATATCGAACAATGGCCCAAACTTCTTGTGAATTGTCATGGGTGTATCATTTACTCGATGAGATTGGGTTTAATGTCTCTCTTCCTATGAAGTTGTGGTGTGACAATCAGGTTGTCATTCACATTGCTTCAAACCCAATATTTCATGAAAGGACAAAGCATATAAAAGCAAACTATCATTTCATTCAAGAGAAGATCCAGCAAGAACTTATATCTACAGAAAATGTCAGGACTGGAGAGCAGATAGCTTATATACTACAAAGGCACTTAACGGGAATAGAGTGAACTATCAATATATCAAGTTGGGCATGATTAATATCTATGACCCAACTTGAGGGGGAGTGTTAAGAATAAAGTATTAAGCATGTGCTAAATGTACTTAGGGGTATTTACGTCTCTAGTACTAGTTTGTACTAAATTGTACTGCACACCTATTTACTATATATAAATACACGACCTAAACCCGCATTGGGTACGGTCTTCTGATATTTGACACAATCATATCAAGATGCACAAAGTGTATATAAGAGCCCAAGGAGAAATTATATGACTAAATAAAAAGCACTACACAAAATGCATGGATTGCATATTTAGGCTAGACAACTCAAGGATCCCTGCCAATGCTAAAATCTCAGCAAATATCTCCTTTAAAATAAGGCTCTAAATTCAAAAGAAACTAGGACCTTGGATGAAATTTTAATTTTCTAACCACTATCTTTAAACTAACAAACAATTATTAACAAGACAACAACAACAACAAAGCCTTTTCCCACTAGGTGGGGTCGGCTACATGGATCAAATGGCGCCATTATGCCCTATCATAAACCAAGTCTTCAGAATCTAAATCTTTTTTAATTATTTCACCTATAGTCTTTCTTGGTCTCTCTCTACCTCTAGTTATTGGGCTATCATTCACCTGATCTACTCTTCTTACAGGAGCTTCTAAGGGTCTTCTCCATACATTTCCAAACTACCTAAGGCGAGATTCTCTCATCTTTTCTATAATAGGTGCTACCCCTACTTTTTCTCTAATGCATTCATTCCTAATCCTATCTTGTCTTGTATGGCCACACATCCAGCGCAACATTATCACCACAACAACACTGATCTTGTGCTCTTGTTGGCTTTTTACCACCCAACATTCAGTACCACACAACATCGCAGGTCTTATAGTTGTGCGGTAAAATTTACCCTTAAGCTTGAAAGGCACTTTTCTTCACAATTAACTCTTGAAGCACTCCTCTATTTCATCCATCCAGCTTGAATCCTATGGTTTACATCTCCCCCTATCTCTCTGTCATTTTGTATGATAGATCTAAGATACCTAAACCGTGTGACTTGTGGTATGGTATGGTATGGTATGGTATCCAATTTTCACCGCTAAGCTAGTATTAGCACACTTCTCATTGAACTTACATTCCATATACTCCGTCTTACTCCTGCTTAGACGGAAGTCATGTTCTTCCAAAGCTCGTCTCCATTGCTCTAGTTTCCCATTTGTTTCCTCTCTCGACTCTCCAACTAAGACTATATCATCTGCAAAAAGCATGCATTGTATCATCGGCTCTTGGATATACGCAGTAAGTACATCTAAGACCAAGCTAAAAAGATATAGACTCAAAGTTGACCCTTGGTGCAGTCCTATAGTTACAGGAAAATCTTCTGTGACTTCACCCTGTGTTTTCATTTTAATTTTAGCCCCATCATACATATCTTGGATTGCTCGAATATAAGCAATACGAACTCCTTTCTTCTCCTAAGCCTTTCACAAGACCTCTCTCGGTACCCTATCGTAGGCTTTTTCCAGATCAATGAAAACCATGTGTAGGTCTTTTTGCTTCCTCCGATACCTCTTCATCAATCTTTGTACAAGATAAATTGCTTCCATAGTTGACCTCCGCAGCATAAAACCAAATTGATTCTCTAAAATATGAATCTCATCTTAATCTCCGTTCAATTACTCTTTCCCATAACTTCATGATATGACTCATGAACTTAATCCCTATGTAATTTGCACAGTTTTGTATATTTCCCTTGTTCTTATAAATAGGGATTAAAATGCTTCTCCTCCATTCATTTGGCATTTTCTTAGGCCTCATTATCTCGTTAAACAGCTTTGTGAGTCAGCTTATACCTTTCTCTCCTAGGCACTTCCATACCTAAATAGGTATATTATCTGGTCCAACCATTTTTCCATTATCCATCTTCTTCAATGCTTTTACTTCAAACTCCCAAATTCTACGATAAAAGATTTTATTTTGGTCATCCTCTCTAATGTTTAAAATGTCCGAGTCCCCTAATGTCCTATGTCCCACATTATATAACTTGTGAAAATAACACTTTCATCTATCATTGATGTCTTGTTCCGTAATCAAGACTTTACCCTCTTTATCCTTAATGCATCTCACTTTATCCAAGTCTCTTGTCTTCCTTTTCCTACTTTTAGCAAGCCTATAAATATTCCTTTCTCCTTCTTTGGTGCCCAAAGATTGATATAACCCGTTGAACGCTTTAGCTGCCTTATATTTTTTTCAATTTTCATCACTTTTACACACATGCCAAGCTTTATAATATTCCTTTTTAACCTTAACCTTATCTTGTACACTTGCGTCCTACCACTAAAATTCTTTATCCTTGGGTCCAAAGCCTCTTGATTCACCAAGTGTCTCTTTTGCTACCTTCCTACTCCCTTTGCCCATCTCATCCCACATATTATTAGCACTCCCTTGTACCTCCCAAATTTCTTCCTCCATAATCCTCCTCTGAAAGAGCATTTGTTTTCCTCTTTTTAGTTGCCACCATTTGATCTTTGGGACTCTATCTTGACCATTTTTCCTTACTCTCATCTTAACCCGTACATCCATAACCAAAACCCTATGTTAGGTAGCAAGCTCTCTCCAGGGATGACTTTGCAATCCATGCAAAGCTTTCTATCAGATTTTCTTATTAGAAAAAAATCAATTTGAGAGCAAGAACCCCCGCTTCTGTATGTGATAAGATGCTCTTCCCGCTTCCTAAAACAAGTTTTCGCTATTGTAAAATCAAAAGCTATCGAAAAATCTAGAATTGTTTTGCCCTCTACATTAGTTACTCCTAAACCATACCCCTTATGCAAACCCTCATATCCCATAGATTCGCTCCTCACATGACCATTTAGGTCCCCTCCTAGAAAAATCTTCTCTCCTAATGGTATTCCCTGAACTAAACCTTCTAAGTCCTCCCAAAATTTTATCTTGTAGTGCTCGTCTAACCCTACTTGTGGTGCATACGCACTGATAACATTAAAAGTCTTTTATTCCACACCAAACTTCAATGCTATGATCCTATCTCCGAGCCTTCTCACATCCACAACCTTATTCTCCAAATCTTATCTACTATTATGCCTATCCCATTTCTAGATTTTACCTTGCCAGTGTACCAAAGCTTAAAACCCGAAGTGTCAAGTTCCTTTGCCTTTTCTCCAACCCACTTAGTTTCTTGTAGGCACATAAAATTAATCCTCCTCCTAATCACGGTGTCAACTATTTCCATTGATTTACCTGTAAGTGTGCCTATATTCCAAGTTCCAAAACGCATGCTACTCTTGAAGAGACAAGAGAGGAAGAGAATGTTGCAAATAGGGCTTCTGGCCCACAATGAATCTTCAAATATAAGTAAAAGGAAAAAAGAAAATGTAGAGAGAAATAGTACCTGCTGCAAGAGAGGATTTTGTTGCTGAGCAGAAAACTGCTTATGATTTGCTCCAGTAAGAGAAGGCATATTAAGAAGGGTACCGTGTCCATGTTGCTGCACTTGCTGAAGCTTCTGCAAAAATTTTTCCCTTTGATCAGGAGCTATTTCAGTTCTTCCACGAAGCTGCCCCTGAAGTTTAAATGAATTAAGTCCCTTCAAAGGTATTACTTCAACATATAAAACAATGAACTACACAGGATATCTCCCATCTCATGAAATTCTTGCTTTGCATGTCATTATTACAGGTACTAAGAAGTATATTATGCTTCAACTCGCATTCTGCACGCCAGAGCAATGCATTTCTAGGTAATTATAAATTTATAGCTTCACAAACCAACTTAGGTAATATGATATGTAGTACCAAAAAAAAAAGAAATACAATAATCTGATGATGGTTTGCAATTTAACCAACTGGGGGTATGACTGGATTTATTAAAACACGATGGATTCTAGATTTCAGGTGCACACACAGGTTCAGTATTTAGCTTAATTTCAATTGAAGAGTTTGATATCCTTGTATACCTCTTAGTAACTAACTGAACAGCAACTAATAGTATAACACAATCTAATTGCACATAATTCTTTTCTCTGCTATTGTCTATTAATAAACATTACGAATCTTTCATCAGTTTGAAACCTCCACAAGCAAATTCCAAGTTAGAACAGTAATAAATAGTGCATCATATAATTGAAGGAGGAAATTAACCAAAAGTTCACACTCTAAATTCCACAAATCAACAAAATGAATGTGGTGGGCCACTAAATAGCAAAAGAAAATTCAAGACAAAATTTACCGCATCGTTCTGATTCTGGAAGGGGCTTCCAGGTCTCCATTGCATGCCAGGAACTGCAGAAGGGGAGAAAACTCTCCCAGACACAGCTGCAGCTTCATTAACATTACTAGAGTCAACAGAGGCAGTTCCATCATAACCCTTTGCAACCTGAGGCATGATCGTTCTATTACTTATGGGGGATACAAGAGGCTGCACCATCCCATTGCTTCCAAGTCTATCATCAGCTCCCAATATGTTTCTCTTAGTTATTTCAGAGGCTGAAGGGACTGAACCAAGGGCCCCGATGCTGGAAACCATGTTGCCAGAACCCAGAGGGATGTTAACTGTTGCTTGATTTGATAGGCTGTTTCTACTGATGCTCCTTATAAGTGCAGCATCAGAAAGTGATGGAGATGGTCTCTGGCCAGGGAAGCTATTAATCTCTTCTTCCTTCATAGAGGTAGTCTGATTTACAGAAGATGAAGAATTGGAAACACAAGTAATCTCCAAGACATTCTGAACAGAATTTGAACCAGGCATGACTGATGCAACAGCTGGTGCACCGGACAAGTTATGCGCTGGAACATTCATAGAAACAGGAGTGGCAGGATTCCCAGCTGGTGTTGAAGTAGCAGAACTAACTATACTATTTTTATAAGGTGGAGTTCTTGCAACGATATCAGAATTGCTATCCTGGGAAGCTGTATCATCAGCTTGCTCCTGGACAGAAGCATCTTGATTATTAGAAGTCAGAGTTGCCTGGAAAGGGAACCATCAATAATGTTCATCTACTTAATGGCACCTAACAAGGATGCAGCTTTTTTTTTCTTTAACTGGTAGTCTGGTAATTCAGCCACATGCATTTGATGGGACAACAATCATGATCCTATCCTTTACTATTATTTTTAATAAAGTGCCATTAGATCAATATGTTATCAGAGAAATTGTTAAAATTGGGTTATCTAGTGCCATATGTAACATTGATATTGTTAAACTTGCGTTGAAACTACTATTTTTAGTATTTTCTTCATCTCATAAGCATATAATCTTTTACATTAAGTTATATAAAACTTTGTTACGATATCTTATGTTATGATACAATGCCACTAACAACAAGTATTTCGTTTTGACAACTATAAATCAAATTCCCATAAACTTTGAGTTGAATACACATATCCTTATCCGAAACTAATCAGAATCTGTCCAGTGCATTATTATTATCATTGCAAGCCATTAAAAAACTATTAGAGGGGTAAAGTAAGCCTCCTTTAAGCAATGAAATATCTTGCACTTGCAGGTACATCATTGAGGAAAATAAACTGCATAAATGCGTAAATATCCCACAGAAGATTTCTGAAACAAAATCCTTACTTCTCAATTTTCAACAATATTGACTCATGAAATATTTCCAGGTCATAGAAACAAGAAATACATACAGATGTTTGTGATGCTGATGCCGAAGCTGATGCTGATGCTGATGCTGATGCTGCCAAAGAAGGCTTCGGGCTAAGCACAGGTGCCACCTGCCAGAATACATAATAAATTAGCAGTTCCATATAGAGAAATACTCTAATATGTTAACATAAAGGAAATGTTAGCATAAAATATGGATTGCAACAAGTAGATTGGAAGCTGCAGGCTTGGAGTCAAAATGGCCAGCATAAACATGCATTAAATTAATTTTGGAAAGACAATATATTAGCATCAGGAAACAGATGATCCAATACGGCTTTCAGGGAAAAAAGTTGTCAACAAACAAAAATTAATTCATATATTCCAATCCCATACCACAAATCTACAAATGCATCAGTATGTGTTAGTGTGTGTAGCTGTGCGCATCTCTGTGTTTGCAACAAAGCATGATGATTAAGCAAATACCTTAGCAAGACCAGGCGGGATTGTAACTAGATCTTCAAGTGACTCCACCTTGTCTAAAGGTAAAGAACTGTATAGCTCATCGACATCACTGAATTCTTCAAAGTCCTCCTGTAGAAGAAACAGAAAATTAGTACCAATTCATAAATTTTGTATAGTATCAAGCATGAAGGACTCCCTCCAGAAGGACTATACAAAGAGTAGATATATCAACATCTACTCAGTGACAATGTCTGATTTTTCAAAGCAGAATGGCAAGAGTACAACTTCCAAAAGACAAACCTGATTGCGCTCTACATAGTCATCCAGGAAATCTTTGACATCATTAACCTGCTCAGGACTTAATTCATCATTATCTAGTAGCCTCAAGATAAGTTCACATTTCTTTATATGAGCTTTGTGCCGAGTAATTGATGTCTCTAGATGTGTCTGAGAAACAAAAGAAACATTTGAATAGCCATGAGAAAGATAAACCATCAGTCCCATAAAATGAATTTCCTTTACTTCATACCAATCTAGGTGGCCTGCTCTTTCCTTTCTTAACGTAAAGCCCTTCAAGCTCAGCTTCAAAGATATCGATCTGAGATTCTAACTCGCCAACCTACTCAAGTATTTAAAATAATAAGAACATTTTCCAAACATAGAGATATAAGTACATGATTCCAACCAATATAAGCTCCTCTATATAGTAAATGATCGCAGAGACACCCCAATGAGAATCACAAGGAAAATAGCCACTAGACTTGTATTAACAGCATTTCTAAGAAAGCAAATTTAAATAACCAAAATGAACATAGAAATTTCCATTAGTGGAATGCTCACTCAACAATCAACAATCAACCTGCATTATAAATTATATCATGTTCCAAGAACCATTAGATACAAAGCAAACGCGGCTGATCATTTACCTAACACTAAAGTTTACATGAAAGCATACAAGCTTTTAATGCAACAAGCAATAGCCATGCTTTGGGCACAACAAAGTAAAGCTGAAAGTTATCCATAGCAAATGATTTCATACCACATTGTTCAACCAATCCCTTGTCTCTGATTTAGCCTTTTCTTTAGGATCCTGTCAGAAAACATTTAGAATGAGATAACACATTTCTCAGCCCATAACCAACATAAACATAATCATAGTACACCAAGAAAAACCCAAATAAAAAAATTAAAAACAAGTGTTATTTCCCCAGGTCAAAGACTCACAGTTTTAGGCTGTTGACCCAAGCCTTCTTTGGAGAATGCTTTGGTCTTAGTTTCCTTCTCACAGATCTTAAATCTTTCCATTTCACGCTCAATAACCTTGCGTGCATCCACCAGAGCCTGCTCATAAGAGGCACTAACCTATGTCATGATGTGTCAAAAGAGAAAACACCATCAAATTCAAAACCAAGATGTTAGAGATTCAACATTTAATATTAAAAAATTTCACACCACACAGCAATCAGACAAGTCAACCCAAGCAATACCACCATCTAAGCACAAACAGAAAGAAGCAGAGAGATATATAACAGACAGGATAGAGTTTTATAGAAATATGCAAATGTTCCTCTTTCTTCGTAAAGTAGTATACTAGTAATATATTAGCAAAATTTTCACATATTATATTGTTATTAACACATTCATTGAGATTCATATATCCAATTGTTCTTTTTTGGCTAATCTAGTAGTGATTGAAGCTTTTTCATTTGATATAATATTTTTAGCTAAAATTTTTTTATTACCTTGATGTGTCTACTGGTTTGATATATTTATTTTTTCTAATGATTGATTATATATCATATAAATATATTTCAAGTTATTAGAAGTTGTATGTTTATTTTCAAAATATAATGGTGAAGTTCAAACAAACAACAATTGATGCAATTTTTAAGATGGAAGCCAGTGATAAGGAGAAAAAATAATATAGCTTCAACATCCCCCTAAAACCCTAATTTTTATGCTCAAAACTACAAGAATTGAACATGGGGATAAGCAACAAGAGTAACACTTAATTTATTTGATGCTAGTTCTTTAGGGTGTGGCCCAGAGGCTCAAACAGATATGAGAATATACACTATTTGGCCACCTCAAAATTTTAATCCAAGATCTGCCACTGCAAAGCATCGCTTAATAAATGGGATTAACACTTAATATAATTCCCTCAGATTCATACTAAAACATGATGTGATTACTGATTCCGTGTCATTAGACCAAAGAGAGCAACAAACAATTTGCTCCACATTACTAGAATATACATCATTAACATGTAACTCTCCTAGAAACACATCTATTTATCTATAATTCCCAAGGGTAACTCAACAACATTCACAGCTCATGTCACCAACCAAAGTTCCACACACAGAAACAAACCCTAGATAAGAAATACTAACTGCAATAAGTCAATGATATAATTCAAGGTGCTGGAGAAATTAATAAAGAAAATCTAGAACCTCCCATTTTTATTTTGCTTCCAACAACTAACAAGCACATAGTTAATTCTAGTAGGCCCTCTAGAAAACTCAATAAATTGCTTGCCTTATAAAATAGGTTCTCGGGTACCATTATTTTTTCAGAGGATACCGGTACCCCTTGTAATTAGGGATAAGGCTCTGATAAAGTGACTTTACCAATAAAGTAAGCAAGTAAGAGTAAGTAAGGTTGTATCTATCATTAAATTTTTAGTGAATTAATGGCGTCGTTTGTTGTTGTTGTTGTAAGATCTCAATACACTTTAGACTAAATTAAGAGTAAATACACCTTTATTTACTTACTTTAGAGGCAACTCACTTTAGAGGAAATTTTTCCAGTAATTAGCAGCTAATAAACCATAAACCCTAATATTTAGCCACTAGTTGTTAAGGATACTGTATCCTCTTTAAAATAAAATGTATCAAAGGAATCTCTTATAATATAATATGTAGAATAAGCTAAAAGGAAAAAAAGAAGGGAAAGAGAAAAATGAATGAACCTTCTTATCCTTGATCTCGCTGGACTGAATCCAAGTCTTAATCTGGTCTCTGTACCTCTGCAGCTTCTTAATCTCCTTCTTCAGGTCAGCCTCAAATTTCTCCTTCTGGTTCGCATTGTCCGTGTCGTAAACCTAAACACCAATTATTGAAAGAAACCACTATACAATTGGTCGCGTGATTTTGTGAGAAACAGTGGAAGAAGAAGAAAAAGAAGAAGAAGGACCTTGTTCCAGATGCCATCAAAGACTTCGACGCCTTCTTGGACCTTCTTGAGAACACGATCGATCTCTCCCTGAAGCTTTCGGCTCGCTCCCATTTTTGCTCATTCAATTCAACCAACGTATCATCCAATTCCAATTCCAATTCCAATTACCGATTTTGCGTTCTAGGGATTCTGTATTCACTTAGTCACTCTCTCTTACTCAACTGCCGCTTTCTGTCTTCGATTTCTGACACAGACGGAGCGGAGATGCCAGAAATTTCACATACGATTGTTTTGAAAAACTTTACAGTAAACACTTTTTTATAACACCAATTTTGTATTTAAAAGATTATTACTATATTAATTTAGTTATTAAAATAATTTTCTTTAATATTAAATAGTTTAAAAATTACTATTTACTGATAAAAAATTAATATTATTCAATGACCAAAAACTATCATTAGATGATTAATTTGATGTTGCAAATTTATTAAGGAATTGCGTCAAGATAATCTAATATTATTGTACCACTTTGTTATCTCTATGAAAAAGTTTGCTTCAATGATTTGGATAAAATATTTTGAGAGAGTAATGTATTTGATTTGAATGGAATATTCGCATGTATTATTGATTTGATCATTTTGAGAAACTGTTGTGACGTAAAATTTATGGTGTTTTTAAGGGTTGAATTTTTTTTTCATTCTTGTATACCACTTGAACTCTATCTATGTGTGAATTTTGTTACAAATTCATTTACATAGTCAGTTTCAAGTCCAGAAAAAAGAGGAGGGTTGTGTTAGGTAGTCGACAGTCAACGTAAAACGTTGTCGAATCTTTATGACATAGATCAAAGATGTAATTGTATTAATACTAGGTCGTTGCCCCTAAGCAACGATGACTATTGTATATGACTTTCAATCTGATGTCAAACGAGTTAGAGCCCATTACACAGCGTATCACTACTTGGGTGCAGTAAAAAATAAGCAAGGATTCCTACATTTTCATAAACAAGAGGAGGTAAAGAAGCTAGTTCACAAGAGAATGATGTGTTTTGGTAATTGGAATATAGGTACTCTTACAGGTAAATCTATGAAAATAGTTTATACCATGATTAGGATGAGGATTAATTTTATGTGCCTACAAGAAACTAAGTGGGTGGGAGAAAAGGCAAAGGAACTCGACACTTCAGGTTTTAAGCTTTGGTATACCGGCAAGGTAAAATTTAGAAATGGGGTAGGCATAATAGTAGATAAGAATTAGAAGAAAAATATTGTGGATGTGAGAAGGCTCGGAGATAGGATCATAGCTTTGAAGTTTGTTGTGGAACAAGAGACTTTTAATGTTATCAGTACGTATGCACTCCAAGTAGGTTTAGACAAACACTACAAGATAAAATTTTGGAATGATTTAGAAGGTTTAATTTAGGGAATACCTTTAGGTGAGAAGAGTGTTCTAGGAAGGGACCTAAATGGTCATGTGGGGAGTGAATCTAGGGGGTTTGAGGGTTTGCATGGAGGGTATGGTCTAGGAGTAGCTAATGCAAAAGGCAAAGTGATTCTAGATTTTTCGGTAGCTTTTGATTTTACAATAGCTAACACTTATTTTAGGAAGCGGGAAAAGCATCTTATCACGTACAAAAGCGGGAGTTCTTGCTCTTAAATTGTTTATTTTCTTATAAGAAAATCGGCTAGAAAAGCTTTGCATGGATTGCAAAGTCATCCCTAGAGAGAGCTTGACTACCCAACACATAGTTTTGGTTATGGATGTACAGGTTAAGATGAGAGTAAGGAGAAATTATCGAGACAGAGTCCCAAGGATCAAATGGTGGCAACCAAAGGGAGGAAAACAAATGTTCTTTCAGAGGAAGATTATGGAAGAAAAGATTTGGGAGGTACAAGGGAGTGCAAATGATATGTGAGACGAAGTGGTAAAGGGATTAAGAAGATAGCAAAAAAGTCACTCGGTGAATCAAGAGGCTTTGGACCCAAGGATAAAGAATCTTGGTGGTGAGATGCAAGTGTACAAGATAAGGTTAAGGTTAAAAGGGAATATTATAAAGCTTGGCACGTGTGTAAAAATGTTGAAAATTGGAAAAAATTTAAGGTAGCTAAAAAAGATACTAAGAAGGCGGAGAGCGAGGCGAAAGCTAAAGCATTCAATGGGTTATATCAGTCTTTGGGCACCAAAGACGGAGAAACGAATATTTACAGGCTTGCTAAAAGTAGGGAAAAGAAGACAAGAGACTTACATCAAGTGAAATGCATTAAGGATGAAGAGGGTAAAGTTTTAGTTACGGAACAAGACATCAAGGATCGATGGAAGAGTTATTTTCACAAGCTATTTAATGAGGGACGTGGGACGTTAGGGGACTCAGACATTCTAAACACTAGAGAGGAGGACCAAAAATAAAACTTTTTATCGTAGAATTCGGGAGTTTGAGGTAAAAGAAGCTTTGAAGATGATAGAAAATAGAAAAGCGGTCGGACTAAATAATATACCTATCGATGTGTGGAAGTGCCTAGGAGAAAAAGGTATAAGCTGGCTCACAAAGCTATTTAACGAGATAATGAGATATAAGAAAATGTCAAATGAATATAGGAGAAGCACTTTAATTCCTATTTGTAAGAACAAGGAAGATATACAAAACTGTACAAATTACAGAGGGATTAAACTCATGAGTCATATCATGAAGTTATGGGAAAGAGTAATTGAATGAAGATTAAGACAAGAGACTCATATTTCAAAGAATCAATTCAGTTTTATGCTTAGGAGGTCAACCATGGAAGCAATCTATCTTCTACGAAGATTGATGGAGAAGTATCAGAGGAAGCAAAAAGACCTACACATGATTTTCATTGATATAGAAAAAGCCTATAATAGGGTACCGAGAGAGGTCTTGTGGAAGGCTCTGAAGAAGAAAGGAGTTCGTATCGCTTATATTCGAGCAATCTAAGATATGTATGATGAGGCTAAAACTTGTGTGAGAACACAAGGAGGGGTTACAGAAGATTTTCCTATAACTATAGAACTACACTAAGGGTCAACTTTGAGTTCATATCTTTTTAGCTTAGTCTTTGATGTGCTTACTGCATATATCCAAGAACTGGTGCCACAATGCATGTTTTTTGCAAATGATCTAGTCTTAGTTAGAAAGTTGAGAGAGGAAACAAATGGGAAACTAAAGCTATGGAGACGAGCTTTAGAAAAACATGACTTTCGCATAAGCAGGAGTAAGACGGAGTATATGAAATATAAGTTCAGTAAAAAGCATGCTAATACTAGCTTAATGGTGAAAATTGGGGACCACACTATACCACAAGTCACACGATTTTGGTATCTTAGATCTATCATACAAAATGACGGAGAGATAGAGGGAGATGTAAATCATAGGATTCAAGCTGAATGGATGAAATGGAGGAGTACTTCAGGAGTGATTTGTGATAGAAAAGTACCTCTCAAGCTTAAGGGTAAATTTTACCGCACAACTATAAGGCTTGCGACGTTGTATGGTATTAAATTTTGGGCGGTAAAAAGTCAGCAAGAGCATAAGATCAGTGTCGCGGAGATGATGATGTTGCGCTGGATGTGTGGCCATACAAGACAAGATATGATTAAGAATGAATGCATTAGAGAGAAAGCAGGGGTAGCACCTATTGTGGAAAATATGGTAGAATCTCGCCTTAAGTGGTTTGGACATGTAAGGAGAAGACCCTTAGAAGCTCCAGTAAGAAAAGTAGATCAGGTGGAGGATAGTCCAATAGTTAGAGGTAGAGGGAGACCAAGAAAGACTATAGGTGAAACTATTAAAAAAGATTTAGATTTGAATGACATTTCTGAAGACTTGGTTTATGATAGGGTACAATGGCGTCGTTTGATCCATGTAGCCGACCCCACCTAGTGGGAAAAGGCTTGGTTGTTATTCTTGTATACCACCTGTTTGATAAAATAAAAAAAACCAAAGTGATGAATTATGTTGTTGTTGCTATTTTCTCACTTGGTAATATGATTAAATTCTGATTTTATTCGGATGGAACTTATGGTAATGGTACTCTCCTTTTGTGCTAATATATGGATCCTGGATTTTATGCTTACTAGTTGTTTGTGTTAGAATGTTGAAATGTCTAAAATCTGATGCAAAGCTACTCTTATGCCATGTTGTTGAATTATGATTTGTATCTGATAAATGGGTGCATGTGTTTGAGAATAGAATTGAGTTTCTAGCATTGCTTCTTATGAATGTGTATCGTTGATAAAAAAAAAGGGTATAACATGGCCTTGCACAATGGGAGCTGAAAGCATCCATTGCCTATTGGTGGGTTGATTGGCTCCTTTTTAAACAAGACTAAGCTAACACATGGTGTGTGTATGTTCTTAGGGGGATAAATGATTATAACATTAAGCTGATGTCTCTATAATGTAGTTACTTTCCACTTCACTATTTCTTTTATAGGCACTGACCATTTTTTGGTGTACTATGACAAGAAATATCTTATGCATGATGCTGCTCATATATGAAATGTGATTTGAGTGACATGGTGATTCTATTTAGGTTAAATTGAATTATCAAAGAATCTTTTTTTTTAGGTTTGAATAATATTGTTCATGTGCTTTCCTTTTGGACCACATACTGTTCATTTGTGAATCTTCTTTCTGATTTGATATGGGTTATGCTTTTTATTTTTTACTAGGCTTCATGGCAATTTTTAGTCAGTTTTACATTTTATCTCTTTATTATATCTTGTTGGTCATCTATTGTTCTATCATATGAAATTTTGGAAGGTAAGGTAGTTGTGCAATCATTGGTTATTTTACTTTCAATTGCATTTATGAAAATACTTCTGGTTGTAGGTTTTATTCTCTAGAATCAGACTAGGCAACATTGGATAGGAAATAAAAGGTTTGAGAACACAACACAACAATTGCCAGAACCTAAATTGAGGTAAATTACATTGTTGGATTAGTTTTATTGGGAGCTTCTTGTGTCTGTAATTTTGTGTTAGGATTACTGCACATCTAGTTTTCTACAAGTTTTCTTGCTTCTTTCTCCTTGTTTGGTTTTTGTACCAAACTTATACAAGTTGACATTATGGCTATATTGTTATGTATTTTCTCTGGACGATAGTATTGTTATACATTGATATGGTAGCTTGCCTTCTCATGGAAATGCACTATTGTAAGTAGAAAATCCAGGTAGAGACTTAATATTACTAAATATAGGACATTAGGACCAATGTGCTGAGCTTAATAGCCTATTGCTAAGTGAAAAAAAGGAGTCTTGTTGTTCATTGAGATCAATTATCAAGGGACCAAGTACAAGATTTAGCTAATGCTACTCAGTGATACAACAATACTTGATATATAAACTAAGAATTTCAATTTTGGCAATTTAATCTTTTAGAATTAAGAAAACCAGTACAGATCTGAAAGCTACAGTGAGGAAACCCTTCAAAATAAACACATTTTTTAGTAACAAAAGTTGAGAGCTCGAACAAAGTTACATTGGCTGTGTATAGTTAACTTACATCATGCAGGAACCCGATGACAAACCCACCTAGCATAGATTCATGTAATAAAACCAAACCAAACAACCAAATTGAGACCAATGTTGATGACTTCTTATTATACATTGAATAAACAAATCAAATTATGAAAAACAACACAATGATCAACCTTATGGCCATATTTTCTACACTTAAAAGATTTTTTAAGAAGACCTTCATACTCAATTTTAAAATCTTTCCACAATCCAGTGATACAACTAAACTATCATGGACATTTTACTTCATCATGTAAATATTTTAGATTTTCTTTATGTGCTTCATGCATAAAATCTTCATTCTCCATTGTTATTAATGTTGTGTTATATGTTGTGGATTGTGAAGAAATGGATACTAGTGCAGTTAGTACCTTAGTTATTTCAAGAAAATGTAAAGGAAATGAAGAAGAAAAGGCAAAATTTGAGGAGAAAATAAAAATCATTGTTGTTAGTGTCATTGTTATGCTCATGGGTGTAATAGTTTGGTATCATGAGAAGTATTTTGTTAAGGAAACAACCAGTAATTAGGAATTGGATAGGCGCAGTTTCCTTAATCGTCTATATAGGGGAACAGAAAAAGATTGCATTGAACAACTACGGGTCAGTAAACGGGCATTTTTTAAACTTTGTAGAATTTTACAAGAGAAATGGGGATTAGTAAAAACAAGAAATGTCCCTACAACTAAAGTTGTGGCAATGTTTTTACATATCTTTGCTTATAACCTAAAGTATAGAGTAGTGCAATTTAGTTATTGCATATCCAAAGAAACTATAGTAGGCAATTCAATAATGTCCTACGAGCTATAATGAAAGTGAGCAAGGAATATTTGAAGTTTCATGACTATAATCTAGAGGGCTCAGAGGCAAACAAATGGAGATGGTTTGAGGTAACTTTGTCAATTGTTAGGCTAAATTTCCTAATGATAAGACATATTCAGTTATTACAACTTATTTATGATTTTTAAATGTTTTTAGAATTGTGTTGAAACACTTGATGGGACACATATTCCAGTAATAATTACTGCTGAAGATAAGCATAAATATCGTAATAGAAAGGGTGATATCTCCACAAATGTGTTAGGAGCTTGTGGTACAGGTTTAAGGTTTATTTATGTGTTACCCGGGTAGGAAGGGTCGGTAGAAAATTCTCGAGTATTGCGAGATGCTTTACGTCGTCAAAACTATCTCCAAATTCCAGATGGTAATATCTTGAAAATAATGATACTTTATTCAATATATCAAATACAACTCTGATTTTCTTAAAAACCATTGTAGGTAAATACTTTCTTATGGATGTGGGATATATTAATGGCCTGCGATTTTTAGCACCTTATCGAGGGACTAGATATCATCTTAATGAGTGGACTAAAAACATCCCTTAAAATTACAAGGAGCTATTTAATCGATGTCATGCAAGTGCAAGGAATGCAATTGAAAGGTCATTTAGGATATTGAAAAAAAAAGATGGAGTATATTAAGAACTCATTCATTTTTTTTTATATAAAAACACAAATAAGAATTATTAATGCTTGTTTCATACTACATAATTTTATAAGAGATGAGCAACAAAGTGATCCAATTTTAGAGGTCTAAGACTTGGAGCTTTTATATGTTGTTGATGAAGAATTAACTAATCAACAAGAGGAAAGAGTTGCAAGTAATACCACAGATGAGGTCACAACTGTTCAAGTCATTGAGGAATGGACAAGATTTCATAACACTTTAGTAATGGATATGTTTGCTCATTATCAAGTTAGGAGAAAATTTGCTTAGGAAGAGTCTATTGTGGTAGCTTTTGCCTTTTTGTTCTTTTTTTATATGTAATTGACTCTATATCCGTGTTTTATGGTACATTATTTTTTTATGTTGGATCTCTCTAGTTTGTGCTAACTCTGGTTTTCTTAATATTTTAAGCAAATTAGATGTTGGTGGTTTTGTTAAGTTCTGAAACCATTGCCTGTATGCTCTGTGTTTCGAATCTTAATACATATGTTGAACAAAATATGCTCTGGCTTACTTCTGTTATCTATCATTTGCGTGCTATTTGTATGGCTCTGCTAGGGTTTCTTCACGTGTAACATTGGTTTTGCATGGTTTTTAAAATGTCCTCTGCCAAGCCGTACATCCCCTGGAGTTTTCTTGACTCCGGCTCTTCTCCTGTCTCTTCCAAATCCTCTTCTCCTTTGCCTCCTCGTACGAAAACTTTTGCTCAAGCGTTGAATAATGCATGTGATATTCCTTTGAGTCAATTGTCGGTTCCATGCTTGAAGGGTGGTGATCTTGCAGTACAAATCCCTGAAGATGAATATCGTGCAGGTTTGGATTCTTGTAAAACAAATCTTCATGGGAGATTAATGTTGTCCAAAGGAGATTCTCCTTTGAAATATGGTGACCTGCGTGCCAAGTTATCCAGACTTTGGAACCCAATTGGTCATTGGAGAATGATACTAATTGGAAAGGGTTTTTTTGAATTTTCTTTTTCTTCAGTTGAGGATTTGCGTAAGATTTGGTCCTCTGGTTCTTGGAATTTAGAGCCTGGAATCTTACGTTTATTCTCATGGTCTCCTGATTTTAACCCTTCAATGGTTAAATAGACGAACACACAGTGCTGGATAAGGATTCATGGCCTTCCTCAAGAATATTGGAGACCAAAGATTTTGTTTGCTATTGCCAGAGTAATTGGTGTTCCTTTATCTTTGGATGATACTACAATCAACAAAACTCTTGGTTTTTATGCGCGTGTTTTGGTGGACATTGATCTTGCCTGTGATCTACGTGATCAAGTTCTGGTTAAGAGGCAGGGTTTTGCCTTCTTCGTTGGTATTCAATATGAAAAGCTGCTGTCTTTTTGTTCTTCTTGCAAAATTATTAGTCACTCGTTAGACATATGTTCTAAAAATAGTAAGAAGGTGCAAGGCCAGTCCAAAGATCATCAATTTTCGAGAGGGAATAATTTTAATGGGGGTCCAAAAAATCCAACTATGAAGTTTATCCCAAAGGATAAGGGACTGGATAACCCCATTACTCTTGAGGGTTTGAATAAGATTTCTATTGAACCTTCTACAAAGGATGTTGAGATTAATAATCTTGTTAATCAAGAAAAGGTGTTAATTCAAGAAGAAGAAGCACTGCATAATGTTGTTGATGAGGGGGTGCATCCAGTTTCTATTAAGAATACTTCTCAGCAGAATTTTAATGCTATTCTTAATGATCTCAATCCTTTGTTGGGATGTACTACCGTTTTTAATCATTCTCCTGTTATAGAAGTTGATGCCAATACTAATTTGGATGCTGCTCTACATGATGACATTTCCATAAATGGTTCTAATCATGATTTTTCTATTCAAAATGATATTGATCATGTCTCGGCCACCCTTCCAGTTAATGATAACAACACTGAAGTTTCAGATAAGGTGGCAGATTTGATTGAACCAAATAATTTGAAGACTCCTTTGGTTCATCCTAACCCGACCGTTAATAAAGATTTGCATACTATGAGTAAATTCTGGAGTGGAATCAATGATGATGAAATAGATGATTCTATAGAAAATCAGGAATCTTCCTGTGATTCTGGGAATAATGCTGAAGGAAATCCAAGTAAATATCTTGCTGAGGTTGGAAATCTGTTGGATAATCAAGGTTTTTCTAAAGTCTTGTCTAAGTCACAGAGAAAGAAACTTAGGAAGAAAAATTTTCAAATTCAAAAATCTAATGGTTATGCAACCCGCTCTAGGGGAGGTATCACTCATGGTGATCAATGTTGAAAATTCTTTATTGGAATCTTAGGGGTCTCGGTAACCCTGACACAAGGTCTTTTCTTAAAAAGCTTTGTAGTATGCATAAACCAGATTTTCTATTGGTGTCTGAACCACGGATTACTTCTGATCAGGTTCCTTATAATTTCTTTAATAGTTTGAATATGAAGATTTTTGTTGAAAACAACAGGGGTGATTCTCCATCTAATCTGTGGTACCTTTGTACATATTCTTTTTCTCTTACCATTGTTGCCTGTTCTAAGCAACATGTTTCTTTTCGGTTGGTGTTGATAATCAGTGATCTATATTTCAAATATTTATGTTGTTACATTATACTTTGCCAGGAGAGATCTCTGGACTGATTTGGAGAGGTTGCAAAGATTCTTATAAAGCTCCTTGGTGTTTTATAGGAGATTTTAATGCTGTCTTGGGTGCTCATGAACATAGAGGTAAAAATCTGCCTTCTCGGATTTCTTGTGATGATTTTAGGAATTGGTCTGATTCTAATCATTTGATCCATCTTCCTACTCGGGGCTCTTCTTACACATGGTCTAATGGTAGAGTTGGCAGTAATTATACAGAGAGAAGGCTAGATAGATCAATTTGTAATTTTGATTGGATCAATCACTGGAGTAGTGTTGCTTGTAACACCTTAACTCGTTGTCAGTCTGACCATTTTCCTATCATGCTCAAAATGAACATGGTTAATAGGGAGCACGCCTCATCTTTCAAATTCATGAAAATGTGGTCCAGGCATCCATCTTGCATAAACATTATTAAAGATGTTTGGAAAACTAATGTTGTTGGCTGTCCAATGTATATCTTATCCCAGAAATTAAAATTGCTGAAAGTTAAGCTTAAAGATTGGAATAAAAATGTTTTTGGGGATGTTCATCAAAATGTCTGTTCTGCCTTATCTAATGTGGACAAAATTCAGGATCTGATTAATCTTAATGGTGGTTCAGATGAGTTAATAAAACAGGAAATAGAAGCTCAATTGTTGTTGCAGCAGGCTTTAAGCTTTGAAGAAGATTTCTGGATGGAGAAATCTAGGCTTGATTGGCATTTGCAGGGTGATAGGAACACTGAATTCTTTCATAGATCTGCTAGAATCAAGTCTGTCACAAAACAAATCTCTATTTTAAAAAGGGGAGATCAGGTTTTGGACAATCCTGATGATATTGAGAAGCACATTTTGGAATATTATATGGATTTGTTTGCTTCTGGGAATGCTTGTCAGCCTAATGATCTTATTCAAACAGTCATTCCTTCTATGGTTACTCATCAAGAGAATGTTATGCTCACTAATCTCCCCTCATTGGAAGAAGTTAAAGCTGCTGCTTTTTCCTTAAATGGCAATAGTGCTCCTGGTCCTGATGGGTTTGGTGGTTTTTTCTTTCATCAATACTGGGATATCATTGCTAAAGATGTTCATAATGTTATTCTTCAATTTTTTCAGCAAGGTTGGCTTCTTCCAAATTTAAATTCTAATGTTGTTGTCTTGATTCCTAAGGTCTCTGAGGCAGACAAGATTGAGCAATATAGGCCCATTGCTTTAGCTAATTTTCAGTTCAAAATTATAACGAAGGTGTTGGCTGACAGACTTGCCACAATTGCCTCTAGAATTATTTCTAAAAACCAAAAAGATTTTGTTAAAGGTAGGCAGATTGCAGATTGTATTTGCACTGCTTTTGAAGCCATTAATTTAATTGATAAAAATCTTTTGGTGGACAAGTTGCTATAAAGATTGATATTAAAAAAGCTTTTGATACCTTAGACTGGAATTTCCTTATTCAAGTGCTCCATTCTTTTGGTTTTGATGACAAGTTCTGTAATTGGATTAGCTAGATTTTACACTCAGCTAAACTCTCTCTTTCTATTAATGGAAAGGCTGTTGGTTTCTTCAATTGTAAGAGAGGGGTTCGGCAAGGCGATCCCTTATCTCCTATTCTCTTTTGTCTTGCTGAGGAAATGTTAAGTAGAGGTATAACAAATCTAGTCTTGGAGGGTCAGTTACAACTTATGTCTAGACCCAGAGGTGTTGCGATGCCTAGTCATATATTATATGCTGATGATGTTCTGGTCTTTTGCAGAGCTACTAAAAGGAGTCTTCTCAATTTAATGAACCTGTTCAAGGATTATGAGCGGGCTTATGGACAGTTGTTAATAATGAAAAATCCAAATTTTATTTGGGTTCATCTTCCAGATCAGATGGTATTTCTTCTATTCTTGGTTTTAATGCTGGTTGTCTTCCCTTCACTTATCTTGGGGTGCCTTTATTTAAGGGAAGACCCAAACGTGTTCACTTAATGCCTATTGCTAACAGAATTAAAAGTAAACTTTCCTCTTGGAAAGGATCCTTGCTGTCTTTTATGGGGAGAATTTTACTGGTTAAGTCAATTATTCAAGGTATGCTTTTTTACAGCTTCAGGATCTATGCTTGGCCTGCTAATCTCATTAAAATGATGGATGGTTGGATTCGAAACTTTGTTTGGTCAGGAGATATACATAATAGGAAATTGGTTACTGTTGCTTGGAGCAAAGTTTGTAAACCTGTGTTGGAGGGTGGCCTTGGCATAAGGTCCATTAAATCTATCAATACTGCAGGTATGCTTAAGTTGGGCTGGGAATTCCTTTCTTCTAATGAACAATGGTCTACTCTTTTGAAAGCTAGATCTTTCAAGAATAATAAATCAATTACTTATCATATCTCATCTTCGATTTAGTCTGGTATTAAGTCATTTATTCATTGGAAATATCATTCAAGATTTGAATTCCATGTTTGTTTTTTTTTCCAGGTTTGCTTCAACAAATTTTTCACTCAAACGTGGGAGCATTCTATTAACTTTTTTGAAACAAAAGTTTCCAAACATAAATTAGTTACTACAAACTTACTTTCAACTAAACTTAAGTTTGCAAACACACTTTCAACTAAACTTAAGTTTACCAACTGTAATCCAAACACACACTAAGTCATTTATTCATATCATTCAAGATCATTCCTTGTGGCTACTTGGCAATGGGGCATCTATTAATTTTTGGACTGATCCCTGGTTATCTAGTCCAATTGTGGATATAATTGGAGTTCCTGCTGCTTTGCATAGCTCCCTGAAATCAAAAGTTAAGGATTTCATTGATAATGGCACATGGTCAATTCCTATTGAACTGGTTTCCAAGTTTCCTGTTTTGAAGTCAGAAATCCAACAGGTTATAATTCCTTTCCAGTCTTGTCATGATTCTCTGATCTGGACTAAATCTGACTCTGGTAAATTGAGTTTCAAGGATGCTCACTCTTTTCAAAATCCATTACAAAACGTTGTTCCTTGGGCTAAGCACATATGGAGTAAATGCATTCCTCCATCTAGATCATTTCTGCTATGGCGTATTCTTCATGATAAAATGCCTACTGATGACAAACTTTGGTCTAAAGGATGTATTGTCGTTTCTGTTTGTTGTCTTTGTGGTCATGCAGCGGAAACCACTTATCATATGTTTCTTGAGTGCAATTTTGCAAAGCATATTTGGAGCTAGTTTGGCAGCATTATTAATATGCATGTGGACTGTTCAGCTTTCTTTCTATTCTTTCATTATGCAATAGAGGTTGGAGTTCTCAGGCCCGAGATGTTGTCCTAGCTGCCATCATTTTCACTCTTTGGGCTATTTGGTACTGCAGAAACAGAGTTAGATTTCATAACAAAAATATTTCTCGTGCAATCACCATTGGTTTGATCGTGGCTCATGTTTCTCTTTCTCGGTAATTCTAGCGATGGTGCTTGTCCTCATCGTAAAAGCAGAACCAATGATTCTTCAAGCCTTTAAGGTTGCTCCTCATCAGAGGAAAATGCCATTATTAAGGAAGTTTCTTGGTCTCCTCCTTCCTGTTATGTGATAAAATGTAATGTCGATGGTGCCGCCAAAGGATGCCACGATCCACCGGTGGTGCGGTGGTATTTTTAGAGATAGAAGACAAATTTTCTTCTCTTGGTCGTTTTGCTTCTAATTTGGGTATTAAAATCGCTCTTTTCTTTGAATTATCAGCACTATTCTAGCTATTGAAATAGCTTTCAAAAACCGTTGGCTCAACCTTTGGCTTGAATGTGACTCTCAATTGGTTGTTTCTGCTTTCAGCAATATAAATATTGTTCCTTGGCAATTACAAAATAGATGGAAGAATTGCTTATTCTTATCCAAGCAAATGAGATTCTCTTGTTCTCACATTTATAGAGAGGGTAATGCTTGTGCAGACAAACTTGCTTGTCATGGCTCTTCTATTTCTGGTTTAGTTTGGTGGAATTCAATTCCTTCATTTATTGTAGAAGATTTCTTTAAAAATAGGAACTATGTTTCTAGCTATAGATTTAAGAATATGTAACTCTTTCATGGGTACGGTTTCTTGTCCCCCCCATGCTTTCTTTTGTACTCTTTATTTTTCCTTTATTAATATATTTATGGTTTGCTACAAATGATTGATATCGGCAGAGGTGCCAACATAGTTGGGATGTCTGCCTTTAGAGTGATGCTTTTGCAAACCATTCGCTTAAAAAAAAAGTATGGCTAAAACGTAGTAACATTTAGATTTGATTGTGTTTATGGTGATTTGCTATCAACATAGTACGCCAATATGGTCTATGTAGGGGATATATGTGATTGTTGGTACTGAGAAGAATGGAGACCTACAAAGTTTATTTGAAGCCATGAATTAGTAGTAACTGGTGTCAATGCCTATCAAAAAACTGCAAAGTAAAATACTGGCTTTTTTTATTCCCGAGATGCCAATCAAACCATCATTTGTAGTGTTATTTTCATTGTTAACCATCTCATTCTTTTGATTGCTATTTATGGTGTTTGATCCTTATCTATTATTACAAATAATGCATCCAAAAGCCCTTCACCAAATGATGACTCCATCATCCTCTATTGTTCAACAATATTTTAATTATTAAGCTAAAAAAACTAGTTGTTTAGATAGTAACTTATAACTGAGCCTCATAATTATGTTATTGTTGTGGTTAGGTTGTGCATTTTCTGATTTTGTAATTATTATGGAGTCATCTAAAAGAAGAAGCAAGACAAAGGGAAAAAGAAAAATGACAAAAAGCAACATTAAGGACAAGAAAGATGATACGAGAAGTTACTTCGTATGGAATTTGGAGATGGGACGCGTACTGACTGATGTACTTAGAGATCAAAGGAAATTGGGCAACAAGAGCGATGGAACTTGGAAAACAGTGGCATACAACACTGCAACTCAAGAATTATCTACTTGTTTCAAAGTCCAGCTTGTTGGAGAGAATGTTAAGAATCGTATTAAGCTTTGGAGAACATGGTATGGCATTGTTAGTGACATTCTTAGCTAAAGTGGATTTGATTGGGATGACACGAAATACATGATTTCGATTGAAAATGAAAATGCATGGAATAAGTATATCAAGGTAAGGGTTTTTTTAATGTTATTATTATTCAATTCAAATCATTTTTTGTACTATTATTAACATGTTTCCTTTTGCTTTCAAGTCACATGAAAAGGCTAAACGATTCCGATTTAAGGTGATTCCAAATTGGAATAACATTGTAGACCTATGTGCTAAAGATAGGGCCACTGGAATTGGAGCAGAGACTGCACTTGATGCGAATGATGTCATGAGCAAAGAAGCAAATGAAAAGGATGAGGCTGATAGTGTTAATATTGATTTAGAAGAACCAAGCTCTGCAACAAAGAAAAGAGGACAATCTTCATCGTCTACTTCCATGCAATCCCAAAGAAAAAGTGGAGAAAAAGATGAGATAGTTCTTCAATGAAAGAAGTGGCTGAGTCATTGAAAGAATTCATGCAATCAACTACAAAGAAGATGGAGGAGAAAGATATTAAAGAAGTGATGAATGAGCTGGAGAAAATATTTGATCTTGATAACCTACATTAACTGAAAGCTATTAATTGGTTGACAGAAAATCCAAGTCAACTAGTGGTTGTGAAAGCTCTTCCATTAGAGAATAAGAAGGATTACATCTTGGCTTTTTATGTCTTGATGCCAAGTTAAAAACATGTTGAGAGTTGATATTACTTTGTGTCATTTCAATCTTTGTTTCTAGTTATTAGATGTGGAGTTGGAAACATGTTAAAAATTTATTAGTGTGATTTAAATATCTGTTACTAGTTATATATATGGAATTACAAATTTAAAAACATCATTAGTTGAGATATTAAATTGCAGATTTAGTCTCTATTTTGTTTCTTACATTATGTTCAATTTATATCCAATTATATTGATTCTGTTAGGCTTAGTTTTGAGGTGTTTTTTCAATATTTGTTACAATTTTTTTTTTGCCTAGTCCAATTTATATTAGATGGTGTTATATTTAAGTTTATATCATCTCATTTTGTTTACATTGCAATTAGATTGTATGATTTGTTAATTTATAAAACTTAGCATAGACCCACCATGAAGCAAGTATTGTAAATAGTTGCCAAGGAAGTTCATCTTAATGATAATTTATAAAAATTGTATATTAATCTTTTCATTTTATGCATATTTTTTAATTTTTTTAAATTTATTTTATTTTTATTTATTTTTATTTTTACCACAAATAAAAAAATATTATATGATGTTTATTTTATTTTGTAAAATTTTGTATTAAAATCTCAATTTTACAAAAATATCTTAAAAAAGATTTTTCAAATGAAGGCAATTGAATTATTTTATCCAAACAAAGAATTTAAAATTCAAAGGAATTTAATTGCTTTATCTAAATAAAATATTTTACAAATGAAAGAAATTAAATTGATGCAATTAAAATTCTTTGAATTTCAAATATCTTGAAATTTCATAATACCTTATCCAAACATAACCTTAAGGTTGATTTTGCAGGAGGTAGTGCAGAATCTGAGTTCTCACCCACACTACTCAGTTTCTAGAGGTTGTCTCTGGTTCAAACAACGACTGGTTTTGCCTAGTACATCTGCTCGAATTCCATTTTTACTAGCTGAGTTTCATGCTTCATCTTGAGGTGGTCAATCAAGGGTAGCCAGAACTTACAAGTGACTAGCCATGGCTTTTTACTGGAATGGAATGAAGCGTGATGTGGAACAATTCGTGGCAGCATGTGGGGTTTGTCAGCAGAACAAATTTCAGGCTCTTAAGTCAGCTGGTTTACTCCAACCTTTGCCCATTCCAAACAATGTTTGGGAAGATGTCTCTATGGACTTTATCAGTAGACTTCCAAAGGCTAAGGGAGCTGATACAATCATGGTAATAGTGGACAGGATGAGCAAGTATGCTCATTTCATTCCTCTACTCCATCCCTACACTTCTAGGGATGTGGCTGCTGTTTTTGTGAAAAGGATCATCTGATTGCACGGTTTCCATAGTTCTATAGTCTCAGATAGAGACATGGTTTTCATTAGCACATTTTGGCAAGAATTATTTAGGTTGTCTGGCACCGAATTGAAGTTTAGTTCGGCCTATCATCCTCAAATCGATGGTCAAACAGAGGTAGTAAACCGAACAATTAAAGCTTATTTAAGGTGCTTTATTAATGACCATCCTGTCAGTGGGTGAAATGGTTGCCATGGGGGGAGTTCTGGTTTAATTCTTGTTGCAATGCTTCTATTAAGATGATTCCCTTTAAAGCATTATATGGCCGTGATCCTCCTTCTATTATCCCATATTATAGGGACAACACACTAGTTGCAGAGGTTGATCAGCTACTGATGTTACGAGATAACATTTTGGAGGAGCTGAAACAGAATTTATTGAAAGCTCAGCTGCAAATGAAGGAACAAGTGGATAAGGGCAGAAGGGAAACAGAACTTGTTGAAAGTTAGTGATATGGTGTATTTGAAAGCCCAACCCTATAGATTGAAATCCTTGGCAAAGAGGGTTAATGAAAAACTTAGTTTGAGGTTCTATGGGCCATTTCAGATAGTGGACAGAATTGGCAATGTGGCTTATAGGCTGTAATTGCCTAACACCTCATGTTTGCATCATGTTTTCCACATTTCACAGCTCAAGCCCGCTCTTCCAGCAAGTCAAACTAGCCAAACACTCCCACCCTTTTTAACAGAAGATTGGGAGTTACAGGTTGAACCTGAAGTGGTTTTAGTTTTACGGAAGCTATTAAATGGGGACACTAAGGTCCTCATCAAATGGGCTCATTTGGCTCTCGAAGACAGCACTTGGGAGGAGTTTGATCTACTTCAAGCAGCTTTCCCGGATTTTTACCTTGAGCACAAGATGCAACTCATTGAGGAGGTATTGATGGGCCTCATTATGGGCCACCAATTAAGGTCTACCACAGAATAAGGAAGAGGAATAAGGGTAGTGTTCTAGACCGAGATACAAGACCTCGTCCAGTAGGCCAAACCCTGCATATACCTACTGTAACCCCGCCAATCAGTACCTCATCATGGTCGTCCATCCGTCAAGGTCCAGCAGTAGGCCACGATAGCAATCGTTAAGTCTGCGCAAGCTCTAACAACTACCAACCACGATTCTGCAAAAGTGTGGGGACCATGATTGCCTGTGAGAAGGGGCAGCCACAAACGCGATACTGTCGGGGATCCACCTGAACAGTGGTCGGAGGAAGACATCTTCTGTCAGGCCATGATCCCACATTATGTGAATCCCATGCTGATTGGCACCCTTGGTCATGCCACAATCCCATAGTACCTGAATCTCATGCAGATCGCTAGGGGACTCCATAAACGCTCTATAAGAATCAATCAGATTCACCCTAAACAGGTAATCTGTTATTCATTACAGAGAACCCTACTTGAGTGTAACCTAACTTGAGCATCGGAGTGCCATTGCAGGTACCCACCCGTCTGGTTAGAGAAGCTCATCAGCAGCTGCTCAAGGAGGAAAACACCGTACTCGTACCTATTCTAGGTACCCTCTGGTTCTACATCAGAACATTGGTGCCGTCTGTGGGAATCCTGATAAAACTTTCATTCCCACATCAACTATGGTGAGCACAACACAGAGCTCAAGGAAAGGAAGCGTTGCACACATTGCCCCCGGCCAAACGCAGAGCTCAATGGCGCAGTGCGACCCTCCATCTATCCCACCAGAAACCTCCGCCACTAGAAGTCGACCTGTAGTGTTGGAAACTCTTAATGGGGAACACGTGACTTCAACCTCCGCTGAAAGTCCCACCCCATCACGAAGGATCTCCATCAGAGATAGGTTCGTTTTTCTTAACGGGCGAGTTAACAATGTAAATCAGGAAGCAAGGATCCTCGTGCATGCATGCCTGGGGACCCCTAACAGCAATACAAAACATGGGTCTCACTACGAGGACAACGTTCAATTAGAGGTGACGAGGAACGAACTTAGGGAGCTATTGCACCAACAAACCGCACTAATCAATGACCAACGACACCAGTTGGAAGAGCAACGCCGTCGAATGGACGACCTCAAAAGATTGGTGCAGGAGGAAAATGACCACGAAGAATGGGAGATGCCCCAAAAACAACATATGCCCCACGGAGTCGGCGCCGAGGTTGTTGAAAACAATAACCCCTCCCCCGACCGTCACCAACAATTTTCGGAGACGTTAATGGCGTTTAGGGTTCCGAAAAACTTCAAATCTCCAGGTAATATCAAACCTTACGATGGCATGACAAATCCTCAAGAGCACCTGGACGCCTACACTCAGTCCATGCAGTTGTACGGGTACACCCCAAAACTGCTCTGTCGGGCCTTCCCCTTCTTCTTAAAGAATGATGCCCTTTGTTGGTTCGTGACTTTACGAACTAGGATCATGGGATGGGAACACTTCACACAACGCTTCCTGCTACACTACACTACCTTGAAGGAGCGGCCAAAGTCGATTGACTCCCTCTCCGGGATTTGCCAGGGAAGTAATGAGTCCCTGCACGAATACATCAAAAGGTTCAGTCATGCCTGCGTTAGCATAGAGAACCCGGATGATAGGATAGCCCTTCACTATGCCAGGAACAGTGTCCTAACTGATTCTGGCTTCTTCCGGTCATTGGCAAAGAAGAAACCCGCGAGTCTGAATGAGTTCTACCTACGTGTCGATAAGTACATCGAACTAGAAGAGGTTACCAGGGCAAAGGAGAGTCTTGAGAAAGGTGAACCTAATCACCAAAAGAAGAGCTAGAGCGCAAATTAGCCTCGTGAACCCTCCAGGAGTGAGCGATATAGGCCAAGGTATTCTGAGTACACTCCTTTGAACACCCTTCGAGAGACTATCTTGAAGAAGGTCCTTCAAACTGAGTTCTAGGATATCAAAAGGCTACCATTTCTGAAGAAGCAGTCCCAGAAAGATCACTCAAAATGTTGCAGATGACATAAGAGCTACGACCATGAGACAGATGACTATTATAAAATTTGGGATTGCATTGAGTCCACGATCAAGGAGGAATGTTTTGCAGAAATACATTAACAGATTCCGTGGCAATGAGAACCACGAAAAACAAAGGGATTATAGACGAAACTGCAGTCCTAGACGCAGCCCAAATCAACATCAAAGGAGAAGAACTCGGAGTCCCGCCTAGAGATCCCCAACACCACCACACCGCGACAGTGAGAACTGGCAAGATAGAAACCAGGATGCCCAAGGTGGGGGTAACAGGAGGGAAATACTCATCAACACCATCTCCAGGGGCTTCATAGGCGGGGGATTGTCTAACAATTTTAGGAAGAAAGCGCTACGAACAGCAGTCTTGAGCGTCTCCGGCTCTTCGCGAAGACCCCGCGTTGAGGAGAAGAGTGTCCAGCCCATTTACTTCTCCGACAAAGACTACATTGATATTATTTGAGTTCATGACGACCTACTGGTCATATCTGGGATAATATATAATGCTGAAGTCCGACGTATATTCATGGAACAAGGAAGCTCAGCGACATCATGTTCATGGACGCATTTGAAAGACTGGAGCTCCCTTTGTCCACGCTAACATCGTATGAAGGAGAACTCACTAGTTTCTCGGGAGAAAAGGTTATCTTGTCGGGATATTTTGAAACCTTTTTGACCTTGGGTAACGACACATCGTATAGAACTATTAAGGTAAGATTCTTGATTGTGGATTGTCCCTTGGCTTACAACATCATTCTGGGATGTCCCACTTTGAATGGCATTGCCGTTGTTGTCTCTATAGCCCACCAGGCCATGAAATTCCTCAACAGGAATAATGAAGTGGTCACGGTCAAGGGCGATCAGATTGCGACCTGCAAATGTTATAACGAGTCTCTGAAGATCGGTAAGGCTTCTAAGAAAGCAAAAACACGTACATCCAACTAGGCACGCGATCAAGTTAACGTCCTAATGACCGAGTTGGACGTCCGTGATGAAATCCAAGGAACCAGACCCCTGCCAGAAGGGGAACTGATCTTACTGCAGCTCGATGACAAACCAGACCAGATGACCAAAATAGGCGCGGGCCTTGAAGAACACGAGATGATCCGACTCATGGAGCTTTTGCGAAAGAACAAGGACTTATTTGCTTGGATGTCATTTGATATGCCTGGGCTTGACTCCGCTTTCATCTGTCATCATTTATCTATCAAATGGGATACAAAGTTGGTATCCAGAAGAGAAGGAAGGTTGGCCCCGAGAAGTAATAGATAATAGAGGAGCAGGTCAAAGAACTGCTGAGTGCCAGTTTCATTAGAGAGATATCATATACCACTTGACTCTCAAACGTTGTCCTGGTGAAGAAGTCCAATGGCAAATGAAGGATGTGTGCGGATTATACAGGCCTGAATAAAGCAAGTCCTAAAGATTCATACCCCCTCCCAAACGTCGATAAATTAGTGGATAACTCCTCCGGATTCCGTCTGCTATCCTTCATGGATGCTTACTCCGGGTACAACTAGATCCCAATGTACCCCAAAGACGAGAACAAAACCGCCTTTATCACAAAAAGGGCAAGTTATTGCTACAAAGTGATGCCTTTCAGGTTGAAAAACGTCGGAGCCACTTACCAGAGAATGATGAACAAGGTCTTCAAAGGATAAATGGGGAGAATGCTAGAGGTTTATATAGATGACATGATTGTCGAAACCTCATCGTCAGGATCGCACACCACGGACCTCGAAGAAGTGTTTGCGCAATTGAGAAAGCACGACATGAGACTCAATCCAGAAAAGTGTGTATTTAGGGTTCAGACTGGCAAGTTTCTGGGGTTCATGCTGACTTAGAAAGGAATCAAGGCAAACCCCGATAAGTGCAAGACGGTAATTGACATACATAGCCCCCGGAGTATGAAAGAAGTACAACAGCTGAACGGACGAATCGCGGCTCTCACTCGATTCCTAGCTAAATCTACCCACAAATCCTTCCCCCTCTTCAAGTTATTGAAGAAAGGGACCATATTTGAGTGGACCCCGAAATGCGAGGATGCTTTCACGTCTTTGAAGAAGATCTTGTCATCCCCACCTATCCTTATAAGGTCGAAGCCCGATGAAACACTTTACGTGTACTTCTCCGTCTACGAAGAGGCTGTAAGCTCGATCCTCATCAAACGGCCAAAAGTCAAAAGCTGATATATTTTGTAAGCAAGGTGTTACAAGGCCCCAAGCTTCGATATCAGAAAATCGAGAAGGTGACATTTGCACTCATAGTCACAACTAGAAGACTAAGGCACTACTTTCAGTGCCACTTAGTGATAGTAAGAACAAACTAGCCCATTCGACAGATATTACACAAGCTGGACTTAGCTAGGAGGATGATTACCTGATCCATTGAGTTTTTTGAGTTCGGAATCGCATACGAGCCCAAGATAGCCCTCAAAGCACAGACACTCTCAAAATTTCTGGCCAAACTCACCTCCGACCCCGGTGGTCCCGAGGAAATTTCTTGGACCATGTTCATTGATGGGTCCTCAAATCCAAAGGGAAGTGGAGCTGAGGTAATCCTAGAGAACGCGAATGGAG
Source organism: Ormosia emarginata (assembly GCA_029884605.1). Classification (NCBI taxonomy): domain Eukaryota; kingdom Viridiplantae; phylum Streptophyta; class Magnoliopsida; order Fabales; family Fabaceae; genus Ormosia; species Ormosia emarginata. The sequence goes on along the minus strand of JAQQTP010000057.1, from coordinate 6,171 downwards.
TAACCAATGAAAGCTCCATTCGGTTTGAATTCCCTAACTTGAATAATCAAGGGGAGTACAAAACGTGCATCATCGGACTGGCAATAGCTAAAGATTTGGGGGCCACAAAGATTAAACTTTGTAGTGATTCCTAGCTCGTGACCTCCCAAATCTAGGGTGACTACCAGGCCAAAGAGCCCCTCCTTCAGAAATACCTGGCAAAGGTATAGAAGATCCTCACGAGTTTTCAGTTGGTAAGCATAGAGCATATCCCACGGGAACAAAACTCTAGGGCTGACCTCTTATCAAAGTTAGCCAGTACCAAGAGTCTGGGCAACAATCATTCAGTGATCTAGGAAACCCTCTCACAACCTTCTGTCTCCAACATGACTGTCCTCCATATTGAAAGGCAAGAGCAGACTTAGATCACCCTATTGATAGAATACTTATAGTCGGGAACCCTCCCCTACGATCCAAAGGAAGCCTCCAAGTTAAAGAAAGCCGCAGTCAGGTATACCATCTACGACAGACAACTATACCGGCATGGATTTTCTTTGTCCCTCCTCAAATGCCTTACACCAAAGGAGGCCAAATATGTCCTGGCCGAGGTTCACGAAAGAAGTTGTGGACACCATCTAAGAGGCAAGGCTCTAGCGTAGAAGGCACTCAGGGCAGGCTACTATTGGCCAACGATGGAAGCAGACTCCCTTGCGTATGTCCAGATATTCGACAAATGTCAGCGGCATTCTGACCATTACCATGCTCCCCCAGAAGAATTATCCACAATGTCTATACCATTGTCATTCTATTAATGGGGTATGGATATTTTGAGACCGTTTCCTTAAGCACCCAGACAACTGAAGTTCTTGGTAGTAGCCGTAGACTATTTCACCAAGTAGATTGAGGCGGAACCCCTGGTCACCATCACCTCGACCCGGATCCAGAAGTTCACTTGACGCCACATCATCACCAGATTCGGAGTCCTAGAGTCCATTGTAACAGATAATAGGGCATAGTTCAAAGACAAGGGTTTCGAGGAACTACTCTCCGGGTTGAAGATCAAGCATCATTACAGTGCCGTGGAGAACCCCTGGACTAACAGACAAGCTGAAGCCTCAAACCGTGTCATTGTTCGAGGGCTAAAAAAAAGATTAGATGAAGCAAAAAGAAATTGGGCAGAGCAGTTAGACCACGTCCTATGGGCTTACCGAACTACTCCCCACTCCACAATAGGCGAAACTCCCTTCAAGCTAACCTATAGATGAGATGCAATGATCTCGGTGGCGATAGGAGAGCCCAGCTGGCACCTTCAGAACTTTTCACCTAATAATAATCCCGGATTAATCAGGGAAGACTTAGATCTGCTAGAAGAAAGAAGATGTGTCGCCCATATATGCGATGCCGCAATCAAGCAGAAAACGGCAGCTCGGTATAACTTGAAAGTTATCCCCAGGAGATTCCAGTCGGGCGGCCTAGTGCTCTGCAGAGCTAACATCAGTGAAAAGAATGCCTCCCAAGGGAAACTAGCTCCCAACTGGGAAGGGCCCTACTGTATCGTGACCAGCACCGGCAAAAGAGCTTACACCTTGGAAACGTTGACAAGTAAGCCGATGAAGAACTATTGGAACGCAGACAAACTTAGAAAGTACTACAGCTAAGTGCCCTTTAAGGTCTAGTCTCCTAATTTATTTCATGTTTGATCTGCCCCGATAAGCAAGAGAGCATTGTACAGACCCATGTCCCCTCTTAAATAAAACTGGTATGGTAAATCTTTATGAATTCAAATCTTTAATTATGGCCTAGTCTCTATTATAGTACCCGTCGCTAGTCGTCTTATGTTAAATAGGTCGTGCAAAGGAAAAATCCTACCTCGGAAAATTCTCGCACTCACCATAAACATGAAAAGACCTCAGCCAAGGACCACCATAGATAAAACTAAAATCATAAGCGGATCTAAAATACCAAAGTAAATGGTAGTAGACTGCGGATAAAAGTTTTATTATGCCGAAGTCCAAGGATCTTGAATACTAAACCATTAGTAATGGACCCGAGGCAAGGTTTTTACCTTAGGCACTGATCTCAAATGCCAAAATATTTTGGACATTGAATCCTAAGCCAAGGTTATAATTTTCTTCTCACGCTAAGTCCTGAAGGAAACCCTAAGTGCTCAATAATAATGGGCGTTGGACCCGGACCGCAATTTTCTTCATCAATTATAAGAGTCAACATAACCAGCTATTTTAAATAATGCAAAGGGCATTGGACCCCAAAATAAACACAGAAGAACAAAGTCGATCAATAAAGCCCCAAAACCCGGGGTAATGTTCGTACAAAAAAAAAATCCCATGCAGGGGATAACAAAAAAGCTAAGTTGTTTATCTACGCCGCAGCGGAATCTGAACCAAGGGCTCCGACAGAAGAATCTCCAACAGTTGAACTTGAAGAGGCAATACGGGAAGCTACAAGCCACCCTTCTCGGAATCAAATGCGTCTAAGGCCAGAGCAACCCCGGGATTGAAGAGTTGAATCTAGCTAATGGCATTGCAGAATTGCTCTTCCTTTATCCTAGTGCAAACAGTTAAGAGCTGATTGACATTGGCTTGCAAAAAGGTAGTCTTACCCTCAAATTACTAGGACTTGGCACGAAAATTATCACGCTCAATCTAGAGTGCAGCTATTTGCTTTTGGTGCTCCACTAGGATAGCCTCTCTCACCTTCTCGGCATTCTTCAGAGACATCACTTCAATCTCCAAATCCTAGTTCCGAGATGCGGCCTCGTTCTTGACCTTGACAACATCCTTCATGGCCTTAAGAGCTTTATTTTCACTCTACTCGGCTCTCTTGGTCATATTCCTCAAGGGCTTGCTCCAAAAAATGAGCCTCGGCAGAAATACAGATTCCCATGCTCTGGAAGGACAACAAAGCTTCCCTTGTGCTACGTCGGGAGAAGTAATCCCTAACCTCTTCATTCAAAATGTGGAAGTCAATAAACTCCCTGGGATTCGATTCCTCGCAAAACAGCTCTATTGGCCCAGAAAATCCTCCAAGTGTCGTCTTTCTACTTCGGATACTCGACTGGCCTTCTTCCGCTGTCTTCCTCTTACGACTCTGAAGTGGTCATGGAGAATCCTCCACGATAACGGGCTCTACTTCCGCAGGAGGAGCTTCGACCGCCTGGATCATAGGAACCGGAGCAACCTCCACGGGGGGATCCAACGGAACTTCGGCATTCCTTGCCCTCAAGGTCTCCAAGATTGCCAAAGAGTCCCCATCTTCCATCTCGGCCAAGCTTTCTGTACAAAACAAAAGTAATCAGAAACAATCATGATGCGGCATAACAGGACAAAGACATATAAATAAGCATGCACAACGGTCAATACTACCCAGCACGACCCAAAGCTCAAGATCATCCGTTGTGTCAAATATATCTTTAGGTCGGATCTTGCTAACCTCATCAACCCATGTTTCAAAGAAATTGACACACTCGAGCTCTTCGTCAATAAGTTGGCCTACGATCAAGTGGGGATGCTCCAAGCCGCTAGGTTCCAATACATGCTGAATGTCGGCTCCCCATCACTGCCCAACCAGAAATGACGAGTATCGCCAACCGCCATCAACTTGAAAAACTTCTCCTTCAAGTCCCTGTAACTTTCCAAGTATGGAAAAAAGATGATCCTTCCTTGCTATGATTGAACCGAAAGCCAAGATTGCTGACGAGCGCGGGCACCATGAACAGAATACTGTGTGTGGAAGTAGAAAAATACCTCGTCAGAGCATTACAACCCTACTAACTAGCATATTTTCTCGAAGGCTAGGATGTTTGCCCAACCATTGGGGTGAATCTGACTGGGAGCAGTATAAAGAGTTCAGAGAATAGTAATATGGAAGGCGTTGAAAGGGAGCCGCAGTCCAAACCTCGTGAAAAAGTATTCGTAGAGAAACATGAAGTGTTCCCCCGCTTCCCAGGTCGAACACACTCGTTCTCTTCCCGAGGACATAATCAGGAATTCATCATCCCTTTCACCCTTCTTGGTAAGCTCCAGGTATTCCACCAGTTTATCCAACTCCACCCCGGACTCATAGCCGGATATCCTATCAAAAGCGTCATCGGTGACCCACGTGTAGGACAACCCCGGACCTCGACAAATACTAATCGCCCGCTCCTTGGCCTGTAGATCCTCCAGCCCTCTAACTTCAGGAGTCGGGGCAGGCGCTTCAACTCTCGGCACTCTCCTTCTAGCCATTTGATTTCCTGGAAGACACACAGAGGCCTAGGGTCAGAATCGGTTAAGTTCGAAGATCCAAACATGGCAATGAGGAATCAGAGAAAATCGAAAGCACCCACGCACTGGCCTCCGCACCCACGCACTGGCCTCCGCACCCACCAAGGCTATAACCTCAGAAGAACACCCCCGCCGCACACAGTGCGATGGAGGAGGTGCTCCATTGGATAACTCCATTGAAAAGAGGGAATAAACAATATTCCCACCTTTGTTCCTAGAGAAGAAAAGGAAACACACTCCATCAAGAGAGTGTGCAACCACTTAATAATCATAAACTGAGTTAGGGAGAGGGGAATACCTTGAAGAGAATAGCAAAAATCAAGTCTTTAGATTTCCAAAAGGGTCAAAACCACTTTTTGCCACTGTAAAGTTTGTCAGAAATCTCCTCAGACCACCAGTTTTCGATGAAGGAATAACGGAAATGAAACTTGGAAAGGCCAAAACCCTACTTATAAAGGCTACAAAAATCGAACGGTTAAGGGGTAATTCTGTCCACATAGAGAAAATTTGAAAAGACACCCATTATGGCACGCGGACCACTATGCACGTCACTTCGATCAGAGCGTGCCGCGTGGCCCTCATAGCTGTCATAGCAGTTGAGAGGACGGTTACTCAGCAAATCAAAAAACATGCAAGCCGTGTGTCCAGAGGAATTATTTGGGCCCCGGGAAAAACCGAGGTACTCAATCAACGAGGAAAAATCCCCAAAGGAGTTGCACACATCCAACATCCCCTACCAAGTACAAAGACCCCAGATCTGAGTATTTAAACTTGGCACTCCGCCGGTCTCGACCAAGTACCAAGCTGTGGGCAACTGTCATACGGGGTAAGCGTTGGACTCACCCCAACGCACAAGAAGGACCATGGATAACAGAAAGAAAGGAAAAAAAGAAAAAGAAGATGAGACAAAAATTCAAAAGATAAGGATTTTAATTAACTTATTCTCATTCCATATATCGTCTTACATCCAAGAAAAAAGAGAAAAAAAAAAGTATTGAGACATGGAATTTATAAGGAGAGCAACCATTGAAGAGCCCGAGATCATGTCACATCCGCATTTCCTCCAAACTCGTCTCAGATAGCCGACCTCTTGAAAAAGTGGATAAACTTTGAAGAAGTGGATTGGCTTCCCAACACTTCTTCCCCGCCTCCTTCACAATGATAATAAAGGCCGGCAGACGCTTTCCTTCGTTGGACGGAGCCCAAGCAGCGTCAATAATTCCCCCTGCTTATCCCAATGCTTTAAGGCTTTGCTGGGAAGGAGGGCGACTTTGGGGCTCCATTTCTCCAATTGCCTCCGTCCAACACGACAGGTACCATAGATCTTCCCAACTAAACATCAAACAACCAACCACATCGCGTACGCTGGGAAAGACAAGTACATGTCATCATTACACTAAGAAAGACAACTACCCACATCAGAAGGCTTGTTTGCAAAGTTCTAGCAAACAATTTCAAATATTTTAGGAAGAATAGGAAGATGATCCTAGCAGAAGGCAAAATTCTCCATGCAATAGCAAAAAAGGAGAGAAAAGCACTCCCCTGAGAAAGGATCATTTTCGGAAACAGAAGTGAAGAAGCAAAAGGGGATGCCAATGACAAATGCAAACATTCCCTATTTATAAAGGGAATAAAGTGCTCCAATTAGTCCCCAGGAATAGCAACCGATAGAACATCAATACCTGTATTTAACGTCCTCCTTATCCTAATGGACAAGAGGGCAGCGGGTGGTTGGGAAACAACGTAAGACTAGGGACTTTAATTCCCAATAAAGTCAAAACAACAGTTTCTGAAACAACTTGAATTAATGTGAGTTAGAAGGCGATACTGCCAAGGGAAGTTTTCCCACGCGGGTTACGATATGAAGCTGCGGTGGTTCCCGGTCATACAAAGACCCCGAAAATCCACT